>OY756954.1:27036098-28376598 GCA_963580275.1 Crataegus laevigata | reverse complement strand
TGAGTTATAATTTAGTTATCTGTAAATCTGTTTCTCTTATGAATTTCTTTGTATAATTGACTATATATAGATAATTATGTATGCATATATGTATGTGTTGAGCAAAAATTATCGCGAGGGCAAATAATTTACTCAACATAATTTCACCCTCATTCATTTTTACAAAGAGGATCTTATTATTTTAAGTTCGACCCATTAGGCTACATGCTTATTAATTACAGCCCTTCTTCTGAGAAAGGAATACCTTGTGATTCTAACATGAAAAATATGAAATATTGAGAATTGGTGTGTTTATTTGATTTTGTGACTGTGTACACGTCAAGCATTAGTTTGCCTACATACTCTCTTAAGGGATCAAGTCACTCTTAGTTCTTTTGATTTGGATTTGGGATTTTTAGCTAGTGAATGACCTGCTAAAAGGAATTGGTGTTTGGTCATTTGGGTGAATTTGATTGAATGAATTAGGGATTTGGTTTTAGATTTGTGGTGAATTTGGTTGAATGAACTAGGGTTTCGATTTGGATTTGTGGTGAATTTGGTTGCAGTGAACCAGGGATTCGATTTTGTGTTTGAGCTTTTCGGTTGTGCCTAGAATGCGGTACCAGACTACTTACATATCCTTGACGAAATCAAACCAACGTAGTTTGAAATGTATTTGTTGAGGTTTTGATGTCTTATACAGTTTCAGCTCATGCAGGGGAGGAGCATTTGATGCCTTATGCATTTTCAGCTCATGTGGGTGAGGACTTTGAGCAATTTGAGCTTTTGATGCCTTGTGCAGTTTAGGCTCTTGCAGGCAAGGACTTTGAGTCACTTGGAGTTGACGCGGCTTCATGCCATTTGAGACTTGACTTGGCTTCGTGCCATTTTGAGATTTGATGTGGCTTCATGCCATTTGAGACTTGACTTCTTGCCTTTGGGATTTGATGTAGCATGAGTCCACTAATCCATTAATTTGAGGTGGTAAATCCATCGAGCTTTGTGCTTTGAGATGGTTTGAGTCCACAGCATCTGAAGTGATGAATAAGGATCATCTTCATATCCTTTTGATGGGGATCTTGGGGATCCAAACAATAACTAAGAAAAACTAACCGTGTAGTTAGAAATATTGGGGATCTTGGGGATCTTCAGATCGTGCGGTTAGAAATATTGTAAATTTTATTATTTAAAATTGAATACAAACAATAACTAAGAAAAACTGACCGCACGATATATGATGAACGAACATAATTCATGGATCATAGGATCCTCACAAAGAAGATACGGAAAGGATCCACCGCCACTCTCCTCGCTGGAAAACACGACTGGAGCTCTAATTCAGCCCCTCCACTCACCGGAAATCAAGCCCATAAGCGTTGGTCCACCCCTCTGGTGTCGTCGGAAAACCAGCAAGGTGAAGCCATGGCTGCTGCAGGCTGCATATCTGTGCAGTGGTTGTGTTTTGTTATAAGTAATCCCACGAAGAAGACGCCTCCTTTGCCTTGGAAAAAAAAAATAATAGACTCCTAATACCGTCGTTTTGGGCATTAAAAATATCAAAAAAAAAAAAAAAACACACACACACACACACAGAGAAGAGGGACCATTTATCCCCCCATTAACTCTCACACATTCACTTCCCTACTTCCCACCCCACTATCGTGTCTTCTGCCTTATTTTAATTTAAATTATTAATTCATAATTTAACATGGAAATTGTTATTACCGCTCCAAAAATCTCATTCTACACTCCAAACTTTCTATATTAGGAAAGAAAAATACACTTGTGAGGAGTGTAGAATGAGATTTTTGGAGTGCCAATAACACTTCCCTTTAACATAACCATTTGCTTAATCGACATTCTTTATAAGAATTACAACATAGTATACATATTAATTATTGATATGAATAATTGATTATTGATGAATAAGTGGATATGTTTGTTCCTGCTTGGAATTTAAAGAATTGAATCTTGATGCATATTTTTACATGATTTTTATTGCAATTTGATCTTTGATTTAGACTAGCTTTTCACCAAATCCTTCGTTTTTGCTGCTAATTTCACTGTAGGAGTCAGATTGGTCCTCAAATCGTAAAGTCTTAGGCAAAATTTAGTTGCCATTATTCGAAAAAGTTCAAATTTTGTTAAAATTTGATGCTTAAAGGGGGTTGACGCATTAGTTATTGGTTAAAGTTGCAGTTTTTTATCTTGAAAGAAAAAGTTAATAAGGTTCATTGTTTTCACATTTGGCATATCACACTAGAGTTGCTTGTATCAAATATAGGCTTCGTTTAGATTCTAGGATTGGATTTAAATGGACAAACATGTAAATTCAGTCCTCTAGACCAAATGAGGCCATATAGTATTATGATCAACGAGATGGGCATCACTACAATACCCCCTTCACTTAAAGCTATCAATGAGTAGCAAATTTACGGCATAAAATCTCGTTGGCAACAATTTTAACTTGTTTGTCTTGATAAATATATGAACGAATTTAATGTTGTCTACTATATAAAAGAATTTGGTTGTCTACATTTAGTTTGGAACCTTTCTCTTTTAAATTTCGCCCCTCCTCTCAACAATTCCTGACTTCACCACTGCATCCGGGCAACTGAAATTTTATCCAATAGTTACAAACAGGGGGCCCTTCTAAAAGTTATAATAATTGTAGACGTTGGATAAAATTTTAGTAGCCCTGATGCATTGATCCCTGGGCTCCGGTTGTGTTGATCTAGAGAGGATCCGTGTTCATCTCCATAATTCTTTATTTTGGATTGGTTGAACTCGATACGTCTCCATCACGCTATTAGGCTTCTGCATTTGTTGCTTGTCCTTGGCTCTAATTCATAGGGTCTACATTTATAAAGCCCATATGAATTTAGATGGTGAGCTGTGGCGTTTCTTTGTTCTCCACGTGAGCAGCATTCCCACTTAACTTGAGAGATTTCGTTTTGCAGCAAGCTTTTTCTTCTACTTGAAGACTTTGAATTTTCTAGGTCCCAAATAGGAATTTAAGTGGTGGTGTTTGAAGAGGAAAACCATATTTTAGCTTTCCATTTATTTTGAATTTGCATGGAAGACAACTGCCCATTTTTTTAAGTGACCGCATGCATGGTTTAGAAGACAAATTTCTTTCTCTTCTTCTCTACCATAACTTTCCTTTGCAGACTTTGCAATATCCATTTTTTTTTCTTATCTTTCGAATTCCTGGCACAAAAGGCTTTGGGTGGAACTCTTGTATAAGAAGCAGTTTCCCATGTTAATTTTGTACACGAGAACATTAGATTAACGCATGCTGGTGCTCTGCTACAAGTGAGGTTGATCTCAAAGCCATAATCTTGTTGTGTTTGTCATTTAGTCAAGTATAATTGTTGCACACCTTTGAGCAACGTCCTTGCATAGGTGTTGTTGGTGGCAGAGGCGATGATCCTTTAGCTGTTGTTGGTGGCAGAGGCGATGATCCTTTAGCTGTTGTTGGCAAAGAAGAAGGTTGGCAGTCGACGGATCGGCGCTGCTCGGCTTCATTTTTTTTTGGGGGGGGGGGATTTTTGCCTTGGTGGTGATCAAGGACGGAGCCAATGTAGGCCTAGGGGCGGATGCCCCCACTCATTTAAAAAAAAGTATGGTTGCGTTCCAATTCTCAATAACCAGCCCTAAACTAGTCTACCGTTTTGGATCCCAAACGCCCTACCTGATGACAATTTAATTAACAATTAATTTAATTGTGCCTTCTCTTTTTTTTTCTAATCCTAGGTCATTGATCCACACAAAACTCATCTCACCACGTACGACAAAGCAATTCCAATTCTCAACTTCTCTAGATTTTTCTTTCCATTTCATTCAACCAAAACTCAATTGAATTTGGAGTGTTATAGACAGTTGGACTTCAAGTAATCAATTATCAAAATTCAACACAAGAGTTATACTCCACAAGGTATTTTATACGACTTTACTTCATTAATTTATTTTTGACATTTCAATTTAGTATTTAGCTTTCGAATTTAGAGATCAATAAATGGATGATAAAATGATTATTTTTATATAAAAAGATATTTAATGGTATTGGTAATAATATTGTTATGCAACGCTTTTAAAACATGAAAACGATTCGAGAAATATTGTAATATGTTGTATGAAAAACTTTATGGATTAATATATTAGTGTTTGTTCAATAAATTCTTGAAATTTTTAATTGTGACTTTGTTGTTTGAGGATGCCCGTTCGTAAAATCTCTGGCTTGGTGGCGATGCCACAATGCTGGAGAATGGCGGGTGTCGCAGCGGTTTGTTGCTGTCGGCGGAGGGAAGGCTGCAGACCCTCCTTATTTCTTCGCTTTTACCTATAAGGAAAAAGAGAACTAAGGCATTTGATGTTGCTACTATGGTGAATCGGTGGACTTTAAAAAGTCCCACCCTCACCATTTTTTGGGCTTCTTTTTTGTTAGTGGAATCGGCGGTGGATCGATGAACTTTTTAAAAAGCCCCACCTTTATTTTCTACTTCGGTGGGCGGTGCTTGGCCAAAGGAAGAAGAGGACGAGGGAGAGTGAGCACTGCACTGCTGCATTCCTGTTTTGGTCTTCTGTTTGGTATCGGTGGTCTGATCCTGCTGCCACTGTTGAGAGACTTGGATTTGATCTTCTTTTTTTTTTTTTTTTTTTCTGTAGTTGCAGATCTCCAGAGGCCTACGGCTTTATACTCTGGTTCAGAACCGCCGGAGAAAGAATAAACTGGTAGTCAGTGACTCGGCGCTACTCGGCCAAGAGAGAGAGGAGGTGTCACGGGGAGCTTGAAATGAGGGTGGTGACTGGGTTTTTAAAAAGCAACGCCCCCTATTAAAACGGGTGGGTTGCTTTTGTTGAAGTTAAGATTTCCTCGCCGTTAGGGTTAGGTCTCCTAGTTTGTAGGGTTGATTCAGTTATTGTTAATAAGCCTTATTTTTTAGGGATAAATTATTTGATTCTTATTTACTCGTGTACAGGGCCGGTCCTGAGTTTTTGGGTGCCCGGTGCGAAAGCTCAAAATGTGCCCTTTTTTATTACAAAAACATATGTTTAAAAAAAAAAATATTTAACGAGGGCTGGAACCAGTCGAAGCTAGGGGGCTAGGCCCTCACGCCCAAATTATATTACTTGAGAAAATATACAACAGGGGGACATAGTACCTAAACCCCGACAATAAAAAATACAATCATATACAACCTTTCCTAGCAAAGCTCCTTAAAATTTCAACCTTTAAGAAATTGTCTTCTAGCATTTTTTGAAGCAAAATCATCAATTATATCATCATTCTAGCATTTTTTGAAGCAAAATCATCAATTATATCATCATACTCCAAGTCTTCAATCTCATCATTTTCAATGCATAAGATTGCTAATCCATTTAGCCTATCTTGAGACTCATCACCAACATTTTCCTCTAAATCACTACCATTTTTATGGTCTTAAGACTCATCACCAACATTTTCTTCTAAATCACCACCATCATAACCACCAATTTCATGATTATGAGACTCCCCAACAACATTTTGTAACTTTTTACCAACATCATTTTCTCTCAAATTTTCAACCGACTCATTCTTCATAGAGAAAAATTATTAAGAGATCCTCTCAAATTACCAAGAGCAGCACACGGCAGCAAGGCACAGGGGAAGTGGGTGGGGATTGGGGAACAAAGGAAGGGGGGTGCGTGGGGGAATCAGGAAAAGGGTTAGAAATTAGGGTTTATGGGACCGAGAGCGGTCCCTGTTATGAGTGTATGACTTTCTTTTTTTTAATGTTTTTTAATGCATAAAATCTGGGCCCTTTAATTTGTTGTCAATCTTGGGCCGTCCCCCTATTTGGAAATTGGGCTCTAGTATTTTTTTTTAAATTTTTTATACCTAGTTATTTGGGTTTTATTATTTTGGTGCCCCTTTAATTTTTGGCCCTGGACAGTTGTCCCTGTAGCACTGGGCTAGGGCCGGCCCTGGTCGTGTAATGCGTTGTTAGGGTTGTAAAACGTGGGCTACATATTTTCAGCTTTCATATTTCCTTGTAAGGCTATTTAAGGCCATGCTTGCTCTTTAAATGAATAATAGATATTCTCCCAGCATTTGTGTACTCGAGCAAACTTTTCTTTACGTGTGTTCATGAGTGTTCAACCTCGGTTTCCAACAGCTTTACCCGTTGTCGGCACGATTGAGGAGGGAGGATAAGAGATTTTTTTTTTCTTATCTTTTGGCTGCCATGTGGAAATTATTTCGGAGATGGATTGTCAGCCTCATACCCTTCCCATGTCCTCCTGTTTGTGTGGTCACTGTTAAGTCACGTTAATATTTTATATTTATATTATTTTTTGTTTTATTATCTTTATTAAAAAATTAATATAAAATACTAATTTAGTTTAATTGTGACCACACAAAACAAGAGGACAGACAATCCATCTCCAATTATCCCATCCTTCTGGCTTCGGTGAAAGAGGAAAAGCCAAGTTCCTATTTTATTCATCCTACAAAAAGCTGCACCCAAACACAAAACCAAGAACAGGCTAAAGACAGATTTGATACCTGCGGGTACTTTGACGTTCGTTTGTCGTGTGCACCCCTTGTGCCTTGTGCCTTGTGTTTTCTTGTTTTCTTTATTCTTGCTTTTTTGTCAGACTCTTTCCTTTCTTTTTTCATTTCTTCCACTGTGCATTTCCGTCCGTCTCCTCCCCCCATTTTTCTTGACAGAGACAAGTCTTTATATACTTTGTCTTGACAGTTTAAATGAAAAAGTGGGGGTCGGTGGTGGAATTGCAACCACCTCCACTATCGAATTGCAACCACCTCCACTATCCAATTATGGTGGAATTGTTGAATATTTACATAATAGCATAAGTTCTGACATAATTTAATAAAATCTATCCAAAAAAAAAAAAATTCTCATTTCAATTTTGTTTTTAACGTAGAGCAACTGCTCCTCTTTTTTTTGTTTAATTTTTCTTCTTTTTTTTTCTTTTTTCAAAATTAATGGTGCAGATTCCTTTTGTTTTAATCTCCACCGTTAATCTTTATTGCCACTATAATCTCCGCTCTCCTTGAATGCATCGACCATTTTCATTTTTTTATTCATTTCGGTATACATTTTTTGTCCTCAACAGTATGTATATATGTATTTGGTTTTAGTATATTTCTCCACACTTTAGAACCTATTAATTTATAAGTCCAAACTCCCTCAAATTCGGATTTGGCATAATCAATCGTGAACAAGATTAGCCTCTTGTTGGAACTCTTGCCTTGATTTTAGAACTGGTCCTTGTTTCGGGTTTAGGGCCTTAGGGGGCTAGTCACCCTCTTATGTTGGGTCATTTTTGCTTTAACTATCTAAGTACACTTGTCATTACCTTGAGACGTTGTACAAAAGTACAATTGCATCAGTTGTTTAAACATTTGACAAATTAAAAGACTATCTAAACATGATCATCCTACACTTCACAACGAAACCCGAAGAACAAACTAATGAGCCTCCTCAAGTGAGTTCTACTACGATTTACCAAGGATTTTGTGAAAGTGCAGTTGCAGCACTTTTTTCATGCCTGTGACAAATTGAAAGAGCTCATATTGCATGGGTTACCTTAACTTGTAAGTTATACCACAGTTGAACATGCCACTTAGTAGTTCATAACAATTTATTCTTTCATTTTCTTGTGTAAATATCATTGTCTAAACAAAACAAAATAAGAATTGTTATTGGCACTCGAAAAATTTTATTTTTCACTCCATAATTAAGAAAAGTACACTTGTGAAGAATGTAAATTGAGATTTTTGAAATGTTCTAACAAAAAATTGTAGTTCCTAAAGTCTACCAATTCAGGCTTTAGGCACATCTTCCTAAATTCTATTTCTCGGTTTTGAGCTTATGAAATAAAAAATTAAAAAGAACTTTGTTGAAACTGGCAAAGACGACAGTAACCTTCATATTCTCTCACATTATTTTGCCTGAAGAAGACAATGCTCCCTCGTCCAAAAATAGATAAGATTCAGTATAACTTTATATCGAGTGGTTTCACTTCTACATATACTGTTCTTTTAAGCATAAGAATCCACAATTATTGACCTTTAATTTTGCTATTAAAAGTAAAGAATAAATTAATACTTAACTGCCTTTTGTTGTCCGTTATTCTGGACTAGGATTGTGACATCCCGTCCCGAATTATCTATATGTTTAAGTGAAATGACGAAAATACCCTTACCTTCGCGTGAACGGGTGTATTTTGGACACGAATTTGGGCTTTTGGGTGTCCTAAGTTTTTTAAACCCAAAAAGTTGGGCTGTTAAACCCACACGTGTGCTTGCACATGCACACGTCCACGTACACCCCCCCACCTTTTCTTTCTTCCTTTCTTCCTTATCCCTCTTTCTTTCTGAAACTCTCTCTCACTCTCTCGACACTTCCCTACGGACAACACACACACAAGTCTTCTCGACACCTATCAAACTCAAGGTAAACCCATTTCTACTCTCTGAGACTCCCTGAGCTTATCTGGATAAGTTTTAAGGTTTGAAACTCGTGAAAACTTATCGAAACCGTGACCTAAATTCAAAGTACTGTTCATGTGCTTTTGTTTCAGGACGTTTTAGACAAAACAAAGATCACCACGAATCCTAAAACCTTCCCACGAACCTCGGAGTACCTAGTTTGCGAGGTTTGGACGTCGGGATCGCTGAGTTCTGGACTTGGCCGAATTTGAAGGATTTTCCCATCGAGATTTTGGACGTTTTTCGAAGGATTTGAAGGTACAAATGTGTTCTATGTTGAATTTGGAGCATTTTGGTATAAATTTCACGAATTTTGGATGAAAAACGAAGAAGATAGGAGGATTTGAAGTTTGGCCGGAATCGGTCGCCGGCGCCGGCGACGGTCGCCGGAAAAACCAGTCCGGCCGGCGACCTGAGGTAGGGGGTGACGGAATATTCCAACGCCGTTAACTAACGCCGTTAACTGACGCAGTTAGAAGTTAACGGAATATTCCAACAGAATATTCCTTTGATGTTAGGGAATATTCCCCGGCGCGTGCACAGCACGTGACAGCGCGTGGGGACGGGTCTGTCCGTGCTATTCCCGGCGCGTGGGGGCGCGTGAGTGGTCCTAAAATTATTCTAAAAATATCACGACGATCGTGACGTCGTGTAGGTCGCGTTGGTATATTCAAATGCCAAAATTGACCTTCGTATGAAAAGTTATTTACGTAGATCATTTATATGCTGTTAATGACGGTTTTGCGATTAATTCACGTATAGGTGAGACGTATCCGACGGACGAGCGCAGTCACTCTAGGCTCGGGGGATACGACCCATCGACATACCAGTGAGTGGGCTTTTGCTTTCAGTATATATATATATGACGTTTTTCCCAGAAACGTAAATTGATTGAATTACGAATTGATTGGATTTGATAATTAGAATGCCATGTCGAATGCCTGCTATAGTATATAAATATAATTATGATTGCATATATTGTGTGCTGATGCCGAGGACGGCCAGACAAGTCAGGTAAGTACTGTGGTAGTGTTTGAGATGTGATAGATTGTGATTTAGTTAATCACCTGCACCTCGGGTGTTGTGCTCCGCCAGAGTAGGGCCTAGCCTTTACGTGATCGTTCACCTCACGCACCGTACGCTCAACTTGGATCCAAGATAGGTGCCTAGCCTGTCGTACAGACCACAATAAGTGGTTCCGACTCGTTGGTGACCCGCGATTCGTCGCACAGCCTTCACGTGATCGTAGCACAGAGCGTAATATTATACACCTAGCCTGTCGTACAGACCACAATAGGTGGTTCCGACTCGTGTGCAGGATGATGATGATAGTGATATGATGATTGATATGATTGAGTATGTTTGTTCAGCTATAGATTCAGCCGTTCAGGTCATTAGAGGTGACTCCGGCTGATAAGACACTAGGGACACCCTAGTTTTATATTACTTGCCTGATGATGATAACGATTCTGAGTTCGTATATCGACATGATATGTTATTATGTTTTGATAACGAGATTTGAAGTTAAGACGAGTTTTCGTATATAAGTTTATATACGTACTATTTTCTGGGAAAATTATACTGATTTACAGCGAGGGGTTATTTATGGAATTATGAAATGGTTTTGGAAAACTTTGTTTTTGCCCACTCACCTTTTATGTTTTGCGCCCCTCCAGGTACTAGGTAGCAACCTCGTGGACGGTTAGCGAGGCACCAAGGCGGTTCTGACAGACCACCACTTATGTAGGATTTTCTTTCGTAGTCGTAATGTTTGTTTAAACTTGACTGCACCTAGGATCGGCTCTGTATCATATGTATATTATAAACTTACTTTCACTGCTGCACTTCATGCCAAATTCGCTTCCGCTGACGCACACGGCTACGTCACTCACACGTGACGGCCGGCACGCCTCGGTTTCAGGATCGGGGTGTGTCAAGGATTCTCTCGTCTCCTCTTTCTAACTCGTTTCCTCCCCTCCTCTCACATTCTCTATTTTGTCTTTCTCTTTCTATATAAAATTAATATAATATATTGACATGGTTTAACCGTGATCATTCAAATAAGATAAGAAGGAAGAGAAGAGAAAAAAAAAGAGAAGAGAGAATCATATTCATGCTCTTCCATATTCTATTCTCTAGGTATCATTGTCAAAACGACCACAAAAAGGTCAATCAAGGAGACGTACTTCCCTGTCTTGCTTATTGGTTAAGAAATGAGGTGACTGATGATCAGTCAATCACCAAAAATGCACATTGACTGAACTTTAAATTTTATATTTGATATCGAACAAAATTTATCGTTAGACAAAAATAAAAAAAAATAAAAACTTTAAATTTTATATTAAGGATAAAGAGTAAGTTAATATTTAAAATAATTGTAGTATGAAACTATAATTAACACTTAATCGTGCACTCCTCGTAAAAGTATTTTTCTTTCAAAATATGTAAAGTTTGGAGTGCACAATTAAAATTTTGAAGTACCAATAAAGACAACTATTGTGCAAAGATGTAAAACCGAGGATGTGTAAATGGGTCTTTTACAGGTGACATCTTTGTTCAGGGACAACTTGTAAGATCAAAATAAATATATTCGGCCGAATAGAATTATTATAGTACCAAAAGTAACCACTAACCTGAAGAAGACATCTCTTGGAAACTAGGGATCTTCTGTAGCTTTCTTCAACTAAATGCAATTGCTCAGTGAATGGTATCTGAGTATTCGTTTGTTTGCGTGACTGAGAGGGCGCAAGGACCACATGTTTTGTACTGCATACGATGATGATTGATAAGGACACTTACCTTATCACCGAGAAAACCTATCATTCACATCCATTATAAGTATTTTAATACTATCGTGATTATTTTAGCTTAAACCCCTATTATACAAATTCCTTATCAACTTACAACCTTAGTTAACCTCTTATATCCTCACGTCTTCAAACTAAAGATGATCAAGTGTTCAGCTCTCTTTAGAACTTACACAACTTTAAATAAAAATAATATTAGAGCAAATTAAGATAACTCATATAAAGATACACACAATAAATAGTATATGATTCATAAAGCATTTTAGTTCATATCATATAGTATTGTCCTCCATGAGTCTCATAGTTTTGATTTTTTTTTAATAATCGATTGGCATTCATCCATATTTACTAGGAAAGTTGTAACGTTATAGTTTGAGCATCACCTAATTCGTTGGCAAATTCCACAGAGAAATCCAAAGATAGTTTGTTCAAAAGAGTATCTCTTTGTGGTTTGTTGTAGGCAAAGATAGCCTTGAAAAAGACCGGGGGTGCAAGGAAAAGACAGCCATGCGAGGGACGGATTGCGAGGAAGAGATTGGCTTAAGCTTTCAAACTCATTTTGTTGTTTATTATTTAGATTGGTACTAATCTTATGTAGTCGAAGTTTTATCATAAAATCAGCTTACAATATAAAATTAGTCGAAGTTTTATCATAAAATCAGCTTACAATATAAAATTGGTACTGATCTTATATAGTCGAAGTTTTATCATAAAATTACATATTAGGAGACTTGTATATCACGTAACACATAAGAATTGAAAAGTCAAAATCTTTATCAGCACATGCTTCGGAATTCCATTAGTTGAAACGACCACTATAGGAAAAGGTTAATGAAGACGAAGGTGACGGGACGTCTACATCTATACCCCCGCGTCCCCCCGGGGGAGGAGGAGTGGTATTTGTCAAAAAAAAACATTTATTTAAGTGGTAGTTGCACACACCCTTTAAAGTTTGTGCAAATTCCTCATCAAATCAAAACAGGACTGGCCTCTGCTTTCAGTTTCCCACCAAACACCCCAAAACATAAGAAGTTATGTACGGCGAAACTTCAGTTAACTCTCCACGAATCCCAGTTGGGTTAGTACATTTTCTTTTGCTTTTCTTTTCTCTACTTTCGTTATTGGTTTTAGTATATTTCCCCACACTATGTATACTCCTTCCTCCAACGTCCCCCGCAAAAAGTGAGATAGTTGTGGTGGCGGCCTCGACCAAATTTTTATTCGGCGTCTTCAAAGCCGACCGCTTTGGCGTCGTCTTTGTCGGGCACTCGTGTACTGAGCCATGATTGCCATTGGTATTTAAACGGAAAGAAGATAGAAAGAGGTCTCCATTGGTATCATTTTTTTAGTTGTTTATTTTTTTTTGTAAGTTTTAAAATTTTTAATTGGGTAGACAAGAAGTAGCTCGCGACTTTAGTTATCACTGTGAGGGTAGTGAGGATGCGATGATATGAACGCCAAAGGAATTCATCAATAGCTAGGAGAAATTAGACTGGGGATGCATCATGCATGCATGGCATGGAATCTTTGTTGTTAAGATTAGGAGTAGGCACTTGGAACCGAAAATCGAAACCAAAACACGAATCAAATCGAACCGCACCAAACAGTTTGGTTTTGCGGTTTTGAAACGGTTTCGGTTTTGAAACCGAACTACAACATAGAAAACGATTTGGTTTTGGTTTTGGCTTTTGAAAATCACACCGAAACCGAACCGCACTGCAAATATTAATAAACATTTAATTAACTGTCCATATTAGATTTTATGTTTTAATTGGTTGCTTGTTAGAATCCATACAATTAGTATGAACTCAACCACACTAGAATATCATCATTCATCACTTTTTTTCATTCATTAACTTGAAGGACCTTTGTTATTTTATACTATCACACACACATATATATATACAAGGGTGGACTAATCTTGTTATCAAGAGTCAAACAATGATCTAATGAAGTCCACTCATTTGAAGCATGATATCACATATTCTAGTATAAAAGTTTCGCTCACGTTTAATGAATTCAAATTTATTCAACTTGTTTTATGAAAAACATTGTAAGGGACACCATTTTGTTGCATAAACATGTTTTAACATCACAAGTGTATGCAACATGCTAATTGTTTACATAACAAATGTCATTTTCCTGTTACTATTGGAAAATGCTTATTAATATGTTAAATTACAAATTGTACATTTTTTCTTAAAAACCGAACCGAAACCGTTTGAAACCGCACCGAACCGAACCAAACGGTTTGGTTTCATTTCGGTTTTGACTTCAAAACCACACCGAACCAAACCACAAAAACTTGCGGTTTTGATTTTGGTTTCACTCAAAACTGCACCAAACCGAACCGCGCCCACCCCTAGTTAAGATTTAGGGTAAATTTGATATAAGTCCTATTTTTTCAATCAATATTAGGAATAGTTCAGTTTTTTAAATTAAGTCAAACTCTCTAAATTTAAGATTGTTATTGTCAATAATTATCTCTTTAATGATAATATTCACTATACAAATTAAAATTCTTCCTAATTTTCTCTTTATTGATTCCTCTTTTTTTTTCTTTTTTTTTGTTATATATTGTCCTTCTTACTGCTTTAGACCCCATTTATAGAATTTGTTTATTTATTTATTTATTTTAATAATCAACTTATCTCACAAGTTAATTTTATTTATTTATCTATATGACAAATTCTTTTTATGATGAAGTTGTATCACATATTAATGTGTCTTTCTTGTAGATATATCATTTTTTGTACCTTTTAGTTAGGTTTTATATCTCGTTTATAGTTATACTATAAGGGATCTTTCATGAAAAATGGTTTGGACTAAGTTTATTTTAATCAAAAACCATACTATAATGAAAACCTTTAAACTTTAATAAAAAGGACAAAAAAAAACTTAAATTTTAATGGAAAAAAAAAATTTTAATTTTTAATTAAAAAAATGACATGCGGGACCTGCTCGTCCTCATACATACTGTTTATGAGACATACTACATTGTTTATGAAACTTAACAGTACTACACTGTTTATGAAATTTACTACATTGTCTATGAAACTTAATGGTACTACCCTGTTTATGAAAATTAATAGTACTAAACTGTTTATGAAATTTATTACACTGTTTATGAAACTTACTACATTATTTATGAGATATTACGGTACTTCACTGTTTATAAAACTTAACGGTACTACACTGTTTATGAAACTTAACAGTACTACATTGTTTATGAAACTTACTACACTGTTTATGAAACTGAACGGTATTACATTGTTTATGAAACTTAACGGTACTATACTGTTTATAAAACTTAACGCGCGTTGGGCACACATGTTTATATTTTATGTTATTAGATGATTTTTGGTTAAAATGCAAAGTTTTGAAGCTTTTATTATTATTATTATTATTATTTACCTATAATATAAGTTCCAGTGTTCTAAAAATTGGTCTAGGCGGCTGCCTAGGCGTTGGGCGGTGGCCAGCCGCTGGGATTAACTCTTAATCGGGAGAAAAATCGGGGAAGGAATTAGGATGGCGTCGAGGGGGCTTGGGCGGACCTTGGGCGTCCTAGGCGGTCGACTGGTTAGCCTAGGCAGTTTGGAATTTCAATTTTTTTTTTTGTTTTCAAACTTGAGAAAGGATGAGTGCAATGTGTTCTGGAATTTCTAAGTTTGTTGGTTTTGTTCTTGCGAAGACGAAGACGAAAGGAGGAAATAGATGAGAAAATGAGTTTCTCTCTCATCCATTCATTCTCACCACCCTTAAACTTTCCCATTTAATTTATTTTAATTTCGTCCAATCACGTTTGGACAACTAGCATCAAGTTGATCTTTCCAAAAAAGAAAAATGGGTTGTCAATACCCAGCACCAAGTTACTATTGATTATTTAAATTTTTATATTCAAGATGGGAAAAAGGAAAGAAAAGAAAAAAACAAAAAAAGGTGGTCTCCTTTGTTTGTTAGTCTCTTGGTTGATGTGAGTGATGGGGACTAGGGGTGGAGTGGAGGGAGTATTTATCAAATATAGTAAAATATTAGCTTCTAATTTCAAAAATATCAGTTTTTATAAAAACTTTCAAATATATCCAAAATATCACTTAAATAGACACAAATAGCATTATTTATCTCAAATATTTTTTGTATCATTATTTATCTCAAAATATCACTTCAAAAATGTCACTTAAATATTTGTGTCTATTTAAGTGATATTTTGGATATATTTGAAAGTTTTTACAAAAACTAACATTTTTGAAATTAGAGGCTAATATTTGACTATATTTGATAAATACTCGAGGGGAGGGGTCACACCAGGATTTGGATCCTCTCCGGATCCCCTTCATGGGGATCCTAGGGATCAAGCAAAAAGAGCCGTTCATCAAAAATCGTGCGGCTACAATTAAATGATTTTTATATTTTTAAAAATAAAGCAGTTTCGTTTTGCGTAAAAAACATTTAATTGTAGCCGCACGATTTTTGATGAACGGACCATATTACTTGATCCCTAGGATCCCCATAAAGGGGATCCGGAGAGGATCCAAATCCGTCACACCACACACGTGGTGGTTGAAATGAGGAAGGATGCTTTTCTAACCGGTTTTGGTGCTCCAAGGTTCAAAGTGGGACATCAACCCAGATAAAATCATAAATAAAAGAGAGAGGATTTCATTTATTATAGCAATTTGCGTGGTTTGGTTAAGGGATGCTTGGCATAGCTTCTTAGTAGTTTTATTATGAACCATCCAACCCACTACGTGGGATTTTTACTTTTATTTTTGAAAAATTAGATATAATCATTCAAAATGTCTTAAGTTATATGGTATATAATATATGCTTAATGTGTTTTTAAATTTTAGACTTGTTGGATATTCTTTTTGTATTTTATCATTCTTATATTATCTAATTCATGGATTTCATACAAGTATAATTTTTATGTGTCAATATGCACTTGTTTACAATATATACAAGAAATTTACCTAAACCCGCCTAGGCGCCTAGCCGCTAGGCACCAGCCCACCACCCGACTAGCGCCTAGCGTTTTTTAAAACCTTGATAAATTCATATATTTGTTATTTGAGTTAGGGTGGTATGTTGAGAAGATAGATTTATGTTAGTATATTTTTTATATATAGAAGATATTAAATAGATTTATTGGAATTAAAAGATGCATGAAATTAGAAGATTTGAATTTATCTCTAATATCTTTATATATATATATAAAATGAGAATAAAAAAATAAATGTGAAAAAAGATAATACTAAACTTAACCTATAACCATATATAAAGATCATGGAAGCATAGCCTCCACCAACTAATAGTCATCACCATCTCTATCATGCTAGCACCTCCAAACCCAAACACCAACTCCACCTACAACTGAAGTCACCAACATCGAGAAGAAGGTCATGGAGGTTGTTGAAATGATACGGACTATCATGATGTAGCCACCACCATCTTCATCGCTCACAAAGAAGAACTGGAAGCTTTACGAGCCGATAATTGGCGTATGAGAAAATCACATCCGCATACACAAGCTCCTTAAAACCCTATCTAAATTCTTAACCCTCTCATTTCTTAAAAGATTGCCCTCCTAATGTAATTTCAATTTGGGTCTATTTTAGATTCAATTCAATACCCATTTGATCATTGGGTTCCATAATGTATAATCTATGTTTGGAATTTAGATTTTGAGGCAACTAATATTATTGTTGACCATGATATACCCAGTGGTGGGTTTTGAATATAATCTATATTTGAACAATTAATTATAATGGATGTGACATTTTCAATAGGTTGGGTACTTGTTTGGAATGTTTAAAAAAATTGAGACTAATTTGGAATCACTTGTTAATTAGTACTCGTAAATTAATAAAGTACAAAGTGATTAGCAACGGTTGGGATTTAATGAAATTCATCCACTTACTAATCTAATTTTCTTTCCAGCATCATAAAGGAGGATAGTGGTCTCCATGAATGTATTTTCTTTCTCTTTGCCATGCTAGGCGTGCTCCTACAAGTTAAATGTGCAACCTTGCAGACTTCTCCATTTGACACAGACTACATCATTGTTTTGATGTTAATTGCCGATTTATTCGCTTACACCGGGACATTGGCGATTGTCAAGATACAGCAAGCTTCCCACAATTCAGATTTCTATGAATTGATGAACAGATTGAGCCTTTTGTGTGGAACTTTTGCTTTGATTCTACTAACGATCATCCTAGTTCCAACTTTTGGGTGGTTTACTTTGGCATGTTGGGCCATATACTTTGTGACAAGTGTGATTAAGTCATACTCAACCTTGAAAAGACTTTGCACAAGTACAACAATTGTAACTGACATACTCCGTTATGTCATTCGCAAAATGAAAGAGTTGAACAAGAGATTGAACGGCACAGAAGAATCCCAATCCCAAAACCAAAATGGAATAGCTATAGCTTAGTTAATTTTATAAAAAAGTGAGTTGTAGGTGTTGATAAGGGTGGTTAGTTTAAGATGTTTCGCTGCTCTTATCTTTATCTGATGCAAATTTGAATTTGTTTTATTTGAATACCTGATATAATCTTGTAGTTGGACTATGACTCTTGTGGTTCTTATGTACAAAGCCGTGTAATACAAAGTTTCATACTTCCGTTCCCTTAATGGAAAATAAAAAACAGAGCATAAAAAATGTAAAGAAAAAGTGGTATACAAGAACAGTAGTTAACTTATCAACGATTATAATCTAAACATAACTTGTTTTCATTTGTCCTTTTCGTGAGGGTTTCTTTTTGTTTAATCGATCCTATGTACTTGTTTCTAAGATTGGTTTGCACCGTGAAGAGGGATTCCTATGTCACATTGTGTACGAAAATTACAAGGATTTCTTTCTGTTTAATCGATCCTAGGTATTCGTTTCTAAGATTGGTTTGCACCGTAAAGAGGGATTCCTATGTCACATTGCGTACGAAAATTACAACGCTGCGTGCTTGTGTATGCATGGAATGGAATTGTACCTTTTTCTGTCAACTGGTTCAATGACTCGGAGGCAACTCATCTACTCGATTGCTTCCTTTTGAGCCTACACAGATGACCAAAAGTCGTGTTGGTTATCTGTCATTTTCGTCAACTTCATTTGCTATACATTCATTCCCTATCCAATCCCATACTCTCTCTAATATTACAAATACATCGCTACCCAATTATGTACTTTTAAAATATTTTTCTCTATGATCACGGAGAAACAAAAGCGCCCTAGTAAACTCCTTATTAGTCGCAGCAAGTCTCCTTTTTTGGTTGCAAACGAAAAGCCAAAACGGATACTACTCCTCCCTCCAACGTCCCTCGCAATAAGTGGGATTCAATGAAATTCATCCACTTACTATCTAATTTTCTTTCTGGCAGGACAAGGGAGGATAGTGGTCTCCACAAATATATTTTCTTTCTCCTCACCATGCTAGGCTTGCTCCTACATATTAAATGTGCACCCTCGCAGGCATCTCCATTTGACACAGACTACGTCATTGTTTTGATGTTAATTGCTGATTTATTCGCTTATGCAGGGACATTGGCAATTGTCAAGATACTGCAAGCATCCCACAATTCAGATCTCTATGAATTGATGAACAGAGCCAGCCTCTTGTGTGGAATTTTTGCCTTAATTCTTCTAACGATCATTCTAGTTCAAGCTTTTGGGTGGTTTGCTCTCACATGTTGGGCCATATGCTTTGTGACAACTATGATTACGTCCTATCCAACCTTGAAAAGACTCTGTACAAGTAGAACAATTCCAAATGACATACTTTGTTATGTCATTCACAAACTGAATGAGCTAAACATGACATTGAACGGCACGAAAACATCCCAATTCCAAAATCAAAATGGGATAGATTAATTAATGGGTAAATTTCATGTTTGATTGCAACTCCACACAATTTTACAATTTTGTATAAAAAAATTAAGATTTCATTGCAATATCATACATTCGTCAATTTTTCGATTAGTATCTTTGTTATATGCCTACGTGGCATCACGAGGCCCACTCTATCACCTATATGGACTACCCAAATTAAAAAATCAGAAGAAAAATTTTCCTCTAGAAAATTCATTCAAATAATTATATATATATATATAAAGTATGACATTCATTCACATGTTACTACAAAATGAATGTATGAAGATGTAGTTATTATTTTTAAATGAATATATAATTAGTTGCATCTTAAAGTATACGAAGTTAAACATTTTTTAAGAGTTAATTTTAGTTTACTATGTCAAGTTTTCTGGTTTTCAATATTTAATACATGAAGTTTTTTTTTGTTCATACATAAAGTGTTAATTTTGGGACAGTCTCATACATCTGTTAGTCTGCCTATTAAATTTTTCGTTAATTAATGACGTGACGCCCATATAAATAATGATTAGACTTAACGTGTCAATAAGGGTCCCACGTGAATATAAAAAATAAAAAAAATTAAACTTTAAACATTGAAAATTGGGCGTCTTCTTCCTCAACCATCCCGACGCCGTTTTAATGGCGGTTCTGATTTTATTTGGGGATTTCCGATTTTTTGCCTGATTCGCGGGGTTGGGTCGCTTCTGGTTCTTCCCAATCGACTCTCTACGCAGTCAACAGTGGTTGCGGTTGTGGACAGGGCTCGCGCCACGGAGGCCCAAACGCCCAGTCGCCGCCGGCCACCTGGGATCTGCTGCATGCAGCTGCAGGGGAAGTAGCCCAGATGCGCATGAACCAAAGCAGGGGCCTCCTGGATCCTCCACGAAAGCCTTCCCCCGTCTCGGTCCCACCAACAACCCAGATGCCGCTTATTGCTTCCGCCGGCAGTCGCTTTCTCACAAGCACTTGCGAGCCGCTCAGGTACTAAAAAAACCTCAAAATATTTATTCAAATCTCTCTGGTGACATCGAACACCTCACACTCAAATGATTTCTGCCCCGTTTTTTCCTTGCATGCCTTTGAATCCAAGCCAGATCTCAAATCAAATGGTAATTAATGGATGATAATTGTAAATCATATCCATGGACTGATAACTTTTTTACATTGAATGGTTTTGGTCAAAGTTAGGCAAAATTCCACCCTCATATTCAAAAATTTACAAAAGTATCTGCCAGCATGTGGGTGCCGAGTGCCAATCACGTCCACAGTTTAAACTGTTGAGGCAGCAACAGATGATGACGGAGCAGAGCGCGGCGGTCTGGGAACTCGATATCCTCCGCCGCTTACGAATAGACAGGGACGCAGGCGAGGATGGGTGGCTTGACGGAGAGATGACGCTGACGGGGAGTTGTGCCTAGAGGTCGAGCTCAATCGACGAGCTCACGAGGCCGTCGAAGAGGATGAGGGTTGAGTGGGTGGAGTCGAAGAAGGAGGGGGAAGGATGGACGTGCAGAGGAGAGAATGGCGGGAGAAGGAGGGGGTTGGGGGTTTGAGGAAGAAGACAACTTGGTTTTTTTTGTAATTTTGTAATGTTTATTTATTTATTTTTTTAATATTCGGGTGGGATCTTTATTGACATGTGGCGCTTAGTTATTGTCTACGTGTACGTCGGGTCATCATTTAACGAAAAATTTAACAGTCAGATTAACGTATGTATAAAACTGTCTTAAAATTAACACTTTATATATGACTCTGAGATAAAAAAAACTTCAGATACTAAATATTAAAAATCACAACATTTAAGAGTAGTAAATTGAAATTTTTTTTAAACAATTCATGAAGTTAAGAACTTATTCTCAATAATGCCACTGGCTACAGAAATACCCAATACACATAGATTGTACATTTCAAATTAAATTGCCATTACCCTAAAAAAATTAAATTAATGTATTCAACAAAAAAAATTAAATAAAATTGCTATATTTAACAGAATTTATAAATTATGGATGAAAACTAAGAAGAAGACCCAGAGTTCAAACAAACCGATCTGCTTAGTTTAGAGAGAGATAGAGAGAGAGGTATCAAAATGCTTGCTCTCTCACCAATCGCTTACAGTCATGAATCGTATTAAATCCGGGTTCGGATCATTGCCCTCCAAAACCCAGATTAGATTTCTCTGCACATCAATTCTCGACGACCAACGCCCTCAATCTCCATTTCTGTCAGAAAAGCTCGCTTCTTTTTTGGACAATTGTTCAGACGCTTTTTCACTGAGAAAACTCCACGGTCGCATTTTCGCTCACGGCCTCGGAAACAATATATTTCTCGGCTGCAAGCTCCTGAATTGCTACGCAAAGTTCGACCTTTTATCAGATTCCAGATGGGTTTTCGACAGAATCGTCAACGGGAATCTGTCTCTCTGGAATGCAATCCTTGTTGGGTATTTCAGAGCCGGTCAATTCGACGAAGTTCTTCGGCGGTACGTAGATTTGAGGCGGTGGAATATCGGGTTGGATAGCGGTGCCATTACGTTTGGTTTGAAAAGTTGTATCGAGTTGGGGTATTTGGGATTTGGACGAGGGATTTATGGGGATGCTATGAAGTCTGGGTTTTGTTCAAATGGATTTGTGGGTTCGTCGCTTATCGGGTTGTATTCTAGATGTGGGTTTGTTGATGAAGCAGCTAAAGTGTTCGATGAAATTACTGAGAGAGATATTGTTGTCTACACTTCGATTATTACTGGTTATGCTCAGAGTGGCGATCAACGCGCTTGTGAGGCTTTTGGGTTTGCTCGCCGTATGCAGAGGCAAGGATTGCATCCAAACCGGGTAACTCTTGTTAGCTTACTTCAGGCAGCGTCGCAGTTAGAGACACTGAAAGAAGGACGTTCGGTCCATGGCTATGCTATTAGAAGAGGAATTGGTGGTTTGGATGAAGTATTCGAAACAAGTCTGGTGGACATGTATAACAAATGTGGATCCCCTAGAAGGGCAGCCTGCATTTTTGGCGAAATGGATAGAAAGACTATTGGTTCTTGGAATGTGATGATTGCTGGTTATCTTAAAATGGAACAACCCTTGGAGGCTTTCCGCCTGTTCTGTAGAGTGATGGGAGAAAATTTTGTCCCGGATTTGATAACTTTGTCCAATGGGATTCTGTCTTGTGCTTGCTTGAATTATTTGCGTCCTGGAAAGAGTATCCATGGTTACATTATTCGAGCTGGTATTCAAATTGATCTGTTGGCAGCGACTGCTCTGGTCAATCTATACTCCAAATCAAACAAGTTGATCCAGTCCAGGGAACTATTTGATAGAATGGAGAAAAAGGATGCTATATCTTATGATGTGATGATGACGGGCTATCTCCACAATAATTATGCTAGCGAAGCTGTGGACACCTTTGTCGAAATGGTTGGAGAAGGTGTTAAACCAAACCTAGGTTCCTTGTTGAGTGTAATTTCTGCTACTTCTGAGCTGAAAGACATAAGAAAAGGCAAGTGCATCCACGGACATGTATTAAGACACGGGCTTGACTTGAATACTGAAGTTATGAATCAAATTATCTACATGTACGGCAAATGTGGTTGTTTAGACCATGCGAGGCAAATCTTTAACAAGGTGAGATATCGGGATTCGGTCTCATGGACTTCAATGATGATGGGTTATGTTTACCACGGCCATGCCGATGAAGCCGTAACATTGTTTCGATCGATGCAAATTGAGCTGGCGCAACATGATTTAGTTACTCTGATAACTTTGCTTCAGGCAATTTGTCAGCTTGGAAGTCTGAGTTTTGCAAAAGAAGTCCACTGTCACTTGTATCGAGCTGATATGAACAACGATATATCTCTCACCAATTCTTTGATCACGACTTATTCCAAGTGTGGGAAATTAAATATGGCTGCTAATCTATTTGAGCACGCAGTTGAACGGTGTCTGACATCATGGAACACGATGATCCTTGCATATGGGATGCACGGGAAATGCAAGGAGGCCCTAACGCTCTTTGAACAGATGAAAAGTAAGAAGGTTGTCCCAGATGAAGTAACCTTCACATCAATTCTCACCGCGTGCAGCCATTCCGGCATGGTAAACGAGGGCCTACGAGTTTTCAAGTCCATGGTGGATGAACATTCCATAATCCCTCATGAAGAGCATTATGGTTGTATGGTCGATTTATTAAGCCGAGCAGGACTGCTTGAAGAAGCATATAATCTGATCAAATCCATGCCATCAGATCTTACTGCTTCTCCACTAAAAACTCTGCTTGCTGCTTGTAAAGTACACGGAAATACGGAGATGGGTGAGGTTTTGGGACGGCGGCTATTGGACTTAGAACCCGAGAGCTCAAGCGCGTTCGCCATGGTGTCAAATTTGTACGCGGAAGGTGGAAAGTGGAACGAAGTAGTCAGACTAAGAAACACAGCAAAACAGAGAGGCCTAAAAAGAACTCCAGGATATAGTCTGATACAGACTAGATAGTTAAGCAGGTGTTCGAGATGGAAGATGTTTTCCTTTACCTACCAAACCTAACCACTCCTAGAGCTAAATTGTAGCCAAGAAAAGATTGAGACAATGGAAAAAGAAAATAAGGATTTGGTTTGTCTTACAATTTTCTCATTGCTCCACAGTGACATGTTAGGCAGCAAGAATAATGGGTTAGGCTGCCGGATTAGGTGACATGTCAGATCACTTAATACCAACAAGTATACGAGCCTATTATAACTTTCGACGCATCATTCTTATTGCTAATACTTCATACTTCCATGCAGTTTCTCTCAACTACACAATGACTTTTTGGTAGCGGAGAGAGAATCTTACCTATGTCTAATCACGTGATATGTCCAATCACTCAATATCGTTACCTCAATAGACACTATTTGACTACTTAAGGAGTATTTTTTTCATTCCTTACACATACGTAAGTAACTATCAGATACACAAAATAAAAAAATTGTGCGCATGTCAACTTCTAATAAACAGTCGGCCCTTGGAGACGATAAGGCATCAATCAGTGATCAGATTATGTGCGTGTTACATCAAACCGCTAGCTTACTGGGGGAATTTTATAAGGTGGCCTGAAGAATTGCTCAGATACCAATAAGTGAGGCCTATTAAGGTCGTGTTACAAATGCACTGGCTAAAGGTCGGGTGAAATTTCATCTTTTGCGATATTAATTTTTTAATAGATATGAGTAGAGATTTAACATTTTTTAACATGAATAATAAGAATGACTGTTTCAAATACCTACACGCGAACAAAAAGAGTATCATGATTTCAATAGTTATCCACGTTCAATAAATAGTTACAACGTGTAGAAATAATAAATCACCCGTCTAATAAACGCTTATAACTCGGTGAATCGGTGAGTATTTACTGTAAATTCGGGGTATAGGTGAAAGGTAAATGATGACGTGACCGCTTGACACACTGGGGGACATAACTGTTCTAGATAACCAAATCTGACATCACTATATAAAGCTCCAGTCAACTTTCACTCTCATTCAAATCCAGTCATGCCGGAACTTCAAACCCAAACCACCGCCAGCCCTCCTTCCTACGATCTCATAATCCTCGGCGCCTCTGGCTTCACCGGCAAGTACGTCGTCAGAGAAGCTCTGAGATTTCTGAACACGCCCGCCTCCCCTCTCAAGTCTCTAGCTTTAGCCGGTCGCAACCCAACCAAACTAACCCAAACCCTCAAATGGGCAGCCCACCCGAACTCACCACCGTCCATCCCCATCATCACCGCCGACACCACCGATCCACCGTCTCTCCACCACCTATGCACCCAAACCACCCTCATCCTCAATTGCGTCGGCCCCTTCCGCCTCTACGGTGATCCCGTCGTCGCCGCCTGCGCCGAAACCGGCTGCGACTACTTGGATATATGCGGGGAGCCTGAGTTTATGGAGAGGATGGAGGCGCAGTACCATGGCAAGGCGGCGGAGACCGGTTCGTTGGTGGTTTCGGCATGTGGGTTCGACTCTGTTCCGGCGGAGTTTGGGTTAATGTTCAATTCGAGGCAGTGGGTCGACCCGGCTGTGCCGAACCGGGTTGAGGCTTATGTGAGCTTGGAGTCGGAGAAGAGGATTGTTGGGAATTTAGGGACGTATGAATCGGCGGTGCTGGGTGTGGCAAATGCCGATAAGTTGCAGGAGCTCCGGCGGTCCAGACCCAGAACAGCTAGGCCTGCGGTAATTGTTAATCAAATAAATCTCAGATTTTTAAACCTTTTGTGTTCGGAGTAGGAAGTTTATTATTTGAATTTACTGCTTTGATAATTAGAATTTACTGTTTATATTATTGCTGGAATAATGTAGGGGAAGAACACAAATAAAATGTCGAATCTTGGTGCAAATGTTATCTTAATTTAGGTCCTGCTATTGGCAGAAAGTAGAAACCGATACGAATTTTACGTTTGTGTTTTGGATCGCATGTTCCTTTCAATGTCTCGGTTTGCTCAGTTAGCAAATACATCAATGAATCGAATTCGCAGTTTTGTACCTTACTCTACTATCCTGGAGCCCTTAGTGGGTCCTTATTGGTTTCGTAGTTCAGGGGATTCGTTGTTCATGCATCGCTGTTATTCGATTTATTTTTCTGGGTTTAGAGTGTTACTCATGAATTCCAAATGTTTGGATGCTAATAGACATTGAGAAGTGTAGGATTTTCAGTTCGAGTAATTTATGTCTTCGATTTTTGGGTTGATGGTGCATGTGTACATTACTGGGGCAGGGCAGCTCAATTGGTTGATCCTGAATTTCTTTATTTGGTTGCAGATTCCTGGTCCTCCTCCTCCTAAAGGACCAACCATAGAACAGCAGAAAGATATTGGCCTTTGGGCTGTGAAGCTACCTTCAGCAGATGCCATCATTGTACGTAGAACACTTGGATTTCTGACTGAAAACCCCCGCGGGCTTCCTGGGAGGAACGAGAGTTCTGAGCACATTGAGAAAAGAGAAGCCTTCTGGTCAACAGTGAAGCCAGCTCATTTCGGGGTGAAGATAGGAACCAAGTCACTGTTGGGCATTTTGCGTATCATGACAGTCGGAGTCTTTATTGGGCTCTTGGGTAGATTCTCCTTTGGGAGGTGGCTTCTTCTGAAATTTCCCTCATTTTTCAGTGTTGGATGGTTCAAGAGGAAGGGTCCCTCCGAGGATGAGGTGAGAAGCGCTTCGTTTAAGATGTGGTTTGTTGGACATGGTTTCAGCGACAGCAGTCTTGTTTCACAGGGAAGCAGAAAACCCAACATGGAAATAATAACAAGAGTGATGGGGCCTGAGATTGGTTATTTGACCACCCCGATAATTCTACTTCAGTGTGCTCTGATTGTTCTGAGCCAACGCGACAACCTTCCAAAGGGAGGAGTTTTCCCAGCTGGCATTGTGTTTGGCCCAACTGGTCTTCAGGAAAGGCTCCAAGAGAACGGGATTTCTTTCGATGTCATTTCGAAGAAAGCTCTTTCTGGTTAACTGGTACAGCAGTTCGACAAAATAAATCTCTAGTTGGAAGTACCCTTTAAACAATAACATGCGACAAACCAGAAGTTGTTTTTGCTTTTTCATTACGTTTTGATGTGCCTTATAACAGCAGTTACAAATATTGTGAGATTATGGCTTGATCTGCATCTGATTTGTCTCAACTGAATGCATCTTTGCTTCTCATCTGATCTCAGAAATGAAGGTTGAACATGGTAGTACTTGAAACTTCTTCCATGTGTCGATGAGAGCAGCGAGACTCTTCGTATAACTACCGCCCTTCTAGCCTCTTCTTTAATGTGCCGTGCGCTTGCAACTTCAACAACTCGTTACCCATTATCTCACTAACCGTCTGTGCAATGTCCTCTGTTTTCACCACCATCTCCCTATCACCCCAACCCCTACTCTTGTCCCACATTCCGAGTCCAATTCTCTCCATCAAATCTGCATTGATTTTCTGATCTCCATGTTACTGCCATGCTAACACGGGCACACCGTTCCAGAGAGCCTCAGACAAGGAGTTCCAGCCACAGTAACACCGATGGGCTCAATGTCTCATCCTTCCCCAGTTCTTCACTGCCAATCCACTTTTCTCTACCCTCTCCAGTAATCCCTATCCAAGCACCTCAGTCAGCTTTACGTCACGTTCCACGTCAACTTTCTTATCCTTCACAGCCCACAGAAACCTGCAACCCCTCCTCACGAAGCCATCACCAACTCTCTAATTTGCTCCCTTGACATGGCAGTCCTGCTTCCAAAGCCGGCATAGAGCACTGACCCAGTTGCTTGATCGTCGAGTCATTGCACCTGTTGGCTTGTCTCAAAGAAACAGAGCGCTAGTTGTCAGATGGAAATTACTGTCAATACTTTGCCCTCATTTAGTGCTGCCAGAGCCTCACTCTCTATACTTTCACATCCGTTCACCAAAGTGATCGCTGAGATGGGCGGGGACAAAGCGGCAAGCGAAGGGTAGAAGATGGACGGAGTGGGTGGTGGCTTCGGATTGGAGGAAGAAGCGATCGACGGTGATTGTGGGATTGGAGGAGTTGGAGGGAATGACTTGGAACTCAATTCGACTGTATTTTTCGACATTCGTTTTCCCAAAATAGGAATAGTAACAATTGTACAAAGCCATTGCACGTTTACCTTAAACTTCAAGCCATTGCAGTCACCGGAAGGAGCAGAACATAACAAGAATCGTTTTGAAGCTAACTAAGAGGACAAAGTGGCCATGTCCGTTTGAAAGCAAAGCTTGGTGCGACATGGCATTCAGTCAAAGAGGGCGGCACGAGAGCTTACCTTAGTAACCAAGCGCACTGCTGAGAATTGTCTTTTGCTTTTCATTTTTATTCTTTCCTCAATCAATGAGAGTACTTGGTCGTTCTTCAACGGTTATTTTATAGTCGTGTATTTTAGAATATGAGATCGTCGCATCATCACATGTTCAATTTGCATCATCTAGTAACAATTAAATGTAATTGGCATTAAAATTTACCAAATAAATAGGCATTCATGAGCTATGAATTTTTGAGAATTATTAATTTGAGCATAAGTCTTTGCTTCTTTGTGACTGAAAAATTATGAGTTCGAGTCGTGGAAACAATCTCTTTGCAAAGCAAAGTAAGGCTGCGTACGTTAATTGTTCTCCCTGATCCTCGCAAACAGGAGAGTCTTGTTGGCTTAGGGTGTCCCTTTATTTTTTTTCAGCCTTCGCCTCCTTTAGTTTTGTATTTACTAGTTGTTTTCATATAGGGTAATGCTAGGGAGACTAAACTAAATTGTTTCACCAATAAGAATGAGCACGTTTTTCAACACTTAAATAATAATCGAATCATCAACTTCCATGTCATTTAGCATACAAAATTTTGTCTCACTAACGTTACCCTTTTATATATTGTCATGGAACAAATGAAGCCGGCAGCCGTCAACAACTTTGGCTTTTACGTAAATTTTGGATGAACCAATGAATTAAATATGTTTGATCATTTATAATTAAACACTTCCTTAAAAAGATGTTCATTTCATTTCCAAACTCCAAACTCCAATACCATAATCCAATGGCAGTGAAAGTCGTTCAAGTTTGCAGGGTAGCTCCACAACCTGGCTCGTCAACGGCGTCAGCCATCCGAGCTCAAGGAGAGAAACTTACTTACGATGCAGATCCCACTGTGTCAGAAGCAATATCTCCGGTCAATCACACGCTGCCGGCTCAAGATTACTTGTCTCTTCCTCTAACCTTCTTTGACCTCGTATGGCTAAGGTATCCACCCTTCCATCGTCTTTTCTTCTATGACATATTGCCTTGTTCTTCCCCTGCAGACACCCTACTCTTCTTTCATTCAACAATTATTCCAAAACTCAAAACCTCTCTCTCTATCACCCTCCAACATTTTCTACCTTTAGCCGGAAACATCACTTGGCCCGAAAACTCCCCCAAACCCACCCTCAATTATGTCAAAGGCGACACCGTTTCCTTCACAGTAGCCGAATCTGATGCCGATTTCCACCATCTCTCAAGCAGTGATTTTAAAATTGATGCCAAAGAATACCACCCTCTTGTACCCCAACTGGCGAAATCTCATGAAAAAGCCGCCGTGATGGCGTTTCAAATCACCATCTTTCCCAACAGCGTGGGCTTTTCCGTCGGAATATCCATGCACCATGCAGCTGTTGACGGCAAGACTCTCTTCATGTTTTTGAAATCTTGGACCCACATGTGCAAACACGTTCATCAATCCGATGACATTTTTTTCCCTGATCAGCTCAAACCGTTTTACGACCGAAGGGGTGTCAAAGACCCCTTCTGTCTCCAACTGGAAGATATTTACTTGAATCAGTTTCTGAACATGGACAGACGTCAAAATAATCGAAGTATGATGGTTGCAGCTCGCTATAAATCTCTAGTGATATCAGATTCAACTCGAGGCAACTTCGAATTCACGAGCGCAAAGATACAAGCTTTACGGAAATGGGTCATGACTAGAATGGAAGAGACCACCGGGAAACAAGAAGAGGGACATGATCGATCTGTTAATTTGTCAACGTTTTCTCTAACGTGCGCCTATTCATGGGTTTGCTTACTAAAAGCAGAGCAGGAAGAAGTAAAAGGGGACATAATACCTATGTCATTTAGCGTGGACTGCCGGTTGCGCTTAACCCCTCCCTTACCTGCAAACTATTTTGGAAACTGCGTAACGGGCTGTCTAGTGGTAGGAAATTATAGCGCACCACAAAGTAGCACACTATAATCCTATTGATTTTCCTTATTAACACTAAAATTTGTCGATTGTAGCATATGAAAATAAGGGTCTTTCCCGCAGAAGATTGTTTGATCCAAATGCTTAAAGAAAATGTCACAAAAATTGGGTGGTTGTCTCCACTGACCAGCCACCAAAACCTAATTATTAGACCGACTTATACTTATCCAAATGAAACGAAATTTTATACACATAAACTAGACACACAGAGCTATGCTCACACAAATTTTTGGGATTTTTGGAGTTGATTTGCTATTTAAATTAAATCGGACAAAACAGTACAGAAACAAATTTTAAATAATGACAATAGATTTTAATTCACAAGTTAAGAAAAATGAGTTAGGGGAAATGTTATCCACCCCAAATAATCATGCAAATGTGTTATGTTTCATTCAAATTCCTTTTATTTTAGGATGAAGATGCTCAAGTTGGCTCAATGTTAGAACTCAACCTATTACTCTTTCTTACGTAGTATGTTAAGAGAATGGCGTTTTCAACTTAACTTAGTCCCTAGCATGCAATCTAGAATGGCGTGTTCATAGATTTAACAAGTAGAAATCATTAAGAATGAAAAGAGTTTGAGACATCACAAGGCGTCGTAAGTACTGGCGTTGTCTTACTTATCCTAGAAATCGATTCACATGTTAACCACAATTAACAAGTGCTACTCTAGAACATATGTAGGTCCTCATTCAACAAGGGCAGGCACACATATATTCATAGCATTAAAATCCTTAATATGCTTACTAAGTATGCATCCATAGAAACACATCAAGAATTCATCAATGAGATAAGTAGTGAATCAATTTTCATCTTTCATAAAAGTCATTCAAACAAAATATCACAACACATTCACAATCATATTTGGGGCTTCAAAACAACCCCTAACTACTTAAAAATTAATTACACATTATTATCAAATTAAAACACAAATTAAAATAAAAGTTTGGAGGATAAAACCGAAAGAGGAATTTCTTCCTCTCCACCGTGAGCCCTCTGTGCAAACCGTGAGCTTCCTGTCCCGTGCTCTTCTGGCGCTGGTTGGTTGGCAGCTCACGCTGCCTTCCTCTGTTCTTCAACGCTGCCAAAGCCCCCACTTCCTCACGCTGCCAAAAGCAGCTGCTCCTGAAATGTTGCGCTGCTTCTTTTTCTTCCGCAAGCTGCCCAGTCAGCCTTCAACGCTGACTCCCGTGCCTTCCTCTTAACCCTTGCTGCGCTGCGCCTTCTGGCAGCCTTCTTCCCTGCCGCAAGCTGCTCTGCCGCAAGCTGCCTTTTTATTTTTTTTTATTTTCTTTTCTCGCTGCCTAAAGGCAGCTCTCTCTCTGACTTCTCCAATGAAGTCCCTCTTATTCCTCTGCGCCTTCCGCTGCTTCTGATAGCTCCTCCCTCTATATTTTTTTATTTTTCTTTTCTTTAAAGCCAGCCATCCACCCACAAGCTCTCTTTTGTTTTTTATCCTTTTCTTTTATTCTTTTCTGTCCGCACCTTTCATCATTCATCATCATTTTCTTTCTTATTTTAATTTTCCGTTTGTTTCCTTTCATTTCCACTTGCACCGATTCTTTCTTTCCTTTGGTGCTATCATGAGCCGGTTGCCTTTCAATTTTTGAGAGCTGCCTTCCATCATTTTCTGCACTAATATAAAACCATCAAAACAGCTCTCATTTATTTTTCACACAAAACAAACCAACCCAAATGCAATTACTCCAAACCGAATCGAAAACATAAACAAAGAAAATAAGTGAGTAAGTAGTTTTGACGAATTTAGCACTTAAAATTTCACTTATTCTATTTTTATTTTCTTTGCTTAACAAATCTTATAAAACATAAAAATAACGTAAATAGCTCAAAATATAACGAACTAACTAAGAAAAGATAAGGGAATTTGATATAAAAATATATATAAATATGATCCGATCATCTAGCACTTGCAGAAAGAAAAGGACTTCTGGGAGAAGACGGGTTGGTTGTAGCGGTAAATGCGATCACCGAAAGCATTAAAGGTTTGGATGACGGTATTTGGATGAATGGCGCGGAGAAATTGGTTAACAGTTTGTACCCTTCTGATGAACAGACTAGTAGTGGTGCTGATCACCAGAGATTATTTACAACCGCTGGATCGCATCGGTTTGACATGTATGATACTGATTTTGGATGGGGAAGGCCAAGGAGCACCGAAGTGGTTCGGATAAATAGAATTGGAACAATCACTTTTGCAGATGGCAAGAATGGTAGTGGCGCTGTTGACGTTGGATTGGTTTTGAAAAAACATCATATGGAGGCCTTTGCTTCTCTATTTGTTAAAGGTCTTGAAACCCTTTAAAGTTTCAAGTCTCATTTCATCTGGTCAGCTGAAAAATTGTATGCTTCTTCATGCTTAATCTTGTGATGTTTTTTGGAGCAGGAAGCTGTGTAAATATAAACGTTGATTGAATTTGTAGGATCAGTACGATGTTTTTCACAATGCATATGTTGAATAATTCTATGAGTTGTTTGATCAATGAATTTGAAATGTGTAACATAAATTGTCATATTAACCTCTCCACACGCGTTTACACACATGTGATATGCTATATGTGCGACTCACAGATCTTTAATAATGCACACTAGGTGCATTATTAAAATGTGTGTGCATTGTTAAAAATTTGTAAGTCATGCGCAATGCGTAAGATTACCTCGCATGCGCATAAGTGGATGAGGAGAGACTAATTTTTTTTTAAATTTTCCTTGGACAAAAGATCGGAGGTTAGAGAGAAGATGTTATCCATCATGGCAATTCACATCTTGCAATAATGTACAGTGCAACATCCCATGCACCATAAAGTCACAACCTGCAGCTGAAGAGTCTCAAGCCTGGGAAATGGTGCAAATTGGTTTAGAAGTAAGTCCAGGGGATAGGCAGTGGAGGTTTGATGTCCCCAATTCCCAGAAACAGTTCTAAGGAAGCAAGATTTACTAGAGAAATACAAACCGTTACTTGCAGTATACCAGTTTCAAATCATTCAGTCGATGTGATGGACTCTCAAGAATCAAAGGTCTGAAAGCAGACGTGCTGCAAGAATTTCGTTTGCAATTTTACAGAGAGTTGTTAGCTGATTGAATCCGTCGAAACCAGGTGGTAGCCTTAGAACACATTACACATCTAGCCAGTGATAAATTCCTTACAGTTGATGCCTTCAACTCTGAAAGTAACCAGCAAGGGAAAATATATAATTATATATGTTTGTTCCCAATCCGAGCATCTAATAAATGAAAGCGAAGCCACCCAATAGATAACTAAACAATAGCACTCTTGGGATGAATGAGTTACGGCTTCTAATTTTTCTATGAATCCACATTTTTGTAAATTGAAACTGATGCGACAAAAATTCGTCATGGATAAAAAATAGAGGTGTAGTTCTAAAGACCCATAACGAAAAGTTTATGAAAGTGAAACAGTACAAAGTTTCCGGCGGGGTAAGAATCTGATGCTATCTCTTGGGCACAAAACATAAAGGATAAAGCAACAGCTCAGGAGAGACACCACCAAACCGTTCGTATTAGGGTAAAAGGATAACTTTCCAGTTGGTACTAGGGTTGAGCACGGGTCTGTTTGGTCTTGTTCCACTGCAAAACCTTCAATTTGACCGATCACAACTGCAGGATTTGGTTCAGTTCGGTTAAGTGGCACACTATCCGGTGGGAAAACCCATCTTAACCAAAATGTTAACTTGCTGCTTTTCTAATTTCAACCATCGACCTTGAGAATGCAGATGGGTGGGAATGGAGGTTGGCAGCCGCCGCTTGTAGGTGTAGATAGTGAGACCGAAACCCCTATTGATGATTCCTTACTCAGCCGTTAAATCAAATTTCAACAGTCAAGATTTTCGAACTTTATGGATTAAGAGAAAGGGATCCGGAGATGATCCCTTTCCGCATGATACAACATAACCCTAACTAGGGCTTTCCTTGTTATTTACCTACTATTCTTTTGTCAAATATTTACGTACCCAATTTTCAAAAAAAAAATATATTTACGTTCCCTACTATTATAAGATAAAATAAAAAAGCTTTCTTGCCCATATGAAATGGAAGCACTTCAACTCCCTTGGGAAATGGAGAACCGCAACCAACGTTGTAACTATATATATACGGATGTGATATTCACACACCCCTTTTTACTTCTCTCACACCTTTTTGGATTTCGGCAGTCGGATCAGATGAATTGAAGAAGATTTAACGGTCAAAAAGTAATAGGGGTGTGTGAGAAGTAAAAAGGGGTGTGTGGATAGCACACCCCTATATATATATATATATATATATATATATATATATATATATAATGACCTTTTTTATTCTTTTAAAACGTATCAATTTACTTTTTTTTTTTTAAGTATCAATTTACTAAATTATATACGAAGAATGTCATAATTAAATTTCTCCTTGTAATCTATTAACCAATAATCATTTATGTTTTGGGGTTTTAAACTTGTAATTTGTTAAAGAAAATTGAACAAGCTGTGAGATCATCTGAGGTCACATTCTTAAATCTAAGCCTTAGGTGGTTTCGTTGGCGGCTGCTTGTGATTGAGCTCCCTTCTCTTAAGGAAAACAAATCCTAGAGCCACCACCGTGCATATATTCCCAATGCGAGTTACATGACCTACAGGGAAGGCCGTCTCTACTTCCCACCGGCGGCCGGCGGTTTCGCCACAACAATCACAACACTTTAAGCTAAGGTTTTCAGTTGTCACAAACATATTTAGGACCGTTGAGTTAATTCCAACTGATTTCATAAGTCCAGCAATTAATGAAAATGAAATTACACTTTACAACCCTCACCTTTCAAGATCAGTAATAGTTTGTCTACTAGAAAATATACTAATCACAAGCTAAACGATTTATAGTTGCAATAACCTTTCTGAAGAATTCCTCCGCTCTTACTTTCCGACGGCTATAAATCTCAATCGTCCTATTTACAACGTCCTAATCAATTAGCATTTCACTAGTTGTAGTTTGTATCGTTGCCTTGGAGCTCTGCGTGCTCAAGTCTTCCCCGCGCTTCTTCGATTCTTGGGACCTAATGAACTCTTGTATCCTTGCCTTCAACTCATTGTCTGGTATCAGCATGTCCGCAGTAAGATGGGATCGGTTGAACGGATCAGACTGCAAATCACACGCAAACGATAAATTAGCACGATAGGAGATACATTTCATAAGATTGCGGAATATATTATCACATAAGGACTGATGACTTACACTATCACTAAGAAGATGCCTTTGAATGACGGGTCGGTCTACTGTGATTCTTGAAGAAGGTAAGATAACTGGGTCCTTCATTAAAGTGTACTGCAAGAAAGAAAATACATGTAAAAGAAAAAGCCGGCTCCAACATATCTTCTTAATCACAAACACAAAAATGTACCTGAATTGGATCGAGGAATTCATCTGGTATGTCCCCAAGAATAGCTTCAATGTCCATGGCCTCCGAAGCAGCAACCTTGGCTTTCGCACCTAGCTCGATAAACTCTTGTATGATCCTCCCATCTTCACCAATTTTCCTTAGGACATCTGCTGCAGCACTAAATAACTGGAGCGATGTACAATTGTGTCAGGCAACATCCCAGCCAAACATAATGATGGAAGTTAAAGCCGACTCATCTGAATTACCTGCTCATTATACGACCGACCATCCTTTGAGATGGCAGCTGGAAATATATTTTCTGAATCACCCTTTGCCAAATGAACATATATGTATACAATCTTCAAACAAAATAAAAAAAGGTAGTCAGGCTCGGTGTTCTTCAATCAAACAAATGCACAGGTCTCTGCCAACAACAAATCAGACACTAAAAAAAGTGCATGATTGCATAGGCTAGAAATGCTAGCACAATCTTAGAAATTTCACAATACTCATAACGGTCATCATAACTTTAGGCTCCGTTCCAATTGAAGCCAATAGCAATGAAGCAGGCCCTTTGTTCGACCAAATGGACAATATTAAAGGGTTCTTTATGGCCTTGCATTTAGATCAAACGTAAATGGTCAGGGCTCAGCTAAGCTGTGAAACTATGAGCCATATTCAACTGAGTGTTCTTTACTAACAGGCAGATTTTGATTCAGTCATACGAATAACCATATATATATATATATATATAATTTCAGCTGCATGCCTTCCGCCAAGCAAAAAGCACATAAGTTCGAAAATCGTATGCCAACCTGCTTAAGCAATTGCTTTGGACGGAATTCATACTTCTCAGGGTCTTTCAAGCTAAGAGATTTTCTTTGAGGGCCTACTAATTGCAATAAAAAGTAATTGAGCATGCTGGCCACCCTTTCAACCTGGAAAGAAATTCAAATTTGAAAGAATAATAAGATAAACCCTGAGGAAACTGCTTATTGATTTAGCAACCAAACTTTCATTTCAGAGCGATAAGCATGCATCTTTAGGAATGTGTGAGAGAGAGAGAGATTGAAAGAGATGTTTATACCATCTCAGGAAGTAGGAAAGGAGCTGTAATTTGTTCTGTAGTAAATGCCATCATACTAACGTCTTCATTTGCTAACTTCATATCTATTCGGATAATCTGTAAAAAAATGTATTCATTTGGTTAGGTACTCTTACTTCCAGAAGAAAACTATCATGGTTTTTATTTTAGTGGAGGGAAGATGAAACAGACATTCTCTTGAGACTGGAAGAGGCGTGTTCTCTCCTGCCTTTCTTGAGCAGGTCTGCGCTCCCACTCTGCAGTGTTTGACATCTCAGCTTCCAGTTCTTTGTGTTCAAGAATTTTGTTAAGACTTTCATCCAGAAGATAGATGCTATCATTGATCAAGAAGTTTAAGAAATTCAAGTAAACACCCTTCTCCTCTTCCTTAGCAATCTGGAACAATATATAAGTTATTGCAGTTAAGGGCACATGCCATAAGAACCAGAGAGCAGAATTTAGAGAACTTAGAATAATGACAGAAATTTCAAACATGTCCTTCCATTAAAGAACTCTACCTGTTTCCAAGCATTTCGATGACTAGGGACATGCCACAGATATTCAAGAAGTTCAGCAATATTGTGGCGAATATTAAACTTGTCATAGAACTGCACAATTGGAAAAACAAACACACCAATGAACAAGAAGATAATTGAGAATGCAAAACAAAATGTATTTATATGAACCTCCTTCAATATCTCGCACACATGAACATAAGAGCACACACCTGTGTGTGAGAACCAGTGAACTCGATGTCGACATATAGCTTCAAGAGATTCCTCACAAGATACTCAAGAGATAGTTGGTGCCCTTCAAATAGGGTCGCTGTAATAGATGATCCACTGTAGACGCAATGCAAAATTCTATAAGTGCCCAATTTTCATCATCAAATCAAAGGATGTGAGATAAAATGGAGATGTTAAACCACCTTCCACGGGGCATCCAGCAGTTTAGGACTTCAACCATCTTTGCTCTTAGGTAAGGGTTCCTGATATATTCTGGGCTGGCCATAAACATTATAATGAAGTTCATAAAATCATCCTGCGGAGCAAAAATATAAAATAAATCAATAATACACAAAGATAAGACAACAGGAGGTATGAAGAGAAAAATTTATGATAAATGTCTTCAATAAAAATTCTACCAACAAAACCCCATCCAAGGCTTTTGGAATCCGGGAAGCAAATATAAGCAACTCCATGGCATCTTCCACAAAATGCTCCGGCATAGAAGCAAACTCCATAGGGCTAGTTGATGGCAGGGGCATTTTAAACCCACCAACCAAGCGAACCAGCCACACCACCATCAAACGATAGAAAGTAAGAGCACTCTGTATAACTGTTGGATCCTAAAAGGAAGAAAAAAAACAAATATAAGGACGAGTAGTGGCTCCAAACAAGAACCCCAGGGAAGGCAACTATAAGAAAAGAAGTGAACCAGTGAACAGAAGCAACAGTAAGCATTGAAAAATAGGGCAACGAAACGGTAAACAGAACTAACCAGTATACACATTAGATTACAAACACGCATGTTAGATTTTCTAAATGAAGCATTTTTTTCCATCCTTCATTGAAGGAAGACTGGTTAAAAACTTAAAAACATCATAACCTTAGAATGGATAGACAGACTTCCTACAAAGATCATGCAGATGCCACAGACTAGAATGCCCACCCAACAGATCATTCAACTTCAATATGACTAGCAACTTAGTACGCCCCTCAACACCCATACGAAAATAGAGACAAGCTCAAACCTAATAGGCTAGGAAACCAACCTCATAAGCACTATCCAAAAATATGTATGACCCCACAAAATGCAAATAACCACACAAACGAGCGCACACAAAGAGTTTGGACATACCCTTAATATCTGAGCTTCATAAGAAAGCTTTTCCTGTGAATACGACTCTATTTCCTTCTCAAGGCGAGCTATATCTATCTCCAATTGCGGAGAAGATGTCTGGCCTTGCATGGCTTTAAGTGTGGCGAGAGTATCTTCAGACCTTGAAATGTCCTGGATTGAGTATTTTTCACATATAAATGTTCCACACATCAATTACATATAACAATATACAGTTCATGAAGTATATGAATTTCTTAAATCATGAAATAACACGCAATAAGCAGTTGCTTATCACCATGTGGTATTTCACGTCTTCGAATAAGGGACACCCCAGTTACCTGTACTAAATGTTTAAAGTCAGAAAATGCTTTCAACAATCCCAGATTGAGCACCCTTGCAGTCATGAAGAAGCATTCGCAAATAAATGAATATTTAGCTTTTTCACTATTTGGCTTCACGTTGACACTATTTCCGGAATTGGAGGCTTCTTGAGATTGTAAAAGGCGAGCTTCACCATCAGTATTCCCCATACTAGCTTTATTAATCCATTCAGTAACTTCTTCAGACGATGCATGTAAAGCAGTCAAACCTCTAATATAGGTCAAGAAACAATGGTTAGCATGCGGAACTCAAGAAGGAAATTTATGTCCACTGATAAAAAAAAAATCCTCACCTCAACTCCAAACGGTTACTGTAGAATACATATTTTGGATCAATTTTGTCCCTTTTTGTTAAATTTGCATCTAAAAATGGCTCACAAAGCCGAAGCATGACAGCACTGAGATTGACAAACATGCCTGAACTTGCACATGAAAGAGGATCAACCTGTGACCATAGTAACAAATTACTGGATGTTCATAACTAAGAACCCAAACATTCCTTACCAAAGTTGAAATGAATTATCAAAAGAAAAAGGCTTCAGTTAAGGCCAAACTAAATAATTGTGTCTGGCAGTGCTACTGGCCAAGATTACAATCTTTCACACAATAACATCATTGTTTGCATCTCAAGCGATCAAAGACAATACCTGAATCTGAGCCCTTGATGAGTTTTTGTTGATCACCTCTGCAAGATACTCGAGAACATTCTCACGGGTGTCAGCATTTTTCAGTAGTAAGAGAAGAACTTCAGTAAGGCCATCATATAAGTTATTCATGACTGTCTTAATTGTGGCAAATGAAGATAGCAGATCAGCTGGTCTACGAGTTGAAGCTTCTGAAAAGCACTGCTGCCTGGTGTTATCGTTCGAGAGAAAAACAATGCATTAATAAGAAGCCCCTTTTTCCTTCTAAACATTAAAGAGAAAGAAAGTTGACTACTAACCCGAATAGAAAGAAAGCACAGAATCCAATGGCCGTTAAAACTATATGCACATTTATCTACCAGGTTCATGCATGGTTCAGTTTCGTTTAGTCGACTCAAGATTTATAAATTTCCGAATTTGAGAAGGGGATATGGTAACCAAGCAAATTGAATTGAAACCTATAATTTTTGTTTTTCTCTTCAAAAGAAGAAAGGTAAGTTTCACCAAGCCAAACAGATACACAAGTTTCAGTTAAGTGTAGCTTAGCTTTAGTCTTCTACAGTCTAGAAACTGAAAACAACACAATATACAAGATTTTATTATATACCATTACCACAAACCAAAGGAAATAACATAACAACAAGAACGTGTCAACAACAAATGCAAATAATCGCAACCTGAAAAGTATAAGCATCATTGGCAAACAAGCAAACAAGAAACACAAAATAGTTCACTCACCCAACATCAGGCTGGCTCTTGAATATAGGATGATCAGGCAGAGCACTGACATGAAAAAAAGGACCCAAAATGCTAGTCCTCTCAATCACACGCCCATTCAAGTACACCCCTTTCGGAATCCACCACGGGTGATTCACGAGTGACCTTGCACCAACCGGCAACTTAACCAAAAAATACAGAGCCCTCAATGGCTGCTGGAAGTTTCCGAGGGCCGAAACCTTAAGCACAATCTCTCTAAGCTCCTCATACAACCCCTTCAAAATTGGGTCCAAGCTATCGAAATCGGAGTCAGTGAAGAACTCCTCCAAAAACCCAGGTGGGCACTGAATTCCCCCACTACTCCCACTTCCTCCAAACCCATCAGCTGAACCGCCACCCTCTGAGAAGATCAATGGCAATAAAGGCGAGGCATTCGACTTGTTCGAATCGAAATTTGGGTCGGGGAACGATTCGGGATTCCCCAAATGAATCCTACAATACGAGACCGAAAGCTTCTTTGCTTGCCTAACCACGGATTCCAATTCCGACTTCAAGTTCCTATCTTTCATAGAAGCAATTTTCTTACCCTCGTCGTAGGCGCGTTTGTAGCACCCGATCAGGTACTGGAACGGCGGTTCAGCAGCGTGGAAGCTGCCGGATAGCCGATCGATTAGAATCGATTCCATGAGATCGCAATTGAGCCTGAACTCTTTCCCCTCGCTGAGAATCTCTGCCGCAGCCATCTCCATGTAAACGACTCGGGAATCGGAGTCCGATGAACCGGTCAGCGATACGAGAAAGATTTTGCGGAGAACTATGTCCTCCAACTCCTCCCGGGACCGCTTGGGTTTCGGGGTCGCCATAGATGGAATCCGGGCTCTCAGTAATGGGATTATCCCCTCAGTAATCAGTAATGGGATTTTCCCGAGAAACAAACAGATGGGTAGTTGGATTTTGGGTTGATTGTGATGGTGGATGGTGGAAGGTGGGAGTTCTAGTGAGAGAAACTGATGATAACAGTCGCCATTGTAGAGAGAGAGAGCAAAAACAACGACGCAGAGGTTTCCTTGATGGTGTGTGAGACTCAGTAGAACAATATAGGAGGACTTGGTAGAGGAGAACCTGGGGGAATAGTAGGAATGGCTCTCCAAACGGGTCCCGGTTCACTCCGGTCCGATCCTGACGGTTTTTTTATTTTTCCTTTTTCTCTTTGCCACATTTTGGATACCGATTCCGCTTGGTCCAAATCAAAGGAAAATGATCCTCTCCAGATCCATTACGTGTGGATCATTCTCATATCTTAATCGTTCATCATACATCCTGTGATTAGTTTTCGTCAGTTACTATTTGTGTTTAATTTTATGATCATTAGCATAGTAGCATATACGTAGTTTTATTCACACACTTATTTTTACTTATCAACTATCATATATATTCTTTTCAATTTTTCAAATCAAATGAATTGAGCAAGTAAAGTGGAGTGGTTATGGGAGAAAGAGTTTGTGTTAAATACTGGGATGGGTGGAGGCTTGGCTGAGGTGGCCTATAGCCCACCGGAAATATCAAGACCAATGACAACTTGTTAAGGGTATTATTCATTGTAGCCCAAACCATTTTCTCTAGCCCAACTCAATTAGACCAAAACATTATTATTACTACTCAACCCATCCCCATGAGCTTTTGTTCTCTCTTTTCAACCCTTGAAGAGCGGATCCAATACCAAAAAAACGACTTCCTTCTCAGGAAGTGCAGAAAGTACTTGAGGAATTTTGACTCTTTTAATTTTTTATTTTCTTTTCTAGCAAACGATATTATGTACATTAATACTTAAAAATGAGGAAGTCGGTCAAGCTTTACACTTAACTAATATAATAATATGGTTCAAATTCGTCATTGGGGAATCGAACCTAAGACTTCTCATTTTCAAGTGAAGATGAATACTTTTAAACCGTGATACTAAGTGACACTATCTCCACCTCTTAAGTCCTCTTCTCTTACATCCCTTACCTCAAAACACTAGAATTCAAGTAATGTTACACTTATCTCATTTGTTTTAAACTGCATTTGTATCACATTTCTAATAAAGGTACAACTCAAAACACATGTGAATCATATCTCTATTAAAGATAAGATCTGATATAGATGTGATATATAAAATATGATAAGAATAACATTTGTGTTAGACTTCAGCCCTTTTTTTTTCTACATTTCACAACATTCAAATTTTCTCAACACAAACCTTATGTTAAGGTTGCAAGGAATAATACTTAAATTTGAAATACTGGAGGATAAATCCTGAATTTTTCCCTTCATCACAGTAGTTCATTCTTTCGGAAGCCGGAAAGACTTGCACAAGTATTTTAGCTTTTTTATGATCATCATCGTGTGATTCATTAGTACCATAAATCTAACCCAAGACGTGCCACGTGGAATATGAGCCTGAAATTGATGTACAACTACTAAGCCACCTCGTGTGATTCTTTATTATTTAATTTATTTATTGTTAAAAGCACGAAATTGAAATATCATACTACCAACTGTGTAAATAACATATTAAGTAAGTTTCTTTAGTTCTGACAAAAAAAGAGATCATTTTAATAATAAAGATGATGTTTTATCTCAGGGATAGAAAACAATCATGCATATTTTCAACTTATTTTTTTATGTTTTATTTTTATCAAAAAGCATGACAACTAACGTTTGCATAATTTTAAACCTTTAGATGCTCATATCATTTGCAGGTTGTAAGTACCCCAGAGCGTACCAACATTTAGAAACTGATCTTACGCGCGTAACAACGGTTAGAAATTAAGGACTTGATCGCTGTGAGACCCCCAGTAAAGGCACCCCCTGAAATTTTGACTCGAAGAGAACTCTTTGACGTAAATGCAGGTCAATGGACCAAGGTTCGAACTGTTTCGTCAATCGACGAGGGATAAGGGATCTTTCTGGATTCACACATGATCACTTGAACAAAGTTAAGATCCAAGGCTTCCAAGGGAATGCATACGAGATAGGGTTTGCCATTTGCATTTCGAACATTCGACATGCTCGAGGTCATGGTCATCAACCCATTCGGTAAAACCTATTTGGGTGGAGGAGAGTGGATGGAGGCCATGGTGGTCGAAGTAGTGCACCACTATAATCGTGGCTAGGATCCGTCTTGGGAAGTAAACCGCAGGGCACACGTCGAGGAAAAACACAAGGATGTGAAGACTCTGAGCGATACTTCTCTAACTGTCGTAGTCAGCAAGTGCATTATATATAGGTCTTCGGGAGGTGGGATACGTAGTACAAAAGAATCGCAATGAATCATCAAAATTTCAAGGTAAATAATACATCAACATCTGCAAAAGGCTCTGGATCGTACCATGATACAAAATTTGCTCTTTCAAATCGCAACTGCTTTCTGCCGGTGAAAAATTACATGACAAGAATGCAGGGAACGTGATTTTGTATACATATACAGTTAAAGTTGCAAAACTGCAGGGTTTATCATGTCGATCAATAAGTCATAAACCGCCCATTTAATCTCCTTGAACAATTCCAGGTTAAGACTTTACAGCAATTCATGATGATCCGATGGAGTTGTGAATGAGGGCCTTGCATTGACAGGACCAAATAGTAGCTCTAAGCAGAAGGCAGGGCCGCATACCGATCTTCCTTTTTTTCCAACTTTATCCAATTCCCGAACAGTGAGCTGCAACCATTCAAAACACCAACACATCAACATGTATCAAATTTTTAACTGTGCATGTGGGAGCCTGTTTGGAAGTGCTGTTAGAATGGCTATAATCATATTCATGACGATGTTTAGCAGAAAAAGTTAATTGTTTATGGGTTGTGAAAGCGCTCGGAAGCATTTATGCTCAAAAACGCAAAAATTGACCCATAATCACTCAGCAAAATTTTAGAAAATCCAAATACTTCCTGAAAATACATTTGAAAGCACTTTTTCAAGAAGTAGTTGAGCAATGTTTCTCCCAGGAAGTACTACATGTGCTTCCGTAACCCGTAAGCACTCCTAAACTTTGTTTGCCATACATCACTAAATGCCCTTCTAGTTGTTTGGAAATGCTTTTGACCTCTCTAGAAGTAATCCCAAACAAGGCCTAAAATTTTCATCGTGCCCATAACTGCTTTGTAAAGAAGCATTTTCAGTGGACCGTTGATAAAGTGCTGGAAAGAGAAAGTAGGTCAAGACCTGTAGCAAGCTGTTCCTGATGAAAGCCGTGTTGAAGCAAGCATAGAAGAGGCGACTTCCATACATTTTTTGATAGAAAATGACTCGCACATCTCCAGTTACCTGCACAGGCTTATCGAAGTAATATTCAAGACAGACCTTCTGGTAAAGTGCCGAGCTTTCTGTATCCATTTGGACTACAACATGAGGCTCATCCGATTCTGATTTCTTGTCTTCCTCATCGCCTTCGACGAATGAGAGATAGTATCGTGGACTACTCGTCCTCTGACATCCTTTCTGGATTTGTTTGCAGGAACTCCTAGAAACTTCGAGTGACGGACGATAAACCTGGCCGGAAATCTGTTAACACAAGGTTCAAGAAATTCATATTAGTTGACTTAAAAGGATATGGTAATTGATCAATGTTCCAGATTATCAGAATGTGCAAAAAGGGCGTACCTCTTGCAACTCCGACACCACAAAAAAGATTTTCTCAATGTTAACCGTGTCATAAAATCGGATTCTCCTCAATTCTCTGCTACATTGCTGAGGCAAGTTCACATCGGGAGGTGCATCTTCAACTCCGCGAGGAAAAGAGAGACAGTTCGACCAGTATCCTACATAACGGCGTTGGCTTGGTATTGAGACCTGTTTCGATCAGATACCAATGACAACGTGTTGGTTAGTGTAAGCTATTTTATGCCCTTCTTAGAAGAGTTTTCAACTGACATAGATTGGAAATTGAAAGCAGTACATAAGCTCAATATTTTGTTCATACAGATTATGATATACTAACATTCTTTTGGAATCGTTTGTATTATACGTAATATGACTTACTCCTTCATTATTTATGGTCCGCCTTTGAGCATACAACAGAAGAGCTTCCTCTGCTGGCATCCCACAGTAGACTAGGTAAGCACATACCATTAAGCCCGTTCGACCTTTGCCTGCCTGCATCAAAATAGCAGCGATAAAAAAATACGAACATTATAATACATCCTCAATGGTGTAAATTTAGCTTAATCAATGTGTTATATTTGGATTCAGATAATTAAGCAAACAGCAATGTTTGCTTAAGAAGTTACATATGTACAGCTAGCTTGCTATTTATGCCTACCATGCAGTGTATAACGGCAATGTTTTTCGGATCCTGTGATAGCCATGAATCCACACTTTGACAGAAGAGCTTGATCATTTCTAGATGTGGAACATGATTGTCATCAAAAGGAAACCTCTCCACACGACCATGAAAATGAGACGGGTCATAACTTTCTTCGATGCAAAGGTTATAGATCTGAAAAAAGACCACCCTATCAACAAAAAAATGTATATATAAAAAGGAATCAAAATTAGAGGAATAATTTAAGAAGGAACTAATTGAATTAAGGAGCTGCAGTACCTTGTAATGATCTTGATGTCGCATATCAAGCACAGACTTGACCTGCCAAAGAGGATTACGATACATTGCTCGCATTCGTTCTGAAGGGAATGACATTGCCAAAATGCGATCCGTGATGTAAGTCATGTCGAGATCATAACCAGCAACAAGCATTCGCCTCCGTTGCTTCGACACCAAGTTACGAATGTAAAGGTTTTTACTCAGACAGTTGATCAGTTTGTGTTGTAGGGTTAAGCTTTCAAACTTCCCAGCAGGCACTTGCCTAGAAAACTTCAACCCCATGTTTTGGCAAATATAATTGCGAATATTATGGTACCTAACCCAAGAAAACACTATTCATCAACAACTACTAAACAAAATTAACAATCAGAAATATCTAAAAAATTACATTCATGCTTAAGCACATGTTATTCGTGTCACATTTATTCACCACCTCTAATACATGTTAGTCACGGGGACAACCTCCTTTATCAGCAATGTGATAAGAAAATGTCGCGCGTATAGCATTTATGAGAAAGAAAATGTACCTGCAGAGCTGAACATGAAGTTTATTGGGTGAAAGGAACTTGATGTGTTGAAGCAAATTCTAGGGCAAAAAACGTAAAAACCCCAAATTGAAAAGTTTGGGGAAGAACCCTAGAATGAGCTTTTGGAAAAAGAAAAAGAAAATGTGGGAGATTAGGGTGGCCGGGAGGTCATGACCAATGTGACCTCCATTTTTCGTTGGTTGAGAGAGAGGGAGAAGAAAAGAGAAAGCTGATTGGGGTTGGGAAGCTAAGCCAAATTTGGAGGGCACAACAATCTCAACCCCAAATTTGGACCAAAATTGTTGTGGCAAAAAATAAAAAATAGTGAGCAAAATTGGGCGAGAACTTAGGGTATTTATCTGCCTTGGGACAGAAGAAAGCTTTTTTAATTAAGACCGTTGGGATTAGCTGAGCTAATCAACCCTAATAAGAGATTACATGACCGATCGTGATAAAAACCCTGGAATAAAACAACTGTGAGAACACATGCAAATCTGATATCACTATTCAAATAAGTTGTGATATACAGTTCAATAGAGATCCAACGCAATCTTGTGTCTTAGGGAAATTGTTATGGTTCTTAAACTTGCAAATTTGCATCGGCTCGCAATATAGATATATTCATTCATCAATATTTGTCTAGAAAAGTCACATTAAGCACACCATAAACTCTTGAGTTATTAGGGAAACTCATCTATTATGGGTCGGCAGCAAATAAAACAATCCAAATTGGAAGACGAAAAATATACTGGTAAATTAAATTATTCAAAGTGGCAAACAAATTCAGAAGAACCTCTAAGGTAAACCGTCTCAATGAAGGAGGAGGACGGTGAGAATCCAAACCTGCACCAGAATGCATAGGCGTCATTGCTTTCTGCCACTGCAGTAAAAGCATCCAAAAAATTCATTAGAAATAAGCAATTTCATTGTAAAGTCTTTTCTTTTTGGTTGGATAATTTGACTATAAATCGAAAATAAAATAAAGAGTAAACTGTGTTGTTTTCTGGAGAAGAAAGAGGGAAGCTGCATGTGTCTTTTTCTCCTCGACCTCCAAAACAGCTAAGCAACAAACGTGATGCGATATGTAAGCTGTGATGTTATTCTCTGTCCTCGCCTCCGATGACATGACAAAGTCTATTGTCTAGTAAACGACATGCAAGATGCAATGGTTTACTTATCGCTAAGGTAAATGACATCGCGTCGTACAAATATCAAGCGACACTAGTGAAGCCTAAACGGGGCAGAAAAAAGACGATGGCGGTGTCGCTTTAGTTGTAATCATAAGAACTAGTATTGTAGATAAGTGGGTGGTTCCTTCCTACCTATGAAGCCCAACGGGTACTGTGCTTCATGTCACTCATTTAAATTTTCATCGCGTTAGATTTTAAAAAAAAAAAATCCGCCGTGCCATATGTAAGAGGATGTGTAAAGATGTGAAGAATTGAAGTAATTCACATAGAAATGGAGTGGCTTAGTAGTAGGGGACAAATTTCAAACCCATATTTCACACTGCACATCCTAGGTTCGATTCTTGACGTTGGTGAATCACATATGTGACAAAAGGATGTTGAAACGTCTCTATGAGTCTTCCCGACTCCTGAAAGGATGGACTACCATGATGAAACAACTAGCTAGTCATCTTTTTAAAAGAGAAAAATAAAAGGAAAACTAATGAAAAGGGCTTGAAAATTTTGTGTTTTAACAATAAGGACAAAATAAAGGGTAAAGTGAATAGTATCAGTATTGACTTTTTAGTGTAAAAATGTGGTTTTTCGTTAAAGTGAACAGTACCGGTAGCTTTTCGTTAAAGTTCCCAAAAATAAAACATAGAAATGTTTTTTTAACATGTAGAAATATCGTTGGTATTCTTTTATACATAATTCGACTACAGATATGATTGTCCATACGAATTAGCCTTAATGAAGATTTAATACTTAATTAGATGAGATTAATGTGTGATTTAGACAATGCCCTTTATTTGTAGAGCTAATATTGCCGTCTATTAGATCTGTTATCGATGATAGTGTGTCTACCCACTTACACTCAAGTTCAAAATCTCTCCTCATAAATTGAAATAGTTTAGAATATCTTAATTCTCTTGAAAGTAATAGTAATGAGGAGGATATTATCATAGAACAATGTTTCTACATACACTAATGCTACATTTAACTACATTTTCAGACCATTTCTTTGATTGATGTGTTAATTAGGGAAAGTGGATTAAAACATGATCTGAAGATGTGGTCCAAATAGTTTTATTTTCTACACAAACTAGATTTTATTGAGCACTAATAAAGTGCTATTACTCAAGGTGATCATGTGGCCTAAGTGACAAGAACATTGCAGCATACTGCAACAGCTTCCTCTCAGAGCTTCCATTTGGACTCACAGGAATCACGGGACCTCGATTAGTCCTCAACCTGTACCGGCGCCAAGCGAATTGTATATTCACCGCTGCCCATGTTCTCCAATTTGAAGAGTAGTATCTCGCCGTTCGCTTAAGCCTTTCGTTGGCAAATTTGTAGCGGAAGTGATCCGTGATGTATCTCAGATCGACTGCATTGAGGCCAAATGCTTCTGTTGATTCAATGCAGGTGAATGTCGCAGATGAGGCTGGAAGGCGGTCCATGAATGGCCGGCGAAGGCACCAGGAGAGCAGCTCATCGCCAAAAAACCCTCCCGGTTCAAGCACATTGGTTCCCACCATGCCTTTGCTTAGGCCTTGGGTGCGCTTAATGCGCCCTCGTACGATAAATAGCATCTTCGGCACAGGATCTCCTTCTCTAATTATCTGTTTAAATTAATTGGGATGTAAATCATGTGATCATAGAGTAATTAAATCACTTTGCAGATGATCAATTTGTTACCTTTTCATCTTTGGAGAAGATCAGAGGCCTAACCCTATCACAGATGTTGTCAAGAATAAGGTCATCCAAGTTGTGGAACAGGGGAACCTTTTTTATGAGGTCTAAGCATAAATGGCGCTTAATCTCCCTTCGAAGCCCTTCCGGCAAGTCTTTGATCAAATCCATCTCATCTTCTCCCCCCATTGTCACCCATCTATGCCTTTCGTAATGGCGTACTCTTCGTCTCAATACAGACGGCAACTGCCTCCGCTTCATCCACCATTCCATGTCTCTGCAACTCAACTGCATCTTCCTTTTCTTTGCCATAACAGCGTGGAGAAAAACCTGCATCAAGAATTGTTACATACGCATAGTCAGATCGATTGTTTCCATTTTTATTCGAGCATATATTCTAATCAAATTTAAACTATGAGAGAACACTGCCCTATCTAATATGGCTACGCTCAAGTCTACTCATAGTCGGATCACTTGGCCGAAAAAAGAAAAAAAAACTCAACCAAAAGCAAAATGTACATTCTTATGTATGTGAAAAGTCACCTGAATGTTCCCAATCAACAAAGTGAAGAGCAGCAAGCCACTAAGCACAATGCATATGCTGAAAATCACTTCTAACCAGTGACTTGTAGGTTCAAGATCATTCCCAAATGTGCTGCAACAGATCATACACTTAATTGTATAAATGGTCTATTATTCGCATTTGTACTAGTTAATCGTGAAGATTACTTGCTTAACAAGGTACCTGAGAGTCATTAAGCCCCAGAATATGGGATAGAGAATCTTAATAGCAAGGGAGTTGCTAGATATGACAGGAAGAGCCCACTGATAGATTCCATAGTTGAACGTGCCATTTACATCCAAGCAGAGTGGTGGCTTTCTCATCACGCTTGTTGTCGTGTTCCCTCCACAAGGGTTTCCAATCGTGGCAGCCGGTAACAAAAACTGGTAGCAAACTTCGTCCAAGCAAGACAGAGAGAGATTACAATGGACATTTTGGTCACAATGCTGCCTTAGGCACGAAGCTACGCGCTGAATTGCGAGCACATACCAGCATCCCCCGGCAACCTAAAACCACGAAGAAAAAACAATTAATTAAGCATCAAGAACCATACCTAATACAGATTTTGAATTTTAAAGCGCGTAATTTGATGATCTTACGTACGTGAGAAGCAATGAAGTAGGCAATGAGGTTGAGGCCAAAACCCCACCAGATGGTGCCAAATATGTAGCCTGTGACCTTTTGCATTCTTCTCATCAATGAGATGCTGTGGTAGACTTTTGGGAGGAATTGGAACAAAAAAATCAAGAGGAGAATGGTCATTATCACCTTAACCTTCTCTTCCTTGATCAATTTTGGAAGAACCAGCCAAAATACTGCCTGCAAAAACAAAAGAGGCATAAGACTGTTTTCTCAGTCAAAATTCTGCAATTTGGTCCCAAAAGTTGTAGTTTCTGACAAACATATTTTATTGGGGGCTAATTAAGGGCTTCTTTGGATGTGCTTTTAAAATAAGGGTGTATTATCCACACACCCCAAATTACTTCTTACACACCTCTTGTTAATTTCTGTCCGTTGATCATTTTCAATTCATCCGATCCGACGACCGAAAATTAGAAAGGTGTGTGAGAAGTAAAATGGGGTGTGTGGATATCACACCCCTTAAAATTACTGAAAGCACTTTTAGAAAAAATATTTTTTGGTCCTAAAAGCACTTGAAGTGCTTTTTGCAATAAACATCAATTATGTGCTTCTTCCATAAAGCACTTTAAGTGTATTTCCAGGATTTGCTTGCATTTTAACTAAGAATTGTTCCAAAAACATTTTTCACAAAAGCGCTTTCATTTATTTTTAAAGCATATCCAAACAAGCTCTAAATTATTTTATAACCTATCGCTTATGTCAAAGAACGCTAAATAGACTAAATTTGTAAATTATATAATGTGTTACTAATATGAGTACATTAATTAACACTTAAATAATAATCTAATCATCAAAGAACCATGCCATATGACTTATAAAATTTAGTTTAAAAAATTAATCTAACATTACTCCCTAAAATATACCGTCATCATATAATACTTTGACCGGTACACTACAAAGTTTTTTTTATTTTAAAAAAAGGCTACTTTCTTAAAATTCGGATAATTATATGAATCTGAAGCGAGAAAAACTTTGATATGAGATGAGAGCACGTGGTCGGGTGTTCCTACTCAAGTTTTTTCAGAGACAGAGGCAGGAGTAGGAACTCATGGGCAATTTTGTAATTAAACAAAAGAGATATTGAAGACTATCAAAGGCCAGCCAGTGGACTCGCCTGGGGGACCGGGAGAATGACGAAGGCGTCGAACCAGAAACCTTTGAGAGATCGAAGGTAGTGGTAGGAGATCGCACGTGGGTCCCACACGAGCTTTCCGCAGCCGACAACCAGCGACTCCCTCGATACGTACGCCAGCCGGAACTGCAGCCACAGGTGGCACAGGTGCACGGCGTCCACGCTCGTGCGGAGCACGGTGACAATTGCTGCCAGCCCTCCGTCCATGTAGAGGCAGGGGGTTCCGCTTCTTCCGATAGAGAGGGCGTAGAAGAAGAGCGGGTCGACGGCCAGCGCCATCCCACGTGCGAGGAGGAACGCGCGGTTCCAGCGCTGGACGCGCTTGCTGCGGGGGTCGAGGACGGGGCCGAAGGGACCGGCTGGGCGGTGGCGGGAGATGCCTTTTTTGAGGTCGGAGCGGGATTGGATGGGAATCAGGGAAGAGCCGGCGGAGGCCTCCCACTGGGGCTGGTGGGCGCCGTCGCAGCTGGTGGAATGGAAGGCTGGGACCCCCACCTGAGTGCAGGCGTAGCATTCGACAGAGTTGCTGATTATTGGGGCGTTGATGATATCTTCGAAGTTGTTGGAGTTGTGGTTGTTGTCGGCGTCGTCGATCTGGGAGTTCTGGCGCCGGAGAACTCGGGTCCACCTGTTGCATGTCAGCACACCCATGCACACGTAAGCAATTATACACAATTTAATTAATTAATTCAGGAAGGATTACGTAATTAATATTGGGAATTGGTAGTAACCTTGGGAGGGAGAAATGGGAGGAGGACATAGTAATGATAAGGAGGAGAAGGCAACCACGGGAGAGAGGAAGAGAGAGTGTTTGAGAGAGCTAGTGGTGACAGTGAGAGTGACTCAATGTTATATACACACACGTATATTATATAGATGGGATGTTCTAGTAAATAATTGAGTACAGAGGGAAGGGGTCAGCTATAGCTCGCTGTGGAGGTGAAACATTTTAACAACTCTTCTGATTATATAACATGTCTGACCGTCTAATATTTTATCAATTATTGACGTGTTTATATGTGTAATTATAGATATTATCTCGATATGTTTGTCAATAAAAGTTCAAGTAACAAGTAACAAACAACATGACACCATTTTATTGAATCGTCAAACCAACCATATGATCAGGACGTGATCACGTAGCATGTTCTACCATCCAATATGTTATTGATTATCGATATACTTATAAAGTTGATATTATCAAAATTCATATACATACGCTTATTGATGAAAATTTACATGAAAAATAACTGATCGGATCAGCCCTCTCGTCAAGTGGTGTAACCTTAAGATTTTTCCCCACGTAGGACTCTATGTCATAAATATTTTGTCAGTTAGCATATGAAGATGAAGAGGAAGGGAAAGCGAGGGGAGGTTGAATTGGTGAGCAAAGGCAACGTGGTTAACTGGCTTTTCCAAACGAGTTTGGGTCCACGACTGATCAATCCATGTCACCGCCGATATATACAGGACCACCAGCCCACGGGTCACCCTCTTTCTCCTATCACACGTACTCACTTTAGTAAAAATTATAATTTACTGCACTTCTACACTTCTCGGGGTTAATATCGATCGTTTTTCACGAAACTGCATAGCTCATGACAAGGTTACGACACCACACGGCTTAAGCTCCTGTTAAAATATAACTTTGCATTAAGAATAAAAACGGCACTTTCACGGGTAAAACTGATGAAATAGAAAGTATCAGTGTTTATTCGTGTGAAATATAATCAACAATTGAACCATACTTTATGAGAGGTGTATTAGCATTTTAATAATAGAGTAATGTGAGGGAGGTTAAATTTTCAAATCATGCAATGTGTCACCAATAGGAAATAAACACATTAGTCAACACTAAAGTAATAATTCAATTATGTCACTTAGTACTACAGGCCTAGTGGTATTCTTTTTCACTTGTAAGTGAGAGGTCTTACGTTCGATTATTGTCAAAGGTGAATTTGAACTACATTATTGTTAGCTCATTGTGAGGCTAAGCCCACTCTCCTACCCTCTTAATTTAGATAATATCGTTTATTAAAAAAAACTAATCAATCAATCATCAACGTCCACGTCATATAGTTTACAAAATATGGTTTAAATAGATGGTCCCTATACCATTACCCTAAAAAGTATATTTTGAAATTTAAACTTTAAACATTTTATATTAAAAAAAGAAAAGAAAACATAGACTTATAAAAAGTGTAAAGTGTAAAATGATTCTTTTGTACAGTGAAAACTATCATGAATAAAATATCAAAATTACAACAAAACAGCTAAGCATTTAAATCTTTCTTTTGACCTTGAATGCATGCAGCTGGTTTGAGCGTGATATTGCTCTATTTTGTTAGATAATCTTTATAAGGTTTCGAGACAAAGAACCAAAGGGCTTTTTAGATTAATTACTATTATCATATTTTTAAAAGAAAACTAATGAAAAGGACTTTAAAAGTTTGAGTTTTAATAAAAAACTATCTTATAACTTTATTTAATGATAAGGACAAGAGAAAGAAAACAAACAAAAAACATAACTAAACGCGCGTGCAAAAGCACCCAACCAATCCTTCAATTGCATAACCCTTTGACATAATGTAAGCATATTTTATTCCTTTAAAATTAAAATTTCAAATTGAAGTGGGTTCCGTTTGATTCAAAACCACATCTAAGGCGGTATGGTTGCTAGAGAGTCAGTCAGGTGTGGGTTGGGATGGTTGGGCGTAGGGTTGGGGCAACATCATTGACAACACCGTTGGACTCATCGCCTATTTTTCTAGTAATGGTAGTCATGCATGACCTTAACGGCGTAGACGTTGATCTCTTTCATGTTTTTTTTATCTTTTTATTGCATTCTGGTGAAAGAACTTGAAAATTTGGGACGAGCATCTACCAAGTTTTATAAACAATGTAGTATCGTTAAATATCATAAATAGTGTAAAAAGTTTCATGAACAGTGTCATACCGTTAAGTTTCATAAACAGTGTAGTATCATTAAGTTTCATAAACAGTTTGTGTGAGGGGCGCGCGTCAGTTTTTTTTAAATATTAAAATTTCAATTTTTTTTTTTGTCATTTTTATTAAAATTTAAGTCTTTTTCATTAAATAAAGTTATAACATATATAGGTTTTTTTATTAAGATAAACTTAGTCCAATCATTTTTCATAAAAATTTCTTATTTTTAACTTATTTACCAATAAAAAAGTTTGCCTAAATTTTTTATAAATACTATTATATTTCAGTATAAATACACGTTTGTCACTCAAACCTTATCAACTTTTCTGACGACCGGCTGAAGAATATTCTGACAACCAGCCGACAAACACTACGGGGACCGACCACCTTTACGGTGACCGGCCGGGCAATCTTTTCGGTGATCCCAAAAATGCTTTCATGACTTCAAAGTGAAAAACAATAACTTGTACCACTACATCCAAACAATCACTTGTGATATATATTACACTAGTTAATATTTGTTTAGTCCACTCTTCGGTCACTGTCAACAGTGACTTCTAAAACATCATGTAAAATGCTCTCTAATTTTGTTGCATATACATGTGAAAAGCAACAATTTGCATCACTCCCTCAAGTAATTAACCACTTGTGATATGTATTACTATCATCAATATTATATCAACCAAGCACATTATGTAATTTATTTATTGAATATAATCTCGCTCTCATGTCACTCTATAACGGTGACTTTCAAAAAATCATGTAAGTATTAAAAAGTCTCTATTTAATTATATATGCATGTGAAATAAAATAAATAATAGCTAGTAAAGATAGACACTTAATAAACAAGAAAACAATTTTGTGCCTAGCAGTTGGGGTCTGTGGATCATCTGCGGAACAATGACTGTTAAAAAAGCAATTTAAATTGATTTTTTTAAAAGGTCTAGGAAATCAATAAGAAAATAAGGTTGAGGAGAAAGAAAAAAAATTATATTTCTCAGCAATTCTCAATAAATGGCCAAAAAAAACAAAATTCTCAACAAATAATGTTGAGACAAATATTATAAACCTTAAAAAAAAAAATGAAGTTGAGTTGGTAAGTTGTTATTGTTTTATTTTTTGAGGTTGTGGGTTCAAATCCAATAAACATTATCTCTATTTTTTTTATTGAAATGTTAATATATAAGCCACCACCAAATCAGGTGACCGAAGATAAAAAATTTCGGTAAAACTCCATCGACCGCAATATTAACGGGTAAAAATCTCGGCAGACAAAAATTTCCCTCGAGGATTCCAACAACCGGAATATTTTTCGGTGACCCTTTCCGGCACATAGTTAGGTGGCCTTGGTCTTGTGCAATGCGGACAAACATGTAAATGTACCATCCTTATAGTACTGGTAATTTTTTTTAACTCAAACAAATATTGGTATTTTTTTTTACACAAAAAATATTGGTATTTTTCTTTAAAAAAATAATAATACTGGTATTCTACTTGGTACTTAATCGTAATTTTGTACATACTCTCAAAGCTTTGTGGGCTGTTCTTTTTGGTGTTTCACCAGAAAAACACAGCTAACGTACCAATATGCTAAGAGCCTTTAACCCAGAAGGATGTTCCGCAAATCATCGTGTATGTGACAGTCGTACTTCTCCCATGCATAATTTATTAATTTTTTAGGGCACCACGCCTTCTCTCAAAAAATATATATAAAAAATAACTAATTTTCTAGGGCACGATCACCACCACACCTTCTCATCTGATCTCGTTTATCTCAACCTCATGTTGGCTTTCGATCTGATCAATTATTCCCTTCTATTTCCTTTATTCTTGTTAGAAAAAAAGAGTTATAGTCTAGAAACTTCACGATCAGAATTATACGCTCCAAGACCACCTTTCTTTTGGACTGTTTTCCCACATGATTTCCGTAAAAAAGGTGTCGTGCATTGGCGTCTCGTCGGGCTCGGACAAGGACTTACTTGAAGAGAACGCATCTCCTTTTTATGACTTCCACTTATCGATCCCGCCAATATGTCCATTTTTTGATTTGTTGTCCCTTGCCTTGATTTGTTGTCCCTTGCCTACCTCTTTCTACTCACTTATCGCCGTTTTGAAATAGATTGACCGTCTTATACATGTGGCGTTTTGTGTCTTGTATACATACTCAAGTGCAAATTTTTCTTTACATAACAATATATTATCAGATCGAGACCTCATGTGACTTGATCCATATAAACAGTGGTAGAGCCACATGAAAACTATGGTAGTCCAGGGTCCATCCTGGAATTAAATTTATGTCGATTGTGTAATGATTTTTGCAATAATGTGCATGTGATGTGTTGATATATCAGGTTTTAGAGATTACATTAGGTCCTGGGGTCGACGCCTATATATATTCGAGAGGAAGATTCAATAATATTAAAAAACATCGTAATAATAGCTTATTGTTTTGTTAGTTCATATAGAACAAGGAATATATATTCGAGAGGAAGATTCAATAATATTAAAAGAAAAATGTCATAATAATCGTTTGAGCTAGTTATAACGTTATTATTAATTTTGTGTTAGATGTCAACACAGGTTCTATTTACTATGACATCTCTCAAACAAGAGTGATGGAGCTTTAAAGACCTATCCTGACATAAATTTCTGGCTCCGCCATTGCATATAAATTATTTTCGTAGTCTCGAGTGTATGTTTTGCGGGTCGATTAAAGGAATAGTAACTAATTCAAGCCACACAAATTAAAAAAAGATGGGGCATAGCCGCATAGGCCAGGCATTTCTTTCTTGGGAAAATTAAATCGGACCCAGACTAAAATAAAGAATCATCCGGTTGTGATTGTAAATGTAAAAGCAAGTTTCACATTGACATCATATGCTTGTCGTAGTTAATTAAGTGTCACATTCACAAGCATGTATACTAGGGTTTGATTTGGAAATGTATCCAATATCCCTTCCTAATAATTTTATTAAGAAGTTAAAATTATTTACCTTTAATTTCTAATCACAAAATTTCTACAGTATATGGTGTTAAAAAAATTATTAGAAAACTTCATTTTAATCCTTAACAAAGATAACTTTTAGATTAAAACCATGAGTAAGATCAAAATCTAATTTTAGTCCCTTCATACATTAATAACCTCATTTATTAATTATATTTTAATTTTTTAATTATTTCTCTTTTCTTCCTAATTTTTAATGTATTAATTTTATTTCATTATAATTTTTATTTTCATTTCATTTATCATAATATATGTGACATCCCACATCGCCCAGCGGAGTGATCCTTAAATGTATATTCCCATCCCTACCTAGCACAAGGCCTTTTGGGAGCTCACTGGCTTCGGGTTCCGTAGGAACTCCGAAGTTAAGCGAGAAGGGGGCTAGAGCAATCCCAGGATGGGTGACAAATTGGTATCAGAGCCTAACCCTGGCTGTGGTGTGCCGACGAGGACGTCGGGCCCCTAAGGGGGGTGGATTGTGACATCCCACATCGCCCAGGGAAGTGATCCTTAAATGTATATTCTCATCCCTACCTAGCGCGAGGTCTTTTGGGAGCTCACTGGCTTCGGGTTCCATAGGAACTCCGAAGTTAAGCGAGAAGGGGGCTAGAGCAATCCCATGATGGGTGACCCACTGGGAAGTTGCTCATGAGTTCCCAGAAACAAAACCGTGAGGGCGTGATCGGGGCCCAAAGCGGACAATATCGTGCTACGGTGGTGGAACGGGCCCGGGAAGTGGTCCACCCCGGGCCGGGATGTGACAATATATTTTGTTGTAAACATTTAGATAAATTAACTTTTGTTGTACAATATATTTCGATGTATTTTGTCTGCTTCATTTAGGTACATTAAATTCATTATAATACATTTCGGTGCATACATTTAGGTACACACATTTCGGTAGATACATTTCGATACAAACATTTAGATACATTAATTCAATATAATACATTTCAGTACTAACATTACGGTGCACACAGTTCGGTACGCACATTTAGGTACATTAATTTAATATTACATTACGGTGCATATATTTTGGTATATACAATTCGGTACTAACATTTAAATACATTAGTTCAATATAATACATATCGGTAATAATATTTAGGTACATTAATTGAGTCTTTCAAGTTTGAAGAATGTTAAATAAAATTAATAAATAAAAAAACTCTTTTTTGGTCCAAAAATAAATTAAAATTTGTATATTAATAAATTTAAATATTTAATGGGAGACATTAAGTAAAATGCACATTAATTATTTTGAATTAAGGACACATCAAGGGTTTATAATCAATATGTAATTTAACACCAGGTTTATTTTAAATTTCAATCTTCTTAAAAGATTGAAGTTATTAAAAAAAACTCAAAAATTATTAGTGAATATCATGGAATTACTCATCATTAATTATATGGTTCATGTTAACACTAAATTACAACAAATGAATAGTTACACTATAATCGTCAATTTACATTATTGTATATAAATTTATAATTTACAACTTATATTCATTTTTTATTACAAATGATATTATAACTAATTTATAATGAAAGAAGAGGAGAGCTTGAACCTAAGACGCAGTGGATTAAAGATAAAACTCTTAACGTTTAACTAGAAGCAAATAACATTATTCATATTACTCTGGAATATCATCCCAATGCTTAAAGATGATTAATATTTTGCATGTGGACATTAGTCTTAATTGTCCTTTAATTACATATTCTTTCCTGCATGATTGCATGCCAAAAGTTATCTGTTACTTTCACCTTTTTGTTTTCCTTTTTTCATCGATCGATAATTATCTAGTAAGGTATCTAAATTTAACAATGTAGAAAACTAAAACGATGATTCGATCAGAATCCAGAAAATCACCTCAAAGTTTACGTTCTTTCGAATTAGCACTGCACTGCATATATGCTAGCTAGCTTCTTACTTCTCCCAACCTTTTCCTGTCTGCATGCATGGATAGTTTGCAAACTCTCTTTCCCGCTGCTGCGAGTGGAAGGTTCTCGTATGAATCCAAACGTACGAGATCGACAAACAATTTTGCACAACCAAACCACACTAAATGCAAATGGCCTACTTGTGAACATTAGAAATTGAAAACTAATTAGATATATGCGGCTTCTTTGTCTGCATCCCTTTTTTGGGAATTCCCATATAGATGGATATTAGATCGATGGATGTAGAAAATATTCCAAATTTTGGGATCTTACAAAATCGTATGCATCTGGCTGTAGAGACCATAAATCACCCTTCAAGAATCTTTTGTCATTCTGAATTGAAACGAAAAACACAGTGTAAAAAAAGGGACCGATGTTTATGTTTTAAAAACTGTTTATCTTTGTCGCATTGCTAAATAAAAGCAAAGCGTGATGCACGATTCTGGCTTGTAAAAGTTGAAAGTAAAATAAAGGCATGGAGAAAGAGTAGCAATAATGGGTACCCAACAAAAACGACGTTACACAATATTCGCAAAGTAGCTCATCTAAAATCAAAGTGTGAATATCCTTTTAAAGTATCGTTCGAGCATTATTAATAAACTTAACACATCAATGGATTTTCTCTTTGCTTTTGTTCCTCTATCTGTGGTACGCAAGCTCGAGCTAGCTTACTGCTTCTTTTTCCAGTCTCTCTCTTTTTTTTTTTTTTTTTTTTTTTACTCTCTCGCTTAGCATCATTGTCCTCACTTTCATTTTCAGAAAAGCTTAGGTGTTCAATATATCGAATGACCATTTTAGAGCCTACAGAAATTAATCGGTTGGCCTTTGTACAAATGCTTGGGCTACATTCCAAAACTCTGTATATATATATATATATTCCTTTGTACAAATGTTATTCATACCATATTTTTGTATCATATTTTCATACCATCTTAGGTGGCATTTGATGTGAACAACCATATCATTTGAATTAATCAGATTTTTAAATTTAGTTCATTATTTAATAAACTAATAATTAAGAAAATCTAGTTAATTAAATGATGATTGTGGTACACGAGGAGTCTTTCTCCTTTCTTTCCTTGAGTTTTGCAAATTTTTCAAATGATGTAACTGTCCACATCAGATGCCACCTAAGGCGGTATAGAAATGTGGTATAAATAATATTACTCACCAAAAGAACAAGGGAGATGAATGACTTTCACACACCATTTTTAGTCTCTTACACAACTCTTTTTATTAAATAAATCAAATAAAACAACATATATGATTAAACAAAAATGTGAGAGAGGCTAAAAATAGTGTCTTTTTTTTTTTCAATTGCACAAAATTTTTTTTCCCAAGTAAGGGTATTTCAACCAGGCAAAGATCCTCCAACCAACAAATCAAGACAAAATAATTGTTTCCCATTGATTCAACAACTTAATTATTGGCCGTTCACATTGATTAAACAACTTAATTATTTCCTACGCAAGGTCAAAACAACAAATCAAGAAAAGATAATTGTTTATATTGATTCAACAAGTTAATTATAGGTTGGAGACACAGAAAATTTCAAATTTCAAAATATCGTACTTAATCACCCACCAAATGCATGCTTGTGGCCGAGTGTTTAACTTGACTATATGATCTGCTCATATGAAAGTTAAAAACCACGAGCATGTATATCAACATCAAACCCTAATTTCGGGACCTACGGAGTTTGGAATTTAAGGGTAAAAGGAAACAACAGAGGCAGAACATCAACAGTGATATGTAAGATGATATTATCTGTATTTTTACATCAATAATTGAATAGACCGTAAGCCTATATATATATATATATATATATACACACACACTTTGTTGATAAGTGGCACCATCTGATAATCTAATCAAACTTCCGTTGTCAAATACGACATAGTTTTCCGTACTCATTATATCAGTTACATGCCGTACCTTCTTTTCACAATATATAAAACAGAAAGTTTAAAATAATGTGTGTATACGTAGTTTGGCTAGCAGCAAACTAATGGACATGTGAGAAAACGATGGCACTGGAATCTTCCTAGAAGTTGGAAGAACTCGGCCTTTCCTTTTGTTGCCATCGATGACTCTCAGCCTTTCAACTTGTGTTGGCTCCTACGGTATATTTCATATTCCATCTACCCTAACCCGCCAATCAGAAAATTTGGTTTGTTCCTAAAACTGAAAGGTGAAATTCTTTATATAAAATATAAAATAAAAAATCAATTTAGGTCAATAAATAATTCATCCTTCGGCTTATGTCTATGATCATTTCATTTTCTAGAATGCGTCAATTCAACAATCTTTTCTCCAACTAAGTTCAATAATAATAATTTTTCTATTTAGCTACAGTCGTACCACTTGCTGAAATTGTTATTTATTGACATCTGTTTAAAAGCACACAATCTTTTAATATAAAGATATTATTTTCTTTAACTAAGGGGGTTGGTGATTGGGTTAACTCACATAATGGGCTTACCATATTAATTTAGTATCGAACGCGTCATCGATGATTTATATTGGTGGAGATTGGTCTATAGTTTATGTGAATTAGAATAGTTTGTGGGAAGATTATAGAGTTAGTTAGTCCTAAACTTGAGAACTAAGCAACTGATGTTCTCCGTTATGTGAGTATAATTTGTAAGTACTCTCTCATTTTCTATAATATGTTCAACTCTAAAGGCATCAATACAAGCTTTCATTCCTTCTAAACCTTCATCTGCTTCTTCTTTGTTCCTCTATAATATGGATATATATATAGTTTGGATGTAGTTAATAATTAAATTGTAATACTAAGTGACAAAAGCACTCAATGTTGGTTAACTTGATCCTAATATTGGGAATACTTTGTGATCATCTTTTGCTACTTAACATGCCTGCAAGAGACCAAAATTTAATCAATCCATGACCATAATTTTGTCAACCTTGTATCTTCTACTTATTTTAATTGTATTGCAAGTTTAAAGATTATATTGTATTTTTACTTTTAACTATATATACAAAATTACATTATTCAATCAACTATATTTGGTGAAATATTAAATAAAGTACAGAAGTGTAATCACCTTATATTTGATTTTAATTGAACACGGATCCTCTCCGAAGCTAAGCCTCTAGAGACTAGGGATCAGAACATCTGGGCCCTTGAAATTTGATCTAATAGCAAAAAACTATTGTGCTTTTCAAGAGTCTAGATATTTTGAGTGGAACGTACGTTGAAACAAAGATACAATTTTGTTTATGTTATTTTACCATTTTTTCTCTGAGTGGAAGGTACGTTGAAACAAAGATACAATAAATAGTATATATATATATATATATATAAATGATAATATTAGATAAACTAAAATTTTAAATTAAATTGACAAATTAAACGATGCATTATCAATAAATAAGCACGTTAATTAATATTTAATTAATAATCTAATCATGAATATTCATATCATTTGATTTATAAATTTAATTTAAAATTTTAATCTTCCTAACATTACCCTAACTAAAATAACTGATAAACTACAATCAAGATGTAGTTTTACACCAGACCTGTGAAAATAAGTAGGGTCCAAGGGCTCCTATTCTTCACTTTATGTATTCTTCTCCATAAATATGATAATGATTCACCAAAAAGAAATGGGGTCATCCCTACTTGTCACTTTACCAGTTTACTTCAGGAGATCAACATCTGGCAGTTTCTTGTTATAATTAAGAATACCCTTCCAACCTTAATTAGTAACTCTTTCCAAGATACACAATATCATTACTAGCCACAAACAAGTCTAATAATTTAAACAAATTGTGACCCCTCAAGTGTTTTTAACTATTTTTTTTAACTTAAGATTTTCCAGCAGAACATGCATGCTATACAGATGGTTCCAATTTTTCATCTCCTTATGAGAATCTCATGGCCTGGTGAATTGTCAAGAGTAGGACCCTTGTTTTTAGATTCCTTATCAATCGCAATTTGGATAATATTAAAAATAAAATAAAAAACAGAACAGTTGTGGGGTTTTGATGCAGAAGAATAATTGGCAGTAAAAACTTTTTTCGTTCATTATATCGTTCACATTATTGTTTGCAAAACGTGGTGCACGGGGCTATTAGTAATTTAGTATATAAGACGTTGGGACTTTATTTTATTTTATTTTATTTTTAACCATATACAAAGTTGAGACTTAACTGGGATAGAAAATAATGTTTTAAAACTGGGAATCCTGAAATGTAACAAAACCAAGTGACATGAAATTGATGGTTCATCCTATGTTTGATTCCTTTTCCTTTTATTTATATACAGTTAAATAACATGCAAAATAATTAATAATTTTGAGCTTCGGAGAGTTTGAGGAAAATATTTGAAAACTACTGGATGTGGGGATAGAAACCAACGAAGCAATTGATATTCTTCTTAAAATGTCTGAACGTCTCTCACATGCGTGTAGAATTAATTAAAATCGATCAATATTAATCAAGTGAGAGCGTTGTTTATATATACTTCAATGGCCACTTATAATATATATGTATATATACTGTCTTCTGAAAGTTCTGATATTTACTTGCGCCACTTGACGCAAACATTTTGTGAATCGTGATCGATCCAATTTAGACCATCATATATGTATGATTCAGACTGAAAATAACCAGCTTGCAAGCAAGTTGGAACCAAAGCTCGGGACGATCAAGATCCTTAATTTGCAGCCATCAGTTCAGCGGTTGTCAAAGAAGTACGTATAAACCCTAGCATTCATAAGTCCTTAACTTGCAAGTCTTTGTTTTCTAAAGGGAATATCAATGTATGCCCCTGAGTCCTGACTACTTATGAGACAAGTCAATAGAGATTGAGACTGTAACAAAGTACATATATGATAATCTCGTCATGTAAGAAAAAAGTGATAAACGCAATAAGACGTACACCCCGTTGAACCTAGGTTTCAGCCTATCAAAGGATAAAAAGAACATAAAATTGAAAATTACTATATACTTTGTATAAATAAATAATTCTTACTTGGTAGTTCCATTGCACCTTTAGTAAATATTCATTATTCTTACCTAGTAATTCCATTGCACTCCAATTATTTCGGTCCAAAAAATTGCTATTCCTCTCAAAATTGATCATATTTCTCACTCTCTTTTTCTATATATTCAAACTGTATTAAAGCAAAGTTAAATTGACACAGAAGATCTAGCTAGTATACTTGTTAATTAACGAAACAAGAAAATGACAATGCATCATGGTGATGTAAGATAAATAATTCTTCGGTCCCGATACCATCCCAGTTGTTCCCACGGAACAAGATACATAAAACGTTTTCCTACACTATCTCCCTGATTTTGTCAAGTTCACCCGGTCACATTTATGTCCCATCCCCCTTTCACATAACACTCATAACCCACCACCGATGTTAGCCTCACACAAGACCTTCTCAGCCCTAGAGGAGATTAAATTCACAAGACACAAACACAAAGATATATATGGGTCCATGTGGATCCTTGATTACTCACAGATGCAGGGGCGGAGCCACATGGGGACTAGGGTAGTCCAAGGTCTATCCTGGAATTAAATTTATGTCAATTGTGTAGTGATTTTTGTAATAATGTGCATGTGGTATGTTGGTATATCAGGTTTTAGAGGTTCCATTAGGTCTTGGGTTCGATGCCTACTGATGGAAAGCTATTTTCTGGTTTTTTTTTTTACCAATTACCATATATAACTACCATTCTGCCAACATTCTGATTTCTTTTAAATCAATTATTTTTTTGTTAGTTCATATAAGGCAAGGTATATATATTCGAAAGGAAAATTCAATAATATTAAAAAAAACATCGTAATAATAGCTTATTGTTTTGTTAGTTCATATAAAACAAAGTATATATATTCGAGAGGAAGATTCAATAATATTAAAAGAAAAATATCGTAACAATAGTTTGAGCTAGTTATAACGTTATTATCAATTTTGCGTTAGATGTCAACACATGTTCTATTTACTATGACATCTCTCAATACTAATTTTTTCATACAAATTTTAAAGCTCCATCACTCTTGTTTGATTCAAATTTTCCATGATATTACTAAATTTTTTTCTAATTTCTTTCATTAGTTTAAAGGCCCCTCCTGGCATGAATTTCTGGCTTCGCCACTGCACAGATGTAACAAAAAAACTTGTGTATTTATTAGCACCACAACAACAATTTTGGTTCTGGGTCCCTGTGATTTTTGGAGTTTTGGAGGCAAAAGCAAGCAGAGCAATTAGGCACACACACTCGTCAATAAGTTGCGTAAACAATAGAAAAGACCACACACGTAAGGCCTGTACAAATTATAGGAAGAAATCATTTTCCAGTTGCAAATTATCTTCGTCTAACGCGCATTCAACAGTCCGTACAACGTACTACATTTCAAAAATCAAAGGCTCAAAAGTCTCCCGGTGTTGCTTTCAAACCCTAGCTAATCAATCATTTACATATGGATTAGGAACCGCAGTCCAAAATAATTAAGCATTATGCAAGATATTTTCATAATGTATTTTTTAGCAAACTATATATATATATATGACTCGAACAATCTACCTAGCTCGTATGCCTATATGTGATTGTTATTCATTGATGGACGTGTAAGTACGAAGCTTATAGATTCACATTCATTCATGTCTTAGTTGTTGACGAATGCATGTGAAGGCTCACATGGCAAGTTGATGCATGCAGATGCAGTCAAATCTTAGCCATCGATCTAAAATAGAAAGCCAATCATATAATTTGTCCTCAACCCATTTTGTTCAACAAGGAGATAAGGAATTTCACTTCGGATAAGGCATTATTGCAGGATATCCAACTGAGGGCTGGCCTCGATCAAGCTACAAATTAAATAATGTACCGATTGTGATATGATCATATGTGTACATACAACATCAGATAATGTACCGATTGTGATATCTGTACATACAACATGTATAATGGAGCCTTCCAATGATCGAGTAGACGATAAGTTAAATGAATAATAAGTACGATCGACAAAGATTCGTTTTTGTGCTTCTACTCTGCCGATTGCAAATGGATATGTTGGTCCTTAAACTGAAAACTTTTAGCAAACATTAATTATGCTATATACTGAACTTGCCAAAGTACCACAACCTCAAAAGTTGAAGTTGATAATGTAATATATATTCTGAAAACACAACAATTACTACGACATTGGGATCGTGATGCAATAAATCAAATCAACATGAAATAGAAATAAACTTATCGGTAAGATACGGTAGACATGACTCTTATAGATAACAAGGGAGTCTTCTACTCTCTCCAAACTATATGTTCTTTCTATGAATAGAGTTTAGTACATAATACAACACATATTGTGGGAGCATGGACAATCCTATATATGGTGATTAGGGTTCATCTGAAACCGCCTATTATAATTAATAAAGAGATGCACCAATCACTATTAAATCAAATTGTTGTCCTACCAAAATAAGTGTAAGATCCCACATCGCCCAGGGGTGAGGATCATGTAAGTCTTATATGTACATTCTCACCTCGAATTAGCACGAGGCCTTTTGGGAGCTCACTGGCTTCGGAGTTCCAACGAACTCCGAAGTTAAGCAAGTTCACGCGAGAGCAATCCCAGGATGGGTGACCCACTGGGAAGTTCTCATGTGAGTTCCTAGAAACAAAACCGTGAGGTGGTGGTAGGGGCCCAAAACGGACAATATCGTGCTACAGCAAAGCCGAGTCTGGGATGTGACAATTTGGTATCAGAGTCACTCCATGTCCGGAAGTGTGCTGACTGGGATGTGACAATTTGGTATCAGAGCCACTCCCTGTCCGGAAGTGTGCTGACGAGGACGTCGGGCCCCTAAGGGGGTGGATTGTAAGATCCCACATCGCCTAGGGAGGTGAGGATCCTGTAAGCCTTATATGTACATTCCCACCTCCAATTAGCACAAGGTCTTTTGGGAACTCACTGGTTTCGGAGTTCGTCGATGGTAGGGGCCCAAAACAGACAATATCGTGCTACAACAAAGCCGAGTCTGGGATGTGACAATTTGGTATCAGAGTCACTCCATGTCCGGAAGTGTGCTGACTGAGATGTGACAATTTGGTATCAAAGCCACTCCCTGTCCGGAAGTGTGCTGACGAGGACGTCGGGCCCCTAAGGGGGGGTGGATTGTAAGATCCCACATCGCCTAGGGAGGTGAGGATCCTGTAAGCCTTATATGTACATTCCCACCTCCAATTAGCACAAGGTCTTTTGGGAACTCGCTGGTTTCGGAGTTCGTCGAAACTCCAAAGTTAAGCGAGTTCGCGCGAGAGCAATCCTAGGATGGGTGACCTACTGAGAAGTTCTCGTCTAAGTTCCCAAAAACAAAACCGTGAGAGGGTGGTAAGGGCCCAAAGCAGACAATATCGTGCTACGGCGGAGCCGAGTCTGAGATGTGACAATAAGTCTCACCATAATTGGTTAACCAGAGTAAGACTTTATTATTCTACCCGTATTAGGCAACAATATCACTGAAAAAGGTGATAAACGCAATAAAACGTACACCCTGTTGAACCTAGGTTTTAGCCTGTCAAAGGATAAAAAGAACATAAAATTGAAAATTACTATATACTTTGTAAAAATAAATAATTCTTACTTAGTAGTTCCATTGCGCCTTTAGTAAAAATTCATTATTCTTACCTAGTAATTCCATTGCACTCCAATTATTTCGGTCCAAAAGTTTGCTATTCCTCTCAAAATTGATATTTCTCACTCTCGTTTTCTATATATTCAAACTATATTACAGCAAAGTTAAATTGACACAGAAGATCTAGCTAGTATACTTGTTAATTAACGAAACAAGAAAATGACAATGCATCATGGTGATGTAAGGGAAATTATTCTTTGGTCCCGATACCATCCCAGTTGTTCCTACGGAACAAGATACATAAAAAAATTTCCTACCCTATCTCCCTGATTTTGTCAAGTTCACCCGGTCACATTTATGTCCCATCCCCCTTTCACATAACACTCATAACCCACCACCGATGGTGGTCTCACACAAGACCTTCTCAGCCCTAGAGGAGATTAAATTCACAAGACAAACACAAAGATATATATGGATATGGTCCATGTGGATCCTTGACTACTCACAGGTGTAACAAAAAGACGTGTATTTATTAGCACCACAACAACAATTTTGGTTCCGGGTCCCAGTGATTTTTGGAGTTTTGGAGGCAAAAGCAAGCAGAACAACTAGGCCCACACACTCGTCAATAAGTTGCTTAAACAATAGAAAAAGACCACACACGTAGGGCCTGTACAAATTACAGGAAGAAATCATTTTTCCAGTTGCTAATTATCTTCTTCTAACATGCATTCAACAGTCCGTACAACGTACTGCGTTTCAAAACTCAAGGGCTCAAAAGTCTCCCGGTGTTACACTAGCTAATCAATCATTTACATATGGATTAGGAACCGCAGTCCAAAATAATTAAGCATTATGCAAGATATTTCCATTAATATATTTTTTACCAAACTCTATGTATGCATGGCTCGAACAATCTAGCTAGCTAGCTAGCTTGTATGCCTATATGTGATTGTTATTCATTGATGGATGTAAGTACGAAGCTTATAGATTCACATTCATGAACGACTATCAGTTATTAATCACAGGCATATGATTCATGTCTTAGTTGTTGACGGATACATACGAAGGCTCAAGGAGCAAGCTAATGTATGTAGACGCAGTCAAATCTTAGCTATCGATCTAAAATAGAAAGCCAATCATATAATTTGTCCTTAACCCATTTTGTTCAACAAGGAGATAAGGAATTTCACTTTGGATAAGGCATTATTGCAGGATATCCAACTGAGGGCTGGCCTCGATTAAGCTACAAATTAAATAATATACCGATTGTGATATGATATCTGTACATACAACAAAATATAATGGAGCCTTCCAATGATCGAGTGGAGCATAAGTTAAATGAATATTAAGTACAATCGACAAACATTCATTTTTGTGCTTCTACATTGCCGATTGCAAATGGATTATGTTGGTCCTTAAACTGAAAACTTTTAGCAAACATTAATTGTGCTATATACTGAACTTGCCAAAGTACCACAACCTCAAAAGTTGAAGTTGATAATGTAATATATATTCTGAAAACACAACAATTACTACGACATTGGGATCGCGATGCAATAAATCAAATCAACATGAAATAGAAATAAACTTATCAGTAGGATACGGTAGACATGACTCTTGCAGACAACAAGGGAGTCTTCTACTCTCTCCAAACTATATGTTCTTTCTATGAATAGGGTTTAGTACATAATATAACACATATTGTGGGAGCAAGGACAATCCTATATATGGTGATTAGGGTTCATCTGAAACCGCCTATTATAATTAATAAAGAGATGCACCAATCACTATTAAATCAAATTGTTGTCCTACCATAATAAGTCTCACCATAATTGGTTAATCAGAGTAAGACTTTATTGTTCTGCCCATATTAGGCGACAATATCACTAAAATATCAAGTCACTTAATTGACAAATTATTGATACTCACAATAATTCTTACAAATAACATTTAAATACTTAACTACTAACAAATTACATTCAAAATCCAATCACACAAAACCAAAACGATTCCATGAGAGGGTACATAAACATTATTTAGTACATAAGCTCCACAATGATAAGGTGACACACCCCGATCCCGATGTGTAATACCCCGTATTTAAAAAAAATGGTTATATAAATGTGTGTGTAAGTACTTATATCTATTTCAAATGTAATGATTTTTTTTATTTCCTTTTACATATAATAAGTACAAGAACTTGTTATTTTGACATGTAAGTTAGTAGGGATTCTTTCACTACAAAAATATATTTTTTTGCCTAACTATTTCTTTTAAACTCAAAAATTTCCAACTAGAGAGGTTTCTAGTGTTTACCATCCTCATTGTAGTTTTGTAATTTTGTACGTAACTTATATATGTATTAGATTGTTTTTGGTAGGCCTTAAAGTTGTTTTTACTTGCTAATGGCAATTATCATTGTTATAGCTGAGCTTCAGTTGGATCATTTGAGTAGTTTTTCATTGATTCATTTTTCTCCCAAGGATGAGATGGAAGTTGAAAATTTATAAGAGTTAATGATTAGGATGAAGATGTGGAAGTCTACTTAAGGGTTAGTTGGCAAATTTTTAATCATTAGGAATCTAAGAGTTAAATGTTTGGTGATGATTCATCCCCTCCATCGAGAGGTGGGATTCATAATCCTTAAACTTTCAAAGTGACTTTTGAGTGTTTGCCCACATGCATGGGAATGATTGCTTCCAATTACAAGATGTCCTAGTGTTGCAAAACAAAGGGAAACGTGTCCTTAAGGCTTAATGGAGGATTCCATTTCTCTATCCATAAAAGAAGAGGGAGGAAAGAAATAGGGAGGGCAAGAAAACACCAGCAACAACACTTGATCTAGCAAGAAAAAGAGCCATTTCTCCCCTTTCAAATTACTTTCTACCTTTCTTTTACATGTGGTTTAGGACCTTAAGCCATAATCATGTATTGCAAATCCTCCATATATAGTTGTTTGGACTCAAAATTACACCATCGGTAAATGCAATCAAGACCGTTGAGTGAGCATAGTTTCACACCATCGGATAGGAAAGTTAAGATAATTTTGTTGTTGTTAGGGGATAATATTACGATTTTTAGTCATAATAATTATCATTTAATAATGAATTATCTTGACACTTTTCTTATACGAGATAAGTGTGACGCAAACTATATTGAAGCAAGCATAACAGTTCGATTTAATTTGGGATTCTTAGAATTCAACGCGGGGATTGAGCATCATGCATTATGAGAAGAGTCCTAGCATGTGGTGGCATCAGTTAGTAACCAAGGTGGAGTCCAACTTGAAAGATTAATTACGTGGAGTAAGCCAATGTGATGCATGCATAGGATAATTATTAGCAAACTCGAGGTTGTCAAACAAGTGAAGTGAATATTTTGTGGATAAAGCTTGATATGCCAGGGCTTTGGGATTAAGGTTTGAATAACAATGCTTATCTTTAGCAAAGACGGAATTGGCATGCCATGATTTGTTATGTGGTTTTGGCTGAAATGTGTGGTTAGCACCAAAGACGTTGAGTGCCACGACTCTCATTGGATAATCATCTCCGCAAAAGAATTATTATTTGTGGTGATTGATGGTCACAGCTAGATTTTACGCTAAGTTAATGTTATAAATACAGAGGCAGTAGCAACAAAATGAGCTCCCTCCAATTCAACACACAAACTGCCATGCGCAAACTCTCGCTTTACGCGAAACCTCTCAACAACCTTGAGATTTTTATTTTCTTTTTTTGCCAACACATCTTCAGTTTAGATAAACAGCACTGTGAAGGCAACTAGTGATATCTTCAGTTTGGATAAATATCATTATCGTCGTAGAATTAGCTGACCAATGAGCATCTTCAGTTTGGATAAACAGCACTGCGTCGAGGCTGACTGATTATCTATCCAAGTCTCGATCGAGAAAGGTTTTTGAGTCCTTATTGACAGAGGTCATCTCACTAGCCTTCTTGGCAAAGTGAGGTGTTACAGATTACTAGGCTCGGCACATTGAACGCCGAGTTATTTTATGATTGGATACTCCTCGCACAATTAAGACGTATATCCATTTTGAGTATATGTGCCCATTTACTTTGGTGTCGATTCGGTGTGCTTTCACCCTTACGAATACAATCATTGTGACCAAATCCAGCGACGATGATTTGTGAACTTCGCAGAACTAGCAGCCTTGTTTTCAGGCTCCAGAACCCGAAGACCGAGACGTGTTCCTTCCTCGGCCGCAATCGCAAGATCGAGAAGTCATCAGTGCACTTAATGCAACATCAACACATTTTACTCCCCGGCCGAGCTCGGCCGACGAGTTAGCATGCCCCGCACACAACTGAATGACTTAGTTAGCTCATTAGTTACTCGGCCTGCGCGCCACATAGGCTTATTAGTTTTTAAAGTCAACATTTTAGCACGCCCAGTAGGACGCAGTGCTAAAACTACGAAGTTCACATGATATATCAAGATCTCAATCAGGCTCTAGTAGGTGAGATTTGGTGCCTATTAAAGTGGCTGAAAGATGGCTTTGCCGACTCACTGCCTAAGCCCTCACTGGATGATCCAGAGCCCTGACCATGTCGCTTGAACGACTGAGAGTGTCAAAGGCCAAAGAAATTAGAAGAAGTAGAAGGCTTCCTCATGCTCCGGGATCGGAATCTACAACCCTGCTGATTCTAGTTCCAAGGCTGGAATCTACAACCCTTAAAGCCGCTTCTATCATTTCCTCATATGAGGCATATCTCTATAATGCCAGAAGCTTGCAAATGTCCTTGTTCATAGCAATCTTCAACTATATCATCGTCTCATGGGGGTTCCCGTATATTCCCTCATGGTCTCTCAATAAGCGCCGAAAAATGCTATCAAACTTTGTAATACTCGACTGCACTGGCAAAACTCTAGGAATTCTTGTCTCTTCCTCAGCTGATAACATTGCTTAAAAAGTGTGCACCGAAAAGTCTCATTAATGTAGCCCAAGTCATCAAAGAATTACGTAGGCGAAAGCCCGTCACTGCCTTCCACCAATATCTTGCATTACCTTGAAGGAAGTAACTAGCATATTCGTCCATTCAAAAGCTGGGCATCTCATACTCTCTAAGGTGTCCTCCATCTTTTCTAACCAATCCTCAGCCTCCTCACAAGCTCCAACTACATGAAGTTCTGTAACGCCGTGGCTATGAGCAATCTCTATGTAAGTACGACTCTGCATGTTACTCCCAGGAAAAGCATTTCGTAGAGTAGAGGTTAACATCTGAATTCTTCCTATTAGTCCAGAATGAGGTCGTCGAGGTACATTCCCACTAGTAGGATCTATGATTCTGATAAGAGGCAAACAAGATTTAGAAGGATGAAAGATTATGGCCACAAGGAAGATTATGATTACCAAATGGAAGAATGAAGTCCTAAGTATGCTCTGATACTAATCTAACATGCCCCGATTCTGATGTCCTGGGGATAGCAGGATGGCCACGTGCTAGCCAACACCCAAGGGTGACGCAAGCCATTTAATGAATGCATATACCAAGAACATGTGAAACATGCATATAAATTTGGCGTGAACTACATAACGTAATATTCAAATACAAAACTTACTAAAATAATATAATAATATTCAGCCTTTAGTAAAATGATAGTGATAATGCATGACATATTCAGAGCATACATTTAATTTAGAATACAAGCGGAAGGTGCTATAAGGTTATACACTAAATTTGGTAATTTCAACTCAAGGGTAATTCGGTAATTTCATAAATCCGTTAATATGAAAATTCACTAAATTTGGGATGGGGTCACATAAGGTTATACAAATATGCGCATAAAGCCAGTAAACTAGATAAACTAAGCACCATCAATTGAAAGAAAAACTTAAAAAGGACAAAAGTCGGTGTAGAATTGAACGCTCATAACCAATTGAGCTATAATATCTCCTTGTCACAAATGACTAACACAATTCTAGGAGAGGGTGCATCAACATATCGAAAATAAGGTATTCCTCTCGCAACAACCACATAAAGGCAGCAAACTTGGTTAAAGCAAACAACATCAATATAAAATGAACTTCAATTACAAACTCATGGAGTCGGGTTCAATTGTTCATAATTTATTTGTTAACAACTTAAGGCTCGTTTGAAAGTGCTTTTAGAACGATAGAACGTACTTTTAGAGAAAATATTTTTTTTATTCCAAAAGCACTTGAAGAAACACGAGTTATATTCTTCTTGCTGGAATTGCAGGAAGCACTTCAAGTAATTTTTTATTTATGATTCACTTCCATTTTACTAAAGACTGGTTCCAAAAAAAATTCATCAAAGACACTTTTTTTTTTTTTTTTTGAAAATCAAGATATAACATTATCCGGGCAAAGATGCTAGAGTTTTACAAGAAGGCCTACAAAAAGGCAAACAACTAACAACAAAGACTAGAGAAAGGTAGTGCAAGGAGGTTACGAGAGATCCGAACGCCGCACCTAGTGCTAAAGCATCCATCCTCGCACTACCAAAACTAAATTTTAGTCATTTTAAAGACACTTCTAAACAAGCCCTTATAAATTAAATTGAGAAATATATAAGTACATTAACAAAGTCGAGGTTGTTGGAGGGAATGCGATTGATCTCTGGGCTCATAGAAATGGGCCTCAAATTCGAAGCCCAGAAACACATTGTCGAACTTTGAATTATCCAAAACAATAATAATATACGGCATTGAATAATAATAGGCGGGCAACACTCCCTCAAGCCCAACTGAAGAACGAACAAAACGTAGCGTTTTACCACTCTGAACCGTTCAGAAGAGCGACGTCGTCACCTCGTTTAACCAAACGCCACTTGGACCACATTCGGAGCTTCGAGCAGCGGGTGATGTCACCCACGCCGCTCCGTCGCTCATTCGCACAATTCCAAAACCCGAAAAAAGTTATATCTCGATTTCATTTCTCCGTCGAGAGAGAGAGAGGATATTGAGGACTCTCCCCATCTCTCTCTTGAAAATTTGATTCGAAATGGCTTCCTGCAATCGGTGAGATCGCAACCCACTTCTGTTTTTATCGTCTTTGGTTGCTTCTTCACTTTTGATTTGGATCTTATGGGGTTGATTTTCCAGACCTGCAGTTCGAAATTTCAGCTGGGTTTGTATTTTTGTTATTAAAGGTTAGATCTTTTTTGTTTAAATTCGTAGACTTTTATCAATTGTTTGATGGTTTAATTGGGTTTTAGGGGTAAATCCCTTTTTTGGGTATCACCGTATGAGTAAGTTTATAATTTTTGGCTGATATATTCTGCTTATTTGAACTCATGGGTGTAATGAGTAGATGCATCTGTGATTAGCATAATCCCAGAACATAAAAAGTGATAAGTTTAATCCCAAGTGCGGTAAAAAAAGTCCTGTTTCCTGATAAATTTACTGTGTGGATTCTTCTTCAGGTCTGAGTTTTACTAATACCTCGGGCAATCTTCATCATGGTGCTTTGAGATACTGGTACAATAAATCTTGGTGATGATGTGTTAGTGAGGCAGTGGTTGTGGTGAAAATGTGGAATTTTGCATCCAGCTGCATAGCTGGAAGTGTTGGATTGAAAAGCGATCCTCTAAAGCCGACGCAAGCAGCTCTCGAATGTTCTGACGACGAGAGTTCTTCGGTTGTTGGCAGAGAGGAAGGACTAGAGTGCCCGATATGTTGGGAATCCTTCAACATTGTTGAGAATGTGCCCTACGTTTTATGGTGTGGCCATACCCTCTGTAAGAATTGCATTCTGGGACTGCAATGGGCGGTTGTGAAATTCCCCACTTTACCGATTCAGCTTCCGCTTTTTATCTCCTGCCCATGGTGCAACTTATTGTCCTTCCGGCTCGTTTACAGGGGAAATCTCAGGTTCCCTCGCAAGAACTACTTTCTTCTCTGGATGGTTGAGAGCATGAATGGTGATAGGGGACCGCAGTCTAATTCTAACTTCTCTGGTGATAATCAGTCAGTCTGGCCGGCAAATGGAAATGTCTCTGTGGGAACTCAAGCGAGCCACAGTACAGGTACCCACAGGAGGGGGCAACGTATTCGCCATATCGAGCAATCTGGGTCGAATCACAATCATGGCCATGTCAATAATTACCTTAGTGTGGAACGCTTGCATTCTTCAATTCGGAAGTCACTTGTTTTCTTCGTTCATTTGACAGCAAAGTTCCCGCTGGTTGTCATATTTCTTCTGATCATCTTATATGTAATACCTGCTTGTGCAGCCATATTGGCTTTGTACATAGTCATCACCGTTGTGTTTGCCCTCCCGTCATTTCTTCTTCTGTACTTTGCATATCCTAGTTTGGATTGGCTTGTCAGGGAAATACTCACCTGAGGCGCTATTGGCTTCTTTGTTCACCAGCACTATGAATACAACGTTGCTCCTACACAATGGTGGCGCCTTCTATCCGTACTTCCAGTGTGCAATTCGACGACTTACCAGGTTCCATAAGATGCAATGTTGTTGCTGGAATCATTTCAGCTCTCATAGATATTGGCTCGGCCATGTTAGTTTCTCAAATTTTGTTCACGAAGATAACGACTTCGTGCTTATTGCAATGCTCTTGTTAGAATACAGTTTAATTAGGGTTTTACAGGGTTCTTGTTTGTATGAAGATTTGTATTGAAATAAATATATTTTGTAGTTCTTAGTTTTGCTGCAAGATAGGTGTAGGTGTTTCGTCTGCGAGTAGTAGGTTTTGGATGAAATTGTTAAGTATGGTTATATATTCATCCAGAAATTATTGGTTGTACATATTTTTTGTAAGAGCTTTTGGGTTCGAGTCATTAGTGTATGCTTGGTTTTTTGTTTCAATTTTCGCAATATTGTGATGGTAGCTGTTGAGATTGTAGAATGACTTAATTTTGTTAAAATTTCAACAAAACCAACACGTTAATGGGAAATGTAGGTGATTTACGCTTACATTTGTCACTCATGCGCTAAATGTCATTATCCTCGAGTTGCAACAATAAACTTTCGGGCTTAAAATTGCAAAAAACTACCTTCGCCACATGAAAATCATAATTTACCTAAAGAAATTTTTTATACCATCGATGAATTGATTCGAAACTTCTCGATTTTTCCTTCTTTTCTCCTCAAGAAGTTACTTATCAAGCATGCTTTCGTTTCCTTACCATCCACAATAAATCTACAAATTCACAGAAAATCCACATCAGACAATCCGACTGGATCGTCCCGTCCACGTGTCAAAAGCACAACCTGGTATTGCTGGAAGAGGATCCACTCCAGATTCACTTTGTGGGAATCCCAGAGATCCTTGAATTCAGTGCATCCATTGTCTATCGTGCAGTCAGTTTTTATTAAGTACTGTTTATGTTTAATTTTAAATATAATTATTTAAAATGATTTCTGACCGCACGATGAACGATGGTCGCACTGGATTCGAGGATCTCCACCAATGGATCCTCTTCGGGTATTGCAACTTATGACTCTGCATTATGTACCACTCCTCTCTCAATGGTTTGGCTGCTATGACTCTGCATTACGCTACGCACAACCTGGTATTACAACCTATGACTCTGCATTATGCACAACCCGGATCCTCAGTGGTTTGGCTGCTGAAGGCAAAGCACTAACAGAAAGTTTCATAAAAATAATGGCAGCCATTGCCGTTTCTTCACCGAAATCCACGATTTTCAGAACCCAATTTCTCTCAGAGAACCAAGTTCGAGCCTTTTTGGCGGGTCCTTGAAGAGTTTTTGTTTCCAGGTAAAACCCAGAAGCAAGAGTAGGAAGGCCATCAATTTGGTGGCCGCTGCCACAAACTCCACCATCAGTGGCAGCAGAGGCGGCGGCGACCGGTTTTACATCAACTTCACTGGGTTTCCTTTTCCACTGGGTCCTTTTCTCAATCGAAGCACTATTAGGGCTGAGGTCAGCTCATTTTATTCTTTGTTTTATTAATATATTTGTAGTTGTTTTCAGCTGATAATTGCTTATAATTTGGTAGTTTTTAGCTTGTGGCATGACATGCGTCCATCTTTATCCTCGCATTGAGTTCCTGATCTTCCCGATGTTTTCGGTTTTGATCTGTTTTTATCACTTTTCAGCAGAAGCATGTTTATTACAGCTTATCAGACAGTTCACAGTTGAATGTTCAAAACTTCGAAGATGGCCTTGTAGACAAAGCATTATGATAGCATTGGGATATTGTCCTCGAGTGTCGAAAGATATGATCTTTGAGTGCACAGACAACTTTTACTCTGTATGATCAGAGTGGTTGTATGTTCTTGTGAATTGTAGCTTTTAGCCTTTTACAATAAGTTTACTCTTTTTTCCGCATGTTTGTAGGCTTTGAGAGGCTGCATATGGTTATTTGAACAAGAGCAAGCATTAGGCTTCAGCAGTGTCTCAACAAACATCAGAATGACAGTCATCAAACTAAAATCCGGAGGATTGTGGGTCCATGTGCCCGTTGCTACAACCAATGAGTGTATTCAGGTTATATCTTGCTTACATTTCTAGTCAGTAAGTTATAGCTTTTTCTTGCTGAATCTTCTTCTTTGTTACTTCTCCGCGTATCTGTTTAACTCTGCATATCCGTGCTTTTGTTAACCAACTATACTTTTCTTATGAGTGTTATTGTTTTTTTTTTTCAACTTCGGAAAGAGTTAGGAGCTCCCATAGAATACATAGTTCTGCCTACATTTGCTTATGAGCACAAAATTTTATCAACCCAAACAGGTCCATTCTCTAGGGTGTTCCCTCTAGCTCAGGTATGGGTGGCACCAAGGCAATGGAGTTGGCCTTTGAACCTGCCTCTGTAGTTTTTCGGGATCTTGCGTGCTAAGACCTTAAAAGATGAGGACTTCCCCACCCCATAGGCTGATGAGATTGAGCAGAAAGTTCTCAGTTCACCGGAAGTTGATAATATAAAGTGCAAATGTGACATCCGAGACTTCACTTTATAGTTATTGGGAAAACTAATTTTGTTAAGGATTTTCAGGCATTGGACCATATGTGGAGGTCGCTTTCTATCATAAGCTTTCCAGAACTCTACTGATAACAGATGCTGTAATTTTTGTGCCAAGGCAGCCACCTGATTGTATCAGCAAAGAATCCTTGTTGGCATCAGCGAAGAATGGTTTGGCAGTAAAACTTCTTAGTAAAGGAAAACAAGTATCTCAAGAACAGTAGTTGACAACAAGTTGAACCGTCAAAAAGGTAGAATCTCCATTCCCCCATTCCAATCCGAACTTCCAGTCTGGCTTCAGTTTTAGTAAAATGATAATCCAAATTGAGGGTGGTTATGTATGTTTTTCTGAAATGAGTTCTTTTTTGTAGGATGGGAAAGAATGGTTCTTCAACTCTTGTTTCTCGGTCCATCAAATCTGTTGGAACCGAATGCTAGCTTTGCTCAGATGTCACAAAAGCTGATTGTTTCGCCCATTGTAAAGACCATGGTCTTCAGCAAAGTTCCTGAAAAGGTACTTGCACCATTCCGATGCAAATTTTGGTTCCTTTTTTGGTATGCAAACTAATTAGTGAACTCACAGCATGCCTAACAAAGACACAAAAGCGTGATGATATGATATTTTGACTTCCTTGTCGGCGTGTGTATGTGTGTGAAATAATCAAACAATCCTTTTGCATTTTGATAATTCAGGTCAGGGATTGGGTTGATGGAATCGCATGGGACTGGAGGTTCAGGAGAATAATCCCAGGGCTCATTTTGCTGCACCAATCAATGCAAGCAGGTCTGATCTGTTAGCTGCATTTGCCTTTCTGGATGACCTTCTGGATGAGCGTTATGTCACTCGGCCATCACTCTCTCTTCCCTTCACGTCACTACTGGGAAGGGCAGCAAGCTACTTCCCTCCCGATGACATGAAGACTTTATCATCCCTCGATCAGTTTTTGGTCTCGGTAGGAGCTGTGAAGAAGACAGTCTCAGGGCGCAAATGATGACATAACAGGTATGCAAAATGCGAATTTTCCGGTTGAGATTTCACCTGTTGAATTTACTTACACATGTATGCTTAGGGTACAAAGGTTCTTTGGCCAGAAGAAAAGGTAAACTTTTAACATCCTAGAGTTGGTACAAAAGCAAAAGGTGCAATACAATGCTTCTTAGTGTGTTTTACTTGGAAAACAACAATCTTCTATGTAAGCCTGGCTCTTTTGGTATTCAATGGTTGTAGAAACTAAGCAAGAATAAAGCTAGCTGTTGGAATCTCCTCATGATGTCTTTCTGTAATATATCTATCCGCCACGTGGTATTATTAACTCGCGTGTTATAGCGAACGAAAAAGTTGATATGGCATGGTGACACGACCCGGTCCCGATGTCCTGTAGACATCGGGGCGGACACGTGCTGGCCGACACCCAAGGGGTGACGTAAGCCATTTAAAACCATTAACTAACCAAAATGTCCTAAATATGATCACAATCCGCATAATATAATTATATGAAATATTTAAATTACACACTAAGCAGCAGAACCATGGTACATCAAACTAATATTCAACTGCCAACACTGATAGAACACACATTACAGAATCGTGTCCAGAGCATAAATCTACGCTAGATTACACGGAAATTAGAATAGGAAAGTGCTATTACACAAAGTGCCGGAGAATAAGGGATAGCGCTGGGTCACTGGTAGGGAAATGCCTCAAAACTCAGGTCGTAATCCCTCGCATCATAATCCTCATTCCTATCTCCTGAAGGGGGCGCAAAACAAGGGTGAGTGGACCAATTTGATATACGTATAAGAAAATAGTTATCAAGGTACTAACCCCCAAGTTAGAAAACCAAAACATGATATATAGGTAAGTTTTCCTACGCCTACCATACAACACAATATTTCAATCACGACTCATAATCATAATCACATTTTATCGTACAATATCTCAATTCAGATCAACACGCAAGGTAATACCCAAATAACAGCTCATAAGTATAGAGTCATAACCATATCAGAATAATCGCTAGTGAATGTCCAATATAACACTTCAGGCCCCATGCCAGCTCCCCGTCCCTGAGCATACAGTCAGAGGAAACCACACTTCAGGCCTAATGCCAGCTTCCCGTCCCTGTACTCGAAAGTCAGAGGTAACACACTCCAGGCCCTATGCCAGCACCATAACCGTCGCCCGGGATGGACCGGAACCCTATCCCTACATCCCGTAGCGGAAGTGGACCACTAGGTAGTATCAGATCAATGCCACATATATTTATTTAATCTCAACATTATATTTCAGCATTCAATACTCAAACATCGTAATACACTATTCTTTACTCAAGCATTTCACTCATATAATTTCTTAAAATAAAGTAAGTATTTTAGAAGGGGTCCACTCACAGTACTCAGCCGTCCAACGCTGCGCTGCTAGTGAATCTAGAACAATCCCAAAAGTTGCCCCTAAGCACATAAAGGGTACAACTCAGTCAAACTCTATTTTAACGATTTAATTTGGGAAAACGGATCTCAAAAACGGATCCAGAACGTCGAAATTAGCTTAGGAGGGGTCCCGGACGGAACCCGAAAAAGTCAACCCAAAAAGTCAACGCTGACCGTTGACTGGTCAAAGTCAAAGTCAACGGTCAACGGTCAAGGTCAACGTTGACCGTTGACCGGGTCAACGCACGGGTCGGGTCAACGGGTCAACCCACCCGGGTTTGGGTCGGATCCGGACCTGGGTTTGGGTTTGGGTTGGTTACGGGTTTGGGCTTGGGGGGTCTGACCCAAAAGGGTTCTGGGCTAAACGGGTCTGGGCTTAAAGCCCTAAATAAATCCGGCCCAAGGGCTTCTGGGTTTTTTGGTTGCGCGGGCCTAAGGCCCTGGCCTAAAGAAACCCAAAAAGGGTCTCTGGGTTTAGGTGACACGGGCCAAGGGCCCTGGTTAGAATGGAGGCCCAAGGTTTCAAAGGCCTGGGGCTTGGGTTCGGTTAAACGGGCCAAAGGCCCTAGTTTTTCTGAGGCCCAAGGCCTTAATTAGTTTTAGGAAACCAAAACTAAAAAGGGTGCGGGCTTGGGTACTGGGTCCGGTGGAATTGGGCCTAGTGCCCAATTGCAAAAGCCCAAAGGCCCAAAGGCCCTAAATTAAAAATAGAAAATATAAATAATTAAAAAGGGGTTTGGGTTGGGCTGGTCACGGGCCTAAGGCCCGAGTGGGTTTCGGGTTTCGGGTTCTGGCCCAAAGGGCCTGGTTTGCATGCCGGAGAAGACAGGGACAACGCCGGAGCTTCCACAGCTCCGGCCGACTACCAACGGAGACCCTAAGCTCCAATCTACCCATAAAATCGAAGAGCGAAGAGAGAGGAGTAGGGTGGTACCTTCAGATCGACGGAAAACCGCCGGAGCTGCTCGGAAAATGCCTCGAGGCTCGCGGATCCGCCGGCGGAGATGGGTGCATACACCCCGTCTCGAATTCAGCCCTAAAACTCACGGGAAACAACGATTAGCTCCTAATTTCTAACCTAAACACAACTCAAGGGAAGGAGGGAGTCGATCGTGGCTTACCTCGTCGGAAATCGCCGGGAATTCGTCGGGGGGTCTTTTTCTGGGTTTTCCCTCCGTTCGTCGCGATGGCACCGAGTGAGGGAGAGAGAGAGACGAGACGAGAGAGAATGGAGGTGGGTACTGTCGTGCGTAGTGAGGGAGTGCGAGAGTAGTGAGGGAGAGTGAAAGCGAGGGTCACGGGGAAGGGAGAGAGAGCTTGAGAGGGTTTGAGAGATTGAGAGAGACAGAAAGGGAAAGTAAGAGAGAGAGAGAGCTTCGGGGTAGGGGCAAAAACAGAGAAGGAAAGGGGAGATGGGGTGCTGCCATGTGGCAGCCCAGGGTCTAGGGACTCAATTGAAAAATTTGGAAAACTCCAGGGCAATTTTCTGATTTATTTAAATAATTAGAGGGGCGGGTGTGTCACATGGTCTCATAGTGTAATTTTAATAAACATATCCACGTGCTATAACATGAGTCGATTGGTAATACTACGTGGCAGTGTGACTGTCACACTGAGAAACTTCCCGAAATAAAATAAATAGAGGAAATTATAGTAATGGTCTCTCAACTTTAACTCAATTAGAGTAATGGTCTCTCAACTAAAAATCCATGACTAGTTGTCCTTCAACTCATCAAAATGTGCAGTTATGGTCATTTTCGCCAACTCCGTTAGAATTTTCGTAAAAAAAAGTCACGTGTCACGCACATGAGACTGGATCAAGGAGGAAACATGGAAAACCAAATGAAAACAATTGTAGCAATGGCCCCACAACTTTAACCCAATTGGAGCAATGATCCCTTAATTTTAACCAAATTGTAGTAATGGTCCTTCCAACATGAGTTATTTTAATAGAATTCTGACAGAGTTGACGAAAAAGATCATAGCTGCAGATTTTGATGAGTTAAGGGACCAATGGTCATGAATTTTTAGTTAAGAGATCATTACTCTAATTGAGTTAAAATTCAGAGGTCGTTGCTACAATTTTTTTCAAATAATTAACCTAGAGAAAGGCATGTCCTTCATTTACTATGCATTAATAGGCATCTATTTTGGCAATTCATTAGGAGGACGTTCAAATCTGAGCCTACTTTAGATGCGAAATTTATTGTCTTAATTTTCTCATCGACTACTTGTTAGATATAGATGAATGGTAGGTAGGCATAGATGACTTTGTAATTTTGTCAATTGTCTTAAGAAAAGAAGTAGATGAAGACATACAAAGACTTAAAAAGAGACCATAAAAAGACATTGAATACTTTGAGTTAACGGAAAATTTAACGCAAAACCAAATGTAATGGCGTTTTATGATTCATGCGGCCAACGCCACCTAATGGGGCAAAGCTTTGTTATTGTCATGGTGTTCAATAGGTAAAAATTTGAAGGAAAATAGCAAATTATATTGCCGGTGAGACAAAGTTTTGTTGTTGTCATGAGATTCAATAGGCAAAAACTTGAAGGAAAGTAGCAGATCCAGCCAGTTGTTCAATAGAAAATGGAAGTAATTTTCCTCTAATGGATGACTTAAGGATTAATTAATATATATGAAAGAGACTAATGAATTGTGATTATGACATTCATTAGCTTAATAGAACAAATCTAGTCTGTCGTTGGAAGGTCAACTCCCCAACTAAACTCTTCTACCAATCGTATTTAGTTTTTGGAGGGAATGATTATCTGGTGTTTGATTGATCCAAGCGTAGTTTTCAACTTTCTCATTAATTAACTTTCGTGAGATAAAATAAGCAAATAAAAAAAAATTACAAACTCTTGATCAAAAGTAAAATTCAAGGAACATTAAGGACTTGTTTGAAGCTGCTTTTTAATTGATTGAAAATAATTTTAGAATCACTTCTAAACGAATCCTAAGACCTCAATATAACTATTTTTCCAAAATTCACTTGTCATTTTACTAAAGATTGTTTAAAAATATATTTTCATTAAAAATGCTTTCAGTCATTTTAAAATCACTTCTAAACAATCCTAAGACCTCAATAGAAGGACACTAAATTGTGATGTATATACCTTTTTGTCAGGTTATAGTCTCTTCACTTTTATTTTTATTAAAAATTTATAACAAATAGAGAAAAAAATTCTATTTGTGTGATTCATTTTTATTAGTTTAGAGAGTGGGAGAGAATCCAAGGTGACTTTTTCTAATATTAAACTATCTTCTCTCTTTTTAGGCTTTATCTTTGCTCCAATATGGCCACAACTTTTTCAAAGCATGCCTCCATCAATCGATGCAACCACTTCTTCAAAAATTTCCTCCTCCATGCTATGCTTAATGATTAAGGAGCATGACCTTCACCCCCAAAGGAAGCTAACACATCAACTTTGAAAGTGCCCACATGTGACATGGCCCCTCCTCCAAGTGTATGTATTGCTCTACATCAACCTTTATCACACACTTTTTCTATATCGTGGGGAACATGAGAACAAAGTTGAACAAAGTCGTTTCCACGTAGGCTTTTGCTCATCATAAGAGTAATGCTTCGTATGCGTGTGCGTTAACTGTGAGCTGTCGAAAAAGTGAATTTTATAATGGTTTACAGTTTTATAGCTCACTAAAACGTGTTTTGTGTGTGCGTGATTGTGAATTGCTGGTGAAATGTATGTATTAAAACTGATATTCACATGTGACGAGTTATGAATCTTATGATGACTAATTTTGACATTCCCGTACCTATACGAGGGGGATGCAGAGGGCAAACTCATCTCGTCCATGTTTTATCTCTTTCTATAGAGAATTTTTTTAGTATGACAATAACATAGGTCAGTACGTCTTTTTTTTTGCGATCGCTAGTATGTTGTCTATTAATTTTGTCACTCGTAGCAAAAAATGGTGACGATCTAAGTGTTGGTCTGATTAAAAATTAGTCACATCTATTGTTATTAAAAGAGTCAAATATAAAAGTAAAAGCACCTACCACCCTTTGTTCTGAATTTAGAGAATTAAGAACCGACCTTTTATTTTTTTTAAAGGTAAAATTATAATAACAAATATTAAAAAATGATATCTCATAAAAATATTAATATTTTATATCTTTAGAAATTTTATTTTCAAAATACATTGGCGCAGTTAATTACATTCTTGCTTTATTGGAATTACACTAGACACCCAAAACCGTTATTTTCTTCTTCCTTTTTATGTCGTTCCGCTATCAAATGCATGCATATCAAAACAACGTAATTTATAGCATTTAACCCATTTCGAATATATAAAAATTCAAAGAAAATATATGAGAAAAAAAGTATGATAATGACCACACCAATAAACTAGATTATATTACAATAGCAAACAAAACATTTATTTAATATAATAATTTCTCCGAGTATGACTAAGATGTATGAACATTCCAGTACTTTGATTTAATCGCACCCAACTTGATAAAACAAAAGGAAATATGCAACTATCCTAAGAAAATATGCCGATTAATTATTATTTTAACCTTGGTTCCCTTGACATTTCCTCTCCTTGTGTCGTTTCATGCCTTTCAAGGTGCCCCCTTGATTTTCTTGTAGAAATCTAAAAAAATAAGTAGACGTGGTGGCACTGCATGTTGAATTGCTCTCTAGAATGTCTAGGTTTTAATTGAGTTGGTATGATATGGAATTGGTAGTTTCTGCCAACTATACGAATTTTTTTTCAGTGTGTCAGAAACACAATTCAGTCACCAAGTGTAATAACATAATTGGTTGGAATTTTTTGTTTCAAGTTTCCAAATTATTATTACACATTGTGTTCGAGCTGTGTTCCTGACACTGAAAAGTCCCCCCAACTATACATGCTAGTTGGTTAATGTAATAAACATATCTTTCAAGTTTAAATCTTCTCATCTGTGAATTAAAATAATTTTAAATTATCGCTTGTTTGGAAAAAAAAATGACGGAGTTTTAATAATAAAATTTGTGTTTATCATGAAAGCAATTTCGATGTTCAAATAATTAATTTATTTACACTTTCTCATGATGAGTTGATGTGTATAATCCCATTAAAGGGATGAAGATGACAATCATAAATTTGTTAATTGTATTTTAAGCATCATCCTTTTCACATTATTAAATTGTTTCATTATTATATCAACATGATTAATCAATGTTAATATATCATTTACCACACGTCATAATAATCAGCAATGTGCACTAATCAACGGACAACTTATACGACCGTTTGCATATGACACGTCCTGAATTTGATTCTTGTTTATGGGGAATTGATGATAGTGAAAAAAGGCCGAAATACATCTGTAAGTCTTGTTGGCTCTCAAAAGGGCAATATAAAGAGTAGTTCAACCTCTTATAAGTTCATGTAACGTCATTCCTCCCATCAATGTGGGACTCAGCTTAACACGCGGACAACACAACTCGGATAACGTGGAGTACTTGTGGCCGTTAGGCTTCACATATGGGACAACTTGCTCTAATACCATGAAGAAAGTTGAGGTTCCACCATAAAACCAACTGGCAATATGAGAAGTAGCTCAACCTCTTATAAGCTCATGCAAAGGCCCCTCCTTCCATCAATGTGGGACTCACTCTCAACATCTCAAAAGAATAAATTATCGTGATAAAACGTCAACTGATATATATTTTTAATTTTAAAAAGGTATACAAGGCATATTCACTAAATACGCATGAATGAGGGAGGGCTACATTGGTGTGACAATTGCTCACATTTTAAAATCCTTAATTTTTGAATTTAAATTTTTATCCAACAACTTCCGCTCATGGCTTTTATGAAATTCGGTCAAAGTTACATGTTACGGTTGATTATTTAAAAGAAATAAAAGTTATGGGTAACTCTTTTATGTTCCTAAGTAAACCTCACCATTCTTATTGGTAAGGTATCTTGATTCATTAATTAGAAACCAAAATAGAAACAAAATCTGGTATCTTAGCAACAAAGTTAAGTAAATAGAACCAAAACATACATATATGGTAAATATATCTTCAAAAATTCACACTCCAAAATCCATTATTTTTCATATTTTTCACACCAAACAATCCCTAATTCTCCCCTTAAGGCAATAAAAATCTAAACTTTGGCAAGAAATCCGAAGCTTCCACAAGCAACCATTATAAAAAGCAAACAACTTCCTCCAAAAAAATCACAATTCAATCTTTTGAGATTGGATTTTGGAATTTTTGGATTTTTGGATTTTAGAAGAACCCCCCAAAAGAGCATAAAGTTGGTGGGACCCAAACCAATTTCCACACTTGTATTTCTCTCTCTTATATTTTCCTTGGATTCTATAGCAAACGTGCAAGGCGCTGAGAAGAGAACCCCACCAAACCAAAACCAGAAGAAAACTGGAAACAGTTGCTTGCTTGCACGATCTCTGAAGCAAAATCCCTCACACCCAAAAAGTAAAAGAGCAAAAAGGAGTGGCCTTTCCTCTCCTCTCTCTTTCTCTTTCTCTCTCTCTCTCTCTCCTCTTTTTTCTTCCACCTCGAGCAGGCCTCATTCATTCGTAACCTTTTTCATTCGCTTTCTGGTTGTATAGCAGACTATCAAAAGGTATGCTCTCTCTCTAGGGGCTTCTGAATCTGTGAGAACCCTATTTCAATCACTTTTTGGCACACAATGCTAGATGGGTTTTGTTCTTTGACACAAATCGTGAACTGGATTCGATTAAATTTGTGATTTTGATTATGGGCTTTGTGTAATCGAAGCTTTCACTGAGCTCTCAGTTTCGGGTGCGTCTTTGTTTTCATAATCCTTTAGAGGTTTTCGGATTTTGAGATTTTCTTTCTGGGTTTTGTTCATTTGGCTTGCTTGGTTGTGAAGTTTGTGTTTTTTTTCAATCTTTAACTGATAATTTGATATGCCTTTCAATTTCTGGCTATGTTTTTGTAATTGGCTACTTGCATAAGGTTATGATCTTGTGGTGATCAATGATTGCTTGTGTAGTTGGAGGTTTGAAGCTAATTTTCTGTTGCTTCATTTAGTTCTTCCCTTTGAATGCAACCCAAAAGTTGCTGCTTTTTAGTTTATGTTATCTCCCCATCATAAAAGTTAAATGAATTACAGCCTTTTCTGGGATTTCTTCCTCATCCGAATCGTCATTTTTGGCATTGGAATTGGTTTTTAAGGATTGAATTGTTTGATAATTAGGATGTTAATTCAGATTCCAACCGATTTTAGTTACCAATTTGTTCTGTTAATCTGTTTCTTTTTTTGGTTTCCTCTGCCATCATTATATTGCTAGTACTTTTAACTGTACTTCATTACGCGATAACAAAGTGATTACATTGCTGTCCTTTGTATTGAATTGGATTCAGATGGCATAAGTAAGTTTTAAATTCAACAAAAATTGGTAAATCAACTTGAATATCTAATTTTATATTTATTGTGGGGTGGATTACTGTTTATTTCACTAATTATAGGTGCAGAATTTGGCCCTACGGATGTTCGTAGTTTGGTCTCAATGTTTTTAACTCTTACCAAACTGATTTAATGTATTAGTGGCCGTGTAAATGTATAACCTTTTATACCTTTCACCAGGTTGACACTAGTTAAAATTCTTCCTTCTTGAAGTTATCTGTAACTGCTAATTGCATTAAGACGTTTACACAATCTGGTTATCGCGTATAGTCAGTCTTTGATCTGCAGTCCCATACATTTTGCACCATTATAATTTTGTATTTTTACTGGCTTTCAGGATTATCTGTTCTAAGATTTGTCTGAAATATCTCACTCCTTCTGATGGATGATTTGAGTATCAATTTACCAGTGACCCGTGAAACAAATAAACCAGAGGAGCGTAATCCAAGGAGGAACTCTACAGGGAAAATATTCTCGTTAAACACTGGAGAAAAGATTCCTCATTATCTCAGAGCTTCTACTGGTTCCTGTCACGACAACTGTAAATATGGGAGGAAACACGAAGAGGAAGTGAAGGCAAAATGTCCAATAAAGTTCGTACCAAGAAGGCTTCCAACAAAATCACCTAGCAACCAAAGTCCAGAAGAGAGTATGGTTATTCCAGAGAGGAAGAATGTGTCGGTGGTCAAGATCAAACCCTCGCCTGATTTGAATACTCTTTTGCCTGATACCTGTAACATTACCAAGCAGCGAGTGTCAAAAAAATCCATCGACAGCCAAAGTTCTGTTGGGAGTGAGCCTCTGGCTGAGAGTAAGAAGACATCATCAGCCAAGCCTAAATTGCCATCCTGTTCGAAACCCCATGTCAACACTGCGCCTAAAACCATGAAGCAAGAAGTTTCATCCTCTATTGATTTCTGTTCAAAACCCCATGTCTCTGCTGCGCCTAAAACCATGAAGCAGGAAGTTTCACCATCTCCTGATAAACAGGAAGTCTCTTCAAAGAAGGGTTCAATAGGACCTAAGGAAAAGAACTTGTTTGTAAAGCATGTCACTTCTTTGAAGTCCAAATCATTGGCAGTGGAGTTTCCATCTCCTGATATTTCAGGAGGTTTAACTGCTCTGAGAAACCGTGATTCATTGATAGTCCGAAGGACGGGGACCTCTTTCAAGATAAAATCTTCAGCTTTGAAGCAAGTGTCTTCTCCTGAATCTGCGGGAAGTTTTAAAGGCAAATCAAACAGTGATGGCAAGATAGGCAAGAGGGCTGGAGCTTCTGTAGTGACTTTGAAGAAAGTATTGCCGTCCCCAAGAGCATCACTGTCCCCCAAACCTTCTCCCAGGAGAGTTGCAAGCTTAAAAGCACGGAAGAACAGGCCCGTGAACATTGTGTCTCCTCTTAAGAACCAGAACAAAATCAAGAAAGCTCAACCTAAGCAAGTCAATGACAAAGCGGTACAGGAGAAGACCTTGTATGTCATCAAGGTTGAAACTGAGAATAACAAACCTCTGGAATCTGATCAGAACAAAAATTGTGAAGTTGAACCATCACCACCTTCAGTGTTGTCGACATCACCCAAGTCGGTATCTGTCCAAAACTCTGAGCCCTTTTCATCCCTTGAAGGCGAAGATGAAGGGTCAGGATATACAATGAGCGAAACAGAAGCTAGCTCTTTCTCAGAAGACAATGAAGTTGACTATATTGACAATTCAGAGATCCTAGGCAAGGATGGCAAAGGGAAACCCAGAAAGTCAGGGATGGTTTGCTCTGAAGACAAGGATGGCGAAACTTTAAAATTCAGGAGGGGAAAGATTGTCGACATACAATTTGAGAGTACTAATCCAAGGAGGCTCAAATTTAGGCGAGGAATAGTGTTGGGAGAGAACCAAAGTGTCAAAGCTGGTTCCTTCAGGCGAAGCTTTAAGAAGAGAGGTGTCGATGCTGATGCATTCAATACCGAACCTGGTGCAGAAAAGGTTGTTTTGAGACATCAAGATGTTCAGGGAAAGAAAGATGAGAAAGGTTTGTTTAACAATGTGATCGAGGAGACAGCAAGTAAACTCGCTGAAACCAGGAAGAGTAAGGTCAAGGCCTTGGTTGGTGCTTTCGAAACAGTCATCTCACTACAAGAGCGCAAGCCTTCTGCAAATGCCGTCGCTTGAGTTGGGAAAAGAATAGTGGAGAATAAACCAGAGCTTGTAACGCGAGTTAAAACAAGCTTATGGATGTGCAAAACTGTAAAGGTAGATTGCTTCAGTTGGTGTTAGACGGCCTCGATGCAGATTTGAATGCGAGTCTAGCATGCTTAGAAACTTAACATACCTCATTTGGTTTTTGTGGAGAGTATGCATTTTCTTCCTTTTCTCTTGAGTTTCATACCAGATACATGTTTTGAGTCTTGACTGTGAATAAAACAGTTATAATCCTGCTGATTAGTTGTAATATCGTTTTACTTTGTTCTTAATAAAGTTACTATTAACTGTAATTATGGTTTTTTACTTTGTTAGGTTTGACAGACTGGTTTGCTGGATGTAGATTTTCACTTCTTATTAACAACCACAACTCACACAAACGCACGAGCGACTGACTTTAACAAAATTCTAATGAATCCTACTTGTGAGTTTGTTACAAGTACTCGAGAAGATCAAGCTAATAGTGTGTCAATGTTCATGTACTCATAACGCTCTCTCGATTTTTCCCTTCAATTTTAGTTGATTTTAACCTGCCTAATCTTTTAAAATGTGTCAATCTGCCCCCAAGCTAATTAATCACATCTTCATTTAGTTATTCCTACTCGAATAAAATAAAATAACCTTCAAGTTGACGGTATAAGAATATGCACTCAAAACCAAATTGAAAGTCTAATAAGATATCACAATGACGTAACAAATGATTTTTGCACACTAATTTTCTCCTTAGGCACGACATTGCTTATTTTGATTGTCACTTAATTTGTTTAATATAAATGCCAAAAAAAATAGGTGACGTTCCAAAGAGAATAAAAAGCAAGCGAAAATTATTTAACTTTAAAAAACTATGACATAATCGCAGTGTTTAAAATATCAGTATTGGTGAAAATATCGATATTGTTATTGGTTGTTTTTTGATAAAAATGATGGAGATTTAAGATGAAACCTTAGGAACGTCGTACAATGATTTTGACGAAATATAAAAGTTTCACTGATATTTAACCGATATGTTATAAATAACAACGAAATCTTGAGTTTTAGCCGAAATATAAGAGTTTTCCCGATATAGGATAAAGTTAGACTTCACTTTTTTTCTATATCTTTCTTTGATTTTCAGATATTTTCACAAAAAATATTAACGATTCAATTTTTTTTTAAACGCTGCATAATACTAAAGCAATAGAAATATCTATACTAATATATAATGCCAGCAACCCATTTGGTGTCACAGGCTTCACAAAAAATAATAGAACAAAAATGCTCTCCAAACAAAAAAAAAAACTTATAAGCAGCCCAAAATAATGCAAGGGTAATTTGGTAATTTTGTCATAAAAAGATATTTTTTTGGTTTTTTCATTCTTTTATAATTAATATTGCACTATTATGTGGAATATCTACGAGTTTCTTCTAGCATGATTAAATATTATTCATTTAGTCCAACTGTACAACTCTTTGAATTTACAAGAGCTATGTGACATCCCACATCGCCCAGGGGAGTGATCCTTAAATGTATATTTCCATCCCTACCTAGCACGAGGCCTTTTGGGAGCTCACTGGCTTCGGGTTCCGTAGGAACTCTGAAGTTAAGCGAGAGGGGGGCTAGAGCAATCCCAGGATGGGTGACCTCCTGGGAAGTTGCTCGTGAGTTCCCAAAAACAAAACCGTGAGGGCGTGGTCGGGGCCCAAAGCGGACAATATCGTGCTACGGTGGTGGAGCGGGCCCGGAAAGTGGTCCCACCCGGGCCGGGATGTGACAATTGGTATCAGAGCCTAACCCTGGCCGCGAGTGTGCCGACGAGGACGTCGGGCCCCTAAGGGGGGTGGATTGTGACATCCCACATCGCCCAGGGGAGTGATCCTTAAATGTATATTTTCATCCCTACCTAGCACGAGGCCTTTTGGGAGCTCACTGGCTTCGGGTTCCGTAGGAACTCTGAAGTTAAGCGAGAGGGGGGCTAGAGCAATCCCAAGATGGGTGACCTCCTGGGAAGTTGCTCGTGAGTTCCCAAAAACAAAACCGTGAGGGCGTGGTCGGGGCCCAAAGCGGACAATATCGTGCTACGGTGGTGGAGCGGGCCCGGAAAGTGGTCCCACCCGGGCCGGGATGTGACAAGCTATGACTTATTATGTAAAATTGCAATTGTTGAACTGAATCATCATACAATCAGTTGTTTATTAAATATTTTAAAAAATATTTTTAAACATATTTAAAATATCTTAAGAGGCGAATAACACTAATGATAAAAAATAATAATGAAATTTAAAAAACATTGAAGCACATATATAAATACATTTAAAATATATAAATCACGCATAACGTCATGTGATTCAAAAAATATTTTTTACATGCACGTGAGCGAGCGTGTACACAAAGACTAGTAAATTCTTATAAAGTTCATTTGTTTTCTTCGCCAGGAGGAAAATTGTGCTGGAAGAATATTTCTTTCGCGCCTTTTGCGGGGAAATGTTAAACATTCCAGGACAGGAAAACTGTAAAAACAATGGGCGTCGCTTGTCTTTTCACGACTGAGTGCCAAAAAAGACGCTGCGGTCCCCACTGCACAATCCACAAAAGCCGCCACCTCCGCCTCCAGTACGTGGCGCGACGCGGTTCGTTGTCGCCGCACATAAAGCACCGGCGGGTCGCTGTAACATTTTCCCACAGCAAATTGCAAATTCTTCTGTTTTGGAAGCCAAAGCCTTCGTCTTTGTAGTCTCTCTCTCTAGCAGATACGATATTGGGTGTGCTATCAGTGCTTCTGTCACTGTGTTTTGCTCTGGACGATTTTGCCCCCGAAGCAAACCCAAATTTTCCCACTGCTACCTTTGTTGCAGAATGTAAATTTCTGCTGGTTTTGATTTCTTCAATTTTTTTTATTTCTTCTGGTACTTGTGAAAACCCTAATTTATGTTCCATTTTGCAGAGTTGGGATTTCTAGGGTTTTGGAGCCATGGCGGAAAGGGGGTTTGTGAGCTGCGGGTGTCTGATGTACGGCGACTGATGAAGCTTCCTGTATAAATTCATTTATAAGGTAACGGCTGAGATGAAAAATTCGGTCTCCATTTCGTTTTAATTACGATCTAGTCCACTCTGAGCTGCTTTCCCTGCGTTTCAGTGGGTTTTGATATGACCAAGGATTTTGCAAGCTCTTAGTTTTCCTTTAATTTTGGTTCTTTTGCGCCAAATTTGTAAATTCCGTACAAGATTAGTGTGGGTTTTATCTGGATTGAGTAGTTGCTTAAATTTGTGTGAGATTTTGTTTAAAAGCTTTGATTTTTATATGGTGGACTTGCGGATCTGATGATTTGGAAATGAGTGACATGCATTCAGAATTCTTATTGCTAAGATTTTTTTGGTTAGAACTTAAACTGGATAATTATTGATGCTCCGAAACGCATGTAAATTTTGAGATTTAATGTGAAGATTGAACATTTGTTCTGCAATTTGGCTGATATGGATAGTTTGAGCATGCATATGTTATTTTTATAGCCTGATGAAATACATGGATTTGAGTTTTCATTCTCACTAGGTGGATAAAATGATTCTGTAGAGCAGTTAGACTTTAAATTGGATAGTGTTTGTTGCTGTGAAATACCTCTAGGTTCTCAGATTCTATAGTTTGAAGGTGTGCGTGTTATATTCATAGGCTCGTGAATCACAAGGATTTGAGATTATTGTTTTTGTCAATCTTTCTAGGTAGACAAAATGATTATTACAAAGCAATATCGTTGCATACACTCAGCAAGTTGTCAATGCACAAAAGGGCATTTAAGTGAAGATGCGATATTCCTTGTATTCCAACGGTTGAATTGGAATCCTAAGTTGATTGCTACACTTTCCCTTGTCTGCAAATGGTTTGATGATCTCGCCAAGCGTGTGCTGTGGAAGGAATTTTGCCGAACAAGAGCACCAAAGATGATGCTTGATCTTCAATCTAGTGGGAGTCACAGTGTAGATGGGAACTGGAGGGCACTCGGGAAGCTGCTTATTTACTGTACAGGATCTAAGAAGGGTGGCCTCTTTAACAGCATTCATATTCCGGGTCACTTTGTTTATAGGACCAGGTTTTCTAGGACATCAGGGAAGAGCTTTCTTTTACCGCAATGCAGAACAGATGTTTTGTATGTCTCTGACCCCTGTGAACATCTTGACCAAGGTGAAGAGGGAGATGTGGGTTTTTTTCGCGGAGTTTTCAAGTCCTTCTCAATGTCCAAGGTTCGGAAGATGTTGATTAAGAAGGGGGCCGAACTTCATCCGACAGAGGTGTGCCCATACTGCAAGGCTAAATTATGGAGCATGTTGCAAGCCAAAATGATACCGCAGAGTGCCAGCTGCAGATTGGGAGCTTACGAGGATTGCGTTGAGTATTTTGTTTGCCTCAACGGACATATGCTTGGGATCTGTACCCTGCTACCTTTATCTGATTCAGAAGAAGCATCTGAGTTGGAGTGATAGTTAAAACAAAAAAGAGGTACTCTTTTCCACCTAGAACTTCTACATTTTTGTTCTTGGAAATCAAGTTATTTCTATGCGGAAATTGAGAGTTTCCTGTTGGATGACATGGATGCAGTACATATAATTTATGTTTTACAATAACAGCCATTTTCAGTTGGATATGGCAAACCTAGTGTTCCAATATGCGAAAGTTGCAGGGTTGCGTGCCAATGCACCTTGTTCATTAAGAAAGAAAACAATGAGAGTATGTTTCGGTACTTGCTTTAGGATCGGCTCAATCGAACATTCTTTCCACACCAAGTGACTATTTGCCCTTTTGTTTTGGCTGGACTTGTGATATATCTTTTCCTCTCCCTTGTGTTTTGGGCAGGTTCCTGTTATTGCAAGTGTAGGTTGGGAAGGTCAGATGTATCGTGGGCTCTTAGTCGGCTTGTGTCTCTGGATGCGCAAATCAACCATTCGATCCCATTGAAGTGTTGAAGCTCAGTCTCTGCTCGGACCTGTGGTCTGCTGTGGAAGGGGTTAGGCCGTTTCTTTTTCAATTTGTCCTTTAAATCGAATGTAGTCACTGAACCACGTAACACGATATGTACATTTATGCATATTGGTCTGGTTTGTGCCATAATATTACATATTTGTTCGTGACTTCAATAATTATCGAATCAGCTTAGAATTTTCTCATCGCTTGATTTCCGGATGTTTGAGTTGCGTAAAGTGCAGTTCAAAGATTTAAATTAAGGAAAACTAATGAAAAAAGCTTGAAAATTTTGAATTTTAACGATAAGGACAAAATAAAGAATAAAGTAAATAGTATTAGAATTGACTTTTTAGTGTAAAAATATGATTTTTCGTTAAAATAAACAGTAGCGAGAGCTTTTCGTTAAAGTTCCCTTTAAATTACACATCACAGAGAGGGCGGAAAATGATTAAAACTCTTTCATGTATTCGATCTGGGGTACATCGGGTTCAAAAGTCGGATTATGCAACCTCTTTAAGAGAAGATTGGCAACACAAGGATACACGATCAATCTCGTGTTCCAGTTTCATGTTGCTTACATACCAGAATCAGATTACGTAAAACCAAAGCGACATAGTACGTTATATACATCAGATTGTATTCTGCTCATTCCTCCGCTTCAAAGTCCAACCCAGAAATTGTCATCCTACCGATGTTGCTGCAAAATTGAAGTCTCCAGTAAGGGCATGTACAAGGCATATAAAACTGAGAAACACTTGACAAACAAGCAACTTTTAAGAATGGACATGGATCCGGTCCTAATCCCAGGGAACCACCAATCCAAGCCACTGAAATTTGATCCAATGGCTACAAACAAGGGCCACTTTAAAAGTTATAATAACTTTAACCGTTAGATCAAATTTCAATGGCTCGGATTGGTGGACCCCTAGGATTAGGATGCATGGATCCGGAGAGCATCCATGTCCTTTAAGAATAACCGGCATATGACTACACAGAAGTACCCCGAAAACCTAGAGCAAAGGCCTGCAGAAACTAGAAAGTAGACGGTCCTCTAAATAAGTTCATCTCTGGAATGTGTTCCGAAAGATCCTTCACAAAAAAAAAAAAGATGCCAACTTGTATTCTGAGAAGCACATTCAACGAAAGTTTCTCCCCGAACAGATGCAGTGATGACACTCGACGAAACAGTGGTCTGATTAACAGAAGTTTTTTGCAAGTGAAATTTAGGAGAAATATAGGGAATAAAAGCCTTACACAACGGCATCTAGGCCGGCTAATTTGGGCAGAAATTTCCTGATATGATCTTCCGCTGCTGCATCGGATTTCAGCGTCTCACAGTTAAAGGAAACCAAAACCTTGTTCTTCCCATGCTGCTCTTCAACTAGATCCACAACATCCTCCTCCCAACTGCCAACCAGTGAACGCAAACAAGGTGAAAAATATGTCATCTCCGCGAAATGATCAATCCCGAAGGAGTAATTTATCAACGAAAACAGAAATTCACAAAAATGAAAAGAAAAAAACGACTAAATTGTATCAGACTCTCAAGCGTACAAAACATAAAGATTAAAAACGAAATAGTTATCAAACGGCTTTGTTCATCCAAGGGCTTGTAAAAAAATCAGCAAGAAAATATAAAATGGATTTACCCATGAGCATGATCAATGCTCTGCAACCGGGCCGCATCATGGCCTCTGCACTCCACAACTACAACTTTTTCTTTCTTCCTCTGTAAATATCCACACACCCACACACACACAAAATATGAAAAGGGTATATTTTACAGAGTAAAAGAAAAATGTAAAATCCATCGTACATTGAAATCTATGATTGCAAGCTTGATCAGACGGTAATCCTCGCCCCTGCTGCACTCCTTTTCACATGCCAACTCTGGCCAACGCGGTTAAGAAAACTTCATCAGCATCAAGCGTCGAAATTTACAGTGAACCAACAGATGAAGGAGTTACCGGTTCCCTGCAGGCCGAAGCAGACGTTGACGGAGTCCTGGCAGTGGATGAAGTGGCCGGAGAGGGACCCACATGGTAGAAGTGCTATTGAGGCCACTCCTTCCATCGCCTCCCCAAAGTTCCCACCTTTTGATTCCTCCACCACTTCCTCCCCCCTTTCGTCTGCCACCCAAAAAAAAAAAAAGGAAATTTAACAAAAATTAATAACAAATAAATTTTAAAAATGGGATCGGTGGACGGATTACCCATTCCAATTTGTCTTATTCGCCTTGGGCTTCTCAGATGTCAATTTTCTGCACTTTCTCGAGAGTGTTCAGTGTTGGCGCGGCACTACTGATTCACTGAACTACCGATCTACAATTTTGCACTCAAATATCAAACCACGGTCCGACTGTTGTTTAATCCAACGGTACAGACTACGTTGGATTTTTCGAACGGCTCGGATGACTTGCATCTGATCGAAACTTAGCGGAGAAGGTTCTTTTTACAGCTAATTACGTAAGGCGGATGATCACGTGATTAGTCAAGCAAGGTCACGTGTCTGATTAATCAAACGTTAATCTGTCACTCAAAAGACACCGCACAAACGCGTTTGATCGAAGTTTATGCTTCACACCACAAATGAAAGAAATTTGTCACTTAGTAGGCACCTGTCAATTCCTGTCAACATATGTAAAAAGTTTATGCCAATATAGGTTGACAACTACTATTTTTGTAGAGGCTTATCCAAGATAGATGCATGATACGGTGAAGTAATGTTGAAAACTGCCAGGGATTTTCAACTACAATATTTCATACAAGAAGAGAAAGAAAAAAAGACAAATATATAGAAGAAAATATAAGAAGTAAGAAGAGAATGTTGTAATTTAGTGTGTCATAATTGTTTATAGGGGTCAAACACAATATACAAACAAATATACATAGAGTTTTTGAAGTTGTTAGGATCAAGAACAACTAATGATCCCATGTTGGCTCCGCCACTGCTTGTGAGTATTTACTTTTACATACAAAATAGTATTTACTTACACTTAGAATATGTGACTACAGCAACATCCACGTCAAATGTGACAGTTAAAATCAACACACTGGAAACACCTTTCTCCTAAACACGAGATCGTGTGTCAAACTCTCGTTTTAACCTTCTGCACTCTTCCTTATCCCTTGGTAAAAAAACGGCGTCAAGAAGTCGAAAGGAAAATGCAGAAATCACTTTAAATAAAAATGTCGGACGCAACACCTTGCAATCAAGACCATCATTGGCCTTTATTCTGAAATGCCGGAAAATCGGAAAAATTAGGATGTCGGAAAATCGGGAAAAATATTTATATGAACACAGAGATTGAAGCATATTTAGAAGTTTACAATCTTCGACAAAAAAACGTCATATACAAGAGAAACATCCCAAGTATAATTTAAGAATCTCTGCCCAACTTTGTCGTCGTCGATCGAGTGTCCGACAAAGCTTCTTGGTTCTCTGTGGCCGGAGATTCTGAGTCCGTTTCTAACGTCCTGAACACTAGCTTTTGCTGAGGGAGCTGGCCATTGGAAAATGCCGTGACCTCTGTGTCTATCAAAACAGCGTCTTCCTCCCTAAACTCTCCTCTCAATATGCCCTTGGCAAGCTCGTTTTCGACATACTGCTGTATCACCCGCTTCACTGGCCTAGCACCGTAGTTTGGATCATACCCAAGACTTCCGAGAAGCTGGATAGCTGCATCGCTCACCTTGAGCTTCATCTTCCGGTCTGCAATTCTCTTTTGCACTCGGTCCAACTGCGATAAAAATGTACAAGATGTGAGCAAAAGATGATGCTGTTATAGCTATATATATGTCAACAACGGAAGTTACTGAGCCAAAAGCTTTTTGGGAATTACCTGTAACTTGACAATACGGCTTATCTGATCACGGTCCAGGGGCTGGAAAACTATGTACTCGTCAACCCGGTTCATGAACTCAGGACGGAATATTGATCTTGCAGCCTCCATTACCCGCTGCTTTATAGTTTCATAAGCCAACTCACTTGGAGTGCTGTCATCGTCAGCGTTTAGTATGTACTGTGAGCCCACATTTGAGGTCATGATGATGACAGTGTTGGTGAAACTCACAGTGCGACCCTGTGAGTCGGTTATTCTCCCATCGTCTAAAATTTGAAGGAACACATTGAACACATCAGAATGTGCCTTCTCTATCTCATCGAACAAAATAACTGAATACGGTCTCCTGCGAACCACCTCTGTCAGCTGTCCTCCCTCCTCATACCCCACATAACCAGGTGGAGCTCCTATCAATCTCGAAACAGCATGCTTTTCCATGTACTCACTCATATCGATTCTTACAAGTGCTTCTTCTGTGTTGAACATGTAGGAGGCAAGGGCCTTAGCTAGTTCTGTCTTCCCAACACCAGTGGGACCCATAAACATGAAACTAGCAATTGGGCGATGAGGATCCGAGAGACCTGCCCGAGACCTCTGAATAGCTTCGGCGACTGATCTCACTGCAGGATCTTGACCTACAACACGTTTATGCAGCTCATCCTCCAAATGTAAGAGCTTCTCCCTCTCCGATTGTTGAAGCTTGGAAACAGGAATACCAGTCCACTTACTTACTATTTCAGCAATATCACTTCCAGTAACTTCCTCTCTCAGCATGGACTTCCCAGACCTCATATACTCATCAAGCTCTTTTTCTGCACCACCAAGTTGGCGCTGCAAAGAATTCAGACTCCCATACTTCAACTCAGCTGCACGGTTGAGATCATACTCTCGTTCAGCTTGCTGGATCTCAAGATTTACTCTGTCAATCTGTAACATTATACAGACTTGTTAGTCGTTACTTAATAGCCAAATTCTTTCAAATTATCTTATCACTTTTTTACTTATTAACCAGTTAACAATTATTTGACTTGGAAAATTGTACATTCTTCCCGCTGAATTGCTAATATTTCAAGCTCGGACAAATAAAGAATAGTGTAGTAGTTATTTCAGATTTTTTTTTTTCATTTCGGAATAAATAATAATAACTGTCATGCTAACTGATCTAAGAGAACAGTATTATAAAGAGAAACAGGACTTAACAAATTTAAAAAACATGTGAATAGTACATACCTCTTCCTTGATTGACTGAATGCGAGTCATGACAGATTTTTCATGCTCCCACTGCTCAGCCAACTCAGATTGTTTTTCTTTTAAGAGAGATAATTCAGCCTCAAGGCGGTTCAATCTCTCTTTTGAAGCTTTGTCCGTATCATTTGTAAGGGACAATCTCTCCATTTCCAGTTTCAACACTGAACGATTGATCTCATCTAAGGCCGTGGGCTTTGATGTAATCTCCATTTTCAATTTAGCAGCAGCTTCATCAACCAAGTCAATAGCTGCAATCAAAGTGATTATTAGGATCCATGTAACATCATACGCAAGTGCATGGATAAATTTCTAGTTCAAGCGAAAATAGTTCAATATGTTTACTGTATGGTCTGTGATAGTATTACCTTTGTCAGGTAAAAATCGCCCACTGATGTAGCGGTCTGAGAGAATTGCAGCTTCCACCAGTGCACCATCAGAAATTCGGACTCCATGATGCAACTCGTATCTCTCACGCAGTCCCCGGAGTATTGAAATGGTATCTTCTACTGTAGGTTGATCAACATAAACTTGCTGGAACCGACGCTCCAATGCAGGATCTTTCTCAATATATTTGCGATACTCATCTAGTGTCGTCGCACCTATACACCGCAACTCTCCTCGACCAAGCATGGGTTTTAAGAGATTACCAGCATCCATTGCACCGTTTGTAGCACCTGAACATAACATACATCATCATCTCCCTAAAAGCCAAAACATTATTTTTCAACCAACCAAACCCCTTGGATAGAACTATTGTTAATGGATTTAATTCAGTTGACCAAACAAACCATTAACAAAGGACAACAGAAACAGAGGAAAAAAGATATTAAAAAGATTGATCATTGAATGCTTATACCACCACAACAGTATATGAAAATAATTTTAATTTAGTACGCTTAATACCTGCCCCAACAACTGTGTGGATCTCATCGATAAAAAGGATTATCTGGCCCTCTGATTCTGTTACTTCCCTGAGTACTGCCTTCAGCCTGTCCTCAAATTCTCCCCGATATTTTGCCCCAGCAATTAGCGATCCCATGTCAAGGGATATTAACTGTAAAGGAATAGGTCAAGTAAATATCCAGATTTTGCAACCAACTTATCAGAACTGTGCTACTACATTACCCATAATCAATTTATCAATAGCTGAGGATATGCACAAGGCGATGCGGGGGCAGCACATATTACTGGTAGGAGGTATCAGACTCAAGATAGAGCACACACCTTACGATTCATCAGAGCTTGTGGGACGTCCCCTTGCACAATTCTTTGAGCAAGCCTGTTGAAGAACTAGAGTTAGATTGATGTACACAATAGAAACTAAGTCGGTAAAAGGCCTCCAAACAAGGTCAACATAGATTACAGTTTGAGCAAGCTGATGAATAACTTAGATTACAGGTAACATAAGATAACCCAGAACTGGCTAGCTTATTATATGGGAAGCCAACTAGGTACTCACATATACACAGGCAAACAACAAGCTACTCACCCTTCGGAAATTGCAGTTTTTCCAACACCTGGTTCACCAATCAGCACTGGATTGTTCTTTGTTCTTCTGGAGAGAATCTGGATGCACCTGCGAATTTCATCATCTCTTCCTATCACGGGGTCAAGCTTTCCTGCCTTTGCCATAGCTGTTAAATCTTTTCCGTACTTTTCAAGTGCTTCGTATTTCCCTTCAGGATCTGCAACATAATTGGAGTCACATTTACGTAGCACAGCATAACAAACAGAACACTGAAACCGCTATTAAACAACAGGAGAAGACTGGAACACAAAACATTACAAAATCCAGCTTTTGGTTTTCCCACTTTGTATCGTTGGATCAAGCAACATATACACACACAAACGCACAAACCATGTACAGTGGTAAAAAAGATAAAGTATTGAAATGCACACAACCTTGGTCAATAACTGATTGACGTCCCCTTATGGATTCTATAGCAGATTTCAAACTTTCCTTGGTTAATTGAAAATCCCTAAATAATTGCTTCCCAAATCGTTGATCTTGGGCGAAACCAAGAACCAAATGCTCCACAGACACAAATGAGTCCCCATACTCTTTCTTGTAATCCCTGGCTCGCTGAATCAAGGCTTCCAAATCACGTCCCAACATTGACCCCGAAGATTCACCAAGAACCTATTGTAATTAAACAGAGACAGACACAAGTTAATCAGCATTTCAGCGGAGAGACACCAATGTAGAGAATTTATGTAGTCATAGCAGTCAACTGAATACATGTTTTTAGTATCTCGTAGGCCGTCTGAAAACTAAGTCGCAAACCTAACGGCCTCCAAAGTCATACAGATCAAAATCTAAGTTTGCACCTACAGCTCACATCTACCCTCAGTCATTAATCTGCTCTTGTTTAAGACAATTAATTTACTCTCTTAACATCACAAAACTAACACACTATTACACATTCATAAATTTCAAGAGTGAAACAATCAAAATGCCAAAGTCATAAACAAAAACTAAATCCATGTGATTTACAAAGGCAACCCTAAAAATACCTTTGGTTGGCGTTGAATATACTTATCAGTGGCCTCGAGAAGCCGGGTATTGTCGACCCCAGCCTTGGAGAAAATCCGACGAGCAAGACCATTCTTCTGCTCCAAGAGTGCCTTCAACAAATGCTCAGTCTCCACTATCTGATGCTTGTTCTCTTTCGCCACTTCCGGCGACGAAACAATCGCTTGCCACGCCATTTCTGTAAAATCCTGCTGTGTAATCTGTCACACCAATACCAAAACCCCGTCACATCCACAATTTCTACACACAAAAAAAAAAAAAAAACCCCAACATTTTTTAAGCCAAAACAACACAAACAATAAACCATACCCTTCCGTTTCCAGTTGAAGCATCACAGCGCACGACGAAAGGCCTCGAATTCCGACTGAGTCGCCGCAACCCAGTTCGGAACGCACCGTTCGGAATCGATTGCCTCAAAATTAAGGCCCGGAAGGAGTCGGGTTGGGAATTGAAGCCGAGGGAGTGGTGGGGGCGGGCAAAGACGGAAGCTTTATTGCAGCATTTGGGGGGAAGATGACCTAGACCGACCCCGGAAGCGAACAAGGCCGCCGACGCCATTGGAGGAGCTCGAAGAAAAGGTTGTGATTGTTGTGGGAAGTGGGTATTGGATATTCAGAGGAGGAAAGGGAGGTTGCTTTGAAATGGTGGGAGGAAGGAAGAAGAAGCTTTTCGTGGTAATTGGGAAAAGATGTGGACTCTGTGGAGAGCTTTTTCGCCGCTTCCTGTGAAATGAGTCGGAGATGAGTGAAGCGAACAAACGAAGCGATTAACGGACGAGGCTCGAATTTCGAAATTTAATTTTTATTAATTATCGTCTCCCAAAAATAATGAGGAGACATCCGGAATCGTCGAGAATTATTTGGTACTCTAGCTCTATGGTGTTTGCGGTAAGCCTACTTGGCTACTTCTATGAATCATACACGTGGCGTTGTTTAAGGAGTTTCTGGATCTGATGAAATGGGAACGAAATAAATGGAGAGGAATCTTCACTGAATTTTTTTCTCCCAATTCATTAAATTAGAGAATCTGTATTATTAAAATTGATTCAACGACTATAAATAGAGACTCGCTTTAAAACTTATAATAATTTTAGCCGTTTGATTAAATTTCAATGACACGAATTTCCTAATTTTGTGGATTAGAAAGAAAGAATTCGAAGATGATCTCTTTCCAAAATAAATGAGAAGATCTTATGTAAGAATTTAGACTCTTGAGCAGACGTACCTAAAATTCTACACCATCTAAATTAAATTTTATGGTCCTCATTATCCTGTTTCATTAGCGAATATTATACAAAACAAAGCCCTAAAACGGTCCGAATCTGTTTCTCTCTCTCAAACGGCCTGAATTCTAGAGTCCTTCGACTCTGAGAAAAAGAGAGAATCTGAATTTCTTTTAAAAGATAATTACATAAAAAATCCTATAAGTCTAGAACACAAGCTTGTATATCATTTTATTTATAATATAAGTGGAGATTTTTTTTTTTCTTCCCCCGTTTGTCCCCCCACTTGTATTGTGATATTTCATATACCGACCTGTATTTTGAATACACTGTAAAATATCTTAGATATAACTTTTGTGGCACACTGTAAAATTTCCGGTGCTCAATATTAAACGTCATATGGCTCGTGTGAATTTTTCGCATTCACGATTTGAATTTTGCTTTTTTTTTTACTTTTTTCAGGTGAGACATGTTGCACAATCCAAACCCTACAAGAAGACCATGATCCAATTCCAACATTTCCTCTTTTTTTCATGGACATTTTGGGATCTCGATCCAAACATGAAAACTTCGTATTTTCTTTGTATGTCTTTTTTTTCCTCGTACCAAAGATAAATATTTTTAACCACTTGCTTAAAAAAAAAGGTAGACCGAGATAGTTTAGTCCGAAAAGTAGGGCGGTTAAGGTCTTCCTAGAGGCAAAGTGAAGGTAGGGTCTTAGGGTTACGATGTCAAAAACATAAGCTTCATAATCTTGAAAACAAATGAGGATAGGGTTACGATAAACATCAAAACAATGCAATGTGAATAAATTTTCGGATCGAATGCAACCTAAAAATGAACAACACAGACATTTTCGAGCTTTACCATCCTCCTTAACGGTTCGCCTGTCCTTAAGATCTATACCTAAACTATAACCCTTGCTCATGATCCAAGTTGTGAAGGCATAGCACTTTGTTGCACCACACAACGAAGAGCATAACGCCGCACGGTGGCAACCCCTGTCAAGAGCTTTGGCAATTCCTTGTTAACATAACATGATTTCCAAGGTGGTACGGTTGGTGAATGAAACAGATTCGATTGTAAAATGAGAATACAAATGCAGCAGAAGAACTCTTTACATAAAAATCTTAGATATGATTATGACTGCGTGATGTAGCATAGTCCGACGGACTTAACAGAAAATAAAGTATGACATTTAACAACACGCCTGCATAATTCCAACGGAGTTGAATCTATCAGCAATTTTACCAACTTCATTGTGTTTTACCTATAGTAAAAGATGAAGAGAGAGAGAGAGAGAGACAATGTAAAGGTGGATTCGATAAGATTTAGAAGAGGCACAAAAGAAAAGCGATGAAAGAGATAGCAGTATATGCATACACTTACCTAAAAATGATGTTATCGGCACTATCTGAGATGCAGAAGTTATAATATAACACAAACGCACTTGTTCTGCTTCGGTTCATTCATCAGTTTTTTTTCTGTTACAGTTAAAAGGTACACATTAAATTTTAAATCATGTAGAAGCATATAAGCAAACAATCTCTTCTAGTCATGGCAGGTGGTTAAGACAACGCAGCACTTTTTCGGTGTTTTTCCTATTCGAAAGGTGGCTAAGAACAAAAGTGCAGGGCTTAACAAACATTAGTGAGAACGACATAGACCTGCAAACCTCAAAATAATCTATCAAATCTTGTCTTTTCCATTTCCGCCACATACATGTTCGTAATCAAATATGGATAGGAGAAAAATTGGACACCATAGAAAAGTGATAGTAACGTACAAAAGGGGAAATAAAAGAATATCAATAGACGAAAAATTAAAGAAACTGCTTAGTTAGGAAAACAGATGACCCCTCACCCCGCTTCCGGAAAGGAGAAGCATGTGCTGTTCAAAAACAGAAGAACCATGTTTATTTTTTCACTTCTAAGTCGTTGCCAAAAGAAAAAAAAAAGTGACAGATTATCTTCTTTGAGATGTTGGCTAGAAGCAAAACGAAAAATTCTTTATACAGAAAACTTTGGTAATAGTTTTGTAAATCTCGTAAATATAGTCGTACCTTTCTCCTGAGAAGGTGGTTGAACAATGACATGCATAGTTGTAACTCCACCAGGGACATCACATAATGGACTCCGGCACTCAGCAACTGTTCTGTTGTTCTCCAGTACTCTTCCCGCACATATTAGCTTGACATCTTTAACAGTCCTCGGTCCATTATCCTTATCTGGTAAAAACAATCGTATTGTGGTTAAAGGTCAAATAAATTAATCAAGCGACAGAAGTTCATCATGCATGGAAAAAAAATTACAAATTAAAGCGGTCTTAAGATGGTAATTGAGAACGATTAAAGAGCATGACAAAAATGTTAGATTTGAAGATTTCATAGTGCCATTGCTTCATCTTCTAATGCTCCTATGCCGTGCCCCATACTACAGTTAGCTTGTCTGTAATCGAAAATCATTTCAGCTCAATCACATTAAGCACATTCGAAAAGGCTGCCTATAAAAGGAATGGTACACGACATCAATCGCTCGCCCATGTAACAATAGCAGCCCTCTAGTGCTTTTAATCATGCTCATATGAGCCATAAATGGAATTGAAATTCAAAACGAGCTTGATTTCCCAACGATTAACTTGTCACCCTCAAATTCCCCAAAGAGGGTATGCTAATAATTGGTTACGAATTCACTTAAAAAAGCTTAAATCATCCAATTATATTTGACTGAAATAACAAAAAAGCACGATTATCGCCTATTATTCTTTTTCAAATGAAATAACAAGTTCACAGTAAGTTCATAAGACTATCTCATCGTAAATTGTTCACCAGATGCCGTTCCGGTTAAGGTATCACTTCACAGAAAATTCTAAGACAGAATAGAGTTATGAACTATGATCCAACATCAACCAATTCAAATTCCATCCCACAACCGTTGCATACAACCTTTCTGAGTACTGAGACTGATTATTTTGCAATCAAACACCAAAACATCAAAGAACTAATATTTCCTTTTGTTTTTGACAAAAAAATAAAGAAGAACCAACCTTTAGGCCATTGAGCAAGAATGCTTTCCTTCAAGTTTACAACAGTGGTAGCAGCAGGAAAGCTTTTGGGGCCAATATCTGATCCATCGGTCAACCGAAACTTTATCTCCAATTGATCTTGCACCCCTGCCATCTCCAACGATTTCAAAACTTCAAAGGCTTTTTATTCTACTTCTTCAAATGGATTGAAAATCCCAGCAGTTTCTTGGACTTTTCTGCAAGCAAGCATCACACCAGATTCTTAAATTGGCCAACAAGAAAATATACAGGGAAACCAAATAAACTACACAAATTGCAGCAATCTTCAAGTGGAAAGTAATTCAAAAAGCTTCCTATTTTACAGCATGGAAAATCACTATCAGCTGTGGTTTAGCTGTCAGCATCCATGAATCCAGCTAAAAGCTTCAAATGGGTGCTGATTAAATCCAAAAAAACTTTAAAAATTCTCAACTGGGTCGTCTGCAAAGTCCAAAAAAAAAACACAAAACATAGCAAAAAAGTAGAGAAAATGGAAGAACTTTGATGGGTTTTTGCTCACCAGGCTAAAAAAACTGATCAAATGGGTGCTGATTAAATCCCAAACAAAATTAAAAAAAATCCCAATTGGGTCGTCTCCAAATTCTAAAAAAAACTCACAAACCAAAGCAAAACAGTAGAAAAATGGAAGAATTTGATGGGTTTTTGCTACTTGGCTGCAAAACTGATCCTATTTCTTCTTGTTTTTGCAGAGTCGATGAGTGGTGGTTCAGAAATACAAGCGGAAACGAGAGTTTATTGGATTTAACTAATAGAGAGGGAAGTCAGAGAGGAAGAAGAGATCAAATAAGAAGAAGTTCCCGGAGGCAAACGAGGGTGTTTCGGAGTTTTCAAAGTCTTCTAAATCGTGGTCAATGACTCCTTTACCTTGCTCCTTGAATTCTCCTATGGCCATGAAAATGGACACATTTTCCTCTCTTTTTAAAGTGTCACCCTTTGGCTTTTGCGAACTTCCACTTCTTCCAATGTCTTTTTATTTCTTTTTAATTTTTCAAAAGAAGGAAAAAATCGGCTGGTAACTTTGTTTCTTCGGTCTACTTTCTAGGCGATGTGCCTAGAAAAAAATTTACAGAAATATTTCAGTTTTCTTTAAACTATCGTACAATTCATCACTGTTAGAAATCAAATTTAGAACGTGTAACGAGGATTTGGTCACAATAACATCTTAAACATAAAAATATTTCTTCCATGTAGCCTTTGGTCTTGTATGTGAATCATGAATCACAACCCAATATAACGTTCTTTGACCCAACCCTCTTTTAAGTTCATTTTCACATAGAACTCACATTTACTAATGACACAATTCAAATGGATCGTAATTTATTTATATCGTAATAGAGAACCGTGAATTCATCAATCTTCCATTAATTACAAATTAGCGTTAGAAGAATTTTTTTATCCTGAAACTAATATGCCAATAATATGAAAAAATTAAATTAAAAATTAGTAAGGTGCCGAGCAGAATGGATTGGTGGCCCAAAAATTAATGGAGCATGGTGGGGGTATGGTCGTTATCTCAAACTGTGTCAATGAAGTTATGATTTTGAAATCGTCTCTCATTCTATTACCATGTCAACACACGAGCTGATATGCCTGCCTGATGGCTGATGACTGAGGATGAGGTGATGGAGAACAAGACATTACTGTCCTTAACATTAACATTCCTCCTTTTGACAATTTGGCCATGTACTAGGGTTTTGCTTTGGTCGGCTTCTGAACGCGAGTGAGTGATTTCTGACCGTTGATAAAATGTTAGTTTCACATGAGTCAAATACGCGCATGAATAATTTCCCTGCTAATAAAAGGTCAATGTACATTGTTCACGCACGCAGAGGCGGATGCACACTGAAACCTAGGTCGTTCCAGGACCACTCACAATTTAGAAAATATCCGTGTGAAAGTCTTCCGATGACCCTCCGAATGTTTTGTACGGGTCCCTTATATCTACCAAGTGGTTGCTGTAATACTTGCTCGACATATCTCGATAAGTTGCCTGGATAATACTCAACAAATCCTTTCAATATCACTCATCAAGTGTTCGACGAAATGACTTCAGTGAATAAACTGATTTTTTTTGCGCGCTTCACACTATGTTTCTATCTAAAAAACTTGGACATTTAATCCAAAAACCACCCAAAATTCTAATCTTGGATCCGCCACTACACACACGTGAATGATTTATAATCGTTGAGAAGAGGTAAATTCCACATTTAGTGAAGGATCTGAATTTGAGTTGCATGTGTCATATATGTGTTTTTGTATAGGGGTTTGCTATCCACACACCCCTTTTTACTTCTCACACACCCCTATTACTTTTTGTCCGTTAGATCTTCTTCAATTCATCCGATCTGACGGCCGAAATTCAAAAAGGTGTGAAAGAAGTAAAAAGGGGTGTGTGGATATCACACCCCTTTGTATATGGTTTTTGGGTTAGGTGGGTAGTTCAACCATGGCATGTATGTATGTCCAAGAAGTTTTCGGACTCTTCCATTTAAATTGTTAGGCTTTGGAATAATCCATTCATTATTTATACAATTAAACAACCAAGTGCCACTAATTCATCGTTAATCATGCACTTAAAAAACTAATTGAAAAAATAAAGATTTTTATTTATATAGGAAAGCAAAATGCCAAAAGGGTCTAATCAAATGTGGGCCAAATTAATTAATTAGAAATGTACGCATTCAATTTTCAGAAACTACAACCTTACTGTCGTCTAATGCAAATTGCAAAATTAATATAAGTGACTCTAGATTCTTCGTGAATTTTTTGTCAACTCATGTTTTATACTGTTTGTATAAAAATTAACGTTAAATTGTAAAATAACAATTCTCAAAAAATCACTTTAAGAGTCGTTAGCACTTCTCAATATCCAATTGTTAAAGAAGGTTATGGGTTTCTTGTCATCATCAACTTAGAAAACTCGTACGAATCTTAAATTAGAAAATAAAACGATTTAAAAGATTCTCCTAATCATGGGATTAAGATTTGATGCATTCCACGCGTGCCACGCCAAACACAACGAAACGACATCATTTTCGTGTCGGTACAAGAAAACGTCGGCCGACGGCCGCCGGGAGTCTACATTCAAATAATTTAATATGACCTGTGGAAAATGCAGACGTCTTCAACGATTGCCAGAGTTGAACAAACCCTCCCAGGGTTTTCCACTCATCAATCCATCTTCCAGATGACACAAGAGAAAACTTGTCAAGCAAGAAATTAGAAATGTCATGAACACGAACAATAGAATCCGGGAAAAAGAATTTATGTGCACATTTTAAATGTCTCTGGTGAACAGTACATAAACAAATACCGGTATCGATGTACCTAAAAACAGCTCCCCACTTCAATGGGACCTGTAACAGAGCAATCCCCATGTCCTACTCCTAAAGTTCAACATCATGATATCAAATGAAAAGAGGGGAAGATATGGGTACTAACAAAAATGAAGAGAAAAGATTTTTCGGAAGGAAAAAATATGAAGCGAAAAGAAGAACATATCTGGGCTAATGGGAGAGCCTCACAAAAGGCCTGTCCTAGCCTTTCTCTTCCCTACACCAACCAGTATGATGCCATTGCCATGTGGCACCTTGTCATCTGAATTTCACTTTATTCTGATATATGTGCTAAGAAATCAAGCATAACCCCCGCCACGAGGACCAATAGTACTATCCTTTCTCCGGACCAAAAAATGAGGACAGATTGCTATGTTACAGAATGAAAGAATGAATCTCATGCTGTGATAATGATGATGCTGGTTGTTGTCTGCAGAATTTCAAGGGATGAAATGGATTTCGGAACTGGGAAGTTCCATTCCACCCCAATGGTGAATTCTCTGCTTGTCTTCTCAAATAGATCTCGAAAAAATTCGAGCTGCAAAAAAACTTCGTGAATACCATATAATCGAGTTGCTTCATGTCCTGTCTCCCGTTTGAGCTCCTCTAGACGATTGCTATGAGTCCAAGATGTGGCAGCTCCTTACAAAGTCATTCGAGTGGTTGACATACTTGGTCCAAAATGGCCGAAGATGCTCAAAGCCAATCTGCAACCATGGTTTTGACTGACCGTTATAGTGTATCACTGCAGCTCTTGACACAGACTCGATATTGGTGTTATTTTGATAACCCAACCCAAGCATGTGCCACCTTGGGTCAATTGCGTGAACATGACCTCTAAATGCAATTAAAGCGGGTGGTAGGGTCCCAAGCTTCCACATTGTTAGATTTGACTTCAGATTCTGCAAAGGAAAAGCAATTAAAGTAAATTAAAACAATGCACAAGTTACACGCTAAGAACTGACTTCCAAGAAAAAGTAAAATGCAGTTGAAGATGATTTCGAAGAAAATGAAACCAATAAAAATAACCAGCGCTGCAGATGTATTCTACATCAGAAGTAGAACCTTGCTGACTGAGCTATGTTTACCAGATATATCATTCTACCAGAATAAAAAGGATGAACAGAACCCTACGTAAGGGAAGCACTACTGGTTCGATTATACCTCTTTTAGCCAGGAATGGTAAGTCTCTCTAATATTTGTTTTTCTCCAGGCACTAAGATCAAAGATATTCATCCCATAAGCCCATGCACATTCTTCAGGGTCCAAATTCTTTGATACGAGGGGATGAGAAAAATTGAAGTAGTTCCTGAATCGCTTGGACATCACCCAATCGTCTTCACCTTTACAAGTTTCGACAGCTCCATTGACCTTTCCTCCAAGGTCAATTTCCCAAAGTGGTGATAAATCCCGCTGAATCACAACATCATCGTCCAGGAAAACCACCTTTTCAAGGTTGGGAAATAGCTGTCACAAAATACAGATAGTCAGGAAACACACATTGAAATAATACAGTAAAAGAAAATCTTATAAAATTTATAAAATAAATATAGAAAACCATATCCAAAAAGATAAGAATTGCAAGAGAACCGTTGACCGAATGTTTCCAACTTAAAGAAGAGAGCTACCTCAGGAATATATATCCGGAGATGGTTGAGTAAGGAAATGTATTTCGGACTTCTAGCCTGCAATTTTGATGCAAATGTCCGTGGAGTTGTAGCACTAAGATTGGCCCCTGTAATATGATTCCCATGGTAATAATTCCTGATCCCATTTTGGTTTTCTACAGCTTCAAGGACTGGAACATTTTCTCTTGTTAACCAATCAAACTGGTGCACACCCTTCACTTCAACAATAGCAGGGGAGACAGGGTTGAGTGCAAACCATGAGTGCATACCAGCGTAGGTTTTCTTGTCGGTAATGACATGGAAGACTATCTTTTCAGGTTGTCGAGATGACTGGACAGCAGAAGCAACAACAACTGAAGCAGCCAGAATGTTATCAGTGGATAGAATAAAGTGGTGATAAGAGTTGTCAGAGAGCAATGGCAGTAACTCTGGAGGAGGCAATTGTTTACGTGCATGAGCATTGGATGAATATTCATCAGTCAAACGCAGAGACAGACAGTAAATGCCTTTGGGTACGGAACTTGCTGCGAAGTGTTTGTTCATCAATTCTGAAAACTTAGACTCTCTGATTTCCCTTTCAAAATTCTCCATCTACACAAAAAAATAACATTATTTTTAAGGTGTTAACAGTTACCAAACCCCAAATAATAAGCACCACATGAAACATGACCCAGAGCACGTTTTATATTAATTTTTTATAAGTCACAACTTACCATTGCTCTTAACATGAAAGCAAAGGTCCTTGCATCATACTGGTTGTTCTTCATTTCGGAAACAAGTTGATTAAATGAATCTGGAAGCTTTAGACCAGCTGGCATTTCTTCGGTGTTCACTTGGTTTAGAACCTTGTATAAGTCTCTAACCAGTCTCTGGTGCCATCACCATAACCACAAAGATCCAGCTTAGATAAATATACATTAAACTTGCTTACCGAAATCAAAACTTAAATACAATGTTGGTTGATGTAACCTCAGGGAAAAACAAATAAATATAGCAACTGAAGAGAAAAGTTACTTACCCCTGAATCATCAACCCTACCCAGAAGCCTTGGTCCCAAGCGCCTACCTAAACAGTCTGAAGCACAAGAGTAAAGCAACAATAGTCACAAATCCAATATCAAAGTGTTAGAGAAAAGATTGGGTGCATGACCAAAGAAACATGTTGATAATAGAAGCAGGCATAGAAAGCAAACACAAATTTACTATATAAATCCATTGATAGGGATAAAATTAGAGAACTGGTGTTACGCCTACATTTCAAAATTAAGGTTGAATTACCAGAGATCACCTAGCCTATTCCTAAGTCCTTGAACACATTAAATAGAACAGTAAGCATAGAATCATTTCTGTGTATTTGATCAGCTAAACTAAGCGGTAAATCTTATTACTTATCAAATTCGACTTTTTAGATTAAACAAATAGTTAGCTTAGATGGAACAACGGATATCCATAAACCATAGTCATACTACATCTGAAATCTTAAGGCATATTCAACCAATCAACACAATCAAAACCAATGAACAATTTGATCCACCTCAAATCTCACCAAAAATATATGATACAGTACAGAACTACAAAAACAAGCCAACCCAATGGCATTGAATTCCAATACTAACAGATTTCCAAACAGGAATCGATAGGTGGAGACCCATCAATCAAAATTTGATTTGATTTGATTAGATTTAGATTTCGATGCGAATCAAAACGGAACCAGTAAACACAAGCATTCAATTGGTTTGATACAATCAAGCCAGCATTGACAAAAACAAATCAAATGGGCAAGTCAAGATCAACCAATAACTATCATAAATAAGCAATTAATCACAAATAAAACCAGAAAAAGAAAAAGAAATCAATTGAGATTGCGATATCAACTGGGAAATTGGCAAAACAAATAAAAAAGTAAATCAAATTAAAAATAAAATTAAAAGAGTACCAAATGAGGAGCACTTGTTGACACCTTCAAGAGTAACAACAGCAGTGAGAATGAAGACGAAAGGCAATAAGAAAGCGAGGATTAGAATGGTGTGGAAAACCGTTCGATAAGAGATGTGGCGAGCTCCGACCTTGATCTTCATCAAGTCAATAAACCCATTGCTGCTCGAGATCGTTATGCTTCTCATACTAGGCGAGAAGTGAAGCTGCATCGTAGTCTATGCAGCCCCTCCTTCGTATTCTTCTGCAACTCAATAGCACCGCCCGAACCACCGCCACACAATGCCGTCTCCGCCCATGCCCACCTCACCATTAGATCCAAACCCACAAAACCCTGTTCCAAATCGCCACCCACAATGAGATTCGACGCTGCCCAACTCAGATCTGCCTCTCCTCCTGCTCAAATCTTTGCTCTTTCTTCTGGGTCTTCGCGAAGACCGCATTGGACATTCGACAAAATCGCAAAATGGGCAATCTTTCCTTCCTTTACCCCCTTTTTGGATTAATTAATTTCAGATTTCAACCAAACAATATATCTGGGTTTCTGGGTCGGGAAGCATGGATCGAGAGAGAGAGAGAGAGAGAGAGAGAGAGAGTAGAGAGATAGAGGAAGGGAGGGAACGGGAAGAAGAGAGAAAAAAATTGGGTTTTTTGGTTGTGCAAAAGCTTTCCTTCCGAGTTTGTGAGGACGTCTTTTGATTGGTCGATTAGTCGGATCTAATTTCGTTTTCCCGGAAAATAATAAACTAATCACTGAAAACTAATTAACAAATTAATAACTAAATTAACATATTAATAACTAATTAACAAGTTCATAACGAATTAATTTGTTAATTAAGATTTTAATTTAATTAATATTGGATTTCTTAATTTTATGAGAGTATATTCAATTGGAATTCTGAGAGATTTTATTTTTTTTAATAAATTTATCGGTATTAAATTAGGATTTCAAGTGGTTTCTCGAAATTCAACTTGTATTCACTAAGATAGGTTATTAAAATTCATAAAAGTTCGGGCATATTCAATTAGTTTTTAAAAAGATTAAAATATTTTAGGTGTATTAAGTTAGAAATTTATTTTAAAGAAACAAAGAATTTAAGAGATTTCATAGTGAACTTTAAGCATTCATAAATCTCATATCTCTCACTAAAATTTTGAGGGAATTGAATCAAGTTTTTACATGAAGGGGGTGTATTCAATTGGGATTTTGAGGGATTTTAATTCTTTTAATGAATCTAGGGGTATTCAATCAGGAATTTAAGTGATTATATGAAATTCAATGTGTATTCAATCAAGATTTTGAGAGAGTTTATTAAAATCCTCAGAAATCCAGGTGTATTCAATTAGGATTTTAAAGAAGTTTATAACATTCCAGGTGTATTCAATTAGAATTTGATTTTAAAGAATTTGAAAAAGTTGAGGAATTTGAGGGAATTTGGGAGATTTTGTAGTGTATTTTAAGCATCCACAAATCTCTTCTCTCCCCAAGAGATTTTGAGGGAATTGAATCAAAATTTTACATGGAATCTCTGCAAATCAATTAGACTCCATAAAAATTCATGGATTTATAAATCCATCAAAATCTCTCAAATTCTCAATTGAATACACCCCCCGAAGTGTCTAAAAATCAATTAAATTTCATCAAAATTCATGAATTCATAAATCTATTAAAATTTCTCAAAATCTCAATTGAATACACTCCACTGATTTTTTTTCAAGTCAAAACACAAAACTGTGTCGGGTTTTTTAGGTTAATGGTTGAGTTGGGGGAATAATTTTGGAGCTAATTTTAGAAATGAGGTTCCTAGGTTTAAGATGGGAGGATTGTGGTTATGTACACTAGTGTGCTTATGGCCTTTTGGGTAATTGGTGTGGTTAAATTTAGTTGTTATTTGGTTGATTAATATAATTACTTGGGCATTAACAAACTTAATTAAAATTTTGAGGACATAATAATGATTATGTTGCAACATGCAAATCGTTTCTATTTTGTACATGCTAAATACGTAGGAAGAGTCAAATATCTCTTTTTACACAAGTTAACAAAAAAGAAGCATTGTTCACCTATAGAAATAGATCGTGCATTGTCGTGAGTAACTCAAAATGATCTTACATTTGGGATGATAGAGACACAAATGAGAGAGTTTTATTAGAGGCTAACATGGGTTATAAGAGAGAAAACTTCGGTAATGTTTATAAAACACGGGTTTTACTGAATGAAACCATCATAGAGTCGCTATGATTAAGATACCAAAGAGTTTAAAACTTTTGTAAGGAATGACCTCCAAATAATGTGGTCAAAAAAACTCTACTAAAATTTATCACATTTTTTTTAAAAATAACGATGAAAAAGAAAGATCAAGTAATACACTCAAAGAAACGATACTATTCGACAGATACTGCTGGACGGTTGATAGGTTTCTTAGCTTTATTTATTTTTATTTATTTATTATTATTTTTGTTTATTTTTTTATTTATCAAATATAACAATGAAAAAGAAACAAATTAACACAAAATTAGTTACCAAGGTACCTCGCGTCTTTAATATATTGAAGCCATTAATTAAAATAAGAAACGGCATAAAGTTCATTCAATAAAGCGAAGAATAGGCTATTCTGTACAAAAGGAGGAGATATCCTTCTCAAGTAGATCAAAATTTATAGACTCGTTTATAAGTGCTTTTAAAATGACTAAATTTTAATGAAATTGATTTTAAATTTTATACAATATTTTTTTTAGAAGAAGCATCAACTATATACTTATTATATGAAGCACTTCAAATACTTTTTTAGAATTTGATTTCAAAAATCTTTTAATTTAATACGCTTTCAGTTATTTCAACCACCAAGTACAAATTAAATTAAATTAATGTACTGAGAATTGTCAACAAGAGGTCAAATCAATATCAAAATCAAACACAAACCTTTAATTTAATGTCGCAAGTTCGCAACGCATAATGTCGTGCAATTATCGATCAGTATTCAATAGAGTGGGACACATGGTTACAACTTACAACTTACCATTGCGTGACGGCATGAGCATAAAACCATTTCGCTCATGACTTGTTTGCCAATAGCTTTTAATTCAATGGTTATTAGCTCTTAATTTAATGGTTTTGTGCGTTGAAAGATATCACGAATTTAAGAAGCTGTATTCAATTAGAATTTTGATGGATTTTAATTATTTTAATGAATCTAGAAGTATTCAATTAAGAATTTAAGTGATTTTCTGAAATTCAACCTGTATTCAATCAAGATTTTAAGATAGTTTATTAAAATTCTTAGAAATTCAGGTGCATTCAATTAGAATTAATTTTTTTTATAACATTTCATGTGCATTCAATTAGAATTTGATTTTAATTTGAAAAAGTTGAGGAATTAGAGGAAATTTAAGAGATTTGGTAGTGTATTTTAAGCATCCACAAATCTCACATATTCCCACGAGATTTTGCGATAATTCAATCAAAATTTTACATAGAATATCTACAAATCAATTAGACTCTATAAAAATCTATGGATTTATAAATCTATTAAAATCTCTCAAATTCTCAATTGAATACACCCCTCCTAAATTTCTTCTTTTTTTTTATTATGAAAACGATCATATATTCACATCTTGTGGCTGGTTTTTATGTTAAATCCAAAGAAGTATCGTCCACCTTACCATCATTTTCTTAAGCATAGTTGATTATCGAAAATAATCAAAGACTTGGATCTCTAATTTGGAGTTTTCATTAGGCTTAACCCATGTAATGTTCGATGCCGTTTTTGCTTCGCCAACAATTTTTGCACATTTTAAATCCAAATTTTGAACATAAAAATGGAGCATTGTTAAGGGAATTATGTCGTTTTTGTCATCCAATTGCTGGATGAGTTGCCGTTTGTCGGCCGGCGATCCAAATTCTGCTAAATTACGCAAACCAAACTTTGCTAATTAAAGTAATTAACAAAAGAAATTCTTAAATTAATAGAAATGGTGCTTTCTGTAGACTGTAGCCGCAGATCCTTGACGCATTTGATTTATCACCTTTGTCTCATGCACTAAGTTGATTAGCAATAATAGAAAGATGATTAGCACAAGTAAAGTAAATCAATTAATTTGGTAACTGGCATGGAAGCTTCTAATTACGTTCTTAATGCAACATCCACAAGAATTTGTATGGTCGTGCAGTGTTATCCACATACTCGTTTTTAGTTATTGCACAACTTTCTTAACTTTTGGTTGTGGAATCAAAATGAGTTGAAAAAAATCAATGAGTAAAAATTAATAAGAGTATTGATAGGAACATATTTATGTGATTTTATTAGTTTGTTTCCTTGTATTTACTTAATTAGTTTCATCTTATTAGAATGTTTTAAGCTATTTTCGTGTGTTTGTAGGTTCTAAATAACAAAGTTAGCAAAGAAGTACATTTTTGTGCAATTTGGAGCTATTTTGGGGTGAAATGGATTGCATACATGGGGAGCATAACAAATGGATGGTTGTGATTCATTCTCACCAACAAAATGGATGGTAGTGGTTCATTCTCACCAATAAAAATGGCCGGTGGTGATTCATTCTCACCAACAAAAATGGATGGTGGTGATTCATTCTCAAAGCCTATAAATAGGCTTCTCCATCAAGGCCAAAGACACCAATTCACATCTACAACACATTCCATAAACAACACAATTTCTGCCGCAAGTTTCCTTCTTCCTCCATCCATTTCCATCCACCTCTGTTCCTATCCATCCCCTACCACCCTTCCATACTCTCTCAACCTATCCAATATTTGCCACATCCCCTAGACCATCCAAACACCACACCCACCTTGGTGCCACATGTTTGCAAGAAAGGAGGAGGACTTGGAGCTGTGCTAACCATTCAAGACGTTGGATTGCTGGAGCGGTCTAGGTGTCTTCTACTTTTGTTTATCATGTTTAAATTCAATTATAGTTGTTTAATTGTAAATATGTGGAACTAAATTCGTTTTGGCTAGAGATTGATTCAAAGCCATGAACATATTTGTAATATGAATTGATTACCTTCATTTGTGATTTCATGAGTTGTGAATTCAATTTGCTTAACTGCTTGATTTATAACTTATTCTTGTATGTCGATTAAGGATGCGTACTTAGTTTGCATGCATGAATTTGATGCTAGAATATAAGGGAGTTTCACCTAATCGTTATGAACTTATATTCACAAGTAGTGGAGGTTGCTAGTCACAATCGCGTTAAGTGAATTATTGGCAAGAATATCATGTTGTTCATAGTTACGAATGCCTCGTCAATGCTTATAGTTTTCACAAAGCTTAATGATCTTTGACTGTATCTCTATTGTGCTATTCACGTATGGGACTTTTGAAGAATGTTTTGAATTGTTGTATGCGCTTTTCCGTCCAATTTAATAACTTAAGGAAAACTTGAAGGTTAAAAAAGTGTTGTTCACGGTTAATCTGGGGTGTTGAGATTCATTGTTTATTGAAAGAATAACTGAAAATTGGTTTGTATGCAAGTGTGTTGTGTGGAGAATAACCCTCTAGCTAGTCCATCTATCCATCAATTCACTTAGTTTTATGTCTTTGTTTAGAATCTGCAAATTATTTACTTTGTCTTTTAATTTTCGTCAAAAAAAACTAATCCCCCATCTTTAAGTTATATTAATTTAGCTAGAATCTGTTTAGATTTGTGTTTAGTTAGTCTTTTGAGTTTATTTTCGTCCAAATCAGTCCATAGTGTCTAATTTGGGTCAATTTGATTGTTTTGAGTTGATTTGAGTCAATCTAGTTTGTTTTGAGTCATTAAAGTTTAGTTAAGTGTCTTTAGCTTAGTTTTGTGTGTTTTGAGTCTTGTTTAGTGTTTTTAAGTCAGTTTAGAGTAGATTAGCAATCCCTCATAATCCCCGTCCTAGAACGATCCCTACTTACATCTATACTACAATTGTCAACAAGAAGGTTTAATTTTTGTGTTGTTTTACATCGCATCAAGTATGTGAGATATAAAAATTGATGTGTGAATAATATTTTCCGAGATTATATTGATAGAGGGAGCAAGTGATTTATTGGGCCATGGAGCCTTTTTGTATGTGGTTTGTGCACTATATGTTGTTTTCTTTTAGGGCAAAGTAGTGCAAACTTTAGCTTTTGCCAGAAATGTGATAAATTCCTGCTTTGTTTGGGAGAGACCGTGGAGTTTGGCATGCCGAATTTTGTTATTGCACATAATTTTATATGCTGAAAAAAATGATGATGTGAGAACCGACAAATTTAGATTTTGATATGATAAATTTCAAATTTGGAACACCCGAATCAAATCTTATATTCAAAATTATAAAACGCAAAGAAAAATTTAGAATGAAACTGAAACGTATTTTACAATTCCAACAAAATTTTAAGTTCAAAGTTTCAGAATGTTCAATGGTTTTTCTAGGCGATAATCTCCCTCTCATATTAACATTTCTCCGATTGGTTGATGATTTTTCAAATTTGTCCTTTGAGAGTGATTCACTTCAGATTGTGGAGGCAGTAAAAAATCCTTTCCTAAACTTGTCATCAATTGGACATGTCGTGGAGGATATCAAAACACTATTCTGATCAATCACTGAAGCTACTGTTACCCACACTCGCCGCAATGCAAACTCGGCTGCTCATCGCCTTGCCCGAACTGGCCTCTCGTTGAATCAAAAAGTTGTATGTTGTGACTTTTTTGATGAAATGAAATCTGCTATCGTCTCTCACAACAAAAAAAGATTTCACTCTATCAATTCTTTAAGTTGTCGAGCTAGTAAACGTACCACTCGGATTATAATCAATTTTTTTATAAATACTAATGAATGTAGCTTGAAATCGAAATTTACTTAGATGAACCACGTAGACACTTATCTTCTTTGTGATTTTAATAATTGCTTGAGGAACAAGACATTGTGAAAAGACGTGTTGAATATTCTATATATGGGGTTAATTGTACTTCCTCCAATTTCCCAATTCTATTTGTCCCTACACTATGCCCAAAGTCGCCCTTAACGACGTTGATGCCACAACGCCCCTGCACCACGCACGTCCACATGCATGTCGTATCGACCGTGTCAAGCTTTCCTCCTATATTTTAGAAGGTTTAGCAGAGACGACGAGTCGTCTTTTATCGGATGACCAAATGATGTGTCGACCTTGACCTCACAAAGGTAACGTGTCGGTTGCGTCATATTTGTCAATCCCTAATATCTAATTATCTGGTGGGTTTGTTATTCTTAGTTGAATTTTCGCTTTTGTCTTAAGGGCTCGCTCGATACATAAGATCGGAATTCTCCTCAGCTTGAATTTTCGCTTCGTCAATGCATAGCACTGTTAGCATATTGTCGAATGAGTCAGACTTCTTCTTAGGTTGGTTTTTTCAAATAAGAAGATGTCCAACAAAAAAAATTAGAAAAAAACAAGACTTAATCGACGTGTTGAATTAAAGTGATAACATAATGAAAACGCTAAGGAAAAACAAACACCAAGAAAAGTGAAAATCCGAACCGAATTACAAAGACATTTTGCACAATTAACCTAACAAAATTAATAGTTTATTTTCACTACGTAATGTAAAATTAATGCATATGATATTTTAATAGACTTCACTTTGTGTCGTGTGCTTAGAACATGAAAACGAGAAAAGGAATTGATGCTCCTCTCATGCCAAATTTGGCAATGCAACTGAAGAATTTGTTAGGGTTTAGCTAGCTTGCCAAAAAAAGGCGCTATACACTCTAGATCTCAGATTTCATTGCTTAATTTAATCTTGTCCTAAAAAACTTATATAAAAAAAAAATTTAAAGCAAGAATATATCCGGGCCCACCAAAAGCATATCACACATGGGCAAAGAGAAATGTCAACATAAACAATCACTAACGCATAAAAGGTACGGCTATAATAATAGGTACGAATATTATATGAGAAAACTATTAAGTCGTCATTAGGCTAACGGGTTTGTAAGGTCATATGATAAAAACCATCCGGGTAATCGACATGTACCTACGTACGTATATGAGTAATACTAAGGAAACAAATTTTTTCGATCACATTTATAAACTATGTGATGTGTCATTAATAAAAAATAAGTACGTTAATCAACATTTAAGTAATAATCCACGTGTCATGATATGGTTTACCAAATACGATTTAAATTTATAATCTCCCTACCTACACACATTCCCTATCCAACTAAGTAATTAGTACAAAAGCACTCAGCCTTGCTCCTCTCTTCAGACCGAGACTTCGACCTCCAATATGTATTTCCCTTTGAAACTTAACCAACTCGGTCGGTCGGACTTCTAACACATTATTTTCAAACTGCTCACGCATTCATGATCAACGCCATGGACAATGTACCCTTCTCCACCAAGGTCCTCACCATCTCGATTCGTTCATTCGAGCCCAGAAGAACATTGTCCACAACGGTAACGGCGGTGTCTCCCTATTCATTCGGTCCTCACCATTTCTGTTTTCAAGAGATGCTCTGGTTGAAGAGTTGGATTTCATCCTCTTAAGAGAAAATAAACCATCAAGCCATAGTTTCAATTCACATATTTCTGACCTCAACCAGACTGTGAGCTGGTGTTTTTCTTAACCCGATTTCGTTCATCATATGTCTCACATTTTCTGCATCTTTCCACCTTCCCACTGCAGCATAGATTTTGGCCAACAACACGTAATTTCCAGTATTTTCTGGCTCGAGCTCAATAAGCCACTTAACAGCCAACTCTCCAAGCTCAACATTCTCATGTATCACACAGGCACCGAGTAGTGCACCCCAAATGGCATGGTTAGGCTGAAACGGCATTGATCTAATCAGATCATAAGCTTCTGCCAACCGACCAGAGCGACCAAGAAGGTCCACAATGCACGTGTAGTGATCAGCTTGAGGACTCACTTTCGGGTCTTCAAGCATGAACCTGAACAACCCCAAGCCCTCGTCCACCAAACCAGCATGGCTGCAAGCATGCAAAACAGAGGTAAAAGTGACATCATTTGGCCTCACCCCAGATCGAACCATATGATAGAATAGTGAAACAGCAACCTCGCCATGGCCGTGCATTCCATAACCAGCTATTATCACACTCCACAGGATAATATCTCTCTCCTTTTCTGGGATTTCATTAAAAATTTGGTGAGCATACGCTAAACTTCCACACTTCGAATATGAATCAATCAAACCAGTAGCAACTTCAATACTTGAAAGAAACCCAGATCGTACTACATGACCATGTATATTCATTGCTTGATGCAAATCAACAAGAATGGTGTATGCAGGAAGCAGACTGTTCAAGGTTGCTTCGTTGGGTTGTACTGCTTCCATCAGCATCTGTTTGAAATGTTCGATCGCTGCTCTACCAAGCCGATTATGAATGCAGCCGGAGATAATTGCATTCCAGGGAACTGTTCTCTTTTTTGAAGTCTTTGCAAATACTTGAAAGCTGCGATGAACACAATTGCATTTTGAGTACATGTCAATTAAAGCGGTCTCCACCATAACATCAGATTCAAGCTTTTGCCTAATAGCCCATGCGTGCAAGCACCGTCCATGCTTTGATAGATGCAAGCTCCCACAGGCTGAAAGAAGAGAAGCTATAGTTACGAAATTGGGTTTTACACCTTCCCGCTGCATCAGCCAGCAAAGGGCCAATGCACTTCTTGCATCACCATTCAAAATGTATCCATTGATCATACTCGTCCAAGTCACGACGTCTCTCTCACCCATGCTATCGAAAACTAATCGCGCCTCATTCATGCTACCACACTTCACATACATATCCACCAATGCATTTCTCAACTTTATCATTTTCCCCAAACCCTTCTCTTCGACAAAGGCATGAACTCGTCTTCCCAACACTATCTCATTCAAGGAACCAATAGCTGGCAACACAGAAACCACAGTGGCGCAATCCGGCTCCACATCTACATTCATCATCCAATCAAAAACACCCAAAGCTTCCTTGGCACACCCATTCCGAAAGTACCCACTGATCATGGTATTCCAAGACACTACACTTCGTTCCCGCATTGCATCAAAAACCCTCTTTGCCAATTCCTTCTCCCCGCAACTCATATACATTGCCAGCAAAGAGTTCTGAACAAATCCATCAAAATAAAACCCGCAAACCACCGTTCTTCCGTGAACGACGACACCAACATCAATCAAGGACAACTCACTACAAGCCTTAATCACAACCGGATAAGTAAACCTATCCGGGCAGCACTTCCCTATGGCCACCATCTGAGAAAACACGTCTAGTGTCTCATAGGGTAAGCCATTGCATACATACATCCGCATCAGCGAAGTGTACAAAAATGAGCTCCGGTCAGGCAATTCGTCGAACAGTTTGCGCGCGTAGGGGACGTGACTGCATAAGGCGTAAGACTTTGCAAGGTTTGAGCGGACTTGCGGCGAGACTGAGCCTGATGTGATGAGGTGGCCATGTAATTGCTTAGTTTTGGCGACAGATCGAGCGGCTGCAGCGGCGGCGGTACTGACGACGTGCTTGGCTTTGGTAAAAGCTCGAGTTGGGGCGCTCATCAAAGTCGATTGGCGCTTTTGTTTCAAACCATGGTTCGTCAACTAGTTAATTGGCATTAAACGGTGCGTTTGGTTGGGACTAAACGGTGCGTTTGGTTCCACTTTTATGCTAAAGCAAAAACGTGTATGTATGAAGAGAAATGCAAAAGAGACTAAAAAATTAGGACTGTTTTATAAACTCTTTGTCACCTCATGTTTTTTTCATAATGCTTTATAATGTTGGTACGATAATTGACGTTAAAATGTGAAGTGACAAAGAGTCCATAAAAAGCCTCACTTTTGAGATTTTTTTTTTCAATATACCCGAAAAACGTGAACACCACATATCATGATCTCCAAATTGTATGATGCCTTGTGGTGTTCCACTTCCATCCCATATTCTAAGAAAAATCTCTTTGCTTTTGAAAGAGTTCCTTAGCATTTCTCATGTGTGAATAATCAAGTTTCAGGCTGTGTTAGTTTGTGGGATTATGAGCCTACGATTAATTGATTATTTATGTTTTTTTAGTACATCGATATTTTACACTAAATGGAGGGGGGGTTTGATTACGCCATACAATAGGCAACCTAATTTAATATCGAATTCGCTATCCACGAAATTCGAATATGAGACCTCTCACTTTCAAGTGAAAAGAAATACCACTTGTATAGCTCTTCTTTCAACACTTTTACCATCTTGGTAATTTCTTTCATGGAGGGTCCATTGGCAGCCCCGGCGATTTCCTTTGGTGTTCGCGAACTATGGTTTTCTTGGCAAGCAAGGAACAGGCAAGCAGCCATCATAGCACCAAACTTTCTCCCCCTGCATATCTTCTTGTCAACGGCCTTCTTGTATAGCACTTTGGCATCATATAGTACGCCTTCGGGAAAGCGTACTATATGATGCCAAAGTGCTATACAACCTAATTTAATATCGAATTCGCTATCCCCAAATGTCTCTCGCAAAAGCTACGGAATACCTCGAAGCCATGGCTTACCGGCTAGACAAGCATGGCCTTCCCGAAGGCGTACTATATGATGCCAAAGTGCTATACAAGAAGGCCGTTGACAAGAAGATATGCAGGGGGAGAAAGTTTGGTGCTATGATGGCTGCTTGCCTGTTCCTTGCTTGCCAAGAAAACCATAGTTCGCGAACACCAAAGGAAATCGCCGGGGCTGCCAATGGACCCTCCATGAAAGAAATTACCAAGATGGTAAAAGTGTTGAAAGAAGAGCTGGAGCTCGGTTCCAAAGCTACAGACGCCGGGGACCTATGGCGGCGATACTGCTCGAATCTTGGCATGAACAGTATTCAGGATCGGAAGGCTGTGGAAGAGACTCTGAAGAACTTGGCGAAGCTTGACATAAGGAGAAGCCCTACATCTGTTGTGGCAGCGGTTCTGTACATGATAGTGAAGCTTGCTTCCAATGGAAAAACTGTTGAAGATGTCCGGCAAGAAACTGGCGCTGCTGTGGGGACGATTAAAAGCACATACAAGGAGATTTATCCCTATGCTTCAACGATAGTACCCAACTGGTATTGCAAGTACTTGGAGGACCTCAATAAATTGAATACTCGTTGAAGGTCTAGAGCAAAACATTGTAGTTCGTAATTGATCCATATCCAACTTGTGGAGTTTGTTGGATTAAGTTTTCCACTCTTAATTAGTTGTACGATTCTTATTTTGACCGTTGAATTTATATTTTAGCCGTTGAATTGTATCACGACTGTGGTGTGTTTCACTCCATGACATGTGGTGTTCAGCTTCATATTCTGAGAGCACTCAAGAATCTCTCCGCTTTTGACAGAGTCCCTTAGCATTTCTCATCTCTGACTAATCTAAGTTTTGAAGGTTGTGTTAGTTTGTAGGATTAGAAGTATTGAAACCAAACAACCAAACCATACTACAACTCATGATCACTGCACGTTGTACAGATTGGAAGAACAATGCATGGTGGGTGTACAGTCACAGCATGTTCCAGGTTGGAAGGATAATGCAGGTGGGTGTACAAGTTGGAAGAATAATGCAAGGCTTTCGGCTAAGCCTTGCTGGATTGCAGCTTTCCTTATTCTAAGTTCCTGCAATCCTAGCTGGGTTAATATTTTCATTCCTTATTTAATGTTTACTTTAGGTATAATAAGTGGGAATGATTCTCTATGTTTGGTAGTGGTTTATGAGCTCTCTTCCGAAAGCTTCTTCTATTTATACTTCTTGTTCTTGTAACTTCAACTTATGAAATATACAAACCATTTCTGGTACAGAAATTCCACATGGTATGAGAGCAGGAACCATAGGGTCCTGTCTCTTTTTTTGTTCTCCCCTTCAAAACCTTGTTGCTGTCGTGCTTCATAATGACAGAAGAAGGTTCCTCAAACATATCACCCCCCAGAATTATTCAGGGAGAAATCAATCCAAATTTGCGTCTATGCTCAGTGTTATTGAACGAGTTCAATTACCTACCTTGGTCTCGTGCCATTTCACTTGCCCTAGGAGGAAGATCAAAGGTCGGGTACATCAATGGAAGTATCAAACCACCTGAACAATCATCTACAACTTACGATGCATGGCATGCAAATGACCAGTTGGTTATGTCCTGGATCCTCAACTCCATGGAACCCAAGCTATCTGAACTCTTCAGCTACTCGGAGTCCTCTTCCATTCTCTGGGAATCTGTCAGAGAAATGTATGGCAGTCAAAATAATGCAGCTCGCATTTTTCAGCTCAAGAAGGATCTTGCTGGACTACGGCAAGACGATCAATCATTCGTGCAACACCTCGGAAGTATGAGGTCCATATGGAATGAACTTGACATGTATCGTCCACACTCAACCGACTCCGCTGTGCTTCTTAAAAGAGCTGATGAGGACAAGGTGTTTCAACTTCTAGCAAGTCTAGGAGCTGAATATGAAGACCTTCGAAGTCACCTGTTAATGACCCCGGAGTTGCCCTCAATTAATGCTGTCTGCCAAGCTGTTCAAATGGAGGAAACTCGAAGAAAAGTTATGCATATTGAGCCAAAAACAAATTCTGAGGCTAGAGTTTTCTCAAGCTATCGCAAAAACAACGGTGAAAAATATTTTGCAAATAAAAGGGCAGACTGGAGATGCACCTACTGCAACATGAAAGGACATCTAAGGGACAAATGTTGGACCTTGCACCCGGAGTTAAAGCCAAAATTTGATAAGGAAGGAAGAATGATCAAAGAAGGGAAAGGAATCAACCCCAAGGCTCTACACTCATCCAATACTTCGACTAGTGAAATCTCAAAATTTACTGCAAATCCAATGGATCTGATAAATGAGTTTGCAAACTTCCTTCAAAGACGAGGAGGTGACACTGAAATCAAGGAAGCAACCACTTCAACTCCTACTGCCATGCTTGGGAAATTTGCAGGTTTCTTGGCTAAGGATTCAACTCATGACAATGTCTCAGGTATCATCACTGCCCTCAACACTGCACTTAATTAAATTAGTCATGATTGTTGGATTATAGACTCAGGTGCCACTGACCACATAAAAAATCAGTCTGCTTGCTTGAAAAATTTTCAAAAATTGCCTGAGTCTACACGGGTGTCTGTAGCAAATGGGAATGGAGAGCCTATTCTGGGAAAAGGGAACCTTAAATTATTAAGTGACAAGATTGATTCAACAGCTTTATATGTGCCTTCTTTTCCCTTCCAACTATTGTCCATAAGTAAAATCACGCACACCCTAGATTGTCTTGCCATATTCTTTCCTTACAATGTTGTATTTCAGGATCGGGTTACTTGGAAGAAGATTGGTGAAGGGTACCTTCTAAATGGACTCTATTATCTCTCAAAAAACTTCAAATCTCTTAAGCACCCCATTGCCAGTCTCAGTCTTTCTCAAGAATACCAGCTATGGCATCTTCGATTGGCTCATCCCTCAGAACCTGTGATGAACAAACTTTTTCCAAATTTTTGTAAACCTACACATGCGTGTGAAGTCTGTCAAAAATCGAAAGCTGCTAGACTACCTTTTGTTTCGTCTAAGTCTAGAACATGTAAACTGTTTGAGGTTGTACACTCAGATATCTGGGGTCCCTCTCGTGTAACCTCTTTTGATGGATTTAAATACTATTTCACCTTCATTGATGACTACTCTCGGGTTACATGGGTATACCTCTTGAAATCCAAAAGTGATTTTTTTGATGTTTTTAAGGATTTTCATAAACTCATCATAAATCAATTCTCATCTAAGTTAAGCATACTACAATCGGATAATGGCACTGAGTACACATCCAATAACATGTCTAATTACTTAAGTGATCATGGAATTTTTCATCAAACTAGTTGTGTTGGTACTCCACAACAAAATGGAGTAGCGGAGAGAAAGAACCGTGACTTGCTGGAGAAATCAAGGTCCCTTATGTTTCAAATGAATGTACCAAAAAGATTTTGGTCACAAGCACTTCTCACTGCAGCATACATCATCAACAGGCTACCTACTCGAGTTTTAAACTCAAAATCCCCTCTTGAAGTGGTGAAAGGAAGAAACATTGACATCTCTCATCTCAGAACATTCGGGTGCATTTGCTATGTTCACATTCAAGCAGCACATCGAGATAAACTTGATCCACGGGCAGCAAAATGTGTCTTTATGGGATACTCAAGCTCCCAAAAGGGATACAAATACTTTAACCCTCAAAACGGTAAGGTTGGTGTCTCTAGAGATGTCAGATTTGATGAGTCTGCCCCTTTCTTTCATAATGACCGCAGTGAGGAGCAAAAGAGAGAAGACTTTCTGGATGTCTTCCCATTACCCACTCCAGCAAATCTTCTTGAATCACATTCTCAGAATGATTCCATAGAAATTCACTCGGATCAACTTGAGAGTGAAGAAACATCTACAAGTGAACACAGCTCAACCACTACTCCACAACCTTATGTGGCCCCTCGAAGAAATCCTACTCGGGACAGGCATCCTCATCCAAGACTTCAAGAATACATTACTTACAATGCAAGACATCCTATTTCGGAAGCTCTAACATATCGCAATTTGTCAGAACCTTATGCTGCCTTCCTAAAGAAGTTATCTTCAAATCTTGAACCAAGGAACTTCCATGAAGCTGCACACAGTCAAATATGGAAGGAAGCTATGCAAGAAGAGATCAAGGCTTTAAATGACAATCAAACATGGAGTGTAGTTGATCTACCACAAGGAAAAAAGGCAGTAGGGAGTAGATGGATATATAAGATCAAGTTCCATTCCAATGGCAACATTGAACGACACAAAGCCCGACTTGTTGCTCGTGGATTCACTCAAACTTATGGGATCGACTACAAGGAGACATTTGCTCCTGTAGCTAAAATGAGCACAGTTCGAGTGCTATTATCTGTGGCAATTAATCATAACTGGTCACTATTCCAAATGGATGTGAAGAATGCATTTCTTCACGGTGATCTTGAAGAGGAGGTTTACATGAAGCTTCCCCCTGGACATCCACAAGAAAGTGAAGCAAACAAAGTATGCAAGCTCCACAAGGCCATCTATGGACTTAAACAATCCCCCCGAGCCTGGTACTCGAAGTTAAGCTCAGTCCTTGAGGCTAAGGGGTTCAAGAGGAGTCATGCCGACTCTTCCTTGTTTGTACGCAGTGGTACAAGTGGAAAATTAATTGTTCTTATCTATGTGGATGACCTCATTATAACGGGGGACAATATAGAAGAGATTGATAATCTTAAATCTGCCCTTCATCAGCAATTTTCAATCAAGGATCTGGGAATCCTAAAGTATTTCCTTGGCATTGAGATGGCTACTTCTGCCAAGGGTTTGTTCTTAAATAAACGAAAATATGTGCTGGACTTATTGGAGGATGTTGGACTGCAAAGCTGCTTCCACTCCTCTTGTAAGCAAACTCCAACTTGATGCCTCGAGTGAACTTCTATCAAACCCTAGTGCCTATCAACGTATGGTTGGGAAATTGATATACCTTACAATTACTCGACCTGACATTGCTTATTCTGTAAGCCTCATCAGTCAATTCATGCACTCTCCTACTCTTCTTCACTGGGAGATTGTAAAAAGGATACTAAGATACTTGAAAGGATCAATTGGCCGAGGCTTGCTCATGAAGAACCATGGCTCAAACCATATTCTAGCATACACAGATGCTGACTGGGCAGGTAATGCACTCGATCGAAAGTCCACGACTGGATTTTGCACGTTTGTTGGTGGAAACCTTGTGACATGGAAGAGTAAAAAACAGACTGTGATTGCACGATCAAGTGCAGAGGCCGAGTATAGAGCCATGGCAGCAACAGCTTGTGAATTGATTTGGTTAAAAAGTCTCCTAGCTGACCTTGGTTGCATCAACAAGGAACCTATGTCCTTATTTTGTGATAACCAAGCAGCCATGCATATTGCTTCTAACCCGGTGTTTCACGAGCGCACCAAGCACATTGAAGTGGATTGTCACTTCATTCGTGCTCAAGTTCAATCCAAAGTTATCAACACCATCTACACTCGCAGTCAAGATCAACTTGCTGACTTGTTTACAAAGGCGTTGGACTCTACTCATCTTCAAAGACTGTTGAGCAAGCTCGGATCAATCAATCTTCTTGATCCAGCTTGAGGGGGAGTATTGAAACCAAACAACCAAACCATACTACAACTCATGATCACTGCACGTTGTACAGATTGGAAGAACAATGCATGGTGGGTGTACAGTCACAGCATGTTCCAGGTTGGAAGGATAATGCAGGTGGGTGTACAAGTTGGAAGAATAATGCAAGGCTTTCGGCTAAGCCTTGCTGGATTGCAGCTTTCCTTATTCTAAGTTCCTGCAATCCTAGCTGGGTTAATATTTTCATTCCTTATTTAATGTTTACTTTAGGTATAATAAGTGGGAATGATTCTCTATGTTTGGTAGTGGTTTATGAGCTCTCTTCCGAAAGCTTCTTCTATTTATACTTCTTGTTCTTGTAACTTCAACTTATGAAATATACAAACCATTTCTGGTACAGAAATTCCACAAGAAGCCTAAGATTAATTGATTATTTTTATTTTAGAGACAGGCTTTTGATCTATTGGTGTATTCAGAAATAATAGTTAATTAGTATTTGGTACTATCGTTTAATTATACAATTTTGTATGTCTATGCAAGGGCAGGACTCAATATGAAACACAAATTAAAGGCAAACTAAGATTGGACAGACTTTGGTGCGGCAATGGTAAAGCTTAATTTGTACAATGATTATATTACATTGTTTTAGAAATAATGGACAAGTTAATATTACTTCTTTTTTTTAACTTTAAAAACAAAGAACACGTGACATCTTATTATTGAGCAAAATCAGCAAATGTAATAATACGAGTAGTCATTCAATTGTATTATAACATTTGGTGTACCGCATCATATGCATGCCATAGTAATTATTTATTTTTTCTTATAATACTCGCTAATGAGTATCACTAAGTTTTAATTTTTTTACAAAATAATTTCTTATCCCTATATCACTTTAGGAATTTGATGTTTTGGGGTAGGGTTTAAGTCGGTTACATATAGGAGCCGGTGGTCCTATAAATTAATATCAGGAAGTTAGGGCTTTCCTAGGTTTTATTAGCAACTCTTCTTAATTTGCCCCGTTTTGTAAAAGGGAAGATTCGACTCAAAACAAATCCCTACCAATCTAGGAGAACTAGCTTCCCATCCCACCACTATAAAACGTATAATCACAGATCCCAAAAATCTAAAACTAGAAAGCCTACTTACTGCAAGAGAAAAGCTACTGCCTCTCTCTCTCTCTCTCTCTCTCTCTCTCTGAAAATCATGGAAACTGATGAACAGTTCTGTTCAGATTGCAAGAAATACACACAAGTTGTGATCGAATCTGCACCGACTGTGGTTTGATTGTTGGAGCCTACTGCATCGATGTCACCGCCGAGTGGCGAAAGTTTGCGGATAAGGATCCCAAGAAAGACCGGGCTCGCGTGGGTGCGTCCTTGGATCCTTTGCTGGATAATGGCGTTCTCACCACCTGTATTTCCATAGAAAAGAAGCAAAACAAGAACAAGGACAACGCCTCCAAATAACCGGTTGAATAACGTTGCAACGTCGAACCCCCAAATGTCTCTCGCAAAAGCTACGGAATACCTCGAAGCCATGGCTTACCGGCTAGACAAGCATGGCCTTCCCGAAGGCGTACTATATGATGCCAAAGTGCTATACAAGAAAGCCGTTGACAAGAAGATATGCAGGGGGAGAAAGTTGGTGCTATGATGGCCGCTTGCCTGTTCCTTGCTTGCCAAGAAAACCATAGTTCGCGAACACCAAAGGAAATCGCCGGGGCTGCCAATGGACCCTCCATGAAAGAAATTACCAAGATGGTAAAAGTGTTGAAAGAAGAGCTGGAGCTCGGTTCCAAAGCTACAGACGCCGGGGACCTATGGCGGCGATGCTGCTCGAATCTCGGCATGAACAGTATTCAGGATCGGAAGGCTGTGGAAGAGACTCTGAAGAACTTGGCGAAGCTTGACATAAGGAGAAGCCCTACATCTGTTGTGGCAGCGGTTCTGTACATGATAGTGAAGCTTGCTTCCAATGGAAAAACTGTTGAAGATGTCCGGCAAGAAACTGGTGCTGCCGTGGGGACGATTAAACGCACATACAAGGAGATTTATCCCTATTCTTCGACAATAATACCCAACTGGTATTGCAAGTACTTGGAGAACCTCAAGAAACTGAACAGTCATTGAAGGTCTAGAGCAAAACATTGTAAGTCCTATTTGATCCATCTCGCTTATGGAGTTTGTTGTGATTAAGGTTTCCACTCTCAAAATCCCTTCTTATACACTAAATATGATTGAAATAAGTTGTAAGATGTTCAGTTACTTTCTGAGAGATCCTTAAAAGCCATTGTTTTGTAAAAGACAAGTTCTATATATAATTTATTGCACAATTATTAAGACCATCTCCAATGGTGGGCTAAAAGCCAAATTACCCTTCAAAATTTCCCCCCAAACTCACTCCAATGCAAGGGGAAAATTCGGGCCAAATGCTAAATGCTAAACTAAGGCCAGATTCCCCCATAATTTAGCCCAGAAATCGGTGTGGGCTCCACCGAACCGAGTGAAAATATTTAACGAAATTAAAATTTTTTATTTATTAAAATGTTCATAAAATTAATTTACGATAACCTACATATTTTTTTTTAAATTTAATTTAAGAAAAAAATAGCCTAAGTTTATTCTTTAATAATCCTGGGCTAAAATTTTAAGCTTAAAACGGTTGGAGGAGAAAAATTGTTTTTCGGCTAAAATATTTGGCTTTTAGCGCCCAACCATTGGAGATGGTCTAAGAGAAGCTCTAACTTCTAACCATTAAACATGATAATTTACCACTTAGTACTACAGTTTAGTGGTATTCTTTTTCACTTGTAAGTAAGAGGTCTTATATTCGATTATCGCCAAAGGTAAATTTGAACCACATTATTGCTAGCCTATTATAAGGCTGAGCTCACCCCCTCCCCTTTAGCGTAGATAATATCGTTTGTTAAAAAAATAATAAATAATTTAGTATAAAATAATAAGCTGTGTAAAAAATTGTAGTGATAAATATGAATTGGTATGAAATAAGGTTGTATTGATTGGCTGAAATAAAATAAAATTGCACACTCAGAGGCCCAAAAAATTTGGGCTGACCAATTTTGAGAGCGAAATCCATATCAAATCAGAAAGCCCAACAGATTGGCCTGAAGGCCCGCACGTGGATGTGACCTGTCACCGGCATAGATGTGACCTGTCACCTGCACAACCTTCTTCTCAGGCACATAACACACCACACAAAATCGAGGGTTCACTGTAAAAATAATCAGGCAATTGACAATATAAAAATGAAGAGTAGCATAACTTAGTTAAAGAGCCATGCAACGGGGACAACAAGCTCCTCTATGTGTGAAATTTTTTCAAACTTAACACGTAAACAACACAATGAAACAAATTGGATCTCTTGCGGCGGTTTGACTTCTGACTTGGGAATCATTACCATTCACATGTTATGTATTTAGATACATAGTTTTTATATAAAGGAAGGTTCATTAAATTGGTAACAAGTTAACAACTAACAACCAACGTTTCCATAAAATAATTGTAACCTAACATGGGCTGGGAATTTTATATGCAAAGTAGCTTCTCTCTCCCAGCATCTCTTTCAGTTTCAGACAAACTGCTTCATCCTAATTAATTTTCTACCTTTCCAATCTAGAGCACCATGACATTCGGAATTTGTAATACTGATATCAATTCACTGGTGGAAATCACCTCAAGAGAGATCATCAAACCATCATCTCCCACTCCTCATCTCAACAGAGTTCTTAACCTCTCTCTTTACGACCAATTTTTTCCTTCGACTCTATATCCCACCATCCTATGGTTCTTCGAAAACCATAACGATTCTGGTTTTCCTTCCGAAACTTCAGACGCTAGAAAATCTCAGCGCTTACAAGAGTCTCTATCGAAAGCTTTAGTTCACTTCTATCCACTGGCTGGCCGGCTCGAAAGCCCGGCGTTGGTTGAGTGCAACGATGAAGGGGCTCATTTTCTAGAGGCGCAAGTTAACTGCCAGCTTTCGGACTTTCTCAAACAACCCAATCCCGAGTTGATCAACCACTTCATTGCGGAAAATGATCCCGAAACCACCCAAGTAGGTTCGGGATGTGTACTTTTGTTTGTTCAGATTAGCTTTTTCAACTGTGGAGGAATCGTTGTTGCTATATCCCCTTCACACAAGATTGCAGATGCAACATCGCTCCTCACATTCGCGCGAACATGGGCAGCAATAAACCGCAACGATGGAATCCTCGGAGAGAAATTGGTGCAGCCGGAGTTTACTGGAGGGTCTTTGTTACCCCCTAGCGGAGATTTACCCTTGGTGTCCATCAACGCCAAATCGAAAATCCAAAGTCAAGATTTAGTTACAAGAAGGTTTGTGTTCGATGTCTCAAAGATAGCCGGTCTGAAGGCCAAAATTGGGAGCGCAGTCCAAACCTTCATCCCATCACATGTAAACCTAGTTCTGGCTATCGTATTGAAATGTTCTGCTGCTGCTTCCCGTCGATGCCAGCCTGAGAGTTCGACGAGGGCAACGGTGCTGTCCCAGATGATAAGCTTCCGCAAAAGAATGGTCCCCGAGATATCAGAAAATGTCATGGGGAACTGGTTTTGGCCACTACAGGTGGTATTCAGAGCAAATGAGACCGGGTTACACGAGTTAGTAAGCAATATGAGGCAAGCGGCGGCAGATTTCTGGAAAACATTTAAATGTGAGGAAGGATTCTTGGTGGTGTCTGAGTTTATGAGAAAGCAGGCTGATCCTTTTAAGAGGAACGAAGGCGTAAACTTTTACAGGACCACAAGCTTGTGCAAGCTTCCTGTATATGAAATGGATTTTGGATGGGGAAAACCTGCGTGGGTCACCAACCATATCGTCCAAAAGAACATAATTCGGTTGCTGGACACAAAACAGCAAGATGGTATCGAAGCTTGGGTGACCCTTGATGAACAAGAAATGGCCATATTTGAGTCTGATCAGGAGCTTCTTGAATTTGCTTCCGTCAACCCTAGCATCATTTGCCATTCCCGGCCGGTCCTGAGTTTTCCAAGGCCCAGGGCAAAGATCTAAATTATTATTTTTTTTTTCACGACACTTATATTTTACTTTATCATCATTCTCTGGATGCTCGAAATAATTGGTTAATATCGGAATAATTCTCTCATTTTACTTGATCAAATTAATTTTCTTTGTGCACCCATCTACTTATTCGATGGATAAATATATTGTTTTTTTCCAAATTACTTGTGTGTGTTCATCGTTACAAATGATATTTTTAGTCTATACTATACCAAGAAAAGAGAAAGAATGTTGGTTTGAATTCGAGACTCAATAGGATGAAAATGAAGATCTCAATCCGTACCATTACAATCCACCATTTACTTGTGCATGTTCTTTGTCTTTCCACCACCTCGGACTGCTGTAGTGCACAGAAGGTAATGAATTTCACCTTGCTTCGTCAATTTTAATTAGGGTTTCGATTTGGGGATTAGGTTTTGAAATTTGATTGGTTGGATTTAGGATCTGTGAAAGACCCTATTTTTATATCACTTGATACAAAGGTTGGAAAAGAAATAGATAATAAAGAGGAATTCCAAAAAAACAAATATGGACCGTTACATCAAGACCAAAAATTGGCAAAAAAAAAATGTTAATCTGCCATATATGTACTGTTAGATCAAAATCAAAATATTGACAAAAAAAAAAGTTGAATGTTAATCTGGACTGTTGATCAACGGTCTAGAAATCAAACGGTTCACAATTGTTAATATCGGAATAATTCCCTCCTTTTACTTGATCAAATTAATTTTCTTTGTGCACCTATGGATAAATATATTGTTTTTTCACAATACTTGTGCGTGTTCATCATTACAATTATATATGATATTTTTACTCTATACTATATTAAGAAAAGAGAAAAAATGTTGGTTTGAATTCGAGACTCAATAAGTCAATAGGATGGAGAGGAAGACTCAATCCGTACCATGACAATTCGAAAGAATAAAAAACAAATATAGACCTTTACATCAAGAACAAAAAATTGACAAAAAAAAGTAACCAGGTTTTAATCTGTCATATATGGACCGTTAGATCAAAATCAAAAAATTAGCAAAAAAAATTGAATGTTAATCTGGACTGTTGATCAACGGTCTAGAAATCGAACGGTTCACAATTGTTCAAATATTAGCGTTGGACAGTTGAATCCCCTGCCACTTGGGGCCCTGCTGACCGTTACTTCCCAAAAGCCTGCTTTCGTTTATTTTTTTTCTTTTGTAAAAAGCTGAAAATTTGGGTTAGATAAATAAAACCCAAATTTGAATTTTGGTTTGGGTTGAAAATCATATTTTTTAGTTGAGTCTCATCTCATCGTTGAGTGACATTTCTTGTGTAACTCAAAGATATCACAGTGATAAAAAAGTATTGAATTGTTGTATGAAGGTGTGGGTTCGAACTCTATCGGTAACTAATCTAATATCTAATAGAACAAAATCTATTGTTAAAAAAAAAAAACCCTCAAATATTTGGGTTTGGGTTTCAACAATTAAGGTCATCTTCAATCGGAAGAGGGCTAAACCGCTAAAGGAAACAACAATTAAGGTCATCTTCAATCGAAAGAGGGCCAAAGGGTTTCCTTTAGCCCTGTAAGAAATTATATTTTAATGAACAATGCTGGGTCATATTTTATACCATCTTCAACCCATGGGGTCAAAGGGTTATAGGCCAAACATAGCCATTTGACAAAAAAAACCATCTCCAACCGAGGGGGCCAAACGGCCATAGGTCAAACATAATTTATTATTTTAATTAAATTAATATGATTAATTAAATTAAACTATCGTATTAAAATAAAGTTTTCAAATATATTTTGAGTGTCACTTATTAATAAGCCTCCAAATTTCTTATCTTTACATAATTTCAATAAAATTTTCGGATAGGATTTCTAGTGATACGTGTCACCAACGTGAGTAACTCTCCAGATTTCTTATCTTTATGTAATCTCAATAATTTTTCAGATAAGATTTCGAGTGACACGTGTCGCTAAAGTGAGTAACTCTCTTGATTTCCTAGCTTTATGTAATCTTAATAATTTTTTCGTATAGGATTTCGAGTGCCACGTGTCAAGATGTAATTGGTTGTGTAAATTTTAGATAAGAATCTTATATACGTGACACTTCTTATCTTCAGCTTCTAATGTTGTAGGAATGGTGTAGGTATTTATAGGAAAAAAAATAGAATTTTTTTTAATTCGTCAAAAAAAAAAAAATCAAATTCCAACTATAACAACAGCATAGTGTCATGTTGATGTCAGGTAGCCGTTGGCATTCAAATAGGCTGAGTTGAAGGGCTGCAAAATGTCAAGATTGACATTCTAGAGCTGGAGGGTTGGCAAAATGTTAAGTTTGACATTATGGCGTTAGAGGGCTGGTGACTTGATTTCGGGGTTTGGGCCCAGTGGAGCCTACAAATCCTTTAACTTAGACTTTGATTAGAGAAGATTTTCGTGTTATTTCGAACTATTTTTAGCCGTATAATCCCATGGGCTGGTCATGACCTAACATTGGAGCTGGTCGGTCAGGCATGAAACGCTGCGCTGTGTGGCACAACACAAATACTGTGGGAAGCCGCATACTTCCGTTTCAGAGTTCAGAGCGGGTTCGAAGTGTCTCTCTCCCTCACACTCTCTCTCAATCTCTCTCGAACTTTCTTCTGCTCTCGAGAAAGCTCAGAGGAGGCCCGATAACAGCCACCATGGTCGCGGCGGCCGGAGCTTCTTCTCGGGCTGAGGTGCTCACGATGTTCCGCTCTTTCCTTCGAGTGGCTCGTAAGTTCACCGACTACAACATCAGGGAGTACACGAAACGCCGAGCCGTCGACGGTTTTCGTCAGAATCGGAACCTTTCGGACCCGTCTGCCGTCTCCTCCGCCTTCTCAGACGGGAAGGCTCAGCTGGAGGTCGCCAATCGGCAGGCTCTCGTTTACTCTCTCTACGCTCCGAAGCTCAAGAGCGTCATGGAGGTTCAGAACCCAATCAAGCACTGAATTTGATTCTTTCCAGGTAAAAGCCCCTTTCCTGTACACTATTTATGATTAATCTTCCTTAATATTGTTGGGTGTTTGTTAGTGTGGGTTTTATTAGGGTTTTTGGTTATGTCTGATTAATGGGATTTCTCTGCATAATTTGGTTTTTAATTGTTGATTAATGGGCATGAATGATGCTTTCTTTGTTTGCTGAGAAATTTTGGGCAAGGAAAAAAAAATTGAAACTTTTGGTCTTAGTTGCTATAGGAATTATTGGGAACCCTATAACTTTTTTATTTCTTAATTCCAACTTATCCTGTATGATCTGAGTCACTGGGTGTTTAGTTTCTTTCACGGAAAGATTATGTATCAAACTTAATGCACAAATCATAAATTGTTAACTCATGATATCAAATCGTAAATTCTAAATTGTTTATTGAAGTTAGAGGTTGTGAAATGTGAAGTGAGCGCCGGAGATATCCCAAAAATCATATTCAATGCTTATATTCTTTTGTTTTTCTCCTTCTTGTGATTTGGCTCATCAGTGTTTGATTTGTGTCAATGTATAGAAACATGTCCTGTCCTCCCAAATACTTTTGGGCGGTATTATTTCTTGATAGTCGGTTTTGCAAAAACTAGTTCAAAGAGGTTCGGTACATTTGCCCTGTAAAACTATCCTTAAAATCGGTTTTGCAAAGACAAGTTATAGTGAAATGAGTTTGAGGATGTTCATTACACGTTAAGAAAAAATCCATGCCATCCGGATAGACAAGTTCGAACTATAAGCCTTTCTGATAAGATCATCGAAATAAGTTCTAAGATGTTCAGTACATTACTTACTGAGAGATCCTTACAAGCCAGTGTTTTGTAAAGACATGTTTTGTCTTTACAAAACATGATACGTGGATATCAGAGTAAATTCCGCTGTGTGATTTGTCTAAACTGCAACAAGCATTTGATTTTAATTTTGCAAAAGACAAGTTCTATTTACTGGTCACGAGTCATGACTCATAACGAGTCTGATAATCAAGATTTGTATTGCTTCAAACCTCAACTCTCAGCTCACTTCATTTACCTTCGGTGATGGTTGAGCCAACTGTTTATCGATACTGATCACCGTTGTTCATTGCACATGACCAACCCAATTCGAGACTTGGTCTCCTTGTGACCTCCTGATGGTGGCTACTTATATCTCGCAGATCTCTCTATGTAGAGTAATTGTTATATTTTGGATGTTTGTAGCAGTCGTGACATATTGTCGATGCAATTATTTGATTTGTGCAGGTTTGCCAGACTTTCACTTTTACTGACAAGCGATTTCAGGGAACTTTTATAATGCTGTAGCTTATTGGACTCCTGGGGGCCTCAGCTTGGTATTTAGGCCTTTAAGTATGAGTTTTTGGGTTAAAAAAAGGAATAATTTTAAAGTTGTTACTATTGACCTGACAAGCTCTTGTTAGCAACAGTGAGTGCATTTTTTTAATGTTCCCCTTCTTTTATTCTTCCCAAAGCATTACAAAATGTGTATGTACGGATATTGAAGCAACTACACCAATTATTGTACGTTTGACATACTTTTTGGTTTGCAATATAACAGGTGCCAATCAACATAAATGCCCTGCTCGTTCGCAAAGCCACGAGATTTTCTTAAGCTTCTGCAATGCACTTCCGATCGTTACAGAGAATGACGCCGTTACTAAAAGGTGCGTTTAAAGTTGTTCAGATCGATAGTAACATATTACACAAGAAACAACTTTAAACGCACCTTCCAGTAACAGTGTCATTCTCTGTAACGATCGGAAGTGCATTGCAGGAGCTTGAGAAAATCTCGCGGCTTTGTGAACGAGCAGGGCATTTATGTTGATTGGCGCCTGTTATGTTGCAAACCAAAAAGTATGTGAAACTTACAATACTTGGTGTAGTTGCTTCAATATCCATACATACACATTTTGTAATGCTTTCGGAAGAATAAAAGAAGAGGAACATTAAAAAAATGCACTCTAACACTGGTTTTTTTAGCAACATGAAATGCTTATCTTGCGAGCTTGTCAGGTCAACATGAAACGCCTATTTTGAGTACCCCTGAGGAATATCTGTTTGCATTTTTTTGCAATAAAGAATAATTTTAGAACCTTTCTTCTGGTACATATTTGTTCAATTTTCATAAACCATCAATGATTATGCAAAACTGGAAATCATTGGAGATGTGGATTATCTCTTTTATTCTTGGTTCATGTCACTTGTTGCAAACGAGAAGAAAACTCGAAAAATCATCTAAACACCGTTGCTTTACATGTTTACCTTTTCTTTATAATCTACTTATGCGGTGAAACTTGCTCTAAATATATACTTAAATTGAGGATTTGATTTAGGTCCATGAATAATCTTGAATTTATAGTGATGCAAAAAGAAAGACAAGAAAACCGATCCTTACAATTTTTTCAATACACGTAAGAAGGGATTGGAAATGAAGGGTGTCCTCTAATTCGTAAGATTTTCGCTTTCGGTAATGAAGGGTGTCCTCTAGTTTGTCGATGGAGGAAAGGAGACAGCGTTCGTTCATGTTCAAGTTTTTTTCGTTCTTTAGAGCTGCAGTTGCAGATTTTGAAGGAACTCGGCTTTCTATATGCCATTTTTGCCGGCGAAATAAGTCTCGGTAATCTGCATTCATTTTCTCTAACATGAACGTTGCGTTATGTTGTCTTTGCGTCTTTCGTGAGAAAGTTTAGGTATAAAAATAAGTGTTACCAGGCCATACAACTCAATAGGTAAACACTGCAAATGTAAGAACAAGCAGACAATGGTAAAGAGTGGAAGGTTACATCTTGCAGAATGGTTTTCGGCCTCCCTCTCTGCGCAGCAGAGGGGATGGATAGAACAACCACCCGACATGGTGTTCTACTAATCGATCAAAACATAATGATTTGAATGTCGAAGACCTAATGTCACCCGAATAGCCGCATAAATATTGCAGGACCCAAAACAAAATCTCAGGTTACATGATACATCCCTTCATTTCAAAGTTTCACAGCCTTATTTCTCTTTAAGATATCAGATTTCGACTCCATCTTCACCGGCAAAGGAGCTGAGAATAGCAAATACTCATTCTGAACTTGATCACGGCCTCTGGTTTCATAAATATCTTCTCTTCTTGGAGCCATTCTAGCTCTGGGGTTTCTTTCTCCATCGCTACTGGCCTGTGGTGATTCGCCATTCTCGGTGTGCGCCTCCTCGTCATCCTCCTCAGTCTCCTGAGCAATGCCCTTAACTTCTTCAACCTCACTGCAACGGTTCTCAACAAGCTTTCCATGATCATCACTAGAATCACTCCCATCCCAACCCGAGACTGGTTCGTCGGAGTTGCTAAAGACCCGATACACATTCCCATTCTCTGCAAAGCTCACATTTTTCTTGACCTTAGGTTGAAGCCCATGCCTTTTCACCAACACCCCATTTTTAAATCGAAGTCTACGGTTTTCTTCATCTTCATCACTGTCATGCTGAAATCCTTCAAGCTCAACATCTTCCTCATCCTTCTCAGCAATTCTAGCAAGCCCGCGAATCTTCTCGATCCTATCCCTCAAAGTCTCAATCTTCTCCCTCTGATCCCATCCCGTATCGCGACCGCACTTGGCGGGCAAAACCCGTGATTTGTTAACATTTTGACCAAACCTCACATTCTTCACTGCTTTCAGTGAAAGCCCATGCCTTTTCATAACAACCCCATCAATGAACTCCAAAAACCTCACCAAATCTCTGCTAATCGACCTCTTCCCATCCCTAACAATCGGATCGCCACCCTGGAAACAAAATGCACAACCAACAACCTCAAAGAAAATAACAAAAAAAAAAAAAAAACAGTAACTTTATAAAAAAATTAGTGAAATTGCAATTACCCATGAAATTATTTACCCGAATAGAGTCCAGCTTGAGAAGTAAATTGATGGATTTTTGAGAAATGGCGTGAAAATCCAAGCGGGTTTCACTGGAAATCGAGGATTTGAGAGAGGTGAAGGAAGACTTGATGAATGCGAGGTCTTTGAGCTGCCTGAGGGTTCGGGATCTGCGAACGAGGAACGCACGGAAGTGGGTTTGAATCACTCGGGCGGCGGAGTCTCTGAGAGAGCGGGAGTACGGAGAGTGAGAGCAGCGGGAGGCGAAGGAGGAGTAGTGGTGGAGGGAGGATTCAAGGGCTTCAATGCGGGAAAGGAGGGAGGAGATAAGTTGGTCTTGTGGTGGTTCTTGGCGGAAACGGTGTTTTGGGTGGTGGGCATTGTGGGTGTGGTGAAGGTTTTTGGGGCGGAGATTGTGGTGGGGAGAGTAGGGATCTGGTGGGGTGGATTGGAGGAGCTGAGAAGCGAGGGCTTGGAGAAGTGGGTCTGTGGCTGGTGGCGGTGTTGATGGTGGCGGGTAGGGGTTGTGGGTTTGGGTGCAGCAGCAGGTGTTATAGGAGCTGGTGCAGCAAATGGCGGTGGTGGGGGGTTGAGGTTGGTGGTGGTGAGCGTGGTGGACGTGGTGGTGGGAGGCCATTCGTGGGAGCCTAAAAGGGCTGACGTGATAAGTTTAGCCACACATTTACCTGTTGCTTAGCATGTGACATTATTACACCTTTTGATCAGAAAGTGATGTGAGTATGACGTGGCATGGGCCCCAAGCTGATGTTTTCCTCTGTTGGTCTTTGTATGGTCAATGGCTTTGGAGTCCATATGGTTAAATTGCCCTATATTTCCCTTATATTTGGGCCTTATGAATTGGTACGGTTAGGACCCAAGTAAGTGAAAAATTCCAAATTGAATTTGGCTTGAGAATTTTTTTGTTTTTTGTTTTGATACAATGATGCACGGTGCGAATAAATTAATATCAAACTCCTGATTATGAGTTTTTAATTTAAGATTATTTATTTACAAGTAAAAAAAAAAATATCACTAAATCGTAATAAAACACTAAAAATGTAAAATTCATTTTGCAATTTGTAATTGTGATTTTATTACAAATGATCATTGAAATGAATCTAACTTCTCATTTTAATTTCTTAATTTTAAAATCAATTAAAATCATCTCTGAAAATTGTCACAAATCAACTTCGTCGTTCATTCACGATTCCGTTAGTTATTTTATTAATATATTGACATGACACACATGTAAAGTCATAAGTCTAATAATAAGATATTGCGCGGATTATAAAAATCTGAACCAACGGTGGTCATCGCTCACGACTCGTGGGCAACTCGTACACGCGGCACGCCTCTTCAGTTCATCCAATGACATGCTTACAAGTTGACGGTGCAAATAAAACGAACCAGAGCTATTAACCCGCGCAATCATACACCTAACAAACCATTAAAACCGTCAATTTATTTAAAATAATAATTTATCCTAAAAAATAGCTCCAACATATAAACCCAGATTTTTGGATTCATTTTGTGAGGATCTTAAGAATCTTTACATTTTAGTCGTTCATCATATATTATACGTTCAATTTTTGTTAAATTCTATTTATATCTAATTTAAAATAATAACAATAAAATAATTTTTAACCGCACAATTCACTATATATGGCTGAAATATAAAAATCCTTAAAATTCCCTGTAATGAATCCGGAGGAATCTGTGTTTACCAACATATTTCTTCATATTTACTATTTTATTTATGCAAATAAATGGTAGAGATCCAGTGCAAGCGCGACTACAGAAACCATGCAAATATTGCACTCAGCTGGATCCCAAACAGTCAAACAGTTGACTCATTCAAATCAACAAACAAGGACATGCCGTGTGGATGTGGTAAGCAAATCAAATTTGGTGTTAAATTAAAGTACGGTATTACTCATATCTCAAACTTTTTTGGTTCATTTTCACATAATTTTTTTAATTGTGCCGGCAACACGGTCCGCTATACTAAGTATTATAATATAAGTCGTTAAAATTCATTTTCAAATATCCAATTACTTGTATTATCATTTCGTGTATCGAATCTTGATGTTGATTGCCGACACACTAAATCACTCATTTTCACAATCAACATTCTAATTTACTTTAAATTAATTTTTAATAAGAAGATTCAAATTCGGATAAAGGAAAGAAACTTACCTTTATGACTATACTTAATTGTTGAAATTAATCACATATGGTGTATTATTTTCACATGATCGTGTGTTATTAGATCTAAATATTGTATATAAGATCGCATGTGTACATACTTCATTCTTTAAACGAAAGAGTGGACTTCGTATTTTAGCTAAGAAGTAAAATTTACACAAATGTGATGACAAATATTTTATTCTAATAATGTATTGTCATTTATAAAAAAAATTCGAGAAGAACATTTCACATTAGATGAAACCACATGTACCAAATCTCAATTATTACATGAATCAAGAAATGGAAAGTGCATTTTAGTGAGAGATGATCCCTGCCGGATCCTCTTTGGAAGGATTATGGGATCCTCCTTGTGAGGATACTGAGATTCTCTAATCACATATGTTCATCGTATATTGTGTGGTCTGTTTTTATTAAATATTATTTATATTCAATTTAAAATAAAAAATTTATAATAATTTCTGACCGTACAATATATGATAAACAAATATAATTTAATAATTCCTGAAATTTATGTAAAGAAAAATCGACGAGAATCCTCGTTCCATTTTAGTAACAGAAACAGAGTGGGGCCCCTGATAATTTGGAAATGGACTTTTATTAGAGAGAGAGTGAAGTCTTGTGAAAGGAGATAAGAAGGAAGATACTCATAAGCTCAGTAGTATCCGCATCGCATTGGCAAACAAACGAACGAGTCTCAGTGACTCAGAGAAACTCAGAGACTGAGTGTCTTCTTCTTGTTCTGAGAGAGAGAGAGAGCATATTACAGCAATGGCAGCTTCCCAATTCTCTGCAACTCGCAGCGGAGCAGAGACAGCGTGGCATTGCAAATCGCAATCCAAACTGATCGATTTCAGTTCCAGGAAGAACAAATCCAAGCTTTTGTTCACAAGGACATCGAATCGGACTCGGTCGTTTTCGTTCTCGGTGAAGAGCGTTCTGGACAAGCCTCACGAGCTCAAGAATCCGATCATCGAACAAGGTCCTCCTCCTTATCTTCTCTGTTCTTTGATGTATATATTTATAAAAAAAACCATGCTTTCATGCTTTGATTGTTCATCACTCGCATTTTACCTTGTTAGTTTCAGAAAAGGATTGGGAACCACCATCTGGTTGTGATTAATTTACATGAAAGATGTTTTAAAAATCCATTCTTTGTTAGCCTGATGGTCATAATTTGCTATCCGTTTTTCCAATCAAACCCAACTTTTGAGGAGTTTCTGGAAGCGGGGTTTGTTGATTAGATGCCTAAGAGCTTGAAAATCATCCGGTTAAGCTGGATTTTTGCGATCTTGAATCGATAGATGGCACGAAATAGCTGATGGGTTCGGATCCTTTTTTTATGCTGACATTGGTAAATATGTGGTTGGTTGCAGGAAGGGTTTAGGATCATCCTTATCAAATTCTCAACCTTGAGATATATATTTCAGAGATTGCGCCTTTCTTTCGTATGTTTTAATGTAATGATTCCGGATACCGTGTTGTACTCAATTTAGCACTTTGCATTTTTTACTTAGATGATGCAAGCGCATTCAGCTCATTCACACCTGATGCTGCCTCCATCGCTTCAAGCATCAAATACCATGCAGAATTCACCCCGTTGTTTTCTCCGGAGAAATTTGAGCTTCCAAAGGCCTTCTTTGCAACTGCACAAAGTGTTCGTGATGCGCTCATTGTTAACTGGAATGCAACAAATAATCATTATGAAAAATTGAACGCAAAGCAGGCATATTATTTGTCAATGGAATTTCTACAGGTTTGTCATGAACTCCCTGAATTTGTTCCCCACAAGTGTGGATGTACATTCGGTCACTTATAGCTTGCAATATGCCTCATTTCATAATGTTCTGTTTTTGTAGGGTAGAGCCCTGTTAAATGCCATTGGTAATTTAGAGCTTGATGGTGCATATGCGGAAGCTTTAAGCAAGCTTGGACACAAATTAGAAAATGTTGCTAACCAGGTGAGGGTCCAGTCTTTACCTTTTCATCAAAATTTAGTTATGAAACATTCATAATTTTAATATTTGCATTATAAGCAACCGTTCATTTCTATAAATTTTGCTTGAAGTGTGTGTTTGTGTTTGTCTTTCTTGGCATGCTTTGTGTCTGTGTGTTTGTACAACTAGCTTATATAGATGATTTGATTATAGGAGCCAGATGCTGCACTTGGAAACGGGGGTCTTGGTCGGCTTGCCTCTTGCTTCTTGGACTCTTTGGCAACGTTAAATTATCCAGCATGGGGTTATGGGCTTCGGTACAAGTATGGCTTATTTAAACAGCTGATTACTAAAGATGGTCAAGAAGAAGTTGCTGAGGATTGGCTTGAGGTATGCATGCTTTCTGTGTTCATCTTTCGTTTCAACTACTTTATTGTCTTTAAAGGTTTCTGGTGAAATCTTTATGCCTTATTATTTGTTGAATCTTGCAGATGGGAAATCCCTGGGAAATTGTGAGAAATGATGTCTCCTATCCTGTCAAATTTTATGGCAAGATTGTTACTGGTTCGGATGGAAAACAACATTGGATTGGAGGAGAAGACATAGATGCTGTTGCTTATGATGTTCCAATACCAGGATACAAAACTAAAACCACAATCAACTTGCGGCTTTGGTCAACGAAAGCTTCATCACAGAGTTTTGATTTATATGCTTTTAATTCTGGAGAGCACATGAAAGCATCTGAAGGTTTATCAAATGCTGAAAAGGTTGTTTATTGTACTCCTTTTCCTTCTGTTTTCTTTCTTTTCCAATTTCCAATTTGATCAGAAAATACAGACTTCGGGTTTCTGTTGTCTTATTTTTCTTTTATTCGTTATTTGGTGTGAAGGGGGGCACTTGCTGCATTCTTTTAAAGAACTTATATTTAATATATATGTGTTACATGCGGAAATCTCTACTTATCAGGCCTATTCTTAGTGACCAGTTATTGTCTGCTTTGGGGTGTCTTTGTTATGTTGCTATTTTAACCACATATGGTTCAATTGGTAAAATAGCTGTTTGTTTGATGATTAACAGATTTGCTACGTACTTTATCCTGGGGATGAGTCAATGGAGGGCAAGACACTTCGTTTGAAGCAACAATATACTTTATGTTCTGCTTCTCTCCAAGATATTGTTGCACGTTTTGAGAGAAGATCTGGAGCAAATGTCAAATGGGAAGAGTTCCCCGAGAAGGTTGCAGTGCAGATGAATGATACTCATCCAACTCTCTGCATTCCTGAACTGATGAGAATTTTGATTGATTTGAAGGGTTTGGACTGGAAGGAGGCCTGGAGTATTACTCAAAGGTAACACCTTTTGTGATTATGTGGGAATACTTGTTAGTTCATTCTTAACCGTAGCAACTTCTTTTCCCTTACATCCTGTCACGTGTGTTGTAGGACGGTTGCATATACAAACCATACTGTTCTACCTGAGGCCTTGGAGAAATGGAGTCTGGAACTTATGGAGAAACTGCTTCCTCGACATGTTCAGATCATAGGGATGATAGATGAGGAGGTAATGCTGGACTATGTTAAAAAATAAAAAAGTTCTTACCTGTGTAGTTTTAAAAAATTTACCGATTCCTTGCATTTGCATACTTTGCAGCTCATTCAGGCCTTAATTTCGGAGTATGGCACAGCAGATTATGATTTATTAGAGAAGAAACTTAAGGAGATGAGAATATTAGAAAATGTTGACTTGCCTGCCAAATTTGCGGATTTAATTGTTAAACCCAAAAAGAGTTCCATTGCTGTTCCCAATGAAGAAGTTGAAGATTCAAAAGAGGAAGATGAATCTGCTGATGAATCTGCTGAGAATTCCATTGCTGTTCCCAATGAAGAAGTTGAAGATTCAAAAGAGGAAGATGAATCTGCTGAGAGTTCCATTGCTGTTCCCAATGAAGAAGTTGAAGATTCAAAAGAGGAAGATGAATCTACTGACGAATCTGCTGACGAATCTGCTGATGAAGAAAAAGTACCTGTGAAGAAACACAAAGAGGAAAAAAAGAAAAAGGTTGTGGTGGAACTACCGAAGTTAGTACGTATGGCGAATCTCTGTGTTGTGGGTGGTCATGCAGTGAATGGTGTTGCTGAAATACACAGTGAAATAGTGAAAGATGAAGTATTTAATTCATTTTATAAGGTAAGCCTTGACGGTTTTAGTAAAGACAAGGCTCTTTCAAGGTTCAAAAATTGCTCTTATTATTGATCTCTAACCTGCAAATTTGGCAGTTGTGGCCTAATAAATTTCAAAACAAAACAAATGGGGTGACGCCAAGAAGATGGATCCGCTTCTGTAATCCAGATTTAAGTAACATTATAACAAAGTGGATTGGCACGGAAGACTGGGTCTTAAATACTGAAAAACTGGCTGAACTACGAAAGGTAAATGTCATAAGAATGAATGAGTTGGAGCTTATGTTGAATTTTATATAATTTTCGGAGTATGTTATGGCCATATACTTATCTCAGTTATTTGATTTTGTGATAGTTTGCGGACAATGAGGATCTCCAAACCCAATGGAGGGAAGCAAAAAGGAACAAGAAGTTGAAAGTTGTGTCATTGATCAAAGAAAGAACGGGATATTCTGTCAACCCTGATGCAATGTTTGATATACAGGTAATTTCTATGCATTCAAATCTCCTTCAAATTCAAATGTATATTAAATAGATAGAATCCCGCAAAGCCAACTTTGCGCATAGTTGGTTTATTCACTGCACAAAATTTCCTTCTCATCGTGCCTCGATCAAAGTTTTCACTTCTTATTGGAATGTTTCTATTCAGGTGAAGCGCATTCATGAATACAAGCGACAACTGATGAATATTATGGGAATTGTTTACCGCTACAAGAAAATGAAAGAAATGAGTGCTTCAGGAAGGAAATCAAAGTTTGTTCCACGCGTTTGTATGTTTGGAGGAAAAGCATTTGCTACATATGTGCAAGCCAAGAGAATTGTGAAATTTATCACAGATGTAGGGGCAACCATAAACCATGATCCTAGTATCGGTGATCTACTGAAGGTATGGACATTTTGATTTTAATAGGGTCCTTGCATTAACAACTTGATAAAATCAAGCGATTTTGCAATGCTTTATTGACTTACAGTTAATAACTTAATATAAGTTGGCTCAGTAAAAAAACAAACACATGGAATATCTTAACAAGTATGTATTTTGGATTGCTGTGAGTTCATCTGAATTACTGACCTACTAATTTATATTATTGATTGTCATATTAGGTTGTGTTCGTCCCCGATTACAATGTCAGTGTTGCTGAACAGTTAATTCCTGCAAGTGAGCTCTCACAGCACATCAGGTAATTCAGTCTTATTCGTCATGATTTATTGTTTCGCTGGCCACATGATTTTTCTGTCTGCAATTGGTAAATGGAGAAGCATAAGCAGGAATTGGTTTTAAACTTTTTCCACTGCTTAGGTTTTTAGGAATAATTGATATTTTAGTAAGAAAAATATGAGTTTGGCTGGGTTCGTATTAAAATATTATTAATGCGAGAATAATCAAGAGTCAAATTCAAGCAGATTAGCTGGGGAAGGCATAGGGTTTTTCCCTAACCCACTTGATGAAGTACATCAACTATAGTTGTAACTTGTAGACGAGAGAGTTCAGATCATTGTGTATTAAACTAAAAACCTAGGTGAGCCTTCCTTGTGTTGGGTATATCATGGGATCCATATTTTATGGAACTCGTACAAGGCCGTAAAAATACTTATGTATACACTCACAAGCCAACCGTTATGTTATCTTCGCCTCTTGTTAATTATTATTTATTTGTAGTACCGCGGGCATGGAGGCCAGTGGAACCAGCAACATGAAGTTTGCAATGAATGGCTGCATCCTCATTGGGACTCTAGATGGTGCCAATGTTGAAATAAGAGAAGAGGTTGGGGAAGACAACTTCTTCCTCTTTGGTGCTAAAGCTCATGAGATTGCTGACCTGAGAAAAGAACGAGCTGAGGGAAAGGTTTGTCTCGATAACCAAATTATTGCTTTTTGTGCCCTTGCTTTCAATTTTTACCAAAGAACTGATCCAGTGAAAATGCTTCAAAGAACGGAAAATCATTTCTTTCTTTAGGATGCGTCTCTAATGGAATTTTGATGCCTCTCTTGGTGCAGTTTGTTCCAGACCCACGTTTTGAAGAAGTCAAGGAATTTGTCAAAAGCGGTGTTTTTGGGTCCTACAATTATGACGAACTGATTGGATCCCTGGAAGGAAATGAAGGGTTTGGCCAGGCAGATTATTTCCTGGTGGGCAAGGACTTCCCCAGTTACATAGAATGCCAAGAGAAGGTCGATGAAGCATACCGAGACCAAAAGGTGAGTTATCCATGCATCCATGGCCCTTGTTTGCTGCTACATGCTACACATTTCTCCTCGATATTGATACATTGCTGGCATACATTCCCTCTGCTTAATTTCATCGTACTTTACATTCCGCGAGCAATGTTTTGAGTTAATTCGCGGCTAATATTTTTACCTGATGTTGTTGGAGCAGAGATGGACAAGAATGTCGATCCTGAACACAGCAGGCTCGTACAAGTTTAGCAGTGACAGAACCATTCACGAATATGCTAAGGACATATGGAACATCAACCCCGTCGAGTTGCCATAGAAGCTTCTTCTTGCAACAAACACGGTCTTACCACGTCGTTGTGATGAACCTCGGCTTTTATCGTTCCCCTCCCTCCCTCTTTCTCATGTGAAGATAAAATGCTCGGAATAAAAGAGCAGCGTTTGGTTGCTACAATAGTACAGTAAGTGCTTGGAAAAAAGTGGGTATTTGAAATAAGCACCACCATCTCGTATGTAAAATATTCCGAACAAAGGCAGTGAGGCACCATCTATATTTGTCGTTTGGTTCAGTAAATGTTTAGTATTTTCTGTTTTTTTTTCTTATCTCAAGTAGCCAAATTAACGAGTATGATCGCATCCTACCCCATTGACTTACAACGTATATTCAGTGTGAAACTTTCGTGAATGGAACCGGTCAGTCTCTTAATATTTATTTAAAGGTCATTCTCACGGAAAATCATTAGATATTGTTTAGTCATCTAAATGTGTGAAATAAATTAATTGTTTATTGTGAATACGCTACTCGGTACTTACATTGTTGATTTATTTGATACACTTGGATAACTAAACAGTACTCGATTCGAATGATTTATTGTAGAGATGATTTTCAAATGAAAACTTAGAGACTGAACAGTTTCGATTATAAAAAATTTTACGATAAAAATACGTTATTTGCGAGTAGAAAAAAGAAGTTCAGCTCTCTAAGATTATGGGCAACTAGAGAACCACACTCACATCTTAAAATGTCTTTTTTTTTAAGTGGGCATTGCAAACACATAGCCAGAAGAGCACAGAGATCGATTCAAGTAGTGATCCCATCTACGCTCACATGATGTTTAATTTTGTTCGGCATATTTATGAAAATTTTGATGAAATGGTTTAGACTAAATTTATTTTAATATTAAAAAAAAAATTTTAAAAATTTGACGCACGGACCCGCACATCTCACACAAACAGTTTATGAAATTTTTTACTGTTTATGAAATTTAACAGTACTACACTGTTTATGAAACTTAAAACACTGTGTATGAAACTTACTACACTGTTTATGAAAACTTACAACACTGTTTATGAAAATTACTATACTGTTTATGAAAACTTACGACACTATTTTTGAAACTTAAATGGTACTAAACAGTTTATGAAACTTATTGCACTGTTTATGAAACTTAACGATACTATACTGTTTATAAAACTTAACGGTACTACATTCTTCTCTCTCATCTTCTTGAATTTTCTTGGCACATTCTCACCTTCCAAACACATTTTCTTATTCTAATTTTCTTCGATACTCATCAAATTTTCTCTGTATCTCTTTAATTTCTTAACTTTCTACACCACGTGTTATTATGTAAATGGTGAGAAATTTTATTTTTTAACACAAGAATCTCACCACTTGTATAGAGACGTGGTGTATCATCCCGTGTTCCGGGCACATTGAAAAATCTCTCGTCATCTTGATTACTATTGGAAAATAACACCACAAAAATAAAACTGAAAAATGTAATTCAATTTGAAATCTTTCTCTTATTCTAAGAGAATAATAATAATAATAAGGGTAAATTACAAAAAACTACCTCAACTATTGGTGTCACGACACTTTCATAACTCATCTTTAAAACGTGACAATGTCATACCGCATCTTACGAATTTGTGACAATGTCATACCTCCGTCAATTTTTCTGTTAGTTTTTCTGTTAAGTGCTGACGTGGCAAAATATGGGGACCACTCACTAATACAGCCGGATTAAAAAATAATTAAATATATTTTTAATAATTAAAAATTAAAAAAATTAAATTTTGTTAAGAGAGAGATTTAATATAAAAATATTTTTTTTAATTTTTAATTATTAAAAATATATTTAATCCAGCTGTATTAGTGAGTGGTCCCCATATCTTGCCACGTCAGCACTTAACAGAAAAACTAACAGAAAAATTAACGGAGGTATGACATTGTCACAAATTCGTAAGATGCGGTATGACATTGTCACGTTTTAAAGATGAGGTATGAAAGTGTCTTGTCACAAATTCGTAAGATGCGGTATGACATTGTCACGTTTTAAAGATGAGGTATGAAAGTGTCGTGACACCAATAGTTGAGGTAGTTTTTTGTCATTTACCCTAATAATAATGTCTTAATGATAGCTGACAATGGGGGATAAAAGAGGGGAGGGGTGGGGTGTATACGCGGCTCATGGGGTGTATTCACTTGTAGATGTTCTTATTCAATACGTATTTTTATATCCTAAAAAACCGCGTCCGTAAAGTTTACGCAAGCCAAACCTACAAGTCAAAGATTGGAGTTCTTAAAGCCTTGAATCTAGGATGTAACTAGATATTTGAATTTGAAATGCACTTTAAAGTTGTATTGGAGTGTTTTCTTTTGGGTCAAGGCAAGTGCATCTTTTCATACTTGCAATAGAAGATTGATAGATAGAGGGAGAGAAGTAAACAATATGTATGTCATGATTTGTCATGTATTCGATATGACTGTCTAACTAGAGTAATTCATATCGAGTGAGACTATAAAATCGAGTAGAACCAAAATATAAGGATTCTTATATTTTTTTAGAGGTATCCTACCAATGACATGGACGGACATCTTACACAAGTTTTAAAAAGGTCCCCTGATGAGGTGTTCTCGAACTTTATGCACTTAAAAAGTAAAATAATGGAAAAAAGAAGGGGGAAAAAGTAACATTTCTTGGGACCGAAATGTATCGCTGAGATTCCAGTCCTGGGCTGCTGCCTTTAAGTCATAAGCAGTAAACAGAAGCTTTACCGCTAGAAACTCCCAAAGCTGCTTTTGATGGAATCACTTCTCAGTTGGGCATCAGACCCATCAACAGCTCTTGCTTATGTTCATTTCCAAGCCACCAGGACTTGAATTCAACATCACCATTTTCGACTGGACGGCTAAGATCAAATGCATCGCAGATGTCGGAAATCTGCTGCTTCAGCACTCTGGACTCTTGTGCACCTGTACCGGGGTCTTTGCCGAAATGAACTCTCTTGTGGCCCCCCAAAGCTTGGCCTGTTGCAAACACCTTCAAGCAGATGGAGCACTTGTGACCCTTGTTCTCCATTACTCTTTCCGTCTCCCCTTGTGCTGCTGAATTATCACTGCATTCAAGCTTGGCAATCGGAATTCTATGATCCTCAATTTTTACGGCAGAACTGTTGCTGGTTGATTTGTGAACTCTTTGATGAGCTGCAAGTGCCTGATACGACCCGAAAACTTTGTTGCAAATCCTGCACTTGCGCTCTCTTTTCTTCGGGGAATCAGCAAAGACTTCAGATTCAGTAGCATATAACATGGGTTTATTGTTCAAACCCGACTTCATTGATCCGAATGCAGCTACATCCGATTCTACTTCCTCGATAATATCCACATTCATTTCCACTTCAGTGTCACACAAACCAGATGCAGTTTCCTCATCCAGTCTAGGCCTCTTATAACCTGCACCCCTGGAGAAACTGTCTTCCATTTCGACATTCTTTTCCTCATCACTCAGAAACCAAGAACCGTTTTCGCTGAATTCAAATACTTTCTTCTCATCAGAGACATTCTTGCAATCAGAAATGCAATCAAACAATTTCACAGTATCGCCACAAACATCACAAACAGAAACACCACCCTTCTTTCCCATGATCCAATTCTTTTGACTTGGTGATTGAACTTCCAATGACAACGAATTGTTATCCGAAGACTCGGTCGCCGAACTAATTCGACCCAAATCGCTTCCACTACCAGATATGATCATCAAACAAATAGCCCCCTCTACTATTTCTTCCCCGAATTCAGTAACATAATTGGATTCATTCACACAAAAACTCGAAAAAGAACAGCTTGAATTAGTATTCTTGTACCTCAATCTTTTCGATCTTTTCTTCCGAATCAGCCCCATTGTCTCACTGCTGTACTGATAGCAATCCACAGAAAGCTTCTTGCTTGAAGAAACAGTCTCCAATCCATCAGCTCCCCTAATCCTTTCCGAGTGGCATCTGCTATGAGTAGCTAAAGCTTTCAACGATTCAAACCCTTTACCGCAAACTTCGCAAGACCGCGTCTCCTTCCTCTCCCTCCCCGAGTGATGCCTCATGTGCCCGAACATTGCCCTCATCGAATCAAACCCTTTGCCACAAACTCTGCACCTGCAGACGGTCTCATTTTCTTCCCCTGAAGAAGGTTTAAACTTCAAGTCCCCTGAAAATTTCCAGGACTTTTTCGGGTTCCTTCGTAATCCATAACCAGCGTGATCATCGTCTTCAACCTCAGAATCCACTCTGCACGTTTCGATCTTTTTCTCCGTTTTAGCAGATTTTCTTGCTCCATGGCACCTCATGTGACCTCCCAAGACTCTGCCGCTCACAAAGCTCTTTTTGCAGAGCTTGCACACATGCTCCATCATCTTAACCAGAAAAGCAAACGAACCCAGATCCCAGAACCGAGAAGGAATCCAATTTTCCGAGAAAGTTTGAATCTTTCCACCGCATTCGAGGAAAAAATTGCTGAAGGAGCTCAAGAAACAGAGGATGCTGAAAACCCAGATCAGAGACGAAGCTTTCTTGCTTTTTTCAAAAGTGACTGGAGAAGAAGCACTTTTGGGTTTTGTAGAATTTGAGGTCAAGAACAAGATATGGGTCCCTAATCAAAACCTCTCCGTCTCTCTTGGGGAAGAAACGATTCAGATTTCAGAGTTTTCGTTTGAGCAGAAAGGTCTCTCTCCTCTCTCTCTCTCTCTCTCTCTCTCTCTCTCTCTCACTCTCTCTCTCGTGTGGTGCTTGAAGACATGTAAAAATGTGGAAGCCAAAAAGCAAAGCAATATCTTTGTAACTGCAGCACTGACTTAGTGAGAGGACTGCTTTGCCCGTGGCGGGCAAGACTAGACACAACGAAAACGAATTAAATGTTTAATGTTGGGATCTTTCTGGCACTAATCTCTCTCTCTCTCTCTCTCTCTAGATTTTCTCTCTGTAAATGTTTGTTGTTGGGAGCTTATGCCTCATTTGGAAAGAGAAAAAGAAACGAAATCCTTGCATGAAAGCAAAGCTATAGTCCCAGACTCCGACTTTTGTCCCACTTGCTCGTCTTTATCAAGCTACCAACTTTCCTACTGCTGCCACCATGCTCGCTCGCATTTTGGCATTTTTGTAATTAACATATGAAATATGTGTATTTATGTCAACTTGCCGGATTACGGCACTAGTCTGGGATGGGCAAATACTCATTGATTATAGGTAACTGCGATTACCCGTCTATTTAAATTTTACGGTTACAGTTATGAGTAACCGTTTAGATAAATAAATTGTTATCGATTGCTACGTTTTGGCATTTTTGTAATTAACATATGAAATATGTGTGTTTATGTCAACTTGCCGGATCACGGCACCGTCTGCTGCAGACACACACAAGCAAACAATCATGTATCCAGGTCGGATAGGCAACGTCGTTCAAAATGGTGGACTCAAATTCGGAGAGTTAGATGGACATGAATTTTCTAATTTATTACGAAAAATTATTTTTTCTTTAAATATTATAATATTGATAAACGCTTTTCTACTAGATATATTTATAAATAGAAATGATTTATGTACTTGTCCGTCTCATATTTCCGATATCAAGCTTTAAGATTGAACAAATAAGATAATAAACAAAAGATAAAAATGAGAAGAAAATAAAAGCGGATAAAGATAAAAAAGACAGTGTAAAAGTCACACCAATAAAAAATTGTACTTGTACTAACACAACAAAAAGTGGGTGACCAAATGCGGAGGCAGAAGTGACTTAAATACCTAAAAGGACCCTAATTTATGGCGTTGCTTGGGGTGCAAGGCTCAAGAATTGGGTGATCCTACCTTCATGTGATCTGTGTACATTTTATTTCCAAGGACATAGCAACCAACGGACTGGAAATATAAGTGCCTATTTACCACTTTGTTCTCCTCCTAAGCAACCCTACACAAGGGACAAGGTCCCAACCTCACTGTCCCCAACCGTCGAATGCACGGCAAATTTGACAGGGGTAGCATGGTAAAAAGCAGTCGAAGGCACAGTAAATTAGACTGGGTAGGCAGCTGGATGGTTAATGTCTTTTTTCTTTTTTTTGGATCTTTGAAGGAAGTACCTTAGTATGCATAAAGTTAATAATTTAGTCACGTCAAAAGAATTGACATTTGACCAAACTCTTGACCCTTAATTCTACAAAGTAGGGTATCGCATGGACCATGGTAGAGTTTTTCCTTGCTCAAGTTAGACAATCTTAAGCCTTGGACACTACTTTTCAAACCCATGATCTGTTTTTTTCGTCGGAAAAACATTCCCGCGCACTTCTTTTGAGATGAGCTAAAAAAGCTATATTAAAAGTGAAATTATTCATAAACTCTATGTCAACTCATATTTTTAGCATAATTTTTTATAATGTTAACATGAAAATTTACGTTGGACAGTGAAATAACATAGAATCCATTAAAAAAAATATATATATTAAAAAGCTTTCTAGAGAAGTTTGGACAAGTATTTAATTCATGTAAAAATTCATTTCCAAAGGATTGGGAGAAATAGTATCAAATAAGAGTGACAACACTGGGAAAACGAACACAAAAAAATAAAACGAATTAACCTCACTACCAAAAACAAAAAGATGCAGTGTAAATTCTTGGCAACGAACTTTTGATTCGATTTCTTCGATGAAAACCATCCCCTTTGTGTTACTGTTCTCACGGGACTCATCCTCAGAAGGAAAAACAGGATTTTCGTCTCAAGGAAGAACATGGGTAATGAAATTCTACCCTATTCACTGAAGGAAGGAGTTTCCCGGCCACGGTAATCCCTTTGACTAGCAGACGGAGGACATCAATCGTTTACTAGAAACCTACATCTGTAGCTGTCTTCTTCCAATTCTTCCAAGAACTGAAAAAACCGAAAGAAAACTACTTTCATTTTTGAAGAGTTAATAATCGATCAACAACTTGAAGCTCTTCCTACAGGGTTCTCGAAATCATGAACAAAAGGCTTTAAGGAGTTCGTACAGCCCAAAGCTGGCTTGAAACGAACAACAGTACGAGGAGTTATTAGTTGTACTGTAGTTCACCTCCGACCTTTGCCATCTCAACATCTAATTGTGCTGATGCAGGCCAGTCAGGATGCTTCGCATACTTAAATATACGAGTTGTCATTCTACACTGCAATTTTTGAATCTTTCTCCTCCGTTAGTGGAGCATATAACTCAACTGTCTTGCTGATACTCATATGATGTGCAAGAATCATCCTGAATATCATAATTCTCTCTGTTACTGCTAGGGGTTTTATCCAAAAGCCAAGTTTCAGTAGCACCACCACAATCACCAATGGGATTCTCAACATGAGCTCCTGAGCCATCATCTATATCACCTGCATCCTCGTCCTTAATTCCATCACAACCAACCACATGGGGACCACCATTACAACCATCTACGTCATCAGCATCCTCAATGTGTTCATTGAAGCAGCCTAAATGTTCTACCTGATCATAGGCAGGAGCATCTATATTTACAGGAGATTCCACTAAAGCATCCTCGTCATCATCAACCACTCCAAGTTCACCTTTTTGCCACTCATCATCATCACTATCAATGTTTAGAGGGTCAAACCTATTCTGCTCAGCACGCTTACGGAGCATGAAAACATTGAAATAATAGCTGACAAGCTCTTTGTGCGGTCGCAAAGGAAAAGCCACTGAGAGGTGGGGCCAGAAGTTCTTACCCAATGATGCAGGATTAGAGAGGATGGCATTGTGGAAGGCACGCTCTTCCTCTTTAGTCCATTTCTCTGCAACCTCCTCTCCCATTTCACAAAAGCCCAACTCTTCAAATAGGTGATGTCCAAGGTCTTCCCTTAATTTTTCTCTTGCTTCCATGACATGCTGTCTCACACATCTAACAGAACCTGCATCAGCACACTTACAGTTGTTTCTAGCTCTCACATCTTCACAGAAATAGTTTTCAAATGTATCCAGCTCAGGCATAGAAATGATACAGGTACCCATCAGCTTCTCCTGATTGACACCAAGGCCTTGGCCGGAAGCATATGAAAGTTCATGCCGAGGATCCAATTTCTCCAGATGATCTGAAGAGTGTGAATCCTCGCGGCCCCATTCTGGAACATAAGCTTGATGCTGAGGTCCGATAGAAACTAGCTTTTGAGGAGGACAATCAACAGGAGATGAGCAGATCACATCAGAATGAAGTAAAGCCCTCAAATGGTTTGCAGGTGAAAAAAATTCTGGGAATAATGATAGATGCCCTGCTGCCTCAGGTCTTACATGAGCTTCAAACATATTGTTGTTGGCCCACCAAAATCGGAAGGAGCTTCCAGAAGCACCAGTTTCAAGTTCTTTGTAGGTCTCATTTGAGGATTCAGTTCCCAAGTCACTTGCAGACCTTCCTTCGACTGGACATTTACTAAAACTCCCGTCACCTTCACCATCTTCATATTGTAATTACATCAGCTATAAGATCAAACTCAATATCTACAGATTACACTAAGCTAATAAAAACCATGCATGAGTCCTCGTAAACAACATACTAACTCACACCAGATTACACTGATGCCATTATTTCTTTTCAAAGGTCAGGTTGTGTTAATGGTCCAGATTCAACTCTAAATTGCAATTCCAGATCCACGGCGCATGTTATGCATTTACATCTTCTAAAGTTTCCGCCAATCATTATACGCACAACTTGAAAATCAAAGTATTATTGACCAATTGACCATCCAACTATTTGGTACCTGAAATCTGAAATTTCTGGGGGCCGCTACTCAAAGGAAAAGTATCCACAACTGGAGCAGGCTCATTAGCATGTTCCAATCGTCTTGGGTGCTTACAAGCAACCTCATAAGAATCCTCAACCTCAATTGGCCGTTTGTTTATCATTTTGTCCTGCAAAGTGAAGCCACATTTAAAGTGGAGCATTGAATATGCAACACAGCATTTATATACCTAAAACTCCCACAAAAAGCGGAAAGCCGCAAACAAACATCTCAGAAACGAGAAGAAAATAACAATCCTACATGAATCAAAGCCTTTTGAATGACTTGACTTAATCGACGCTAACTACAAATGAAAACAGATAACATACTGCATAAGAATGAACATAACATTGTTCGCCCTTTCACAACAAATACAGAATTTAAAACAACAACTGCATCAGGTAAGGCAAACAATCGGCATAATGTATTGAATCTACTACGTCAACAAAAATGATTCGTATGATTCCACCGACTATTTAGTCGCTTAGTATTCAATTCTCTCATTTTTCCTCTCGACAAGTGACAGTGACACTTATTCCTTAAAAAAGAACATACCATGTTAATTTCAAAACATATACCAATTTCTATATTGCAACACATGCAGGTTTTGAATATTGTTTTATACCAATTTCTATATTGCAACACATGCAGGGGCACTAAAAGCAAACAATTATAGTCCAACAGTCAAACAACACCAACAACAAAGTCTTTTCCCACTAAATAGGGTCAGCTATATAAATCTTAGAACGTGCTCGGCTTTGTATCACGTCTTCCGGTAGATCAGTACAGCAGTCAAACAATTATCTAAAAAGCATATTAATTTATAAAATAAAATAAAAGAATCTACTTTAAAAATTTATAATAAAAAAATAAAAAATAAAAAGATTAGTACTACTGGGCTTAGCTGAAGAAGCTGATCCTTACCTGAAAATATTGACGTCCCGGCAACTGACAAAAGCACCCAAAAATCAGCTTCTCAGAAGTCAAACCCCAAAAATTACTATACTTATAATTTTAAAACTAATTTACGAGCAAAGAAACGTGCAGTAAGATGTTTATCCCCAATTTATACAGATGAAAATAATATAAAATTGGAAACTTCAAAAACCAAAAAAAAATTCTCAAATTTTCTGATAATTTCGGAAAATTTTGATCTTTCGGACCACAAAAACCTATCGGGTAAACAAATTTTCACAGGTCAAGAAAAAACCCTTTTAGGATCGAAAATTTTTCTGGATTTTTCAAAACCCTAACCCTAGAATCGGATTGGAGGCACGGCGAGGTAAGAAATTGGGATCAACGGGTAGAGAAAAGATTGAATTGAACGAATAAAATCTCGAATTGATGATCGGCGATAGAAATTTGATCAAATCTGAATGGGAATGATAGAGATTGGGGATCGGGTAAAATTTTGGCGCTGGCGGGTTTTATAGCCATTTGTGGTTTTTCTGGGGTCCGAAGAATAGAAACTTTCTGGTAGATAAAATTACTGAAAGAGGTAAGAATCCTCGATAAAATTACGATGAATGCCACTGTGATTCTGGATTCTTGGATGAGCACGAAAAAGATTCTGTCAGGTAATTGTCAGTGTAAGAATTTTGACAGCTACTAGCATTTCGCCACGTCCCAGTCCGAAGAACGGTTTTCAACGACGCGTCGTTTGTTTTGAAAGTGATCAAACGGTGTGGCGTGTTCACACATTTTTTAATTGAAATCAATCCTTAAATTAGAGGTAGGCATGGTCCGAAGTTGAATCGGTTTTACTCTTAAATCATGACCAAACTAACTACAATATAACGCCTTGGCTCGGATTGGATACCACAAAATAAAATTTTAAAAATCGAACTGGACCAAATCAATGTTTAATTGGTCGATTCAGACGATTTCGTTTATAAACTGTCACTTTTTTGTTATTGAGTTTCAAGCTCATCAACATTGCACATTAAACGTAATCATTGTTCATTGTTTTCTCTCAATTAGTACAAATACTTATAGACACTTTCCAAACGAGCTCTTATATTTACTCAATTTTATTTTAAAATAACATATATATGTATATACACACACATACACAAAGAAGACTTACCTGTAATTAAATGTTGTGAAGCTCAGATTGTAAGAATTTTGTCAAATTTGCAGTCCCTTCTTCTTCAGCCACCAGTGCTTTCCAAGGCGTTGGAAGGAAGTGCTTCAAGACTCAAGTCCATACCAAAGTCAAAGAAGGTCAACATTAAGTTTTTAACAACAAACGGCCCCGTCATTTCAAAAGAAACTAAAAATATTAGGAGAATGATTTTCGCGCATATTTTTTTTTTAAAACTATGTGATGGTAACGAGTTCCTACATATACAATTGACCGAATGTTAAAAGATATGAAAAATATTGGCGTAAAAAAGTAGGGTAAGTAGATAAATTGTTTTCTCCCTTACACTCATCATATGTGTGTCTGGTTCTATTTCCGTACATTGAAGTGGTTTAGAATGTTGATCATCTTCTCAAAAAAAAAAAAAAAGAATGAAAATTCTTAACTGATCAAAATAAATGGTATACCTGCAATCTTGTTAAGTACATATTGATCACGTGCCCTTGTATATGCATTTCTGGAGAAGTACCAAAACTTGTAAAATCAAATAGTCCGATCGTTCAATTTTACATAAGAAAAATCATTGTTAAGATTATTCTTTACACTGTAAGAATCACATTTGAAACCGTCATTATATCATTATCCTATGCATTCCAATATGTAACGCAACAACAAATCAACAACAATTAAAATAACGAGCACATGCTTTCTGGTCTAAGCAGATGACTACCAAAATTAACTGTATATTTGGAATAACAAAATACACACACACACACAGGTTTGTAGAAAACGGCAGGAATTAAAAATAGAAGCTAGCAAAATAAATTGAAGAAAAAACTTCCATTCAGGCTCCCAGTGCTTCAATTAATATCAACACTGATTTCCTGATCACATCCCATGTACGAATCACACATGAAATATAGGGTGTACGTCTTCTTCCCGGCAGTTTCGGCTGCAGGAGCAGCGAGTTCGAGCTTTATCTTTGACTTCTTTTGCACGGAAAATTTCTTGATGTCAAGCTAGGAGTCAGTCTTGGTATCTCCAACTACAAGCCACCACCCTTCTTCTTTCCGCTTGGGATATCTCGGAGCATCAGCAGGACCTATCTCCGCCCGCCCATCAAGCTCGCGATTAAGACTGACTTGCAGTGTGATCTTATCTTCCCTAGCGTTAATACTTTCGCAACCTAAGACCTCATAATTCACATGAATGTCAGGAAACCGGTTGCAAAACCGTTCAACATTAAGCAACTGTGCATCTAACATCTCGAGTAGCTTGCGTCTCTCATCGTCTTCCATCTCTTTCAAATCAAATACAGTTTCCACGCTCTTTTCAGAATTATCTTGACATCTCTTCGCCAGCTTATTTGTGAAATGAGGAAGCTGTAGAATCTCCGAATCGCAGTCCCACATACCCTGAGTCACCATCTGGCTCAACTCCATCGATTGGACAGCAAGTCTTAGCCAGCCGTTACTGGAAATTACATCAATCATTGCATAAACCAACCTAGTTGCGGAAAGGATCACCTCTTGCTGGTCCATTGTTAGGTTCCCTCCTACAGGATGACGGGAGAAGTGAGCCTGAAGCAGCGTATTTGCTTTCACATGAGGGTCTGTGCATTTGGGATTCTCGAAAGAGAACCTTTGGTGGTTAATTAACCTTCGGACCACCTCTTCATCCCCGGATCGTATGGGAAGCTGTGAATACTCTGAAGCTTGAGCTAGAATCTCCAGAAGACCCTTCATCTTTGTTTTGGAAGTTAAAGAAGAACTGAATCGCCCTACAGTTGTATAACCGAGGTAATAATACGATGCTATCATGCCAAGAGGCAAATGAGATAAGTTTATTTCATTCTTGATAGCAATGCACTTGCTTGCTTCCAAATCACTCAGTGTCGTTTCAACAAGCTCCGAGAGGTGTTCAGAAAGATGCCGCTGACTAACTACCTGGAGATTATAATAATTGGGATTTTATGTGATCCTCCTGTACAAGAAGGTCCTTGTAAGATAATCAACTGCGTCTTGCTTGTTCTCAATCATTCCAGCAACAATTTCTGCATTTACATTATCATGTAGGTAATGGTGGAAATGGCTTGCAACAGGCAATGCTTCATACAAGAACTTCCTGTAGTATTCTTTACGAGGCGTGTGGCAGAGGATGAAACACTTCCCAGAATCATCTAGCAGAGGGCGATTGGCACCTCCCATCATCTGCAACAGATCAGTAACATGGTAATCAGTGTGAACATTCTCCCGGCAGTCATAATATTGGGTTCCTATCACAACCACCAAATGAGCTGACAGCGGTACTCCCCAACACATTGAACTACTTATTACACACACTTGAATCCAACCAGATTCATAAAGCTGTGACACAATTTGTTGATCTGAACTAGTTAAGCCCTCATGCAAGTAGCCCACTCCAATGCGCAAAGTGGATTGTAATCTTTCATCATTAAGGCTTCTAATCAAAGACTCGATATGACCTTCCCAAGACCGCAATAAAAAATGTAGTTTCTCATTGTTTACATTTGAGCAAGTCACCAGATGCTCAGCGGTTAGTCGGACGTGTTTCCTTGTAGGAACATACACAAGAGCTGGTTCACCATTTCTGGCATGTTGGACAATGACAGTGTATGTTAGTTTCATCATTGCTTGCATCTTTGCTTCAAAATCAGCAAAATCCACCCCCTGAATGTGTATTTCAAGAGGCACTGGACGTGCTGCAGGAGGAAAATTGAAAACGCTGTGAGAGGTAGCCCCAATCCATTCTCTAAGATCTTTTGCATTTCCAAGAGAAGTTGAGACGGCCACAATACGAATCATGTTCCCAGATTGAGTTGATATATATCTCATCCTATATACTATTGCCTCCAAGATTGGACACATTGACCACTAATCAAGTGGAGTTCATCTACAATAAAAAGACTAACCTGTTGAACATGTTTCCACTGTTTCCTGTGGCGAGATAAAGCATCCCATTTCTTTGGAGTGCTGATGATAATATGACTTTTCTCAAGCAGTTTCACGTTTGTATTTATTTCCCCAGATAATTTTTCAACGCACAGATTGAGACCCTTTTCCAAACTTCCTTTCCCAGTCACTGTAACGCTCATTAGCAAGAGCTTCAAAAGGTGCAATATACATAACACGCATGACATGACTATTAGCTTTAGTGCCCTTTTGATGATTCCTCAACGTGGCAAACTCTGCACATATGGTCTTCCCACTCCTTGTTGGTGCAGCAACTAAAACATTCTCATCTGAATTATATAGAACAATGAAGACCTGAGTCTGAATAAGATTAAAATGCTTAAAATCATGATCGTACAGAGCTTCAAACACTGGATTCCTTAGTGCAGCCAAGGGAAATGGTTGCAAGTCCAATAACTCTGTAGGTGGATGATACTTATCAGGTAAGATGAGGTGCTTGAAAGAAACAAGCAAAACAGTCTCCGACCCAAGCCACCTATCCGACACAACACGAATGTAGTATTGGGGAGGAAATGGTTCAGAAATTGGAACTGTGAACTTCATAGTATGATCCTCATCAACATACAGCTTCTTCAGTAGAAAATATTCATGATGAAGAATGCACTCACCGTCATTCTCCTCCACTATTACCCAAAAGGGCTCCACATATCTATGAATTGTGTCTTCCCACTGAAAGTCTGGTGTTATAACAAGCTCGATCTGTAGTACTGTGCAAGTAATCCGTTGGACATGGGCAGCAAGGTTTAATTTGGGGAACTGGTGGATGAACTTATGAAGAGTTCTTCCTATCTTTGGCATACGAATAACCTCCCCCAGCTTCTGTAGAGAGAGGTCATAATACCTTTCCCAGGCCAAGTCCTTCTTCTCCAATTTTATCAAAATATCATTCCTTATTAACCCATTGAACTGGCGAATGGGTGTTTGGACGCCCCACATCCTCTTATCAACCATTTTGCACAATTTCAATGTCTTTCCTGCTAGCTGAGCCCATCCTCGTTTCAAGACAATCTAAAAAATAGCCCGTAGAAGACGCCCCCCACTCTGAGTAATGAAAACCATATCAGATGTCAAAGAAAGCCCTTCAAGTTTCAGTTGTGAAATATAAGCTTGCAACAAAACATTAATCTTGGCACTGGGCTCTTCCAGACCGCCATTGACCGAGACAGGAACAAGATCCAATAGTTGTGCAAGTTCCATCTTTTCATCCTGCCGTATAGTGACGTATATAAAATCCTCACTTAGTGAAAACAACCGAAACAGATCTATATCACCCATTGTGGACTTTAATAGCTCATTACATGTGGATATTGTTCCATAAGTTATATAATAATAACTCGCAATGCGCCCCAGGTCTATGACCTGGAAGTATCCACTTTTTCTATCATACCTAATCAAATTGTTCCGGTCCAAAATGGTTGCAGCAGAATGGATCAGATCTGCACGCCTCTCCTCCAACTGACTATCTCTTGTGCGAATATCAGCTTCCAAACCATACAGGGTTGGTTCTTTTAACATACGAATATACAGGTAAGTGTGTGTTAACCAATTAGAGGCTTCTCTAGCATTTTGAACAGTTCCAAGAACAATTTCAGCATTCAATTGGTCAGCCAATTTGGAGACTAATTGACTTTCAATAGGGAGTTGTTGATTCATCAAAGAAAGATAATATTGTGATTCATTGTGGCCAATGATGATTATCCATTCTCCTTCTGAATCATACTGAGGTCGTCCTGCCCGACCCAACATCGGCATAATATCAAGAGGACTTAGTTCAGTCCATGCTCCATTTTCTGGATTATAGATCTGAGTCCCTTTGATTATCACGGTGTGAGCTGGAAGATTCACACCCCAAGCAAGTGTTGCAGTGGAAACTAAAACTTGTACATATCCACCAGTGAAAAGAGCCTCAACCTGTTGGCGATCATCCCTGTTCAACCCAGCATGATGAATAGCAAAACCATATGGCAGAAAACCCTTGAGATAATTGCTCTTGACCAAATCTTTATGAACATTAAGAATCTCATGGCTGGCACTGTCTTCTTTCAGAAACCTACTAAGAGTGCCATTATCAAGTGCAGTATCTCGTAAAGCACAAGCTGTTTTAGCCATTTCTCTCCTTGAATGCACAAAGATAAAAACTTGATGCTTTCCAGCCATAGAGATCACATTTTCATAACAAATATCATTCATCAACTGCAACCTCTGGATTGGCTTCCTTACTGTGATTCCAATATATTGTTGCCAAAGGGGGACATGTCTGAAACTATTGTCAAAATGAAACAGCCCATTTGTAACGCGCAAGAACTTCGCCACATCTTCATAGTTAGGGAGTGTAGCAAATAATCCCACCAACCGGATATGGTCTTTTGTGGTCTCAATCTACCTAACAGTTCTAACAACAATACTTTCAAGAACATGACCTCTATTGTCATGAAGCAGATGAATTTCATCAATAATTAAAAGTTTTACAAGTTGTGTATAAGTGCGATCACCTGACTTTCGGGTAATGATATCCCACTTTTCTGGAGTTGTGACAATAATTTGAGTATCTTAAATTTGTTGGCGAGTGAGTGTCTGGTCACCACTAAGCTCCTTCACCGTGACACCATAGTTCTGCAAACGATTAGACAAATTGCCAACAACTTCAGCCACCAGCGCTTTCATAGGAGCAACATATACAATCTTATAATCACTGTGGTTTATGGTACCGTCCTCCTTATTCATGTTTAGCCCAATCTGATAAAGTATAGTAAGCACTGCAACATTAGTTTTACCTGCACCAGTGGGAGCACATAAGAGGATATTGTCAACTTCGAAAAAAGCAGCCCCATAGACTCTGCTTTGTATTCTGTTCAACCGGCTCATCTATTTGAAAGCCGGTTGTGCCCAATCAGGCATAGCAGATACTTTTACAAGCTCATGATCAGGATATGGTTGAGGCTTCAATGCTGGAACATGAATTTCCTCATATCCCTTTTTCGTTTCTTTGCGAGACATGAGTGGAAACACACACTTGTTAGACACCAAGAATCTACTTTCTTCTTGAGTAAGGCTATCAAGATCAAGCAATCGCGCCTCGCCTCTGAACCAATAACTTCCTCCATCTCTATCCCCAAGCTCGTTCCCAGCAGTCTCATCCTTCAACCTGCGAACCTTTTCTCTAATACTCTTTTCCAAGTTCTTTTGCCTCTCTTTTGCGCTGGCCCTCGTGTTGTGCAACTGTTGTAAAATTGCAGCCAAATCTGGACCAGAACGCAATATATCTTCCTCGATTTTCTTCCTCTCATCTTCGCTTTCGGCTCTCGCTAAACGGGTGCACCAGACAATTTTCAACCAGTTTCGCACTAGAAGCTTAACAAGTTGAATTTGTCAAACTGAAGGTGCATTAACAGCCTGGTTTCAACTCCCCTATCATCGTCTTCGGCAAGTATCTGGAGAACTTCTTCAGAAAGCTTCCGACTTTGAACTGTATCAATATTTTTCTCATAAGCCTCAAAGATCCTCCTCTGAAGCCAATAAGCATCAATGTCCTGAACATTAAGGCTCGAACCATCATTGTCCACTTCCTGCATATCATTCTCATCAATCTCACCACCAATTTGCATTGCCCCTGACTTGCTCGGAATGACCACATTATTCCCATCCTGTTCCTCATCTTCCATGACCATATCGAGATCACTACTCTTTTCCTCCTCCTCGTCATCCTGTTCAAATTGAACCGCAACACCCACATCGTCATCAACAGCTTCACCGCCATCATACAAGGCATCAATCTCAACTCCATAATCCGTGATCCGCCTCCTAATCGAAACCAACCGATCAAAAACTTCATCCGCTATCGGGTTCCACAACTTCTTAATCTCATTTTTCTTCTCAGAATCCTCAAAGCTCTCGTTTTTAAGAACATCCAAAATCTCATCCGCCGCGCCGACTACACTCAAAGGCTACCCACCCAACTGTTTCTGAATCACTTCAACAATTTCCTCGTACGCCTTGCCGGTTTCGCTGTTCGTCGGCTTGTAAACACCTTCTTCCTCCACCGAAACACTGAGGACACTATCTTCCCAAAGGCGGCGCCTTTTGCTCCGGCGAAACACGGAGGCAGGCTCGGCATCAATTGGCTCCCTCTCCTTCTTCTTCCTGGACTTTTTAACCTTGTCGTCAAGCTTCGACGGCCTTCCCCTGAAAAACCTGTCGTCGAAGTTCTTGGGATTAATCTTACCCCAAAAGGACTCAGCCTCGCCGCTCAGCTCGTCACGTGATCGGGCGCGCGCCTCCGCACCGCCAGCGCTATTCTGCGCCATGAATTGTCTGCAAATTAACCAAATTAAACCTCGGAAACCCCCAATTGAAATAAAAGAACTATAATCAGAGTCTAGGGTTTTATGGTTCCGATGGAATTGCAAAAGCAGAAGAATTGAAAACAGTAAAAGACGAGGAATTGCAACGAGACCTTTTCTCGTTTTTGGGGATAAATTGAGTTGCGCGGTCATCACCTTATAGTATTCGCGCCGTTCTTCAAGCGTGGCAGCCAAGCATTCCCATCTCACAAGTTTAACATTTTATCAAAAGATATTCTACCCCACCCATAAAGGCATTGACCTTGAAAAGTCGTACGTCATTGAATAATGAGTGTGTTATCCACACACTCCAAATTACTTCTTACACATTCTTTATTAATTTCTATTCGTTAATATTCTTTAATTCATTTGATTTGATAATAAAACATTAGAAGGATGTGTGAGAAGTAAAATGAAATTTATGAATATCACATCCTTAAATAATACAAGTTGATCTTAATCTTTATCAGCATTGTATTCAATTAGAATTTTGAGACGTTATTAAAATAAAGAGTAGCAAATTGTTTAGGTGTGAATAACATTAATACAACACATGTGATTAAAAAATAATTGATCTCATTTAGAAAACAACATTTATATATATGAAATAATCTCACTCGGGATTGAATCCAAAAGGGACTGAACCATGAAAAAATATAATATTTGCCCAGACATACTCATGGTTGACAATAATTTCAAATATAATATTGATTATTAATCACATACCTCGTATTACTGTGATATACGTTGAGATGTTGGTTGGAATGCCCATACTCGTTTTTTTTTAGTCTTATTGAGTATATATGCTTGTTGATTAAAAAATGTAGGGGTTTTGACAAAATAAGATAATAGGAGTATTTCGGATTTTTTTTATATTTTTTTAATTTACATTAAAAAAGCGTGGCAGAAAAGTTCAAAACTATTACAACAATTTAGAAACAAAAACTTTGAAGTCGAAATGCATAATTATAAATTATTATTATATCTATTAAAATATTGGGCCAGATGCAAATTAATATCTCAGAATTGCAATTTGCCTTATTCCGGCTGCAGCCGTTGGTAAATCAAATCCTCTATCACCACCACTCTCTCCTAAATTCCTAATCACTTAATCCGAACGACCCAAAATAATTTATTTTTAAAATAACACCTAATCCAACGGTTCAACATAGACAGAAATTTTAAAAGCTTTATCAGACGGTGCACATATAATCCTAGAAAAATAGCCGTTACAAAGAGAGCGTCAACAGCTATAACGTTTCTTTTTTGTCTCTCCAAATCCATCAATCGTCACTCATTCTTTCTTCGCTTCAGGGAAAAAAAAGTTAACCTTATCTAAACTCAACGAACCCAGTTGTGTCCGGCGAATAATCTCTCTTTTTCGGTCATATTCCGATGGATTTGATCGGCAAGAACGCCGGAGCGGTGACTCCTGTGAAAAACCAACATGGGTCTCGATCCAAGAAGCAGGACAACTCGAGATACACTGAGAATTCGAACCCCAATGTTTCCCCTGGACCGAAACCCACCGCTTCACCTGCGTCGAAATCGGCGTCCAAGAACGCAAACCCGGTTGTTCGTTCGCCCCGGAACAAGATCCGGGAGAGAAAGTTTGTCGTCGCGAAGAAGAAATCGAAGAAGGAGAACCCGAATGTCGCCTGCAAGTGCAAAGAGAAGGGAAATTCGAAGATGTGCCTCTGCGTTGCGTATGAGAATCTGAGGGCGTCGCAGGAAGAGTTCTTCAAGAAGCGAAACGACGAAGTCGAATCCGAGAGTTTAAAGGAGAGCGACAAAGCTGAGCGTGAAATGGAGGAAGAAATCGAGGAGGGTTTGAGGATTCAGGACCTTCAAATTGAAGATGGGTCGGGTGATTTGGACCCGGATAGTGAATTGGGTTGTTCGACAATCAAGAGAAGAAGGGACAAGTTGTTGGAAGAGGCGAGGAAGAGTGTGCCGGAGCGTGGGAAGGTAATGCATTTGGTTCAGGCATTTGAGAAGCTGCTGTCGATTCCGAGCTTGAAGGATTCGGATGAGCAGAATGGGGAGGAGAAGGCGGCGGAAGAGATTGGGAAGAAGGCGGAGAAGTGGACATTGCCTGGATTGCAGCCTCCTCCGAAGGCGCCGGAAACACAGGTTTCATCGTCATCGTTTTTCCCGTCTGATTTGTGCTTGACGTTGGAGAATCTCGGTCTGGATCGGCGGCCTTCTGTCTCTTCTTCTTGGGATGGAAGTCTGGGAAGGTTAGCGGTTATACTTGACTATAGTTAGCATGACAATCGGATGCACACCAGGTGTTTGTTGTAAGTCGTGACTGAGTTTTGGATTTGCTATTTTGATTAACAGTGGTTCAAGCAGGACTTCTAATGGGGGGCGAAGGAACAGAAGAAATGTAAGATCTAGTTTTTACTTTCTTTTTTTTTCACATTATTTGGAGATTGAAAATGATTGGCTAACTTAGGTTACGTTGTATTCCGGTTCGAATTTCAGAGCTCTGAATCTTCTAGCACAATGGGAGGAACGAGATGGAAGAAGAAGCGGCAACAGAGAGCCACTAGCGCTAAGCCATTCAAGCTAAGAACAGAGGTAAATTGTGCGGAAAATGGATGGTATCGAAAAGTACTTGAAAGTTTACTTGCTTTCGCATTGCTTCTAACTTTGTTTGGTGATCTCAATGCAGGAAAGGGGAAGACAAAAGGAGGAAGAGTTCGTGAAGAAGTTACAAGAGATGATGATGGAGGAGGAGAGGCAGCGGATACCAATTGCTCAGGGCCTCCCATGGACAACTGACGAACCAGAGGTATAGATACAAATTCAGTGTTTGAAATCACATGAAGAGGACTATATTTAAGTGATTTATTGCTATTGCAAGAAAGACAAGACTGAACCGCTAATTTGTATGCATACCCTTGGTGTTTGTCATCTCAGTGCTTGCTGAAACCTCCGGTAAAAGAAATTACAATACCAACCGACCTGAAGCTCCACAGTGACATGCGGGCAGTAGAGCGAGCTGAGTTTGACCATCAGGTGATTTCAAATACTTGAGCATTGAGAATATGCGCTTGTCTTTATATGTTCAGTCATTCTTCTTAGTAGTGCATGCAAACTATCTATCTGTGTGGCAAAGTTGTTTTATAGGTGCCTTTAGGAACACTTCTAAATTAATGGACTCCATGAAGTTACTCTTATTACATGAGAAATGACTGTAATATCACTTTGGAGATATATATGAGAAATGACTTAAATGGGTGATGTCGGTTGGTATGTTGGGCATGTGATGATATTTCAACTGACTCTAAAACGAATTCATTTTTTGAAATTGCTTTTGTATTTGTGTGCGCTATCAGGTGGCAGAGAAGATGAGCCTGTTTGAGCAATACAAGATGGAAAGAGAAAGGCTACAGAAGGTAGAGAGTTATTGCACTTGATGAACTTTGTATTATCATAGTTATTTTCGACCTGAAATATGAGTTTTGTTATTGTTTTTTCTCTTGCAGTTGGCAGAAGAGGAGGAAATAAGAAGATTGAGAAAGGAGCTCGTCCCGAAAGCACAGCCGATGCCCTACTTTGACAGGCCTTTCGTTCCCAGAAGGTAACACTTCATTGATCTGGTTGTAAACCAATTATACATAGACCCTTTCTCCTCTTGAAGTTTCTTGCATGTCAAGATAAAACAATGTCATGATTGGAATACCTCTCATTAATCGACCTGTAATATCATTTTCGTAATATGCAGAAAAAGAAAGTGCAGATAATTTTTGGAATCCATCCTTACAAAGCGAGTCGATAAAATCTCTTATAAAGTTGCACTGATGCTGGCTTTGTAGGATTTGTAGTTATCATGTGGTTCTTTAACTTTCTGCTTGAAAATTTTAAGGGAGACTAAATATGGTTTCGGTTCCTCCAACAGCGTAGTCTATCCCATCAATTTTTCTATATTGAGCCAGATATATTCTGATATTCGGTTCCTCCAACATCAGTTTTTCTGACGTCGTGTTCACGTTTCTTCGTTGGTAGGTCAATGAAGCATCCAACTATACCGAAAGAACCGAAGTTTCATGTGCCTCAAAACAAGAAGATCAAGTGCTGCTTGTCATGGAACGATATGAGCTCCTACACTTACGAACATTGAAGCCTGAAGAAGAAGACGAGAAAGAACCCTTAATCTGTTTCTCCCTAGCCTTGTTCATTCCCCCTTTCGTATTAGTGACCATTAATCATGTCTTTTAAATTTTTAATCCTGTATATGATTTGAAAGCAACTAGTCTAGTTGTGATTTTTCCACCATTAATTTGATTATTTGAAATATCTAGATGTAAAAAACAGACGACACTGCATTATAGTGTCTGAATCCAAATGTTAAAAATCAGGAGTCGCGTGAGGTGTGAAGCGTAGGAGAAAAAACATAACCTGAAAATAAATACTGCAACGCAGCGTCTAAATCCAAAAGTAAAAACAGAACTAGGAAACACATTGCAATAGAATCCAAATGTAAAATAGAACATGTAGGAGGTGTGTGCGTGATTGAAAAAACGATGGATACTGCAATGCAATGTCTAATATGTATTGACTTATTTCAAAATATAAAAAAAAAACTTTGATAAAGAGAGTGTTAGTTAAAGTGAGTGCGAGCTGTAGCGACAGATTTTGTAATTTTTGTTTATTTTAAATGTATTTAAGTTTCACAATACATAATTGATCTATTTTGTATTAACACAAATATTGTTAATATTGTAACTTTTTATTGATTTTACACAAAATCACCCTATATTAAACATGTATTATCATATTATTATTCTATATATTAAAAAAAAGGTTTTATTTATTTATTTAGGGTTTAGTAATCCTTTATTTGGGGCACTCGGTGAGAGTTCCACACTTTTCTTGCGTGATAGTAATTTAGTGTCTTTGATGGTGTTTTCTTTTCGGACGCAACAGTCCTTTGAATATAATATCGTTTCTTGCGGCCGGGGCGGGCCCCGTTGTCTTTTTAACGCTGGTCCTTTGAATAATATTGTGTTTTTTTCTTTCATTTTTAGATAATATCTTGTTACTCAAAAATAAATAAATAAACTTATGTGTAATATAATATAATTATATACCACTTACTAAGGGGACGTTTGTTTGCCCTCACTAAAGGGTACTGGACTGGACTGGACTAAGGGTTAGTTCAGTCCCATGTTTGTTCCTGACAGGGACTAGGTTTAATGAGACTAAGTCTCACTAGCCTAGACTAAATCAGGGACTAATTGGTCTTAGTGAAACCCCTCAAAAATAACGGGACTAGCTAAGACTGTCCCCTTTCTCCTCATTTCTCCTCCTCGCCTTGCTCCTCGACCACTCACATTCGAAAGTCATTGGACTAGATGCTTTTCACAACCAATTTTCATAAAAAATACCAAATTGAAGAAAAGATTGGAATGAACAAGAGAGAAAAAGATGGAGAAAAAGAGGGAGAGAATGGGACGGTAAGGAAGGATTAAAGGGATAAAAAAATAGGATAAAAATAAAATATTAATAATTATGGATTAAATAATATAATATTATAGTTTGTTAATTATCCTACTTATTAGTCTGACACTGCATCAAACGCTTCACTAAGCTAATCCAGCTTAGTCTAGTCTAAGCCAGTACAACTTAGTCCCTGAAGCTAGTCCAGTCCAAGACAGTCCGGTGCAACAAACGCACCCTAAGTGTCTTCACCCAAACTCTTCTCTCAAGTCAAAATTCCAATGAAATTTTAGAAAACTCTTAATCTAGTTCGCTAGCTGCTCGTTGATGTAAATTTAAACTAATCTAAATAATAGATTAATATAAACCAAATTAAGCTCGCAAGCACACGAATCAATTATAGTAAGATATGCAAATACGAGGTCGATCCCACATTGAAGCCTGAAGAAGAAGACGAGAAAGAACCCTTAATCTGTTTCTCCTTAGCCTTGTTCATTCCCCATTTCGTATTAGTGACCATTAATCATGTCTTTTAAATTTTTAATTATGTATATGATTCGTAAGCAACTAGTTTAGTTGTGATTTTTCCACCATTAATTTGATTCTTTGAAAGATCTTTCTTAAGAGGTACAAAGATAATCTTATAGTGTGACAATCGTTATTCTCAAATGAAATTTATATTTGGGATTTGGGGAATACGTGTGAAAAATACGTAAAAATTTAATAACTATCAATGTCACATCCCGGCCCGGGGCAGACCACTTCCCGGGCCGGCTCCACCACCGTAGCACGATATTGTCCGCTTTGGGCCCCGACCACGCCCTCACGGTTTTGTTTCTGGGAACTCACGAGCAACTTCCCAAGAGGTCACCCATCTTGGAATTGCTCTAGCCCCCTTCTCGCTTAACTTCGGAGTTCCTACGGAACCCGAAGCCAGTGAGCTCCCAAAAGGCCTCGTGCTAGGTAGGGATGAGAATATACATTTAAGGATCACTCCCCTGGGCGATGTGGGATGTCAGAATCAAGATTCAGAATAAACCAATTTGATCTCTTTTAGATGATGAAAATTATTTCATACATTTGTAATAAAGGTATTTATGTATTTATTTTCAAAAAATAAACAAACTCACAAAGTATTTATGTATTTACTTGGAAAAGGAGGAAATTATAATTACAGCTTTGAGAATATGTGGGGATCAAATGCATATTAGTCATAAAATTAATTTATATTTAAAAGCTTAAAATATTTAATTTAATAAAGAAAAATCAACTTAAAATTTATAAACCATTTAAAAACTCATTTTCTTATTTTGCTTTATTAAAATGTCAAATATTTTAAACATTTGGATATAAATTAATTTAATATTATGACTAATATGCATTTAATCTTCACAAGTACTCAATATATTTTCATACAAAACAGTAATAACTAAAACAAGATATTTAAAAAAAAAGAACAATAAACAATATATTATCAGATAAAAATGTAAATAGAGTCAATTGAGGCTAATCAAGATAAATTGATAGCACATTTATCTATTGGGACTTTGTAATACCTAAATGTAAAATCACAAATTCGGGAGGCCGCGAATTCAGGAGGCCGCCAATTCGGGAGGCCATGCTAATGTGCGCCATGCCGGCGCGCAATATGGATACCAATGCTAATGTGCGCCGTGTTATGCCCACGTGGCGCCAATGCTAATGTGCGCCGTGTGAGGGTATCTCCAAATTCGGGAGGCCATGACAATATTGGGGAAAGGATCCTCGCCGGATCCCTTTCCTAGGGATCCTAGGGATCCCGTGATCTCACCCGTTTATCGTATATCGTGCGGTCTGAAATCATTTTAAAATTTTAAATTTAAATTTAAATATGAATAGTATCTAATATTTTTGACCGCCCGATATACGATGAACGGTTGAGATTACGGGATCCCTAGGATCCCTAGGAAAAGGATCCGGCGAGGATCCTTTCCCATGCCAACATTGATTAGCCTACTTCTCAGCGTAAAAGCAGCAGAGCGACTATACTTCTCAGTTTCTCTGCTTCTCAGTTCCTTTGATCTGTTCAATCTCAATTTGTCCTGCATTTTTCTCCCTGCGTCGTATTTGAATAGCTGCAACCCTGATAACCCTGGGCCTCTGCGTTAAAGCTTCAATCTTCACCGTCCATCTGGCGATCAAACTCGGTTTTCTTCATATAACTCCGTCCTCGAGTGTTTGAGTTCTTCACACACACTCACTCACTTTGTTTTTTTGTTTTTTTTGCGGTCCTCCAGTTTCTTTGTTTTGCAAAAAATGGCCAGCTTTCTGGGGATTTTTACAATGAGGAACTTGCTCGTGCTGTCTCTGGCTCTTAATCTGAGCTTGGTTCTGAGGGTGGTTTACGAGGGCGGGAAGGATGGGGGCCCACATGGGTTCCCAGTGGAGGAGCAGAGAGGGCCGTCAATGGCGGACATGGGTTTTGGGAAGGAAGCTCAGGCGACTCAGAGGACGCGTCTGTCAATTTCTTCATCTTCTGATCAAGATGGCATGGAGAAAGTTATCAATCTCGACCAGTAAGTGCTTCAAGACTCGGTTTTCCTTTTTAACTTTTTTAATTTGTTTTCAGTTATATCATCTAATCCCTCCACTAAGATTTCTTAAGTATGTTTTAAAGTTGTGAAGTGATTTTTACATAAGCGTTTTCTTCTCATGCACAATTCTATTTATTTGATTGCACTCTCTATCTCAATGCTCATCCAATTTTTGTTTCTTCTTTAGCTTTTCTGATCAAAAGAAGGTTGCAACTTTTAACTTCGTGGTTTTCAAATCCAATGAAATCTTTGGTGGAAGGGTGGGATTGTTAATTTTAGGTTAACGGAAAGTTCACATAAATGTTAATTTTGAGTTTAAATTCTAACGGAGTTCACCACGAGGGTTTAAATCTGAATTTTTTCACCACAGAGGGCTATTTTTCAATTACCCTCTCACCACAGAGACCATTAATCCAATTTAGCCATATTAAAACTACTTAATTAACAAGTGACAGTCCAATTTGCTGTTAATTAACTGTCTAATGATTTAGTGGAATAAATTGTTCCTCCTTTTATACTTACTTCAACATTTTAATTAATTAACTTTCTAATTAATTTCCAAATGATGAAAAATTCTAATTCGCCTTTTGATTTCAGTAGGATGGCTGTGATTTGGGCTCCACACGATTGGGCAGTTGACGGCTTGGTTCCTCTTGCTGCCGGTTGTAAGGACAACAAGGTGGAGTCTAATTATTCCTTGTTTTAGTCTTTTTGTGAAGGTGATTAGACAATTTAATTATAATTAGTGTGATTGTTAAGTGGTTCGGAGTCTGGCCCCTTAGGCCTTTTGTTGTTCACAATTGGGCCTTTGTCCTAGTCTGTATGGGCTTGGTGCTTGTTTCTTTGCTTTAGTTGGAAGGAAATAATTTTGCTTCCCAAACAGAACTACTTATAAATATTAGTTCACCCATCCATATATACCTATGACGCTAATTAACCTGTTCTCTTGCATAGTTCTTCTGTAGCCAAAATATATTAGCAACTTTAGGTTTTCATGGATGCGATTGATATCGACTTTCAACAAATTAACAGGTCCTTGTATTGGATGATCTGGAATATGTTCACTACAATGCAAAAACTATTGGTCTGATAAGGTTGCAAGATAAACGTTTTATGTTGCTGAAAAAGACCAGTGTTAGCAACAGTAAGTGCATTTTTTAAAATGTTCCCTTTCTTTTATTCTTCCGAAAGCATTGCAAAATGTGTATGTACGGATATTGAAGCAACTACACCAATTATTGTACATTTCACATACTTTTTGGTTTGCAATATAACAGGCGCCAATCAACATAAATGCCCTACTTGTTCGCAAGGTCGCGAGATTTTCTCAAACTCCTGCAATGCACTTCCAATCGTTACAGAGGATGACACTGTTACTGAAAGGTGCGTTTAGAGTTGTTTCTTGTGTAATATCTTCTTCTGTGTGAATGTGTATTTTCTTAAATCTCTTAGTGTGTTCTCTCTCACACACAGTCGCAGTTAATCTTAATAAATTTTGATTTCGTTCTTGCAGTTCCAGAAATTTATGGCTTCTCATTAAGCATGGTGCACGAGTGAGCCAGAAGGACAAGTTACGACTAACATTTTTCTTCGCAATCTTGCTGCCTGGCTGGATTCCTGTTGTAAATGCTGTAGACGAAAACCCATTCATATGGGGCACTATTAGCACATGCACATGGTTTTGGACTATCATCATTACTATTGCATCAGCCTACTGCGCCTACAAAATCTTACGTAGGTCTCCGCCAGAGCCCTATCTGTTTAGTGAGAAGGTGAGGATCTGGATAAATGGTGAAATGAATGTCGAAGTATATGATGATGAAGGGATACTTGTACGATCGTGGAGATGTGCTCTTTTTGAGGACAATGGCGATGCGGTTGATATTATTGAGTGGGTTGCCAATCTACTCTATTTTGAACTGGAGATACATGTGCCGCAGGGAGATGGCCGTGTGAAGGAGATTCGCTTTAATCAGATGGATGATCCTGAGTTTATTGGCATGCCTAAGGATGTCTACTTACACAACCCTGATACCGGGCTCTTACGTTATATAGGAAGAAGCTTTCCTCAAAATGGTGCACCAACTGAGCGAGACATCTTACGCGTACGTACAATTTTGATGTAATTAATTATGTACGAACTTGTTGAGCAATTTTATTGCAATTAACACGTATGATGGATGCACCGATCATGAGAATAAAACACACTTAAATTAACGGTTTATTTTTTGCAATGCCCTCTTAAACTCGAACTTGAATCTCCTTTGTCTCTTGGTACGAAAATATAGTCTCGATTTTTGTATAACATTGGCGGTATTCTATCCATTCCATCAAAACGACGTTAAGTATGTTGTCGTGTATGGGTCCAATTTTATAAGTCTTTTTTTATATGAGCCCAAAATTAGACATAAATCAAAAGTAAGTACATAATTTTAGGCTACAAAAATTGGAGCTAAATCAAAAGTAACTAAAAATTAAACTCATATCAAAATAGGCTTATAAAATTGCACCTATTTCAAATTTCTCCAACATTTTTTTTTATTTTAATTCTGAACACCCATCCACACCTCTTGTTCTTCTCCAAGCCGGCTTTGCGTGCTTAATTCTGAAGGTTCATCAACGGCAGATTGGAGATGATAGTCTCCAAAAGCTCTCTCAGTTGACTCTTCCAAGCTAAACATGATGGTTCCACCAAAAACCCGGTCCATGAATTAAAACTACAAATTCGTCATATCCGCAACACCATCGCCCCCAAACTTGTTTGGGCTTTGTTCCTGGCCTCAAGAGAAGTCTAATGGTGGTGCTGGTCGAAGGAATCACTTTCAGAAATAGCGAATCGCCGCCTTGGCACTCTCGGACCCGACGTCGTCCTCCTTCACGAAACGGAGACGAAATCTCGTCTAATCAAGGTGAAAATGTAGAGGGGGGTTGGTGAGTCGTGTGGTAGTGATTGATTACTGCGATTTGCCAGAAAAATCACTGAAAACCGTCGAAATTCTTAGCAGAAAACCGAGTCGGGTCGCGCCAGGAAACGGGTTGAGGGGAGGGTCTGGTTCGCTGGGTCTTTCCTCCCTCCTTTCCCTTCCTTACTTTCTCCTCTGATCGGGCAAGTCCCTCCCTCCTTTCTCTCCTTTTCTTCCTCTCATCCGTTGCCATCTGGCATCTTTTAAATTTTTTTAATATTTAATTTATTTAATTTACTAACTAAAACACCTTTAATTTCTTCGTTAAAATTCTAATTTGTGAACAGCCTTCGCCTATGTGCTCGTGAGAACAACTTCTATTCAAAACACTAATTATGACCTCGAAAGGTCTACATATTTTGAATGAATAATTACGAATTTTCGAACTTTGTAACTTAGCAACTAAAATTTTAAAATTAACGAATTAAAAATAAAATTAAAAATCACTTAAACGAAACATAAATTTAAATAATGAAATACGTAAATAAATTGTAAAATTCTGGGAATGGGATTTCACAAATATATCCCCCAAAGTTAACTTAACACTATTTTTTATAAAAAAAACTACCAATTTACTCTCTAAAGTTAATTCTATACACTATTTCTTTATGAAAAATATAAATCTATCATTCAATATGTATCACATGCAAGTAACGTGACTTATATTGACAAAAAATTGAATATAGTTGTAAACACGAATATTTCCTGAAGATACAAGAACACGTGTACAAAATAATATTTGTATTTGATGAATTTTGGGTTACAATCTCTATTTGTTCCTCTGATTCTATCTTCGTAAGATATGGGTTTGTTGATGGGCTGTTGGGCTTGATCCTTGGATGAACAGTGATGTGGATTTGTTTGTGTTGATCCAAATGGGCTGTTTGGCGTTTGATTCTTGGGATGAACAGTGATGATCTTTAGAGATTTGATGATGAATGTAGAACGATGAATGATGAACGATGGATGAACTTCAAGGGGCTTTTGAGCTTGATTCTTGTAGAATGAATGTATGGATTCCAGGGGCCGTCGGGGCTTGATCTTGGAGGGTGGATGAATGTTGCTTCAGGGGCCGTCGGGGCTTGATCTTGAAGAAGATGGATGAATGATGAACGAAGAACGATGAACGATGGATGAACTTCAAGGGGCTTTTGGGCTTGATTCTTGAAGAATGGATGAGCGTTCCTTCAAGGGCCGCTGGGGCTTGATCTTGAAGAACGATGAACGAAGAACGAAGAACAAACTTCCAGAGAATTCTCTTCCAATTTGGGAGTAGAGAAATGTATTTGTGAATTGGTGAATGAAAATGAATGGAATGACTTCCTATTTATAGAATTCCAAAACTTGATTTTTGGATTTAAATAATCAGATGAAATAAGTCGTTTCTGCCAGGTGTTGACACGTGTCATCTTTGACGACTTTTCTAACTCTTTTCGAATTTTCGTCGAATCACCCAACATGTGTACAATTTATGTAATACATGAGTGTTAAAATTTTGATCATTGGTCAACATTTTATTTACTGAAATTTCACTGTCTACAATAGTAGTTTCAAATATAATATTAGAGATGTAATTGACAAATTTTTATAATTAATGACTAATTTTAAAAAAAATATATATTTTAAAGACCTAATTTTCACCCCCTTAAAATATGTTGCGGACTATTTACTAAGTCCATGCCATCTGTTTGTTTGTCGGCTCTGCCAAAAGTTTTTGGATGCGGCAATCAGGCAATAAATTGGAAGGCTTTTGTGAAGAGATTTTAATTGGTTTTTAATTGACAATTTATGTGTCATAATAAAAATACAGTAAATTGTTTATTATATGTGTATTTCTCTTTTTTATTTATTTACTTTAAAAAAATTGAACAATTGGTGACATGTTAAAGTTATTCACCCTTTTCAGGAATGGAAGAATCACAAAAGCATTTATCTAGTTAAAATACCAAATATTTAAAAAAAATCTCTCTACTTGTGGAAAAGTAAAAAAATAAGTTTGACGACATAAAGTGAAAACACTTGTGGCTATATTTGACATAAAAACTTAAATGTGATTTGCAGCCCAAAAATCATTTTATAAAAAGCGCATATCTGAACTTCAAAGAAGATTTTCAAAAGAAAAACGTAATTTATAATTCATATATAAGTTAAGGAGATAAGAATATATCATGACATTGATGCATCATTACTGTAAAATCTCGTGTAGACAACCACATGTATAAATTTTACTTAACAGAATGCTCTGTATAAATTTTACTTAACAGAATGCTCTATCATTCACATGACAGTAACACACAAATGAATTGTGCAATGGGGTGTGATATCCACACACCCTTTTTTACTTCTCTCACACCTTTTTGGATTTCGACCGTCAGATCGGATGAACTGAAGAAGATCTAACAGACAGAAAGTAATAGGGGTGTGTGAGAAGTAAAAAGGGGTGTGTGGATAGCACACCTCTTGTGCACTATGTATCTAGAGATTTAGAGAATATTATTCATTTTTGTAGAAAGGAATAATGACACGTCACCAAAAAGCTCATGATCAGCGAAGATATAGTTAGTTAATTCTGAATAACCGTCTGAAGTCGGCGGCTACCAAGTTTTAAAGACTGGATTGGCCCTATACGCTCCCCTCTCATTTTGTTTCTCTGCTTCTCAGTGTAAAAACACCGGAGCGACTACAAATTCTCTTTGGAAATCGCAGTAGGGGTGGGCACTTAGAACCGAAAACCGAAACCAAAACACAAACCAAATCGAACCGCACCGAACGGTTTGGTTTTGCAGTTTTGAAACCGAACCGCAACATAGAAAACGATTTGGTTTCGGTTTTAGCTTTTGAAAACCTTACCGAAACCGAACCGCACCGCAAATATTAATAAACATTTAATTAAATGTCCATATTAGATTTTATGTTTTAATTGGTCGTTTGTTAGAATCCATATACTTAGTATGGACTCAACCACACTAGAATATCATCATTCATCACTTTCTTTCGTTCATTAACTTGAAGGACCTTTGTTATTTTATACCATCACACACACACACACACACACATATATACAAGGGTAGACTAATCTTGTTATCAAGAGTCGAACAATGATCTAATGAAGTCTGCTCATTTGAAGCATGATATCACATATTCTAGTATGAAAGCTTCGCTCACGTTTAATGAATTCAAATTTATTCAACTTGTTTTATGAAAAACATTGTAAGGGACACCCTTTTGTTGCCCAAACATGTTTTAAAATCACAATTGCATGCAACATGCTAATGGTTTACATAACAAATGTCTTTTTCCTATTACTATTGGGAAATGTTTATTAATATGTTAAATTGCAAACTATACATTTTTTCTTAAAAATCAAATCGAAACCGTTTGAAACCGCACCGAACCGACCCAAACGGTTTGGTTTTATTTCAATTTTGGCTTCAAAACCGCACCAAACCAAACCGCAAAAACTTGTGGTTTTGGTTTTGGTTTCACTTAAAACCGCACCAAATCGAACCGCACCCACCCCTAAATCGCAGTAGATCTAGGGTTTCGAAACCTGTATACGAATCGCGATTTACTTTCAGCTCGTCATAATGTATACTGCATTGCTCTTGCAGTTCGGAGATTTGATGAATGGAGCTCAAGAAGTTCAAAAGATTGACCAGGTTTGATAGGAAAATTGATTATTTTAACCTAAATCTTGATTTTATTTTGATTAATCTTGAATTTGATGAGAAATAGTACTGATAATCCCAATTATCTGTAGGAAATGCAAGGATTTAGAGCCACAGAGCTCCTGATGAACTCGCACGAAAACGACGATCTGCGAAGCGCCAAGATCGAGCGCGAAGCCCTCGATTCGCTGCTGATCGAGTCGGTTTTCCACAACAAGAAGCCTGAATGCGTGACTCACACCAAGGGATTCACAGAGGCCTCGAAAGACGCATTTGGAGTTCGTTTTCCATCACAAGAAGCCTGAATGCGTGACTTACACAAAGCAATCGGCGGAGGCCTTGAAGCTCATCCTACTTTGCTACAACGTCGAATTGCCGAACCGCGAGTCGGCATTTCTCGACGGAGAGCTCGGAGAGACGTCTTTGGAGTCGGTTTTCAAGATATTAAGCCTGAATGCCTGACTCATGACAAGCGATTCGTGGAGGCCTCGAAGCTCATCCTCATCTGCAGAGAGGGAGCGACACCATTGGTGGACGAGTCCAGTAAATCGGCACCGCAAACGGCGGTCTTGCTCAAGAAATTCTTTCGTACGGACTTCTCGTCAGCTTTGCTCGGCGGAGAGATCGGAGCGACGCCGTTGGAGGAGTTCGACGAATCAGAGAAGTTAGCGCTGCAGACTGCGTTTGTGGTTTCACTTAAAACCACACCAAATTGAACCGCGCCTATCTCTCAAGCGCAGTCTGCAGCGCTAACTTCTCTGATTCGTCGAACTCCTTCAACGGCGTCGCTCTAATCTCTCCGCCGAGCAAAGCCGACGAGAAGTCAGTATGAAAACATTTCTTGAGCAAGACCGCAGTTTGTGGTGCCGATTTACTAGACTCGTCCACTAACGGCGTCGCTCCCTCTCCGCAGAGGAGAATGAGCTTCGAGGCCTCAATGAATCGCTTGTCGTGAGTCAGGCATTCAGGCTTAGTATCTTGAAAAACTGACTCTAAAGGCATCTCTCTAAGTTCTTCGTCGAGAAATGCCAACTCGAGGTCCGGCGATTCGACGTTGTAGCAGAGTAGGATGAGCTTTGAGGCCTCTGTCGATCGCTTTGTGTAAGTCACGCATTCAGGTTTCTTGTGATGGAAAACGAACTCCAAAGGCGTCTTTCTGAGCTCTCTGTAGAGAAATGCCAACTCACGGTCCGGCGATTCGAAGTTGTAACAAAGGATGAGCTTCAAGGCCTTTGTGAATCGCTTGGCGTGAGTCACGCATTCAGGTTTCTTGTCGTGGAAAACTGAGTCGATCAGCAGCGAATCGACTGCTTCGCGCTCGATCTTGGCGCTTCGGAGATCGTCGTTTTCGTTCAAGTTCATCAAGAGCTCCGTGGCTCTAAATCCTTGCATTTCCTACAGATAATTGGGATTCTCAGTACTATTTCACATAAAATTCAAGATTAATAGAAATAAAATCAAGATTTAGGTTAAAATAATGGATTTTCCTATCGAACCTGGTCAATCTTTTGAACTTCTTAAGCTCCGATCATCAAATCTCCGAACTGCAAGAGCAATGCAGTATGCATTATGACGAGTTGAAAGTAAATCGCACTTCGTATATAGGTTTCGAAACCCTAGATTTACTGTGAAAAATGCATCTGTATTGGTGCAGGGTAGTACAACCACCAACAAAGTGGTTTGTGTAATCATTGGAACGGTTGCCTCACTTTATTTCTCCAACAAAATTTTAAAATGGTTTAGGTTGCCTCCACCTGATTGGACTCTATTTAGTAGGAAAGTGAGGATCCGGACAGAGGGTTATATGGACTGTGCTAAAATGCGCTTTGAATTATTTGATGAGGAAGATAAACGTGTATGATCATGGAAATGTTCTTTTGTTACAGAACATGGACATATAGTTGATATGGTTAGTTGGGGTAAACATCTGTTTAACATGATGTTGCATATATTTGTGGAGCAGGAAGGTGGAGAACAGGATTTCAGTTTTAATCAAATGGATCATCCTAACTTCAGTAATACGGCCAAGGATGTGTACTTCCACAACCTTGATACCGATCTATTACACTTTATAGGAAGAAGCCCTCCTAGGAATTTTTTACCGGGTGAAGGGGAGATATTGCGTAGACGGATTTGGCATGCACATGCTGATGCCACGTGCTGGTGAAGGCTAAGCTAGGGGTCAAGGCTAGGGGTCTATACACGAACTACCAAGTCAAGAGTCACCTGCAAGCAAGCTAGGGTCTATACATGCACTTTTGTTTTCATTTTAATACAAGTCTTTTGGTGTAATCATGAAAGGGCAACCGCTCTTAACAACTTGAGTATAAAATTCCCATACATACTTCTGTTATTCTCATTCTCCAATACTAACTAGGAGACCACAATGACTAGCGGATGAAATTATAGCTTTCTTACCAATTATCATATTAAACTTTTGGTATGAAAAATTTACTGTCATTATCGTTATCATGCCAAACTTTTGGTATACCAAATTTCGGTACGCCAAATATTTTGGTTGGCATGATAGGGTAATGGCGATGTTATTCTTATTAGCCCAAAATGTTTTTTCTTTTTGTTTTTCCTTTGATGACAATGAATAAACTGATCACGGGAAGAAAACACACTTAAATGAAACTCAAACTTGATTCCCTTATGCCCCTTGGTAAAAAGTATTGCCACTTTACACTTTGAAACTCGATTTTTGTATAACTTTAGCGGTATTCTGTCCATTCCATCAAAATAATGTTAAGTGTGCTGACGTGTAAGAGTATTACAGTAATTTTAACTGTTAGAATGGACCATGAGAAGCCCACCCATGAATTAAAACTACAAATTAAGAACTAGCTAGCATATGAAATTTGATTTTCTTATTGAGATCTGCAACAAGTTTGCAAGGTCTCCACCATCTTATTGGGCTTTAGCATATGAACAAACCCATCAACTACTAGAGTTTCCTCCGACTTGTTTCTGATATGCCTTTTTATCTTGCGATACTCATTTAGAATGCTAGACACAGACTTAAACCGGCAAGTCTCAAAACATGAAATTGCAACACAAAGAGTTTCGATACTTCACGATGCGATAGGAACAAGAACACAAAACCAGATATTACAGGCTCTTTGATTCCGAATCAAACAATTTCGAGGATGACAAACTATCGATCAACTACTAAGCTAGTCTATTTGGTTTCTTTCATGGTCTTGTCTCGATGATTCTTCACTTGTTAGTGATAGGGCAGAGCTTGGATTAAAAGCATGAAGAAGACAATGATTTGTGATCTCATGGGAAAACCGACAAGTATCCTAAATCAAGAAAAATTATCTCGTCGTTTAGCATTAATATGAAATCATCTCATCATCACACGTTCATTTAGTAATGTAATTTTCACTAAAATTTACAAACAAATCGGCATTCTTGAACTATCATCTTTACAGAACGGTAATTTGAGCATAGGTCATTACTTCCTTTAGCTTTTCGTGGACTAGTGCCCTGCCTTTTTCTTTCCAAAGAGAATTTGAGTCATAAAACAAGGCCTCCACCCACACTCCAGCACCATCATAGTATTTTCCAGAGGGATCGATTACCATTTTCTCGAGCATTATTGCATTTCTCAGGATACAAATGGCAAGCTCGATCTCACTTGGCGTATATTGAAATCCTTGGAACTTAACTTCTCTCAGATGACAATGTTTGGATCCTGCAAAGTTCTCTATGTCCTGTTGTTCCTTACGGAAACGTGATGCTTCCTGCAAAAACGGAGATTTTATGCAGTTATATTAGGGTTTAGGGACAAATATTTGGCATACAACGTAAAACTTTTTATTACTAACCGTTACTACAAGTTCTTCCAAAAGAGGTGAAGCATTCAGAAAATTCAGAACCCACACGAGGTCAGGTTCATTCAAAAAAATATCCAACTCCAGTTTCTTGAGGCTTCTGAGTTTTGGTACCTTCCAAACTCTAAAAGCACCACACGTCTGCAGATGAAGAGTCTCAAGCCCAGGAAACGATGCAAATTCATACACCAAGCGCCACGAACGAGAAGAAATTTTTTTTGGCTGTGGAGGTTTGATGGAAACAGCACAATCTACTTGAAACAGTTCTAAGGAAGCAAGATTTACTAGAGAAATGTGAACTGTTTCAAATCGTTCAGTCGATGTGATGGACTCTCAATAATCAAATCTGGGCCCAACTTGCAACTCTTTAAGGTCAAGCTTTCAAGCAACAAACAGTCCGAGAGAAGACGTGCTACAGGAATTTCGTCTGCAATTTTACACAGATACAGACTAGTTAGCTGATTGAATCCGTCGAAACCGGGTGGTAGTCTTAGAACACATCTAGCCATTGACAAATTCTTTAGAGTTGATGCTGCCTTCAACTCTGAAAGCAACCAGCACGGGAAAACATAATAATTATATGTTTGTTCCCAATCCGAGCACCTATATAAATGAAGATGAATCACTTCAACTCCCTTTGTAATTGCAAAACGAATCCATTCATCGAGGAAGGCAGCAGAAAATCTGTCCAGAAAGAATTCCACTTTGAAAGAGTCCAACTTCTCGCCGTGGTGTAGCCGCAAAACTTTATTCACACATCTTACGAAGCTTTCTCTTTGATAATATACATTTATCAAGGATGGACGACAATCGTTAAATCCATCTTCAGGCAGTTTATCCATTCGTTTGGGAAGTCCGACTCCGAAAATGTTTTGGACGTCAAACGTAAGGTTGGCCCTTGTTAGTATGGGAAGCAAGGTCCCAAGGTACCTCCACCGACGGCATACCAAGATACCAGTATCCACTGCATCTTTTATGGTTAACAATGAAAATACAGATGACAGTATGCAATCCGGCAACTCATTGATCCAATCCTTACCCTCGCTCTGCTCGGCCTGAAAGCGAAACCACCCAATAGAGATAACTAAACATTAGCACTCTTCTGTTCATCAATACATGGAACACTCAAATTATTGGGATGAAAAATCAGTTTGGGGTTTTACAGACTAAATTTTGTTAGGAAAGCGAAACCGAAACAACAAAGCTAATACAATACGCACTCTTTAAGTTTTTAGATAACAGGGCTCGTTCGGTAATGTTTTCAAAGAGTGTACAAAATATCTAGAGAGATGAAAACGTAGGCAGGGCATGCAAATACGATCGAGACAGTACAAATTTTCTGTTATATAATATATATACATCTGTCTAATATGTAGGTAGGGCAGGCAATCATCCACGGACGGAGCCAATGAAGGCTCACTCTCACTCAAGTAATTCGTTTGTTAAATTGCATATAATATACACGTGCTATATTTGAATAAAATATATGTATTAAATATCTAACATACCTTCATATGGCTTATACTCTATATCAATATGAGCAAACATGCTCTTGTTCTGTCATTCAAACCGAAAAACCTCTCTCTCGCATATCATATATTAATATTTTTCTCATCACTTACACTGCTACACTGAAATTTTTGTAACATTAGAATTGTGATATATTATCATTTGAAATCATCCTTATTATCATATTAGGTAAGCCATACTATAATAAGGTTTTCTTAGTTGTTTTTTCGGGTTGCTCCCACAAAAAGAAATTTCTAGCTCAATCCTTGCAATCATCTGATGCTATCTCTCGAGCGCAAAAGAAAATTAATAAAACAAAAGCTTAAAAGAAACAGAACTTACCGTTAGAGTTAGTTCTAGGGTTGGGCACGAGTCGATTCCGTCGCGTTCCACTGCAGCAGAACCGTCAGTCTGACGGACCACCACTGCATGGTTTGGTTCGGTTTGGTCGAGCAGCAGTTTAACAGGTGCAAAGAAGGATCGGAACCAGAATGTAAAACTTGCAAATATTCTACTTATAACCATCGGCCTAGAGAATTGCTCAGCCTATACAAAGTATTTCACAATTCTACACAACTCCAAGACATTTATTTTTCCCCGTAAGTAGGCATTTATAGAGGACCAAAATACTAGTTTTCTTTTTTGTCAACAAAATACAAGCCTAGTTGAATAAAAAAACAAAATCAAATAAGTAAACCTAATTCTTGTAGAACAAGGAAACCTATATATATTCTATCTTAGAAGTAAAATACAATTCCCAAAATTTACCCATATCGACTACTTTCCTATTTTTCTAATTATCCAACATATATATGGAGAGCGTGTGATTAGCAGACAATCACGGAGTGGTGGGGTCTAACATTATATAAAGTGATAAGACATGTGTATTACCCTATTCTCTATATTTCATGTTGCTGCATCTTTTTGGGTAGTACGTGAGTGGCTTCCCATCAGAAGTTATTAAATATTGGATTTACTAATTTGTTTGCGCAGCTATACAGTTGATGGCGATGGACAACAACGCCCGTCTTTTTCTTTGACAAAAAGTTGGTCCATATCGTGTTTTATTTTATTTTTTCATTTTTAGATAATATCTTGTTACTCCCAAAAATAAAAAAAAACTTATGTGTAATATAATATAATGAAGCATCCAACTATACCGAAAGAACCGAAGCTTCATGTGCCACAAAACAAGAAGATCGAGTGCTGCTTGTCATGGAACGATATGAGCCCCTACACTTACGAACATTGAAGCCTGAAGAAGAAGACTAGAAAGAACCCTTAATCTGTTTCTCCTTAGCCTTGTTCATTCCCCATTTCGTATTAGTGACCATTAATCATGTCTTTTAAATTTTTAATTCTGTATATGATTCGTAAGCAACTAGTTTAGTTGTGATTTTTCCACCATTAATTTGATTCTTTGAAAGATCTTTCTTAAGAGGTACAAAGATAATCTTATGGTGTGACAATCGCTATTCTCAAATGAAATTTATATTTGGGATTTGGAGAATACGTGTGGAAACTACGTAAAAATTTAATAACTACCAAGATTCGAAATAAACCAATTTGATCTCTTTTAGATGATGAAAATTTCATACATTTGTAATAAAAGTATTTATGTATTTATTTTCAAAAAAGAAACAAACTCACAAAGTATTTATGTATTTACTTGGAAAAGGAGGAAATTATAATTACAGCTTTGAGAATATGTGGGGATCAAATGCATATTAGTCATAAAAATTAATTTATATTTAAAGGCTTAAAATATTTAATTTAATAAAGAAAAATCAACTTAAAATTTATAAACCATTTAAAAACTCATTTTCTTATTTTGCTTTATTAAAATGTCAAATATTTTAAACATTTAGATATAAATTAATTTAATATTATGACTAATATGCATTTAATCTTCACAAGTACTCAATATATTTTCATACAAAACAGTAATAACTAAAACAAGATATTTAAAAAAAAGAACAATAAACAATATTTTATCAGATAAAAATTTAAATAGAGTCAATTGAGGCTAATCAAGATAAATTGATAGCACATTTATCTATTGGGACTTTGTAATACCTAAATGTAAAATCACAAATTCGAGAGGCCGCGAATTCGGGAGAGGGCTGGCTACCAATGCTAATGTGCGCCTGGCTGCCTGGCTACCAATGCTAATGTGCGCCGTGTGAGGTTGCGCCATACTTGCTATCAAAGGTAATGCGCCTTGCTTTCTGTTTCCTTGGTCATATGCTTCTCAGTTTCTCTGCTTCTCAGCTTAAAAGCAGCAGAGCGACTACAAATTCTCTCTGCTTCTCAGTTCCTTTGATCTGTTCAATCTCAATTTGTCCTGCACTTTTCTCCCTGCGTCGTATTTGAATTCTTCACCGTCCATCTGGCGATCAAACTCGGTTTTCTTCATATAACTCCGTCCTCGAGTGTTTGAGTTCTTCACACACACTCACTCACTTTGTTTTTTTGTTTTTTTGCGGTCCTCCAGTTTCTTTGTTTTGCAAAAAAGGCCAGCTTTCTGGGGATTTTTACAATGAGGAACTTGCTCGTGCTGTCTCTGGCTCTTAATCTGAGCTTGGTTCTGAGGGTGGTTTACGAGGGCGGGAAGGATGGGGGCCCACATGGGTTCCCAGTGGAGGAGCAGAGAGGGCCGTCAATGGCGGACATGGGTTTTGGGAAGGAAGCTCAGGCGACTCAGAGGACGCGTCTGTCAGTTTCTTCATCTTCTGATCAAGATGGCATGGAGAAAGTTTTCAATCTCGACCAGTAAGTGCTTCAAGACTCGGTTTTCCTTTTTAACTTTTTTAATTTGTTTTCAGTTATATCATCTAATCCCTCCACTAAGATTTCTTAAGTATGTTTTAAAGTTGTGAAGTGATTTTTACATAAGCGTTTTCTTCTCATGCACAATTCTATTTATTTGATTGCACTCTCTATCCAACGCTCATCCAATTTTTGTTTCTTCTTTAGCTTTTCTGATCAAAAGAAGGTTGCAACTTTTAACTTCGTGGTTTTCAAATCCAATGAAATCTTTGGTGGAAGGGTGGGATTGTTAATTTTAGGTTAACTGAAAGTTCACATAAGTGTTAATTTTGAGTTTAAATCCTAACGAAGTTCACCACGAGGGTTTAAATCCGAATTTTTTCACCACGGGGGCTATTTTCCAATTACCCTCTCACCACAGAGACCATTAATCCAATTTAGCCATATTAAAACTACTTAATTAACAAGTGACAGTCCAATTTGCTGTTAATTAACTGTCTAATGATTTAAAAACCCTAGTCCTCAACTCTGTAGTGGAATAAATTGTTCCTCCTTTTATACTTATTTCAACATTTTAATTAATTAACTGTCTAATTAATTTCCAAATGATGAAAAATTCTAATTGGCCTTTTGATTTCAGTAGGATGGCTGTGATTTGGGCTCCATACGATTGGGCAGTTGACGGCTTGGTTCCTCTAGGTGCCAGTTGTAAGGACAACAAGGTGGAGTCTAATTGTTCCTTGTTTTAGTCTTTTTGTGAAGGTGATTAGACAACTTAATTAGGGATGTGATATTCACACACCCTATTTTACTTCTCACACACTCTTCTAATTTTTGGCCGTCGGATCGGATGAATTAAAAAATATCAACGGATATAAATTAACAGAGGGTAAGTAAGAAGTAACTTGGAGTGTGTAGATAACACACCATTTTGTTGTCTATGTTGTTCACAATTGGGCCTTTGTCCTGGTCTGTATGGGCTTGATGCTTGTTTCTTTGATTTAGTTGGAAGGAAATAATTTTGCTTCCCAAACAGAACTACTTAGAATATTAGTTCACCCATCCATATACACCTATGACGCTAATTAACGTGTTCTCTTGCATAGTTCTTCTGTAGCCAAAACATATTAGCAACTTTAGGTTTTCATGGATGCGATTGATATCGACTTTCAACAAATTAACAGGTCCTTGTATTGGATGATCTGGAATATGTTCACTACAACGCAAAAACTATTGATTTGATAAGGTCGCAAGATAAGTGTTTCATGTTGCTGAAAAAGACCAGTGTTAGCAACAGTAAGTGCATTTTTTAAAATGTTCTCTTTATTTTATTCATCTGAAAGCGTTACAAAATGTGTATATACGGATATTGAAGCAACTACACCAATTATTGTACATTTCACATAGTTTTTGGTTTGCAATATAACAGGCGCCAATCAACACAAATGCCCTGCTCATTCGCAAGGCCGCGAGATTTTCTCAAGCTCCTGCAATGCACTTCCGATCGTTACAGATGATATCGCCATTACTAAAAGGTACATTTATAGTTGTTTCTTGTGTAATATGTTCTTCCGTGTGGATGTGTATTTTCTTAAACCTCTTAGTATGTTCTCTCTCACACACAGTCGCAGTTAATCAACTTAATTAATTTTGATTTCATTTTTGTTCTAGAATTTTATGGCTTCCCATTAAGCATGGTGCACGAGTGAGCCAAAAGGAAAAGTTAGGATTAACATTTTTCTTCGTAATCTTGCTGCTTGGCTGGATCCCTGGTCTAAATGCTGCGGGCGAAAACGCATTGCTACAAGTTTGCACATGCACGTGGATTTGTATTATCATCGTTACTATTGCATTAGTCAACTTCGCCTACAAAATCTACAGTCAGCCTCCGCCAGAGCCCTATCTGTTTAGTGAGAAGGTGAGGATGTGGATAAATGGTGAAATCAATGTTAAGTGGTTCGAAGTCTGGGCCTTAGGCCTTTTGTTGTCTATGTTGTTCACAATTGGGCTTTGTCCTGATCTGTGTGGGCTTGGTGCTTGTTTCTTTCCTTTTGTTTGAAGGAAACAATTTTGCTTCCCAAACAGAACTACTTAGGATTATTAGTTCACCCAAGCATATACACCTATGAAGCTAAATGACTGGTTCTCTTCTGTATAGTTCTTCTCTAGCCAAAACTATAACAGCAACTTTAAGTTTTCATGGAAGCGATTAATATCGACTTTGAGCTAATTGACAGGTCCTTGTATTGGATGATCCGGAACATGTTCACTACAATGCAGAAAATGTTAACCTGACAACCTTACAAGATAAGCGTTTCATGTTGCTAAAAAAGACCAGTGTTAGCAACAGTAAGTGCATTTTTTATAATGTTCACTTTCTTTTATTCTATTGAAAGCATTACAAAATATGTATGTACGGATATTGAAGCAACTACACCAATTATTGTACATTTCACATACTTTTTGGTTTACAATATAACAGGCGCCAATCAACATAAATGCCATGCTCGTTCGCAAGGTCGCGAGATTTTCTCAAGCTCCTGCAATGCACTTCCGATTGGTACAGAGGATGACACTGTTATTGAAAGGTGCATTTAAAGTTGTTTCTTGTTTAATACATTCTTCCTTATGGATGTGTATTTTCTTAAATCTCTTAGTATGTTCTCTCTCACACACAGTCGCAGTTAATCAACTTAATAAATTTTGATTTCATTCTTGTTCCAGAATTTTAGGGCTTCCCATTAAGCCTGGTGCACGAGTGAGCCAGAAGGACATGTTTGGATTAACATTTTTCTTCGTAGTCTTGCTGCTTGGCTGGATTCCTGGTGTAAATGCTGCAGACGAAAACGCATTGCTACAAGGTTACACATGCACATGGATTTTTATTATCATCGGTACTATTGCATTATTCTACTTAGCCTTTAAAAACTGCAGTCTGCCTCCGCCAGAGCCCTATCTGTTTAGTGAGAAGGTGAGGATCTGGATAAATGGTGAAATGATTGTCGTCCAATTATATGATGATGAAGGGATACTTGTAGGATCGTGGACATGTCCTCTTTTTACGGCAAATGGCAATGCCGTTGATTTTACTGAGTGGGTTACCAATCTATTCAATTTTGTACTGCATATATTTGTGCAGCAGGAAGATGGTGTGGAGGTGGAGATTAGCTTTAATCAGATGGATCATCCTGCGTTTATTGGTCTGCCTATGGATGTTTACTTACACAACCCCGATACCGGGCGCTTACGTTATATAGGAAGAAGCGTTCCTCAAAATGGTGCACCAAGTGAACTAGACATCATAATTTTGATGGAATCAATTGCCTACGAACTTGTTTAGCAATTTTTAATGTAATTAACACGTACGATCTTGGCTAGGGGCTAACCAAATACCAAGTCAAGAGTCACCTGTTGTTTTAGTTTTAATGCAAGTCTTTGGATGTAATAATGTAAGGGCAGCTGCTCTTAACAGCTTGATTATAAAATTATCATACATACTTAGGTTATTGTCATTCTCCGCAACTTCTTTTGTTTATATTACAGAAAGGTGAAACTAGTTATTGTAAAACTATATTAGTTCGATCATATAAAACACAAGAACTAGAACCACACATGGATTCCCCGGCCATTGAGGGAACTTCGAGATGGGTTGGACGCACTGCTAACCCTAAGGCAACGACTCAATGGGGAGTTTGGATGCTTTCTTGCGTGTGTTAGCATGTGCATGCATAGATCTCTTATATTTTTATCGGCAATGACTTAGGGTTCCGTCTATAAAGAAACCCTAAAGGCCACATATAAAGCCTATTACTTTATCCTCACGTCAACATTAGGGTTCTACCCTTTAAACCCCTTTAGTCTCTAGTTAAGTAGTAATCCAATACTAACTAGAAAAATTCATTTTCATTATCTTTATCATGCCACACCTCCGCCATACCAAATTTTTGTAGGCCAGATATTTCAGTCGTCATGATATGCTACAATGTCATTCTTGTTAGCCCAAAATGTTTTCTCTCTCTTTTTTTTTTCCTTTGATGACAATGGATACATTGATCATGAGAATAGAACAGACTTAAATTAACGGTTTATTTTTTGTAATGCCCTCTTGAACTCGAACTTGATTCCCCTTTGCCTCTTGGTATGAAAATATAGTCACTTTACACTTCGAAACTCGATTTTTGTATACCTTTGGCTGTATTCGATCAATTCCATCAAAACGACACCTGTCGTGTAAGGGTATTACATTAATTCTAAATAACCATCCACGCCTCTTGTTCTTCTCCAAGCCGGCTTTGCATGCTTAATTCTGAAGGTTCTCCAATGGCAGATTGGAGATGATAGTCTCCAAAAGCTCTCTCAGTTGATTCTTCCAAGCTAAACATGATGATGCGGCGGCGGAGGGGGAAGATTAAGATTTTCGATTGTTCTCGAAATTCCAAGAAATAAACCGCTCGATGCCGTATCCCCCCCCCCCCCCTCCCCCAAATTCACATGTCATCTTGATGAGTCAATTTCATATTATATATTATTTCCTATTCTTGATATATTTTGGTTATTATTTTGGTGAGATTTTGAGGCTTTGTTATATGTTTTTAAGGTAGGACGTGCGAATTTGTTCGGAGCCTAAAGTAATCAAACGGTGGAATTTTTGAACAATTCCAATTGGAGCTGGTTCGTGCGTCAGTCCAGGAGGTGGTGTCAAAATTTCATAATTTTATCCCAAAGCATCTGATCGTGGCGAATTAATTTATGGTTAGCGCGCAGTGCTGACAGATTGGGCTATAGAGCTTGTGAGCGACTTTTGGGCTGGAGAATGATGGATTTTGAACTTGGGTTATTCTTGGAACTTGAAGAGGAGGTCCTGATCTTTAATTTGACTCATTTTAGTCCTGTTCTAGAACGTGGGCTATCCTTTGATGGGCAAATTTCATAGTCATGATAGGAATGTAATTTTTAGTTATTCTTTTATTATTTTATTTCCTAGTTTTTAGAAAGACTTTTCCTATGAGGGTTTTAATTAGGAGTAGTATAAATAAGGCTTCTTAGCCATTAGGTTAGGGGGCACAACATTAGAGAACTTAGCAAGGCTTTGGAGAGTTCAAGACTTTTTACCTACAAGGTGTTTTCAATCTTTTTCTAATTAATGATATTTTTTTTAATTTTTATTATGAATATGCATAACTAATTTTCTCTTTGCTAGGGTGAGGCCATGATCCTTAGCAAGAATATGTAGTTTCTTTTAATTTGCTTATGAATTTATGCATGCTAGTTTCGAATTATTAATCACTGGTTTAAACTATCTAGTTGTCTTAGTGATTCGCGATCATCAGGATATCTAAGAAAGTAATTTGATGCAATTTTGGCGGAGGGCTGTCCCCAAAATTGACTAAGGCTTCTTGTGGTTAATATGTGTGACCTCTTAGGATGGACGACACGTTTTAAGGGTTATATGGTTTTTCAAGAGGATTTCACAAAGCTTAATGAGTCTTGCATGTTCACATTCGATCTGGACACCACGGACGGGTTGCATGTTAGATATACATTCTATGTTGGAGGTTCTAAGTAGGACATACTTTAGGAAAACCTAACCTTCGTAATAGGCATGTGTAATTCATAAGTAAATAGAAGAACTACATAGGATTGTTAAGGTGACGGCGAAATCCTAGTGCTTTCTCACTTGAATTCTAAAACAAAATTGTTTTCTTTTCTCTTCCTTTAAAAATTGCAGATTTTTAGTTTTGTTTTTAATTAAATTCGTTTGATTTAAATTAGGGCATTAAATCACCTTTTTCTAATATTTTGTTCTTAATAATTAGTTGAGTTTGGGTTTACATAAATTTATTCAAATTAATCCCTGAGGAAACGACCTTGCTTGAGTCGTTCATACTCCAACAACCTTGTTTCTCTTGCAAGTATTTTCAGTGTTTTTATCCATTTTACACAAGTGGTAAAATACCTACCACATCTCAATATTGATTTCAAGGCCAGTTCCACCAAAAACCCAGCCCGTGAATTAAAACTACAAATTAAGAGCTAGCTAGCATATGAAATTTGATTTTCTTATTGAGATTTGCAACAAGTTTGCAAGGTCATTCATATGAATTCACGTCTTTTCTTTATTAGGGTTTCCTCCAACTTGTTTCTGATATGCCTTTTTATCTTGCGATACTAGCTCATTGAGAATGATAAACACACAGAATTGAACTGGCAAGTCTCAGAACATGAAACTGCAACACAAAGAGTTTCGTTACTTCACGACTGCGACATGAACAAGAACACAAAACCAGATATTACAGGCTCTATGATTTCAAATCAAACAGTTTCGAGGATGACAAACTATCAATCAACTACTAAGCTAGTCCCAGCACACCCTAAATGCAAAATCCAACAGAAAGCCATTGCCTTTGGGAAGTTCATATTTTTCATTTACGAATGATCACAGGCTCTAAGTAGCTACGTAGCAATAAAACCTTCAGTCAGGTACATATTAAGGTTACGAGGCTCTGTGGCTGGCATGGCATCCACACCTTTCCCAAATATTAACCCAAGTAGAAGGCTTGTCAACGTCGATTCTCGGTGCTTTGTTGTAAAGTTTTGTTGCTACATCATTAATGATGCTCTGAGCATTAGTTCACAATTGTCCAAATAAACGAGTGACACAAATATAGACTGTAGTACACTTCCTAAAATGAATTTGGCATGTTACAGAAAAATATGCTGCTGACTATTTACTAAATCAATGCCAACAACCTGAGCTGGGGCCCGCAGAATTTTGGTGCCTCATAAGGTGTTTACGGCTGCGAATAAAAATGCATTTTTTTGAACAACCAATATCTTTTTATATTTTTTTACAATAAAGTGATTTAAATTTGCTTACGACGGAAATTAAAAAATGCATCCGGTCGGTTTATCCATCTTTGTTTGTTTGACGGCTCTGCCAAAAGTTTTTGGATGTGACAATTAGGTATTATGGCAATAAATTGGAAGGCTTTTGTGAGGAGATTTTAACGGGTTTTTAATCGCATAATAAGAGTCTAATAAATTGTATATTATATATGTATTTCCAATTTATTCTATAAAAATGGGGTATTTGTTAAAATACCAGATATTTAAAAAATTTAGAAAAGTAAAAAATAAGTTTGACGATATAAAGTGAAAACACTTGTGACTATATTTGACACAAAAACTTAAATGTGATTTGCAGCCCAAAAATCGTTTTATAGATAGCACATATCGGAACTTCGAAGAGGATTTTCAAAAGAAAACGCAATTTATGATTCATATATAAGTTGTAGATATAGGAAACTATCATGACGTTGATGCATCGTTAGTTGGTTACTGTAAAAGCTCATGATCAGCTAAGATGGAGTTAGTTGTGAATATTATTCGTTTTTATAGAAAGGAATAATGACACGTCACCAAAAGCTCATGATCAGCTAAGATGAAGTTAGTTAATTCTGAATAACCGTCTGAAGTCGGCGGCTTCCAAGTTTTAAAGACTGGACTGGCCGTATACGCTTCCCTCCAATTTTGTTTCTCTGCTTCTCAGTGTAAAAACACCAGAGTGACTACAAATTCTCTTAACTGTAGGAAATGCAAGAGCCACGGAGCTCTTGATGAACTCGCACGAAACTCTTGATGAACTCGCACGAAGCCGTCGATTTGCTGCTGATGGAGTCGGTTTTCCACGGCAAGAAGCCTGAATGCTTGACTCACGCCGAGCGATTCGCAGAGGCGTCGAAGATCATCCTCTGCTACAACTTCGAATCGCCGGACCGTGCGTCGGCATTTCTTTACGGAGAGCTCGGAAAGACGCCTTTGGAATTCATTTTCCATCACAAGAAGCCTGAATGCGTGACTTACGCCAAGCGATCCGCGGAGGCCTCGAAGCTCATCCTGCTCTGCTACAACGTCGAATCGCCGGACCGCGCGTCTGCATTTCTCGACGGAGAGCTCGGAGAGACGCTTTTGGAGTCCATTTTTCAAGATACTAAGCCTGAATGCCAGACTCACGCCAAGCGATTCATGGAGGCCTCGAAGCTCATCCTCCTCTGCGGAGAGGGAGCGACGCAGTTGGTGGACGAGTCCAGTAAATCGGCACCACAAACGGCGGTCTTGCTCAAGAAATGCTTTCGTACGGACTTCGCGTTGGCTTTGCTCGGCGGAGAGATCGGAGCGACGCCGTTGGAGGAGTTCGACGAATCAAAGAAGTCAGCGCTGCAGACTGCGCTTGAGGTCCAAAACGACGATCGTACGGACCGGTAACATATTTCCTTACCTTAGACCTCTTCTTGACTTATTAGTTTAATGAGGGTTAATTAACAAGTAACAAACCAGTTTGCTGTTAATTAATTATCTAATGATTTCAACAGCCTTTAATTAATTAATTAACTGTCCCTCCTTTTGTACTTATTTCAACATTTTAATTAATTAACTGTCTAATTAATTCCCAAATGATGAAAGGCTGTTGATGGATGTGATTAGACATTTTAATTAATTAGAACAAAGTAATTAGACAGCCCAAATCAACATTTTAATTAATTAACTGCTTCAGTGTGGCTTTATTGATTAATCTCTTAGTATGTTCTCTCTATCTCTCTCTCTCTCTCTCTCTCTCACACACACACACACACACACACGCAGATGCATAGAGTTAATCAACTTAAATAAATTTTGATTCATTCTTGTTCCAGAAATTTATGGCTTCTCATTAAGCAACATTCACGACCGTATCAGAAGAACAAGAAAGGAATAACATTTCTCTTGATGATCATCATGCTTGGTTGGATTCCCGGGGTTACAGCTGCAGAAAAAAATGCATCTGCATTGGTGCAGGGTAGTACAACCACCAGCACAGTGGTTTGTGTAATCATTGGAACGGTTGCCTCACTCTATTTCTCCTACAAAATTTTCGAATGGTTTACGTTGCCTGCACCTGTGTTTCCTGAACCTGATTGGATTCTATTTAGTAGGAAGGTGAGGATCCGTACAGAGGGTTATATGGAATCCGCTAAAATGCACTTCGAATTATTTGATGCGGAAGATAAACGTGTAGGATCATGGGAATGTTCTTTTGTTACAGATGGAGAAATAGTTGATATGGTTAGTTGGGGTACACATCTGTTTAACATGGTGCTGCATATATTTGTGGAGCAGGAAGGTGGAGAACAGGAGATCAGTTTTAATCAAATGGATCATCCTGACTTCATTAATACGTCCAAGGATGTGTACTTCGACAACCCCGATACCGGGCTATTACACTTTATTGGAATAAGCCCTCCTCGGAATGATTTACCGGGTGAAAGGGAGATATTACGTAAACGGATTTGGGACGCACATGCTGATGCCACGCGCTGGTGAAGGCTAGGCTAGGGGTCTATACACGAACTACCAAGTGAAGAGTCGCCTGCAAGCAAGCTAGGGTCTATACATGCACTTTTGTTTTCATTTTAATGCAAGCCTTTCGGTGTAATCATGTAAAGGCAACCGCTCTTAACAGCTTGAGTATAAAATTCCCATACGTACTTCTGTTATTGTCATTCTCCAACTAACTAGGAAACCACAATGACTAGCGGATGAAATTATAGCTTTCTTACCAATTATCATATTAAACTTTTGGTATCAAAAATTTATTGTCATTATCGTTATCATGCCAAACTTTTGGTATACCAAATTTCAGTATGCCAAATATTTCGGTTGGCATGGTAGGGTAATGACGATGTTATTCTTATTAGCCCAAAATGTCATTTTCTTATATGACAATGGATAAACTGATCATGAGAAGAAAACACACTTAAATGAAACTCGAACTTGATTCCCTTATGCCCCTTGGTAAAAAAATATCGCCACTTTACACTTTGAAACTAGATTTTTGTATAACTTTGGTGGTATTCCGTCCATTCCATCAAAATAACGTTAATCTAGTCTATTTGATTCTGAATCAAACAATTTCGACAAAACCAGATATTACAGGCTCTTTGATTCCGAATCAAACAATTTCGAGGATGACAAACTATCGATCAACTACTAAGCTAGTCTATTTGGTTTCTTTCATGGTCTTGTCTCGATGATTCTTCACTTGTTAGTGATAGGACAGAGCTTGGATTAAAAGCATGAAGAAGACAATGATTTGTGATCTCATGGGAAAACCGACAAGTATCCTAAATCAAGAAAAATTATCTCGTCGTTTAGCATTAATATGAAATCATCTCATCATCATACGTTCATTTAGCGTAATCTAACAATAATTATTTAGTAATGTAATTTTCACTAAAATTTACAAACAAATCGGCATTCTTGAAATATCATCTTTACAGAACGATAATTTGAGCATAGGTCATTACTTCCTTTAGCTTTTCATGGACTAGTGCCCTGCCTTTTTCTTTCCAAAGAGAATTTGAGTCATAAAACAAGGCCTCCACCCACACTCCAGCACCATCATAGTATTTTCCGTGGGGATCGATTACCATTTTCTCGAGCATTATTGCATTTCTCAGGATACAAATGGCAAGCTCCATCTCACATGGCGTATATTGAAATCCTTGGAACTTAACTTCTCTCAGATGACAATGTTTGGATCCAGCAAAGTTCTCTATGTCCTGTTGTTCCTTACGGAAACGTGATGCTTCCTGCATAAACGGAGATTTTATGTAGTTATATTAGGGTTTAGGGACAAATATTTGGCATACAACGTAAAACTTTTTATTACTAACCGTTACTACAAGTTCTTCCAAAAGAGGTGCAGCATTCAGAAAATTCAGAACCCACACGAGGTCAGGTTCATTCAAAAAAATATCCAACTCCAGTTTCTTGAGGCTTCTGAATTTTGGTACCTCCCAAACTCTAAAAGCACCACACGTCTGCAGATGAAGAGTCTCAAGCCCAGGAAACGATGCAAATTGATACACCAAGTGCCACAAACGAAAGCAAATTTTTTTTGGCTGTGGAGGTTTGATGGAAACAGCACAATCTACTTGAAACAGTTCTAAGGAAGCAAGATTTACTAGAGAAATACGAACTGTTTCTCGACACTTGCAGTTTACCAGTTTCAAATCGTTCAGTCGATGTGATGGACTCTCAATTATCAAATCTCGGCCCAACTTGCAACTCTTTAAGGTCAAGCTTTCAAGCAACAAACAGTCCGAGAGAAGCCGTGCTACAGGAATTTGTCTGCAATTTTACACAGATACAGACTAGTTAGCTGATTGAAACCGTCGAAACCGGGTGGTAGTCTTAGAACACATCTAGCCATTGATAAATTCTTTACATTTGATGCTGCCTTCAACTCTGAAAGCAACCAGCACGGGAAAACATAATAATTATATGTTTGTTCCCAATCCGAGCACCTATATAAATGAAGATGAATCACTTCAACTCCCCTTGTAATTGCAAAACGAATCCATTCATCGAGGAAGGCAGCAGAAAATCTGTCCAGAAAGAATTCCACTTTGAAAGAGTCCAACTTCTCGCGGTGGTGTAGCCGCAAAACTTTATTCACACATCTTACGAAGCTTTCTCTTTGATAATATACATTTATCAAGGATGGACGACAATCGTTAAATCCATCTTCAGGCAGTTTATCCATTCGTTTGGGAAGTCCGACTCCGAAAATGTTTTGGACGTCAAACGTAAGGTTGGCCCTTGTTAGTATGGGAAGCAAGGTCCCAAGGTACCTCCACCGACGGCATACCAAGATACCAGTATCCACTGCATCTTTTATGGTTAACAATGAAAATACAGATGAAATTATGCAATCCGGCAACTCATTGATCCAATCCTTACCCTCGCTCTGCTCGGCCTGAAAGCGAAACCACCCAATAGAGATAACTAAACATTAGCACTCTTCTGTTCATCAATACATGGAACACTCAAATTATTGGGATGAAAAATCAGTTTGGGGTTTTACAGACTAAATTTTGTTAGGAAAGCGAAACCGAAACAACAAAGCTAATACGATACGCACTCTTTAAGTTTTTAGATAACAGGGCTCGTTCGGTAATGTTTTCAATGAGTGTACAAAATATCTAGAGAGATGAAAACGTAGGCAGGGCATGCAAATACGATCGAGACGGTACAAATTTTCTGTTATATAATATATATACATCTGTCTAATATGTAGGTAGGGCAGGCAATCATCCACGGACGGAGCCAATGAAGGCTCACTCCCACTCAAGTAATTCGTTTGTTAAATTGCATATAATATACACGTGTTATATTTGAATAAAATATATGTATTAAATATCTAACATATCTTCATACGACTTATACTCTATATCAAATATTATATGAGCAAACATGCTCTTGTTCTGTCATTCAAATCGAAAAACCTCTCTCTTGCATATCATATATTAATATTTTTCTCATCACTTACACTGTTACACTGAAATTTTTGTAACATTAGAATTGTGATATATTATCATTTGAAATCATCCTTATTATCATATTAGGTAAGCCATACTATAATAAGGTTTTCTTAGTTGTTTTTTCGGGTTGCTCCCACAAAAAGAAATTTCTAGCTCAATCCTTGCAATCATCTGATGCTATCTCTCGAGCACAAAAGAAAATTAATAAAACAAAAGCTTAAAAGAAACAGAACTTACCGTTAGAGTTAGTTCTAGGGTTGGGCACGAGTCGATTCCGTCGCGTTCCACTGCAGCAGAACCGTCAGTCTGACGGACCACCACTGCATGGTTTGGTTCGGTTTGGTCGAGCAGCAGTTTAACAGGTGCAAAGAAGGATCGGAACCAGAATGTAAAACTTGCAAATATTCTACTTATAACCATCGGCCTAGAGAATTGCTCAGCCTATACAAAGTATTTCACAATTCTACACAACTCCAAGACATTTATTTTTCCCCATAAGTAGGCATTTATAGAGGACCAAAATACTAGTTTTCTTTTTTGTCAACAAAATACAAGCCTAGTTGAATAAAAAAAACAAAATCAAATAAGTAAACCTAATTCTTGTAGAACAAGGAAACCTATATATATTCTATCTTAGAAGTAAAATACAATTCCCAAAATTTACCCATATCGACTACTTTCCTATTTTTCTAATTATCCAACATATATATGGAGAGCGTGTGATTAGCAGACCAATCACGGAGTGGTGGGGTCTAACATTATATAAAGTGATAAGAGAATTTTTACTCACTACTATAACTATGATGTATGCTTACCATATAGCTAATCATCTGTCACGTGTTTTTTCATTTAACTCTAATTAACTTTCACATTAGTTATTTACATTTTCAATTTTGAAAAAAAATTAACCAAAATTAAGTGAAGACATCTAACAGATGATTAGGTGAATGGTGGATATACACCATAATTCTGATGGTGAGCAAAAATGCTCTTATAAACCAATAACCTAACTAGTGGTTTCCTTATAGGTAATGCTAGAGAGACATTTAAACTAAATTTGCAAACTAAATGATGTGTCACTAACAGAAAATAAGCACGTTAATCAACAATTAAAGAATAATTTAATAATCAACAACCACATCATTTACTTTATAAATTTTAGTCTCTCTAACATTACTCTTTCCTTATTATTTACCAATAATGCCAGTGAGACTAAATTTGTAAAAAAAATTTACAAACTAAATGATGTGTCACAAATATAAAATAAACATGTTTATCAACACTTAAGTAATAATTCAATCAATAACTTTTATGTTATTCAGTTTACAAAATTTTATTTACAAATTTAATACCCTAACATTACTGTTACCCTAATATTTCTTTTGTTAAAAATATACATCTAACTATTTAATCAATAATGTTATCTTATCATGATATCATCTATTTCTGCACAATTTCAAACTTCAAACCACATGATGCGGCTGATGGGGTGGCTATGCCACATCATATTACCAATTATTTAGACTGACATTCCAATGTCACCAGCTAGTTCTATTTTTTAAGGTAACAAAATATCATAGCACAATTTAGATGATGATCCGAAGAAATAAAGATTGTCAAAACACGGATGAAGTTCCCACAGAAAGAAAAAAAAAGATGTCAAACCGGCTATAACAAAACAAAAATCATGTTTCTCTCACAAACATATTGCAACATCCCTTTCAACTAAATCAAATTGGAACCTAAAATTATAGAATTTGGTAGTGCCCGCGCGGTTCTAAGAAATCCGTAGCTCATGGTGTAACCACAATTCGCCCGGCAACTTGGTCAAGATCGCGTTGACCGTTAGATGTGATTTTCCTCCCTCTGTCACAAGTTCAAAGTTCAAACCGAAGGTCAAAAATCAAGCAAATGTTGCTAAACACAAGATTTCGTCGAAAACCAGTTTATAGATGATATATCAAGGAAGCACTCACCCCTTTGGGTCAACATCAACGATGTTCATTTTCTGTAACTGTTGGAGAATGTGTCGGGCAATAGCACCACTGCTCTCGCAGAAATGTGGTGGACGACTTCCATTCCTCTGGCTTCCACCATAAATCCTGCGGAAGGCACCAACACCGAGTCCTCCCCTCAAGTAGATCTTCCTTGCCATGGAGGCTGCACATTATTGGAAGTAACATTGTCAATACCACAAACAACAAACAATTTGAGAAACATACACAAATGAGTACAATGACAATCAAAAGCGAAAGAATGCTCACCAGCTCTGACATAGTACCAGTCAGGATCATAAGGAGCCAACTCCTTGAATCTTGCGGTCTTAACGATATCAGTCCATGGAGGAAGCTCAACCTGCTCACAAACATCAAAAGAACAAGCAAATCGCTAAGAATTACAGAAAATCACAGAAAAGTACACACTCGAAATAAGCAAATCACAGAAAATTACCCCTCCATAAAATTTGAAAATCCTAAATGAAACCAAAATTCTACAACTGTACATAAACTGAACAGAGCAGCTTCCTAAAGACCACAACAAAAATCATCCAGAACAGCAGAATCTACCACGAGATCTTATTACTTCGAAAAGATTTGTACATTACGAAACCGTTATTAGTTTATAACACAGTGACCACCAAATCAAAATTATTTTCAGGCAAACAAAATACACGAAAAAAAAGAGAAAACCGATGAAATACACAACCGACCATAAACAAGGCTATGGTTCAAGCATATACATAGCCCAATAAGGTAAATTAGACGATTCATAACAAGTTGGAAATGCATTAGCCACGACATATCAAACTAATCACAAATCAGCTACCATTTCAACAAAATAGTGTAACGTTCCTCATTTTTCTAGAAACAATAGTTAGTTACAAGCAAAAGAAGCAAAAGAGCACCATTTTCCGTGAGTTTTCTATTAATTTTCCTCCATTTTCTCGGAATCCAAACAAGGGGTTTAGTAGACTAGACACAAGTCAGCTACGATTTCAACAAAGTAGTGAAAATGTTCGAACTTTCTATCATTTTTCTAAAACATAGATAATCACAAACATCAAAGGAAAAAGGGTTTAGTTTCCTAAGAAATTTTCTAATGGTTTTCCATCATTTTCTCGGAATTCTAAGAGGGGGTTTAGTGGAAATACCTTGCCAGATCGCTTCAGATGGGCGGCGTAAGCCTTGACAAATTCGTGAGGGGAGACATCCTTCACAGTTTTCGCAGTCGCCATTGCTGGAAATCAGAGAGAAGCAGTGCGAGCGCCTCTGAGCTGATGAGATATTAAGACTGAGGAGGCTGACGAAGATGATAGCTCTCTCTCTCTCTAGGGTTTCTCGTTCTGCTTTCGCAATTAATTTATAGCTCTTTCGTTTTGTCGATTTGGGCCGCTTTATTTGAGGCCCAACTTCTGAGTTTCATCCAAAATAATGGGCCTCTGATCCGGAAAGTATGGGTTTAGTTGCACCATTTTTTGGACCAAAAGACCCAATTTAGCGAACGACGTCGTAATAGGTGTTTCGTTGCTTACTTCAACAGCCGAGGCTCTCCCTGCAATTGTAGTTCGTAGTTTCCCCCAAACCGAAACCCTAGAAGGCCTCTGACTGAGATAGCCATGGCGATGAAGCACCTTCTTACAACCCTAGCTCGCCGACGGCCCCACAGACCGCCGGCTGCTGTAACAGAAGCCGTTCGATCCCAGTCAACCTCACCCGCCGTCGCCACTTCATCTTCATCCTCATCCCTACCCTCCCCTCCTCCACCAACCGCCATGGTCTACGATCGATTGGCCGAGGAAGTCAAATCGAAGATCAAAAGGCTCGAGAATCCGGACCCGAGGTTCCTCAAGTACGGGTCGCCCTACCCGAGTCTCACGGACCACAGCCACATCCTCACCGCACCCGAGACACGTGTCACCACGCTTCCCAACGGCCTCCGGGTCGCCACCGAGTCGAACCTCGCGTCTAAGACCGCCACCGTCGGGGTCTGGATCGACGCCGGGTCAAGGTTCGAGAATGACGAGACCAACGGCACCGCACATTTCTTGGAGCACATGATCTTCAAGGGGACGGAGCAGAGGACCGCGCGTGATCTCGAGGAGGAGGTCGAGAACATGGGAGGCCATTTGAATGCGTACACATCGAGGGAGCAGACCACGTACTATGCCAAGGTGCTCCATTCGGATGTGCCAAAGGCGCTTTCGATTTTGGCTGATATATTGCAGAACTCCAAGTTCGATGATGACCGGATTTTGCGTGAGCGCGATGTGATTTTGAGGGAAATGGAGGAGGTAATCTCATAAAAATTAAAACTTTTGGAAAAATGGGGTATTTGGGTTGTTTGGATTTTCGGGTATTAGTGATTTTCCATGTTAGTTTGAATTTAACTAGTATTCAAAGCAACTTGATTTAATATGAAAGTTGTGAACTTTAATGAGAAAATGTTTCTAGATATATGCATTGATTATGTACACTCTTTAAACTTGAACGGGACATTTCGCAGTAGCTTGCGAAAACTTACGTATTGACTCTTATTCTGTGACTTGTATGAAAAACATTGATAGGATATGGATCTGAAAACTAGGGTCATATAAGAGTTGAGGTAGCTATTAAAAGTAATATACATTAGGCAAAATTGTTCCTTACTGTTTTCAAGTAAATGTTTATATCATTGCTTTGGTAATGCAGGTTGAGAAACAACCCGATGAAGTCATTTTTGACCATCTGCATGCAACTGCATTCCAGTACTCTCCTCTAGCCAGAACTATTCTTGGACCGTCTGACAACATTAAGACCATCTCAAAAGAGCATCTTCAGAACTATATCAAAACACATTACACTGCTCCCAGAATGGTAATTCAAGATTTATGAATTTTTGTTCGAGCAATATAGTAAAGCATGCAACTGGTGTTGTCGTCGTCCTTTGGCATTACTTTACATGACACATTGATAATGAGGAATTTGTTTTCACAAGTGACTGTCCTGAGCTTAACTGGTTCTATTTTAGGTTATTGCTGCCTCAGGAGCTATTAAGCATGAAGATCTTGTTGGTTCAGTTAAGGGTTTGTTTACTAAACTCTCTGGAGATCCTGCCACGGCCAGTCAGTTGGTTGCAGAAGAACCTTCATTTTTCACTGGTTCTGAGGTAATGCTTGTATCCTGGAAAATTGGCTTTTAACTACTATTTAATGGTTTTACTCTCTCTTATAACAATCATTTCTATTAATGCTGTAAACATCAGGTCAGAATTGTGGATGATGACTTGCCTTTGGCACATTTTGCGGTTGCATTCAGTGGAGCATCTTGGACGGACCCAGACTCTATTCCTCTAATGGTCATGCAGGCAATGTTGGGCTCATGGAATAAGAATGTTGGTGGTGGAAAGCACATGGGGTGAGCACTTTACATGGTTTTCAACTTCTGTAGATTGGATATTTGATATTAACTTTTAAGAGTTTTTCTCTTTGAAAAACATGCAATGATTAGTTTTTGCTGTTATTCTTGTAAACAGTTCAGAGCTGGCACAGAGGGTTGCCATTAATGACGTTGCAGAAAACTATATGGCTTTCAACACCAACTACAAGGATACTGGCTTATTTGGTGTTTTTGCTACTGCTAAGGTGAGGGTGCCATCTGTAATAAGAAACATTATTTCAGTTTGATTACTTCGTTTCAACAATTTTGGACTTCTTATTCTGGTCTGTAGTACCATTGTTCTTACTTGAGATTTGTATCAGCTGTTTGAGAGTAGATAAGTTGTCCAGGATTAGGACTTGGGATTAATTTTTTATGTTGAACACAAAGGAGGAGGTGTGCACTTTGGAAGGCGTTAGTGTATTTTTATTTGGGAAAGGAAGAGGGAAAGTGGGAAGAGCCACAATCACCTAACCAATTCTCTCTCCTCTCCTCACTCTCTATCTATATCTTTCTTCCCCCCTCCCTCTCCCTCTCACTTCGAATAGGCACGAGCACATTTTTATTTATACATTACTAACTACTCATATTAGTTTACTTCTGACTCATATTGTATTTTCTTTTAATTCCAGGAGGATTGCTTAGATGATTTGGCCTATGCAATAATGTATGAGATAACCAAGTTAGTTTATCGAGTTTCAGAAGCTGATGTTATTCGTGCGCGCAATCAGGTATTGCTAGATCTCTTAACTCTGTCCCGCTACTAGATTCATGCTTTCTAGATCTATTATAATTGTTTGTACTTTTGTATTGTTGTTGGTATCCAATACATTCATGTCCTCATTTGGTCGTTACATGTTATTGAACATATCACTATAAATAAGTTGCCACTTACCTTTTGTTCCCTTTCTGGCAGTTGAAATCTTCTCTCCTCCTCCACTTGGATGGGACAAGTGCCGTAGCTGAAGATATTGGACGCCAGGTACCGTTTCCTTCTCATAGAGAAATAATGATGAGAGCAATCAGGTTTGAACATTGGAGTTGCTAATTGGATCCAATCACCTGAGACCTGAAATGATTACAGAAGCTTTTCTTAAGCTTATGAATTAGTACAGTTTTATTAATTACAAAATACTAAAAGGGAAACAAGAACCTAGTGCCTCTCATAGAAGCTCTCCATTGCATTCCCTGAAATGGGCATATGTTCACTGGCTCCTTGTGATTATTTATCATCATCAAAGACTCAAAAACTGTTTCTGATAGTTGTTTTCTAGTGTTTGTAGGAGTAGAGTGCAAAAATAATGTGTCGTACTCGAAGCTGATTCTGTCTATTGTATTTTGATTTGTGGTTTTGCAGCTACTTACATATGGTCGAAGAATCCCATTAGCCGAGATGTTTGCTAGAATCGATTCTGTTGATGCAAGCACCATCAAACGTGTTGCAAACCGGTTTATCTATGACAGGGTATGACTACAATCTGTTACTGCACTTGTCCCAAGTGCTAATACGTTAGACTGTTTCCTAAAAACCTGGTAACATCATAGAACCAAACGCTCATACTTCTGTTTGTTGCTTGCCCTCATCAGGATATTGCAATTGCAGCCATGGGTCCCGTTACAAAATTGCCCGACTACAACTGGTTCAGACGCCGCACCTACTGGAACAGATACTAAGCTCCTAGTTTCTCTTTCCATTGATTATTTTGTAATTGCCCATCACGATCGATCTGGTCCTGGAATATCGTGTTGCTTTTATGCAATTTAATCATCGGCCTCGGAGAGAGCTATTGAAGGCTGGTGTATTTTTGTTCCCCCCACCCCCGCCCCCGAAAATATGTTATAGCTTCTTACTGTTAGTAACATTTGCATTTTCTTTAATAATCGTCGACGACTGCGAATGAATGTGATTTGCCGGATAAAATTTTTCCAAATGTGTTTGTACTGATCTCTGCAATTTGTGAATAAAACTTCAAATCCATTTGGTTTACCGAACGGTCGAATTGGTAGCTCAACTGTGGCTCCGCTGCATGCTGCCTTCTTGGAAGGTCGAAATTGTTTTCTCAATTTGGTAATTTTTGTTTGGAAAAATAGGTAACTTGACTTGGATTTTTTCATTTTTGGATGGTTCCAGGCGCAGACAACAGCACCGTTTGAGGCCTGCGATTGAGCTCGAAATGGCTCCTGCCTTGTCAAAGCCATCGACAAGTTTAAAGCTTTTTTGTCTTGTGATGATTGGCTTGCCTGCCTACAAAGGGCCAATAGGAATGTGTTTTAGCTCGTCACTTTGTTGTAATGGAGGAGTATTGTTCAATTGATGTGTTTACTAACGACTAAGGATTTGAGGTGTCCCACGCCCGGGAAGGCATTTTAGTGGGGCTCGAAAAAGTCAAAAGCATTTCAGTCCACTTCTGACCACAGTTAAATAACACACATGCTTTTAAGAATTTCAACCAAGAAATTATTCATACTTTTGCCAGCTTTGTGCCTCAAACCCAAAGATCATACGGCATACCTGACTTTAAATGTTACTGCATTTTCACTAGATTGCTTGCCGTGGTTACTTACTCTACTCTTGGTTATTATCCTTTTTTTCTCTTTAAAAAAGTTAATCATTTATTATATGAGAATCAAACTGATGAATATTGAATAAGAAAACTTGGAAGTTTTTAGTGTAAAGGCCTTAGACTATTGGTTAACACATTGAGAGATTTTTCATTGTGTTCGGAACACGAAACAAAACAACATATGTCATTATACAATTAAAGAAACACTTGAAGAAGAAAATAAAATTTCTCCAATTGTACATGCGGTGTTCCATCCCGTTATCCGGACTCAGAAAAATCTCTCTAACACATGAAAGCTTACAAATTTTGCATTTGACTAGTATGTCCAGTTTATTTATTGAAATAAAGTGATACCCATGTTGCATTTATTAAAGAGAACTTTAACGGAAACTCCCGGTATTGTTCATTTTTAATAAAAAATCACATTTTAACGAAAGTTTCTGGTACTATTTACTTTATCATTTATTTTGTTATTATCGTTAAAACTCAAAATTTTCAAGTCATTTTCATTAATTTTTTTTTTATTAAATAGGTTAATTAATCAATTAAACAGTAATGATTTGTAGGGATGAAAATAGGAGGAAAGAGATCATCTCTGGATTTCTTTCACCAAGACAAAACAAGTGGGCCGTTAGATGAGATTTCAAAAACTCAGATCACTTGTTCCGGTGACCTTGATAGAAGAGATCTGAAGAAAATTCCTCTCCGAAATAGAAATAGGATAGTCGTGATTTCATAAATGGTCAAAGATGAAAAGCCAACGGACACCACCCAAACCTTTGGAGATTTGGAGGGAAACCCTACACATCTGTGACTGCTATAAATACTATCAATGTGGATATGTAGGGCTGTAGGGGCAGGGATTTCTAGAGAGAGAGAGGCGCGTGAGTTGTTAACTGTTAGTTGAAGAGGGTGGGTGCTTCAAAAGGCCTCTCTCTCTCCTCTCTCTCTCTCTCTCTCTCTCTCTCTCTCTCCTCACATTGTAAGTATCGGAAAACAAAACAAACACATTGTGATTAAGTAGAGAAAATTACACATAACATTGAACATCCAGTCCCTCCCCAACCCCCTCAGATTTCTCAGTCCCCAATACCCAAACAAAACGCACCTCTTGGGTCTCATCGCCCCTCCATACCTTACAAATTTCCCATTTCCCATTCCCTTGCCGCTTCAGATCCCACCTCCCCATTTCCCCATTCCCAATTCCCCCTTCAGCCACCTCTGCTTTTACTTGCTTCACACTACACTCCAATGGCTTCCTTCACTGTTCCCTGTCCCAAGGCTTGCTCCGCTCCCGTTACCCGCCTCGGCTGCTCCGCCCAGCCGTCGCAGCCGCAGCAGCACCTCCTCTCCTTCCACAACTGCCTCAATCGCTGCCCCATTCCCTCTCTGCAGATTTCTGGCCTTCAGGTTTGATTAATTCCGCGTACCCTTTACCTTTTTAAGCCTTGTTTGTTTAAATTTCATTGCTTTTTGTGTTGTCATGCTTTAATTTTGTGTTTTGCTCAAGTGGGTATTGTTTGTATAGGTTATATATCTTCGTTTCTGAAGCTTCTTGAATATAAAATTAATAAGTTGAATTTAAGACGTGGGAAATGTTGTTGGTGTGAGTTGAAATTCGTGTGGTTGAAGAATTGTTGGTTATATCATAGTTAGGATTTTCATTGAGCTGTGACCCAGTAATGATCCAAACTTTCAACCAAAATGCTGTCTTTGGATTAAACCAGCAAGCTTGGACTGATAAATGATTTGCTTTTGCTATGATCATACTCTATGTTTTCATTTCCAATAGGTTTTTAGTAGCAGTGACTGTTCTACGTATCACAATCTAGATTTTACGTCAAAGGTTGCAGCTATTAATTGTTTTCTGATCATATGGTTAACTCGTGTAGAGCTCCGTCAGGAGGCAATCTTCTTCCTGGAAGGTGCAGGCACAGCTTAATGAGGTAAAACTGTTTGGAGTCAGTTTAGTCGGTGGGATTTGGGACTTCGTATGTGAATGTATAATTGATTACTTTCTGAATCCAAAGGTTGCAGCTGAGAAATCCCCAAATTCTGTACCCATAAACAACAAGAAGTCTGAAGATGGATCACTGGAAGGGAAGGACGAGTCTTCCAGTCAAACCAGTATTCCAGATGCAGCATCAATCTCCGAATTCATGGCTCAAGTATCAGACCTTATTAAGTAAGTTGCTGTGATTTTTGTTTGTAATTGGTTTCCATAAACCATCAACTATGTTTCGGACGTCAATTATTTTCATTAACATGATATCATTTTTGTGAGCAGGTTAGTGGATTCGAGAGACATCGTGGAGCTGCAAATGAAGCAACTAGATTTAGAGCTTGTGATTAGAAAAAAAGAAGCATTGGCACCACCGCCACCAGCTCCAGCTTCCCAACAACCAGCACAATATTATTCCATGCCACCACCTCAACCAGCAGCACCAACAGCAGCAGCTCCTGCTCCAGCACCCGGTCCACCAGCACCTGCACTACCCGCCCCGGCAAAGACAAGCACATCATCTCACCCTCCACTGAAATGCCCCATGGCTGGAACCTTTTACCGCTGTCCTGCACCTGGTGAACCACCTTTTGTTAAGGCAAGTGTTTTTACTTGTCTTTAAAAGCTTGAGTTCCAAGAGATATGGGAGATGACAAAACACTGTTTTATTATTATTTTATCAGACACTTACATTTGTCCTAATTGTTTACTCAAATAAATGTTCAGGTTGGAGATAAAGTTCAGAAAGGTCAAGTCATTTGCATCATTGAGGCCATGAAATTGATGAACGAAATTGAGGTTCGTTTTTACTTTGCTTTAATTGATGTTATGCGCTGATTATGGCTTTACTTTCATTGGAAAATGTTCTCAACGAATTGTTCCTTTCATCCTTCTACAGGCTGATCAATCTGGAACCGTTGCTGAGATACTGGTAGAAGATTCGAAACCAGTCAGTGTGGACACGGTAAGTAATCTTAAAACCTCTCATAAGCACTCTCCAACAATCTGTTTAACTAAGAAATCTTTCTGCTTCCGTGCAGCCTCTTTTTGTCATAGTACCTTGAGAGCGTTGAGCAAGGTTCGGACGAATTTTTTTGAAGCGTTTTGGTTATAAAATTACGTTTCGGACATTTATCTTCTCTTGTAACTTAAATAATGTTTGTTTCAGTTTCTGGAAAAATCGTCGGAATTCACAATTTTTAGAGTTCTAGGGACGGGCCATGGTGTGTTATCAAAGATGTCAGGCAATGTGCTTTCCTGAAACGTAATTTTATGGCTTCTTTCTTCAAGTCATTTTTAGAAATTATGCATGAAGCTTTCCTACGCACAAGTTCCCTTTTAATTATTTTGCTAGATATAAAATTATTTTACATACATTCAGCTTCTTTGTTTGCAACGTGCTTCATTCTAAACTCGCTTTTTTTTTTTTGGGAGGGTCGGAATCGCTTCGGGGAGGTGCACCCGAGAGCTGCTTCGGATAAGTGATTTTGTGAGAAGCAGCTCATGCTTTCTGACCCTCCCAAATCACTTTCCATACGGTCCCACGTAACTGTGTTTTATATTGATTTCTAAGTTATGTCGAAGAAATTCATACCATCGGGCTGTTTGCGACTGCTTCTGAATGACCAAAAGCGGTTTTAGTAATCAAACCTGCTTCCACATCGACAAAAAGTTGACGATTTGATGAGAAGGCTGGATTTCATTCACAAAAGAATGCGGTTGATATATGCTCTCGCGGGCAAATTACAAAATACGGAAACAGTAAGAGGTCACGCTACTCTACTGGCTTTCTCTGCCGTTTCCAGAAATCTAGTTTTTCCGCTCTCGTCATATCACCCCTCCCTATTGCTATTCCTTTCTCCTACAACATTTACAAGTTAGCCTACCTGTCGTGTACAACTATAACCGCTGTCGACTTCTAATACTGTAGCCACCTCTCCTTCCAATATTACTCGGCCTCCGAGCCCCACCTGAATAATCCTCATCGTCGTCATCGCCCTCGTCATCTCCACCCACAGATTTCCGCCCTTTTCTGGGGGCCGGCCGTTTTCTCTTGATGTTTGCAGTGTAAGTTGAGAAATCAATCGTATCCTCCCTCAACGCATTCTTGAATTCCTGTACAACAACGATATCAGTATGAATTTATGCACGGACATGATTGCTAACATCCACATAGAGAGAGAGAGAGAGAGAGAGAGAGAGAGAGTCTCACATCTCACAGTACCTGATATCTTTGAACCAATTCTTGATAAGTTGTAGGCAAATTGGTTCGGGTATCACTGAGGTCAAAAGGAATGTTCTGCCTGGAGAGTACATCTCCCGGTTTAAGGGGTTCGCCCGGAGAAAAAGCCTGGTTCAATGAGGAATTACAAATGATAAAAAAAAAAAAATTAGCAAGGGGCAGTTAGATCCAGGCACCTCGCACCTATAATTATCCAGTAATTGCTTACCTGGCACCTTGCATCGTTCAGGCTGTACACGATTTTTAGGTGTCTCTTTAATTTCAAAAGAAGCTGCACCGCAATAGCTGCCAGGCAGTCTGCCTACAGCAGCACGTAAAACAAGAGTATAAATTATAATCAATGAAAATTAACCGAGCAGCAAAACCCTAATTCTCAGGCTTGTGAAAAATCAACTTAGTACAGGACTACAGGATACCTGGAATTTCTGTACGTCGTCTATTGAGAAGCCACCGGAACTGTTGGAGCCCATAACGTGCATGTTTGCCTCAAACGGGGTAGCTTGATTTGAGACAGACTGATCTGCTGGCTCTTGTATTATACCATTCCACTCCGTCGACATATAATTTGTAACTGGTTGAAACGCTGGTTCTTGTTGAACTATCCCATTCAAATCCAATGACGCCATTCCTCTCGTAAAAGGTTGAGCAGCTGAACCATCTTCAATTATGCCGTTCCCATGAGGTGCACTTCTTTGTAACAAATGCAAAGTCAGAGCTTTCAGTTTCGCTTCGAGCGCCCCAGCCCTAACTTGTACTACTCTATTTATAGAATAGACCAAGTAAAGCGGCTCATCAGGTGTTGTGAAGGGTAGCAAGGCGAGTATCTCTGTGCAGTACCTGTAAAAAGAAATCAACATCCACGTCAGCACCCTCATCCAGAATACATTAAGTCCAAGACTGGCACCAATGATTTAAACTCACATCAGGAAAGGGACTACTGAAGGTGTCCAGCTAGTATTATCAAACTTGCGAACAATTGAAGACATAAATTTGTTTCTTGAAGTCCGGTTAGCACGAATAAGCTTGTAGATTCGAGAAACCCCTAGTCTTGCTTGTGCGAGAGAAACATTATCAGATTTTCCCTTCGCATTTCCAGAAGCCTTTGCTTGAATTTTTTTGTTCTCGTGTTCAGAACTAGTACTTATGGACTGTATGAAACTAAAAGACATTTGAAGGCCATCTCCCAGGCGGCTTTCGAAAAATGCAGGGTACCTAAAATGATACTTCAATTAAAAAACCTAGGCAACAATAGAAGATATGGCAAGTCAAAAAGCACATAGAGGAGAATACTTTTCATTCATTTGCATCAGCAAATGATGAGCTAACTTCGAGTTGGCCTCCAGTGGATCTGTTTCGAGTGCAATAAGGTATGGAACACATGTAATAGGATGTACAAGCCCTTGGCGCAGCACAACTTCAACAATCTGCAGTTATATTAGGAAAAAGTAGATAAATTGACATAAAATTGTCTTTCAAATTTTCAAATACATCACATTCTTTCCACTGGATAATTTTCTCAGGAGTTGGTTGTCAACAAGATTCTGATTCTCCATGTTCATGACAATCTTAGAAAAAGAAAATAACGTGCACAAAGAGCCAGGAACAGAGCATAGAAGCACTATACTCACCTTAACTGCAGATTGGCGAACTTGTTCATTAAGGTCTAAACATCTCACCAACATATTATCCCAATACAACTGAACTATACCACCACAGATATTAGTATCTCCGGCACCCGCAGCAACAGATACAGCATTGCCGCCTTCCACATTACAATGAATCACATTATCACTAGCTGCATCTGTTCCCATTTTACTTTCAGCATCAAGAAGATAGTCGTACATGTTTTGCAATGCTTGCATCTGGTCAAAAAAATGATTAAGCATAAAGACTGACACTGTAGTAGAAATAAGGGACACTTATCTTACCCTAAGACGAACGTCAGAGCTAGAAGAGAATGTTGCCTCTACTATCTTCCCAATATCTTTTTCCAACATATATTCGGGCCTAGCTATTAGAACAAAGCCCAATGCCTACAAACGTTGCAACACAACATCACTACATTTCATTATAAAACCAGGCCTTTCACATTTCAAGATCAAGCTAGGCTTTAGGAAAAAGTAAATTATAAAGTTCATACCTGTAATGACCGAACCTTTATTACAAAATCATCCACTAGAAGATATTTTTTAAACAAGCTGAGACTGCTAACAACATCAATTGTTTTGTCGGAGTTACTGGGCAAAGAGTTGCCATAACGGATAAGCAATCCGAGACAGAAAAGAGACCGCCCCACTTGCTGAAATTAGCAAAGGTTGCAAATTGTCAAAATTTGAAGCCCAATTACAGAAATTTAATGTATGTACATGTAGTATGTTTGTGTACAAACTATCAACCATGACCAGCTCTCTGTTTGAGCTTAGAGCTAAAAGCACAAGATACAAACACAAAACTCCCCTATCAGTAATTTCTTGTTACATAAAACATAACAACATACTGCCTCAAGAAAACAAAAACAACTATAACCTTACTCTACAACCCAATATTACAAAAGTCCTACATGTAACTGCCTGCATGAGTAATCAATACTGCAGCTACACAATACTAAAAGAGGGGCTTAACTTTAACCATAGTCTCAGTTTTGCTCTTAACTCGGGTCTGAACAGAAATATTACGATATTAATTTTTTTTTAATAAAGTAAAATTTTTATTAAGAACATAGGAATATGTTAATTATTCAATCAGTAAATCTGCATGGCCATGCGCAAAACTGTAATATCTCACATCAAACTCTTTTAGAAGAATAAATTCACATATCATTTTGCCTATGAGGTGCTTGAAGGATTAGGCATACAAGCATAACTCTCAGGCAAACTTTGAAGTGGGCCACCAATTTGTTGGAAATAAGAGATGTAATATAAAATACAAGGTATCTTTGCCATCCCCTTTGCCATCCCTTAATAGATCAAGGAGAATTTTCAAACTTCAGGGGTAACTGGAAGAAACATTGATCCAAGCACAAACATCGAAAATACACTTTTAAGTAATTAAAGACATAATCCATTTGCACATAATTTAATCCACCAACCTGCTTGTTATCTACTGCCTGAGCGTCCAAACGTTTGAAGAACACCTGGATAAGATTCTCCACTATAGCAGCACCTTTTCCTGCCACTTTACTCACAGCACAGAGGCACCTGTAATGAGGACAAAGATATAAAACCTAGAAGGCATCTAAATCATCATAAGAAATGCAACTGTAATATATTAATAAAAGACAATTGTCTGAAAGTGAAAGCATTGAACTTGAACTTACTTTATGCAAGCATGCACAACAGTCAAGAAGGAATGCCGAACAATCATGTTCTTTAAGTCTTGTTCAAGTTCTTCCACAACAGTTTGTGGTAACTTTCTTACCAAAGGCAGAACAGCATCAATTATAAAGATTATACTCTCCACTAACTGTGCAACCACTCGATTATCAGCCTGAACACAGAGCAAACAATCCAAATGTAGGCATGAGTTTTGCTTTACTAGTATCTTTCTGCATTTTCGATCAAAGGGGAAAAAAGAGAGAAATGAATTTTAACAAAGATCGTGAGCAATCAAATTCCCAATACTGAGCATGAACAAGCCCTTGCAGAAGAGAATCCTAAGATCTCTTATTGGTAAGGTCTAGACTCATATTATTTAGAGAGAAACAAGAATGGTTCCTAGAAGGCTGCTCTTCAGAACAAGGTTCCTAGAAGGCTGCTCTTCAGAACAAGGTTCCTAGAAGGCTGCTCTTCAGAACAAGTATAACTATTGATAAAATGCAAAAGTGACATGTGGAATAAAATAACTTTCAAATCCAAAACATAATTCTGAGAGTGCTCTAAAGGTACATTTGAACAAATAAAACAAAATGTAGTTCACCTGACTCTTTAGATAAGGCTGAAGAGTGACCACAAACTGTGAAGGGTCAGAAGCCGGTGCACAAAGTGTTGGATCCACAACACAGAATGCATGCAAAGCTAGCACATACGGAAGTGCCTGCCTATCTACTTCCTGGATATTCATTTCCTCTACCTGAAAAATAAGGGTTTCTAAACATTCAGATTCAAATAATCAATCAAATCGTTTTAGCATGTCAAAATTATTGGGGGAAAAGTACCTGCAATATCTTTTCCAGTAAGCACTTGCACATTAACTCACAGCGGTTGCGTACAGATGCAAGTAAGACAGGGTTGATCCCAACAGCTTTAGCTGATTGTGGAAAAAAATCAAGGGCCAAGTTGCGTTTAATGACTGTCACAAGAGGTTGATGACTTGGCATCCTCCTCAACATCTCAACGATCTGTTCAGTTTTTTTAGCCACCTCCAATGGAACAGAGCTACCATCTCCAAAGAAACGAGTTTGTGAACCAGCAGGTTCCTCAAACCAGAACTCATAAAATGTCTTGCAAACAATATCCTGTGGAAGAGGAAAAGAATAAAGACTGGACCTAGTCAAGAACAAAGAACTTTGTATACTTGTGTTTTACGTGTCAATGAACTTAATCCAGCACAATCATTGCTTCAGAATTACCTGTATATTTGATTCATCATCACTAATACGGGAGATGATAGCAATGCAGGCACTAGTGAATTCGGAGAAGTTTGCATTTGAAATGCACATATCTCGTATGATTTTGATAGATCGCTTTCGAACACTTACTCCTGTATCTTTAATTCTCTCAGCAACCTTCTCAAAATACTAAGAGAAAATGGAAAAGATTAAGCAACATGTGTTAATAGCGCATGAACAAAGGAGTTGGTAGGATGAGAGTACAATTGTGCACACCTGCAAACCAACATCAGGATGAGAAGCAATATGCCTTCCTACAAGTTCCAGTGCTGCTTCTCTTGCAGAAATTGCAGAATCACAAAATCTTCCTTCAACAGCTGATTGAACACGTTTATCCCCTAATACCTGCGGATCAGCTTCTACAATTATACTGACCTGTTCATCATATTAAGAGATTAAGACATTAAATTCTGTCAATAGTCATAAAATGAATACTATATTTCCATTACGAGGATTAAAAGTTCAAGAACATAATTTTTCACTTACCGCTCGTAAAGCCTTGGCCCTGATTACAGGAGAATTCTCCATTAAGCTTGCCTGAAATCCACTAACATGTCAAAATAGAGATTTATTACATGAAAAATCAGGGAGTGAATAGAAAAGATTCCTGACCAGAAGCAAATGAAGAATCTTATCAAACCCTCTGGAGAAAGAGTTTTTTTGCCCCAATGCTAAAGTAATTTTCTTGACTGAATCCCTTGTCAATAATGAAAAAGCAGTCCCAGAATCCCGAACTATTTCTTTTGATTTCAGTCGAGCAAGATAGTACATGAGCTTCTGCTGTGATTTTGAATCATCCTTGTACCACAACAAGAGATAAAACCTGTCCAAACAAGCATAACTTCACTAATGGAAACAATGGAACCAGAGTAAAGAAGGATTGGAGTTAAACGAGTACGTACCAGCGAACAAAGAGATGCCCATCATCAGCTGATGTGGTATCTTGAAGGTAATTCAAAAGCATCTGTTGGACAACCTCAGGTTTTGTAATTGAAAAAGCAACTTCAGTGTTTCTTCCTGAACGACTTCGATCCTTGATTCCTTCATCTTTGCATTGTGACTTGCAATAGGATTGTAAAACAAGAAGTTGCTTCCTGCAGAGGCATATCTGACAGTGCCAACTTCTATTTGGAACTTCATATTCTCTCACTCCCATGCAATCAGCGTGAAAGATTCTCTGACAACCTTGACATACAAAGACATTTTTTTCAACCCTACCATGTAAACAAACTGAGCATGCGTCTCTTGGATATGTCTGATCAACTCCATCGTCACTAACCAACTCCTGAAGTATCCAGATTTTGTCACTACTGCAAAGTACAGAATCACGCTTCAACCTTGCAGCAATTGTGCCGAGAAGGTCAATAGCCATGGTACGTGCAGCTATGTCTTTAGATTTCAGCCCAGCATTCTGGAGTAACAAGACACAAAGAACCTGCAACTAAATCTACTTCAGAATGGCAACTTACTAATACAACTAATGAAATTACAGTCCACACAAGTCACATACATTACCTCCAGAATAGGAGCTGAAGCGGGATATTCCGGTAAATTCAATGTTGTCAAGAGATCAGTAACAAGATTCTCCATCATTACTTTCAACTCTGAAGCTTCCTGAGCCTTTGCACTAGCAAAGCGCTGAAGTACACGAGTCCAAAAGTGACAACATGCCTCTGTTGCTGCCTCATGACCTTTAGTTGGATAATCGGCATTGACAGAAAGTTCTAAGATGGAATTACCACTTGATTCCTGTCTTAATGATTCAGGAAGGTTTGCACTATAGTGAACCAACTGAATCAGCAAAGCAGTGATCATCTGAATCTGCCGTTGCTCTTCGTCAGGTAGGTGATAGGCTCTCAAAGCTCGCTTCGAGACCGGCAACTTCCAAAGCAACTGAATTAATTCATCTATCACATATGTGCGATGCTGAGTGTATGAATAGAATATCTGTACAACCAACAATGAAGATGTACAAGTTTCAGAGTAGATAACATCAAAATGTATATGTGTTTGAAGATATGTACAGGTATGAGTAAACAATAGCTGCCAAGAGGAGATGAATAGTGCAGATCTGTACCGCGCTGATTAAACCCATTGCCTTCAGTTGCAAGAGCTGGATATTATCCACCATAAATGTTGTAAAGCTTGTTTTCACTAGTTGTAAGATACAACCATCTGACAACCTTTCTATTAACAACAAATCTTTGAGTAAACCAAGAATGGTGCACATTTTCTGAAGAATATTATTCACAGCAGCAGAGACCCTACCAAGGCAAAGATGTAAGCAAAAGACAGCACCTAAGTTTTTTGATATAAGGATCTAGTAAAAAAAATTTAAACCAAGAGAAGAATATAGATAAGGATACCTGTTAAACGAGGATTTCTGCACTTTAACAGTCTTGATACTGCGTCTCTTCTTGCTTGCTGAACCAAATTCAGCATCAGGCTCTTCATCTTCCTCAACTGTCAATATATTGGAAAACATTGTTATTCAAATCACACAAGTTGGAACAAACTACTCCTGAAAAGGCAAAATGACCAACCAAGCAAGACAATATACAGCCCACCATTTAGGTAACAACTAAAAGAAAATGATGGTGATGGTTTAGCATGCAGATTAAATAAATGTATGAAGCATTAGGAAACATATGAATGTGGTGGGTTCAGGAAATCCCAACTGCCCAAGAAAAACTAACCTTCAAGCGACCCATTTTGACTTGGCCTATGCAAAGCACGATATGATGGATCATAAGCACACATAACATCCATTATCTGATGCCTGGAAAACTCCAGAATTCTTTCAATGATCTGATATGATGGAACAAAATTAGAAATTACTAGCATTTTCTACGACAGAAAAACAAAAACAAAATACAAGGTACATTTACAAGTATACAATTTAAGGGACCTCCACCAAATGTAAACTGAAGAGTTAACATCTTCGCATGTACCTCTTCTTTATATATTTGTTTTGGCATCAGGTTATGAGCCATTACTGCTAATGCTGCGTGAATGGACTCCAGTGCACATTGTATTGATGAAACCACATCTGAATTTGACTGACATTACAAAAGATAAGTTAGATATGAACATGATCACAATACTATTACAATAAAACTCCACATATATAATTCAGTGCATAAATATGAACCGGAATGAATAATTGATATATTAAACTAGCATTGTATTCACTGCCAAAAATGAAAAACTATTTTTCTATCTTTCTTCCTTCCTCTCTTTCCTGATTATTCCCATCACTATTCCTGACCATTTATCACTCCCCCCAAACTTTTATCATTGCTCTCTGCAGTTGCTAATGCTATCCAATCAAATTTATACATAACAAGCAGTCTCCTCCAAAGGCTCGAGATGCTTGATGCATTATCTTTTCGATAAGAAGATACTCAATGCCTCATTTTGCTAATAAAACATTTATTTTATTTCAAACCTGCGCGCGGGGCGCAGCCCCCAAAACTAAAAAAAATTCATCCCAAACATGGTCATAACTAGGCAAACATAGGGTCAGGATAAAAGTGATTCAGATAGCAAAGACGATTATAAGAAGAAATTCAAAACTTTCAATAAATTGCAAGGTGCTGCAGTAACACCATTCTTTACTAGCTTTAAGATTAAAAACAAGACAAGAAAAAGAGTATGGAAAAATTAAACGCTGCACAAAAGCAAGAAGCTAACAACAAAGCCTGAAGAAATGTAATTTAAGAAGCAAACTAGAAATTACCACAACAGACCTGATAAATGCAAGAAAGAAAGCAGAAGAGAAAACGAGCTCACCTGCTCATATTCAATTAAAGTCAAGCCTTCAGCTCGATGTATCTGATGATCTAAAATCCTTAACAATCTAACAAAAGTATCTACAGGAACCAAATGTAGAAGCTTCTTTGCTCGAAGAGACATTATTTCATTTGCAAGCACTCTAAGATCAGAAAGAGGCATAGATAACCACTCAGTTTCTTCCCGGTCATCACTGAAAATTTCAGCTCTGCCACAGAAATCCTCCCCCAACTCACAAAAGCTTCTGATGGTGGCATCTAAACAAGATTTTTGAAGATAGGTCACTCACGTGAATATTGAAAAGAAGAATGTATGTTTGAGAGGAAGAGAGAGTTCTATAGCCCACGAACCTTGAATTTCAGCAGAATCTGGTCCGACTGTTGACATAACGGTATCACTAGCTTTTTTCTTGGATTTTGGTTTTCTAGAAGATGGTGGAGATATGTCCTGCCATTTCACCTTCTAGATTATTAAACAAGGAGGGGGCAAAATTATTAACTGCCAAATAGATGCACACATACATTAGGAGGCATATCATTGAGCTGATTATTGTCAGATACGGAATAGTCCCTTTGAGAAAGCTTTGGTATAGGTACAATAGGCTTGAAAGGCTTCTTGTCAGATACTGTACCACTGACAGGCACTTGCCCCTTAATAGGACCTGCGAAACTTGAACAGTGCAAGAAACAATAAGCAGAGAAATATAAATTTATACACGAACAAACACTTTAAACCACAACTAATTCTTCTAAGGAACTAAGTAGTGTGTGTAATATCTAGAGAAATTTATTTACTGTGCATGTAACATATACAAAGACTAAGAGAGATCTTGGAAATTCGCATGTATCCTTTCAATAATGAAGTAAAAGTGTATCATCTAAAAAGAAATAAATTTTTTGAGCTTAAATGAAGCTACTCTGCCTAGTAATGTAAAAAATATCAACTAGCACTCTTTAACTTTTGCTTTGAAACCAAAAGAAAATATTTTTATTATTATTTTAATATTTTATCATATCTAATAAATATCTCACTCATATGAAAAAAGATATGTTTTTCTCATTCCTAGACATATTATCTTTAGTTTTTATTAATTATTTTCAGTATTTCATCAATGAATTAATATTATTCTCAATCTTCATTAGTATAAAATCTGCATAATCATTAACCAAGTCTATATTATCACCAAAACTTCTTGCACCTGAGAGATGTGATTGCATTACACAATCATGTTATAACCTATGTAAAGGCTTATTGGTTACATGATGAAAATATGGCTGTTGCAATTTGCAGTTATAGCCAAAACAGCTATACAGAAACCCTATGTAATAAGTAGGAAACCAAAAAAGAATCTAAAGAAAAAGTTGAAGCATAAAAGCAGATAAGGAGAGACGAAATACTTGGTTTACCTGGACTATTGTACTCAAATGCTTCTGGATTGTACTGAAGAACTTCATCGTGAAGTTTTAAAGGTTCTCCATAACCATATGGAACTGCCCTAGCATCCTCCCTAAGGTTCCTGCGCATGATACCATATATGAGCACTGACAAATAAATAGAAAAAACAAAATTCAAAACAAATCTAAACAATGTAACTAATAGAAATTTTGTATCAGCACAGTTCCCCTAATCCATCGCATTTTTAGTAAAAGATAAGATCCTGGGATACAATTTAATATAGGGTACAACGAATCAGGTGGCTGCTTTGTTCCAAATTACTTATTAAAAAGTCGCCTCCGAATTCACATTTCACAACCTCATCGCATTAGTTCAAAGTTCAAACACATTGAGCTGCCTGCCAGTTCAGCTAAGAGTAGGGGGAGAGAGAGAGAGAGAGAGAGAGAGAGAGAGAGAGAGAGAGAGAGAGAGAGAGAGCTAATTCCAATCAATAACCATTACATTTTTCTCCAAATTACTTAAAATTTAAACAAACAAAACCAAACCCCATCGCAAGAAACAGGAAAATTCAAAATTCACACGCAGCAGAACGCGGCAGCAATCGAATACGTCAAATTTCAAATTGTAAATTAAAAATTAAGCAAAAATCACAATTCAAATGCAACATCGCGCATTTCTAACAATCAAATTTCAAATTTAAACTTGGAAATGAAACTGCTGGCGCAGAACATAGAAAATTACTTACAGGTACGACACGTCGGTTTCTCGAAGCAGATCAGCAATCCTACTCGCAACAGCTGCGTCAGGGCGGCTCAGCCACGCACTGTTCCGACTCGGCTCGTCGAACAGCCGGAGGTGATCAGATGTCCCGCAGAACACCGGCAGCGACGGCAGAGGCAAGCAAGGCGCGACCTCCGAGTGCACCGTGTTCGAGAGGCTGATACCTCCGTGAGCCAAGCCGGAGCTCGAGCTCGAAGTGGCTACCGGATAACTCATCGATTGCTCCACCGGTGAGTTCGCAATCGGCGCCGCAAGGGCATGTAGGGAGAATGATGAACCGGCGGAGTGGCAGGGGTCGTAATTACGCAGAATCAAGGTGGGGATTTCGGAGAGAATTAGGGTTTCGGTTGCAGAGAGTGAGGAGGACGGAGCCCTAGACTTTGCGAAGGAGAATTTGGAGGAAGCAAATGGCGGGGAAAAGTGTGGCGGAGTAACTAAATTCTGGGGATTTTGGATGTGCGACTGCGAACGGAGTCTCACTGCCGGAGTTACGAAAATGCCCTCGGGGGCACTGTTCGAACTGTCAAAGCTTCCTGCTGACGACTCGTGAGTTAGCTTCGTTGGGAAGGATTGTTTTGGAATTTTATTCGACGGAGGATTTTGCTGGGCGGAGATTTTGGACAAAGGTCGAGGTCTGAAATTACGGAATTAGTCTTGGGCTGGTGCTGTGAAGGTCAACAGCACAATGATTGTGTGTCGCCCTTTTCGGTCTTTTCCGCTTCCTCGCCGGAATAAGAAGATTGAGAAATTGAACTGTAAATGATTAGTAGATTTTTGTTTGAAGTGGTAACATGGTTTGTACCACTGAATTTGACCGCATACAAAAAAAAAAAAGATATCTTAAAGTGTCTTTCATAAATCGACAATCCGTCGGTATTTTTGAGAATTATGTTTAATTTTGATTCCAATAAAGATAGTTTGCGCATGCGAACTTAAGAATGTCTTTTAGTTATAATATGCACAGAAATTAAAGAGTGTCAGTTCAAACACGTGTAAATGACTCACGGTAGCATTTTTATTAAGTAAATCCAATTATTTACATGCACTTTAACAAGTGAGGAGAATAAACATTTAATGGGTTTGCTTCAACTATATATTTAATAGGCAAAAAGTGGTATTCAAGACTAATATACTTTTGTATGCCTCAGAGTATCATATACTGAAACTTTTTACCATTAAACTCTTGATTAAAAATTTTATCACAAAGATTTAACGACTAAAACTCTCATTTTATAGTACTTGAAAGTACAAAATTTTGAAAAAGGTTGACTTAGGCCCCATCACAAAGAATAAAAGTTAACTTTAGGTTGACATAACCTACGATAAGCAATTAAACAAATTACGAATTATTATTTTTTACCAAACAAATTAGGAATTAACTATACAATATTCAAGCCCACTATAACGCCCAAATTATAAGTAATTGCATAAAAAAAATTGGTAACCAATTTCATAAAATTTAGAAATCACAAAAAAATATTTCAAAAATAAAACTAAAACTTTTTATCCCATAGGTCATAAGATTAGTATAACTCTTTATTTTTGTTTCTGAACTCTTGATCAACATCGTCGTGGCTATGTTTCAGAAGAACTTGTTCACATGTGCAGTGTTGATCACTCTTGGTTCAAGCCATGGGCTTTATAATCCCGACCGGCGGAAGAGACGACAATGTTTGGCAAGACGCACATGCAACGTTTTACGGTGACATGAGTGGAGGAGAAACCATGCGTAAGTGAAGAACTTTCGTTTGCGCCGATCGTGTATAGTTCGTTTTGTTTTCTGTTAACTAAAATTTGAATAGGTTTTAACTTTGATTTGTTGAATGGAGGGGGCTTGTGGATATGGTAATCTCCATGAACAATGCTATGGCCTCTGGACAGCAGCGCTAAGCACGGCCCTCTTCAACGATGGGGGTACTTCCGGTGCTTGTTTCCAGCTCGGGTGCGTCTACAATCCCCAGTAGTGCGACACTCACGTCAGGGCCATCACAATTACCGTGACCAACTTTTGTCCGCCAAGTTGGGCTCCGGCTCCTGATCACTGGCGCAATCCACCCCAAAAGCACTTCGACCTGTACATGCCTATGCTCGCAAAACTCGCACAGACAAAAGCCGGTATCAATCCAGTTAAGTACCGGAGAGTCTCGTGCCGGAAGAGTGGAGGGGTTAAGTTCGAGCTCAAGGGAAACCCCTGGTGGGTTACAGCGACATTGTTCAATGTTGGCGGTGCTAGCGATGTTACGAACGTCAGAATCAAAGGGATAGCACTAATTGGATTCAAATGTCAAGAAATTGGGGGTGAGTTTGAGTGGCGACGGGAAACCAACTTGTAGGGAAAAGCTTGTCAATCACACTCACTACGAGTGATGGGAAAACAATAGAGTTGGATGATGTCGCACCAGCAAATTGGTGGTTTGGTCAAACCTGTGATGGGAGAACAAATTTCTAGATAAAAAAACGCTACTCTTATCACATTTTCCATTCCACATTTGTACCACCTCTCAACGGGAAGATTTTTAGTTTCGATTTTCCGAGATCAAATAGAATGAACACGAAATCAATACACTCCAATACGGAGCAAAGATGAAGGTTCGTAATTTATTCGCAGCAATGAAGAAAACAAGCACGTACAAACTTCAAAATTTCAATTATGTAGCACATGAAAGAAAGTGATACCGCTGAAGCAAAGTGTTTGTGCTGAACATGACAGCGTTGAGCTGTTTTCTTCCATATGCAGACTCAGCATGTCAATGAAACCGTAGAAGACAAAAGCATCACTGTTGCATCCAATTCGGTCGCTCTTTATTATTTGAATGGCCTTGTAAGTGAAACCTTCACTTCCAATCAAGCATGTCTAATAGCCACAAAACCTCTTCCTTCGAGTTTGCAGCATCCATGAAATCCATTTCGATCCCAAAAACATCAATAACTCCTTCATCTCCGTTGTCCATGAAAAGCAAAGAGATCCATGCTCGGATACCCGAAGTGTAAGGGTAGACCGGTGAGAAGTCTAGGTATTCATTTGCCATGGCTCTAGATGCTGTTCGATCAATGTAATCAAACATAGAATTATCAATTATACGTGCAACCCTGTTAGAATCCTTGCGCTCCACAAGCACTGAAACACTCACAGTCTGGGTCAGAGGAACCGCAAACCTAGGTTCAACAAGGAGTTTCATCTTGTACTCAATACCCTCCAGGTGATATCTAAGCATGTCACATACTCCTGGTGGTGGGGTTGTGTTACCTTTCTGTAGAACGGGGCCAGGGACCACTTCAGAAAAGAGAAATCGATCTTCAGTCCATATATCAATGAAAAATTCCAAGTCATCAAATGAAAGTCTTGGTGGAAGAAGAGTTCGACGGTGGTGGCGCTTATAAAAGTTTTGATACAGCTTGCAATACGTTAGAGTGGGAGGGTTAGGTCGCTTGCAGGTAGAGGGCCATCTCTTGGCGCATAGACACTTCCAAAAGAAATCATCTCGAGCTATCTGTCTCCACCGCTTGCACACTCCCATACAAGAAGCAAGCTCCACACCCTCCAGTAAAGGGAAAACCGCCTTCAGGACCTCTTCATTCACCATTTTTCAACTCACAAACAATTCAAAAAAGAATCCGCCACTGCAGCTATCAGTACATTGGAGGCCTAAAATCAGCAGAGATGAGGACAGACACCCTGTAGAAAAAAGGATAAAATCCAAAATTCATAAAATATACACTCGTAAATTTTTGTTAAGATCAGCACACAAGGTCATGAATACGCTGGATAGCATAGCGAGAAAAACACAAAAGATCATATCAAAATCAGTTCAGATATAACGAATGACTGCGTATTGTCCTTCTAAACAAAATAACCGTCTGTGTTAGATGAATCATAAGAAATAAAATGTGTTCCGTATAACAGGTAGCTCTGAGAAGAAGTGAATAACGTCACATTATTTCTATCAACTCAATAAAAACCTCGCATTGGATTTCATCGGGATGGGCGGTCTAATTCAATAAGCAAATGCACTTTCATAAACCTTAATTCACTTTCAATTTCCAACCAAATAGTTCATTTTCATGCCGAACAACCACGGAATTCTTCCTAAACTTGAATGCCTAACAACGTGCATTTTACACATGTAACTACAAAACACAAGGCGTAATATCAATACATATGCATACACACACAGATAAAAGGGTAATCCAAGCCAACAAGGCTCCCCGCTTTGCGAGGATCGGAGGAAGTATCTATCTACGCAGCCTTACTCTTGCTTTGCAAAGAGAGTGTTTTCACTACTCGATCACAAAAGAGTATCATTTCCGTTGCGAAGAGACTCGCCCTCACACAGATAACAAACACATATTTCTAACACTTGGTTAGATTAGATTAAGAGTCATAACAACAGAAAATTAAGAAAATGATATACAAAATTTACACTGCAAAAAACCCCCAAATCAAAAATTGATGGGAATAAAAAAACCTAGATCACGCAGTCGAAGAAGATGGACAAAAAATTGAATTGAAAAAATGGAAGATTATTTGCATTCGTACCTAATTTGTTGGCGGAATCGGTAAAACCCGGGAATGTTGTTGAAAGCTTCGGAAGCAGATGGAGGAGGGAAGTGGGTGGTAAAGAAAGAAAAGTAAGACGTTTCCAAAAAAAAAAAAAAAAAAAGAAATGTAAGACGTTTCCAAAAAAAAAAAAAAGCAAGCAGCAAATTAACGATAAAAGCATAAAGGGTAAATGACAATTTACTACTTTCATGTTTGGTGATTTTTAACATTTAGTACATCAATTTTTTTCATCACAGAGTCATACCTAAAGTGTAAATTTTGGGACGTGACGCCCAATCATTTTTCTACCCTGATGTTTATTGCGATTGTGCTACTTGCTAAACATCAGAGTAGAAAAATGAGATATGTCCATACATAAAACAGCACAATCGCAATAAGGGAAAATTATGTAAAAATAATTTATTAATTTGGTGGTCGCCAATGGCCCGTCAAACAGCAAACGACCGTTGGACGAATAAAATTTTTAATGTTCGAAATAAGTCGTGTTACATCACATATTATTTGATAAGTTAAGGAAACAGTTTTTTTTCAAGTGTCAATCTATTTGTATAATGATATATAATATACATCTTTGTGTTTTTTAGACACTTAAAAATCTCTTTGTTAGACGAACGAAACCTTTTGTGATAGTATAAGTGAGGCGAGAAACTTCCGTCAAGTTGTATTATTTGAGTGGGTTTGGTAGAATTAATGTGATATTAAGTGGAATTATAATACAAGTGATCTCTGAATTTGTAAGTGAGAGTTTTTAATTTGACTTTTAAGAAAAATATGTACGATATTAAATACGTGTTTGTTCACTGCTAATAAACACGCCTTTGAATTTTTTAGACTAAACAAACAAGTATGATTTTTTTTAGATCTGATTAACCTTTTTTTACAATTTCAATGCCACGTGTATTATAACTAACTTTCTTTTTGTACAAAAAAAAAATATTACAAAATATGTCATTTGCATAACCCCTAAATTTTTCACGGCAAAGGTCCTAGGACATGTGTTTGAAGATCAACAATTCAATTGCAAGCATGTACTTGCATTTTTTGACATGTGCTCTGCACTAAATTTACTATTTCACTTTTGGACGTATATTAGTAAAAAAATGTGAAACGTCTAGCACTCAATTAGCCACACCAAAGGCTTCGGTGGGATGTAGCCCGGGGAGAATTTGTAGCAATATGTATATATATTTTAGTGTATAGTCTATATAGTAGACAAAAAAATGTGTAATAAGAGTTATTTTTAATGAAGCTAGTCCAGTGAGTATTTATCACAACTGAAAATATAAAAATTACTATGAAAATTGTAATGTTATTTTGTTCAAGATTATCCTGCTTTGAGATTGTGAGGTTTATATTAGTTTCAACCAAATTTTTTATGGAAAACTAACGAAAAGTCCCTGAATAGTGACAGTTTTAATGAAAAGTCCTTTTTGAAGGTATAATGAATAGTGACAGTTAAAGGTAAAAAAGTGGTTTTTCGTTAAAAGTAAACAGTGCCAGGGGTGTTTTATTAAAGCTCCCAATTTTTTAAGATTGTCTTTACTTTTAGGGTAAATTATACCATACCCCCTCAGGTTTGAGGTCTATTACAACCCCATACAACATGTTTAAAACATTTCACTTTCATACATCAAGTACTATTTTATTTCAATTTCATACCTCTGTTACATTTTCCATCCATTGAACCGTTAAGTGCTGATGTGGCTACCAAATGTGTGCCACGTGGCAAAAACAATATAAAAAAAAATTAAACCTGAATTTTTACACAAAAAAAAAACAGAAGCCCAGCGCCCAGAAGAAGAAAAAGAAGGAAGAAAAAAAATCCTCCCCACCCCCCAGTGAAGAAGAAAGAAAAAAAAAACAGAAGGCCAGCGTCCAGAAGAAGAAGAAGAAGAGAAGAGAAGAGGAAAAAAAAATCCTCCCCCCCCCCCAGCGAAGAAGAAGAGAAGAAAAAAAAAGCCCAAACCACCCCCCCCCAGCGAAGAAGAAGAGGAAAAAAAAAGAAGAAGAAGCCCAGCGCCCAGAAGAAGAAGAAGAAAAAGAAGGAAGAAGGAAGAAAAAATCCCCCCCATCCCCCAGTGAAGAAGAAGAAGAAGAAAAAAAATAAAAATAACAGAAGGCTAGCGCCCAGAAGAAGAAGAAGAAGAAGAAAGGAAAAGAAAAAAAAAAAGCCGACCAGAAGAAGAAAAAGAGGGAGGAAGAAAAGAACCCCACCCCCACTCCCCCTGCCCACTACCCTCCTCGTGTCCCCCCATTGGAGACCCAACTCCCGAGCTTTTTTTTTGTAAAAATTCAGGTTTTTTTTATAAAAAATTTAATTTTTTTTTTGCCACGTGGCACACATTTGGCAGCCACATCAGCACTTAACGGTTCAATGGATGGAAAATGTAACGGAGGTATGAAATTAAAATAAAATAGTACTTGATGTATAAAAGTGAAATGTTTTAAACATGTTGTATGAGGTTGTAATAGACCTCAAACCTGAGGGGGTATGGTGTAATTTACCCTTACTTTTACTTTCAGTGTTTTACTTTGTGCTAGTTGTGTGGTTGTAATTGAGATATCAAGTTTTTAATCTTCTTCTTGTGTTTAAATCCAAAATTATGTGAAATTTTGTGATTCATTGTAATTTTGTTAGTTTGCAATTGCGAAGCTTATTAAGTTCCTGCCAGACAAATTTTAAGTATACAAATACATAAGTTAAATTTAAATTTTTGCATACAATACGTATGTAGCAAAAAAAAACATTTGATTTTAGAGTAATTTTTTTAACTAACCCACTCATAAAATATTTTCTGACTCCGCCCTTGCTAGCACTAGCGATTGAAAAATATTTTTTGCATCTGAGTGGGGGTGTATAGAGAAATTTGTAAAAAGATAAGTGGAGATTCCAATTCTTTCTTAAAAAGAATATTAAGGATCTCGTATTTTTGCGTCGAGTGTCCTACAAATGATACGATGGAACTGTTTTTACCCAAAATTTGTTCCAACCGACAAAACAAATATTATTTTTTGGTTTGAGGAGTTTATTATATTTGACGGGTTCAGGGCTTTTCGTAGAGAACCCGGGTCCAATTTTGTCATTGTGGACTTGGGACTCCAAGTCCAAAGCTCTTATATAGGCTCAGTAACCCAGGTCCAATCTTTGCCGTTGGTTTCATCCAGCGTCCAATACAAGACAAAATATCCTATAGAATTTTTATTTTTTAACAAACGGTATTATTTACACTAAAAGATGAGGAAGTTTGCTTAGCTTTACAATAAGCTAGTAATAATGTAGTTCAAGTTCGCCTTTATTGAGAATCGAGCCTAAGACCTCTTATTTACAAATAAAGAGGAATATCACTAGATTGTAGTAATAAAAAATAATATTTCTGATTTTTGAATGCTCTGTGGTATGAACTTTGTATTTAGGGTTGTGCGCGGGAGAATTCCACCATCACCGCTAGGGTGGGAGACGATACAAGGTCGAAAACAATGTCGTATCTGGTAGAGCCACTAAAACTGAGCTTAGGATGGTTAAGTCAATTCAGTTGGATACTATATCGTGGTTTTGTACTTAAGTTCAAATTATTCTCTTTATAAATTAGAGCATTCAGAATCAAAGGCGGAGCCACCCACAAAACTAAGATGGGTTGTAGCCTAAAGAGGTTTTCTGCAAAGGTAGTGTTATCAATACATCATTTTTACTTCTCATACGTCTCTCTCAATTTTAAGTTGTCGGATCAAATGAATTGAAGATGATTAATGAAAAAAATTAATAAGGGTGTGTTGGAGGTAAAAATGAGCGTGTGAATAGCACTATTCAATACAGGTTATTATTTAACGTATATATAACATAGGATAGGTAATAAATAATACATTTTATGCTAAAAATTATAAATGACACACCCCGACCCAGGGGTCGAAGCATGCTGACCGTCACGTGGGAGTGACGTAGCCAAAACGCTTCGACCCCTGGGTCGGGGTGTGTCAGTTTGGTATCAGAGCCAATCCTAGGTGCAGTCGTTTAAAACAAAACAGCACAACTACTAAAGAAATCCTACATCAGTGGTGGTCTGTCAGAACTGCCTCGGTGCCTCGATAGCCGTCCACGTCGCTGCTACCTAGAACCTGGAGGGGCACAAAACAAAAAATGTGAGTGGGCAAAAACAAATACTTTTCAAAATCATTTTATAAAATCCATAAATAACCCCTCGTTGTAAATCAATATAATTTTCCCAGAAAATAATACGTATATGAACTATTATACGAAAACTCGTCTCAGCATCAAAACTCATCGTCAAATCTCAATGATAGGCCATGTCGATATACCAACTCAGAAAATCATCAGCATCTGGCAAGTAATATAAATCTAGGGTGTCCCTAGTGTCATGTCAGCCGGAGTCACCTCTAGTGACCTGTACGGCTGAACCTATAGCTCATCCATCATACTCAATCACTATCAATCATTATCCTGCACACGAGTCGGAACCACCTATAGTGGTCTGTACGACAGGCTAGGTGTATAACATTACGCTCAGTGCTACGATCACGTGAAGGCTGTGCGACGAATCGCGGGTCACCTACGAGTCGGAACCACCTATAGTGGTCTGTACGACAGGCTACGCACCTGCCTTGGATCCAAGGTGAGCGTACGGTGCGTGAGGTGAACGATCACGTGAAGGCTAGGCCCTACTCTGGCGGAGCACTAACACCCGAGGTGCAGGTGATGAGCTAAATCACTATCTATCATCATCTCAAGCACTATAACCATACTTACCTGACTTACCTGGCCGTCCTCGGCGTCAGAGCGAAATAAATGCAATCATGATCATATTTATAATCTATAGTAGGTATATGACATGGCAATATAGTTATAAAACCAATTCCGTTCATAAATCATGAAATTTGCGTTTCTGGGAAAACGCCAATTATATATATATACTGAAAACAAAAGCCCACTCACTGGTATGTCGACGGGTCGTATCCCCCGAGCCTAGAATGAATGCGCTTGTCCTCTGGGTACGTCTCACCTATACGTGAAACAACTGCAAAACCGTCATTAACAGTACATAACCGAGCTACGTAATTAACTTTTCATACGAAGGTCAATTTTGGTATTTGAATATACCAACGCGACCTACACGATGTCACGAACGTCGTGATATTTTTAAAATAATTTTTTACTATGGCACGCGCCCCTACGCGCCAAGGAATGCACGGACAGACACGCCCCCACGCGCGACTAACCCTAACGGCGTCAGGAATATTCCGTTATCTTCTAACGGATTCCGTTAGAACTAACTGACGGCGTGAGGAATATTCCGTCAACTTTGACGGAATATTCCGTCACCTCTAACCTCCAGCTCCGGTGACCTTCGCCGGCGCCGGACTGGTTTTTCCGGCGACCCTTTTCCGACGAACCTTCAAACCTCCATATCTCACTCATTTTCAACCTTTTTCCACGATTTTTCTTCCTACATGCTCTAAATTTAGTGTAGAATAAGTATATACCTTCAAATCCTTCAAAAAAACCACGAGAAAATCGTTGGAAAAATTCTCCAAAATCGGTCCAGCTTCGAAACCTCCAACTCCGACGTCCAAATCTTGTCAACGATACACTCCGAGGTTCCTGAGACAATTTTAAGACGAATGGTGATCTTGTTTTCACCTAAAACGTAACTAATCCAAAGTTGATGAACAGTACCCCGTTATTAGCCTACGGTTTCAACTTAAACCTAGGGTTTTCTAACCTAAAACCACTATATAAATACTCAGGGAGTCTCAGAGATTAAGAATATGCATACCTTAGCCTCGATCCAAGTCGATGAGGTGTGGTATGGGTGTGCGTCCGTACAATGAAATCGAGAGAGAGAATGAGATGGTTCAAGAAAGAGAGAGAATAGAGTTGTATACGTGTGCATGTGTGAGTACGTGTGTGTGTTTATAATATCAACCCAAACTTTGGGCTTAAATGGTTAGGACACCCAAGCCCAAAACCAAACCCAAACCACATCCGTTCCCGCGTATTCGAGGGTAGAATTGTCATTTCACGTCGAAACTATATTTAAAATCGGGACGGGATGTCACAATAAATCAGTTCTATACCTCGTCCCCTTTTATCCTATTCGTAAAAGAAAAAGATTATTTATTTTATGCGATTTAGCCTCTGTGCTTCTTACTCAAAAAATAAATAAAAATAAATCCACAATTAGATTTCTATCTCCTCATTTCCTTACTCTCCTTTGCGATTTTCTAATGAATTTCATCTTTGGTATGCTCTTAATCTCTTTATTTACTTATTATTGATTTAATTAGTAGGTTAACTATTTATATGGTCCTTGAATTTATCGGGTAGAGTTATGATTTTGAGAATAGTTTATATTCTATGTTGTTCTTTTATATTAATTATTATATAATTTTATAATTCTAATTTCAGTTAGTCCACCTAAGAAAAAAAATTCTGCTTCCCCTTGTTCAGAATATATATCGTATAACAGAACAATAAACCACACTTGTCGGTTATGGATTAGGTGCCAACAATGGTTAATTTTAGTTGAGCATATATATAAGGAGTGTATAAATGGAAAAAATAAGAGAGGAGGGGGAAAAAGGAGAAGGCAATGAAGCATAGTAGGGCAAAGTTAGTTGAGACTAGACAAAACAAGTGGGGTTGCAGCCAAACGAGCGTCGAGTGACTGAGCCATGTCCGATCATGGCAGCCTCTGCAGACCCGAAAACAAAAGGAATAAAGTGAACTCATACCCTAGCGAGCTTCTCATGATATTGCATCTCTCTCTCTCCATCGCAGTTGCTGCTGCAGCTCACTAGCTCATGAGCAGTAGCACTCACTCAGCTCTCCTCTCCTTTCTAACAGAGAAAGTGCAGCTGATCATGAACTGGAAAAAAAGATGTCACATCACATCTATCTCTCTTGATATAAATTGCTTCGTATCTGAAACAATTATTTTTTATTGCATTTCATCATCAGCATAATCATCTTGTCCCTCCCACAAGTACACATATATTAGATAGTGCTTTTCACACACTTTCTTTTACTTTTTACATACCTTTATTAGCTTTTGTTCATTGATCTTCTCAATTCATTCAAGTACACATAATCAGACGGATGAAAATTGAAAGAGGTGTGTGAGAGGTAAAAATGAGTATGTGGATAGCACAACCATCTGTTCATTCTCTTCTTTTAGAGATACTGCAAAGCGAGAAATGCTTAGGGGACACACTCAAAGTGGAATTCTCCATGAACTCTCTACTACCTCGCAATTTAACGCCAATTTCGTATCAACATTATAAAATATTGTGTCAAACACATAAGGTGACAAATAGTATATAAAAAGCTCAACTTTTAAGAGAGACCCCTTAGAGCATCTCCAAATGAGATGTCAAAATTTTAGGTGGAATACCACTGCACATATTTGACATCAAAAATCTTTTCAACCGAAGTGTTATTTGCTGACTGAATTTTAAGGCTTAGGATTTGATGTCAAATTTATTTTAAATTCATTTTAATAGTGAGTCCCTTATTCAACTAATATTTCAACCAATAAAAATTTTGTTTTAATACTTTTTCTAATAATTACAATCATTTAAAGCTTTATTTAAATAATAAAATAACATTTAACAATTCGGTTGGAGAAGTACAAAATTTGACATAATGCTTCAGATTGTCACGTTAGCCATCAATTATAATTTGACTTTTATAATTTAACATTTATTTTGAAGATGATCTTAGCATTTCTCATTCCAAAGGATGTACGAATTTTGGATTGGACCATTCATATGATTAATTTAGACATACAAGCAATTAGCTCGTGATGATCATCAAATTTAAAAGACCAAAACAAAGTTAACTTTTCACTCTCTCAAGGTTTTTCATAATTAACCCACAAAAATAAAAAAGATAACAAACCATTAGCGTGGAAGAGCGTGTGAAGACTATTCAACTTTTTACATGTAGATAGGAGTTTATGCTTATCTACTCACGGAAAAATTATATGTTCCAACATCAAACTGTGAATATCATCATCAACAACAACAAACTAAAATCAAACACCAGATTACCTCTACCTCTACCTCCTCTTCACAAGCTAGATATTCTCCTATCACTAGGCCTATCCCATTAAATTAAGCTGGTTGTATAAATTATAGATCGTCACTGTACTTTATTTTACTTTAATGATTCATAAAAATTTGCTAACTTTAGGGCACGATACATAATTACAAATATATGGTGGCTAAACCTCATTTCATTATTTTGAACTTGTAGTACACATAAATTGTTTTCACGTTAAATGGATAAAGTTAATTATTTCTTGGAAGTTTGCAGTGGTAGCTCAGCAAAAGTCCACCGATGAGAAGACAAGATCCTCTGTTTAGCATATTAAATTCAACAGAGTGATACTTTTATTATCTTTAAATAATTGACAAGGTATGTTATACGAATGACGTCACTGTCACACACATGCCGTACGGCCCGATTGATCAACTAGCTTCTAAATCAAACTAAGTCCAAACATGCATGTGCATAACAAGAACCAATTAGTAAACCCATTAATTAGTTATCTGATGAGGGCAAAGTAAACTCTAAGGGCACATAGCACGAAAATAAAATCTGATTTTAGTAAGACTTGATCTGGATTGTAGTTTAGTTTCGAATTCGTTCACTTTTACAAGTATCGTGATAACTAATTTTTCAATTTGTATGGTTTTTAAATCTGGCGCAATTTCAATGTAATTTTATTATTATATTTTCAAAAAGAAAAAAAGGAGAAGGCGAGCATTTGTGTAACATAAATGTTTTTTTTTGTGACCAAAAGGTCACGGATTCGAATTATGAAAATATTCTTTTTGTAAAGTGAGAATAAAGTTGCATATGATATACATTTCTTTCTTGACTGTCGCAAAGTAGCAAAGCGAGAAGTTTTATTTCCTTAAAATCACTTAAAAAAAGAGAGAGGAGAAAAGGTGCATTTGCTGCCGGTTGATCAGTTCTATGCAGGGAATGTGCAAAACATGCTGTACATTTCATGCTGCCTCACTGTCTCTCATTTGTCACATGCCCTTACCCCTCTCCCAAACAACACTCCAAAACTCCCTCTTCTGCATGTGCTTCCCATGTGGTCTCTCTCTCTCTCTCTCTCTCTCTCTCTCTCTCTCTCTCTCTCTCTCTCAATTAGTCTCTCAGTCACAGCCTTCAGATGAGGGCTTTGCTGGCCCATATCACCTCACATGCATCCTTTAGCAAAACCTCACTCCCACTCCCAATACAACTACTAGCTCCCCCTCCAACCTTTATTTGTACCCCAAATGTCCATTTTGCCCCTTACTTAGTCTCACCATCTAAATTAACAACCCAAAGACAAGCTTTGTTTTATATTAATGTGATGAAGAGAGAATAAGAGAAGGTTAATTTGTGTCTTGATATACCTTCTAGATCACTCCCTATACAACATTTTCTTTAACTTGTTCCATTGGACCTTGGCATAGGATCATACTTGTCCTTGTGTAGGGCGTACCATTCGATCAAATTTTAATGAATTGGTTTGTTTCGGACTTTTGGATTGAATTTTTACTTACAATGAACAAAATCATTATGTATAGCTCATACGCGTATTAACTATTGATTAGTAATAAGATGTCTATGTATGAGAGTGAAATTTTGCACCAATTGATCATTGTTGGGTCTAAAAGACAACAAGTGGAAAATTCCGTCTACCTATGCATGTTGAATTTCGATCATTTCAAAACTTTAGTGTCCGGAGCCTGATGACCAAAAAATTCGAATTATTGGTTTGTGTGGACGAGAAATCGAAGTCCTTAATTTGTGTGAGGTAAGCCAACAGAATTAGTTAATGAGGGACAGTCAAATTCAATTTGAATGGTTCAAATTGCATGATTCTTAGACTTTGAATAGTAAAATTCAAAATAAAATAACCTAATATGAGGGTAATTTGGGAATAACGGTATTCTACGGTCCCGCCCCTCGCATGTGCCGTAACAGATGAGCAGGCTTTCTGCCTTGTGGCTCGCAAGTTGTGCCGCGTTCCCGCTTTCTTCTTTTAATTGAGATGCCAACTCTTTGTCAATAAAATTACGAAACAACCCCTTATTTTCCCGAAAACATCTCTCTATTTTCCTTTCACTCTCGCTCCTTTTTTCCCCCTTCAATTATAGCCCAATATAGAAAATCAAAATAAGGTAGACTGCATGATTCACGCTAGTTAATAACAACAATTAAGTCTTATTTCACTAAATCAGATTATAAATGAATTTTAGTTTTTTGCGAATAAATCAGACAATGTACCTAATTTATCTGTTGTGCACAAAAATTTCTCACGTGTTTTAGATAGTTTATTGCAATAGTATACCTTTTTTTTGCGCTCAAGTTCCAATTTATTGTTCAACACAAGAACTTCTCGTGTGTTAGGCTAGTGATCCGGACAATGTATCCATTTTCGAGTTTGAACTCACAGGTACCAATCATTTAAAGTAGTTTAAAACATTGTTAAAATTGTGAGAAGCATAAAAACATGGCTAAAAGCCTAAACGGCAAGGGAAAAACCAGAAATGGCAGTTTTGTAGTAACCAACAACCTGAGTGTCAATTTACTAACCCTCCTTTACTTAAACATCGTAAGGCCTCTTCTTCCTCCTCACACTCTCTCTGCGACTCTGTTTTTTCATCACACAAAAACACAATGAGCTCAGCTCCTGGAAATTACCTCAAGGCCACCCTCGCCGGAAGAAGAAGAAGAAGAAACACCTCAAGAAGAAGACTTGTGTCGCGCCGGTGTCGAGCTCCGGCTAGAAGCTTCAACAACGGCCGCAAACGGCGTTGTTTGAAGGCGGTCTCCGCCAAGATGGAAACGCTGAAGACCCTCGTTAATCCGACCCACGTGGGAAAATCGCTAAAAGCCGACGAATTGTTCCAGGAAACGGCGGATTACATCGTTCTGCTGCGGACCCAGGTCGTGATTTTGCAGAGACTCGTCGAGTTTTATGGATCTAGTGAGAAGGAAAATGTTGCTGCTGTATCATAGTTGTTCAATATCTTTTAATTTGTCAATGCAAAAAAAAAAAAAGAAAAGGAAAAGATATGGGTTTTTCTCCTTTTATTTTTCTCTTAATTTTTGTTTGGAAGTTTAGATGTTGCATGCTTTGTTTGGTTGAAGATCATCCACCAAATGAGGCTCAACTTAATTAATTAATAGCTAATTTTTTTGCCAGATCTTTTGTAGCAAAATATGCTACTTTGTTATAGTAGATGCGTGTTAGACTAGTTAACAACGAGTTCGCATGTTAGATCTCTCTTTTTGGTTGATCAGAGTAGTTTAAAATATCGATCCGTTAAAAAAACATCTTAGCTTAAGCAATTTATATCTTGAATAAGACTGAAAGTTTTATACTTTTCCCTCTTTTATCATCATTTTCCTGCTCCATGAAATTGGTTAAATTTGAATAATTAATCATATTTTATTCCTGGTTTTTTGTTTTTGTGTCTGAATTAAAATACATAAACAAAAACTGCAGGAATTCTTTGGCAACCAAGAGCTAGACATCCCTTCTGGCTCTCTCCATATATGTCTCTCTTGCAGGTACACACTGCACACGCATCATTTTCTAAGCACACAGACATGCATTGTAGAGTAAAGAAAAGAAAAGAAAAAAAAAAAAAAAAAATATATATATATATATATATATATATATATATATATATTACATTATATGTGTGATGAATCTATATATACACATATAAATCCAAGGCATGCATGAGTCAAAGGCATGGCATTTTCACAGAGAAGCCTGGAAACCATATGTCAGAATTAACTGTGAAAAGAGAGCATGGGGAGGTGGATGGTGGTGGTGACAGTCATTGCAGAGGTACTATGCAAGAAATTAAAGGAATGGGGATGGATGGATGTATATAGTAAATTGAATGTGATAGATAGTGAAATTCACACAATATCTCCATGAAATTGACAGCAGAGCCCCTTGTGGCCTGCAGTGTTTTGTGATGATAGGTACATGGTTTTATTTCTCAGCACAGTCAAGAATCCCATGTGCAAAAGCCAAATTTGAGGGATCTTTGCCTGGAAAAAAAAAAATCTCAAAGTGTGGCAGTCACACTGACACGAGAGATGTTGTTGGTCCGAGTGTTATAATACAGATGGATGATTATCTTGATATTTCATATAATCACTGATTTATTTCCTCATTTTCTCAACAATTTTTAGGTATAAGTAGAGATTCGAATTTTGGTACAAATGGTGGAACACACTGCTTTAGTCAACTATTGTAACCTACAAATACGAGGATATAATATTATTAGACATATACATTGATATAACATGAGTAGATTGATCCCCGACAATAATGCACGACATTCACACTGAAGAAATTCATCTTTGCTAGTTTAGTTGTCTCATGTGTTCTATAATTTCCTTGGTTTGGCGGTCGTATCACCAATCCACCGCGTGGTATTACTAATAATGTGATATGGTTGGGCGGTAAAGTTGACATTCTTGGACTTTAGAGTATAAATTTGCTTAATAGATAGACATGGTATAACATGAGTGGATCGGTAACACGACTGACGATAATAATGTCATGTTTGCCAGTTTGGATGTGTCATGTGCTATGTAAATCTGAATGGTACTTAACGTTCTTTCTGCTATGTGTAATTATAAGTGTGTTAAGCTTATAAAAGGAAACCATGTGCAAAAGCAAGAGCAGAGGTCCACAGCAACTCAGCATGCTGTGCTGGTTTTACTGGTTTAGGGGAAAAAATAAGCAACATATATTGGTGAATCTAATTTCGGTTGCTTATCAATAAATTTTGTAACGTGGAGTTCAGAGCTCGAATTAATAACTTGTTCATTTCTCCTTTTCGGTAGCAGTTAATTGCCCAAAGTTTAGTAGTTTTTGCATTAATTCTTTATAGCTTCTTAACCTTCCATACTCTTATTGGAATAGCGAGGGAGTGAATGCGTGCTAGCGTCTTTACGTGCATGTAGATGATTGTCAGTTCTTAGTACATTGTGAGGTTCACTTGCGTCAACAATTAACAGTCGCCTCATTAAAAAAGTGTACATATTCTACTAAAGCTAGCTCTAGCTACTAACTAGGGTTTTAGTTTTTAAGAATTAAGAAAGTGAGAATGGCTAGTTTGATATTTTATCTTACAAAAGTGTGCAGAACGATTTTTTATTTATTTATTTTAAATTCCATGTTCTTTCTTTTACTTAAAACAAGAAGGATACTTCCATGACCTTGCATTTGAAAAAAGGGCTCCGTACCTCCACAACCATGACTAGATACAAACATTATCTGTGTCACATCTTCATCAGCTAGCATTTGTCCATACTTTTGAAGCTGGGAAAAAAAATTGCATCTCTTTTTCGAATAGCTCCAATAAAGTAAGTTTTTTTTGCAGGTTCGCATATGGGGTTGTCCTCTAGTTGGATATATCCGAGTTGGCTGTCATTGTAGTTGAATGAACACGGACAAACTCTACCACCTTAAAATGGGCAGTACAAATGTTTATCATCTAATCGGCTGTGCTAATCCGACCTATAAACCATAATTCCATGATATAATTGTATATTTTCAATGTTGAACGAACAGTTATGTATTCAATCATCTCAAATACAAAAATGATGATTAAATTTTGTGATCACTAGTTTCGGATCCAGGATTCTAACATCAGGTGATCCTAATCAAAGTATGCTAGGCGTTAGTCGGGCAGCGAGTTGACGCCTAGTCCCTAAATCTTTCTTCTTGCTTCAAAGCCTCTGTTATGGTCATGGTGGTGGTCTCTCTCCCACCACTTGTCCAAGCTGTTGGGTGGTCCTCGAAGGTCCTCACATGCGCTTCTTCGAATTTTCGGTGATATGGGCGTCGTAAATGGATTCACCCCTGGTGAATCCAAGATCACACCTGGTGACCACGGTTTACGGATATAATTAAGATATACATAGATTTCTAAATTTTATTGTATCACTGTATCAACTGAAGCATTAGTATTATATTAATTCTTAAAAACAGATGATTAGCACACTTTCTTGTTTGCTTCTTCCACTTGCTTGCCCTGTCATTTCATCCATTCAATAAAATTCTTGAAGATCTTGTTAGATTGGCCGCCATCTTCGACATTGGCGATGGCCAATTCCTTCAGTTTCAAAGCTCTTTCGTTGAAATCTTTGTCTCCGAGCAGTTGTTCCAACTTGTTCTTGATTTCCCCTTTTGTGATGATGCCAGTTTCATTCTTTTCGAATTTCAATCCCACCTTCCAAACGTCACAAATGTAGCTCTCATTAGTGAACTGGTCTGCAAAGTATGGCCAGCACAAGAAAGGAACCCCATTGCTTAGGCCTTCTAGGGTAGAGTTCCAACCGCAGTGACTTAAGAAGCAAGCAATCGAAGGATGAGCCAGAACCTTTTGTTGAGGCGCCCAACCCACCACTCGACCTCGAGAGGCTACTCGCTCTTGATATCCTTCTGGGTACGGATCACTTGTTGTGTCAGTGATATCCGGCCTCACAACCCAGAGAAACGGCCTCTTGGATATTTCGAGACCCAGAGCAAGCTCTCGAAATTGTGTTTGATTGAAAATCGTGATGCTTCCAAATGCAACATAGATCACTGAGTTGGGTGGCTGTTGATCCAGCCACTCTAAGCAAGTTGAGTCTTGTGGCCAGAAGTGGCCTGCCGAATTCCCAAGCCGTCTGCTCGCCAAGAGCGGGCCTATCGGTAGAATGTCGGGTGCAAAGGTGAATGTTGCTGGCTCAAGATCATACGCAGAGTTGCAAAGAAGCCAGTCCGCCACTTGCACAGCCTCGTTGCTTTTTAACATTGATTGAAACATGATTTTCTGAGTGGTTTTATTACCAAGACATACCCAGATAAAGTCTTCAGGTTTCATGGTGGGCATGTTTGGTGCAAACTGAATCACCTGGTTTTTCAATATGGTTCCTGCCATGAGCGAATGAATTGAATGAGCATGGAAAGATGACTATAAAAACAGAACTTAAGAGTTGCATTTCCAATTACTAATCATGGGGGTTTCAACTGTCTAGAGGATTAGTCACTAATCGAGGCTTCAATAATCACTTACATATCCTGAATCTATTAGGTTACCGATGTGAGACTCAACACATGCCACACAACCCGAAGTTTCACTACAGTAACCAAAAATTTGGATCAAGTTCAAATAGTCACTGGCAAGGACCAAGTATACATCCATCTCTAGTAGATCCGTTTGAATTGCTTATGGCATCGTTAAAAACGTTTTCTAATAACTAAAAGCGCTTCTAATTACATTTGGATAAAAAATAATACTTTTGGGCCATAGAAGCGCTCTCTGGACTTCAAAATCTTATGTATCAAACGAGTGAGATTGCACAAACTTAATTTGAACTAGTTGGACTAAACTATTTGCATAAAACGGTTGAATAACAAGTTAGTGATAGAGGACCTCACATTTCTCACTTACCATCATTGTCAATGATTCCTTCATCAATTAACTTGGGGATGCTAAACTTCAAGGCCAAGACTGCAGCTGATGCCGGCCAAAAGGCGACCACCTTGGTTTTCATCTTCACCGCAATTTCCAGAACCCACCCGATAGTCTGATCAGCAATGACACAAGTGATTTTATCGCCTTCCCCTCGGTTATTAATCTTCTCTATCAGCTCCTCTAACTTCCCTGGCATGACTCGTCGCGCTGCTTCTGATAACTTTCCCAGGTCATTCCTGTCCTGCCCCGGTTCTAAGCCATCCGGTATTGAAACTAGATCGATGCAATCCCTCCTTATATGACTTTGGTCATCCCCCAAGGAGTTCTTGACGCGGTTGTGATTGAAGTCTGTGTGGACAAACGTGACCTTGAAGCCATGATTCACTAAGCACTGTGACAACTCCATCATGGGAAGTACATGGCCTTGTGCAGGAGCAGGAATAACTAAAATATGTGGGCTGCTCATTGGTGTTTCTTATTTTTTTCGACTTTCAGAGTGTTCTAATCTTAACCAGATCGATTGACCGAATCTGGGAGGCGATATGGGGCATCTGTTGAGGAGCCACTGTTTGTTGCTTTTGGTGTTTTGGTCTTGTTTTAATATTCACTGCTTGGATTTATTATGTTGTTTTGTTTGCTTTCAATTTCATTGCCTTGTTCTTGATATATGTGTGTGTATATATTTATTTATATATATGTATATACGGCAAACTTCATAACCTTATCCACTGCATTTGGAGAGGGATCCATATCGAAAATATATCCACAAAAATACCAACTTATTATCAACAAATATCAACGAATCCCGTTGTGCCAATAATTATATTTGTTTCTTGTTTTATTCAATAATTCATGGAACAAAGTGTTTCGCAGAAATAATTGTTCCCATCAGTTCATTTGTGATTTTTCGGTAGCTACTAGTTGACTAAATGTTAGTAGTTGATGTTGTTTTGCTAGGATAACACCAAACCAATCAGAACCAACTCAAACTTTTCCCCAGGTAATATATCAAATAAAGTGTAAGAACAAAATAGAAAAGAACACCAAGATTTTAACGAGATTTCTCAACAGTTAGTGTAACTGGAGTACGTCCTCGAAGCAGTAGGAGCTCACCCAATAATCCGCTATCAACCAAATGGAAGTTTACAAAGTGTCGGCAATCTCACAATCCAAAACTCCAATACACCCAATAACTGTCACTCATCAAAGAAACAAATAGATAAGGAAATATAGTCAATAATTTCCTCTCTATACAAAGTTCAAAGCTAATATACAAATACAACTTTGATTGAGTGAGAATTAAAAAAGAAAGAAAATCACCTTTCTTTCTTATCTAGGGGCTGCAACACCTTGTTGTGCGGAAGCGTCAAATATGAAACCAATAAACTAATACAGTAAAATATGACAAGAGAAATAATTCAAATGACAGAAGGATTTATACTGGTTCGGCATAAGCCTACGTCCAGTTCAAAGACAGCGAAGAAATTCCACTAATAGTCAAAGTAGAAATTACAAATATAGTTCAACTCTCAAATCCCAAAACCCACATACACTCAATAGCTCTCACTCAAACAAAGAACAAATAGAGAAAAAGAAAATACATATCAAATTCTTCTCTCCCAAAAATCACAAAACGTAGCACAATATCTTTGAATGAATGATTGCACAAATGGGGGACAGAAAAACAGCAGCCCTCCTTTTTCTTCTCTGTCGGCTGCTCTCTGTTTTTCTGCTACATGCTGCCACTGCTTTTCTGCTCTCTTATGGACCAAAAGACATGAATTGCCTTATATAAGGTTGGTGCCCTTTAATCAAACCTTAGCTGCAATGTGGCTTTCAAATGAATAACAAAAGGCCAAAACCAATTTGGGCTTGAGACAAAAACTAAAGGCCCAAGAAGAATTGAGCCACAAAATTCAACAATCTCCGCCTTGAGGAAATTCTCGAAAGCAACACAAAGTCGACTTAATTTAAACTAGTTGGAGTAAAATATTTCCATAATAACATGGTTGAATAACAATTAGTGATAAGAGGATCTCACAGTTCTCACTTAACATCATTGTCAATGATTCCTTCATCAATTAACTTGGGGATGCTAAACTTCAAGCCTAAAACTGCAGCTGATGCCGGCCAAAAGGCGGCCGCCATGATTTTCATTTTCACAGCAATTTCCAGAGCCCACCCGATAGCCTGATCAGCAATGACACAAGTGATTTTATCGCCTTCCCTTCGGTTATTGATCTTCTCTATCAGCTCCTCCAACTTCCCTGGCATGACTCGTTGCATTGCTTCTGATAACTTTCCATGGTCATTCCTGTCCTGCCCCGCTTCTAAGCCATCCGGAATTGAAACTAGGTCGATGCTGTCCCTCGTTATATGACTTTGATCATCAGGCAAGGCGTTCGTGACGCGGTTGTGATTGAAGTCTGTGTTGACAAATGTGACCTTGAAGCCATGATTCACTAAGCTTTGTGACAACTCCATCATGGGAATTACATGGCCTTGTGCAGGAAGAGGAAGAACTAAAATATGTTGTCTGCTCATTGTTTTTTCTGTGTTTCTTTTTTTCCCCCTACTTTCAGAGTGTTCTTATCTTAACCTGATCGATTGATCGAATATGGGAGGAGATCTGAGTCTTACTTTAATATTTTCTGCTTGGATTTATTATGTTGTTGTTTTGTTTGCATTCATTACTTTATTCTTCATGTGTGTTGTTGAGAATGAGTCTTACATTGATGAGAGAAGAGACTTTGTATGAACTTTGTTGAACAAAATATATATATATATATATAAAGCCCATACAAATTGGGTCAAGTTACAAAGCAAAACAAAGGATGAAATCTAGCCAAAAAATGAGGGTGGGCTTTATATGCAATTGAACATCCATCAATAAATAAATAATATAAAAAATATATATATAAATATCTCCCTACAAAGAGGGGAACCTGCAACAAGGAAAAAAGAGAGTGGAGTCAGTTAGGAGAAGGTGGCATCAGTTAGGAGAAAGTGGCATAAAAAAGGGCCACCATCTTCCCCACGTAAAGGATCTGGAGGGCTCCTGCAATGCCTATAAATAAGACATGAGCTGCACATAAATGGAGGAAAAAAGAAGGAAAAGGAAACGTTGCAGAATTTTGGAGAAACAACAAAGTGCTACAATAATCATTCGTGCATTCGAGTCTAGATCAAAAGGAAGAACATTCATCATCAGGTATGAAATAAGTTTCTATCAATTTATGTTATTTCTTTGGTTCAAAGCTGTATTGCAGATGGAAGTAAAGGAAAAAGGTGCAAAACCATAATCAAAGCAGTGCAAACAAAATTAGCAGCAGCCACGAGTTTTCTTTCTGCCTAAATCTGAAGAGGATTTTTTTTCCCCACTGCCATAATCCCATGAATTTCTTCGGGATGGCTAAGACCATCCTGTGAAGTTCCCAAGTCAAAAAAATACATGTATAGCAGCAGCCACATGTTTCCTCTCTGCCCAGATTTGAAGAGAAGAAAAAATATACCCATGAATTTCTTCGGGGTGGCCAAGACCACCCCGTGAAGTTTTTAACTGGTCTAAAGGAGGCGGATCCCTGCCAGATGATCAAGAGCAGTGCCCAAGGGAAGCAAGCTGTTCACGTAAAAGAGGAGAAGAAAACAAAGCCAAAAGCAAAGTCTCAAAAAATACATATGTCTAAGTATAGATGCAGACATCATTGTGGCTAAATATTGGGTCAAGAATATTGGCCATTCAGCAAAGCCATTTCCTTTGCTACCCACGGGTACAGGGGACCAAAAAATGTTTGGAAGTACTTTTCATATTGCATATTTGCCATCCCAAATTTGCAAGCATTTTGGGGAAAAAAATATGGCAAGACAAAATATGAGGGGGAACACAACACAAAATGGGGTATTCAAACGCCCACTGTCAAAACCATATATGGAAGCAGGAGTGCTATAAAAAATCTCAGGTTGTAACTCTCACCTTTGGAGCCATGATTGAGCACTTGTCCAACAAACCAAATCGAAGAGAAGCCGTTGCCCGAGACGCCTACATGGAAGAATTGACAAATTCATTACAGTTTAGAGCTTCAAACCCACTCCAAAGTCAAAACCAGAAAATAGAAACGAAAATGGGGTAACCTGCGTTTTGAAATTTTTCCACGAAGGAAGCAGCACAATAATGGAATAGCAAAAAAAAAAAAAGCTTTTGTGATCTGCATAAAAGAAAAATAAACTCTCTGCAATTTAGGAGGAAAAGAGGATAAGTTGAAGAAATTCAAAAGGAGTTTGAACTCTACCAAACTTACCCATAAGGAATTCGATATTGATGGGAGCCCAAAATATCGCAGAGCTGCCTGTACTTTTTGAAGGAGGAGGTTTCTGATTGTTTCCCTTTACATAGGGGTCTCACGTGGGACCTATCCCATTCTCAACTCACGGCAAAGACAACTGGAGCAGGAGAGTTTATCGAATTGGGGGTGAGGCCTGCACCCCACGTGGTTGTTGAGATTAAAAGCCTAAAGGCATTAAGAAATAAAACAAAAGAAAGGCTTGCTGTCAGATGGGGATGGATTTAAAAAAGAGAGTTTTAACGAAAAGCCCGCGGTACTGTTCACTTTAACGAAAAACCACATTTTTACACTAAAAAGTCAAACCTGGTACTATTCACTTTACTCTTTATTTTGTCCTTATCATTAAAACTCAAAGTTTTCAAGCCCTTTTCATTAGTTTTTCTTTTAAAAAATGGGACAAAATCCCATGTCAAATAAGTTTTGTCAAAGAAGTTTGAAAAGTCAAAAAGGGAAAAAAGGAGAAAATGATTCCTACAAAAAGGTCTCAGCCAAGGCAATGTTAAAAAAATTGAGATTTGTTTCTACAAAGAAGCAAGATGAAAATATGGGCTTTGAACTCCACCAAAGAAAGTTGCGATGAAAAGCAACAACAAGAAGAAAAGAAAAGAATTAATGAACTACACCGGTTTGATTCCGTTAAGGATACGTAGGCAGTCTGATATCAAAATTTTAGACGCAACCGTGAACCTGAAACGAATTCCTGGTTTATATAAACTAAATTCATTCCTGCTACTTTGATCTTCTACAAAGAGTAGGAAAGAAATCTCCAAGCACGAAGCCGAAGGAAAGTGGCCAATGGCACAAAGCCATCACAAGATTTAAATGGCACGAAGCCACATCAAATTTCAAATGGCATGAAGCCACATCAAAATCAAAGGGCACGAAGCTGTAAAGAATATCACATGCTCCTCGCCTGCATGAGCTAAAACTGCCAAGGCATCAAATGCTCCTCGCCCGCATGAGCTAAAACTGCCAAGGCATCAAGCTCCAATGGCTTAAAGTCCTCGCCCACACGAGCTGAAACTGCACAAGGCATCAAACTCCAATAAATACCAATTCAAGGAACTACGAGTGACTTGATCCCTCAACGAGGGTACGTAGGCAATCTAAGGCTTACTTGGATGCAGTCACAAAATCAAATAAAACCCCAAACCCCCAAGTTACAATTTATTCAAATTGGAATCAAAGGGTGTCCCTTTCCTAAAAGAAGGGTTGTAATTAATAGGCGCGTAGCCTAGAATGGGTCGAACTCGAATTAATAAAACCCTCTTCGAAAAATGAACGAGGGTGAAATTGTGTCGAGTAAATTATTTGTTTACACATTGTGTACAATTTTTGCTCAACAGACTTATAAGAGGTTAGGTTATTTCCCATATTGCTAATTAGTTTTATGGTGTAACGTCAACTTTCTTTATGGTATTAGAGCATGTTGTCTCACGTGTGAAGTCGAACGGCCGCAGAAAATCCCTTGCATGTGAGATGACGTGTTGAGAATGAGTCTCATATTGATAGGAAGAGGGACGTCGAACGGCTGCAAAAAATCCCCTACATGTGAGAGAGCGTGTTGAGAATGAGTCATACAATGATAGAAAGAGAGACCTTGTATACTCTGATATTGGGCTACTTCTCATATTGCTAATTAATTTTATAATGAAACTTCTTATGTATGTATATACGACAAACTTTCTAACCTTTCCACTGCCGTTGGAGAGGGATCCATATCGACCACATATCCAAACCAATATCAGTAATTGACACAGATCTCGCTTTTAGCTACTGTGAAGCTGGATCTCGCTCAAGCTGCAGTGAACGGAATCCCGCTGTATCAGTAATTGATATTTATTTCTTATTTTTATTCAGAAATTCATGGAACATAGTTTTTCGCAGAAATAACTGTTCCCATCAGTTCATATGTGTGATTTTTTGGTAGCTACTAGTTGACTGAATGTTAGTAGTTGACGTGTGCGTGCCAGCGACAATCTACTAGTAATTACCAGTTTTTCATTCATTATTTTTACTTATATCAACGATTGACAATCATTGCGTTTGAGTGACTAATCGTAGCATTACTCTTTATTGAAAAGTGTCCATATTCTACCGAAGCTCTAGCTACTAGCTAGTATTTAAGAATTAAGAACGTGAAAGTGGCCTAGTTTGAAATAGTATCTTGTAACTGTGAAACTTCGATCTTAGATTACTTCTCTATGATTTCATCCATTCAATAAAGTTCTTTAAGATTTTGTTAGATTGGCCGCCTTCTTTGACATTGGCGATGACCAATTCCTTGAGTTTGCAAGCTCTTGCTGTATAAATTTCGTCACCGAGCAGTTGATCTACCTTGTTCTTGATTTCTTCTTTCAGGACTATTCCCGTTTCATTCTTTTCGAATTTCAATCCCACCTTCCAAACGTCACAAATGTAGCTCTCGTTAGTGAACTGGTCTGCAAAGTATGGCCAGCACAAGAAAGGAACCCCATTGCTTAGGCCTTCCAGGGTAGAGTTCCAACCGCAGTGACTTAAGAAGCAAGCAATCGAAGGATGAGCCAGAACCTTTTGTTGAGGCGCCCAACCCACCATCCGACCGCGAGAGGCTACTCGCTCTTGATATCCTTCTGGGTACGGATCACTTGTCGTGTCAGTGATATCCGGCCTCACAACCCAGAGAAATGGCCTCTCGGACAATTCGAGACCCAGAGCAAGCTCTCGAAATTGTGTTTGATTGAAAATCGTGACGCTTCCAAATGCAACATAGATCACTGAGCTGGGCAGCTGTTGATCCAGCCATTGCAAGCAAGTTGAGTCTTGCGGCCAGAAGTTGCCTGCTGAATTCCCAAGCCGGCTGCTCGCCAAGAGTGGACCGATTGGTAAAATCTCGGGTGCAAAGGTGAATGTTGCGGGCTCGAGGTCGTATGCAGAGTTGCAAAGAATCCAGTCTGCCACTTGCACAGCCTTGATGCTTCTAACCATATACTGAAATATGATTTTCTGAGTTGTTTTATTACCAATACACGCCCATATAAAGTCTGCAGTTTTTATGGCGGGCATGTTTGGTGCCAACTGAATCGCCGGGCTTTTCAATACGGTTCCTGTAACAAGTGAATGTATGAATGATTACGAAAAAATAACATATACAAAGAGAACTCAAGAGTTGCATTGCCTATGGCTAAACACACAACTAATTAGCCTAATTTAGTCACTAACCAAACCGAGGCTCCTGACAATCGTTTACATAACCATATCTATCAGTAGATTACCGATGTGAGACTCAAAACACGACAGAATCCGAAGTTTCACAGTAGTAACAACAAATTTAGATCAAGTTCAAATAGTCAATAGCAAGGACTAGGCCTACATATTCAGAGCATATCTGCCGGACCTATTTGGGACTGCTTCTAGCATATTTTTCTAACAACCATAAGCATTTCCAAGTTCCAACTATGTTTGACTTAAAAATTAAAAAGTGCTTCTGGGCTGTAGAAGGGTTTTTTGGACTTCAAGTGCGTCTCAAATCAAAATTTTACGTTTCCAATGAGTGAGCTTGAACAAATTTAACTTTAGTTGAAGTAAAATATTTACATAGCATGGTTGCATAATATTTCACAGGTTAGTGATAGAGGACATCAGAGTTCTCACTCACCATCATTGTCAATGATTCCTTCTTCAATTAACTTGGGGATGGTAAATTTCAAGGCCAGGACCGCAGCTGCCGCAGGCCAGAAGGCGACCGCCTTGATTTTCATCTTCGCCGCAACTTCAAGCGCCCACCCGATACCCTGATCGGCAATGACACAAGTGATTTTTTCACCTTCCCCTCCATTAATCTTCTCTATCAGCTCCTCCAACTTCCCTGGCATGACTTGTCTCATTGCTTCCGTTAACAGTCCTAGATCTTTCCTGTCCTCCCCCGGTTCCAAACCATCCGGAATTGAAACTAGATGGATACGATCCCTCGTCATATGACTTTGATCATCGGGCAAGGCGTTCGCGACGCGGTTGTGATTGAAGTCTGTGTTGACAAATGTGATTTTGAAGCCATGATTCACTAAGCATTGTGACAGCTCCATCATGGGAATTACATGGCCTTGTAAAGGAGCGGGAATAGCTAAAATATGGTTGCTGCTCATTCTCTTTGCTTTCTGTTTCTCTTCTTTTTTCCAGAGTTTCAGTGTGTTCAGATCAAATCTGGGAGGAGCTTTGGGGTTTCTGTTGAGGAGCTACCCATTGCTTCTCGTTTACTGTATTGATCTTACTTTTTAATCAAGCATCATCTGATTAAAAAATTGACTATTTAAAAACACAAGAAGAAGGATACATGCATGATCTTTCATTTCAAAAAGGGCCCCATACTTCCACAACCATGACTAGATACAAACATTATCTGTATCACATTTTTATCAGCTAGTAGTCGAATTTAGATTTTTATCGTATTCTTAGTATATTTTAGTATTTGTTTGGGTAAATGACAAAAAATTACCTCAACTATTGGTGTCACGACACTTTCATACCTCATTTTTAAAACGTGACAATGTCATACCGCATCTTACGAATTGTGACAATGTCATACCTCCGTCAATTTTTCTGTTAGTTTTTCTGTTAAGTGCTGACGTGGCAAGATATGGGGACCACTCACTAATACAGCTGGATTAAATAATAATTAAATATATTTTTAATAATTAAAAATTAAAAAAATTAAAAATTAAAATAAAATTAAAATTAATATAAAAACAAAAAAATTTAATTATTAAAAATATATTTAATTAAATTTTAATCTAACTGTATTAGTGAGTGGCCCCCATATCTTGCCACGTTAGCACTTAACAGAAAAACTAACAGAAAAAAAATTGACGGAGGTATGACATTGTCACAAATTCGTAAGATGCGGTATGACATTGTCACGTTTTAAAGATGAGGTATGAAAGTGTCGTGACACCAATAGTTCAGGTAGTTTTTTGCAATTTACCCTATTTGTTTTGATGAAAATTTTATACTATTTATAACTTGTTCATTTGTTTGCTATTTTCCTTTTCAAGGTCAACTAAAGACAGGAACCTTTATTAAGCATAGAATACAAATTTATAAACTACTGACCCATAAACAAAATATACAAACCAAAAAGGACTAATCCAAAAAAACAGCAAAAGCCCAACCAAAGTTTATTTGTTCATTTGTTTGCTTTTTTGGTAGCAATTAATTGACCAGATTTTAGTAGTTTTTGTGAGGGAGCGAATATGTGCTCGCGACAGTTGTTTATGTGCATGAGAATGATTGTCAGTTGTCAATATGTTATATGATTCACTTATGTTAATAATTAACAGCCGTCGTGTGTGAACGACTAACTATAGCATTACTCTAGTGGACAATGTCCATATTCTACTAAAGCTAGTTCTAGCTACTAACTGAGGTTTTAGTATTTAAGAATTAAGAAAGTGAGAGTAGCTAGTTTGATATTCTATCTTACAAAAGTGTGCAAAGTGATTTTTAAAAATTCCATGTCCTTTCTTTACTTAAAACAAGAAGAAGGATACTTCCATCATCTTACATTTCAAAAAGGGCCCCATACCTCCACAACTATGACTAGATACACACACTATCTGTGTCACATCTTCATCAGCAGCATTTGTCCATGCTATTAAAGCTGGGAGAAAATGCTGCTTCTCTTTTTTCTAACAGCTCCAAGAAAATATGCATTTTTTGCAGGTTCGTATATAGGGTTGCCCTCTAATTGAATATTTGTATTCTGGCGGATTCAAGATTTGAATCTTGGGATTTCATTGTTTGAGGTTCAAGTTTTTTTAGAAAGAAACAGACTGCGAAGCGCGCAAAAAAAAAAAAAATCAGTTTATTCACCGAGGCATTTTGTCAAATATTTGGTTGGCGTTTTATCGTCAGCTGAACCAAGTTGCGGACATGTCAAATATTGATATGTGCCAAAGCAATCTAACAAGTGTTTTTACAAAAATTTGTCGAGTATTGTCGACGCAACTTGCGAAAGACATTTTGTCGAACACCTGTTGTACACAAAAGAACTCGTACCAAATATTTGCAGGATTCTTAGAAGATCTTCACATGTATATTTCTCCGACTCCGGATGGTCTTGGGACCAACTCACTTCCAATGTGCATCCACCTCTGCCCACATTGGCTGCAATTGTACGTAGTTGAATGAACACCAACAAACTCCACTACCTGAAAGTCATATGAGTCCTTCTTATTAGTTATATATAAGATCATGAAATATGTGCGGTACAAATGCTTACCAGTCAGGTAAGATCAGAACTCTTTAATTTAATTCATATTTCCTCCTATTGGCTCTGCTAATCCGACCTATAAACCCCAATTATGCAATAATATAATTGTATATTTTCATTGTTCGGAAAATAGTAATTATTTAATCATTTCAATACAACGTTGTTGTCGTGATGTTACTAATATCTATCCCACATATTGAGCCGGGATCCCGCTTAAGAAAATGCTCTAAACATATATCATTTTTCTATTGGGTATATTTTTATTGTTTTATTTTTTATTCACCAGTTTTTTATTTTGTAAAAGGGGATTAGCTTGGGGCCAAGTCAAGACGATCTATTTTTTTTTTAAGGCTGCGAAGACTCACAACTGCATTTCAGTCTCCTTTAGCCACTATAATGTGATTAATTAACGTCAAGAATCGAACCCAAACGATCTATATAGAACTACAAATTTGTCCCAACCATTGTGTCACCCCGTGATGGAACAACCTTTCATTCTTTGTGGAAGTTTTGAAAGAGTTGAAGATGTAAACCTGGTAAATTGGTTGATTGGCATTGAGATGGCGAAATTTTGTCATATGACTTTTGATAAGTCACCATGTACTTTAAATTTGACATTGCCTATGACTTGAGCCATTCAATAAAATTGTTAAAGTTCTTGTTAGATTTGCCACCTTCTTTGATACTGGTCATAGCAAATTCCTTAAGTTTGGAAGCTCTTTCTTTAAAGTTCTTGTTAGACATGTGCAGATGGCTATGTTTTGCAGTCAATCCATATGCTTGAATTTACAAGTGTTTTATACCTGCTTTTTGTTCGGATCTGGGATTTCCGAGACGACATCTTTTCTTTTGTTCCGTGCTGAGATATGTGCAGACCACCAAGATGCATTTTTTTCTCTACACCACCAACTCTGCACTTTGAGTTTGTTTTGAACTAGGGTTTTATACCTGCTTTTTGTTCGGATCTGTGATTTCCGAGAAGACATCTTTTCTTCCGTGCTGAGATATGTACAGACCACCAAGATGCATTTTTTTCCCTACGAAACCAACTCTGCACTTTGAGTTTGTTTTAACTCCGTGGGGTGTGTAGTACGAAGATCAACAGATCAACCACATGCATTGTGAACTAGAGCAGATTGTGTTATACATTAGAAGATTAAACGAAAGGGGGGTCCATTCATGGAACATAGTTTTTGGCAGAATTAACTGTTCCCATTAGTTCATATGTGTGATTTTTTGGTAGCTACTAGTTGACTGAATGTTAGTAGTTGACGTGTGCGTGCCAGCGACAATCGTCTAGTAATTACCAGTTTTTCATTCATTATTTTTACTTATATCAACGATTGACAATCATTGCGTTTGAGTGGCTAATCGTAGCATTACTCTTTATTGAAAAGTGTCCATATTCTACCGAAGCTCTAGCTACTAGCTAGTATTTAAGAATTAAGAACGTGAAAGTGGCCTAGTTTGAAATAGTATCTTGTAACTGTGAAACTTCGATCTTAGATTACTTCTCTATGATTTCATCCATTCAATAAAGTTCTTTAAGATTTTGTTAGATTGGCCGCCTTCTTTGACATTGGCGATGACCAATTCCTTGAGTTTGCAAGCTCTTGCTGTATAAATTTCGTCACCGAGCAGTTGATCTACCTTGTTCTTGATTTCTTCTTTCAGGACGATTCCCGTTTCATTCTTTTCGAATTTCAATCCCACCTTCCAAACGTCACAAATGTAGCTCTCGTTAGTGAACTGGTCAGCAAAGTATGGCCAGCACAAGAAAGGAACCCCATTGCTTAGGCCTTCCAGGGTAGAATTCCAACCGCAGTGACTTAAGAAGCAAGCAATCGAAGGATGAGCCAGAACCTTTTGTTGAGGCGCCCAACCCACCATCCGACCGCGAGAGGCTACTCGCTCTTGATATCCTTCTGGGTACGGATCACTTGTCGTGTCAGTGATATCCGGCCTCACAACCCAGAGAAATGGCCTCTCGGACAATTCGAGACCCAGAGCAAGCTCTCGAAATTGTGTTTGATTGAAAATCGTGATGCTTCCAAATGCAACATAGATCACTGAGCTGGGCAGCTGTTGATCCAGCCATTGCAAGCAAGTTGAGTCTTGCGGCCAGAAGTTGCCTGCTGAATTCCCAAGCCGGCTGCTCGCCAAGAGTGGACCTATTGGTAAAATCTCGGGTGCAAAGGTGAATGTTGCGGGCTCGAGGTCGTATGCAGAGTTGCAAAGAATCCAGTCTGCCACTTGCACAGCCTTGATGCTTCTAACCATAAACTGAAATATGATTTTCTGAGTTGTTTTATTACCAATACACGCCCACATAAAGTCTGCAGTTTTTATGGCGGGCATGTTTGGTGCCAACTGAATCGCCGGGCTTTTCAATACGGTTCCTGTAACAAGTGAATGTATGAATGATTACGAAAAAATAACATATACAAAGAGAACTCAAGAGTTGCATTGCCTATTGCTAAACACACAACTAATTAGCCTAATTTAGTCACTAACCAAACCGAGGCTCCTGACAATCGTTTACATAACCATATCTATCAGTAGATTACCGATGTGAGACTCAAAACACAACAGAATCCGAAGTTTCACAATAGTAACAACAAATTTAGATCAAGTTCAAATAGTCACTAGCAAGGACTAGGCCTACATATTCAGAGCATATCTGCCGGACCTATTTGGGACTGCTTCTAGCATATTTTTCTAACAACCATAAGCATTTCCAAGTTCCAACTATGTTTGACTTAAAAATTAAAAAGTGCTTCTGGGCTGTAGAAGGGTTTTTTGGACTTCAAGTGCGTCTCAAATCAAAATTTTACGTTTCCAATGAGTGAGCTTGAACAAATTTAACTTTAGTTGAAGTAAAATATTTACATAGCATGGTTGCATAATATTTCACAGGTCAGTGGTAGAGGACATCAGAGTTCTCACTCACCATCATTGTCAATGATTCCTTCTTCAATTAACTTGGGGATGGTAAATTTCAAGGCCAGGACCGCAGCTGCCGCAGGCCAAAAGGCGACCGCCTTGATTTTCATCTTCGCCGCAACTTGAAGCGCCCACCCGATACCCTGATCGGCAATGACACAAGTGATTTTTTCACCTTCCCCTCCATTAATCTTCTCTATCAGCTCCTCCAACTTCCCTGGCATGACTTGTCTCATTGCTTCCGTTAACAGTCCTAGATCTTTCCTGTCCTCCCCCGGTTCCAAACCATCCGGAATTGAAACTAGATGGATACGATCCCTCGTCATATGACTTTGATCATCGGGCAAGGCGTTCGCGACGCGGTTGTGATTGAAGTCTGTGTTGACAAATGTGATTTTGAAGCCATGATTCACTAAGCATTGTGACAGCTCCATCATGGGAATTACATGGCCTTGTAAAGGAGCGGGAATAGCTAAAATATGGTTGCTGCTCATTCTCTTTGCTTTCTGTTTCTCTTCTTTTTTCCAGAGTTTCAGTGTGTTCAGATCAAATCTGGGAGGAGCTTTGGGGTTTCTGTTGAGGAGCTACCCATTGCTTCTCGTTTACTGTATTGATCTTACTTTTTAATCAAGCATCATCTGATTAAAAAATTGACTATTTAAAAACACAAGAAGAAGGATACATGCATGATCTTTCATTTCAAAAAGGGCCCCATACTTCCACAACCATGACTAGATACAAACATTATCTGTATCACATCTTTATCAGCTAGTAGTCGAATTTAGATTTTTATCGTATTCTTAGTATATTTTAGTATTTGTTAGGGTAAATGACAAAAAATTACCTCAACTATTGGTGTCACGACACTTTCATACCTCATCTTTAAAACGTGACAATGTCATACCGCATCTTACGAATTGTGACAATGTCATACCTCCGTCAATTTTTCTGTTAAGTGCTGACGTGGCAAGATATGGGGACCACTCACTAATACAGCTGGATTAAAAAATAATTAAATATATTTTTAATAATTAAAAATTAAAAAAAATTAAAAATAAAAATAAAAATAAAATTAATATAAAAACAAAAAAATTTAATTATTAAAAATATATTTAATTAATTTTTAATCCAACTGTATTAGTGAGTGGCCCCCATATCTTGCCACGTTAGCACTTAACAGAAAAACTAACAGAAAAGTTGACGGAGGTATGACATTGTCACAAATTCGTAAGATGCGGTATGACATTGTCACGTTTTAAAGATGAGGTATGAAAGTGTCGTGACACCAATAGTTGAGGTAGTTTTTTGCAATTTACCCTATTTATTTTGATGAAAATTTTATACTATTTATAACTTGTTCATTTGTTTGCTATTTTCCTTTTCAAGGTCGACTAAAGACAGGAACCTTTATTAAGCATAGAATACAAATTTATAAACTACTGACCCATAAACAAAATATACAAACCAAAAAGGACTAATCCAAAAAAACAGCAAAAGCCCAACCAAAGTTTATTTGTTCATTTGTTTGCTTTTTTGGTAGCAATTAATTGACCAAATTTTAGTAGTTTTTGCGAGGGAGCGAATATGTGCTCGCGACAGTTGTTTATGTGCATGAGAATGATTGTCAGTTGTCAATATGTTATATGATTCACTTATGTTAATAATTAACAGCCGTCGTGTGTGAACGACTAACTATAGCATTACTCTAGTGGACAGTGTCCATATTCTACTAAAGCTAGTTCTAGCTACTAACTGAGGTTTTAGTATTTAAGAATTAAGAAAGTGAGAGTAGCTAGTTTGATATTCTATCTTACAAAAGTGTGCAAAGTGATTTTTAAAAATTCCATGTCCTTTCTTTACTTAAAACAAGAAGAAGGATACTTCCATCATCTTACATTTCAAAAAGGGCCCCATACCTCCACAACTATGACTAGATACACACACTATCTGTGTCACATCTTCATCAGCAGCATTTGTCCATGCTATTAAAGCTGGGAGAAAATGCTGCTTCTCTTTTTTCTAACAGCTCCAAGAAAATATGCATTTTTTGCAGGTTCGTATATAGGGTTGCCCTCTAATTGAATATTTGTATTCTGGCGGATTCAAGATTTGAATCTTGGGATTTCATTGTTTGAGGTTCAAGTTTTTTTAGAAAGAAACAGACTGCGAAGCGCGCAAAAAAAAAAAAAAAATCAGTTTATTCACCGAGGCATTTTGTCAAATATTTGGTTGGCGTTTTATCGTCAGCTGAACCAAGTTGCGGACATGTCAAATATTGATATGTGCCAAAGCAATCTAACAAGTGTTTTTGCAAAAATTTGTCGAGTATTGTCGACGCAACCTGCGAAAGACATTTTGTCGAACACCTGTTGTACACAAAAGAACTCGTACCAAATATTTGCAGGATTCTTAGAAGATCTTCACATGTATATTTCTCCGACTCCGGATGGTCTTGGGACCAACTCACTTCCAATGTGCATCCACCTCTGCCCACATTGGCTGCAATTGTACGTAGTTGAATGAACACCAACAAACTCCACTACCTGAAAGTCATATGAGTCCTTCTTATTAGTTATATATAAGATCATGAAATATGTGCGGTACAAATGCTTACCAGTCAGGTAAGATCAGAACTCTTTAATTTAATTCATATTTCCTCCTATTGGCTCTGCTAATCCGACCTATAAACCCCAATTATGCAATAATATAATTGTATATTTTCATTGTTCGGAAAATAGTAATTATTTAATCATTTCTATACAACGTTGTTGTCGTGATGTTACTAATATCTATCCCACATATTGAGCCGGGATCCCGCTTAAGAAAATGCTCTAAACATATATCATTTTTCTATTGGGTATGTTTTTATTGTTTTATTTTTTATTCACCAGTTTTTTATTTTGTAAAAGGGGATTAGCTTGGGGCCAAGTCAAGACGATCTATTTTTTTTTTTAAGGCTGCGAAGACTCACAACTGCATTTCAGTCTCCTTTAGCCACTATAATGTGATTAATTAACGTCAAGAATCGAACCCAGACGATCTATATAGAACTACAAATTTGTCCCAACCATTGTGTCACCCCGTGATGGAACAACCTTTCATTCTTTGTGGAAGTTTTGAAAGAGTTGAAGATGTAAACCTGGTAAATTGGTTGATTGGCATTGAGATGGCGAAATTTTGTCATATGACTTTTGATAAGTCACCATGTACTTTAAATTTGACATTGCCTATGACTTGAGCCATTCAATAAAATTGTTAAAGTTCTTGTTAGATTTGCCACCTTCTTTGATACTGGTCATAGCAAATTCCTTAAGTTTGGAAGCTCTTTCTTTAAAGTTCTTGTTAGACATGTGCAGATGGCTATGTTTTGCAGTCAATCCATATGCTTGAATTTACAAGTGTTTTATACCTGCTTTTTGTTCGGATCTGGGATTTCCGAGACGACATCTTTTCTTTTGTTCCGTGCTGAGATATGTGCAGACCACCAAGATGCATTTTTTTCTCTACACCACCAACTCTGCACTTTGAGTTTGTTTTGAACTAGGGTTTTATACCTGCTTTTTGTTCGGATCTGTGATTTCCGAGAAGACATCTTTTCTTCCGTGCTGAGATATGTACAGACCACCAAGATGCATTTTTTTCCCTACGAAACCAACTCTGCACTTTGAGTTTGTTTTAACTCCGTGGGGTGTGTAGTACGAAGATCAACAGATCAACCACATGCATTGTGAACTAGAGCAGATTGTGTTATACATTAGAAGATTAAACGAAAGGGGGGTCCATTCATGGAACATAGTTTTTGGCAGAATTAACTGTTCCCATTAGTTCATATGTGTGATTTTTTGGTAGCTACTAGTTGACTGAATGTTAGTAGTTGACGTGTGCGTGCCAGCGACAATCGTCTAGTAATTACCAGTTTTTCATTCATTATTTTTACTTATATCAACGATTGACAATCATTGCGTTTGAGTGGCTAATCGTAGCATTACTCTTTATTGAAAAGTGTCCATATTCTACCGAAGCTCTAGCTACTAGCTAGTATTTAAGAATTAAGAACGTGAAAGTGGCCTAGTTTGAAATAGTATCTTGTAACTGTGAAACTTCGATCTTAGATTACTTCTCTATGATTTCATCCATTCAATAAAGTTCTTTAAGATTTTGTTAGATTGGCCGCCTTCTTTGACATTGGCGATGACCAATTCCTTGAGTTTGCAAGCTCTTGCTGTATAAATTTCGTCACCGAGCAGTTGATCTACCTTGTTCTTGATTTCTTCTTTCAGGACGATTCCCGTTTCATTCTTTTCGAATTTCAATCCCACCTTCCAAACGTCACAAATGTAGCTCTCGTTAGTGAACTGGTCAGCAAAGTATGGCCAGCACAAGAAAGGAACCCCATTGCTTAGGCCTTCCAGGGTAGAGTTCCAACCGCAGTGACTTAAGAAGCAAGCAATCGAAGGATGAGCCAGAACCTTTTGTTGAGGCGCCCAACCCACCATCCGACCGCGAGAGGCTACTCGCTCTTGATATCCTTCTGGGTACGGATCACTTGTCGTGTCAGTGAGATCCGGCCTCACAACCCAGAGAAATGGCCTCTCGGACAATTCGAGACCCAGAGCAAGCTCTCGAAATTGTGTTTGATTGAAAATCGTGATGCTTCCAAATGCAACATAGATCACTGAGCTGGGCAGCTGTTGATCCAGCCATTGCAAGCAAGTTGAGTCTTGCGGCCAGAAGTTGCCTGCTGAATTCTCAAGCCGGCTGCTCGCCAAGAGTGGACCTATTGGTAAAATCTCGGGTGCAAAGGTGAATGTTGCGGGCTCGAGGTCGTATGCAGAGTTGCAAAGAATCCAGTCTGCCACTTGCACAGCCTTGATGCTTCTAACCATAAACTGAAATATGATTTTCTGAGTTGTTTTATTACCAATACACGCCCACATAAAGTCTGCAGTTTTTATGGCGGGCATGTTTGGTGCCAACTGAATCGCCGGGCTTTTCAATACGGTTCCTGTAACAAGTGAATGTATGAATGATTACGAAAAAATAACATATACAAAGAGAACTCAAGAGTTGCATTGCCTATTGCTAAACACACAACTAATTAGCCTAATTTAGTCACTAACCAAACCGAGGCTCCTGACAATCGTTTACATAACCATATCTATCAGTAGATTACCGATGTGAGACTCAAAACACAACAGAATCCGAAGTTTCACAATAGTAACAACAAATTTAGATCAAGTTCAAATAGTCACTAGCAAGGACTAGGCCTACATATTCAGAGCATATCTGCCGGACCTATTTGGGACTGCTTCTAGCATATTTTTCTAACAACCATAAGCATTTCCAAGTTCCAACTATGTTTGACTTAAAAATTAAAAAGTGCTTCTGGGCTGTAGAAGGGTTTTTTGGACTTCAAGTGCGTCTCAAATCAAAATTTTACGTTTCCAATGAGTGAGCTTGAACAAATTTAACTTTAGTTGAAGTAAAATATTTACATAGCATGGTTGCATAATATTTCACAGGTCAGTGGTAGAGGACATCAGAGTTCTCACTCACCATCATTGTCAATGATTCCTTCTTCAATTAACTTGGGGATGGTAAATTTCAAGGCCAGGACCGCAGCTGCCGCAGGCCAGAAGGCGACCGCCTTGATTTTCATCTTCGCCGCAACTTCAAGCGCCCACCCGATACCCTGATCGGCAATGACACAAGTGATTTTTTCACCTTCCCCTCCATTAATCTTCTCTATCAGCTCCTCCAACTTCCCTGGCATGACTCGTCTCATTGCTTCCGTTAACAGTCCTAGATCTTTCCTGTCCTCCCCCGGTTCCAAACCATCCGGAATTGAAACTAGATGGATACGATCCCTCGTCATATGACTTTGATCATCGGGCAAGGCGTTCGCGACGCGGTTGTGATTGAAGTCTGTGTTGACAAATGTGATTTTGAAGCCATGATTCACTAAGCATTGTGACAGCTCCATCATGGGAATTACATGGCCTTGTGCAGGAACGGGAATAGCTAAAATATGGTTGCTGCTCATTCTCTTTGCTTTCTGTTTCTCTTCTTTTTTTCAGAGTTTCAGTGTGTTCAGATCAAATCTGGGAGGAGCTTTGGGTTTTCTGTTGAGGAGCTACCCATTGCTTCTTGTTTACTGTATTGATCTTACTTTTTAATCAAGCATCATCGGATTAAAAAATTGACTATTTAAAAACACAAGAAGAAGGATACATGCATGATCTTTCATTTCAAAAAGGGCCCCATACTTCCACAACCATGACTAGATTCAAACATTATCTGTATCACATCTTTATCAGCTAGTAGTCGAATTTAGATTTTTATCGTATTCTTAGTATATTTTAGTATTTGTTTTGATGAAATTTTTATACTATTTATAACTTGTTCATTTGTTTGCTATTTTCCTTTTCAAGGTCAAGATTTTTATACTATTTATAACTTGTTCATTTGTTTGCTATTTTCCTTTTCAAGGTCAACTAAAGACAGGAACCTTTATTAAACATACAATACAAATTTATAAACTACTGACCCATAAACAAAATATACAAACCAAAAAGGACTAATCCAAAAAAACAGCAAAAGCCCAACCAAAGTTTATTTGTTCATTTATTTGCTTTTTTGGTAGCAATTAATTGATCAAATTTTAGTAGTTTTTGCGAGGGAGCGAATATGTGCTCGCGACAGTTGTTTATGTGCATGAGAATGATTGTCAGTTGTCAATATGTTACATGATTCACTTATGTTAACAATTAACAGCCGCTATGTGTGAACGACTAACTATAGCATTACTCTAGTGAACAGTGTCCATATTCTACTAAAGCTAGTTCTAGCTACTAACTGGGGTTTTAGTATTTAAGAATTAAGAAAGTGAGAGTAGCTAGTTTGATATTCTATCTTACAAAAGTGTGCAAAGTGATTTTTAAAAATTCCATGTCCTTTCTTTACTTAAAACAAGAAGAAGGATACTTCCATCATCTTACATTTCAAAAAGGGCCCCATACCTCCACAACTATGACTAGATACACACACTATCTGTGTCACATCTTCATCAGCAGCATTTGTCCATGCTATTAAAGCTGGGAGAAAATGCTGCTTCTCTTTTTTCTAACAGCTCCAAGAAAATATGCATTTTTTGCAGGTTCGTATATAGGGTTGCCCTCTAATTGAATATTTGTATTCTGGCGGATTCAAGTTTTTTTTAGAAAGAAACAGACTGCGAAGCGGGCAAAAAAAATAAAAAAAGTTTGTTCACCGAGGCATTTCGTCGAATATTTAGTTGGCGTTTTGTCGTCAGCTGAACCAAGTTGCAGACATGTCAAATATTGATATGTGCCAAAGCAATCTAACAAGTGTTTTTGCAAAAATTTGTCTGAGTGTTGTCGACGCAACCTGCGAAAGACATTTTGTCAAACACCTGTTGTACACAAAAGAACTCGTACCAAATATTTGCAGAATTCTTAGAAGATCTTTACATGTATATTTCTCCGACTCCGGATGGTCTTGGGACCAACTCACTTTCAATGTGCATCCACCTCTGCCCACATTGGCTGCAATTGTACGTAGTTGAATGAACACCAACAAACTCCACTACCTGAAAGTCATACGAGTCCTTCTTATTAGTTATATATAAGACCATGAAATATGTGCGGTACAAATGCTTACCAGTCAGGTAAGATCAGAACTCTTTAATTTAATTCATATTTCCTCCTATTGGCTCTGCTAATCCGACCTATAAACCCCAATTATGCAATAATATAATTGTATATTTTCATTGTTGGGAAAATAGTAATGTATTTAATCATTTCAATGCAACGTTGTTGTCGTGATGTTACTAATAGCTATCCCACATATTGAGCCGGGATCCCGCTTAAGAAAATGCTCTAAACATATATCATTTTTCTATTGGGTATATTGTTATTGTTTTAATTTTTATTCACTAGGTTTTTATTTTGTAAAAGGGGATTATCTTGGGGCCAAGTCAAGACGATCTATATTTTTTTTTTAAGGCTGTGAAGACTCACAACTGCATTTCAGTCTCCTTTAGCCACTATAATGTGATTAATTAACGTCAAGAATCGAACCCAAACGATCTATATAGAACTACGAATTTGTCCCAACCATTGTGCCACTCCGTGATGGAACAACCTTTCATTCTTTGTGGAAGTTTTGAAAGAGTTGAAGATGTAAACCTGGTAAATTGGTTGATTGGCATTGAGATGGCGAAATTTTGTCATATGACTTTTGATAAGTCACCATATACTTTAAATTTGACATTGCCTATGACTTGAGCCATTCAATAAAATTGTTAAAGTTCTTGTTAGATTTGCCACCTTCTTTGATACTGGTCATAGCAAATTCCTTAAGTTTGGAAGCTCTTTCTTTAAAGTTCTTGTTAGACATGTGCAGATGGCTATGTTTTGCAGTCAATCCATATGCTTGAATTTACAAGTGTTTTATACCTGCTTTTTGTTCGGATCTGGGATTTCCGAGACGACATCTTTTCTTTTGTTCCGTGCTGAGATATGTGCAGACCACCAAGATGCATTTTTTTCTCTACACAAACAACTCTGCACTTTGAGTTTGTTTTGAACTAGGGTTTTATACCTGCTTTTTGTTCGGATCTGTGATTTCCGAGAAGACATCTTTTCTTCCGTGCTGAGTTATATGCAGACCACCAAGATGCATTTTTTTTCCTACGAAACCAACTCTGCACTTTGAGTTTGTTTTAACTCCGTGGGGTGTGTAGTACGAAGATCAACAGATCAACCACATGCATTGTGAACTAGAGCAGATTGTGTTATACATTAGAAGATTAAACGAAAAGGGGGTCCATTCATGGAACATAGTTTTTGGCAGAATTAACTGTTCCCATTAGTTCATATGTGTGATTTTTTGGTTGCTACTAGTTGACTGAATGTTAGTAGTTGGCGTGTGCGTGCCAGCGACAATCGTCTAGTAATTGCCAGTTTTTTATTCATTATTTTTACTTACATCAACGACTGACAATCATTGCATTTGAGCGGCTAATCGTAGCGTTACTCTTTGTTGAAAAGTGTCCATATTTTACCCAAGCTCTGGCTACTAGCTAGGATTTAAGAATTAAGAACGTGGCCTAGTTTGAGATAGTATCTTATAATAACTGAAACTTCGATCTTAGATTACTTCTCTATGATTTCATCCATTCAATAAAGTTCTTTAAGATTTTGTTAGATTGGCCGCCTTCTTTGACGTTGGCGATGGCCAATTCCTTGAGTTTGCAAGCTCTTGCTGTATAAATTTCGTCACCGAGCAGTTGATCTACCTTGTTCTTGATTTCTTCTTTCAGGACGATTCCCGTTTCATTCTTTTCAAATTTCAATCCCACCTTCCAAACGTCACAAATGTAGCTCTCGTTGGTGAACTGGTCTGCAAAGTATGGCCAGCACAAGAAAGGAACCCCATTGCTTAGGCCTTCTAGGGTAGAGTTCCAACTAGGGGTGGGCACGGTTTGGTTTGGTGCGGTTTTGAGTGAAACCACAACCAAAACCGCAACTTTTTGCGGTGCGGTTCGGTGCGGTTTTGAAGCCAAAATCAAAATGAAACCAAACCGTTTGGTTCGGTTCGGTGCGGTTTCAAACGGTTTCGGTTTGGTTTTTGAAAAAATATATACAATTTAAAATTTATACTTATCTACACATAACACAGTCTCATTTTCCACACAATACATTAATTAAACAACCCACATGAGAATTCTTTTCTTTACTCTAGCTAGCTAATTGCACATATGATAGGCTCTGTGAGCAGGAAAAAGTACCCAAATGGAGTGTTACAGCTTATTATTTGATTAGAGATTTGGTCTTTGTATCTTTCCTACAATGACTACTCTTATTTGATGCTCATTGTTTCTTTTTTTTCTTTTCATTTGCATTTTTTATTAGTCTATTATATAGGCTATCATTATGAACTTGTAACTTAGGGTTCTGAGGTGCTTTTACTAGTAAATAAAATTTTCATCTTTTCCTGTAAAGAAACATTGAGATGCCAAGCTTGATGAGGGATATAATTTGGAAAAAAATAATCATTATTATGACATGTACATACTAAATGTATGGATTCTAACAAACAACTAATTAAAATAGGACATCTAATTTAAGGTGCGGTTTCGGTTTCGGTGCGGTTTTCAAAAGCCAAAACCAAAACCAAACCGTTTCCTACAATGCGGTTCGGTTTCAAAACCGCAACCGTTTCAAAATCGCAAAACCGAACCATTCGGTGCGGTTCGATTTGGTTCGTGTTTCGGTTTCGGTTTTCGGTTTCAAGTGCCCACCCCTAGTTCCAACCGCAGTGACTTAAGAAGCAAGCAATCGAAGGATGAGCCAGAACCTTTTGTTGAGGCGCCCAACCCACCATTCGACCTCGAGAGGCTACTCGCTCTTGATATCCTTCTGGGTACGGATCACTTGTTGTGTCAGTGATATCCGGCCTCACAACCCAGAGAAACGGCCTCTTGGATATTTCGAGACCCAGAGCAAGCTCTCGAAATTGTGTTGTAAGAATCTTTCCAGCCAAGACCAAGATTAAGTTGTAGCAACCACAACCAAATAAAGCATAAGAACTTCTTCATATAAAAGCATTGCATTACTAACCTGACAAACCACCATTTGAAGATGCCATTAGAACTGCTGTCCCTACTCCAATGCGCTGCAACTCTTCTCCTCTCTGTCAGATCGTTTTCAACTCTAACCAAGAATAGGGCTTGGTTCCACTTAGAGCACACACATCTGTGACAGCAGAGGTTACAACATATATATACACATATATCCGTCTTATAACTTGAAAAGGATTTCCTATCACAATCCTATTGGAAAAACAACTCATGTTTCCCAATCCATATCAGTTTAGGTCTTGTAACAAAACTCCTCAAATAAGGATTTACACACGTCTTCTCACAAGGCCTTCCTATTCCAATTGGGACTTAATCATTCATTTGTCAAAACATCTAATCCCATGTTCATTTTCTAACATTCTCCCACTTGAACATGAGATCAATTTCAGACATGAATATTTCCAATTTACAGGAAGTGATCACTGTGCCTTACATAAAGAACCAACGTCATGATCATCATTCCATTGCACTTCAAAATATGGGAACTGAGAATCATGAACTACAACCAATATGCAGTATTGACTCTAAGTTCACACATATCCAAAACGCAAATATGACTCACAACCTAAACTGATATATATATACACAGTCAATCATGTAGTATGCTCCCACTTTTCACAAGAACCCAAATAGGATCAATCACAGGGAAAAACAACATAACATTGACTAAATATGATTTATTGACCATAAGCCTAAAACAGACAATCTGTTTTCAAGGCATCAAACAAATCTTTCTATTATGAGCCTTTCAACAAAACTACAAAGCTTCACAACCTAAGAAATGTGCTTTGCAACAAAAACTCTTATTAAAAACATAAAATTGAACAAGCAAACTAGAAATAACTAGATAAATTAATTCTAACCAAGATTGCGAGTACCATTTCTGATTAACTTATTGGGACAGCCGCAACCTTTCAAGTTCTTGTATCATAACCAACTACTCCCACTGATCAAGATTTTCCAATACTCCCATTCGAGACACATGTTTCTGAAAATCTCCAACAGGAAGTGCTTTAGTCAAAGGATCAGCAATCATGGCAACAGTACTGATATGCTGCACTTCAATCATTCATTCCTTCACTTGCTCTCTGACTTTAAGAAATTTTACATCCATCAATCTTGAAGCAGAAGTTCTTCGATTATTTTTGGCAAAGAACACAGCTGAGTTGTTGTCACAGAACATTTTCACAGGTCTTTGAATTGAACTTACAACCTTCAACTCTGACACAAAATGCTTCAACCAGATTGCCTGTTTCATTCCCTCGAAACAGGCCACAAATTCTGCCTCCATAGTGGACGTAGCAATAATAGTTTGTTTAGCACTCTTCCAAGAAATTGCACCACCATTTAGCATGAATATATAGCCTCCCGTTGACTTTCTTTCATCCACATCACCAGCCAAATCTGAGTCAGTATATCCCTCTAGTTCCAGGGATTCACCTTTACCATAGACCAACATAAAATTCTTGGCCCGTTGCAAATATCTCAGAACCTTCTTGGCAGATGTCCAATGAGCTTCACCCGGATTTGCTTGAAACCTTCCCAACATTCCTACGATAAAAGCAATGTCTGGCCGTGTGCAAATGGTGGCATACATGAGGCTTCCCACTAGAGAAGCATAGGGCTTTGATTGCATTTTCTTGGTTTCCAAGTCAGTCTTAGGGCATTGATTCTTTGAGAACTTATCACCTTTGTTAACTGGAACTGGGCCACAATTACAACTTTCCATATTAAATCGATGTAACACCCTATCAATGTAACCCTTTTGCGACAAACCAAGCAACTTTTTCTGTCTATCACGAATGATTTCTATCCCTAACACATATTGTGCTTCCCCCAGGTCCTTCATGTCAAAATTCTGACTGAGCATCTTTTTCGTATTATGTAACAATTGAGGACATGAGCTTGCTAAAAGGATATCATCAACATAAAGTACCAGGAAGATAAACTGCGAACCTGAAAACTTAGAGTAAATGCAATCATCCAACTTGTTTTCTTTGAACCCCAGTGAGGACACAATCTGATCAAATTTCAGATACCACTGTCTAGAAGCTTGCTTCAACCCATATATCGATTTATTAAGTTTGCATACCATGTTTTCTTTCCCCCTTTCAACAAATCCAATTAGTTGTTGCATGTAAATGCACTCATCTAAATCCCCATTGAGAAAAGCCGTTTTCACATCCATTTGATGCAACTCCAAGTCGAAATATGCAACCAAAGACATGATTATTCTCATTGCATCTTTAGAAGATACTGGTGAAAAGGTGTCATTGTAATCAATTCCTTCTCGCTGAGTGAAACCCTTTGCAACCAATCGGGCTTTATATCTCTCATGCGACCAAGGGCATCTCGTTTGGTTTTATACACCCACTTGCATCCAATAGGTGTTATTTGAGAACTGGACTCCACAAGTGTCCAAACATTGTTCTGTGACATTGAATCTAACTCATCCTTCATTGCACTCTGCCACAAAACTGATTGAGAACTTTTCATGGCCTGATTGTAGGAGATAGGATCATCAATATCACCAATGTCAAAATCAGTTTCTTGTAAGTAAACATAATCACTCACAGCAGTTGATTTTCTTATTCTTGTTGACTTTCTTGGTTCTGGATGTAATGCCACTTCACTTGGCTGATGAGATTCAGTGGTAATTTCAGTAACTGTTGGGGTTGGATCTATATCCATATTGTTGTCACGGCTATAACCTGATTCTTCATTTGAGTCTTCCACTTCAGTTGTCCTTGATTGAGGGAACAATAGGACTTGGTTGTAATCTGTGTGTCCATTGCAATCAGTGCCCTGAATCATTTCTTCAAAGACAAATGTTTCCCTGGATAGGTCCGAAACATCTTGATCCTCCAAAAAAACTGCATTATGTGTCTCTTGAATCCTAGTGTGGCCTTGAGGAACATATAACCTATATCCTTTCGATTTCTCAGGGTAGCCGATGAAGTAACAAGACTGAGTTCTAGAATCCAGCTTTCGTTCATTAGGATTAAAGAATCTGGCTTCTGCTTTGCAACCCCAAACATGAAAATAGGAAAAATTGGGAACTCTTCCATGCCATAATTCAAAAGGTGTTGAAGAGACTGCCTTGCTTGGAACTCGGTTCAGAATGTAATTTGCTGTTTTTAATGCTTCTCCCCATAGAAAACCAGGCATTTTAGATCTTGACATCATGCTCCTAACCATACCAATGAGAGTCCTGTTTCTTCTCTCGGAAACACCATTCTGTTGAGGTGTTCCAGGTGTGGTATACTGCGCCACTATGCCATTTTCTTCCAAATATAATGCAAAAGCTCCTTTTTGTTGTCCAGATTCTGTATACCTGCCAAAGTACTCTCCTCCCCTATCGGATCTAACAAGTTTAATCACTTTACCTAACTGTTTCTCAACTTCAGTTTTATATATCACAAAACACTTAAGGGCCTCAGATTTTTCACTAATTAGAAATGTATATCCAAGTCTAGAAAAATCATCTATAAAGTTGATAAAATATCTATTCCCACAAATAGTTTTGACTGGAAAAGGACCACAAATATCAGTGTGTATTATTTCTAGCAATCCCTGACTTCTTTTAGCCTCAAATTTTCTGAAATTGGTCATTTTTCCTTTTAAACAGTCAATGCATTCGGTTGTATCAGCAAAATCTAATGTTGGAATCAACTCAGCTTTGGAAAGTTTAAGAATTCTTTCTTTAGAGATGTGTCCTAGTCTTTTATGCCAAAGAATATAAGATGTATCACGTTCTAGCATTCTTTTTGAGTTGATATTCAAAACCGTGTGATCAAAAGACTCAACAATACATTCTAGACGCCATAAATTTTCGAACAAGATAGCAGTTCCCAAGATGTTTTCAAAACAGTTTTTCTTGAAAATTTTTAAACAAATGTCATCAGCAAAGAATGCAAAACCATCTTTTACTATTTTGGAAGCAGAAATCAAGTTTCTTCTCATTTTAGGCACATAGAGTACATCTATTAATTGTAAATCAAAACCAGAAGACAGTTTCAATTTTACCCTCCCAATGGAATGTACTGCAACCTTAGTCCCTTCCCCAACATAAACATTATAAAAAGTATTTCCAATTTCCTTTTGTTTTTGAAAACCTTTTAAGCTATTAGTGATATGCACTGAACATCCAGTGTCAAACCACCAAGAATCGACAGGTACTTCACACAAGTTGGATTCTACACAGACTAACACTTGTTCCTTTTCTTTGCTTTTAACATAATCTTTGAAGATTTCACAGTTAACCTTTAAATGACCTTTAGTTTTGCACCAGAAACATTTGAGTTTAGACAGATCTTTAGGTTTAGTTTTAAACTTGATAGATTTTTTAGGAGAGTCATTTACTCTGGCAGATGTATTGAACCTATTAGAATTTTTGAAAGATTTAAAATTCTTACCAGCACCAGAAGATCCACCATTGTGAAAAGCTTTCTTCTCTTTTTTTGACTGCACAAAGTTTGCTTCTGCAATCTCCTTGCCCTTTTCTTGTTTTTGCCAAGTTTCCTCTTGCACACATTGTGCAATTAGTTCATCAATATCCCAGCTTTTGCTTTGTGTATTATAGGACTTTTAGCTGACTGAACTTTGTAGGAAGAGCTTGAAGAATCATGAAAACCAGCTGCTTTTCTCCAATGTTCACATCCATGGAATTCAATTTCTCGGCTGCATCTGTCATCTTCATTATGTGATCCCTTATGGAGCCATTGCCATCAATCTTATATGTAGTCAACAAAGACATGTATTGACTAACTTCTGCCTTTTCAGATTCTTTAAACTTCTTTTCTATAGCTGCCAAATAATCCACAGCCATTTCTGGTTTTTTAATCCCTCCTCTGACAGTATCAGTCATACCTGCTTCCAAAATGGACAATGCCACCTTATTGGCCCTGACCCATCTCTCATAATCAGATTTCTCAGCCCTAGTACTTTGATCAGTGACGGAAGGCTTGGGGATATCAATTGCTATATCAAATTCATTAAGAGTCAATAGCAAATTGATATCCCTCCTCCATTTTTTGTAGTTGCTTCCACCAGTAAGGATCAGAATGTTTGCCAAATTTAAGGTCCTCATTGATATTGCAGACCCTGATGAACCTGAAATCACCATATGAACAATTAGTGTTCTGATTTCGTTTTCACAGTCTACTGCACATCAGACCATCAAAACCAATATCCATATACATTATCTTAACAACAATCAGTTGATAAGCACATATAGGATTAATGGATTCCAGAGTAAACGATAAACTCTACTCCATGTAATCATAAGCAATCATCTGACTAACAGATTTGCTGACATACAGTATAGTTTACTGATTTGTTAGCATCAGCAAGTGTGTCGCAGAAAATTCAAATAATTTCCCTTATAAAACAGTTAATTCATTATGTTGATGCTGACAAACTCATTATTTAAAAAATAATATATGACTATTTAAAACAATTAAGACATCATACAAGGAGTTTAAAGAGCATGCAAGATACAAGCTTCATGTTTCATGTCTCTGATCTGAGTTTTAAGGATTGCATACCAATTATCATACAGTTACCAATACTCAGCAGCGGAAACTTTTGAGATAATAGATTTGAATATTCAGGTTTACCGAAACATGAATTGGTAATGGCCAAAACAAAATTGATTTCTCTGCCTGAAAACCCAGAAAACCCCAAGGAATAGGAACCGTTTTTCGTCTTTGGGTTCTTATGTTCAAAAACCCGATAAATAAACTTTCCACAGGAAACGCACCGTTTTAGTTATTTAAGCTTTTGAAACCTAGAACCGATTTCGAAACATTGAGACAGTGATAACCCAAAATATATCTTTATGTTTATATGATTCAATTGTCTTACTTGATTGAGTTTATACTAAACTTAAACCCTAAGGCTCTGATACCACATGTAAGAATCTTTCCAGCCAAGACCAAGATTAAGTTGTAGCAACCACAACCAAATAAAGCATAAGAACTTCTTCATATAAAAGCATTGCATTACTAACCTGACAAACCACCATTTGAAGATGCCATTAGAACTGCTGTCCCTACTCCAATGCGCTGCAACTCTTCTCCTCTCTGTCAGATCGTTTTCAACTCTAACCAAGAATAGGGCTTGGTTCCACTTAGAGCACACACATCTGTGACAGCAGAGGTTACAACATATATATACACATATATCCGTCTTATAACTTGAAAAGGATTTCCTATCACAATCCTATTGGAAAAACAACTCATGTTTCCCAATCCATATCAGTTTAGGTCTTGTAACAAAACTCCTCAAATAAGGATTTACACACGTCTTCTCACAAGGCCTTCCTATTCCAATTGGGACTTAATCATTCATTTGTCAAAACATCTAATCCCATGTTCATTTTCTAACATGTGTTTGATTGAAAATCGTGATGCTTCCAAATGCAACATAGATCACTGAGCTGGGCAGCTGTTGATCCAGCCATTTCAAGCAAGTTGAGTCTTGCGGCCAGAAGTTGCCTGCTGAATTCCCAAGTCGGTTGCTCGCCAAGAGTGGACCTATTGGTAAAATCTCGGGTGCAAAGGTGAATGTTGCGGGCTCGAGGTCGTATGCAGAGTTGCAAAGAATCCAGTCTGCCACTTGCACAGCCTTGACGCTTCTAACGATAAATTGAAATATGATTTTCTGAGTTGTTTTATTACCAATACACGACCATATAAAATCTGCAGTTTTTATGGCGGGCATGTTTGGTGCCAACTGAATCGCCGGGCTTTTCAATACGGTTCCTGTAACAAGTGAATGTATGAATGATTACGAAAAAATAAAACATACAAAGAGAACTCAAGAGTTGCATTGCCTACTGCTAAACACAGAACTAATTAGCCTAATTTAGTCACTAACCAAACCGAGGCTCCTGACAATCGTTTACGTGACCATATCTACCAGTAGATTACCGATGTGAGACTCAACACATGCAACAGAATCCGAAGTTTCACGATAGTAACAAAAAATTTAGATCAAGTTTCACAAATTTGTAAGATGCGGTATGACATTGTCACGTTTTAAAGATGAGGTATGAAAATGTCGTGACACCAATAGTTGAGGTAAGTTTTTGTCATTTACCCTATTTCTTATATAAGTGGTGTTGGTTATTTTAATCATTTTAATTATATTTTATTTTAAAGATTCAAAACTTATTATTATTAATTAATTTATTTTTAATATTTAAGAGTTGTGTTTTATTTGAAAAGTCATAATCTTTTTATGAAGGGGTATGAGAAGTTCTTTAAATAAGAAACATCAGATAGAAAATAGAATACGTTAAAAAACCTACTGTCTTCTTCACTTTTCACATCTTTGTAAGTTAATTTACATTTCTACTTTATAATTTCTACTTTATAATTCTTAGGCAATTGATCACTACTTGGCAATCCCGTCTGCCGTTGGCGTGCATAACAGATCAGACATCCTGTGAGGCTTTGAGTTGTATCTTAGAGTTATAGACACCACCAAAACTTGCAAGTAGGTAGATGTCTACGACTTTAGCACAGCAACATCCCGCTCCATTGTTACTGGGGAGGTTTCTTATCCACAATGATATCAACAACATGTCGAAGTCGTTGATGCTGTTGATGTGAGTGCAACGTTGTTGAAAAGGTGTCCATATTCTACTAAAGCTAGCTTCAGCTACTAACTAGGGTTTTAGACTCTAAGAATTACGAAAGAGAGAGTGGCTAGTTTGATAGTATATCTTACAAAAGTTGTGCAAAATGATTTTTTAAATTTCCATGTTCTTTCTTTACTTAAAACAAGAAGAAGGAGCATGCTCTTACATTTCAAAAAGGGCCCCATACCTCCACCACAACCATGACTAGATACAAACATTATCTGTATCACATCTCTATCAGCTAGCATTTTGACGAGTTGAATGTGTGCATTTCAAAGAGGGGCCCATAACCTCCTTAACCATGGCTAGATACAAACACTATCTGTCTCACATCTCTATCAGCTAGCATTTTGATGAGTTGAACGTGTGCATTTCAAAAAGGGGGGCCATGCCTCCTCAACTATGACTAGATACAAAGACTATCCGTGTCACACATCTTCATCAGCAGCATTTGTCCATGCTATTAAAGCTGGGAGAAAATATCGCTTCTCTTTTTTCGAATACCTCCAATAAAGTATGCTTTTTTTTGCAGGTTCGTATATAGGATTGCCCTCTAATTGGATATTACTCTGTATTTGAATTTTGGAGTTTCAGTGTTAGATGTTTAAGTTTTTTTAGAAAGAAACAAACCGCGAAGCACAAAAAAAAAATTCAGTTTATTCATCGAGATATTTTCTCGAACACTTGGTTGTCGTTTTGTCATCAGTCGAACCAAGTTGCACACATGTCAAATTTTGATATGTGCCAAAGCAATCTAACTAGTGTTTTTGCGAGAACTTATTGAGTTTTGTCGATGCAACTTGTGAAAGACATTTTGTCAAACATTTGATGTACACAAAAGAACTCGTGCCAAATATTCTAAAGGTTCTTAGAAGACCTTCACATCTGTATTTCTCGGACTCCGAGTGATCCTGAGACCAACTTACTTTCAATGGGCATCTGCCTCTGCCCGCATTGGCTGTCATTGTCGTTGAATGAATATCAACAAACTCTACTACCCAAAAGTCAAACCAATGAGTCCTTTTTATTAGTTATATATAAGATCGTGAAATATGCGCGGTATAAGTACTTACCAATCAGGTAAGATCAGAACTCTTCAATTTAATTCATATTTCATCCTATCCGCTTTGTTAATTCGACCTATAAACCCTAATTTTGCAATAATATACTTGTATATTTTCATTGATGGGCAAATGGTTATGTATTTATTCATTTCAATACAACGTTGTTGTCGAGATGTTACTAATAGGTATCTCGCATATTTAGGCGGGATCCTGCTTAAGAAAATGCTCTAAACATATATGATTTTTCTCCTGGGTATATTGTTATTGTTTTATTTTTTATCCACTAGTTTTTTATTTTTTAAAAGCGGATCACCTTGTGGTTAAGCCATGATGGTGTACTGTTTTTTAGGATTGTGAAGACTGACAATTGCATTGCAGCCTTTCCTGACCACCGTGGTGTGATTAATTAGCACTAAGAATCGAACTCAGACGAGCCATATGAAATACGGATAGGAATTTGTCCGAACCATTAGCCGCCCCGTGATGGAACAACCTTTCATTCTTTGTGGATGTATTTGAAAGAGTTGAAGATGTAAACTTGGTAAATTGGTTGATTGACATTGAGATGGCGAAATTTTGTCATATGACGTTTGATAAACCACGACATACTTCAAATTTGACATTGCCTATGACTTTGAGCCATTCAATAAAATTGTAAAAGTTCTTGTTAGATTTGCCACCTTCGTTGATACTAGTTGTGGATGCAAATTTCTTCCTCCTTGATCTTGAAAAAAATTGCACCTACAAAACAAATCACATCTTAGGTCAAGGCCAAGAGCCTCACGCGCTCATGATGAATTTTTTTGGGGGGAGGGGGAACTTTAGTTGAAGAACCTCCGATACCAAAGTTAGAATTTTGAGGAGAAAGTGTTTGGATAATTTTATAGAATTTTGCAAGAAAATTCGAAGTGAGTTTTGGAGAGAATAAGAGGGCTTTTATAGGGGTGTGGCAGGCCTCCTTCAGTGAGGGAAGACCGGCCATTTGGCTTCTTTTGTGGGCTAGGTTATTGATTTGTGTTCAATTGGGAATAATTGAATAATTAACTAATTAATATGCCAATTAATAGAATAATTGCCTAATTGATTAGCTAATTAATATAATAAAAGGGGAAAGATTTGGGAATCATCTTGCAGAGAGGATTTGATGAGGATTGATGAAATAAGTTTTGAATTGTTACCTATTTTGAGCACTTTTGACTTGGTTGAGAGATGATTACATGCTGCTAGCGTGTAGGAATCCTGGTGTGTCTCGAGGGTAATTTTATCCCTTTTTACCCAAAAATTCATGTGTCACCTTGTGATTATTTTTGGCTCCACAAATGCTCTCACACCTATTAAGCTGCTCGCAGAAAAGGGCAACAGGTGTAGAGATTTTCTTGCTTTAGGAAACTTAGGACTGCTTCCTATTTTGATGTAGATTCCATCTTTAATAAGAAATTAGATCCTTCTAGGAAAGAGAAATAAATTTCTCTCAAAGCCTATTTAAGTCCACCTTAAGTGGATTATTAAATCAACTTTGGAAAGCAATTTATTCTACCCTACAAGAGAGAGAAATAGAGCTTAGAGGATATTTGTTCCCCCTCCTCTAGAAATCTTCTACATCTTGCCCATGTAAAAGAACGTCTTTCGTTGCTTGCTTCGTCTTCTTGTTGCTTCTAGGTAAGAAAAAAAAAATTTCTCGTCTTCATAATTTTTTTAGAAGCCTCGGGTCTTGAAATTGGCTCGACATGGGTTGAGGAAGTGTGAAAAAGTAGCTTGGGAAGCCACGGAAAGGTAGTGCCATGTGTGGCTTCATCTGACTTGGGCATTGGTGATGGGCGATGAGGCCTATGGGTGAGGGAGGATAGGCCAGACCTTGGGGCCTTTTAGGTTTGCTGGGCTTCTGCGACTTGGGCCTTTGTTGTCTTTTTTTTTTGGCTGAGAGGCTTGATTTCTTTTTCTTTTTTTTGGGCTCGGGTCTATGCCTAAGGAAAGAGGTGAGGGGCCGAGAGCCCTCTTGGGCCTTGGGGCCTACTTGTGCTATGTTTTTTCCCTTTTGTTTTTTAAGTGACCGTCTAATGAATCTTCCTTGCATCTTTGTAGAATTCCTTTAAGTATGTCTTCTTCGAATCACAAGAATGATGATGGTATGCTGCCATTGTACCGTCATAGTGGGTTTTTGAGCAAGGTTGGCTACTTCAAGGTTGTTGACTTCAAGATTAGCTCTGACGACTTGTTTAGAGACTTCCTCAAAGCTTATTGGCATGCCATTCCATTGGGAGTGAGTGTGAAGTGGGTTAAGGATGGTAGCAGTCATGAACCATGTAACGGGGCTCGGAGAGCCATCATGTTCCACCCCTACTACTTTGTGTTGGGGTTTACCTTCCCTATACCACACTTCTTCTAAGAAGTACTCTGCTCTATGAGATGTGCCCTCGCTCAATGTTCTCCGAATGCAGTCTGCGTGATGATGAGATTCCACAATTTAAGCTAATTCTTTGACTTAGATCTAACTGTCAACGAAATTTGGTACTTCTTTGACATAGGTCACATTGAGGGAGTTGGGCAGCTGCGATTCTACCATAGACTTTTTGACAACTCAAGCAAGGGAGATTATGACTGGGCCAATGAGACTTTGGAGGTGAGTGGAGAATGAGAGTCTGACTCTTTCCCCAAGCTGCATGTGTCAAAGGTCTTCATATATGGTAAATAGGCCACTCAATCTCTCGGTTGCTTTGTATTTGTGCTAAATTGCTCTTTATTTTTCTGATTGCCTTCTGTTCAGAATTTGGCTCTACTCTTAAGACTTCACTGGACATGAGAAAGGTGCATGTTGCTCTGGGTATTCCTTCCGAGTATCGTGAGTGGCGTTGGCTGCTTAGTCCTCTTCGTAGGGAGAAAGGTGGGCCGCCTCCGAGAAAAGAGATAAAATAAATTAAGGTCAAGACGTTAGCTTGTCCTATCACTGTGGTGGAGCCTGCTACAAATGAAGGTGGGAAAAAGAGACATTCCCCGTCTGCTCAAGAGAAGCTTGCTAAGAAAAAATTGAAGGCTTCTTTCACTGCCTGTTGAAGAGACGTCTGCTAAGAAGAAGCGAAAAACTTCCTCCGCTGCTCGCAAGGGTTCATTGGCTAGTCTTAAACTTGTGATGGACTTGACTTCCTTCAAGGGTGAGAAAGAAGAGGCTGCTAGATCTGTGCTAGTAATGCCTGCCGTTTCAAAAGTTACAAGTTCGATTGCTGATAGGATTATCCAGTGTAGAAGCTCATCCATGCCTCCGGTATTAAAACTTGTGCCAAATCATCTATTTGGGGCTAAATTAGTTTACCTTTGGAGAAGCTTGCTACTATGAAGAGTGATAAGGTGCCTATGCTTGCTAAAGTGGCGCCAAAACATGTTCCCTCTACTGCTGAGACCGACTCGTCTATTAGAAAAAAGAGATTGCTTCTGTAGGTAGTCATGAGAAATCCACCAAGTCTGTTTTTGAGGAAGTTGCTATGATTTATGCGCTTTTGAAGCCAGATCTGCTTGAGGACATGAATGTATGCACCAAGACTGTTGATAGCGTCAAGGAGATAGTTGGCCCGAGTTTCTTCGCAAAGCATATGGTCGAGAATAAGAGGATTTCTTTGCTAGCCATGATGCAGAAAACAATGATTTTGGTAGCTAAGTCTATGTTCCTTGATTAAGAAGATACCAAGGCTGTTAAGGAATTGGCAAGAACTATGGCAGCTAAAGCTTACTCCTCGGCCAAGAAAGTCAAGAAATTAAAATATGAGCTTACTGCTTTGAAGGGGTCTAACATCTCTGCCCCCACTTCTCTGCAGCTTGAGACTACTCGCCAATAGATCATGGATTTGAAGACTGGGCTTGACACAATCCAAGTAAAGTATGAAAGTGTAGAGAATGAGATTGGGTGTTACATACCTCAGATTCAAGATCTTGAGCGTTCCATCTCTGAGTTCTGTTCCACTGCTTATGCAAAGGATGATGAGTTGATCACTACTTACAACCAAGCGATCCATGTCAAGAAGGTCGTTGATAAGCTCAAGCCTCAAGTGTTGGAACTCCAAGGTGTTTTGAAGATCAACGATAGTTTGAAGAAAGAAATGAATGAGCTGTAGTGGGTATGTGCTTGTCTGCTCGAGGAAAATGAATAGTTGAAAGGTGATATGGCTAGGTTTGAGGCTTCGCTTACTCAGAGTCAAGCTGATTTCTACAAGCTGGGTTATGTAGATCATCTATTTGGATGGGCCTCTGACTTTGAGTTTTCTGGTAAAGACTTTAATACCTTTTCTATTTCTCTGGAAGATTTGTTCGCCTTCACTTTTGAGTCTTCTATTGGTGAAGTAGTTGGAGAGGTTGGTGCCCAAGCTAGAGTAGCCAGGGGTGAAGCGTTGGATGGTGCCACTACTGAGAATGTTGCGGCTGCTGAAGTTGTGGCGACCGAGTAGTTATGGAGTGTCCAAGCTGCTGAAGAGTAATCTTATGGGTAGCCTTTAGGATTTTCTTTGTTTTCTTTGTTATTTTTTGCTTTGCTTGTACTCATTTGGTCTTTGCTAGTTGTTTATCAATTTTGCTAGAAAATTTAACAAACTTGCTTCCTTCACTTTCATGTTCGCTTCTTTTGTTCATACCCTAACCTTTAGACTTTGTAGGCCAGTGGCAGGCATACTACTTTTTTATAGGCAGACAAGCTTACATAGCCTATGTAGTCATAGGTGTTGGTGTAGAACTTTGCAATGTTGTTAGCCATAAGGTTGGCAGCTGGATGTCTTACTTACATAAGCAAACGAGTCCGCGTAACCACTAAGTTGTTGACCTTGGCTTTCTCCAATTTCGTAGGTTGCGTAGCAAGTATCATATCACTTTAGGACTTGGTGTAGGTTGTTCTGCACTTAGCAGAGGTGAAGTTTATCGACTACGTAGCATGTCAGTAGCAGATAAAACTTCGTATATGCATGCTAGCTTATTTAACCTTTCACAAGAATATGCAGCTGTATAAGTCTAGCGTGGCTTTACTGCTCAAAGGGCAAGCCGTAGGCAGTCTTTCAAAAATTGTAGGCTACCTTAGTGCACTCGGTAGTAGCTTTAGGTTTCCAGGGCAACCGTCCATCAGTCGTACTGTGTAATGTGGCCCCTCATTCTCTAGAGCCCAGTTCATCTCTTCCTCTCATATTAGGCCAAGAGACCCAAAATCTTTTAGTTAGCTAAGCCTTGAAAAAGACCATTGTGGCTACTTCTAGGAATCCCGAAGCAAGTCATTGTGCATCTAGTTATACTAAGGCAGCCCAGCTCATCTACATCTGGATATTTAGAGTGTAAGTTTATCCTCCTACCTTGGAGAGTAAACCCATGTGGGTGTCGGGGAATTGGTTTACATTCTCGTGTTGGAGAGCATTGTTGGTCCCTCTAGGAGTGCAATTCCTGTGATAAGTTCATCTTCTTTTGAAGTACATGAGAGATAAGTTGTTGCGAACATGTAGTCGAGCCAAGTTGTAAATTACTTATGAATTCCTCATTGGAAAACGAGTGAAATGAACGAATAACTTAGATGTAAAAGACTACATAACAACTGGACAGTCCTCGGCTTGCAAGGCGGTGCTCGTTGAGCTGCTTGAGTCTTTGTGTCTTGATATAGTGGGAGGTCACACATGATACTTTCTCAAGTTGTAAACGTTCCATTGCTTCTCAATCTTTTTGCATTCATGGTGACGAGAATGTAATCACCCTTGTCACCTACTCTACTGATCTTGTACGAACCTTCCTAGATGAGATCCATCTTTTTGGAGCCTTATCTGTAGGCAGTGATGAAGGTTTTTTTTTTAAGACTATATCTCTGGTTGAAACTGCTGATCTTGGCCTTTTTGTTGTAGTTGGAAATGAGCGGCTGCTAGTAGGATGCGATGAATGTGATGGTCTGCTCACACTTCTCATTTGCCAGATCTAAGCTTATGGCCATCTCCTTACTATTCTGCTCAATGCTTGGTAGTAGAGTGTTGATACTTGGCACGATAATATTGGGATGAATGATTGCTTCCGAACCAAATCTCAAAGAGAAAGAAGTCTCACTAGTTGCTCGTCTTTTGGTGGTGTAATACGCTCAAAGACATCCGGGGAGTTCATCTAGCAATTTTCTCTTTTTCTCGATGGAGGATTAATTGAGGCAGTCGAGGATCATCTTGTTAGATCCTTCGACTTACCCATGGCCTTAAAGATATCTTGGCGTGGACATGTGCTACTTAATGCCATACTTTTGGAAAAACTTTGCCAAATCTTTGCCCACGAATTACGGGCTGTTGTTGGTGACGATAGACTGATGGATACTAAATCGGCAAATGATGTTCCTCCATATGAAGCGCTCTATGTCCGTTTGAGTCGTGGTTGTCATGGGCTCTGCTTTTACCTATTTGGTGAAGTAGTCGGTTGCCATGACCATCATATCTCTGCCCCCAGTAGCGGGCGACATAAGTCCCACCAGGTCGATTGCCCACTGCATGAACGGTCAAGGACTCGTCTGCGGGTGTAGTTCACTGGCAGGCAGTGCTGGTACTGGCTTATAGCGTTAGCAGCGGTCGCACTTTTGTACTAACTCCTTAGCATCTTAGTGCATGGTGGGCCAGTAGCAACCTGCATTAAGAGCCTTTTGTGCTAAGGAGCGGCCTCTGGAATGATTTCCACAAATGCTTTCGTGGATTGAGCTTAGAGCCTTTAAGTCATCGGAAGGCGCTAGGCAGCGGAGATGTGGTCTGGTGTAAGATCTTCGATGAGAATGTCGTTCCACATGTAGTAGCGTGCTACCTTTACTTGGAGCTTTCTAGACTCTAATCTTTCCTTAGGGAGTGTGCCATTGACCAGGTAGTCTATAATAAAACTTTTCCATTTAGGAGTTATACTAACTTGTGACACCTCTGCTACCGACTCAATTTCTATGCTTGGCTTGTCTAGATACTCCACCAGAATAGAGTGTTTGAGTTGGTGGTCAAAAGCTGAGTCTAGGTTGGCTAATGCGTCCTCGTGAGAGTGTAAGTCTGAAATGCCTCAAGTTGTTTGCGTACCTTCTCTAGGTATTACGCCATCTTTAGATGTTTTACCGTGAACTCCCCAGTAACTTGGCTGGTGATTAGTTGGGAATCGAAATAAATTACGAGTTTCTTCACCGCCAAGTCTTTTGCTATTCTAAGGCCTGCTAGTAAAGCCTCATACTCTACTTCATTGTTGGATGCTTTAAAGCCTAGAGTGATCGCCTGCTCGAGCATTGAACCGTTTGGGGTGACAAGGACCATGCCTACTCCTGAGCCTTTGTAATTAGATGCGTCATCAACATGCAAGTGCCAAAACCTCCATTGGAGAGAGCAGCTACAGCTAAGGTGTGCTCGACTTCTTTTGGGGTGTCGTTGGGCCGCTCTGTTGCTTTGCCTAAGCTAGGCATGAATTTTGCTATGAAGTCTGCTAAGGCTTAGGCCTTTTATCGCCGTGCGAGGTTGGAAAATTAAGTCGTATTAGCCAAGTTCCAACGCCCATTTCATCACTCGTTGAGAAGCATCATGACCTTATAGGATTGATCGTAAAGGATATTGAGTCATGACGATGACTGTATGAGTTTGAAAGTATAGTATGAGCTTCCGAGCTGCAATAACTAGAGCCAAAATTAATTTTTCAATCTTTGGGTATCTAGTTTCTACATCAAGAAGAGCTTTAGAATTGTAGAATATCGGCACTTGAGCCCCCAGCTCTTCTCTTATGAGGGCAGAGCTCACTGCTACTTCTGAGACTGCCAAGTAGATGTATGAGTCCTCCGCTGCTTCCGGCTTGGATAATAAGGGAGGTGATGTGAGATACTTCTTCATGTCTTGGAAAGCTCTTTCACATTCTTCATCCAATTTGTCTCGTTGTGCTCTCTTGATGGCCTTGAAAAAGGGCTTGCATCGATTGGTGGACCGCGAAAGAAAACGGTTGAGGGCAACTATTCGTCCGGTCAAGCTTTGGATCTCCTTCAAGGTAGTGGAAGACTTCATCTCAAAGATCGCTCAAATTTTCTTGGGATGTGCTTCGATTCCTCGTTGGGTTACTAGGTACTCTAAGAACCTACCTGAAGATACTTTGAATGTGCATTTGGTGGGGTTGAGCTTCATCTTGTAATTTATGAGGATGTTGAAAGTTTCCGCCAAGTTGCGAATGTGGTCTAACTGTTGCTTGCCCTTTACCATGATGTCGTCGACATAAACCTCCATAGTTACCTCAATTTGCTTCTTAAACATCATGTTTACTAACATTTGGTAAGTGGATCCCACATTCTTCAGGCCAAAGGGCATGACTTTGTAGCAGTGGGTGCCTCGCTCGATCCCGAACGCGGTTTTCTCCTTGTCAGGCTCGTATATGGTTACTTGGTTGTAGCCGAAGTATGCGTCTAAGAAGTTGAGCAGCTGATTCTCGAAAGTTAAATCTACTAGTAGATCGATTCGGGGAATTGGAATTGAGCCAATTATGATTTTAGTTGTGGTGCAAGCTTCATCAGCTGCAAGTACATTAATCTTGATGACTCTGTGCTTTTTGGTCTTCACAACTTTGGTTGAAGCAAGTGGAGCCTTAGTAGCTACATTTAGGATAACTTCAATAGCTTTCACGACAGCATCTTCATTTCTTTTCTTCCTAAGAACTTTCACAACTCGTTTCTTCACATTTTTGATGGTGTTCTTTGATGGAGTCCTCTTCTGCATGGTCTTTAAGACTTTGGCAGTTGCCTTGTTGGCCTTGACTCCACGATTTGGCTTTTGGGTATTGGTGAGGCTTGCGCTTGATCAATGATGAATGACATTTGATAACCAGCACGCCATACACGTCTTGCCTTGGCATGAGTTGTCGGAAGCTCATAAAAGTAAACAATAACTTGTGGTGCCATCTTGTTTCCTGCCAGAAAATAAGTAGCACATAAGATTTCATTTATTCATAGTTTAGAGATGAAAAGGTGAATGAGTCCCATTGGGCATGCCAAAAATCATGTTGAGCAAAAATTGTACACAATATGTAAACAAATAATTCACTCGACACAATTTCACCCTCATTCATTTTTTTAAGAGGGTTTTATTAACTTGAGTTCACCCCATTCTAGATTACGTGCCTATTAATTACAACCCTTCTTTTAGGAAAGGAATACCCTTTGATTCTAATATGAATAAATCGTAACTTGGGGATTTGGGTGTTTATTTGATTTTGTGACTGCATCTAGGTAGAGCCCTAGATTGCCTACGTACCCTTGTTGAGGGATCAAGTCACTCGTATTTCCTTGTGTATTCATTAGGGTTTGATGCCTTGTGCAGTTTCAGCTCGTGCAGGCGAGGACTTTGAGCCATTGGAGCGCCTGGTGCCTTGTGCAGTTTCAACTCATGCAGGCGAGGAGCGTTTAATGCCTTGTGCAGTTTAGGCTCTTGCAGGCGAGGACTTTGGACTATTGGAGCTTAATGTAGCTTCATGCCATTTAAGTCTTGTGCGGCTTCATGCCATTTGATACTTGATACGGCTTCGCGCCTTTTGAATTTGGAGAGGCTTCGTGCCATTTGTAGTAGCTTTGTGTTATTTGAAATTTGATGGGGCTTGAATCCATTAATTTGAGGTGGTAAATTCATTAAGCTTTACGCTTTAAGATGGCTTGTGTCCATGGTATTTGATGTCAAACACGATGTCTCCATGCCTACTTTCTTTTTCTTCTTGTTGTTGCCTTTCATTTTTCCACAACAGCATAACAAGTTCTTGCTTTCATATTGTTTAATGACAATATAAAAGCAAGTGATAAAGCACTATTTCTTTTATAACTGCATTTTGAGACTTTTATAGTCAAGACTTTCTTTGAGAAGAAGCCATACAATTTTATGTTGGAGTGATATGGCATTTTAAAGATGTCACGTAAGCGTCTTTCCCATTTGTTTTGGGAAGTTGTCGGCAATCCCTTTTTCATTCTTCATGAATTTGAACTCTTCCAAGTCCCGTAGGACTTTATGCGGGAGTAGCCATTTATTTATTTCCCTCATGTTGTAACTTTTTTTTTTCTCTTTTGGTGGGATTCATGCCACACTGAGTGAAAAGGTATGTAAACGCCTTTCGCTTTTGGTTGGTTGAAGAGCTTCTGAAGTCTTTTGGATTTTTTTAGAGTATTAACTCTTATTCCAAATAAACAGTATATCGAAGATTTATGAAGGGAAGACTACAACTTATATATTCATCTGCCGTTGCTTGTTTATCCATGAGAGAGCAAGGATGACACTCCACTTATTTGCCGCTGCTTGCTAGTCTCCCTCCACATTATTTCTTTGCGAAATAATATTATATTCTTGAGCTCCTAACATCAACTTGTAAAAGTCTTTGAGATGGCTTTTCCTTTTTGACTTTCACGTGAGTGCTTTTTCAAAGGGAAGTTATCACCAAGCTTCATCTTCTCTCCTTTTTTTTTTTTTTTATATTAATCATGGGGAAATTTCAACCTCATTTAGAATGGAACTTTGAAATTTCAACAATTTCTCTTCCTCTCCACGTGTTGGGGGGAGCAGATTTTTCTACCTTTCTCTGCTCCCCCACAAATCCCCAAGTTACGATTTATTCATATTGGAATCAAAGGATATTCCTTTCCCAAAAGAAGGGTTGTAATTAATAGGCGTGTAGCCTAGAATGGGTCGAACTCAAGTTAATAAAACCCTCTTCAAAAAATGAATGAGGATGAAATTGTGTCGAGTTAATTATTTGTTTACATATTGTGTACAATTTTTGCTCAACATGAACTACTGTAGGTTTTGTCTTCAAAAACATTGGTCTTATGCGAATTTGGAGTTGTGCGAATTTAATTAATATAATGCAAAGCTTAATCTTTGGTAGGAAGTGTTGAACTCTAAAGATCCCTTTCTAAGTAGGTAACATAAAGTAGTGTCACGGATCCGCTACATATATAGTGATATAAACAAAATATGGACAAATGTTAAGTGTTAATACATCGTTGATGTTATTGGTCTCAATACAACGATGTTGTCGAGATGTTTCTAATATGGATCCTGCATATTGAGGCGGGATCCTGCTTAAGAAAACGCTCTAAATATATATGATTTTTTTTCTTCGGTATGTCGTTATTGTTTTATTTTTTTTTGTCCACTAATTGATAGGACAACCTTTCATTCTTTGGCGAAGTATTGAAAAATGTTGAAGATGTAAACATGGTAAATTGGTTGATTGACATTGAGATGGGGAAATTTTGTCATGAAATTTGATTAGTCACCACATACTTCAAATTTGACATTGCCTATGACTTGAGCCATTCAATAAAATTGTTAAAGTTCTTGTTAGATTTGCCACCTTCTTTGATACTGGTCACGGCAAATTCCTTAAGTTTGGAAGCTCTTTCTTTAAATTCTTCAACACCAAGCAGTTGTTCCACCTTGTTCTTGATTTCTTCTTTCGTGACGATCCCGCTTCCGTTCTTATCGAATTTCAGTCCCGCCTTCCAAACATCACAAATGTAGCTTTCGTTGATGAACTGATCAGCAAAGTATGGCCAGCACAAGATAGGAACTCCATTGCTTATGCCTTCAAGGGTGGAGTTCCACCCGCAGTGACTTACGAAGCAAGCAATCGAAGGATGAGCCAGGACCTTCTTTTGAGGCGCCCAACTTACAATCATGCCGCGAGAAGCTACACGCTCTAGATATCCTTCCGGGTAGGGATCACAAGTACTGTCAGTGGTATCTGACCTCACGACCCAGAGGAATGGCCTCTCGGATAATTCGAGAGCCAAAGCCAATTCTTTGAATTGGGTTGGATCGAAAACTGTGAAGCTGCCAAATGCAACATAGATCACTGAGCTGGGTGGCTGTTGGTCCAGCCACTCTAAGCAAGTTGAGTCCTGTGGCCAGAAGTTCCCGGTTGAATTCCCTTGCCGGCTGCTTTCCAAGAGCGGGCCTATTGGCAAAATCTCGGGTGTCAGGGTGAATGCTTCCGGCTCGAGGTCATGTGCCGAGTTGCACACAGCCCGTTGTGCCAGTTTCAGGTTGCTGCTCATTTTCAATATCATTTCAAATATACTATTCTGCAAGGTAACGTCCCCTACGCATGCCCATATAAAGTCTTTTGTTTTCATGGTGGGCATGTCTGTTCCCAAGTCAACATTCTGGTTCTTCAATATAGTTCCTGAAAAATTAAGTGAGATTACAAAAACATCAATCGACAATTTGCTCGAAAAGCCCCTCCTACTTACGGGAGTATGAAAACATAAAACCAACTTGATCTGCTTGAAATACTAAGTTGTGATAGAGGATATCTTACCATCATTGTCAACAATTCCTTCATCAATGTACTTTGGTAAGCTGAGAACTGTCGTCAACGATGCAGCTGCCGCAGGCCAAAATGCAACCGCCTTGATGTTCATCTTCACCGCTACTTCCAGCGCCCAGGAAATATGATGATCAGCCATGACACAAGTGACCTTTTCACCTTCCCCTCCGTTGATCTTCTCTATGAGCTCCTCCAACTTCCCCGGCATGATCCATTTCATTGTTTCAGATAATTGCTCTAGCTCGCTCTTGTCCTCCCACGGTTCTACCCCATCTGGAAGCGAAACTAGATCGATAAGACTCTCACCAGCCAAGGCTTTCACTACGCGCTTGTGGTTATACTCCGTGTTCACAAAACTGACCTTGATGCCATGGTTCGCTAAGCCTTGCGAGAACTCCATCAAGGGAATTACGTGCCCTTGCGCCGGATAAGCAATCGCTACGATATGTGGCCTGCTCATTTTTGTCCCTTGGTTTTTTTTTTCTCTTTTCTTTTCGATTCCTAGATGTTTTCTAGAGAGAGAGTGGCTGAAAGCTTGAAGGAGAAGTCCTAAATTCAGAATATAGAGGCCTAGGGTTTCTAACAAAACAATCAGATATGAAAATGGGTAGATGAGGCACGAGTGTTATCGGAATCCTGAGGAGTTAACTACACGGATGTGTGACACGTGTCTTCCTCGTGTGCTTCGTTTTGAAAATGAAAGAAGAGAGCAGCTTAGGGTTCTTCAGCACGTGAGTGGTTACGGGTCGGTCCGCGTCTGTCCTCGTGGTCAGCTGTCCAGCAAATGCATGTGTACTGCCTGGGTTTTCAACGAAATGGGCAGGTAAAAGACAAAGTGTGAAATAAGTTTGGAGGTGGAAAAGTAAAATTTTAGAATTTTAATTTTTGTGTTAGTTTTTAAGTTAATATTTATAGTTTATTTAAAACGTGAGAACAAATGGACATGGTGAATGTTAATCTCACAATAGAGTTTTTTCTATTTGTCGTGAGTTATACTTTGATACTTACACATCACACCAACATGGTTTGTGGCGAGTGAGATTGAAACACTTACTTTTTGTCTAAGTGTATTTTTATTTTTGTTATATATAAAATAAGGTTAGTATGCGTTATAAAATAATAATTGTTCCACCCGAGATTTTGCTTAGTAACTGAGCCAAGCTTGCCTAATCAGCAATGATTCTTGCATCGAACGATAGAGTTTTGGCATAGGACAAGGTGGTTAGTTGGTTTCGTAGCCTTTCTAGCTCGGGTTAATAAGTCTTTAGAGGTGTTCTACACCTAGTGCCTTAAAGCCCTAGTGATTTGGGAGTCATTGACCTAAAGCTCGCTACATGGGTTAGATCGAAAGCTTAAGGGAACCGACATTGCATGACCACTACTATTACTAAAAGAAAAAAAAAGAAAAGAAAAAACTAAAAATTCGAAAAATGAAAAATATATGTGAAGTATGAATAAAAGGGTTGAGAGGTAAGAGTTTTGGTCGAGTCTTCTTAACTATGATGGTTTATTTTACACCAAAGAAAGTTTGTGAATTCTTTTCTAATTGATTCTAAATGGCTAAGACTTTGTGGTGTGATTGGTTGGAACTTTTGAAAAAATGTTCTGATTTTTAACATTTTCTATGGATTGCAACTTGAAAGGAAAATTTTTGTTTTAGCTAAGTTTCATTTAAGTTTTTAATTCGTTAGTTTTTGTTTTTATTTTCTAGATTTGTTTTGCTTGAGGACAAGCAAAAAGCTAAGTTTGAGGGTATTTTGATGAGTAGATTTTATATTATATATTTAACCCTATTCTTAGTGTATTTTGGTTAATATTTTGGAAGAATTTGGATACTTTGAATTGTATTTTCAATATAGAATTTTTGACTTCCTCTGGAGTAAAACATGGTTGGACAAGTACTTGGCAGATTCTCCTAGTTTAATTAGGACTTTATTTTTTAAATTATTTTATTATTATTTAGTTTTCTAGTTGGAACAAAAGACTACATTTTAGGGTTTGTGCGATGGCATAACAGGATATATTGCTTTGCCGTTCTCAGTTTTAGGGGACACTTTCTTTTAGGCAACTTGGGAGACAGAGAACTTTGCTAGGGTTCTTGAAGATTTTCCACTTTAAGGTGTTTTCAATCCTTTTCTTCATAATAATATTTTCCATGATTTTAATCATGAATATGCATAATTAATTCGTTTTGCTAGGGCAAAGCCTTGAACCTTAGCATGAATATGTAATTTTAATTTAATTGCTTATGATTGGTTGCATGCATACTTTGAATTATTGATGGCCGTTTTAAACTATCTAATTGTCTTGATGCTTAATCACCATTAGGATCTTTAGAAAAGTAATTTGATGCAATTTTGATCGGAAGGTAAGTGGCATGTGTAGGTCATAAGTAATTGGTAAAAATATATAGGATTGCTAGGTGATGGTGAAACCCTAGTGCTTTTCTAAATTGGTATTTAAATTTGTTTTGTTTTATCATATTTGTTTTTAATTAAAATTCGTTTTTAATATTACCTAAATTCAAAATCACCTTTCTCAATTTTTAGTTTTAAGTAGTTAATTCAAAATTGTTTCTACATAAATTATTCAAATAGTCATTGAGAAGAACGACCTTCATGAGCATTTATACTACAACATCCTTGTATTCTTGCAAGTATTTCATGTGATTTTGACTCTATTTGCATAGAAGGTAAAAATCCTATCAGAAGTATTGAAAAATGTTGAAGAGGTACATGGCAAATCAGTTAATTGACTTCTTTTTTTTGTTAAACGTTAAATTTGTTGGATTAGATGTTAGATTAAGAAGTCGACTAGGTTCAAACCTACAACACGGTGCAATAATTGTGGTAGAGGCCACTTGCTGATTAATTGACATTGAGATGGTGAAATTTTGTCATGAAATTTGATAAGTCACCACATACTTCAAATTTGACATTGCCTATGACTTGAGCCATTCAATAAAATTGTTAAAGTTCTTGTTAGATTTGCCACCTTCTTTGATACTGGTCATGGCAAATTCCTTAAGTTTGGAAGATCTTTCTTTAAATTCTTCAACACCAAGCAGTTGTTCCACCTTGTTCTTGATTTCTTCTTTCGTGATAAGCCCGCTTTCGTTCCTATCGAATTTCAATCCCGCCTTCCAAACATCACAAATGTAGCTCTCATCGATGAACTGATCAGCAAAGTATGGCCAGCACAAGATAGGAACTCCATTGCTTATGCCTTCAAGGGTGGAGTTCCACCCGCAGTGACTTACGAAGCAAGCAATTGAAGGATGAGCCAGGACCTTCTGTTGAGGCGACCAACTGACCATCAGGCCGCGAGAGGCTACACGCTCTAGATATCCTTCCGGGTAGGGATCACAAGTACTGTCAGTAGTATCTGACCTCACGACCCAGAGGAATGGCCTCTCGGATAATTCGAGAGCCAAAGCCAATTCTTTGAATTGGGTTGGATCGAAAACTGTGAAGCTGCCAAATGCAACATAGATCACTGAGCTGGGTGGCTGTTGGTCCAGCCACTCTAAGCAAGTTGAGTCCTGCGGCCAGAAGTTCCCATCTGAATTCCCTTGCCGGCTGCTTGCCAAGAGAGGGCCAATTGGCAAAACCTTGGGTATTAGGGTGAATGCTTCGGGCTCGAGGTCATGCGCCGAGTTGCAAACAGCCCATTGGGCCAGTTTCCGGCTGCCTTTGATTTTTAACATCATATCAAATATCATTTTCTGCGTGGTAAAGTCACCTATGCATGCCCACACAAAGTCTTTAGTTTTCATGGTGGGCATGTTTGTTCCCATGTCAACATTCTGGTTCTTCAATACAGTTCCTGAAAAGTTAAATGGTTACAAAATGATCAATCGATAATCTGCTCGAAAAGCTCCCCCATCTTCTCAGCGAATTTCTACTTACGGATGTATGAAAACTTAAAACCGACTTGATCTGCTTAAAATGCAAAGTTGTGATAGAGATCTTACCATCGTTGTCAACGATTCCTTCATCAATGTACTTTGGTAAACTGAGAAGCAACGCCAACGATGCAGCTGCCGCAGGCCAAAATGCAACTGCCTTGATGTTCATCTTCTCTGCTACTTCCAGGGCCCAGAAAATATGATGATCAGCCATGACACAAGTGACATTTTCGCCTTCCTCTCCGTTGATCTTTTCTATGAGCTCCTCCAACTTCCCGGGCATGATCCATTTCATCGCTTCGGATATCTGCTCTAGCTCGCTCTTGTCCTCCCACGGTTCTACCCCATCTGGAAGCGAAACTAGATCGATAAGACTCCCGCCAGCCAAGGCTTTCACTATGCGCTTGTGGTTATACTCCGCGTTCACAAAACTGACCTTGATGCCATGGTTCGCTAAGCTTTGCGAGAACTCCATCAAGGGAATTACGTGCCCTTGCGCCTGATAAGGAATCGCTACGATATGTGACCTGCTCATTTTTTGCTCTTGTTTTTTTTTTTTTTTTTTTTCTCTTTTCTTTTCGATTCCTAGATGTTTTCTCGTGCAGCTTCTTCACATATCGTATATAGTAGGCATTCGAGGCATGGAATTACTGTATGTTTTATCTCCAAGGGCATTGGTTTTATGTGAATTCGGAGTTGGGGAATCAACCTTTTTTCTGTCTCTTTCCACTATTTATGCGTGCAGTTGCTGTTGAGTTCATGCCTGTTTTAGTTCATTCTTTTGTTTTCTTGATGATGCTTTCGGCGAACGGATTTGGTTACCGTCACGCCGTTGTTTTATGTTCTTGTCTTGGCATTGATGGAATGGAACTGCTTTTCATTTTCCAAGCAGACGTCGATTGGTTAGAATTGGGCGTCCACTTGTACTTAAGTTTGGATCTTATTCCTTGTAAATTAAAATAGTTTATAATATCGTCTTGTCGAATTCATTTTACAAACAATAGGCAAAAATGTTACCACATGCCGCCATCTTTTCTGGTTTGTGCAGTTGGGCATCCTCTTAGCCTGATCCATTTTACACTGTCAGTCATCATCAGTGACCGGTTAGTAGAATGCTCAAACCTTGGGTCGAGGATGACTGTTGTTTTGTCAAAAACTCGAGCAAACTTGCACCTACGAGAAATTCTCTTGTGCAATCAAGTTTAGTTCTAGTAGTGTCACAGTTCAATAAATGTTTGTCACATGTTTAAAAACGGTACAACTTGTTTAATAAATGATTGTCACGTGTTTAAATGATACCATGAAAAAATTTATCCTCATTCGCACTCTCTCGTTCATTTTTATTCAAGTGATGGCAGTTAAATTAATCTAAATATTGGGAGGAAAATTCGGATTTAAGTGCAGAGGGAAAAGCATGCTACAATGTTAAAAGTTCGGGGACTATTTCAAAATTTTCAAGATAAAACATTTTGAAGGACCAAATAAAAATAATCGCAAAAAACTGAGGGGAATATTTGCAATTAACACTTAAATTTACTTTTACTGACATTGTTAAATCCTGGTTTTATCCTGGGGTTGCAATTCGAATACCCAAATAGTCCAGTTGCTACTCGTGCAATTTTACCAAATAATACAAAACCCAAACTTTCGTTATCCCCTCAATCCCCCCATTTCCGAGCGTTATCCCCTTTCATCTTCTTCATCCTCCCACCAGCTGCTCGGTGCTGGCGGCAAAATCCAAATCCGCAGAAACCCTAGGGAAAAAATGGCGGTCTCCATAACAGCTCTCACATCGTCCCTCTCTTCTTTCTCATTTTCCTCCCACGTAGCTCAGAAGCCCAGCATTGCCTCGTTTCCCGGCTCCAAATCAGTGACTTTTTCGCAAGTTTGCGGAACCGCCACACGTTCACCTCGTCTGGTGGTGGCTTCCGTCGCGGCGGCTCCTCCTATAGAAGTGCTGGAGACTGAAAACCTCAAGAAATACGTGAAATCGAGGCTTCCCGGCGGCTTTGCAGCTCAGACAATCATCGGGACTGGTCGCCGGAAGTGCGCGATTGCTCGTGTTGTACTCCAGGAGGGCACCGGCAAAGTCATCATCAACTATCGCGACGCCAAGGTCTCCTCTCTCTCTCTCTCTCTCTCTCTCTCTCTCTCTGTGTGTGTTTCCACAAGTAGTTAGGGTTTCGAATTGGGAATTTGGGATTTCCATGTTCATCATGTTTTACCTTTCTGTTAGCTACATAATTTATTTATTTATTAAAAAATGTAGTTGATTTTTGAATAAATGGCTTGTATGATGTTAGATTCATTGTTCAGCTGATATCTCTCTGATTATGCAATGTCATGCTCAATGTGTGCTTCTTTGGGCAGCCAAAGATGTCTGCTTTTTTTTTTTTTTTTTTTTTTTTTTGTACTTTTCGCATTTTTGGCTGAGTATAGGCACAAGTAATATAAATGTTGAATGCCAGAGGATATGAGGAATGTTGCGGGATGTGAGTGGCAGGCCTGCGGGCCACTGGTTGATTGGTTGATTTTCGCCGGCTATTCACATCCTGCAATTACCCCTCATCGGACAACGCCCCCTAATAACATTACGGTGGAAAATTCGGTTGTGGGGATGTCCTTAATTTATTTGCTGTGATGTTCTTAGTTCTTTATGTTTTACTTTCTTTGTTCTGTTCTTTTCATTTTTCGCTCAAAGCGGCCACTGATTTTAACTTTTTTCTAGACAATTGTATGTCTGAAACTGTTGGTGCTGTTAAACTAATAACCTCTACGAGGCCTATTCGTCTTCAATGTAACTTTTGTGTACCTCTGTTCATTATTTGAACCCATATTTGCCTTGTACAAAATGCCTGACTAGTCTCCTCAATGTTTTGAATTCATACGTTATTCTGTGGATATATTTGTCATGATTTTAGACTTTAAAGGGTAGTGGCTAATTAGTTCATCTAATCTTGTAAGAATTTTTTATCTGTAATCTGTTTCAAGATATAATTCTGAGTGGACTGCGATGACTTATGTTAATGGTTTCGTTCATCGTTGCCAACTACTGTGATATTTCTTATGGTCCCATTCCTTTACAGCTTTGAGTATCAGCAATTCCTTGAACACTGCTTTCTCTTTTTATATCTCATGGTCTACGAATATGTGTCTCGTCTGTCATGAATATCATGGTCATGGAACAAGTATAGCACTGGTTGGAGTACAAGCACCAAAGTTACTCGTTAGGGAATTTTGTTTATTTGTAGACAATATTAACGAAACCCTTGTGATTCTGTGTTTAACATTGTGTAGGAATATCTGCAAGGCAACCCGTTGTGGCTACAGTATGTAAGAGTACCGTTGGTTACTTTAGGATACGAAAGTGGATACGACGTGTTTGTGAAGGCTCATGGCGGTGGCCTTTCTGGTCAGGCGCAGGCGATTTCCCTTGGCATTGCTCGAGCTTTGCTAAAGGTCAGCGAAGACCATAGAAGACCTCTCAGAAAGGAAGGGCTGCTGACCAGAGACGCCAGAGTAGTTGAAAGGAAGAAGCCTGGTCTCAAGAAAGCTCGCAAAGCCCCTCAGTTTTCAAAGCGGTAGACTTGTCCTTCCTTTCTATATGCTGTGAACATCGCAAGCCATACAAAGATCTTCTTGTGCACTATATGAACAGGTTGCATTTGGAAATGTAAATGTAGATTTAAAGCAAGGAATATGGATTTGATTACTTAATTTGTTTCTTCCCATACCATGATTACTAGACATATCTAACTTTCTAGTGTTATATCATATGATCCTCTGAGTTATCGGGCAGAAGGTAGCTCGCTCGCTAGAAGCCTTTTTTCTCTGCAATTTCCGGCCCCATCAAAGACTCGGATCAGCAAGAACGCGAGCGAACTGATCCCCATTTGATCCATTAATCTGCTCGATAAGCTCCTCGAGTTTCCCGGCCATAACCAGCCGGATTGTTTCAGACAACTTCCCTGGTAATTACTTGGGGTGCATTACACTCTATACACAAGTGTAACCTTGCTGCCATGTAAGACTTGTTATTACTTCTCTGGTTAATAGTTACCATCATGACCTGGTGACTACGTTATACACCAAATTAGCTAGTGAAAAATGCTCTACATCCCAAAATTTTCCCTTCCAACCTAGGCATCAAGTGATATGCACCAACTTGAGAAGGACAAGAAAATCGAAACAAAAATTTATGCCGGTTTTCAAGTGAGATAGAGGTCGTCTGAAATTCAAGAACGAAACTTTAGAGCTTTTCGAGAGCGGAGCGAATGAGGAGAAAAGTGGAGATTTGGTTCGGCTTTAAGAAGGATCAGGAGTGAGACTTTTTAATATAACTGTCGCACGAGGTGATATACCACGCGTTTTTATATAAATGATGGGTTATGTGTGTTAAAAGATTAATAACTTAAAAATTAAAATTTTCCACTGCTTGTTTAAAAACATGTGTGTACCATCCGTGTTCCTGTCACAACTAAAAATTTCTCAAGAGTTACGAGACAATAAGTTTTGGATCTAATAGTGCATCCTTTTCTGGTACATTTTGAGCTTTTTTTTTCTAGAGAGGATCCTTGCTAAATCCTCTTTGTGAGAATCCTAGAAATCTTTCAATCACATCTGTTCATCGTACATCATGTGATCAGTTTTTGTCGGTTATTGTTTATATTTAATTTTAAATATAATAATTTATAATAATTTTTTACTGCACGATATACGATGAATTGGTGTGATTGGAAGATTTGTATTCTTTGGTTTTCTCTAAACCCTAAAACCCCTATATTAAACCTCTCAATACAAAGAAGACTAACGAAAAGTCTAAAAAAATATTTTCTTTAACAAAAAGTCACTTTTAAAAGTATAATAAATAGTAACAGTTAAAGATAAATAAAAAAAATTCATAAAAAATAGACAGTATCACGAGTATTTTATTAAACCTCCCCATAAATATATGTTCAACCTAAGTAAAAACATATTCCTCGTATCTTCCTTCATTCAGGACCCAACAAAACAAAGCTTCCTTTGCTGCAACTCAGCCATGGAGGAAGTGTGCGAGGGCAAGGACTTCTCCTTCCCCAAACAAGAAGAAACCATTCTCAAACTCTGGTCCGAAATCAAAGCCTTCGAAACCCAATTGGCGCGCACGGAGGGCCAGCCGGAATACGTCTTCTATGACGGCCCTCCGTTTGCCACCGGCCTCCCGCACTACGGCCACATCTTGGCCGGAACCATCAAAGACATCATCACCCGATTCTTCTCCATGACCGGCCACCACGTCATCCGGCGATTCGGGTGGGACTGCCACGGCCTGCCTGTGGAGAACGAGATCGATCGGACTCATGGTATCAAGCGCCGGGACGACGTGCTGAATATGGGGATCGATAAGTACAACGAGGCCTGTAGAAGCATTGTGACGCGGTACGTCGGCGAGTGGGAGAAGGTTATCACTCGGACGGGGCGGTGGATTGATTTCCAGAACGATTACAAGACGATGGACTTGAAGTTTATGGAATCTGTGTGGTGGGTTTTTGCGCAATTGTTTGAAAAGGGGCTGGTTTATAAAGGATTCAAGGTTAGTTTTTGATGGCATTGTGATTTCTTATGAGTTTTGCTCAATTGGGTAGTGAAATTTTTTGGATTTGAACATGTTTTGATCATGGGTGGTGGGAGATGGTAAATGGGGTTGATTAACATAATGCCTGATCGAAAACAATTTCGATTTCATGAATAACTGTTTTGTTGCTGTCTGATTATGCAGATAGCTCATGTCAACTCCAAAAGCTTGTAATTTGATAGAAATGTCTGGTATTGATTCCTAGTTAGGGTAAAAACTCAATGCTAAATGTACATGAAATTCTATTGCAACTTAAATTCGGAAAACCGAGAAGAGAGGGAGGACAAATGTTCTGTTTGACTTGTTGAACGCAAAAAGGGATATGTTGTGTTTCTACTGACATATTTTGTTTTTGTTTTTGTTGGTAGGTCATGCCATACAGCACTGGTTGCAAAACACCGCTCTCAAATTTTGAGGCTGGTCAAGACTATAGGGATGTGCCTGATCCCGAAATTATGGTGACTTTTCCAATTGTGGGAGATTTGGAAAATGCAAGTTTTGTGGCTTGGACAACTACACCGTGGACCCTCCCTAGTAACTTAGCCCTCTGTGTCAATGCGAACTTTACTTATGTGAAGGTTCGCAACAACTACTCGGGGAAAGTTTATGTTGTTGCTGAATCTCGGTTGTCAGCTCTTCCTAGTGAGAAACCAAAAGAGAAAAGTACTGTAGTAGAAAATGGGTCCAAGTCTAAGACCAAGGGAGGAGCTGGGAAAAAGGAAACTGTCGACAGTTCATCCTATCAAGTATTGCAGAAATTCTCAGGGGCTTCATTAGTGGGAAACAAGTATGTGCCACTGTTTGACTACTTTAAGGAGTTCTCTGATGTGGCATTTAGAGTTGTTGCGGACAACTATGTTACTGATGATAGTGGGACTGGTATTGTTCATTGTGCTCCTGCCTTTGGCGAGGATGATTATCGTGTTTGCCTCGAAAACCAAGTAATCAATAAGGGAGACAACTTGATTGTAGCGGTTGATGATGATGGCTGCTTTACAGAAAGAATCACTGATTTCAGCGGGTTCTATGTCAAGGATGCTGATAAAGATATTATTGAAGCAGTGAAGGTACAAGTGAGACTACACACAATCACAAACACAAACACACACACACACACACACCCCCGACAGTGGGGTGATTTACTTGTGCAACCCCCCACTCAATAAGAAGAAAAGATAGAGCCATGCCATTCTATGTTTCAAATAAATGTTCAGTTTTAACTTCATGTTCTAAACTTAATGTTTTGACATCAAATAATATGTTGTCTCATGCGTTCTGATGCTATTTACTATTGTTGCTCTTCTTGTTGTCATCATTAATTGAAAATAATTTAGGAAAAAGAGAGTGGAAAGTAGGAATAGTGTCCTGTTTGTGATGGATTGTTTCTGTACTTACTTTATGGTATGTTGGTTTGTATCCTTTAGTCTGATATATTTATTCATATTTTCTCAGGCAAAAGGAAGGCTAGTGAAGTCAGGAACTTTTACTCATTCTTATCCCTTTTGCTGGAGATCTAAAACTCCACTTATCTACAGAGCTGTTCCAAGTTGGTTTATCCGGGTGGAGCAGTTGAAAGAAAAATTGCTAGAAAATAACACACAGACTTACTGGGTTCCTGACTTTGTCAAGGAAAAGCGCTTCCACAATTGGCTGGAAAATGCAAGAGATTGGGCTGTTAGTCGAAGTAGGTTTTGGGGAACTCCTCTCCCTGTGTGGGTTAGTGAGGATGGCGAGGAGATACTAGTCATCGATTCTATTGATAAGCTTGAAAAGCTTTCCGGTGTTAAGGTTTGATTCCTCTCTGTCTACTTTCTTTTGTTCAATTATATGTCATGTGGAATATTCCTTGGTGTTTGAATGTCCTGTTTAATTAATTATTATTTTTCGTGATTCAATCTTAGGGGGATAAGACTTTGTTGTTGTTTCGTGATTCAACAATCCAAAATAATACAGTTTTTTTTTCCTTGTGATTTACAAATCTAAAATAATATTTCTTATGTCGATTTAAATAGGTTTTTGATCTGCACCGGCACAATATCGATCATATCACTATTCCATCTGCTCGCGGTCCGCAACATGGTGTTCTTCTACGTATAGATGATGTGTTTGATTGCTGGTTTGAGAGTGGATCAATGCCTTATGCTTATATCCACTATCCTTTCGAGAATGTTGAGCTTTTTGAGAAAAATTTTCCTGGGCATTTCGTCGCGGAAGGGCTAGATCAGACTCGTGGGTGGTTCTACACTCTTATGGTGTTATCTACTGCGTTATTTGGGAAACCTGCTTTTAGAAACCTGATTTGCAATGGACTTGTCCTTGCTGAGGATGGAAAAAAAATGAGTAAAAGTTTGAAGAACTATCCTTCACCAATGGACGTTATTGATGACTATGGTGCTGATGCACTACGATTATACCTCATCAACTCTCCTGTTGTGCGTGCGGAGACATTACGTTTCAAGAAGGAAGGAGTTTTTGGTGTGGTCAAGGATGTATTTCTTCCTTGGTACAATGCATACAGGTTTCTTGTTCAGAATGCAAAGAGACTTGAAGATGAAGGGTTTGGCACTTTCCTCCCTATTGAACTAGCCACTGTACAAAAATCGTCTAATGTGCTTGACCAGTGGATCAACTCAGCCACAGAGAGTCTTGTGCATTTTGTCCAACAAGAGATGAATGGTTATCGACTTTACACAGTGGTTCCATATCTTTTGAAGTTTCTTGACAACTTGACAAATATTTATGTGCGGTTCAATCGCAAGAGGCTAAAGGGTCGTACTGGTGAAGAAGATTGTAGGATGGCACTCTCAACTCTTTACAATGTCCTCTTAGTGTCCTGTAAAGTGATGGCACCATTAACGCCATTCTTCACTGAGGTGCTTTATCAAAATTTGCGGAAAGTTTTGAATGAGTCGGAGGAAAGCATTCACTTTTGTAGTTTTCCTAAAGCAGAAGGAAAGAGGGATGAACGAATGGAGCAGAGTGTTAGAAGAATGATGACCGTGATTGATCTTGGGCGTAACATTCGTGAGCGTCACAATAAGCCTCTCAAGACACCCCTCAAGGAGATGGTTATAGTTCATCCTGATGCGGACTTTCTTGATGATATTGCTGGAAAGCTAAGAGAGTATGTGCTGGAGGAACTTAACGTACGATCTCTTGTAACGTGTAATGATACATTGGAGTATGCTTCGTTACGTGCAGAGCCTGATTTTAGTGTACTGGGTAAGCGGCTTGGAAAATCGATGGGGGTTGTTGCCAAAGAAGTCAAGGCAATGTCCCAGGAAAGCATTTTAGCATTTGAGAAAGCTGGAGAAGTTACTGTTTCTGGTCATTGTTTAAAGCTTGCTGATATTAAGGTGGTTAGGGATTTCAAACGTCCTAATGGAACAACAGAAAAGGAGATTGATGCAGCAGGAGATGGTGACGTTTTGGTGGTTTTGGATTTACGTCCAGATGAGTCATTGTTTGAGGCTGGTGTTGCTCGCGAAATTGTTAGGAGAGTTCAACAGTTACGGAAGACAGCTGCGCTTAAACCTACTGACGTCGTGGAGCCCTACTTTGAATCTTTGGATCAAGATAAATCAGTCTCGCAACGGGTTTTGCAATCCCAGGAAGAATACATTACAGATGCCATTGGTTTTCAATTGCGCCCTTCTCATGCAATGCCTTCAGATGCTGTCCTTGTTGCGGAGGAGAGTTCCCATGGGGTATCCGGCATGTCATTTGTTATCAGATTGGTTCGCCCGACCAGTTCCAAGTAGAGTTTCTATAAACTATCATTATATTTAGTCAAATTTGATGAGCTAATCATGTTATCTCGTTGATGCTTTCGGGCAAACGGCATTAGTTTCATCACTCCGTTGTTTTAGATTCTTGTTTACTGTTGGAAACCTGTCACATTTGGAAGTAATGAACACAAGATTTTGGATTACCGTTTACATTAGCTTGGTCTCAGTTGAATCAATCAACTAAATAGATCTTATAGTATTAACGCTCGAACCAGATCCATTGCTACATTTCCTTCGCCGCCTATTTCCTTTTGTTTATTCCGAAGAAAAAGACGATGGATAGGCGTCTCGTCTAAGACTTCATCCATTCAAAAAGCTTCTTGAAGATCTTATATGATTGCCCGACTTCTTTGATATTGTTCATGGCCACTTCCTTCGGTTTTGAAGCTCTCGATTTGAATTTTCATCGCCGGGAAGTTGCTCCACCTTGTTCTTGATTTCTCCGTGTGAAGTTTTCATCACCGAGAAGCAGCAACTGATGCAGGCCAGAAGGCAACCCGCCGGATTTTCATTTTTGCTGCCACGTCCAGAGCCCACCCGGAACTCTCATCAGCAAGGACACAAGTGACCTTGTGACTCGTTGTATTGCTTCACACAACTGGGCTAGGTCATTCCGGTCCTCCCCGGGTTACAAGCCATCTGGAAGCGAAACTAGATGAATACGATCCCCCATTTAAGTTTCACCAGCCAAGGCATTCACGACGCGTTTGTGACTCAACTTCGTGTTCACAAATGTGACTTTAGACTAAGCATCGTGACATTTGTGAACACGGCCTTGTGCCGGAAAAGGAACACCTATTATATGTAGGTTGATCAGTCTTGTTCTTGATCTTTCCTTTTTCCGCTATAAGATGTTTTCGAATGTAGCTTCTCAATCGTATCATATATACAAGAGGCTTGGAACGTCGGTTTAGGATTCATGGGGGAATATATCCACCATTTGTCTCTTTGATTTAGAGCTCATACCGGTTACATTTATCCGCTTTACACGTGATTTTATTGCCTTTTTGGTTTATAATCATGTTGTTTTGCTGATGCTTTGTGAGCGGCTTCAGTTTCATTGATCTTGTTTCATACTTTTGTTCCATAACTGCTGAAACTAAGCTTCGTTTTTTTTTTCTGGAAGCACTGAAAGATTTACACACGTAAACTCGGTTTTAATTCGGTTTTATTTTTTGTAGTTTACACCAGCTTGATCTCAACTCCTTGCAAGAAGTAAGTCAAGTATAAAAACAACGCTCCAAGAAGTCACTTATTGTTTCATCCAATCGACAAAACTATTGAAATTTTTGTTCGAGCCGCCACCTTCTTCGACACTATCCATAACCTTTTTCTTCATGTCTAAAACCCTGGCTCCTATTTCATCATTTACTAGCAGCTGCTCCACCTTTTCTGAGATTTCTCTGCGCGTGACGATTCCACTTTCATCCCGTTCGAATGCCAAACCAACCTTCCAAACGTCACAAATGTAGGTTTGGTTTAAAAACTGGTCAGCAAAGTAAGGCCAGCATATCAAGGGCACCCCATAGCTTACACCTTCCATGGTGGAATTCCAGCCGCAATGACTCACAAAACACGCGATGGATGGATGAGACAGAACCTTCTGCTGTGGCGCCCAAGCTACTATCCGCCCTCGATCAGCAACGCTGTCAAGAAATCCTTCCGGGAAGGCTTCATTTTGTGTGTGCGCATTATCATCCCTCACCAACCACAGAAAAGGCCTATTGGAGATTTCAAGCCCCCGGGCCAATTCTTCGAACTGTTTTCGATCAAAAACTGTGACACTACCAAACGCAACATATATGACTGATTGTGGAGATTGTTGGTCAAGCCAATTCAAGCAAGAGTCATCCGGCAAGATGTTTCCGGCAGAGCTTTCGAGTCGGTTGCTTGCCAAAAGTGGACCTATTGGTAGGATCTGTGGAGACATGGCAAATGCCGCCGGCTCAAGGTCGTAGGTTGAGTTGCAAAGTAACCAGTCTGCTAACTTTGTTGATTGGTTGTTTCTAACCATAAGTTGAAACACATTCTTCTGCAGAGCCTTGCTGCCAAGGCATGCCCACACAAAGTTTGATGTGTTCATGCCAGGCATCTCTGGTGATAATTTAATTACTTGTTTCTTTGTGGGAGTTCCTGCAAATACAAGTCACAATTGAAGGTTTCAAGACAAGCGATATCTCGTGACACGAATCTTAATTAAACTGCTGCAAGGGGGTTCTGAACTCGGGTGCATAGAGAGAGCACATCTGTTCTAGCCAATGTGGCCACTCCCACATCTACTAGTCATAATTATGTGCAGACGTGGAAGAGTGGATATGATATTGCTATGCACCAGAGTTTGAATCGCCTCTCTATTGTTTCGATTAGTTTAAGGTAGAACATATCGTCCTTTTAAAAGAAGAAGAAGAAAGATATATTTCATAATTTTAATTTGCTAGTGTCCTATAAATTTAGACATAAAAGAGTGCTACTACTCACCATCATTGGCAACAATTCCCTCATCAATCAGCTTTGGGATGCTAAATCCAAGCACCAAGAGGGCAGCTGCTGCCGGGCAGAAGGCAGCGAGCTTGATCGCCTTCTGCTCGGCAATATCCAGGGCCCATCCAAGACTCTGATCAGCAAGAACACAAGTGATCTGATCCCCATTTGCTCCGTTAATCTCTTCAATAAGCTCCTCGAACTTTCCGGGCATAACCTGCATGATTGCTGCAGAAAACTTCCCTGGTGTTTTCCTATCTTCCACGGATTCTAACCCGTCAGAAATAAATACATGATGAATTTTACTTCCTATTTCATCCTCCACTGCCAATGCATTTTTCATTTGCATATGAACATGCTCTGTATTTACAAACGTGACCTCGATGCCGTGTCTTACAAGGCATCTTGAAAGCTCAAACAAGGGAATTACATGCCCTTGTGCTGGATAAGGAATCACCAAAACATGTGGATTGACCATTTCTCCCTCTTTTGTTTTCTTTGCTAGGTTTTACTTTTGAACACGATGATATCTGAAATACTTTAATTTATAAAGAGAAAAATTCGAACTTAAGTGTAAGGAGATGAAGACACTACCTTCACCAACCGGTCTATCTCATATATGTTGTTGAAGTTCAATCTCAAGTTTGTATCACTTTTATAGAGAGGTTGGATGTATAGGACCTAAACGTTAAGAACTTGTCATGATATTACTTGGAATCAACAACAAAACTAAACCTAATCACTACCATTTTATATTGTTGCAAATTGTCCTTGTTATTGGTAATTAAATTCTTTTTAATGGTAATTAAATTCATTATTGTCCTTTATTTTGTAGTTATTTTTGTGGTTTACATACTTTTTTAATTATGCTGAGGTATGCTGTGGATTTATTTGTTTTCTTCCTTTTCTTTTTCTATCTAAATTGTTATGTTTTCCTTTTGAATTATTGGTTTTCATAGAATTATTTTTAGTTACGCCTCCTGAAACTCAACTTTAATTTCACTTTGTTCCTTGTAATTCAAAAGTCGCCACTTTATTCTCTGAAATTCAAAGTTTGCTTCAATTTGCCCCCTGGAATTCAATTTTTTCCCATTTTGCCTCCTAAAACTTAAAAGTCGTCTCTATAAAACTTAAAATTGGCTCTAGTTTGCCTTAGATTTGTTAATTTCTAATGTGGGTTTGATTTGGGTGCGCCAGGCTAATCAATTTTATTTATTTATTATCTCTTTAATTTCTTTTAAACTTAACATTCTCTGATTGTTGAATGTCAACGCATAATGAAGATTTATAATCAAATTTATTGCACATGTGATATAGTCTTGTTGTGTGTTGGGTCCCACATATGTTTTAAGAGGCGGACTATAACTTTTAGAGAGAAGAGACAGTCCACAAGTAAAAGTGGAACACATTTTGAGTTTCAGAGAGTAAAATGATGACTTTTGAATTACAAGAAACAGAATTAGATTAAAATAAAGTTCCAGGAGCATAGCTAAAAGTAAGCATTTTTCACATGCTAGTGGAATTATTGAAAGCTTGAACTTTTGAAACGGGGCTTGGGACATACTTTTTGAAACTCTGGTCTGGTTTCCTGAAACTGTTTGAACCGACGGAAACTGGGATGACATGGTGGGGATTAGCTAGATATACTGCAGATCCACTTCCCTTCCCATCTCATCTTCTGACATTGATTAATAATACGTAGAACAATCAAATTGCAACTCTACTAGAAATTGAAGGTCGAATTAACAAAGGAAAACTTAAGAGAAAAGTGTTGTGATTGGCTCATAAAAGCTGGCAACATGTTTCACCATTTTCCTTGTTTTTGGTTGAAATATGATGGGATGCATTGTTTCATGCAAACCATGTGGAATGCACAAAGAAAAGCAAGGTTTGTGTTTGCTTGCATGTAAATATGCATGCTTTCTACTTTATAGGATAGGCTTTCTTCTTTCTCATTTACATGCCACGTGAAGTGGCCTTGTGATTTGATTAAAAGCAAACGGGCAATGCATGTTGTAGACAAGGTCCCGAATAAGTGCTAAAAATGGGGAAAAGCAAAAGGTTTGCTTTTAGGAATTGTATGATAGCTAGGCCTTTATTTAAGGCAAAGAAAGGCATGCATGCCGTGTGTGGAAAAATAGAAGTGTGCATTTGGTGGAGAACACAAAGGGAAAAGAAAATAAAGTGAGAGTGAGAAACTCTTGGGGAGAGTGAGGCTCTTGGAAAAATTCTGTGAGTGTACAAGAGATTGGGGTTTGGGTTATGTCAATTTAACTCATGTATGTTTTGTACTAGTTATTCTCATAGTGAAGAGCAATATCTCTCCGAGGACGTAGGCAGGTTTTTGCCGAACCTCGTAATTCTCTTGGTGTCTTTATTTCTTGTATTTTAATTTGTTCAACTGTGGGTTTGTAACTTAGTGAGATAACAGGCCAAAGCACAACAAAAAGTCCGCATTAAATAATATTTCCTACAAATTTAAAAAGTCAAAACCTATTTCGGACGCGCACTTGACCGACCAACAAATATTCAAAGCTAACTTGTTGCCTTTTTCTTACGCCGAAAGTTGTTCTTGAACGCGTGTTTTCCTTCTTCGAATTAGTTTTTCTAATCCAAGAGTACTACCATTTTTTAGTTAATTCACAATTTTAAGTTTTGTTAACTCTGTTCCTCCAAATTTCCTTGGCCACCTTTGGTGTCAAACGATATGCAACCCACACCAGTAATTGCATTCAAAAGCACACCAATTTGTGAGGAGGAAAAGAATGTTGGAAGAACAAGTTGGCGTAAGCGATCGTGCCACAAATTTCAGATACCAGTTCAAAATCTGACTTCAAAATTTGACAATTAGTCAAATGATAATCCCACAACTTATTGAGAGGGGAAAGCCAAATTAATCGTCCCAACGAACTCCATAAGCTGGAAGGATCAGGAATTAGGAATGGCAGTGTTGTGCCTTAGACCTTCAAGGAGTGATAAGTTTCTTGAGGTCCTCCAACCTGCAATACCAGGTTGGCATTATCTGCGAAGCATAGGGATAAATATCCTTGTATGTCTTTTTAGTTGTCCCTACAGCAACACCATCAGCTGCTTTTGAGACATCTGCAGATCCACATAGTTTAGATCAAATCCGTGCAGACAAATCAAGCATGATTAATTAGGATGATTGTAAGATAGATTACAGAAATAATCAAATATACAGACTGAATTAATCTTGAAGTACAACAAAAACCGACATTTATTAATCAACGGGGAGATGTTATTAGCACTGTACAAAAATCATTACGTTCTGCTCCCTAATAGAACGATAAGGAAGGTATCGAATCTTGAATCTCTAGCTTAGCCTACGCATCATCCTACCCATCTTCCCCAGTAATTAAGTTCTAATATATGCTTCTTAATTACTATGATTAAGAAGTTAATCATATATAAATTAAAGATCCATGCATGCTTAATTGCTATAAAACATGCATAAATAAGAGTACTAGAAAGAGTTTAAAATACCTTGAACAGAACAGTTATTCCCATTAGAAAGCTGAACTACCATGTACATAACCGCTGCAACAACAGAATTAGGGTTTCTCCTAATATCAAAATTTGCCAAATTCTTCAGAGCTTCTTCCACTGCCTTCTTATCTTTACTACTCATACCAAGATTCGAGCAATGTCTCGGCCAAAGGTCCATGGCGCTTTTGATCTTGGAAGCAAGCCCTAGTCTTCTCTTCAACTCTTCCTTCATCTTGCTAATTTCTTTTTTAGATGGCCCATTGGCAACCATGGCGATTTCCTTTAGTGTTCGCGTATTTTGGCTTTCTTCAAACGCAAGCAAGAGGCAAGCAGCCATTATAGGGTTAGAATTTCTCCCCTTACAGAAGTTCTTATCATCGGCTTTCTTGTACAAACCTTTGGCATGATCCAGTATGCATTTCGGAACGCCTTCGTATATGTCTAGCCGGTCGGCCATCTCTTCGAGGTACTTGAAAGGTTTTACGAGAGAATTGCTAGGGTTTACAGCCCTATTGGTCCATTTATTAGGAGGAAAATTACCATCGGCATCAGTACCCTTCTTGTTGTTTTTCTTCTTTTCTTTGGATATACAAGTGGAAAGAACATCATTATCCAGCAAAGGATCGGAGGCTTTTCCAACGCGAGTCCGGTCTTCTTCGGGGTTCTGATCCGCAAAATTTCGCCACTCGGCGGTTTCATCGATGTAGCGGGCTTCAAGGATCAAACCACAGACGGTGCAGATTGTGTCACCCGACGTGTGGTCGGACACGACGTCTGTCTCTTGCTTGCAGTCTCTACAGAACTCTTTAGCTTCCATGATTTTCAGAGAGAGAGAGAGAGAGAGAGAGAGAGAGAGAGAGAGAGAGATTTGCAGAATAACTTATGTTTTGTATTGTGGGATGTGAACCAGGATATGCGATATTTGTAGACAAAAAGCTCGAGTTAGCCGACTTCAACGTGACCGACTAAACAAGAGTGCTACACACGCAAAGGGGTATCCCAGAACATTCCTAACAAAAATAGGAAAATCAATAAAATAAAATAAAAAGTAGGACAGGGATTCCTAAAGGAATAGAAACGTGGCGACTGGGGTCCACATTCCAAACACATGGACACCGAAAAGAAATAATATGCAATCTGTTTCATGCACGTGTTATAATACAAATAATTTTAAAAAATTATTTAAATATTCACTATTATGCGCGGTGTATTAAGTTTTTTTTCAACATATAAATATATTTTTTGACAAAAAAAATTGGCAATCTTGTTCTCCTGGACCAGAAAAACTCACGGTCAACCACCGCTAGATTAAATCTAATGGTGAAGGAAAAAATATATTATTTAAATATGTTTCTCCTTCACTCATACTTTCTCCCTCCGCGTCAATCTCTTTTTAGAAAGATTTTTTAATGTATCTGTAATACGAGGTGTTACAGTTTTTATACAAATAATGAGATTCTTGTGTTAAACAAATAATAACATAAAAAGTAAAAAAATTCATCACTTATATACTGACACACCCCGACCCAGAAAGTCCACTAGGACACTGAAGTCGAGTTGTGCTGGCCGACACCTGGAAGGTGACGAAGCCATAAAGTGTAGTGATGTGGAAAACGTGAATAAATTTAAACCTAAAAGTGCCTAAACATCAGAGTGTGCTCGTGAGCGGGAGCGAACCCATCTCACACGTGACTTCAGAGCATAAGCAAATACAGAAGAACGGGCAAGAATTATACCCCTCAACTGTAGCCACCAGACCAGAGATTCGCCAATAATCCTCGTCGATACGAACCTTAACAGCTAACCTGGAGGGGCGCAAAACAGAAAACGTGAGTGGGCAAAAACAAATACTTTCCAAAATCATTTTATAAAAACCATAAGTAACCCCTCACTGTGAAACCCGTATAATTTTCCCAGAAAATAGTACATATATAACTTATATACGAAAACCTCGTCTAAGAATCAAAACTCATTATCAAACTCAAGAATAGGCCATGTTGATATACCAACTCAGAAAATCATCAACATCAGGCAAGTAATGTAGATCAGGGGTGTCCCTAATGTCATGTCAGGCGGAGTCACCTCTAGTGACCTGTACGGCTGAATCTATAGCTCATCCATCATACTCAATCAATATCAATCATTATCCTGCACACGAGTCGGAACCACCTATAGTGGTCTGTACGACAGGCTAGGCACCTGCCTTGGATCCAAGGTGAGCGTACGGTGCGTGAGGTGAACGATCACGTGAAGGCTAGGCCCTACTCTGGCGGAGCACAAACACCCGAGGTGCAGGTGATGAGCTAAATCACAATCCATCATCATCTCAACTACTAACTATCATACTTACCTGACTTACCTGGCCGTCCTCAGCGTCGGAGCGTAATAAATGCAATCATAATCATATTTATAAAATATAATTGGCATACGACATGGCAACTCAATTATAAAATCCATTCAATTCGTAAATCAATCAAATTACGTTTCTGGGAAAAACGTCAATTATATATATATACTGAAAACAAAAGCCCACTCACCTGGACTCCACGCTATAGCCCCCTAGCACGACTCTCGAGATATCCCAAATGATCACCGCCTAACATAAATGTCAATTCATGTCTCAGAATTCGTACTGAGAGAATATGCAATTTATAATAAAAGCATCCCTACGAATTTGATCCGGAAGATCCGTATCACGAATCTTCGATCCGTCACTTCCAATAATCCACATTAAGCTTCTAGAACAATATCCCAAAGTTTCGTTACGATCCAACGGTTGGATCTCCGCCAATTGCCAAAACCAAGTGGCGGTTAACGTTTTAATTACAAACTTACAATTCCAATTTGGGAAGATCCGTACGACGGATTCCCGATCCGTAAATTCCTACATTCCTCAAATATTATGTACTACAACATACTAAAGTTTGGTGACGATCCAAATGTCGGATCGTCGATTCATATTTTGACCTATTCCATAACCGTAACGAATTTAGGTCCTAACGACCAATCTACGTCAATCCATCATCAAAACTAATATCAAGGCATTGAATAATGCCTAAAAACATCATTGGCGGCCCTCGGGCCACGCGCCGCCGCGGGTGGCGGTTGGCCGCCCCAAGTCGCCGGAAAATTCAACTTTCACTAAAAATTCTCAAAATCTCCAGAATTAAATATCTCAATGAGTAGAACAACTTTCATACCTGTAAGAAAGTCCAATTTTGACTGGAAAGCCCTCAATTTTGTCACACCCGCCAAGAACCCTAAGTTTGGGGTGTTCTCCAATTCGACTTGAATTCGATTCCGATGCTCCAAACAATGATTGGGCTTTGTTCCTGGGTTCTAGGGAAGTATTTTGGTAAGATCAATTTCATGAAAACGTTTTAGGATTTGAGGATTTCGAACAAATTTCCCACCGCACCCACGGGTGCGTTTTCTCTATTTTGGGGTTCAAATCCTACCAAATTTGAGATGAAAATGATGGAAGGGAGGTTATGGAGGGGTTTCTAGGTGGTGGTGTGAGGCAATTCACGAGAAAAATGGGTGAAAACCGTCGGAAATCACCATGGGGGCCGATTGGGTCGCGGGTTGCCCAAAATGGGGTCCCGATCCCCCGTGTCTCTCCCCTCTCCTTTCTCCTCCTTTCTTCTGTTTCCCATTGGGCACCCTCCCTCCTTTTCTCTCCCTGCTAAACCATCTCAGCCGCCCATTCCTCCTTCCTTTAAATCTGGGCCACACAAGTGGCACCCCAAATTTCTGAAACTTTCCCAAACAATTTTAAAAAGTATCAATTTTTCCCTTGACTTCAAACGTTAATAACTTCTTCGTTATAGCTCCAAATTCGAATCCGTTTGCGCCTACGTGTCCGTAGCGACGAATACTACAAGAATATGCTAAGAAAACGAATCTTAGGTGTCACTACGAGGCAGTCAACACCAATCAAAGTATGTGCCTCAAAGGGCATTTTTGTAAACTCACTTATTAAAATTATAAAAATCATTATTTTCAGGGACGGGTTGTCACATATACCACTTATATTATGAGCACAAAGAAAATTTTCTCCTTTCTCCATAACCTCAAACTTTCGCCCCCTACAAATCTTCTTTATCAACGGCCTTCTTGTATGGCACCATATAGTACCTAATCCAGAAATTTATGCCTGTCTAGCCGACAAGCCATCGATTCGAGGTATTCGATAGCTTTTTATAAGGGGTAGGATTCTCTCCTTCTTATTCCCATCATCTTCCCTCTCTTCCTCTCACATTTTTTTTTTTTTTGTCTTATTGTCTTTATATAAAAATCAATATAAAATATTAACGTGGCTAAACCGTAACCGTTTAAATAGGGAGAGAAGAGGAGAGGGAAGGGGAGAAAGATTAAGAGGGGAGAGAATCTTCCTCCCTTTGCAAGAGACTTTTGGGGGTTCGACACGGCGCATTTCAACCGGTTATTAGAAGGAGCAATGCCATCGACATTATCCTCGTTCTTGTTTTGCTTCTTGTCTTTGGAAGATACAAGTGGTAAGAACACCATTATCCAGCAAAGGATTCGAGGAATCGCCCACGCGAGTTCGGTCTTCGCCGGGGTTCTGATCATGAAACTTTCGCCACTTGGGGGTGACATCGACGCAGTGGATTCCAAGAACCAAACCACGGTCGGTGCAGTACTGTGTCACCCGAGTCCCTGGCGGTCGATCATAACTTCTCTGGGTTCCTTGCAATCCACACAGAACTCATAAGTTGGCCAGTTGGATCACTAACTACTACACGTCAAAAGTGAAAAAAGTATAAATGTTTTCAAGTGATATTTAAATGGACCAAAGATGCCCTTTGTATGCAATGGCGAACCAGAAATCATCCAGAGAAGGGACGGAATTTAAAAGGATAAAAGATCCCATAAAAATTTAGACGATCAAATCCTTTAAGATAATGAACAATACTAATTTTGTTCAATATAAATTTAGACAACCAAATCTTTTTTTTACAAGTTTAGACTAGCAAAAAACAGTACCAGAGACAGATGGAGGAAGACTATCAAACACCTGGACATAGGTGGAGGAAGACAAGCAAACTCTACCGGCAGCCCATTCCTAATTCCGTTGTTCGACGGTGAAGCATCAGACGCCTACGGTTTCAATATTAACTGATCAATCAAGCAATTGGGAATCCCCAAATGATCAAAAAAAAAAAAAAATCAAATCTTTCAACCCGAAATCGTACATGAAACACAAAATTTCAAATACCCAATAAACCCATTTGCGCAAAAACGAATTGAATTGGAAAAGAACGAACCTTTGAGCGTTTGGGGTTGGGAGGAGGGGAGGCGTATAGGGCGCTGTTATGTGCTTGATTTGTTCTGGAAATAGAAAAACGAGGTGAAGAAGTAACGGGTTACAAGCTCAAACGACGCCATCCCATTTATTTATTTTTTTAATCACCAAACGAGACTGCGTCGTTTTTGCTGAAGGATTTAAAAATAAATGAATTAAAACGCTCTTGCTGCACAGCAGCAGAACCCCAAAAAACTAGAGATCGGGCTGAGCAGCCGTCGCTTCCGATGGGACCAAAGGGGTGGAACCACCGTTTCTAGGCTTGATTTCCAGCGAGTGGAGGGGTGACCGCCCCTCCTCGCTCCTATGTAGCTTCGCCACTAATTTTATGGCAGACTTAGACTTAGGCTTGTAGCCAAGCTTCATAAAGGTTACTTTCTTTGCACCCGAGTTTCAAAAGAAACTTTCTTCCAAGCAAAGTCGCCGGGCTTCTCCCACTGCTCCGGAACTGGATGATGGTGGCATTGCTACTTCATCTTTGCAGCTTCGAAAGCTGTTGAGTTCATGATTGGCCTTTTAAGGTATTCATATTCCGATCTGCCATACTCCAGTCCTGAAAAATCATGGTCACACAATTACTAGATATTTAACTTTTTTTAGGATCTCTTTCAATATGTGAAATGAATGGAATGGAGCTATGAGCTCCGGTGTTCTTCAAATTCTCTCTTAGCCTTATGGGAATGTATTCAATTAAGATTTTGAGAGAACCACCTAAAATTCTGATTGAATACATTTAGAGTTTCAGAAAATTACTTTAAATCATGATTAAATACCCTAAATTTGTAAAAGAATTAAAATATCTCAAAATCTCAATTGAATACAACCTCAATTTCAATTTCTTAGTGAAAATTACATCAAAACTCTGTAAAATATAAACTAATCCAAATATCAAACTCTAACACGGATCTCTAGCTCTTTCTCCAAAACTTTTACCATTTTGTTAATTTCTTTCCTAGAAGGTCCGTTGGCAGCCTTGGCGATTTCCTTGGGTGTTCGCGAGTTATTGTTTTCTTGGCAAGCAAGAAAGAGGCAAGCGGCCACCATAACCTCAAACTTTCTCCCCCTACAAAACTTTCTCCGACTACGAATCTTCTTATCAACGGCCTTCTTGTATAACACTTCGGCATCATGTAGAACCTGGTCGGGAAGGCCATGTTCGTCTAGCCAACAAGCCATGGATTCGAGGTATTTGGTAGCTTTCGCGAGTGACTTTTGGGGGTTCGACACGGCGTTGTTCAACTGGTTACTAGGAGGAGCAATGCCATCGACATTATCCTTCTTCTTGTTTTGCTTCCTGTCTTTGGAGATACAAGTGGTAAGAACACCATTGTCCAGCAAAGGATCCAAGGAAGCGCCCACGCGAGTTCGGTCTTCCCCGGGGTTCTGATCATGAAACTTTCGCCGCTTGGGGGTGACATCGACGCAGTGGTCTCCAAGAACCAAACCACAGTCGGTGCAGACCGTGTCACCCGACTGGTGGTCGATCACAACTTCTCTGGGTTCCCTGCAATCCACACAGAACTCAATTTCCATGATTTTTCAGACAGACAGAGTGTGTGTGTGTGTGTGTGTGTGTGTGTGAGAGAGAGAGAGAGAGAGAGAGAGAGAGAGAGAGAGAGGCATTAGCTAGCTTTTGTTGTGGTAGTGAATGTGCACACTGTGCAGTTACTAGTTTATGTTTTACCGTGAGAATTTGGGGTTACAATTAAGAAGACTAGCCAGCCTGGATATGCGATATTTATAGGAGCAAAAGAAGTAATATATTTATCCCAAAACTTTCCTAACAAGTATAATAAAGAAGGTCTGTACACCTTTATTTGTTCTCACGGGGACCCACTACTGCCACATAGACAGTTAAAGGAAGGCCCTGTGACTCTTCGACAAAGCTAGAAAGTTAGTGGGTTGAGGATGTTTATCTGTGGCTTTCGTTGGGCCACGTCACCCTTGACTAACAGCCACAAGAAGTGACCTTCCCCTTCCTCCTGAAGGTTTGATTTGATACTTGCTCATGCGGTTTGATTTGATACTTGCTCCTCAAAAAGTAACCTTCCTCATGAAGGTTTGATTCGTACTGATTCCCCAGTTACTGTTCTTCTAAGTTTGCCACAGTAAAACTCACTTACCCAAGTTTTCCAGTTGGATCACCGATCACTACGTCAAAAGTGGATATAAAATATGTTTCTAAGTGATTTTAAATTGGGACATTTTTAAGACAATCGAGACGTAATCTCGTAACCAAGCTGAATAAAGACTACTTCTTTTGTAACCAAGACTCAAAAGAAACTTTCTTCCAAACGAATTAAGCTTGAGAGAAACTCCGTCATTTGCTCTTACAGTTAACATTTGGATTAACATATCGGCCAAAATGATTGTTTATATGTAATGTAAGAGCAAATGTATGGTGACAAAAGAACACTGCCCAAGGAATTATCCATCCCCAATTCCACGAGCAATCTAGGTAGGGCTGGCTGACCAGGACAAGGACAAGGACCTTGGTGATTCAGGTCCCATATTCCACGCGGCAAAAATCCCATGTTCTAAACCCACGTGGACAACAGAAAATGATGGTGAAAATTACAGTGCTTTTCCAGAAAAACAAACACTAAATCCATGATGTTGTCAGCAATCAAGTAACACCACAGAATTTTATCATCATTTTTGTCCCCAAAAAACAAAATAATAAATAAAAACTTTGGTGGAACGTGAACGGATCAGAATCAGATGCAGCTCTGCTGATGCGGACAGACAACGAAAGTAGCTATCGGATCCCTATGAATTCCAAACCCCTTTTTGTCCCATCCAATGAAGCATTTCCTTGTCTTTTATTCCATTTGGAGGGGACAGAATCAATGTCTTGAATCTGAAACCTTGTACTTTTCAAGAGGACAACAACAGACAAACAAACGGTTTTCAAAGTTCCAATGGGGTTGGAAGCTTCGGCAACCTTTTCAGATAGATCTTCTGTGCTCCCCCAACAAAAATCCAAAGGCAAAAGTACCCGCATTTACACGTGATCAATCAGATAAAAAATAAAAAATAAAAAGAAAGATATTATCATTAACGGCAGGAAGAAAAAAACTCTCCCATGTTTTTGGAGGTGGAGTGTTTGCAGAGTAAGCAAAGCATCTGTTGGATCATAAAATTACAACCTTCATAATATTATTCAATTTTTCCTAACTAACTTAACTGTTTTCATCCTCAACAGCCCAACCAGCACAGCTTCATGCATAAATGACCTGTAAAAACGGCGAAAAGCGCAAAGGAGGAGAAAAAGAGAGGAAATACGACAGCGACAGTGCTCGTAGTTACCGGATATTCTTATATAAATTAGGTATGACTAGATTAAAAACTAATTTATGCAACAACTTAGGGCCACTAAGAGACACATTCGTACCAACGACCATCCTCCTGCTGCTTCAGGCACTCTACCTATTCTCCTTTGCAACTTCTTCAAAATATACAAGAGAACAATATGTACTTTCCCAAAAATGACAACAATAGGTGTTGGTTCAAAAATGAACGAGCAGCTTTCGTTACTTGGGGTTGACTTCCTGCATTCCATTTCTTCAATCTTCTTTCTTCCATGCTAGGCTAGCATACATGTCAGTAAAAAGTGATCATAAACGGGTGCACAAGCGGGATCTGGAATGCATACGGATGAAAAGGGGAGAGCATTCAGGGGGAAGGAGCAATCAATTCATAATCATAGAGACAGACAATGAACACCGTCTGGTAGATGTCTTGGCAGCGGCTGTCCAGTAACATATCGTTGGGGGAATAGTTTTGGTGCGGTTGGAACTGTACCGGATGAAGAAGTGGTCCCGGACGTAGCTGTTTGGGGGATATGGAACCTGGCAAACCGGTTGATGACAGAAAATCTTTCCAACTCCTGGCATTCTAGTCTTAAGTCTAAAATTGAAACCTTGTCTAACCTGCATCATTAAAAGACATCATGACACAAAAGAAATTGAACTAAATGGCCGAATTCTGACAGATCTGCAAAGCATGATTCTAAGGATTACCCAATTTTCGCACTTTCTAAAAGACATGTAGTTCTGAATTCAAAAGAACCTTTTTTTTTTAACCCTTGGGAACAGAGTAAGTAGCTGATTTCTGACAATAACTAATATATGTGACTATACCAAAATTTGGAAATATGTACGAGTACCCCCCATGTAAACTTCTAGCAGAGTTGCAGATCTGGTTATTAAGGAAAAGGCATACTTAACTGAGCCTTAGTCCAACTGCTTACGGTCAGTTGCAAGAAACATTTTTTATACCTTTTGTTCCCAAATAAGACTGAATGAGAGAGTGTGGTTACTAGAAATGTCAAAAAAAATTCCTAAACAGAAAACTTTGGCATACCTCAGTAGGTCATTTTCCAGCTTCTTCGATCTATCAGTTAAATCTTCCACAGCCTTTGATAAGTACTGCATTTCAGTATTTTCGGAAACTTTAGGCTTATCCTCAGTCCTACAAAACAATTGCAGAGAAATTATTTCTTAGAAGGGCAAACCTAGAACCATACAACTTGAAGCACAAGAACTTATTATACACTTCAAATTTACAATCTCTCTGGTTCTCTCAAAAAACCATGAAACATGACTTACGTATTACTGTCATTCAGTGGCTCATGAGTTCTTTTGCTGCAGGTCAGGGTGCACGCATCCCCTAATGATAATTTAGCAATAAAATATGTCACACTATCATAGTACAAAGCAGCGTCTGCTGAGAGAATGGATGCTGGTGCAGGGCCGAGCAATTGCTGCAGAAACTGTGTTGTGAAGATAAGCCTTCTCTTAGATCGAAGGATCGGACGTCCATCTTCAATCATTTCAAACTCATGTCCAACCTGCCATTAAAAATGAATAATACATAAACACTTGGATCCAAAATACCTGGGAATTTTTTTAAAGTAGAATGAATTGCTGGTGTGACCCATTTAACTAGAAGCTCACTTTCTCAATCAGCCAATTGCATGCCAAGGCCCATTCTTGCTCTGCCAGACTGCATAAAAAAATGCTATCCAAAAGTTAACGAACAAGCATAAACAACCCGAGGATCAGCTGTGCACTTTAGTGAACAAAGGAGTAACTCATCTTCTACATGCTAAATTTAACGTAGGAAAATAAACGGGGAGCAATAGTAAATACCTGACATCTTGAACCCTTTTGGAACCTTCTGTCACTTTGTGCCATGGTAGAAGCTCTGATGTTTCAATTTTGCGTTTCTTTGGTCTCACAATAGCCATACTTTCATCAATGACATCTGAAGGTAACACATAAGGAGCTATAAAGGGTTCGCTTGTTACCAAATTGGTAGCTGTACTTGGCCATACTCTGTTAGCTTCAGGAGCATCTATCTGTTCCACAGAAGAACGTATGTTTAGGCTTTGCGAAGGCTTCACAAGCGAGATCTGCCCAGTAGAAGACCTAGCAAGCCTTGCATCATACATTGGTTGCATCTGCCCATTTCTGAAGGTCCCATACTGTTTAAACCAGTTCGATGCCATGCTTAGATTGGGCTGAGAAGTTTCAGCATAATTAGGTAACACATTATTGCCAATAGATGGACTCTGAGAATCACTTTCACCAAATGCAACCATGCCTTGGGCTTGGAAGGCAGATTGTGAAGAAGTTTTTACACTTGGACCTTCTCTTGCATCTGTCAGGAAATTTGTTCCATTGGAATTTCCAAGTGGCGATAACTTGTGAGCTGATGGAGAATTCAGTTCACCATCCTTGTTATGACCATAAATTGACTGCTGTCCTGCCATAGCAGTTATCTGTTGTACATCCAGATCCCTCCTACTTGGATCAGCCTCTTCATTCTTCGTACCCTGCAATTGGTGCAGCCGGGAGTGGTCATGACGAAATCCATGTGAATGTTTTAAAGCATGGCCAAGAAATCCAAGATTTCTTGCAGAGGGTGCCAGGCCATTGCTGTCACTATGATGTATTCCACCAAGATCCTGCAGGTGTGAATGATTCAACAATGAACCAGAGGCAAAATCACTAGGATCGGAGACATTCCTTACCCCTGTCTGGGAAGCATCAAATGTCCTCTCTTCCCCCTGCTTCTCTTGTGCAGAAATGAATCCTTGTAAACTCGTATCGGAAAGGCCAAATTCAGATGACCTATATCCACTGTCCTGGGTATTTAGACCATTTAGCTCCTTTGAAGCCAACGAAGTAGTTTCCATGCCAGAAAGATGTTGCTGACTTTGGTTATTACTCCACAAACTCTGCGGCTTCACTGATACTCCACCCCGTGCAGGCATGCCTGACATAAAAGGAGGCTGAGAAACTGGAACAGCTTCAAGAACAGGGAATTGTTGACCGCCAGAGTTGACAAAAATTTGCTGAGAAGTATCTTGAGATAGAGCAAGGTTGGAAGGTGCATGCTTTGCAGCAGAACCAGGTAATGTTGTCTGATTAGATGGACAAGGTACATTAAACAGGTGTTGTGTTTGAAGCTGATTCCTTGAAAATGTAGGACTGGATGTAATTTCTGCAATAGAACTTCCATGCTTATAAGACGTGGGGCTGCTCGATTGTCCCCCGATACCAACTTTATCATCCCAATGGGATCTTGGTGATGATTCATGCGATTGGGGCAAAGGTTGAGAAGGGGACAGAGTGGACCAGGTCTGATTTTTCTCTCTTAAATTAGAATCCACTTGCATTTGATTTGGATTAGTAACTGGATGGAAAATACCCTGAGAAGAGAAAAGAGTGTTTGAAATGGATTGTCGTTGAGATGGAGAAGCCAATTTCAAAGCAAAACCTTGAGAAGCAGAAGACTGATTGTAGATATGAGAAACAGAAGCTCCAGGAATTTTTGCCTCAGTTACCTCAGATAATGGGCTAAATCCAGAACGGCCAAACTGTGCGATAGAACTATTCTCCTTTGACTGATCAACCCTGCTAAGAAGATGAAGCATATTTTGACTGTTGTGGTTAAGCCATCTAAAGATTCCATGAGAATATACAAAATAGAAGAGAGAATGTTTAATGCCCACATGCTACCAATGCGAATACATAAGGTAAATAATAAGGAAGGCTGCAGAGAGAATGTACAATTTTCATATGCTAACGAATGCGAATACATGAGGTAAATAATAAGGAAGGCTGCACAGAGAATGTTTAATGTTCATTAGTCTTCAAAAGAAATATTAGCCATTTGGAACTTTCAATCCCTCATTATTCTTAAGCAAACTACCTTGTTTGTGTGGTCAAACGCATGCCAATAGAATCCTCTGATTTCCGGTCATACGAGTTGTCCCTCTGGTAGCAAATTTGCTGCTGCTCATATGTTCCACCTTCCCTCCCATAAGAGTTTTGCATAACATGAGAGCTGTTACTCATTTGACACTGTTTTTCTCCAATGCCCTCATTATCCTCCTTGTTGGTGGATATAAAATGTTTCCCGTATTCAAGCTTATTATTATTATCTTGGACTTGGTGACTGGTTTCCTGATGGACATTAGTCAAGTGTGAATTTTGCACGGAATGAAAGTTAAAAATATTTGAATTTTCTCTGTTCCTAAGAGTATTCTCTGAACCAGAATGTACTTGCTCCAATTGTCCAGTTGATCTAGAAAACGAAGTTACCCTGGAATCACCATCCCTATTCCACATATGGTTCTCAGAGTTCCTATTGTACATGACTTCGTTAATATCACCTGTTCAACAATCACCCACAATATCAGGGAAACGAAAATTAGCATCATTTCCATTGTAGGATCGAAAATGAACATTCTTACCTTGTGGTTTACTGCTTTGACTGGTCCATGTGTTGTCCAAACGCATATGTGGCTGAGCCTGCTGAGAGTTACGATCCAACCACTCGCTAGAACTTTTGGGAGACTTCTGAATGGATTCATGAGATTCATCCTGGTGAAACCCTTCTCGATGCTCAGGTGTGAATTGGATGTCTGGCTGTGGAAAGCCAGGGAAGCTAGAACTAACACTTGAGTCATTAAGCATCGGAAAAGGTTTTGAACTTAAGGAAGAGACACTCTGCAGATTGTTATCAGCCCAACTTCCTTGGTTCTCATTGTCCACGATGTTTGAAGGCTGATTACCAGTTGACAGCTCAGTATTCTGAAAAGTCAATCCACTCCACTCCTCCTGTTGGCCGGTATCACTACTAGAAGCTTCTGCTACAGCAGACTGCATAAGCGCGCTCCAGCTTCCACTTTGGAGAGAAGGAAATGAACTTTCGAATGCATTTCCAAAGCCTCCAGCCCCAATATCACTCTGCTTTCCCATAGACGAATCCCAAGTACTGTCATCCATGTCAAACAAAATCTTCTCTTCCATTGGATCGAGGGGAACCAAACCCTGGGAAGGGCCATGCTGCATTGTTTTTTGCTGAAAGATTCCCGGCCAGCCAGCTTGATCTTGCTTTCCACTGAGCTCCTGTAGTGATGTATTTGGTTGCAAGGTATCCCCTTGTTGGAGGTTACCCAATGTGGATCCACAATTTGAACCCTGAGTAATAACTTGTCCAAATACATTATTTCCCTGAAAGCCTTGTCGGGATACGAAAGCCCCTTGAGGTGAGCAAACCTGGTCCGGAGAAGCAGTTGTACAATGATCACCTACAAATGAGTTATTGAAGGCTGATGGCTGCATAGCAGGCTTCTGCATTTGATCATTAGCCCTGGTCAACAAATTTTCAGAATCATGAGACATCGCCGGAAGATGGGAATACTGATTCATAGTCCCTCTTCCACCAGCAACAGGAGTACCATATAAAGATGCATCAAACTGCTGAGGAGTAAGACCCATTGAGCTCAAAGTTTGACCTTGCTCTTGAGAAAAAATAACTCTATTAGAAACATTTTGTCCTCCTGGAGAACCACCCCTCTGCACCCAGTTCATAAACATTTGTGGTGTATCATTAACGGGTGTTCCATTGATTAGAGGTGAAAACTGAACCCCTGAAGCCTGCTTATTAATTGCAGAGAGCTGATTTACTGCATTATGTTGCCTTGCATCACCAAACTGTTGTAGTTGCTGCTGCCTCTGAAGTTCTTGCAGCTTCTTAAACGTCAGGTGCTGCTGCAACATCTGCATGTCATTGTACCCAGACTGCTGCATCGAGTGAATCTGCGGAATGCCTTGTTGTTGTCCCCTCACAAGTTGTTGCTGCCTTCCGACAAAGTTAAACTCACTGGAAGCTTCAGTAATTTCAGACCTTTCTGAATTGGTTGTCAAAGTGGGACTATCGCACGATGCATTTTCTTGCTCTGATTGATGGATAGATAAGCCTCTTGAAGTTAAAGCAAGTGGAACAAAAACTGAGCTATCATCGAAAAACTGGCTTTCCTGCAAATCCTGCCATCGAAGCATATACCCATTCGTCTCCAGATGTTGGTTTCTAGTTTGAATATGGGACAATTCCAGTTTCTGAGCCAACTGTGTATATGTTTTATCAAAACTCAAACACTCACCGCCCCGTCCTCTCCTAAAATCTGCAAATGCCACAACAGATACATTAGGGCATTCAAAAACATGAACGTAGTATTTTACATTATGCAACTGTCCTGGGGGAAAATTCAAAGATTTATTCACTATTTGGGAAACAAAAAGCAAATTCCAATGCAGTCATGACAATCAAAACATAGAACTTATAAAGCAATCAAGAAGACCATAGAAAATTAAGCCACTTGTACCTAGTTGTTGCACATTACTTGTCTCTCTTTGTTTTCCATGGAATTGATCATAAATATCAACAGGCCAATTATCGTCTGCAACTTGAGATTGACGGGAATAGTTGTCTTGTTCATAAAAATTGTGGATCCTGCCTTCAATTTCGTTACCAGGCATTAAATTCCCAGGCACCAAATTTCTCAGCTAATTGTTTCTGCGAAAAAGAGCTACGACTGTTTATGAGACCATTACGCATAAGATACCCTGATCCCCGCAATTCTGCCAGGCCCTCTCCAACTTGTCCTGCATATTTCATTGGACAAATTGAGATTAGAAGTACTGACAGACAATTTTGACAAAATATCAATAAATAAAGCCATTAAAATGTCGAAAATTTAATCATGGAAAAACCTCAAAAATACAGTTACATCAGATTTCAAACTCAAGCCGGTCTCATTTATGGAGAACCGCTAAAACAGTTTGCCAGTTGGAACCTACGACAGCAACAACAACAACAAAGCCTTTTCCCACTAAGTGGGGAAAATATATTATTCGGTTGCTTGCAAATATAACTTCTGAGAGAGAGAGAGAGAGAGAGAGAGAGAGAGAGAGAGAGAGAGAGAGCACCCAAATTTACGAATTTACAACTCTTATGAGAGCAAACCCCCGAAATTGCAAATTCAGCAGAAACTTAAGCTTAATGCGAACTCGGGATTTCGAAAAAAAAATCAAAGGCTAACCACAAAGCACTTAAACACTATCATTAAGCAACAGAAACCCAAATTAAATCACAAGCAAAACTCAAACTTTACACTCAAAAACCCTAAAAAAATCCAACAAAATCTCCACCCAACAATCAATGAAACCTCAATTCTCCCAAAAATACTAACAAACCACCTGAATTTAACAATTTCCGAGGTAATTCGACTAAAATTAGAAACAGCAAACCTCAGCAGTTCCAACTCTAATGTCCCACTCTTACAAGATAAAGCAACAGAGTGTGAACAAAGAAGAGCAAACCAGCAAAAACCGGAGAGTTGGGAGCTCACAGTGTGGTCCCAATCCAGGGGAATTAGGGTTCTTCAAGAGCGCGGACAGTACGGCGTCGTTTCTGCTTCTTTTGCAGCTCCCAATTCACACCACAGTTGTTTAAGCTCCAAAACGGCGTCGCAAATGGCTCCTTCTATCTCTCCGGCACTGAACTTTCTCTCTCTAGGACCAGAGGAGTGAGAAACCGCAATCCATTTTTCGGACCCGAAGCCGACCATAAAGCGATCCAACCAAAACACCGCTCCGAAAAATATGTTTTCCAACAAACACGCAGAGTCTCAGAAGAAAACGCTGCCTCAGGCTCGTCTTCCGAACCTCAGGTTCGGGTGTGGTTGAGTACCCGAACCTACGGCACGGGGATAGAGGCGTTAATGTGCTTCGCGTGACTTGGTGCGCCCTCCGGTTATAGACGTCGGATGACGATATCAGGGAGATCGACGGTTGATATAGTAGTGTGACGTAGGCTCTAGTAAGTGTGCGTCATTGCTTGTGGCTCGAAAGGAAAAAGTGGACGGGATATTCGGACGCCACGCGCTTTTGTGCACGCGTGGGGCGGTGCACTTTATTTTTCAAGCGGAACTTCGGGGCTTTTTCTTTTGAGAATTTTGTAGATGGTGCTTAATAAGTTGATATTTATTTTTTATTTTTTGGGTTTATTTTCCCGCCGCCGATTTAAGCAAACGATTAGGAGGGATAAGTGGGTGGGTTTAAGTGTTTAATTGTCTAGGGTTGTTATATGTTTGGGCCAAGCCACCTAACTTTTAAAGCCTAATAATGTATGCCTGAATTTAGTTATGTATCAACTAAATTTACGAGTTTGTGATGAAAAATACTTAAATTGCTGACGTTCGCTCCAGTGTAAATCATCTTTTAGGCTCCCAACTGATTCTGTTATAAGGGTTAAGGATGGACAATAGCATTCCCCTAAACATAACTTACAAGTGGACTTCTATAATCATTTATGCATGTATTAAGCGAACTCAAAATGTTTATATCCACTATAGCAGGAACGAAGCCAGAGATTTGTATTAGTGGGGACATCTACAAACAACAAAGTCACAGTTAAAAAAATTAAAAAAATTTACTGAACAAAATATTTTTAATTCACAAAGTTTTTAACACAAAACACTTATAATTATTGTTGGCGAAGTCAGTCATATTGATACTAAGAATACTTTCTCAAAGTGAGCTCTCTATGGACTCTCTGTCACCTTATGTTTTTTCTAGAATGTTTTATAATGTTGGTAAAAAAATTGTACTAAAAATATGTGATGACGGAGAGTCCGAAGATGCCCTTTTAGAAGAATCTCCTTAACATTTCCCTTGATAAAAAGAATGAACATGTAAAATTTAATTGTAATGTATTTAGGTTGGTCATTTGGATGCAAAATTGAACCATTTTTTTGCAGCAAAAAAAAACTAAGTGGGGCATCCGCCCCCTCTAGGCCTATACTAGCTCCGCCTATACACTATAGGGTAGTTAACCGGAAATAAATTTTTCCTATGTATATATGTTGGTAATTTATGCACGACATGTGAGCAACTGAAACTAGCAACAGCATCTACATAATCAAGTTGTGTAATTAATTATAATATATAACAAGATGTGGTTATGTAGTTTGAGGATAGAAGAGTGTATGTAGTAGGGGTTGGTGATAAGGGTTTTTCAATTTTCATTCTCCGTGTCCTGCCATTTATTGCCCGATGTTTCTGATTCTTGGTACACGTGTCGTGCTCCCAATAAATTCAACCAAAAACTATGGGTGCATTTTCATGCGAAGAACAGGATACAGCATTGTTTATTTATAATAATATGAATAAATAAAGAACTAAATAGCAATTAATAATATTAGTGGTCAGGTCGAGACTTTGACTCGAGTCGTCGCTTTTGCTTTGACTTTGGGATTTGTGCAGTCGAGACTTTAACTTGGATTTGTCGTTTTTGCATACCTCGAAGTTGGTGTGTGCATCCCCACGTGTTTAAATTGCCATAAGATTGAGATCACTCTAGATTTCTGTGTTTATAATTAAATCGAGATATTTGAATTATTTAATTTTAATTTTAAGTTTTCGGTAGTTTATTTCATTAATTTACTTCGTAAAAATTTAAAGATTTGAAAAAATTATATCTTTTTCTCTCTTTTAAACGGTGAGAACGTCTCGGTCCACACTCCGGTCACAGATTCGGGTTGAATTTCATTCTGCCAGATAGAGAAAGAGCACATGATGGATGGTTTTGAAAAACCCAAAATTAAGTATATTTGGTATGATAAGAAGTGTCAAGACGGGGATGTAGCTCAAATGGTAGAGCGCCCGCTTTGCATGCGGGAGGTACAGGGTTCGATCCCCTGCATCTCCAAAACAGTAAGGTTTTTTTTATGTATTTATTATTATTATTTTTCTAATCAGTTTTGGTGCTATCACATCATCGCATGGCAACAGGAACGAGAGCGATTGGGTGGCCGGATAAGCATCTCGACGTTATTGACTATCCACATGTCGTTCACATTGTTATACTATCCATACTTAATTTATAATTAGATAAAAGGTTAGTAACTAGTTAACATCATTTTGTTAGGCGATCAACCATCACATTTTGGCGTGCTGTCTTTATTAGCTTTTTAATTTAAAATTAATAAAAGTGACTTTTAAAATTATTTACCGTCAATTATTTTGGTCTTTTTATGAAAAATCTTCATTACCTTGAAGAAACCACTAGTTCAAATGAAGAAACTGATTGACAAAAATACGCTCAATTTAACATAAATTTTTCACAGTTTTACAGAATGACCAAAATGATTGATGGTGAACAATCTCATGGACTACTTCTAAATCTCAGTACCAAAGTAATGAGTTATGCCAGTCTCAAGAACCATATTTTGGCTAAAAAGCCTTCTTGATTCACAGAGAAAATTGCTGTAATACAGTTGTTTTCTTTTGCATTCTATTTGCAGTTATTGCTGGTGCCAAGAAGTTACAATTATTAATTAATCCCAGGTGTTACAAGTGTATATATATATATATATCCATTTGAATCGTACTAGACTACTGTCGTAACCACAGTTTGTAATCCGATCCTTTGTCAACAAACGTCTGCCAGCTCCCCTCCAGGTGATTCTCCTTCGACGGGTTCCAATCGAAATCTCCGAGCTTCATCACAAGTGCATCACCTATATGCGCAACGTAACCTTCGTTGTTTGCGTGGTATATCTTCACCGAGCTCCGGCAATGGATCCCGGCCCTCCTCCGAGCATCAATTAGCTCGGTTAGGATGTCATGCAGACCAAAGTCGTATAAATGGTCATAGAAAATGACAGGCTGCACAACAGAGGTAAGAACGTAAGGATTGCAGATTGCAAAGTTTAATAGCAGCCGATCGTAAAGTAAGAAATGGAAACTGGAGGGATTGAGAGCTCACTGTTCCGGGATGGGTTAGGATGTACGCGTATCCCTGTGTAAGCTTATCTCGTGGAAACGGCCAGTGACCCTGACATAAAAAGAAAGTTAGGAAGTTCATACGTTAGGAGTCTAGCAGTTAAAAACCAGTGACGGGCTTCCTGTGCTTCGTTAATGGGGATATTTCCTTTCAGTGCTTGTGTGCGCGTGCATGCATGTGTGAAAAGAGAGACCTGTGTTGATCCTGTGTCGTGGTTCTCCAAAAACGTGACAGCGCGCGAGGGCCACCATCCCAAAACTCCAGTTGGTTTACCCTGAGGATCTATTAACCTCCAGTATTGGTTATGAAGAGCAGAGTGGAGTATTCCCTGCAAAATTGCAATACTAAGTATGCATTGGGCTAAAATATGAAGCCACATAGCATAAATTTCATCATACTACTTTTTCGTTTTCCCCGTGGTCCTAGTGACATTGTTCTTAGCCAAATTTTTGTGAGTCAAATTAATATAAGATGTAGCAGATGCAGTCTAGAGTACCTTTGTTGTGACATCAAATGCCGAGGAAGTGCCGCCTGTGGCATTGATCCAATTAACAATCCGTTGCCGGTGAGCATCTAGAGAACCAAAAAATTTAGCATTGTAATATAAGCCCATAATAAGCAAAACAGTAACCATATCATTGTTGGCCGCAAAGGAGTTTTACTAAGTTAAGGAGGCGTATAATCGTGTCTTGTAGTTCACAAGTTCGTACCTTGATTGTAACACAAATTTCCATGTTCATAAGCTAAGCTGTCCCAATATTCTCCGATAGCAAATGCAGGAACCGAAGCTTCAATATATTCTTTTACATAGGTGCCAGAGAAGCCTCTGGAACAACACAAAAGGAGTTAATTGCATGCCACGGATTAAAAGGAGAAAAAAATTCCTAAAGATTCAGACATCTGAACTTTGGGTCAAACTAAGAAAACACCTTGGGCCTTTGGCGCCCCCAAAAGAAAGAACTCTCACCTTACGAAGTCAAGGCGCCATCCATCAAAACCAATGTCATTCCGAAGCCAGTTTAGCCACTCCTTTATATCATTTCGTACAAATTCCTTCGAATGATCAATATTGGGTGCCGCATGGAATATATCCCCTACACACAGCATCAACAGCAGAAGGGTACAAGGGTAAAGCTTAAATTTCTGGTTGTCTCTAAGACATGCATATGTAAACTTCATGAGGTTATGCCAACATTCCCACGCTGATGTGAGGTAGTAAATAGCATGTCTTGCTCAAGTCAAAACTGTTTTACGTAAACTAAACCAAACAATCAAGAGCAGGAGTGAAGCTCAGATTATGTCTCATAAAATTTACAGAATATTTGCTTCCTTCATTTCTGAAAGAAGGTAACGTGGGGCAAAAAAGGAAAAAAATGTTTGTGTATCACCCAAAAATCAAAGAAAAAATAAAGTACCACTTGAAGGATTTCCTTGGCCCTGAAAATTTGGGTCATCACAAACAATTGCTTCAGGCCCCCAAGCAAGCTTCCCACCAAAAATGTTCCAAATGCCATTTGGACTCTGAAATCGGGAAGAATGTGTGTTTTATCAAGAGGAATGACAACAAATATGACCGAATTTGCAACATGAAAATTGTGCTCAATGAAAAGGTGTTTCAGAATGTTTTTAATGTCATAAACAGACTAACATGAAGTTTCAAAACAGGAAATCAACAGTTTACCTGTTTATGAGCACATCTATGATTTAGGACAACATCTCCCAGGGCCTGTTCACAGGCAACATATGTTACTAATCCAACACGATTATTCACATATGATAATTAAACAGAAAATAAAAGTAGATAATATTCTTATACATATGCATAGCATTATTCTGAATCAGGCCCTATGATCTGATTAGCCAAAGACTATTTCTGTTTTGAGCCTATGATGAGTGAACTGCACTTTCTCAACAACTTTCCTTGTTGGAACAAAGACAATAAAAGATAATAATGGAAATCTCTTATCATACAAAAGTCCATTAAAAAGTTCAAGAATTGACTTTCGATGCCTAAGATTATACATACCAGTAGATCTTGAGAATGCATTTCCTCAATGCAGTGTTTAAGTTCATCCACAGTACCATATGCTGAGTTCAAATTGTAAAGGTCCGAAGGCATATAACCTGTGGGTCATTTCATACTGGTAACTGTTACAAATTCTGTACGAATTTATTGAAGAGCCGCAAACTTCATCAAATCATGTTTTCATGCTACCAAATGTAATAATGCAGGTCCTAAATATGTTTCTACAGATAAACACACACACACACAGTGCAGGTGGCATGTGAATACCTTACAAAATATTAAGAACATAAATAAAAGAAAAGTACTCTCAGATCAGGTGACTTGTTAGGAGTGCAACAATAACACCTAAACGATACCATAGCCATCCAGAATGATTATATGCATGCACAGGAATGTCTAAAAAGTCATTAATCTTGCTATATTTAATTTCGATAGCAAGGGAGATAAAAACTAAACAAATGGACGAGGAAGAGATGAACCTTGAGGAGCAACAGACTCTGTTGGTGGTGGGAACCACACTGCCGTTACCCCAATTTTAGATAAATCAGCAGCCTTAGGAGCTAAGTCTAAGTACCACTGCCTTCTCCAGCTTTCCCAATTGAAGCCTTGAAACTTCAAAAGCAAAAGAATAAGAGTCAGTAGAGAGAGAGAGAGAGAGAGAAAGAGAGAGAGAGAGAGAGAGAGAGAGAGAGAGAGTAGAAGGCTTATTTTGATCAAACTAAACTTGAAAATCTAGTCTTGCATAACCAATCTTTACTACAATTAGGATGACATATTTCTATTTCAACCAACTGGTATGAAAATACATACCACGATCTCACGTCCGGTTCCAGTTCCTGGCTCTGCATTGAAGTCTCAAGTCAGATACAGGCCTTATTTTTTTCTCAGTAACATTAAGCAATTTTGGGAACACAAGAAAACTAACCTAACTTTGTTTGTTCCTGAGTGCTCTGCCATTGTATGGTCTTCCTCTGAAGAACGTGCTCCAGAGCTTTTCGTTTCTTTTCTATTGTTTCTTTCTCACGCACATGCTCAATAAGTGTATCGCCCTCCTTTGGCTTTTCCTTAGCTATAGACCATACTTCATCAGGTTTGGGCAAATTCAAAGATCTGAACTTTGAACTCGAGGCTTCAGCTACATCGATCTTTCTTGGTGGGAACCTGGGACTGATAGCACGAATTTTCCTAGCCATCCATTGAGGTATCTCTCGGCGAGGGCCATCGCTTAAAAGTTTCCATTTCTGTGAATCATCATCTGTCAAAAGGTCTATCCGCCCACCATTAACAACATAAATGGAATCTTCATCCCCCCCACCCAGCGATCTGTCCTTCAATAATAATGATTCCGCCATTTCTGCTCTCTGTCTCCACATCTTGGTAGCAGCTTCAGATGCCTTCAGTGATCTTTGCAGTGCTTCACATCTTCTCAAGTATGCATGATCTTTCGTACGTGCCATTTCTTTGGCAGCTCCAATAGCATCCCTAATGCTTTGCAACTGAGCCTTGAAAGCCTTAGAAGAAGACTTCTTTCTTTCTGACGTATCTTTCTTCATTTTCTCTATCAAAGACATAATTTCCTCCTCTTTCTGGAGAGTATTTTTCCTACTGGTTTCCTGAAATTCAAGCAATGCTTTCTCAGCATCATTAGCTCGGACCTCAAACGCATTTGCATGTGCGAGGGCCTTTTCCAACTCCAACTTCAACCTATCAACGTCACTTCTTGTAAGCAACAACTGAGATTCTAAATCATTTACGGCACCCTGTAACATAATATTTTTTGACTGGAGGGAAGCAAGCTCATCCAGTGGACTCATACCTTCAGTATATTCTAATACTGCTTTTGATGCATGCTCACCAGATTTTTCCGCCGCATCCAGTGCCTTCTCTATTGCAAGTTTTGACTGTTCCACAATTAACAATATACTACCTTCAGTCACCTCCTTAATTTGTTTTTCTATCTGATAAGCTGCTTCAGCAGCTGTAGTTTCTGCTGCCGAAACCCTAATCTGGGCATCTTGTAGAATGTGAGATGTAGCCTGCTGGAAAGCAATTTCCGCTAACTTTTCTACTTGTACCGCAAGTTCAACCGCATCCTGTTTTGCAAGAACTAACTTAGACTCTAAGCTGAACTTCTCTTCAACTGATTCCAGCAGCTTCTGATGGAACAGTGACTTGGCTGCCTCAAGTTCTGCAATAGCCAATTCCTTGTCGTGCACTATGGTAGCAACATATTCCTGTTGTTTAGCCTCGGAACATGCCAACTCTTCAAGCAATTGATCTCTCTCTTTCTCAATGGCTTCTTGTCTAGCTTCGGCCTCCAAAAGAGCTTTTCTAGCTGTCAACAATTCATCTTCTTCTATATTCAACACTTCACTACTTCCTGAAGTGTTAGTCACGTCAGTAAAAGTGTCAATGGAATCATCCTGTAAAAAAAAATCAGAAGCCATGAGTCACAAAAGCCGTGAATACTATGAGGAGAAATACATCATTCCTTTAGCATGAAGAGACATTACCATGCTTGAAAAAATACTAGTTCTTGATTTACATAGCCAATGTGGCGTGTAGAAAAAGTTCCTGCACGAATTTTGTTTTGGTCATCAGTATTGAAAACGCAACCTTCAAATAACTTACAACAGTTTCCGCCAATTTAAAAGAAAGAAATATAGTAAAATGTCAACAAACAATGTAGGAATGAAATTATAAATTCACAGGCGCATCAGCAGAGAGAAATTACATACTTTTTTCTATTCGAATTAGTTCTGAGGACAAGAGGACGCCGCCCCAGGCGGCTTACACTCCTATCATACTTGCAATGTGGACCTGAAGATTCAATGGGGCAGTGGTGAATAAACCCAACTGCCATTTCAGGCAATGAAATTGTACCCATCTCTCCCTGCAAGGAATTAAAAGTTTTGATCTTCACCAAGATATTAGGCACACAAAAACATAAAAACAAAAATATATTATCTTGTTCTAACAAAACCCAGATTCATATAATTTAAGTTCCACAATTTTCAATTACAAGTCAAATTTAACAAATTAAACAATGTAAACCCAGAAACTTATTTCATCAAATTAAAGAGTATTTACAAAAAATTTACTTCAAATTGTTTATTTTACAATAAAATATTACAAACAACAAAAATAAAAATATGATTTTTTTTCCAAACAAAACCCAAATTCTACGATTTCAAGTTCCACAAAATTCGACTACAAATTAAATTTCAAAAATTCAAGCACTAATAACCCAGAAAACCAAATTCATCAATGTTCAAACTACACACACACATGCATGCCTACATTAACGATCACACGACATTTTACAGAAAATTCAAACACTTATAAGATGATTTGATCCATATTTCCTTGAGTTGAGATTCCCAATAAATTCATGCACACAGAGAAATATAATTACACAAAAAATGAATAGATATAAAAACCTGGTGGAAAACGGGGGAGCTAATCTGAAGGGAGGTGGAGGGACCCCATGATTCTGGGAAAGATAAGAAAAAATGTGGGGAATTGTTAGTGTGGATGGATCATTGGATTAGGATGCGAGAGAGAGAGAGCAGAGAAATAGGAGGAGAAGGAGATGTAATGGCGCGGAGACTGGGAAGCCTAAAGCCTTCTATGTACGGCGTTAAACTGGCATTGGAAAGCGGCTTCCACTCAAGTTCTGGGGATCTCCATTGTCTTTGACCATCCTTGTAAAGTTGTAGTGACATTTATGCCCCTCAATATTATGGGCGAGAGAGAATTCAAAACTATTTAATTTACGTGGAGGAGAGTTTTGAACTTGAGTCTAAAGAGATGGTTGAAATTTCTTGGGTAATTGATCTTTCAAAGAATTGAGGACGAGTCAGAAATTAGACTATCAAGGGGGTGTAAATATTAATCCGCACAAGTTGTTTTACTAATACACGCGAGACGGGCGAAATTCCTCGGGTAATTATTCTTTGTTAAAATTAAGCAAGTTTGAAGTTTTAAAAATATTGTACAATCAAAATACGGACTAAGAATGAACTTTTTCACGAGCAATCAAAATGTTATTCCCCCAACTTACAAATCCAATTCATTTCTTTAGAAGTCGAATTCTTGATGTTTTGTGAGCTTTGCTTAAGAATCTGAGATAAGTAAACATGTTATTAGAGTTTTAATTATTAAAGTATTTATTGGCAAACATGAAAATTACTTATATTATCACTAATTAATGGTACTTTACTCATTTGCAAGGGTAGTTCAGTCATTTTAACGGTTGGGCTTACACTCACGGGTTCTCGCACGAGCACACCGGCCCACCTGTAAAAGGAAGCTCACTTTTTCATTTTTTTTTAAAATTGAATAAAGGAAGCTCACTTTTCCCAAATCTGACTCCTCTTTAATATTAAACCCGTGGAAAGCATGGAAGACAGAGACAGATCTCCTCTCGCTAAAGAAAATTTGAGATCCGTCTTCCTAATTACGTGTCCATATGCTCTAAGAGCGGCTTAAGCTAACAATATTTTTCGCTTTGTGAGAGGTAGTTTATTGTACACAATTTTATTTTTGTTTTGAAAAGAAATTGTTTTTCAAGACTCGTGATGTTTAAGCCACAAAGGAGCAATTATTTTATTGCGTCAGGTATAAAATAAAGACTTCAAAATTACATAAAAGAAAAGAATAACAAACATAAAACTCGAGAAAATGAAGTAAAAGGTAGAATTCTTCTTCATTATTTTTGTAATGGAATTACACACTATAACATCAAGGATTTCTAAAAGAATATCAAATTGTGTCAAGAAGTCGTATTCAACCAAAATATCTCCTCACCATGCATGCACCTTCTTGACCTCGCGGAAAATACAACAAACCCTAAGCCAAAGCCTAGCCTAGCCTAAGATCTCGCGGAAATTAAAGAAACAATCATCAGAGGCCGCCGCCGCCTCCTCTTCCTCCTCCTCCTCTAAGCTTGACGATCTCTAGAGTTTCATGTTATCGTTGTCGTTGTCGATGGTGAAAACAAAGTAGAGAAAGACTGCGATAACAAAAGGTACGAGGCGGCAGATATCGGCGACCTTGTAATTAGTAACGTGACAAGTAGGAGTCTTGATGGGGGGGACGATCAGATTTCGACTCCTTCCGACCCTCTCCATCGTACACAGGTGCGAGTAACCGCTGGAAATGAATCCTCTCAAGTTGTTGAAGCCCAACGAACGGTGATCGATTTCGAGGCCGCTCGCGTGGCGGAAATCTTGTTTAAGACACGCCAGTGGATATCCCATGGTCCAAATTCTTTCAGACTCGCAGAGGTCGTCGAGCAGAATGAGAAACCACAGATCAAAGTGACGCTGCCATTCCGGTACGGCGGCGGCTTCCATGATGTGCAAGAAGCACGGCAAGAAGAGGGAGCGAGAAAGAGAAAGAACGGAGATGAGAGAGAGAGAAAAAAAGAAAGAAGATGTGTGAGAGAGAGAGAGAGAGAGGCAGAGATCTAGAGGGGGTTTTGGAAAATTCAGAGAGAGAAAGTTGAAGGCCAGTGTGCTATGAAAAACTATGAAGAAATGAACTAGCTATGTACGGCTATTTATAGTCTCTCTCTCTCTCTCTCACTCACTCTCTCACTCTCTCACTCTCTCTCTCTCTCTCTCTAATTACACTGATCAGTTAAAACTGCCTCTAACAAACTCATCAACGGAATTCAACCGCCCCTAACAAACTCAGCAACGGAGGTTGCAGGGGCAAAATAGGAACTGGAAATTAATTAACCGAATTCTCGCGCCAAAATCCATTCCCACAGTTAGGGGTGGCAACTGGCTACTGGCTACTGGCAACTTCAACCCAACCCACCAACCCGACCCAATCTAACCCACCTGGGTGGAGACTTAACGAGTTGTTAAGTTGTTAATGGTTTGTAGATAATATCGTTTATTATAAAAAATGTTGTTAACGGTTGAACCCATTAATCACCCACTTTCTTCTGTTGGTTTCAGGTGAACCCGCAAACTCTTTTAAGCATCTGTTAACTTAGGCTGGTTTTTTAAATTTCGTTAAAACAAAAAATTTATTCTCCTCTCCCGTCCACTTGGATTCTCAGCTTACACAGTTGCAATCCTCAAGTCCTTCAACGCACAGAAACCTTTCAACATTTCAATGTTCTCGGGACACAAAGCAATACGCTATACAAGTAGAGTGGAAGAATTTTTTTCCTTTCAAACATCCCTCCACTTGCATAATGAATTATAGCGTATATGTTCGTATTTTGGGCAAACGCACGCCAAAGAACGACGCTAAATTTCAAGACTGATAAAATTAATGATAGAACGGACCACCGTTTACAGAATTCAAGCAAACCTCCAAAAGTACAAAGTTAACAAAAAAAATGTAAGATATAAATCATGCAATTGTAGTTCGAGCACACGTACAAAGAAGTCAGTCTATTGCTACTGCTCAAGCCATAGTGTCTGCCTTGGACCAAAAAGTAGCTCCGAGACTATATATCATCCGGCCATGCGACAACCGAGCACCAAAAGTCACGGTCAAACATCCCCCGTAGACACAATACTCAGATTGCCCCCATTCTCGCGACCAATTTCCAGACGATTTAAGCGATGCAGAAGTCCTTCCATCTTCAAATCACTCTTCTGCTTATGGCTGAAAGCAATGGCAGAAATACTGAAATTATCCTCACGCAACAGAACTAAAGCAAAACATATCGCGACAGAATCTTTGAGCTTTTAATGCCACATATAAAGTACAGCAGAAAGCAGGATTATCAAATCAACACAAACTTTTAAGGCAAAACTCATCTATGTAGAAATGCACCCAGACGGACAAAGAAAGGTTTAAAAGAGATAGATACGTTGTCTTGTTCCTCTAATGTGCGTAGTTATACGACAAGTTTCTGTGCCTTGATAGTCGGGAGGGACATTGAATTTTCCAAATAACCTATAAAAGTTGGAACTTTTACCTCTCACAGCACAGAAACCCCGGAAGTCATGCAAAGCTTGAAATCTGCACCACCACTAAGCACGGTATCACCCTTCCACCAGTCAGCACATAGCGCCTGAGTTACAGCAAAGTTCACAGTTAAGAAATAACACTAACGACAAAAGGAAATTAAAATGATAGAAAGAGAGAATAATGTTGTACCTTGTCCTTGTGTGAATCAAAGACAAACAAGGGCCACTGCAAGAGAAAACACTATTATTGAGTAACAAATTCATCTAAAGGTCAAGCTGGGCAAAAGTCGTGAACCATTGTAAGAAAACAAAAACAAGGAGGAGGCATACAGCAGTTCTCGTATCCCAGAGCAGAACTTTTCCATCATAAGATGCAGAGACTAAATGAAACGGAGACTTCTCATGCCACTTGCATGCCGTAACCCAAGAAGTGTGAGATGAGAAAGTTTTGATAGAAGCAGAAGTTCCTAGGAAATAAATAAAACCCCCATGTCAGATGTTTGTGTTCTTTAGTTTGTTTGTGTGTGTGCTGAGAGAGAGAGAGAGAGAGAGAGAGAGAGAGAGAGAGAGAGAGAGAGAGAGAGAGAGAGAGAGAGAGAGAGAGAGAGAGAGAAAGAGAGAGCAGAACACTTGAGTCGTCCAACGGACCTGGTTTACGAGGATCCCATACCCTGACAATGGGGTCAGAACCACCAGCGGCAATCAAAGCAGAACCTTCACCTCCAATATCAATGCAGTTGAGTACTTTATCATGGTACTGTCACGAGGAGAATGTTACCACATACACATTTAATAACTCTGAGAGAGCAAATGGCAGGATGTTGTGTGATTTGATGCCACAGAAAGTATATAAGCATGATTGTGAAAAAAGACTTCAGACAACAGAATGCTAAGGCTATTTGCACTTACTATTGTCGACGTGGCTGTGCCTCTCTCGACATTCCACTCTTTAATGGAATGGTCCCACGATGCAGAATAAATTGTTTTAGGCTCTGGCCACTTCACAGCAGATACACATTGTGTATGGCCTACTAGAGAAGAAACAGCCTCACCCTGTGACGTATAATTTATCCAAACTATCAATTACCAGGGAAAACAATCTGGCTCATTACCACAACCATAATTATCAATTACCACGATCACTGATGCAATAATCTTTTAAATCTCAAAAAGGTAAACACTTCATTGATTTCTAGCTGAACAACTCTTTAATAAATCAAAAAACCAGTTAGGCATCCCCTTCAAAGAATTAATTGAACTATTTTTCTTACATAGTCATTTCCTTTAAATAAATTAATCTTTCCATTACTTCTACATTAGATCAAAAAATATTGTTTTGCATAACATTATGAAATTTAATTCATAGGCAGAACCAAAGAAACCATCAAGAATTCCCTAGTGCAAAAAAATTTCAATCAATAACAAAGTGATGAGCCATTTGCTAGGGCTCGGAAGTTGTACATACCGTGTGCATCCTGAGTTAAATATTTAATAAGCCTGTCCCCACTTAGTCAATTGAATGTCACCCCAAAAATTATTAAACCCCTCTATATAAAATTTAATAAATAAGCATATCACATACCTCCCACTGCGATTCCTTTTCTTGACCAGTCTTTTTTCTTTTCTTCGTTGACACAGTATCACCTTCTGAATCAGGCTCATTTGTCTGCCATAAATTGATAGTAGAATCCCAAGAGCCTGAACAGACCTAATCATATGTAAGAAGACAAAAGAAAAGGTAAGTTATAGACAAAGCCCAATCTCATGTACACTACTTATCAAATTACATATTGGAAATCAGAAGTAGACAAGACCATGTTTCCAGAGGTCTGAGCAGCAACACTTTGAACGGCTGCTGTATGTCCACGTAAAATTTTGAATGCTCTTATCTTCAAAGGATTTTTTCTTGTCTCTTCTGCATTGAACTTCCCCAAAAAACAAATAATAAATATTAGTATACACATCATACTACCCTTGTGATAACAGTATGGTCATCCAATTACCTTCCACAGCCTCAGTGTCCGATCTTTCGAAGCAGTAGCTACGGTAACACTTTCTCCACCTGCATAAGAAAATGAATAACAGCATAAGCACTTGTGACAAGATAATATAGATATTGGGAACTGCACTACCTAATCAGCTACCAGGTAAAAAACCACCTCCTAACACACAAAAATTCATGCACAGAAGTATCCCATTAGACATTAAAAAAAATTCGAATCCAAAAGCAAAAACAATGAGGATGCCATGTTAAATTGGTCCTCGAAAACCCAGAACTGAAAAAATGGAAGTAGTTGGCAGTGCCAATTGACATTCACTAAAGAGCTGATTAAAACAGTATCGTGGCCACATTCAACAAGGAAAAAGCCAATTATCAACAGTTAGATCTTATAGCTACCTTTGGGATTGATTATACTAACTGAAGTAACAGGTTCACTGTGTCCTTCCAGAATATGTGTACATGCTCCGGCAGCTTTCCATACCCTAAAAGAAGACCAAATTCAACAAAAGTAAATATCAAGCTTCCTTATTTTGGGTGTATCCACATGAGAAATCATAAGGTACACAAGAAAAGAAAGCAAAACATTTTAGAGCAATTACCTTCCCAAACCATCGTAGCAGCCTGTCAAAAAGAACCTGCCATAGAATACAAATTACAGGAGTTTCGCACTAGTTTAGGGCCAAAACAAGAATATCAAATTTAGGATAATGTTTCTGAAATAACTTCATATTGCACCACGATCCAAGTTAACATATTAAATGAATACCAAACATTCTGAGAAATGACAATTGAAGGTTTCCTCTGAAGAGACTTGGAGTAGAACTGAAAATAATACTTTTCAAGCTAGCTATTCCATGCCACTACTTAATAAGAAAACCTAACTACAACTCAGCTCAAAAAAAAATTACTCTAACTACCCAAGCCATGCAGGATAAGAGTTTATTGCTACACACTTTAGGAGCAACCAAGTATTTATAGACTTCCGTGAAGATATGAAGTACAAATTACAAATTGTGATGGGCATACCTGGGACTAGAACCATCAACTGCACTGACCCAGTCATTATGTAAAGAAGGTTCTTCTTCTTTGCGTGGGACCACAGCCCGTATATATTCGATTTCCAATATCCTCTCCTGTGATAATCATAAACCTATCGTTAGATATCAAATAAAAAAAGGTGGAAAAAATGACAACGACGAAATAAACTCATCTAAAATCAACTCGTTAAAGCAGCATATTCAACACTAGACCCATTCCACTCTAATTAAGAAGATAGCATCCACACTCGACACTAAAATTTAAAATGGACCAAAAATAAATCCGATTCCCAACTCAACCAGTATATTAAAGCGCAATTAAATAATCGATAAACCCAATTTTTTCCTAGTTGTGAAACCAGAAACATAATTGCAAAACTCAATTTTTTCCTTGTTGGTTTCTTAAGTATCCAGTTTGGAGACTCTGAAACAGACTTTACAAAATTCCGAGGAACTTTACGACGGAACTTGAAGCAATTAAATCCTACGTCCAAAGTTACACCTAACGAAGTGTAACTTAGAAATCCCGTCTAATGAACAAAAAACTATTTTTCGTTTTTCAACTTCACTTTATCTCGTTTTAAGATGGAACAAGTAAATTACAAATCCCGCGGTGAAGCCTATCATTAACCAAGCTGATAACTTTCTAAATTCCGCTGTTCCAATCCCGTCACTTTTGACCATTCTCTCAGTATTCCTCTCTATTTCCATGTTGCTTGCAATTACATAAAAGCTACAGAATTTTATCAGAAAACTTATGCACACAATTCACACAACAAATTGCAAATTGAATCCGAAAAATCGGAGATACGCACCGCGGAAATGTTCTTGGCGAGAAGGAACTTTTCAAGCGACATTCGAACCAGCTCATTCTTGATAAGAAAATCGAAAGGCTCCGATTCCCAATCGGGGTTTCCTGATCACAATCACCAAACATAGCTTCAGAACACCAAAGAGCAAAATCCTTTTTTTTTTCCCTCAGGCAGGAGCCAATCAGAGAAACAATGGCGGAGGGAAAAACATGTGTCGGAACATGAGAGGTTACCTGATTTGATGAGGTTGTTGACGACGGTCGAGAGGCCGAAACGGGTGAGATTGGCGGGGATGGAAATGGAGGATTCTGGAACTTTGTAGGGGTGGCCGAGGTCCGTTTTGAAGCGGACGAGGACCAGACGCGACGGCTCTTCGGAACTTCCGTCGGCGTCCATCTCTCTGCTTCTCTGGTGGAAGAGATTGTAGAGAGAGAAAGAGGAGGAGGAGGGGAGAGAGAGGTGCGAGTAGGCTAGCGGCAGGGTTTAGGACGGAAGGGATGGAAGGAAACTAGGGTTTAGTAACAGAAAGAAACAAGAGCCGCGCGAAACGCACCGTTTGGTTTGGAGACAAATTATTATTTTTATTATTATTATTTTTGGCCAAATGATTAATTTGTTAGACCACTTGCAAAAATTGATATCTTAAAAAAAAAAAATATTCTCACTTTGTTACAGTTAACTATTGTTTTTACTACCCTTAGTTTTTTTCGTCTCAGTTTTATACCTAAAATTTAATTTTTCTGACACGTTCTTAAAAATTATATTAATGTGAAAAAGATATTCGAGATCCCTTCCCTTATTTTTCAATATAAGGGATATTAGAGAAGCAGAATTCGAACGCAAGACTTCTAATGCCAGACATTTTAATCATAACTATATCTCGTCTCTAATATTCATTAATATTTCTTTGTTAACTGTTCCGGAGCCTCGAATTCGAACTATAAAAAGAAGTGTCTAAAGAAAAACAACAGTATTGGCAAAAAGAACAATAGGCCTCTTAGCAGGGAATTAGTCCCATAAGTTCTGCAGCAGTCCCCCTCAGCAACGATCGTTCCGAGCAAACTCTGCAATTAGTTTTGCAACGGAGGCGGGATTCTCGACGTGAGGAAGATGACCGGTATCTGGTATCAGCCGCATGATTGCAAACGGAAGCTCACAGCGTAACCTCTGCATTTCATTGACAAGGAAGAAGACCGAATAAGTAGTGCATGAATGTTGACATTTTAGGATGTCTTCCAGTTTCTACTTTCTACATTCTAGCACGCGGTAAAGCCTGCGGTCACACAATACATTTAGCCTCAACTTCTCCAAAATGCTTCAAACGGGCCTATCGATTTCAACAATTTATCGTTTATTCAGTCTCTTGGACACTCTAATCAATTACCAAATCTCTCGTTCGCTATTTAAGATTAAGAGATAATTTTAAGTCCTCCGTCTTAAAATGATCGTGAAACATGCTCAGTTTAAGTATGGCAGCAAAAGTTAAGTAGCAGGTAGCGGCTCAAAACTGACCAGTATTTGTTTATAGCTGATAATATTATCTTGCTCGCTGCAAATCACAAGCACTTTCTGCTTCACCTGTAAAATACGGTTTCAGAATGTTAACTTGAGGAATTCTGTTTACCACTTATATACCGTATTCATTAAGATGGTGAGGCGAGAGTTTACCTGTTTTATTTGGGAAATAACGTTATAGCCCCCGCTAGTCATAAAACTGACTGTTGCATCTTTCCACCAAGGCTGCAGACAGTGTAAGCGCCCGACCTGAATACAGCATGATCTCTGTTAGCTCATAGGACAAATATGCCAAGATAAAAGTTTCGGCAATATACTATCTGTTCCAATCAGTGTGTGAACAAGAAGAAGTATTATTTGTAAAAACAGAAAATCTTACATTAGTCCAATCAAAGGTCGTAGCTAAAGAAATGCCGTTGAAGGCCAGCATATTTGCATAGAAGCGTAGAGGGGTGCTCTTCAACAAAGAAACCTGATGAATGAAAAGATCAGACATTAGGCAAGCACACTGAAAGAGAATTCATGTAGGATTGAAAATACCGCTTTATGTGGACACCCACCCCAGCGTAGGCTACAGCTTTAGGTAACTTTGCCATGTCTCCGGTGCCTTCTGCATAGACGCTTGCATTGATTAAAACCAGCTTTTCAACCTGTAAACAAAAGGTAAAATCAATCCATCAAATGCTCACTATACAAGTTCTTAAACGACGCATCTATGGCTAAGGAGCTCAATATGCCAGACACCCACAGCTACTGGATAGTGGTATGCAAAGTCAATTGCAACAGAACCACCGAGGCTTGGTCCAACTAATATCATCGGTCTTCTGATGTACGACTTCCAAAACTATAATTGAAAAGTGAAATCCAGTTTAACATAGCAACATATCAAAACCATTGTAGAGAGGCCGAAACAACGTTTACTGGACCAAAGAAAGAATAAAGAGAAGGAAATCACATTGCATAGAAACCTGATAGAGGTGATCACGCTTGGATGCCACATTGCATGGTGGACGCCTTTCTAGTACAGATAACAAATGATTAAACAGAATTAAATCAATCACTTGTGGCAAGAATGAAACAGGAAGTATACAACTCGATCAAGCCGAAAAACAAAGAGGAAAAGACAGGTAAATGAACCTAAATCAGAGAAGCCCCACCCAAGAACATCAATGGCCCAAGCCTCCAACCCGGCCTCTTCAAGCAGGGGGTACACACACCTCCATTCTAAACAAGAACTAAAAGATACAAACATGACGAAACATGTTCAACACGACTTCACATTGTAACGGTCAATCTGCATTTTGCAAGCATTACAAACCTGTCAAAGCAATGGAGAAGAACCACCGGATTGATCTCACTTTGTTTTAAAGGCCTTACACAACTACTCATAATACAACTTTCAGACGACCCAATCTGCAATCGCAACCCGCTTGCGCCATTAGTCAATGAATAACTTCATAGTGGATGAGAAAATTGTGAATCATCAGTTCATCACACGCCAGATACAGTTCCAATGAATATTTCAACTCAACCACGTACTAAAAATCTTAGATCCGCCATTGATTGCAGCTAAAGTTAACCAAATTACTACATTGTAAAATTTGAACTGAAAATATTAAATTTTCGTCTTAAATAAAAACTTATAACTGAGAGGTTTTAAGTTCGATTCTCGCCAAAAGACGAATTTGAATCTTAGTCTATTGTGATACTAAGTCAACTTCTCTCCATTTAGTGTAGATAATATTGTTTGTTCAAGAAATAAAAAAATAAAAACTTGGAAAAATTAGTACCTTTGGCTTGGTTATTTTGTGATTTTTTTTTATTTTTACTGTTAACTAGAAATAATTAAGTAAATAAATATTCAGAAACCATAATTTCATGACATAGAATATTCCCACCCTATGAATTGACTATTATGACCTTGGGTCCAGTGACCACCGTCACAAAAAGGCAGAAGGACTTCGTTGAGTGACGACAAATAACCAACACCTACTTCGAGACAAGACATTCTCGAAGAAGATGATGAAGATGGTAAAAATGGAGCATCCCTTTAATCCGAAAGAAAGTAATTTTCGTACGATTATTTTCTTCTCACGACGTGTATGAGAGAAAATAATGTGCGGAAATAATTTATTTGATGTGAAAATATGTCGCAATAAATGACATTAAACATATATCTGCCAAATGTGAATTAGATCAGTTTCCGACGTCCATTAGAGTATCGAGTGACATAAACAAACAAAAAAATGAGAAAGCAGTTAGTGGGTTACCGGCACAGGGAGCCTCTCCATCCTCCGAGCCAACGTTCTGGCGTACGGGTCCTTAATTTTTTCAACCTCCTTTGGAAGAAACGATGGGAACCCATTATTTGTACCTGCACCACTCACATTACTCACCACACCCCTGCTGATCAGACCCCTCAAGCTTCCACCTTTCTTACCCATTACCGTACCCGCCGCCGGATTATTTGTACCTGCACCACTCACATTACTCACCACACCCCTGCTGATCAGACCCCTCAAGCTTCCACCTTTCTTACCCATTACCGTACCCGCCGCCGCTTCCGGCGGCGGTGACGGTGGCGCACACATTAGCGGTATCATTCTGGTTCTTCCGGTGACTTTGCAGCAGCAGAGAGGCGTGCGGATTTTGCAGCTGGTTTTTACTTTCCACTGGAAGTGAAAACATATGGAGAGAGAGAGAGAGAGAGAGAGAGAGAGAGAGAGAGAGAGACTGTCAAATAAACCAAACTGAAAGCAGAGGGATATTTCTACTTGGATTGCTGAGGGCTCGACAGCAACGTTGCGGTGGCAAAATTATCAAATTATTTTCAGCCGCACGATTCTATGAACGGATTGGATCAGTTTGAGGATCTGGACCCTTCCTATTGTTTGTGGGCTTCTAAATTTCTATTTGGGCTTATTGTCTAATTTTATTGGGCCTTCGTCCCAAAGTCCAAAAAGAAAAGAGAATAAATTATAAATAAAAAAAGGAAGGGAAAAAGAAAAAGAAAGGACCGGGTCATCAGACATTGATAGCGGATTATCTCTCCGCCGGAAACCGTAAACCCAAAATCGGCAGCAATGACGGAGGAGAGTGGAGCTAGGGTTTCCTCCGACGCGCCCAGCGATGCCTCACAAACAAGGCAAAGGTACCGTTTTTCTTGTCCCGCTAAAACCCTAATTCCTTTGTTACATATCAATTTTGTATTTTTATTAAACCCCAGTGATTTTTCTCTCGATTTTCTTCTTCCGCTTCAAAATTTTATTTTTTTAGGGTTTTGTTCATGGACTCTAGATTTTTTTTGCCCCTTTTTCTGGTTGCATGGAGGGGTGTTTTAGGGTTTTTATTATCTTGGGAGCTTTGTCATATTTGCAATTTTGGTGTTGCTTGTTGTGAAATTTGACTATCAATTTATTTATATTTGTAAAATGTTGGGGAAAAATAATTTTAGAATATTTGACTTGAGCTACATTTTTGCATAATTTTTTCTAACTGGTATTGGAATTGGAATTTTAAAGATGGAAGGATAAAATTTAAAGTTCATTACTTGAAATAGTTTGGGAATGATGTCTTGGCTTTACTGATAAAGTTGCACGGCCGGTAGCGTTATCGGAACCATGATCTCCATTGGCCAAAGTTACAAAAGATAATTGAGTTTCATTGTTTAGTGTAAGATGTCTAATTGCGGCAGTTCTGTTTGGGCGAGCTTGAGCTCGATCTTGTGCATGTTACTGTCTGTTTGTGTGTTTAAATCATGTGGTTCACGAAAATATGTTAACCTTTAGCACTTGGTACAGGAAGAAAAGAAAGTGGGATCAACCTGCACCATCCTTCGTTTCAGCCGGTTTAGCACTGCCTGGGGCTCTCCCAATGGGAAATGTGGGATTTCTTGGTGGGATTACAATTCCTGGCGCAACTCCGGTTACTGGTGCTCTTTCGATGAATCCAATTGCGGCCAGCTATGCTACCATACCTCAGGCATATCAGGTACCTCTGATCCCGCCACAGACTGCCACAGTCATTCAGAAATTAATTCAAGTGAGTTCACTTTTGGGCATTTTTATTTACTTTTCATGTCTTTAATAGACCTATTTGGCATTTAGTTGATATATGTGCATGAGGATTGAGAGAAACTTTCGCCATCCATTCAAGATTTCTTAATTCTGGCATATATGTGTCGTCCACTGCCCCTGCCCCCATATGTTTTGGTTTTTGAATCAAATCCACTTTTGATTTCATTGTTCTTTTCTTTCACATAATTCAGTATTCCAATTGATTAGTTTAAAATTTCTTCTTTGTTTTGTTCACTGACTTGCAATCTAGCCGAAGATTCAAGATGAGTTAATAATAGCACGGGAAATTGTTATTAACGATGCAGAGTCTTCAGTTCGCTACAAGTTGACAAAACGCCAAACACAGGAGGAGGTGTTTTGTTTTTCTTTTTCAAAATTTGTATTTCCTAAGATACTTTATTTATTTTTCTTTGAAATGGATGGTTCTTTTCTTTGAGATTGATGGTGTATGTTACTCGCAGATCCAAAAATGCACTGGAGCTGTGGTGATAACAAGGTTGGTTTGCTTTCAATGTCAGTTCGGTGCATTTATATTTGTTCTCTTTTCTTGCTCATAGATCATTTGTGTAACACATATAACGAATTGCCTTTACAGGGGAAAGTACCATCCACCAAATGCATCAACTGATGGTGAAAAGCCATTATATCTTCATATATCTTCAGGGGCTCATGTAAGTCAATTAGCTTCATCTGCATAGTATAAACTATAAATTGTTGCCGTTGAAAATCTTTCTGTTTATGTTACTTTATAATGGATGTTTTTGTTTGGTTATAAAAGTGTGTAATAGATTTAGTTGTTCTGAGAATTTCTTTTTGTCCATCCATGATTAGATTGTTTTTCTTAAATTATGTGGCATGATCATACGCAAGTTATATTAAATTTATCTCATTTGTGTCAACTGGCAAGATTATATAGTTAAACAAAGATCATTATAATCATAAACTTTGGGCCATATCACCTTTTGAAAAACCTCCTTTCTTAGCCATCTGTTAAAGTGTCCATCTTTAATAGAAATTTCCATGGAGGAATTTTGATTTGGTTTGATCATAATCATGGCTTGCCAGTTAAAAGAGACAGCAGAACGTATTTTAGCAGTTGACCGTGCAGCTGCCATGGTTGAAGAAATGCTGAAACAGGGCCAGAATCCAACTATGAGCAACGGAGTGATGGTATTATCTCATTAAATGTCAGCTTTTATGTGGTATTTAAATTGATGGCATAAGTTCTCTACACTATGTTTGGATGGAGAAATTTAAGATTACTAAGGAATTTTGAAATGACGGAAATTGAAATGACGGGATTTTATTTTATAGAATTTGTGAATTTTCTTGTTTGGTTAACCTAAAAAAACAATGGAATTGAATACGGAATTTGTTATTTTTAAGCTCTCAATCATAGAAATTGAGAAATGACACCTATTTGCATGTAATTTAAACTTGGGAATTGAAGGTCTCAAATTCCAAGTTTTTTTCCAAGCGGAAATTCTAAATTTCTATGTTTATGAATCCAAACAAGGAAATTGGTGCATGTCAATTTATAAATTCTAACTTTTACCCAAATTCCAAGTTTATTTCCCTCATCCAAACATAGTGTAATGGAATTTGATTACTCAGGCACAAGGTACTTGTGTATATTTGGGCTTTGACGCAGATCCATCATTGAACATTGCAGCTCGTATACGTGGTCCAAATGTGAGTTATTTTGTTCCTCACTTTTTCACATGTCTTATCAATAATCTTAAAAATTTCTGGGTTCAGTGTATTCTTCGTAGTTGATACTTTTCAACTCTCTTTCCATCTATTCTCTTCCTTCCCATCACGCCTCCTCTTTTTTAGCTCCAAGGTGCTTGAATTTTGTTAGAACTGGATTTCAGTTTAGATTGTATAACCCTATGTTAATTAGTGTAGCTCATTTAATTTGTGTCATATGAATATCATGTTGAAATTGCTTGTTTAATTGCGTGTGTTGTGCGCATTTATTAATTATAACCTTCATGCTTGTAAGCATGATTAATTTAATTATTTTGAGCAATCTATTTAAAGTTTATTTTGCACACGATGAAGATACGTGATTCTAATGTTTGAAGCTTTCTCTGACATCTCCGTACAATTGGGAGAAATTGTTTTTGTGTTGGTGGTGGTCCGGTTTTGTACATGCAGGACCAGTATATAAATCACATTATGAATGAAACAGGAGCAACTGTCTCACTCAGAGGGCGTGGTTCAGGAAATATTGAGAATGTACATGGCGAAGGTATCACCTTCTTTATGCAGTATAATCTTATTGCAAGGCTGCTTCCAGCATAGGGTTATTTCGTTGGTTATTGTTACGAATTTTCTCTGATTTTGCTTGCAGAAGGACAGCTACCGTTGCATTTATTCTTGTCAAGCAATAATTCAAAAAGTCTTGAAGATGCTAAGCTTTTGGCAGAAAATCTTTTAGATACAATCAGTGTAGAGTGTGGTGTCTCCAGGTAATTATTTTAATTGTCGGGCATTGCATGGTTAGAAGTGTTCAAGTGTACTGACTTCTTAATTAATATGACAAAAGGCATGCTCTCTCCCTGTTTTAGTAATCTGTTACATTCATTTTGGGAAATGTATTGTGTGGTTTACCTGTATTCATAAACCTTTCATTATTTATCAATTAGACATATTCATTGTTTCTGCTTCTTATAAAAACATATTTGCTTCACCAGTATGTAGAACTTCATTTTGTTATGGAAACAACTTTGAATGTAGGATTCTGCCGTTTCTGCTCATTGCATGAAATATCCTGTTTCCATTAGTTAGTTTGTTTTCTGCTGTAGCTTGTTCTTGGGTATGGTACATAACGTTTTGCCATTTTCTGTCATAGGGTTTCATCATCTAAGGTTTATAGTGCTGTTGCACCCCCACAGCAGGTATATAGTGCTGTTCCACCACCACAACAGTTGGCCGGGGTTCAGAGTTCTGGAAGTGAGGTAAAAGAAATTACAAGTTTGGTGTCTCCAACTGTGGGTTCTGCACCAGCTCAGCCAGTTTCCTCTGTTGGAACCCCTGGTGTCGCTACTGTCTTTTCTCAAGGGACAGTTTCTCAACCTGGAGGATTATTGAACAGTGCGCAATCTCAGGCGAACATTGGTGGTTATCCCCAACCTCTATTATCTAGTGGAACAAGCTACAATGGATACGCAGGGATATATCCTCAAGTCACACCTTTGCAACAGGTTGCTCTGGCCCTTAGACAGTCATCTTCCCCTATCACTTCTACAGTTGCTCCCACAACATCAGCCCCAAGCACTGAACCAAAGATGAGTGTTACCTCTGGTTCTGAGAAGGAGAAACAGCCTCCACAAAGGCGGAAGTTTCAGGAGTTACCAGTTGGTCCTGCAAAAGTCCATCAGGTACGAGTGCAAGCTTCTTGGTTGTTTGTATTATTTGAGGGACACCCTTGTTGGGCTCACTTCGCATTGTATTCGATCCAAACTGTCTAGGCTTTAGGTCTTCCATCAATGACCATCATTACAAAATCTCACTAAAATCCTCATTATGTAGCCACTCAATAAAATGGTTATCATTTTAGTATTTCTTGAAATACCATGTTCATATTTTTTTTTTTTTTGGCTAAACTATGTCATAATGGTTTCGGTTTGTCTAATTTTTTTGCAAAGATGATCTTTGAGTGAATACCTAAAAAATAGACAGTTTGGATCATTAAAATAAAATTTGGAGCATGCCCAATAACGTGTCCCTTAAATAAGGTTAGTTAAGGGACCCCCCAATAGAAAGGGACCTTATAAGCAAATATGTAATTAACGTGTAGATATAATTTACTAAACTTAGTCGAGTCCAAGTTTGTAGAATATAATTACAGATAAATAAGTCAGAACTGGAAGTCTTTCTTTAGGAATTTTCATGAGTCGGGAAAAAAGGGGCCTCTTTTCTTTGTTTACTTTTCTTAAGATTGGCTGCTATGAGAGGGGTTGTATTTCATGTTGATTGCATAATTTTTTGTTGAAAGCTTCTTCTGCCTTCATTGGCTAAGAAAACAAAGACAATTTGTGCTCACAGAAACACTGCTAACTCTAGGTTGAACTTGGTAATGCTAGGTCAATGTAAGGTCTCTTGCTTAGCCAGTTAACTTTCCGTATAATATATCTATATCTCAGCTTGGACACAGGAGAGACTAATTTGCCTGACATGACGGTGGTCATTGGGTGGCCTTCCCATCAATTTGACTAAAGATACCAAAAATGACTATATACCTTTTAGTTACATTGTGTTTTCTTCAGCAACAGCATGATCATTTGGATAGATGGATGTTGATAAATGTTTAGTTTTTCTTTTAGCTAATATTTTATCACTGTAATGTAGTTGAATCTTGTACTGACTTGCAATGCTCGCTATTCCAGGTATTTTCTCTGACTTTCTATGAGGCCGATACTGAACCTATCTATTGGGCCACTGGTCTGTATTTTTCACAGGGTTTTCGTTTTGGTGGTGCCATTGTGGTTGGAGCTTTATTCTGCAGACAACTTAGATTTCTTGCTGTTTAGTTTGATGTTATATACTTAGGTCAAGTTACAAAAATATATTTTGTTTTCTATTTGTCATAAGTCAATCCAGTGTTGGATTTCTTCATTTCTTGACGAGCATCCTAGTGTTTCCTTCTTGTGCTGTCACCAGCAGCATGCACAGCCAAACTCCCTAGAGAAGACGTACCATCACAACCATTGCCAGCTTCACTTGAATTTCATGAGATCTCCATGGTTTTGATGATTCAAGAGTTTGAAATGCAAATTCTGAGCTAATGATACTTCCAGTTGCATTGGCACAAAAAAAGCATTGGTGTTGATGGTTGAAAATTGGCTGTGGATGTTGGTGGGTGCCACTCATGGAATGCTTTTTTGAAAGGAAATGTAGTTGTACAGATCAAATTCCATGGAGCCATTATTGATTTGTACTTGCTTATGGAATCCGTCTATACCGGCTCATGTAACATAATATTTACAGCTACCTTTTTTTATCCTTTTCCTTCTGTACCCTAACGAGACGCAGTATGCAACTAACCTTCTATTTCCACCTTTATGACTTAGCCATTTAGAAATGTTAGTACTACTGTGCATTAAGAGAACCGTGATACGCATGTGGTTAAGCTATAGAACAATTTGTAAACTTGTTCAATGATATGAAGTCATTTTTTGGATTAATTTTCTTAGCGGCAACTGTCAGTATTTAATCTTTAGATTATTGCTCAATTTTTATTTTTTTACATAAATCTTCACTTTTTTTGGTTATTGAGCTGTTAGTTTTTGCTTTTGGTTTCTTTTCTTCCTAACTGACTGCAGGATTTGGGTGTGAGAAATGTATCCACGATGCCAGCTCCAAAGAAATTGGTCCAGCCGGCATCCAATGGAATGCCACCTCCCCCACCTAGAACCATGCCTCCACCTCCACCAAAATTTACCTCATCAACACAGGCTGTTAAAGTGCCTGACAAGAACAATGTTCTGGAGAAACCAAAACCTGAGAATGTTCCTGGTAAGCACGAGCTATGATTTGATGGGATTAGAAAGGTTATTCGTGTGTGTGCCAGTGGGCGGGGGTGGGAATTAGAAAAATGGTGGAATTGTTTGTTGTCTGCTCATTTCTGGAGTTCTGTTTGTGATAAACTGAAGATGTATAGAGATCTGAAACGTTTTTGGTTGTTTCAGACACTTTGGTCAAGCTAATGGAATATGGTGACGATGAAGATGATGACGATGAGGAAACTAATGAAGAATTACCTAATAACAACTCCGGTCCAGTGACAGCTCGAAAGCCTTTCTGGGCCTTGTGAGTTTTCAATTAGCATAAACTGGTCAGTTACCGGCAACAAACTAACGTCTCCTGCTCAGAGTTTCTGAAAATACATGCCAATGAAGACCATCCACCAGTGCGGTGGGCTAACAAGTAACATCGACATTAGAAAGTTAAAAGGCAATGGGTTTTTACTGTTTTGTATTTCCGCAAATTCAAGATTTGCCTGCTCTCGGCATCGTTAGAGTGATTAGTAACAGTTTTTCTGTGTTGTAGTTTACCAGTTAGTTTTGATTAGATGGTCAGCTTGTGAGTATAACATTCGCTGCCAACGGTTATATAAAGAATCGTAAGATCGAAGATAGTATCGATATGATATGAATTTTCCGCGGTTTTTGTATTTCCCGTTCAACACAATTCATGTTCTGTTCGAAACAATGCAGTTTAAGAATAAATACCCTTTTAATTGTGCATTTACCTGTTTGAAACCATGGATAGAACAAAAACTGAATCTGCCCAGTTGAAGTTGCTTTTTCCAGTGGTTGACTATTTTCGACTAATCGATACCATAATCCCTTTTACGAAAAGTGATTTCTGAGCTTTCCTCATCTGGTCGTGCATACCAATGTTAATTTCGAGAAAAACAAATAAAAGCGACATGTCGGCGAGGAGAAATTTTTGGATTCGGCTTTTGACCAAACCAGGTCACCGGTCACCCATACAGCATTGATACAGTACAACGGTCCAGTCCCTCTTGTCTGAGGGGTACAACCGGTCTCACGCGGGTTCTACCACCCGGTCGTGTGCTATACAAAGCTGACGGACGCAAGAAATTCTCCATGACGAGACAAATAAAGGGGAGGACTAGATCAAGTAATTTGAATGGGGTCTTGGGAGGCTTGACCCAGACCTTAGAGCCCTTGGGGCTTCTTCTCAGCCACAAAAATCAGAGACATGGCAGCTCTCCATCAATGTCCCTAACCACCACCAGGGACTACCATTACCTTAAATTGATGGCATTTCCTAACAAAAGCAAACTTTTCCAGGGACCTACATGTAATAAAAGTTAGCAGTCCGGTCCTTGTCAAATGCCAGTTGGCAAATTCTGTCAACCTGGACTGGACGAAAAAATGAAAAACATTGTGACCAGAAGCTTGCGACTCCAATTTGACAAGTCTTGCTGAACAATCTTGCTGCGACTTGGACCTCGACTTCGAGAGGGAAACGTGGAATGCAGCCAGGAATATGTGCACGTAACTCTGTCTCGCTCATCACGTGACTTCCTTTACCTTGTCTGTGATATCTTGTTTGTGAGTAAAAAGCTTGCTCAACTGACGAGTGAGATAGAGACAAGGATGTATATCTCAGTTACATGGAAAGTACCTCCCCAACTTCAAATACAGTATACTTTCGAGCCTTTCTAGGGAAATTTTTCGTGCAAACTGTGATTTATCACTATATGTCTATCTCACGCATCACGTGACATGATGATGAATCACTGATTACACGAGATATTCTTCTTTCTATCACTTTCTGAAACTTTAACTTGGTATCATTGTCTGAGTTTGTAGCAGCAGCCGAAGCAGAGGACTAAACACAGAATCACCACCCAAATTTGACAAACTATAGAAAAGGAAGAGAAACAGATTTCACCAAAATCACATAAAATTTCATATGAAATTCTACACCATTGAATCTTATATCAGTCATGACATCCAATGCAGAGGTCACAAAATTGAACCGGATTCATGATATTACAACGCTACACACGCGAAAACTACCGAGGGAAAGAAACCCTTTTCAATTTTCATGGGGGAGTCCTGACCTGTTTTAACAATAAAAACACGCATGAGCAGCAGAGTAGAACACAAAATAAAAAGCCGTCATCTGCTGTAAATAATATGACAATGGTGACTATACCATCTACTTTGTCACCTCCTGCTGGAATTTTGTAATGATTTCGGGGATCCCTCGAAGAGATCCAAGAGGTAATTCTGCAAATCGTCCGCACTGTACTTGATGAGCTTGTCACTTATGTCATTCAAATGTCTTCCCACGAATGTCCTGTAAGCTTGGACTACATTCAGGGATGCATAGATTTGCACATCTTCCCGAAGCTGAGGATCCGGAATGAGCCATGTTGTTTGGCTCCTGTAGATCTCCTCGAAAGCAAGATAAAAGCTGCGAAGCCTTTCCTTGAGGAGGGTTTTTGAGATAGAATTTGAACCGGGATTCTGAATGCCCTCCTCTTTGAGTAAATTAAGGATGGAACTCCAACTAGATCTCTGGTAGTTCATAGCATGCTGTTGAACTTTCCCATTGCACTTTCTAAGCCAGCTGTCTCCAAAAATGAGCCTCAGTTCATCCCCCTTAACCTTCTGAGCCATGTAACGTAGATTGTTCATAAAAAATACGTGTTGCAAGGAAGGATCCTTATATAACCTGGACTTCTCTTCAAGGTTGCCTTCCAGAGTTGAAGTAAGTGATCGAAAGTGAGGCACCAAAGGGGAAATCCTGCCTGGAGAATCAGTGGCTTTGTTTTCCTCTTCTGAGGTAGGACTCGTGTCAGGAGACAGCGAAACGGAATCAGCATCATCACCGTCCTCAAAGAGCAAATTAAAGGTCTCTCCATAGTCTGTGAGAGTCCTCAAGTAATTCATCACATATCTGGTGAGAGGATGTATTCCTCCTCCGGCAACAGGGTTAGTCGAGGGGTTTGATGCAATGGCGCTCTCGAATTCACTAAATGTCGCCTTCACAGACTCACCCAATTTCATCAGAACCTCATGACACTCAATTCTTATAGAAGAACCAGCCTTGTCTGCATATAAAGCATCTATATCGGGAAGAACATCTGCAAGCACCTCATACATGTCAAGAATGCGGAACAATTTTTCAGGTTGGTGGGGGCCAATAGACATGGCTTCACCAAAATTCAGAAGCTGCAGCATTGAAGCCTTTGATGCCTCAACAAAACAATCCAAATAAATCGGTCCCAGCTCCCCAAAAATCTGATCACTGAGCGATTTCTCGCTAGCTAGATAAACTCGCACGAAGATCTTCATTCCCCAGACCCATCTTCTGATTTTGGAATTCAAGCAGCCCCACTCCATCTTCAGCACATCCTCAATACTCAGCTTCTGGATTTCGAGAATGGAGAGGCACTCATCCAATGCCTCCTTTCGGATGATGGTATAAGCTTGCGTACATTCCTGATCATAATCGCAATTGAACATCAAATTTGCAATGCCTCTGAGCTCAGGAACTACATCGGGATGAACCAATTCAACGATGACTTCCTCAGACGCTCTGCTGACACTATCCCTTTGAAGTGAGTCCTCAATCGAATCATCCCCAAAAGAGATTATCGAGCTTCCATCCGTAATATCCTCTTCACTTGAACGAAATGACATGTGCTCGGGTTCAAAGGGTTGCCTGTTCTGAACAAGCATGTACTTGAACTCTTCCTCTAGCCTAGCCATTGCTGTCTGAAGAACATCACGAGCTCTATGCAACACCTCACACTCTTCATCATTTTTATCCAAACACGACGCTTCCAATCTTTCAATCAATCTCCGAGCCTCCTCCACAGCCTTGATATACTCCAGAGACTCATTCGGACTCGAATCCCATATCATAGACCGATCAGCCTCCCACCTCATGATCCTCTCCTGAATCGAATTAAGGCGATCTGCCACCTCAGTTACCTTCTCGTCAGTTCTCTCACTGAGTCTGATCATGCTGGATAATTGGGTGCCAAGATTAGCCAGAACCTCCCTCTCACCATCTGTAAGGTTCTTCTTCGACCCCAATGCCCTCGCTATGTTCTTCGCCGAAGCAATCAAATCGCATTCTCCTTCCATTTCCGGGTTCACAGATTTACAATCCCCCCTAACCATACAATAAACACACCCAAAAATGAACCAACAAATCCAACTCAAATCTTTCCGGTTTTCGGATCAAGAACAAGAGTTGAACTTCAGGCCCTTCCTAGTTCAAAATCCTCACCACTGTACTAGAAACAACTTCAGCAATTGAACCAAAGCCCTCCAATTTCTTCCGAAATTCAGAAAAGTAAAAATACCCTTTTGGTGAAACTCCAAAATCAATACTTTTGAATCCACTCAACTAGTCTATGTTGAAAACTGGCAAAAACCCAACAAACAACACTCTCCAAAAACCAAGTGGGAATCCAAAGGCGATTGAGGGTAAGAAAAGTCCTGCAAACAAAAGGACCAATCTTTTTGTTGTTAAATTAGAGAAAAACCAATCTTTTATTGTTAAATTAGGAAAAAGAACCAATCTTTTCAAAAAGTTGGTCATCGGTGGCAAAAGGAAACCACCATAAACAATAAGATGCAGAAAAACCAAAAGTTGAACAGAAAAAAGCAATTAACAGTAGGAAAAAGCTTACCTCTTTCTCTTTGCAGGGTTCCAACTTTTTGCAGGTTGCAGATTTGAAGTACATACAGACAGGGAAAGCAAAGAGACCCCAGAATTCCGCTTCAAAAATGCTTGAAGCAAATGATCTAGCAGCCGGTAAAAGCAGTCAAGAAATTGTGCGGATATAGCGGTGTAACTTTGGCACTGAAATTATCTCCAGGAAAATACAAAGAAGCCCAACTTTATCGGATAATTTTGTGTTCTATACTTTTCTCCAATTGAAATCTTTGGATTTTATGGGGTATTTTTTTAATACCACCAATTGGGCTTGGGTACTTTGACCTTCTCGGTTTGAGTCTACCGCTTGACTTGTGTGCAGACTACGATGCTTAACTAAGAATATTATATCAACGACTGAAAGCTATTATTTCATATTATTTCGAGGATTAAGATTTATTCTGAATTTTTTATGTTTGTGTCCTTAAATTGAAAGATTTGAACTACTTAATTTTAATCGTACGGCTTTCATTAGCTACTCCACTGATGCACTTTACAAAAATTCAAAAAAATTGAACTATTTAAATTTCTTTCCCTCTCTTGAACAGTCCAAGTCTCGCAATCCACGACTCAGAAGGTAGAGATCTAGATTACAAATATAATACTAGTCTTTTAATTTTTCTATAAGATAAAAATATAGTATAATGTTACTCTTACCAATTACCATGGTGGTGTCTCCACTTCCCATGTGGACAATATTTAATAAAGCCGTCCATTTCACATATTTCGATTTATTTTGATAAATAACACACACCAACTCCTTGTGCTTGAAGAAAATTTCCACAAACCAAAAACCTCTCTACTTTAGTAGTCCTTTTGAAAACTTATATCACTAGTTTTCGTTTACATAATTCATGCCAAATTAAGTTTTAAAAATAATACTAGAGTCGTCAAATTTAGTCATCAAATTTGTTTTGATTTGTTAATATTAATGTGTATATTAATATTTTACTAAGTGTACTCCAGCTTGGTAGTTTTCACAGCATGTCTAGGATTGAGCCCTAAGATTTAACGGCGGACTTAAAAAAAGAAAATTTATCAAATATAACTAAAAATTAACCCTTAATTTCAAAAATGTCAGTTTTTAAAAAAAATTCAAATATATCAAAAATTTCACTTAAATAGACACAAATACCTTCAGTTTATAAGAATAACTAATTGTTAACTAAAAGACTTCTTGTGCTATAATCAAGTGTTGCTCTCAATAATATTTTCATTTTTTTCGTTTCTTTTCCAAACGAAGAACAAAAGTTTCTCTCAATTTCATATTTTAATAAAATAATCAAAGATAAATAAATAAAAATATCGATGTACTAAAAAATAAAATAACTAAAGAAACCTTGTGATCCTTAAATCTTTCTTCATATATGTAATATAGCATGAAAAAATAAATACGAAAAGGACTTTTTCATAATTCCAAGCTGCCCTTCAAGTACGATATTACATACTAGCTTTTTACAGTATTGAGAAAAGCAAAAATGTTGAGCAAGACCAAAATTAAGGAAATTAACCAACAAAATTCTCATGCTAATTAATTAGGTTTTATCATAAAGAGAGGATTAAGAACATTGTAAAGAGTAAACAAATTAAGCACAAAGTAAAATATTGCTGCAAGAATGCCAGCAACAAGAGCTCTCACAAAAGTATTTTTTCATTATTTATTAAAAATTAAAATTGGGAGGAACATTTGTTCTTGGTTTAGAAAAGAAATGAAAAAAAAAATATTAGTGAGAACAACTCTTGATTATTGCACAAGAAGTCCTTTAGTTAGTGTAGATGATATCAGTCACATCCCCGCCTGGGCCTCCACCACATCCCGCGCTCGACTCCACCATCCGCTTTGAGCCCTAACCACGCCCTCACGGTTTTGTTTCTGGGAACTCACGAGCAACTTCACAGGAAGTCACCCATCCTGGGATTGCTCGCCCAAACTCGCTTAACTTCGGAGTTCCGATGAAACCCAAAGTCAGTGAGCTCCTAAAAGGCCTTTGTGCTAGGTAGAGATGAGAATATACATATAGGTACCGTTTGGTACGTGGGACGGAACGGAACGGGACAAGGCGTTCCATCCCACATTTGGTACGCCTAAAACGGGTGGAACACGCTGTTCCACGGGACGAGTTTTGGGTGAATTTTCGTTCCGCCTCACCCCCATGAAACGACTCGTTCCACATCAGTGGAACACAAAATTATAACATCTCCATCTCCTTCTTCTTCCTCCTCGTTTCCATTCGAGGGCATCTTTGCTTCCTCTCCGTTCCGTCCCGTCCCATTCCGTTCCGTCTCGTCCCGTCTGCATACAAAACGGTACCATAAAGATCACTCCCCTGGGTGATGTGGGATGTTACAATTCACCCTCCTTAGACCATCTCCAACCCTTGGGCTAAGAGTGATGTTAGACCCACCCCATTGTCCTATTTTCCCACCCACCTTATTATCCCACCCACCATAAAAAATTAAAAACTTAACATTTTATTTCCCCACCCACTGTTATTCCTAAAATAACCTTTAAAAACCGCACCTCCAAGAACTAACTTTACACCAAAATCAAGATTGCAAATCTTTGGAGAAACCCAGAAAACTTATCTTGTGAAAAATTAAAAAGGGTGAAAATTCACAACCTTGAAAGCCATAGTCATTGGTTTTGTTGTAGTCAGATGCAAATACAACCAATTTTGTTTTATTCAAATAAAAATGAACCCTAGCTCGAAAATTGATTAATTCCAAAATTAATTCGAATACAAAATTGACAGTGGAAGCAAATAGAAATCATAAATAGACAAAGAGGGTAAAAAGGGATATTGGGTGTGGAAAGGTTATGCTATTTCAGTGATGCAATTTGGATTATAGGTGACATAAGATTTGGGTTGGGTAAGAGAGAGGGAGGTCGAAAGAGAGGGAGAGATACGAATGATTTGAGACTGATTTCCGAGATAGAGACGGGAAGAAACAATGTAACGGTTGGTGGAGAAGCCGAGAACAGAGAGAATGGCAAAGGGAGAGACGGTGGGGGAGAGAAACATGTAGGGATTTAAAAGTCTTTTCCTAAAAGGATATATATGTCTTTGAAATTTTTATTCAAATGTGGGTGAAAAAATAGGACAATGGGGTGGGTTTAGTAGTTCTCTTGGGCTAAAAGCCAAATTTTTTAGCCCGACAAATTTAGCTTTTAGCCCAGAAACAGTTTTTCTGCTCCAACCCTTTCTAGCCTAAAATTTTAGCCCGGAATTATTAAAGAATAAACTTATGCTATTTTTTTCTTAAATTAAATTTAAAAAAATAAATAAATATGTAGACTATCGTAAATTAATTTTATGAACATTTTAATAAAAAAAATTTTAATTTCGATAAATATTTTCATTCAGTTTGGTGGAGCCCACACCAACTTCTGGGCTAAATTCTGGGTGGAATCTGGCCTTGGTTTAACATTTAGCATTTAGCCCGAATTTTCCCCTTGGGTTGGAGTGAGTTTGGGGGGAAATTTTGGGGGGTAATTTGGCTTTTAGCCCAGGGTTGGAGATGGTCTTAGGGGCCCGACGCCCTCATTGGCACACTTCTAGCCAGGGATTGGCTCTGATACCAAATTGTCACATCCCGGGCTTGACTCCACCATAGCACGATATTGTCCGCTTTGGGCCCTAACCACGCCCTCACGGTTTTGTTTATGGGAACTCACACGAGAACTTTCCAGTGGGTAACCCATCCTGGAATTGACCTAGCCCAAACTTGCTTAACTTCGGAGTTCTGATGGAACCCAAAGCCAGTGAGCTCCCAAAAGGCCTCGTGCTAGGTAGAGATGAGAATATACGTATAAGGATCACTCCCCTGGGTGATGTGGGATGTTACAATATCATTTTTTTTTTAAGAAAAAAAAAGACCTTAAATGCGATCCCTAGCTATGAATATTCTTTAACTGAAACCTTGTTGGTTTTCAAATTTTTATCGCAGTCTCTCAAATTAATGCGATAATTTATTTCTATGTATGTTACTATGTTTTTTAAATTAAAAATTGAAATTTATAGTTGTTTATATTAATGAGATTTTAAATTAAAAAAATCATAATTTGTGGGATTAAAAATATTAAAATATAAATATACTATTGTGTGTGTGTGTATTTATAAACGTGGGTACATTCATCAAAAAACCAAAGAATTATTATACCAAAATATGGGTACATTCTTCAAAATCACAAAATAAAGAAAAAAGATATTAGGCATAATAACATTAGTAAATTTCTTCGATTAAACTTGACATGGATATATTCTCAAATCAAAGAAAAAAGAATGTACCCATATAAGTTTAAAAATGGATTCAAAAATTGAATAGATTTTATATATTAAAAAAAGGGTACATTTTACATATAACAAATTGGTATATTTAAGAATGAGTACATTTTAAGATTAAATGTCACATCCCGATCTAGTCCGCATAACAAGATATTGTTCGCTTTGGGCTAGGCCTTCACAATTTTCTTCTTGGGTTCTTGGGCCATCCCAGGGGGTCATCCATCTTGGGACCACTCTCGCCCAAACTCGCTTAACTTCAGAGTTCTTATGGGATCCAAAGCCAATGAGTTCCCAAAACACGTCTTGCTATAGGGAGGTGGACATGTGCATATAGGACATAGAGGATCCTATCTCCTAAGTGATGTGAGACCTTACAATCCACCCCATTAAGGGCCCAACGTCCTCGTCGGCACACTTCTGACCAGAGAGTGGCTCTGATACCAAATTGTCACATCCTGATCCAGTTCGCATAACAAGATATTGTCCGCTTTAGGCCCAGCCCGCACGATTTTGTTCTTGGGTTCTTGGGCCTTCCCCAGAGGGTCACCCATCCTGGGACCGCTCTTACCTAAACTCGCTTAACTTCGGAGTTCTTATGGGATCCGAAGCCAGTGAGTTCTCAAAGCGCGTCTTTCTATAGGGAGGTGGGCATGTATATATAAGGCATAGAGGATCCTCTCCCCTGGACAATGTGGGACCTTACATTAAAATTTTGAAAAAATTACGTGAATGGGTACATTTTTTTTAAGCTAATGGGTACAAACTTATTCTAATTTTTTTATTTATTTTGGAAATGTTTTGAATTGAAAATTAGTTAGGAGTTTAATAAATGTGTGAGTATTAAAATTCAAAATCAATTACTAATTTGTATTTAAAAAAATTATGTAACTGACATGTAAATTCATTATTACATTAATGCTAGGGACTTGGATCAAAATTTGAAAACTAATAAGGTTTTAGTCAATAAACATTAGTAACTAGAGACTAGATACTAATTTTGCTAGTTATTCATATAAACTGAGGGTATTTATGTCTATGCAAGTGGAATTTGAATGTATTTGAAAGTTTTTATCAAAACTGACATTTTTGAAATTACAGGCTAATTTTTTGCTATACTTAATAAATGCCCCTTAAAAAGCAAACTATAGACGCTTCAATAATTAAATTTCTTGTGAACAGATTCAAATGAATTAAATAATGACATCATTTTGCGAACAAAATTCTGTGAAATTTCTTTGTTAGTTTAAATTTGCGTTGTTAAAAAAATGCTTAAGTTTTTTGCAACGTTTCAATAATTCATTAAAATATTATTATTTTTTAAATCAAACGTAACGCATATTAATACGTGCGAATGTATGTACTTTTCACACATGAATATTTCACATATTTTTCAAGAAAGCTATATCACAACACTTTTAACATACTATAACTATCTCGTATTACCAAAACTAGTGGTACTCAATTTTATAGCGAAAGGTACTAGTATTTCCTTTTAAAAAATAATATTCATCTTTATTTGTAAGTAAAAAGTATTACGTCTGATTTTCAGTAAAGATGAAATTTGAACTATATTATTGTTAGCCCATTATAAGGCTTAACTCACTTTCTTGTCCTTTAATGTAGATAATATCATTTGTTAGAAAATTAAATTTTAGTATTTTTATTTTTTAAATAACTTTTTATAAAGACATTTTCTTAATAATTAAATTGATAATGAATTTTGAATTTCTGTCCTTTTCCGAAGCAGAAAAGTAAGAGCCAATTATAATTAAATTAATAATGGATTTTGAATTTCTGTTTTGGAAGTCAAGGAGAAAAGTAAGAGTCAATTATAATTAAATTAATAATGGATTTTGAATTTCTGTTTTGGAAGTCATTTTCCGAAGGAGAAAATCCCTCCTCACTGTCAATATATTGACGACATCCGCCGTTATCTCACCTTCACTGGCTTCCCATTTCACTCATCGTCTCAACTTTCAATATATATATATGCCCTTTAAGCAAATAGGCATTAGTTGTGGCCCTTGTAGGACTCATATTCCAACCGTTAATTTTTTTGAAGTCGTAAAATTTTAATCAAATTAGAAATATTTGAAGTATCTAATTAAGTAAAAAAAAGTTGACGAACATTATGTTTTAAGAAACATTGAAAATTTCACCTTGGCAATTAAACATGCAAATAGTTTTGGATTGAATTAAATTTTTGGAGAGATGATCTATATATATATATATATATATATATATATATATATATATTATTTTATTTTCATTTTGTCAAACAAAATATCTTCTTTCCTTCTTATTCCAGAAAACAACGTTTTTGAATGAGAAGAGGCGAAGTCATTGTTGTCCTCTAAAAATGTTTGGCTTCCAACCAAACTCACAAAGTCCCAGTCAACCCTCCAAATTCATGAATTTGTAATGTCACACCAAAAACATTTCTAAGATGCAAGTGTATGAAATCCAAATGAAGTTCTAACCGAAGATATTCAGAAAAGTGTTGTTGTTGTTGTTGTTTTTTTTTTTTCTTTTTTTCAACCCAATATTTTATCTCCGTACTATTTTTTAATCAAAATTTTAACTACAAATTTACTTATCTGTAAAAATGAGCAATAATAACTTTAAAAGATATATAATAATAATAGGTTGGACACATAAAGGTAACATGAGCCCTAGACCTACACAGAATTGTGAAAGAAATGGACAATATGTAAGCCGAATTTGCAAAAAAAACATAAAGCATGAGGATATAAGAAATTCTAAAAGGAATAAGTGTGGATGCCCTTTCCAATTAAAGTTCATTCATTTATTAGTAGATTATCGTTGAAAGAGATTTCGTAGTTAGGAAAATAGCATTTCAATTTTTTTTAGAAATAACAATGAATGGGAAAATAACATATTAAAAGTTATTTTAGGAATAATAGTGGGTTTAAAACTAACATTTCAATTTTTTTTAAACTTTTATGGTGGGTTGGATTATAATGTAATGGAAAAATAGGACACCAAGATGTGTCTAACAGCTCTATACGTAGTTCACTATAACATCATATGAAATATTGGTTGTGACAATGTGCTGTAGATGCAAGATATGTTACTTTAATTTAATTAGCATACATCTAGTTGGAAAAGGACTAACTAAATGATGTAGTTGTTGATGATTGAATTATTATTTAAGTGTTGACTAACGTGCTTATTTCCTATTAGTTACACATTATTAGATTTGCAAACTTGGTTTATAAATTTGATTTCCGTAGCATTATCCTAATATAAATTAAGGGAACGAACTTTGTTTCATTTCTGGACTTAAGGATTGGATTCAATCGGCGTCACTCAAGGAGTGGCGCTTTGGTTACCAGAGAACGCTTCCAAAGGCGACCTCCTCCATGCAAATGGGAATCGGCGGTCGCTTCAATTTAAAGTCAATTTTCATTACTTATGCTTTATAAGGTTACTTATAATGTAATGTAGAACATATGGAAGAATGCATCCAAGAACAACACAACAACGGCGAATCCAGCAACACAGTTCAAGCATTGTAGATTTAGACTCCGAGGTCGGATTTTGACCCAAGCATATTGTTGTGTGAATATTTGAATCATCACTTGACACTCGAATAAGAATCAAACAGCCCCATCAATGGAGTTTTACACTTGGGTCTACCAAAAAGTCACACTAGATGGTGGGAAGCAAGCAACCACAAATTACAAACTACACCTTTTTCATATTTCAACCCATATGCCTATCCTAAAACATAATCATCCTCTCATTTCTCTCTACCTGTTTCTCAACACTAGTGGAACATTTTCTTGTCAAGCTGGGAGGACAATAAAAATTCAGAAGACCAATTGGTATTAGAATTGACAAGGAATAATTTTTTTTTCCTTTTCATGTCTTTATATTTATCTTCTTTTTATTTTATTTTAATTCTCATGAGGATTTGGGAAGAGCCCTCCCTTGAATAAATGATCTGAAAAGCTCAAGAGCTGCTCTTGGCTTGAAAAGTGGAACTTCATGACCTGCTCCTCTCACTGTTGCAAATGTTAGCCCTTCATATACCTCTGTCCACCCTCCCACCTTCACAGCATATATACCATAAGTTTTATATATATAGTTATATTAATTATGTATCCTTACTCAATTTTACAGTACCAGATTAAGAAATCAAATAATTAAATGAAAAATGTTTAGTCAGAACTTTGATTGAGGTTATTTTACTGACCTGCTTCTTAGTATACCAAGGGTACCATGGAATTTTGGTTTTCAATTTGAGTCGTGCAAGGGAATACCTAGTGGCTGTGACTGGCACCACTGAGTCCACGTCTCCACTATATATACATATATACATATATGCATCAGTTTAATCAGTCATACAAGGAAAGAGTTTGATAATAAATAAAACAGTAATTATAGAGGTTAAATATATACCTGAAAACCCAAATCCTTAAACCAGCAGCTATCATGTCCTTGTAAATAGGAAGAACCGATACATCCGTGTCATTCCAATTTCGATTTAACACCTCACTGCAATACATATAAAAAATAATTACACAAATTAATCAGCTGTTAACTTAAATATAAACCTAAGCACTCCCTCCAACTCGAAAAAGAAAAGTAAAATAAAAATGCTGGAGTTGCATTGATCACCTGCAAGCAGTCCACTTATAAGGAATTTTGGTTATGTTGGCATGGAGAGCTTTCTGTACATCTGGCCTGTTGTAATAAAGTTCAGCATATTTCTCCGTACAAGGATCATAGCCGGATATTTGCCGGAACATCTTGAGGACAAAAGTAAAACGGATTGATTTGTAAGTACGTTCTTTTAATGTGCAAATAATCACAGATACTTTACGAAAATTTTGTATTATGCATACCGGTCGATGAGGCAAATGCATAGCAGAAATAATCAAAGATCCCAAATATTTGTATTATGCATACCGGTTGATGAGGCAAATGCATGGCAGTCTGCCTTGTAGAAGTTCTTGTGCTTCCATCGGAGTTGTTGCAGGGTGGTGCGTAAATGTTGTACTGATCTATGTTTCCAAACTCTTTATCCATGGCGTAGCTGTACAACGACTCACATTGATCTGAGTTCTTCTGCCTTCTAAAGTCGCATGTGTTGATCAGTTGCTTGTAGGTTTTATCGGAGATCATTGCATGGCTCCACCAGTACGTCACCGTCCCTAGATTATCGTAGTAGTTGTCTGTCACTGCATTACCCACCTGCATTTTACGTTAACTATTTATCTGAGGTATATTGACTAGTACGTTCGACAGTATACATCTACAGCACGGAAAATTCTATGGTACAAAACTCGAATGATCGATCACAGAACATTGTTTTAACTCGTGGATCTCAAAGTTTTCTCACATATTCATACTGTAGAGAGTTTTGAACTATTAAACGTGTTCATATTGTTATATGGCATACACGTTCGTACAATAAAGTAACGTTAATCAAATATATAAGCTAGAAGTAAATGTTAAATGGATTAGAGATGAATCAAATTTGATGCATACCATTATTCCTTTAAGATTGATTGGGTGTTTGGACTGTGAATTGTAGGTCAAAATTGCTTTGGCTAGCTGAGGAACATAATGTCCTGCATAGCTCTCGCCTGTGAGATATACTTCTCTGCCCTTGTATCGTGGGAATCGATCCAGCCATCGGATTATGAATTGCAATGAGTCCCTTGCTGAAATATCATTAGCACCCCTTTAATCAGTTTCCCATACCCTAATTCCAATCCAAACACAAAAGAAAATAAATAAGGTAATGCTAGGAATTGACCAAAATTTTAAACCAAATGATGTATTATCAATAGAAAATAAGTACATTAATCAACACTCCAATCGTCAACAACCACATCATTGATTTACAAAATTTGGTTTAAAAATTTAGTCACGCTAGCATTATCTAATAAATAAACCACGGTAAATGAAATATATATGTATATATTAATTGAGTAGAGACGATTAATGGGAATTGTTATTAACTACTAGCAGGAGATATTTTTGCTCACCACCTTTAAGTGACGATGATGCTCATCATCCTATTTATCATCGCTGGATGAGTTTAAATTTAGAGATCAATGTAGTGGATAGACACAAATATCTTAAACTCGTTCAGAGAGTTGTTACCATCACTTGAGGATGGTAAGCAAAAATACATCCTAACTTAGCATTAAAAAACAATCATTATGCACTCTTTCACTTTGTACTGTTTTTACTAAAAATGAATGACGGAGACTCAAATAATTTCTTAGTGTGTCAATGGCAGCCCCACCAAATTAGTATTGCCGCATATATAGACAACAATACAACATGTGGGCATGCAAAATTAAAGATCCATCAAACTCGTAGCAAGCAGGAAAAATTGGTTCTCATCTTAATTCATCAAGGCAATTTATATGAAAAAGCAATAATTGAACAGCATTCCACGTGTTAATTTTCGAGCAGCAGTTGTTGACTATTTCCATAAATCATTTACTATAATTAATAAGTTAGTTAGGTAGTCGTGATCGACATAAGTATGGCCCTAGTACCTCCTATTCAAAGAACAATCATAAGCACTCAGTACTTAAAAGTCAATTGCACACTGATGCACTTGCAGATGTGCATAAATCATAAAGTGTGGTACTAATTAATAAACTAATGATGTAAATTAGGTTAACTATAATTACCAGTGCGGCGATCGCCGGTGTCAAAGAGATCGGAGGAGCGGTTGCTGTAGGAGAAGCCGACCCCGGCTGGGGTTTCCAAGAACAAGAGATTGGCAACGGTGTTCCATGAGAACTTGTTCAAGTTTAGTCCTGAAGCACTCTTGTTTATTCTAAATGGTCCTATCTCTTCCGATGCACCATATGCCACAGAAGAGCAGCCGGGACCTAATTTATGCAATCATCAAAATATTCACAGTTGTTAGAAAATAGTGAAGTAACTATATCTATGTTATAAATATATATCTTATTGATTAAGAACTGTGAGACATAAAAAATATCGCATCATTTAACTGCGGTTTACATCCTATTATTTTAAGAAAGAGTGCAGAATGACGACTTTCTTTTACTAAAAACTTCCAAACCTTATTCCAAAATGAGACTTTCTTGAGTGCTTCAAATTTCTCAGTATTCTGAATATTTTAATCATTAGATCTTCGTTTAAAATACAAAAATTAAGATAACGGTTAAAACACTCGGAACACCAACTTTGTTCCAAAATCATATGATAGGCTTTGTCCTTTGGTGGATCTAATTAAGCTTAGCTACTCGTGTGTACATGTATATATTAATGATGCCCCAGTAGATACTGAAAAGGTAGCAATTACACAACTGCAAATGGCTGTGGCTTAATAATTGAAGTTTATTTTTGGTTGCTCTCATAGCATTAAAGAATCGTTGTCAGCACTATACATGCAATTAAAGTTTATAATTTTAACTTCGGCAAAATTTAAGTGTAACTGGAATACATTCTCTTTCTGTTTTATATTTTTTTTGTCACGTGAGGATAAGATCTCTCCAATGAGAGTCCCTTCTTATGTCTATTGGAGCTGGAAATGGTAAAAATTGTGTACGAGTATGTCTCTGATATATGCAGTGGTAGTTAGGCCATCATTCTTGGCCATGGGTCCGTGGTAGTTATGGGTTCCTTTTTTTTATCCCATATTTTACTAATTTTCTTTTCTTTTTGTTCCTTGTGTGTATAAAAAATTGAAGCTAAAAAAAACTAAATAAAAAAAGAAGTTCATGGCCGATTAATGCATATAAAAACAAAACAAAATATTTACTTGCAATCGAAGCATGTTCATAATTTTTTTTACATATACATGTATAATTACATGTCGGCAACCAAATTTCCCTGTCCAATTAAAGCGTAAATAAGTTAACCAACTAGTTATTGGTTTATTGATATTTCTCGTTCACAATGCTAGAAAAGATCCCTAGTTTAAATCCAGCTCCAATAATAAACGAAGAAAAATATGGATAAGTTAACCTACCAACAGTAGAAATGTGGCAAAATACGAACCACATATATTAATTGAGCAAAATAACGGTAAGTAGATATTGAAAAGATTTCCGAGGCGGCCAACTACCACTACTAATCAACGCTGATATTGTCTCAAACTTTAGAATTAATCGCCTTAACCATAGATGTAAACCCTAAACACATATTGAAGAAAAGTGGTTTAGAATTACCTCCATTGAGCCAAACAACAAGCGGCTTTGACAAGGGATTGTGGGCAGCCTCAGTGAGCCAGTAAAAGAGGGATCTCCCAACATGTTGATTTACTGTCACGTATCCTGAAAACTGCTGAAACGAAACCTTGGGCTGTCCAGGAAGTCCCACAATCCTATCGGCTTCTTCTTCTTTGTTTACAACTCTTCCTACTCCACTTCCATGGCTGCTGCACTTTGCAGAACTAAACAGCCCAAGGATCAAAACGGAGATTAGGATCTGCGTTTTGGCGATGATAACCATGGCCAGAAGGAGGAGGAGGAGGAGGAGGTGCTAAGCTAAACTAGCAGAGAAACAAATATATATTTTAGTATATAGCACTCCTCCTAGTTGTGTGTATGTGATGGGAAGTTAGACTCTGCTATTCAGTATGGATTAAATAGGAGAGAGAGCGAGCTAGTAAAATAATGAACATGGCACCTAATAGAATTGGAGTGTTAACTAGGGCAAGCACTCTTAGGAAAAGACATTTATAACCCAATAAAAGCCTATATTTTGATGTGATTTTTAGATGTAATCGGCAATACTGTCATTTAATGTTATTGTTTCACTTGAAACTATAGCACTTTTGTATTTGTTTCGTATTAATATACACTATATAACATAAACACATCAACCACATCATCTATCTACATCATACCTTGTGAAACGATAATACGTACGATGCGATAGTGTTCCGAATATGCACAAAAAGTTTATCCAAAGTCTGGTCAAAACCAGCTGTTCTTGGCAAGTAATTATTGACTAACATAGGATTATGGGGAATGAGAGGGGGTCCCCTTAAACTAGAGAAATTTTTAATTGCGACGGGAACACGGATGATATCACCTGTTTTTATGCAAGTGGTGTAAAATTTTAATTTTTAAGTTATTAATCTTTTAACACTTATAACCCACCATTTATATAAAGACACGTAGTGTACCACCTTGTGTGACAGTCACATTGAAAAATCTCTCCTTGAACTGGACCCAACATAAATTCTCTGTTTTTTCTATTGCTAAATGCTAATGGTTGGTGTCTTAATCAGTTAATCTTGTCTTAATTATTATAGGGAAGAATGCATGGGGTCACATGGTTTTCGCATGCCCACGAAACAGTCCCTGTAATCCTCCATTAATTCCTCTTGTATTCATATACCACACGAGAGACGACTTTGATTAGCCTACCTAAGCTTACTTCTTCTTTTTTTTTTCTTTTTTTTAAAGCTTTTTAATTATTTTCTCCATTTTCATTTTCTTTTGAGTGTTTTGTAGTTTGGATAACATTTAATATGAGTTCATTCTGATCAGATTTTTTTAATTTCAATTAAAAATATAAGAGAAGTGTTAAGGAGACATCTTAAAAGTGACACGAAAATTAACGTTAAATTATAAAATAACAAATAATCTTGAAGAATCTCATTTTGAAAAAGTCTCTTCAACATTTTTCATATAATAATACGTCGAATTATAAGGTGGTTGGGGAATATTTAATGTGATAGCTAGATTATTACTCTAGATTATTAGTATGGCACTTCATGTTGCGGCCTCCGGCAATTATTGTTCATTGGAATTTGGAGGTTAGCTTGAGGAGAGCACACCACTGCTAGGGTTATTTAGTGAGTATGCACTGTGATTTTTAGCTGTTGAATTATTAGTTATTTGGATTTTTGGCCATATATTCAGCAGTTCATGCACGTGAATTATGGTTAAAAGCTACTTCTTAGAAATAAATTGACTTCGTTGAAGCATAGGCATACTACTTATTCGATCTTCAAACCAAAGTTGAATCTTATTACTAGAGAATCGACCAGTCCATTCTACAACTTTTGAAACTGCTAGTTAACTTAGTATTACTAGAGAATCGACCAGTCCATTCTACAACTTTTGAAACTGCTGGTTAACTTAGTATTATGAATTTCAAGACAATTTTGTGAATATGCTTCGAAAATGAAACTACTTTCTCATACTTGTTGGCGGGTCCTAAACATCAACGATTAACAATATTTCGCTCTGTAAAAGTTACACACACGGTATGAAAGGGCTCTTGTCTAATATTAGACCTATATAGTAACTAGGCTTTTTAGCCAAAATAATCTTTAAGATTAGTATAACTTCTCACTTCGGTTCCTAAGATTTAAAATCAATAGAAGTGACCTATGACATTGTTCACTGTCAATCATTTTAGTCATTCTATGAAGAAAAAAAATCTCAATTAAACTGAAGAAACCACCAGTTTAAGTACGGGTGAGTTGATTTGACAAAAATATTCTCAATTTAATGGAGATTTTCACGGAATGACTAAAATGATTTACGGTGGACAATCTCAATAACCACTTCTATCAATTTTAATCTCAATGACAAAGTAAAGAGTTATGTCAATGTGACTATTTTAACTAAAAAAACCTAATATCTACATCATATATTATGTGACGAATAAAAAACTTCCTTTTCCGGAAAATCTTCAGAAAGTATGTATATTATATGGTGGGGAAACATGGGGGCCTAAGCTTTTTCCCATAAGCTCTCTTTACGTGCACGCAAGAAAGGGTTTCATTGACATCTAAAATTAGCATGGTGTGTGTGGCCATGAGGATGATGATAGCAGCTGTTTTGGCTTGGCATTGCCTTCCAAAGCTTGAGAATATAACACGACCTTCAACACCCTCCACTATTTTGTACTTAGCCAAATTTAGCACTGTCGTTCATAACCATCATAACTTCCTCCAATATCTCTATCTCCACAATCATTATATTTATGCCCTTAGCTTTCATCAAATATTTCTTTTTCCATATCTTAATATTCACTGTATTTATGTGCTTAATTTGTTTGTACTTTTATATATTGTGCAGATCCCTTTTGGTAAGGTTGACAAAGACCTTAGAGGATTCTGTGCTTGAAATTTCCAATTTAGTTTGCCAAGATTTGTGATATATGATGCATGCCTTTCCTTTTCGTCCTCTAAGAATATGAAAAATGAGAACAACTCTGTTAGGTAAACCACGGGTTCATGTCCACGTTATTTGTAGGCATACTCGTACAAAAGTGAGACTCTTTCGTATTTCGGTACACACATTTCGGTACTAACATTTGATATCATCCACGTTTTTGTAGGCATACTCGTGTGAAAGATGCCTTATTAAAACAACCCTTCTAAAATTTCTTTTCTTGAATATATATAGGGTTTAGGATCCGGGACATGCACTTTTGACACTCATTTTGTAGGGTCAACTTCGTAGTGTGTTTCAACAATCTGAGTTGTATATATTTGAATGCATCATTCACATATCATCTTTGCAAAATATTAGACAAATCCAAAGCCATTAAGACATTCATTTGGAGTGAAGAAAATGGATGAATACGATTCTACAAAGAAACGCTAAATTCAGTCCAACGGTCATATGGTTTTGAATTTTGGTAGACATCATCCTTGAGATAAGACATAAAAGATAGACAATTTGATCATTAAAATACATTATTACATTATTGTACATGCATAGTTTGTTATATAGAGCCATAGCAAACTAGCTAGCTGGTATAGTGGTACTAGTACTAGTATATATAGTTGTATATATTATATAATAGGGTTTTTGAACTTTAATCCTTCAAGAAGATTAAAATTTTAAAAAAATTTGGTGTTAGATTGAATATTGATTTTTAGTCCCTAATGTGTCCTTAATTCAAAATAATTAATGTGTATTTTATTTAATATCTCCCATTAAATATTTTAATTTATTAATACACAAATTTTAATTTATTTTTTGACCAAAAAAGAGTTTTTTAATTTATTAATTTTATTTAACATTCTTCAAACTTGAAAGACTCAATTAATGTACCTAAATGTTAGTACCGAAATGTGTGTACCGAAATATATTGAATTGAACTAATATATTTAAATGTTAGTACCGAAATGTATTAATATTAAATTAATGTACCTAAATGTGTATACCGAAATGTATGCACCGAAATGTGTGTACCTAAATATATGCACCGAAATGTATATACCTAAATGTATGCACTTAATATATGCACCGAAATGTATATATATAAATATATGCACCGAAATGTATGTACCTAAATATATGCACTGAAATGTATTAATATTAAATTAATATACCTAAATGTGTGTACTGAAATGTATGCACCGAAATATTAGTATCAAAATGTATGTACCTAAACGTATGCACTGAAATGTGTGTACTGAAATGTATGCACCGAAATGTTAGTAACAAAATGTGTATACCTAAATGTATGCACCAAAATGTATTATAATGAATTTAATATACCTAAATGAAGAAGTTACAGTACATCGAAATATATTGTATAACAAAAATTAGTTTATCTAAATGTTCACAACAAAAATATATTACAATGAATGAAATGAAAATAAAAATTATAATGAAATAAAATTAATACATTAAAAATTAGAAAAGAAAAAGATAAATAATTAAAAAATCAAAATATAATTAATAAATGAGGTTATTAATGTATTAAGGGACTAAAATTAGATTTTGATCTTACTCATGGTTTTAATCAAAAAGTAATTTTTGCCAAGAACTAAAATGAAGTTTTCTATATATAATATACGTGCATGTTAAATAGTAAATATACGTATGTCAGTAAATCGACAGTAGAGTAGAGTAGGCGTAGATGACCGAGGAGAAGGTGAAAATAATGATGGTATTTATGACATTTAGTAGAGAGCAGAGTGCAAATCAGAGAGTAGTTGGAACTTGGAAGTGGGAAGTGGGAGATATTGAAGGTCCCTTCAAACGAGCAGAGAGATGAAGCAAACTCATAGAGTTGAGTCACTTTCAGCGTAGTCAATGCTACCCTCTCTGTCTCTCTTTCTCAATACTCAACCTGCAGAAACCTTGAAATGCTCGTATTAGTGTTTTTGGGATACCCTCTCGATTTTATTTAGTTTCCTTCATATAAAAACTATGGTAATTACTAATTAGGGTTTTGGGAAACCCTAGATCGTTTTCCTCCAATATTTGTTGCAGTAGCTTTTCTTTTTCCTAGCCTATGAAAACAGTGCAGTTAAAATCATAACATGCAATCTATTGCTTCTCACATTCATATCCACTCAGAAGGTTCGTATCTCTTTGAGTCTGTGTGAGGGGATCTGATCATCTGAAGACTGAAGGAGTGGGATTAAAGGCACAAGATTCAGTTTGGAGGGGTCCCACTGATACCTATATATGTGTGTGTCACTGTGTGTCTATGTGTGTGTGTATATATATATATTATAGATGCGTGGGTCTGAATGGTGGTTGTGAGCCTGCAACTGCATGATCACACGTACACTGTGTAATCCAAAAGCATGCATCAGTAGTCTCCATTAATCGATGCTGCAGCTAGCAAGTGCTGGCTTATCTACAGCTATCTTTGAACCGTAACATAACTTTGATGTCCAGAAAACCGAAAGCAAAAAACAAATGCATGTTGCATCATTTCACTCATCAGCTATACCAGCTCATATTTCGTTCCATCCGCGGAGTACTAATCCAGTTTGACTACTGAGGACAATTGGGTTTATGGTTACTATATTTACGGTTAATTAAAATAACAAATATATACTTTATTCATTTATCATTCCTCCTCTAACAATATATATGTTATTACTATTAAACTGGACAAAGCACAATAATTGTTTCCACTTTGTTTTTATACAGTTCATGAGATATCCAGGACCACCTTTGACAGTATCCGGAGTAGGCAGACCGCCTAGACCCCCACCTACGAGGGGTCTTATTACACACACATATATATAGGAATTGCTTAAAGAGAGGGATTTCTATTTTTTTTAAAATAGGAACACGCTCCCCCCACCGTTGAATTTAATTTTAATGAAATTGTGTGGCTTGTGTTTTAAACCACACAATTTCATTAAAGGCAATCTAATGGTGGGGAGTGTGTCCCTATTTTTTTTTGAAAAAATAGGAATCTCTCCTCTTAAGCTCTCTGTATATATATAAACTAATGTTATAAAATAAAAAGATTACAATCATCGAATTTTTGTTTAAATACAATATTTCACTGGGATGAGCAGGGCCCAATATTTGTAAAATTTAATTATATTATACAATTAATTGAATAAATTACAATAAACTTGTTTTACACGTGAAATGTCAAGCGATTCAAACATGTTACGTTGTCTTGAAAAACAAACTTGTTTACTTCTTTTGTTGCACTCCCCAAACAACCAGACACCAAACCCTAAATGGCCAAACCCTTTGGCCTTTGTCGCCTTCCCCAAACAAACACCAAATTCTTAACACCCTTGTTTATTTTAGGTTCCACTTGAAAGGCTCACTTATGTCACCCAAATTTTTAGGGTCGGCCCTGTTGAGGTCTGAAACTCAAAAAGCTTCCAAATATAAATCATTTTGCAGGGACGTTATCTTGAACTTGAAATCTCCAATAGAAGACTCAACATCATTAATGTGAAATGGATTTTGCTTTACATAATGTCATAATATTTTAAGGTGTACTTTATAATATCATATTATATTCATGCTTTGCAATTAAGTTTTGACTAAACCATCATATTTCAATTTTTTGACTACATCATATTAATCTCTTTGATCTAAATTTCTATGTGTTGTGAAATTGACGGTGTGTGCAGTGGAATAAATGAAACAAGAAACAAAATTTACGAGGTTCCTCTACAGTCAGTGTGACTGGAGTACGTCCTCGGAGCAACAGTGATGCTTTCATTATAATTTAGAATAATAGGAGTACAAAATAACTCTCTCTATTATCTCCTCTCCTCTTCCTCTGTTTTCTCTCTTCCTTTTCTATGAACTTTCTCTGTTCTCTCACCCTCTTAACTGCAGTCGGAGTGCTCTATTTATAGAGCGGCTCCATACAAACATGTTCTTGCAGTTTGAAATTTACGACACCTAACTTTGAAAATACAATCCTTTGGTTTCCAAAGTCTACATCACATTTGTGGGCATTGAAAAATCTGTGTGTGGGCATTCATAACAATGCCAACATTGTCAACATTGCAAATGTTTTCAACACTCCCCCTTGGATGCCCACATATCAACATGAGGTGCCTCGTTAAAATCTGGATCTATTTTTGGATGCTCCCCCTGATGAGTATCTCCCCCTGATTTCAAATCATTTAGGCTGATCATTCTGCTTCGTTCTCTTAGCGAGAAGAGTTGCCAACAAATGTGCTTTACTGGTAGTTAACTTTCCACAGGCTTGTTCTTGAACTGGGCTGGAGGGCTTTCTGCTAGACTTCCTCCAAATGTCTGAATTTACTCATTTTTTTTTCTGGAGCTGAATTTGATTCAAGGGTGGTGGACACTTGATCTTGAATCAGACTTGTGATTTCTTCAAGGGTCGTCGAGGCTTGATCTTGAATGAAATTGGATCATGAAGAGCTTCGTGCAGCAAGTGATCTTCGGCTTTGTCGGGGACATGTGTTTTGCTGTGCTTGTCTCTACATGCTTCAATGTATCATTTTCACTTGCCTTACTTGCTCCCTTTTCAAAAGTGATATTTCCCTAGTTTTTCCCCCATGCAGGTTTGGCATCTTCTTTTGCAGTATTTTCCCTCTGATGCAGGAGTGGAATGCAAACCTTGCATTTGGATAGTCTTTCAGAACATCACTTCTCAGCGACTCATCATGCTTGGCAGCTATCATCATATCAACAATTGAAAATGAGTACTCGAGAGAGATGCTAGGTAAGCAACCAGGGAAGTGTTCCAAACAATCAGTCGGAAGCTTAACTCCAAGTGGCGACTGATTGCTCTCTTTCTCCTTGTCCTGCAAGTAAGAACAAGGACAAAGAAAAGGGTAGGGAAAAAGCATGATATGAGATATCCTTGCTTTTGACCCTAATGATATGAGATATTCTTGCTCTGGTGTGACATGTTTGAAGAGGTATTCTCGGAAAGGAAGAAAACTGAATATTTGAGATGCTTTGTTAAAGATGCATTCTCGGAGAGGAGGAAGAAGAGTTAGATATTTTGCAGGTCTGCCTTGCCATGGGGACCGAAGGTAAACATATATAGGGATTTTCCAATAGCAGGTAGTGGTGCTGTGCCTTTACTCTTGTCAGCAACTGCGGTGTAATAAGAACAGTAAGATTCACGCGTTTTCAACTTTATCAGAGATCTTTGATAAGGTTGCACGTGATATCCAAGAACTGAGATTGCGTCTGAGAAATGTTGACAGACGTCATGCAGGGAAATCCGGCTTTTGAAATTCAAAAATCGGTGTCTCTTCGATTTTTGAATATGTGACCCTTTTGCCTATTCTTTTATAGAGATATCAATTTGTTCAGATACACTCAAAAAATTGCTGCCTGCAGAAATTTCCCTTTCTTGCAATTCTGAGATTTTATCTGACCTTCTTTTCTTTTCATCATTTCTGAAATGGCTTGCCCATCTAACCTTTGTTTAGATTTGAGTCTCGGGAGAGATACCGACGAGCCGTGTCAAGATAATATATGGCGCCCGTCTTTCTCATCTTCTAATGGTGCTCTTACAGTTGAGGATTCTGTGATGAAGAATGACTTGACTGCTACAGTGGTAGCTAGGAATCTTCTCACTCCCAAGGATAACAAAATCCTTTCAAACCGGTCAGATGAGGCGGTCGTTCAAGACTCTTTGGCTCTCAGTATTCAGTGTGCGGGCTCTGTTTCTAATATGAGCCAACGCCTACTTGCTCGAACTCGCCAAGTTGAATCATTGATGGTTGAGGTGGCAAGTCTTAAACAAGAGATTATAGGGCTCAAGCATGAGAATAGAGTGTTACACATGCTTGCAAATAATTATTCGACGAGCATGAAAAGAAAGCTCGACCACCTGCTGGAATCCGAAGGTCGAACCCAAAATGACAATCAAAGGTTCGAGTCTTTATTCCAAAGACACCCATTGTCTCAGCAGTCTGGAGTTCCACCAAGTATTGAGCCTCTAAATAATCAACCGACGGTGCCTCCCCCTTCTGGGGTACCTCCGAGTATTGAGGCTTCACATGAGCAACTTTTGTGAAGCTATCCCTCCTCATGTCTGTAATTTCTCGGAGATATTAATAAATAAGCTTTATTTCTTTCAATGTATTGTGCCAAATACAATAAAGCATATACTTCACTAAGATGTGGTACTTCTGGACCAAATATCAATTTATCTTTACCCTCGTGAAGATAAATGATCATTCTTAGTGTCTAAATCATTTGAGTATTCAACTCATAATCTTCAATCCATATGAGTCTTTAATATCATAAACATCATGGATAAGATTCGTGTTGGCATATTGTTCGATCTGCAGTTCGAGACAATATCTTTCTCAACACTTTATAATCTTTCTTGACTCTTCAGGAGTTCTAATCGACTCTTGCAAGAGATCTTAATATGTTGCAACAATATCATAATGATAGTACTCACTCAGGCAATTTATACCATCCATTGGTATTGAGTACATAATTTATGCTTTATTTTACTTTAAGCAATCTGAATCCTTCAGGGATTTTCTACACTTCATGACACATTTTCCTTTGGAATTTATACAGAGCAAATTTGCTTCCATGTATACTTGAGGGATTTACTTATGGAGATATGAAGTGGGCGACTCATAACCCTTCATATATAATTCTCCATTCATATGAACTCATTTACATGAGTATAATTTCAGGTTTCAATTAGTAACCTTGTGTCATATCATGTGAGTGTATTTCACTGTATTACAAATGCCCATATGTAACCTCTTTGGTTCAACATCCTTTGGCTATTTGTATTATATTCAAGTATATAGGTCCATTTCTCCACGTTCTTACAAAATTGTAATGGAATTGCCTTTCTCCATTTTTGCCAATAAATTTTGTTGGTGGAAAAGAACGGGACTCAATATCAACACAACTCATTGATGAAATTTAGTAGCTACTTGTAAGACCAAAATTATCATTGGTTTTCATCAATCCGTGATCCCATATTCTCAAGTGCATGCGCATGCATAAAAGCTTTTCATTTCTTTGGATATCCATTGCCTCTTCAAGGGCATTACACTATCTCTTCCAGGATAGCCATAATTTAGAGAATGCGGATCATAACCTCTTCTTGAGCGTTATAGAGTTGGGATCTTAATCTCCACTTCCAGGAGTTGAGTCATTGGAACCTATATGTCTATCATGCTTCATGCATGAGACATCAAAATTCCCATGTCCGCGGATTGTCCTTTCTGGGACTTGTATCCATACAGCGACTGTCATGCTTTCGGCATGTTAACAGTTATGCTTTGGGAATGCAATAGTTCAGTAGTGCCATATTCTTCTTCCTTTAAATGACTGAACCTTCTGAATCTAAGGATTTGCCACGCTTCAGGCGTGTAACAAATAAATCATTTATTACCACATTATCTGCCATGCTTCAGGCATGCAACAGATAAATCATTTGCTGCTTCATTATATTGTCCAGCAGGGACATTAATTCTTGTAGGCACATTTGCAGCAAGTATATGTGATTTCATTACTTTCGTTGCATCATTAAATGCATCTGGCACTTGATTTGCATATCGATGCATCATTCAATTATTCTTAATTGACCGCTTCATGAATCAAAATAAGACAAATTCTCTTCGTTCTTCTGGAACGGTTTTTTCTCATCATTCTTCTGGAATGATATTTTCTCCCCCTAATGGCGGGAAAACTATCTTATCAAAATCATAGTCCGCAAACCACGCGGTAAGCATATCCCCAATCACGGGTTCCAAATGTTGAATGATAGACGGTGAATCAACATCAATGCCCAATTTGCGATGATGCCTCGTTTTAGTAAGTTGTGGCAGTGCAATAGGCACAAAGATAACACAACCAAAAACTCGTAAATGTATAATGTTTGGCTGGTTCCCAAACACGAGTTGTATTGAAAAGTATTGATGGTTGGTAACAAATTTCAACCCATCTAATACTGCATCATGAAAAAAAACATGTACTCATGTAAAAACTGGCAATTTCATTTTTATGAGCAGAGCGCGGGTAATTAATTTCATCCGCTTAATAAATGCTTCTGCTAAACCATTTTGAGTATAGACATAAGGAACTTCTGGTCCTTATTTAATAGTCTGTATACTGAGACTCTAATGGCTTTTATTGCAATTAAGTTGAGGCACTATGGCACTTCAAACTTATTGTACTCATCAAGGAGCTTCATGTCCTGATCTTGAGGATCAAGGGACTTCATGCCTGATCTTTTTGTATGATGGAACTTCAGGTCCAATCATTTTTATATTTGCATGATGGAACTTCTAGTCCAATCGTTTTTATATGATGAGGATCAAGAAACTTCAGGTTCTAATCTGATCAAGGAACTTCAGGTCCTATATATACTCATCGTAATAATAAATAAATTAAAGCAATAGGCGGTAATTCCAACCATAATAAATAAATTGCATTTAAGTAAATAGAGCTTGTGACAAGGGCTTTAATTCAGCACCATTCACATAAATCAAAACTTAAAGCAGTAGGCGGTAAAACCGTCCATGATAAATAAATTGCTTTAAAGTAAATAGAACTTGTGAAAGTGTTTTAAACCAACACCATTCACATAAATATATATTTTTTATTCTTTCTTTTCAAATGGTATGACACCATCCAAAAAGTCTTTACTCTTTTTGTTTTTTATTTTTATTTTTATTACTTTTTCTTAGTTTCCACATGGTATCTGACACACCATCATTTTTCCTTCTCTGTCTCTGTCAATCTCAAAACTCAGGGCCAGCTGAGTTGTTGTGGAGGTTGCCCAAATTAAATTCAATCCCAAAAGGCTACCAGAGACTGGCGTTGTTCTTGCATGACCCAGGGAACATGGCATCACGAAGAAAGAACCTCCCTGTAGATGACAGCGAGGTTGATGGAGGTATAAGAGAGGGAGGACTATGTGGAGTCAGTCCTGCCATCACCATCTCAGACAACCGAGTATTCATGGGAGTTCTCGAGATCCGTCGAAAAAAAAACGCGATCTGGGTTTCCAAGTCTAATGAGATTCTTCTGGATCTCTGGAAACCAGTTGTCAAGTACGAGTTTTCTTATCTCGTGACGACTACAGGTCGTTGTAAATTTCAATTCTCACTGGAATTCAGTGGGGCGCTTCTGGCGCGTTGGGAAAGATGAAAAATAGACATACCTTTTATTCTGTGAGATTTTAGCTAACAGAGGTGAGAGGTAGATAGTGCTTCACTTGATTTATGGCGTTGTGCTTTCCACTGACATGAGAGCTTCTCGTGCTGATAACGTGTTGTGAAATTGACGGTGTGTGCAGTGGAATAAATGAAACAAGACACAAAATTTACGAGGTTCCTCTACAGTCAGTGTGACTGGAGTACGTCCTCGGAGCAGCAGTGATGCTTTCATTATAATTTAGAATAATAGGAGTACAAAATAACTCTCTCTATTATCTCCTCTCCTCTTCCTCTGTTTTCTCTCTTCCTTTTCTATGAACTTTCTCTGTTCTCTCACCCTCTTAACTGCAGTCGGAGTGCTCTATTTATAGAGCGGCTCCATACAAACATGTTCTTGCAGTTTGAAATTTACGACACCTAACTTTGAAAATACAATCCTTTGGTTTCCAAAGTCTACATCACATTTGTGGGCATTGAAAAATCTGTGTGTGGGCATTCATAACAATGCCAACATTGTCAACATTGCAAATGTTTTCAACTGAAAATGTTTTCAACACTATGGGGTTCTCATAGGAGAATTTAATTGTTAGGTCTTATTTTTTATATTTTAATTAAAAATTTGCAGTATTGGGTACTCTAGAAGACTAAGAAAATCTCTTCTTTCAATTAAGTAGTGTTCATGTTAGCTCTCTTAAGTAATAAACTCAAATTTTTGTGCTAAAACTTTATTGCATCTTACTCCTGTCTGATCTATAGACAAACAACGGATGAAATTGGGGTTTCCACTATAAAACCAATTGGCAATATGGGGAGTAGCCTAAGATCATATAAGCACATAGCAAACCTTGTCCCTCACCAATGTGGGACAACTCTCAACATGCCCTAGCACGCGTGACGAATTTTTAAGCCTACATGTGGACAACAATTGGGTGACGTGAAACGCATGTGGCCTTTGGGCTTCACACGTGGACAACCTTGCTCTGATACCATGATGAAATTGGGGTTCTAATGGGAGTAGTGTATTGGTTGAATTAGTTGGTCAGTTGAGAGTTTGTTAAAGCTGTTAAGGGTAATATTGTAATAAGAAAATGTGGATAAGGGTAATGTTGTAATAGGAAAATAAGGGCAGTTACTATATAATCTCTTGATGTAATTGCTTTAGAGATCATTGTGTAATAAAACGTCAGACTACATATTCTTTCTAACTTTCTTGGTTATATAATTTTCTTCTTCCTTAAGTTTCTTCAATTTCTCCATAGCTATCATGGTATCATCGTCGGTATGGCTAATCGCCCCTTTCGGTTCTGAGGTGTCTTCCGCTACTCTGCTTTCTTATGTCGGTGTGCTATGCCAGTGAAGTGGGTTTCTCAGTGCTGTAGATTTGCCGTCGTTTGAAGTCAGTTATCAATTGTGAATGGTTTTTTTTTTTTTTTCCCGATTTCTATGCTGTGAATTGTATTAGGTGATATCATTTCGCTTGCTGGTGTTCTTTTCTGTCTAATTCGTGTGGTTCATCGATTCAGTTTGTTCTTAATGTTGTGAATCTTGTTCAAGATTTAGGGTTCCTTCCTAATTTTTTTTTTTGGGGAAAGTGTTTGATTGTGACGCAGTTAATTGTTGATGTAATTGTTCGATTGTATTCTTTGTGTGTTTCAAGAAAGTATCATTCTTTCTTGTGGGGTACGAAAGTATCATTCTTTCTACACCGGTGTTATTCTCTGCGTATTCTATTTTGGTAGTTGTTCTGGAGTTTTAGTCTCCTCTTTTCCTTGCAAATTGGGCATTGTGGTGCATCTGAAGTAATCATGAATTCTACTATTGTTAAAGTAGATAGTCTTTTGGGTATGCTTACTATTAAATTGAGGGATGATAATTTTACAAAATGGGTGTTTTAGTTTCAATCTGTGCTCAAAAGGTATAAGTTGTTTGGTCATTTTGATGGCACTACAGTTAGTCCACTGAAGTTTATCATCATTACTGATCTTGGTGTTACTAAGGAAGTTACATCTGCTTATCTTGAATGGGAGTCCACAGACATGGCCTTGTTAAGTTTGTTACTTGCTACTTTGTCTGATGAAGCCATGAAGTATGTTATTTGTTGTAGAACTGCTAGTGAGGCTTGGCTTAATCTTGTTGATCGGTATGCATCTGTGTCTAAGTCCATGGTAAATCACCTTAAAACAGAATTGCATACTATACAAAAAAGTACTGATTCTATTGACAAGTATATTCTCCAGATTAAAAACATTAGGGATCAGTTATTGGCTGCTGGAGAACCTGTGTCGGATAATGATGTAATCATTGTTGGTTTACCTAAGGAATATGCCATTATTAGAACTGTTATTTTAGCTCGGGATTCTACTCTTACATTGAAGGAGTTTCGAGCTCTATTGCTCGGGGCTAAAAAAGAGATTGAAGGGGAGATTCATTCTTTATCTCACAACTTATCTGTTTTATATGTTCAAGAATCTGGTGAAGGGTCTTCTCTGTCTAATGGATCATCATCTAATCCACAGCATCACAGTCATATACCTGTAAGTACTGGAAGTGTTCTTACTCAGGTTCTTTATGGGTTTTTGCAGCTTACTCCTCAAAATTCGAATGCTTTTACTTTTCCACCAGATTATCCTGTGTTTCCTCAGCAGTTCTTCCCTAGTTCTTTTTCTCAATCTCCATATATTCCATTTCCTCCATTTGGTTATGGTTTTGTGGGTAGCTTTGGATCTAGGCCTCTATCAATTAATTTTGGTTCTGGTTCTGGTTCTAAATCTTTCAATGGGCAATCTTTCAAGGGTTCTCATGCCAATAAGAACAATAATGGGTACAAAGGCCGTAGTTCTAATTCTGGAAATTTTAGGCAGAATTTGAATTCAGGTTGGTTTGGTAATACTGAAGCAAGGATGCAAACAATTGTTGAATGTCAGATTTGCAATAAAAAAGGCCACACAACATCTAATTGTTTTCATATGAATAATTCTAATCATTCTTCTGGATATTTGGTTGAGTGTCAAATCTGTGGCAAATGGGGTCACTCTGCTCTTGAGTGTTATCATCGGGGCAACTATGCATATCAGAGTTAACCACCTTCATCCTTTATGACAGCACTGGCAGCTCAACAAACTTCTCAAATCCATCATACTGATGCTTGGATTGTTGATTCAGGTGCCTCCCATCATATGACTGCCGATATTAGTAGCTTATCACAAGTTGCTCCATTTGACGGCACTGAGAAGATTACAATTGGTAATGGTACAAATCTGTCCATCAAGAGCATTGGCTCTACTACTCTCCAGACCTCCAATCATTCACTTTGTTTGAACAATGTTTTATATGTCTCACACATTGCAAGAAGTTTATTATATGTTAAACAACTTTGTGCCAATAACAAGAGTTGGTTCATTTGTGATGAGTCTAATTTCTTTGTGCAGGACAAGAAGACAAGGGAGGTCTTGTATCAAGGAAAGAGTAGGCTCGCAAAATTGTTTCAAATTCCACTAATTCATAAAGCTAAAGGACTACAGTCAGCAGTTAAGGGATCGATTGCTTTGGTTGGACAAATGGTGAAGTCTTCAAGGTGGCATCAGCGTTTGGGGCATCCTTCCAATGCAGTGTTGTCTTGTATGCTTAAGCAGTCTAGTATTCAGCATAGTATAGATGAAGAGCACAGTGTATGTACTTCTTGTCTTTAGGGTAAAATGTCTAGAATATAAGGTTCACACGGATGTGTGGGGACCATCACCTGCACAGTCTTTGGATGGATATCGATATTATGTAATCTTCGTTGAAGATATACTTGTTTCCAATGTGCAATAAGTCTGATGTGTACAATATTTTTACAAAGTTTTAGGGTAAATTACACCATACCCCCTCAGGTTTGAGGTCTATTACAACCCCATACAACAGCTTTAAAACATTTCACTTTCATACCTCAAGTACTATTTTATTTCAATTTCATACCTCCGTTACATTTTCCATCCATTAAACCGTTAAGTGCTGACGTGGCTGCCAAATGTGTGCCACTTGGCAAAAAAATAATTTTTTAAATTTTTTTTAAAAGAAACCTGAATTTTTACACTAAAAAAAACCTGAATTTTTTCTTTCTTCTTCGCCGGGGGGGGGGGGGGGGGGGTTTTACTCCTTCTTCCCTTCTGCTTCTGTTTTTTTTTTCTTCTTCTTCGCTTGGGGGGGGGGTTGGAATTTTTCTTCTTCTAGTCGCTGGGACTTTTTTTTCTTTCTTTTTCCCTTCTTCTTCTTCTTCTTATTCTTCTGGTCGCTAAGACTTTTTTTTTTCTTTCTTCTTCTTCTTCTTCTGGTCGCTGGGACTTTTTTTTTCTTTCTTCTTCTAGTTGCTTGGACCTTTTTTTTCTTCTTCTTCTTCTGGTCGCTGAGACTTTTTTTTTTTGGTGTAAAAATTCAGGTTTTTTTTAAAAAATTAAATTTTGTTTTTTGCCACGTGGCACACATTTGACAGCCACGTCAGCACTTAACGGTTCAATGGATGGAAAATGTAACAGAGGTATAAAATTGAAATAAAATAGTACTTGAGTTATGAAAGTGAAATGTTTTAAAGCTGTTGTATAGAGTTGTAATAGACCTCAAACCTGAGGGGGTATGGTGTAATTTACCCAAGGTTTTATTACTTTGTTTTGACTCAATTTGGCAAGTCTTTGAAATGTTTACAAATTGATGGAGGTGGTAGTATACCAATACAGCCTTTAAGGAGTTTCTTACAATCAAAGGTATAACACATATGTTGTCTTGTCCCTATACTCCTCAGCAAAGTGGAATTGCTGAGAGAAAGCATAGACATATTGTGGAGACAATTATTACTTTACTTACTGCAGCTAGTCTTCCTTTAGAATTTTGGTATTTTGGTTGTGCCCATTTGGTGTTCTTAATCAACCGTATGCCTTGCAAGTCTTTGTTAATGTCTTATCCGTATAGTTTATTGTATGACAAGCATCCTGATGTGACATCCCTGAAGATCTTTGGTACTGCTGTGTATCATTGGCTGCGACCTTATAATGTCAATAAACTGCAATCTAGGTCTCAGATATGTGTTTTCTTGGGGTATTCTCCTAGTTACAAAGGTGTGGTGTGTTTTGATAGAGCTTCTAAAAGGTGTATTGTTTCCAGGTATGTGATTCATGATAAGTCTGTTTTTCCTTACAAAGTTCCCTTGCAAAGGTCAGCACCTTTACTTAGTACATCTATTGACTTTTCATAACCTGTTTCAGTATTAGTACCTATTTTAGTTCCTTCATCTCCAAGTGATTATCAACCTTCAAACTCAGTTGCAAGTCTGCCTTCTGTTTCTTTGTCTTCTGCACCGGGTAATACAAGGAATCTACACAGTCCACATATGTCTACTTTAGTTGGTCAAGAGTTTGAATCATCTAGTTCTTCAAGTCCTACTCTTTCCTCATCACATAATACTTCTCATTTACTTCCTGTCCTCGATCCATGATACTCCTCATTTACTTCCTGTCCTCGATCCAGCTCAACTTTAGGTAATATTACCTATTGCTCATTCTCCTATCTCACTGGAATTAGCTTCTGTACCATAAACTAGAACCTCAGGTATTCAAACCAAATTACAAATTTGTGCTATTCAAAGACAAAATTATGCTGCTTATTTGAGTTGCCTGAATCGACTTATTTACAAGTCTTGGATGATTTCACTAGAGGTTTCTCTTTCTTAGCTGGTGTGTATGATGTTGATGAACCTAAATCTTTTAAGGTTGCTAGTTCTAAGCCTCACTAGCAAGCAGCTATGCAGAAGGAGTTTAATGCTTTACAGGCACAAGGTACTTGGTGTTTGGTTCATATGCCTTCCAATAAGACTATTATTGGTAGTAAGTGGGTGTTTAAGGTAAAAAAGAATCCATATGGGTCTGTTTCGCGTTATAAGGCTAAACTCGTGGCGCAGGGCTATAGTCAACAACCTGGATTAGACTATGCTGAGACATTTAGTCCCGTAGTTCGTCACACCACAGTTCGATTAATTCTTGCCTTAGCTACTCAGTTTGGATGGAAGTTAAGACAATTAGATGTTAAGAATGCATTTTTGCATGGGGATCTGGAAGAGGAAGTTTTTATGAAACAACCTCAAGGTTTTATTGATTCTACTTATCCCAACCACGTTTGCAAATTAGTCAAATCTCTTTATGGATTGAAACAAGCTCCTCGAGCTTGGAATTCTAAGTTTACTAGTTACTTATCATCTCTTGGTTTCAAAACATCTTTGTCTGACACTAGCTTGTTTGTCAAAGAAGATATGGCGATATTATCATTCTTTTACTCTATGTTGACGACATCATATTGACTGGTTCATCTATGTCCAAAGTTAACTCTGTGATTGCAACATTGGCTGAGGTGTTTAATCTCAAGGATTTTGGTCCTTTTACTTATTTTCTGGGGCTTCATATTCAGTATCATGATGATGGTTCGCTGTTTGTTAGTTAGTCAAAATATGCTAAGGAGTTATTACTTAAAGCTGGTATGGATCAGTGTAAACCTACTTCCACACCCTCAAAACCTCATGTTTAGTTACTTGATGCCGAAGGTGCTCCTCTCAGTGATCCTACCTAATATAGAAGTACAGTTGGAGGTTTGCAATATCTGACATTTACACGTCCAGATATTGCACATGCTGTTAACACGGTGTGTCAATTCACGACCAAGCCTACTGATCTTCATTTTTACTTAGTGAAGAGGATCCTTTGATATTTGCATGGGACACTTAGTTATGGATTGTGGTATACCAAGTTTGCTTCTTTATCCTTAAATGTTTATTCTGACTCTGATTGGGCAGCATATATCAACACCAGGTGATCAATTACAGGCTATGTTGTTTTTCTTAGGTCTAATCCTATATCCTCGCAGTCTAAGAAACAATCCACTGTATCTCGCAGTTCGACAGAGGTAGAGTATAAAGCTTTAGCTCACTGTGCTGCATATGTGTTTTGGATTTGGTTGTTGCTCAGAGATCTCAATCAATGTTTACCTTTTCCTCCTTTCTAACACTATGACAATTTGTCTGCCCTTGCCATCTGTTCTAATCCTGTGTTTTATTCCAAAATTAAACATCTTGATACCGATTATCACTTTGTTCGAGAGAAGGTTCAAAAGGGTGATCTTTTAGTTCAATACATTTCTACTGATGAACAGGTTGCCGATGTCTTTACAAAAGGTTTACATAGTCTTGTCTTCAATAAACATTGTCATAATCTTGGATGGGGATCTGTCTAAGCAGTTTCTCCTTCTTTCAGCTGATCTTGGTCTATTTTCAACCACAGCTTTATGTTTTCTTCCTCGCTATGGTTGAGGGGGGAGTAATGGGAGTAGTGTATTGGTTGAATTAGTTGGTCAATTGAGAGTTTGTTAAAACTGTTGAGGGTACTATTGTAATAAGAAAATGTGGATAAGGGTAATGTTGTAATAGGAAAATAAGGGCAATTACTATATAATCTCTTGATGTAATTGCTTTAGAGATCATTGTGTAATAAAACGTCAGACTACATATTCTCTCTAACTTTCTTGGTTATACAGTTTTCTTCTTCCTTAAGTTTCTTCAATTTCTCCATAGCTATCAGATTTCATTATAAAACTAATTGGCAATATGGGAAGTAGCCCAATATCATATAAGCACATAGCAAACCTTGTCCATCACCAATGTGAGACAACTCTCAACAACAGCCAGCTAGGTTTATATAGATCGATCCTTTTTTTTTCTTTTCCAATGATGATATAGATGGTTTTGCAGGATTACTGCATGGTCCGCGTAGGGTTCGAAGCCTGGGTTAGTCAACTTAAGTAATCTTTTCAACTCTACTCCGCAAGGAACTTTCCTATCACGACTCAAAAACTGCGGAGGCTAGCTATGTGATGGATGACGTGCTTTTACAACAATAATTAACCTCATCCGCACAAACTATGATATACAGTACAGATAGGTCAAATGGTGCCACAGGAAATTTTTTTACTCAAAATACATATAGGATATATATATATATATATATATATATATATATATATATATATATATATATATATATACATATTTAAATGTTACGTTGCAATAAAATTATTTAATACGCAATCTAATGGAGGTGGATTCTATGTTACGTTGCAATAAAATTATTTAATACGCAATCTAATGGAGGTGGATTCTATCTGTATAAGAAAGTGTGTTTATTTTACATGTTCAAATATATATATATATATATAGCATTGTTATGTTCTATAGGATCTTATTGTAAATTCATTGACATATCCAAATCTCGTGACCTTTAAACAATTCAACTCGGCTCACAAATTGGAGGAGGACTTATTATAGGAGCATATATTTATCGTCCTATGGTATTTTAGTACAATAATATAATGTTGCGTGTAAATTTCTCTCTACATAACATTGCGTTATTAAATTGAAACGTGGCAATGAATACGTCGGATACAAGTTGTTTTTTCACGAATTGGCCCATAATGAGTTGTGCAATTAGATTTGGAGGCATAATTATCCAGGATTGTGGCCATGGTATCCGGGTTTAGGTCAACTGAGCTTGTGGTCGAGGCATAATTATCCAGGATTGTGGCCATGGTATCCGGGTTTAGGTCAACTGAGCTTGTGGTCAAGCTCAAACTTCATTAATTCAGAGATGAAATAACATATCAATTTGCCAAGTGTGAGAAGAATATAACTATATTTACGTATAAAAATCAGGCAAACGTGTATGTTTTGTTGAAAAGAATCATCCCACTAAAAAAGTATATGATTTTGCAGTTGGTCACAGGTCAAATGAGGGCATGCAAATCGCAGCAAGATGGTGGGCTTGACTTGATTAGTAGCTTTGCTTCTAGTTGAAGATGTACAATGATTATTGACCAAAAAAGAAGAAGATGTATAATCATTAATGAATTAGGATGATTTAATTTGGGTCCCCTGCTGCTTTGGTAATGTGCTAAAAGCCTAAAAGACGAACTCGATTCACAGATCCAGGGATCATGTAGAAAAGATGCCGTCAGTTGCCGAGCTATGTAGTTGTATTAATTGTATTAATATGACATTAAAATAAATTGAGGTTTCATCGTAAAATTAATTGGAAATTTAGAGAGTAGCACTAACTCAATTTGCGTATAAACACATGCAAGATCATTTTTCCTATCAATGTATGATTCATTGTCAACACTTATTGAATCATGTTCATGCCTGCTACAGTGTACATGCATGCCTTTGTCTGACATTAGAGGTGGCAAATCAACTTGTTGGGTGATTAATAAGTACCCATTAAGACCCATTTAGTTTGATTTCACCTTACATCATCATCATCATCAGTACCAATCTCACCTCTATATTATGGTGATATCAAATTAAACAGATATTAATGGATAAACATTAACAACCCAATGGATTGGTTTGCAATCTCTACATGACATGTTTTTCTAACTTGCTGATGTGCAAAGTCTTAACAGTTAGTTAATACTATACTAATTATTCATTTGAGTACAATACTCTATGAATATAATGTTGTCGATAAACAATGAAATGTTCACAACAATAATCTCAATTTGGATGAACTTTTGCAATCATTATCTTTGAACGAACAAATTAACCGTTCATTATCATCGATATTTTATTCTTTACAAAAAGTTCTTTTTTCATCTATTATTATTTTTTTAAATACAATTAAACCTCAGAGTTAGAACTTAGAACATGTTCTTAGTAAGAATCCGCGATTACCATAATATGTAGAGAATTATTATCAGTATTTCAAAATACTCATTTTGTACTTACAAAAAGGCTTTGTTTTTTTTTTTTTTTGGAAAACTAATGAAAATGGTTTGAAAACTTTGAGTTTTAACGATAATGACAAAATAAAGAGTAACGTAAATAGTATCAGGATGGACTTTTTAGTGTAAAAATGTGATTTTTTTTTAAAGTGAACAATACCGAAAGTTTTTCGTTAAAATTTCTTTTTTTTCCCTTCCTGTACTCTTAAATGGTATGAAAGATGATTTGTTTGCAGTTATATTCCGAATGGGTAAAACTATATCAATTTGGGTATTAATTGGACCTTTAGATCTTGGGCCTCCACCCCAAATACTAATTTCCTACTAACTTTATTTTGAATCTCAAATTCGACCAAAACCTAATCCTCACAAAGCCAAAATTCGACCGTTAAAATTTGTTATATTCCTCATTCCAAACGGTAACCTCTCACATCAAATTTGCACACTTCCTCTCAGTGTTTAAAATCCTTCTGAATTGATTAAAGTTTTCAGTTCAATCTTCTCTCTCACGAATCACACTATGGAGAACCTACCAGAAGTGCCTCCTATGAACCCAACTCAACCAGAGAAGACAATGTCCGAGTGCATAACGCCACCGCCTCCGCTTCAACACAAGGATGAAAATTGTCAAAACTCCGGCAACGATTTACGCAAAACCACCACGCCGGATCGCCTTAAGGTCCCCAAGGCATTTAAGTTCCCAGAAAGGTATTAAAATGTTCCATTCATATTGACATATAAGATTACTACATGGCACGCACACTCGTATATATATGTATTCGATAATATATCGATATTGAAGCGGGTCTGTTCTTGATTAGGATCCTATACAGGAGATTTATGATTTATGTATCATATAGTTTTTTAAATTTTGTAGGTATACAAGCCCAACAGATATGATAATATCCCCTGTGACCAAAGGCCTTCTTGCCAGAAACAGAAAGGGTGGTGCCCTCTTGCCCCCTAGCATAAATCTACTAAAACCTCCTCAAGGTACATACATACATACATACATACATACATACATACATACATGTTATATCACTGCATGAACATTATTAATAATCGTGAGGCAGAAAATTCAATTGGGTTTTTTTTTGGGTCACTGCAGCAGATTCAGGAATTGAAGGTGTGGGATGTGGTCCAACTTCTGAATTAAAGTTTGGGTGCGATAATTGAAGGCTATGAGGAAAGCACTATTGGGACTTTTTCCAACAGCTTTTTTTCTCTGTTTGTTTCAACTTCCACTGTTTCAGGCTCGGTGGAGTTGATGGTTATATTTGATTTTTGTCAGTGTGCATTTTGGAAACAGTTGTGTTTCTGGTGTATGAATAATAAGATTTTTCAACCTGTCCTCCTCGTGCTCACTCACTCTCACTCATGTTTGATTGTACCAAAAAGCGTGTGTCAATGATTTTGTACTTGCCCTTGTTCTGGTTGAAACCATGCCTTACTTTTGTTAGAATTCGAGCTTCCGACTCAAACCTAATTGGCGGTATGTGTTTAGACACAAGATCGTTTATGCACTTTATGTAAGACTTATCTCCAATGTGGGTTACTCTCAACATGTCTCCTTAGTCTCTCAAGCCTAACACGTGTTCATTTTTATTAGGTGAGGTGAGAACACGTATATGCTGTGGTATGATGTTGCAAAACAAAACCAACCAAGAGGGTAGTTGTTACAATTTGTGATTATGCTTTACTAACTACTAATTTCAGTAAATACACACTCTCAATTCCTTGAGCCAAAAGAAACTTTCAATCTTCAAGGCTTGAATGATTTTCTCACTCCATTCGAACTTCATACCACTGGACTGAACCTACATCTCCATGAATTTCAAGTTCACAAACAGATCTCACTAAATAAGAAACGGCGTCATCGATGCTTTCGAATCTTGCAAGGTCAGGAGGAAGGTTTTTGGCTGGCCAGTTCTCCAGCCAACCTTTTAACTTGTCCCTCAGCTCATCCTCTGAAACAAACTTCTCATCCTCCCCTGGTTCCAGTAACACGTAAGTTTCACTATTATGGTATATCCTTCTCCTCCTCACTGCACAAAGCTGTCCAAAAGTTGCAACACAAATTAAAAAACTAGGATTTCATGCTGAAATAAATACTTGTTCTCGTTGGTTCAAGCGGTATTCTACTTTAATTGAATCTTAATTACGGGAAGGGAAATATCCACTCTAGCCAACATGACTACGCCTAGGTTTGATGACGAAGTAAAAATTTTGATTCCGAACTTCATATACGAGACATGAACACATTATTCTTTTAAAGGTACAGGAATACTAATATTACCTTGACTGCATCTCTTTGCACACTCCTTGATTTAAACAGATTAAGATGGACTGAGGAACTCATGTACTCAGACTCATCATTTTTTCTTGTTGCCACTAACTGCATCAACGGAGCTCGAATCCGGCGCTCTGTACCATCTTTGCCTGCAATTATAATGCTGTTAGTGATGTTAGAATGCTAAATGCTCAAGAACATAAAGTAGCAAATGCAAGTTGTGTAATCGACTCAATTCTTGGAAAGATTGCTGGGTGTCACCGATTGTATACAACTATGCGTCTGTCCCTTTCTATCACATACCATGGTTACATACAGTCGGTGATAGGGCATAATTTTTCTAAAATATGCATACATTTAGTTCCAAAAGGTCTAGGTATAAAAAAGAGCAGAGCTTACAGTTAAAGGCCAAAAATCCACCATGGAACAACTGTTTCTTCAAAGCTCCTTCCATTGAAACCATTTTTCCTGCAAATTTCAGCTTCTTGGTACTAAAATTCCAAATCCAAAAGCATGTGAATCAAAAGAAGATTTTGCAGATAACATGTTAAAACTCGGCCTCTGGTAGTCTAAACTTGTCACCCTCATATTCCATTGTATTTTCAATTCTACCCCTCCCTCCCTCAAGACAATTTTTACTTGGGCTTCAAAATGGGCCAAGCCAATTAAGCCCATGATATCAAATGGGCCTACTGCACAAGTGGGCCAACTTCTAGACCATCTTCTTGTCTTTCCCGCGTGAACCGGTTAGTTTGTCACTTTTATCATTTTGGTTCACAAGAGTTCCAGTCAGTTAGTCAGTTAGTAAAAATGGCAACAGAAGACCTTCCATCTGATCTGTTTGTTACTTTTGTTTCACAATAACGAAGTAAGGAACACTCCGAGATTGTCTCCCTTGCCACCCCATTTTAGCTCCTTTATTTCCAAGCCCCAAACTGTACCATCTTTTGAATCACGATAACTGTGATTTTAAAGGGTATTCAGCTTTTATCTTAAAAATCTTCTGGGTTTGATTTGATTTACAGGTTCGATATCGAAATGGGTTTTCGAAGATTCAAGTAACGAGCTTTTTTTTTTTTGCATGTGTTGATTATTTTGAGTCTCCATTTCGTGGTAAGTATGGTTTTTTTTTTTGTTTGTTTTTGTTTTTTGCTCAAAACCCAGTTCCAGAATCAAAGATATGCATCTCTTAGGGTTTGATTTGCGATTAACCTTTATGCATGATTCAGATTAAGATTAGGGTTTTGCATGAAATTTTGAAAGATTTTTGTAAAAGTATATGATTGTAATGTTTATTCTTCTTCTATAATTTGCTTTTATTTACGGGAGAGGGGTTCAAACTTGTTACACAAGGCATGCATACTACCCTGAAAACTGATGCGTCTGCATGTGATTAGGATGTTTAAAGTGCTACCATATGTGAAAGTATGCTTGTGCCTCAACGTGTTTGCATAAAAGCCAGCAATTAGCCAGATTTTTGTTCTTTCATTTTTGTTGTCATATTGTGTATAAATAGTTCATTATTGTTGATATTGTTCATATCATGCAGTTAAATATCAATTAGAGACAAGCTTTGAAGATAATCAACTATTGCAAATTATAAACTCATGGACGATGCATATATGGATGAAAGTGGTAATAAGCATCTAAGGGTGAATTTTGAAAGCGATGCGGTTAATTACCGCCGAAATTCAAGCTTCCCATCATCCTTGTCATCATCACCATCATCGTCATCATCGTCATCTCCGCGTTCATCGCTGGAATCATTTGTCAATGACAAAAAAGATGGCAACAATCCCTGCGTAACAACGACACGACCAGACCAGGAGTCTCAGGGGGCTCTATCATTACCAGAGGGTTATTCTTCTCCGAGTCTGCCTGGGAGCATGCAAAGCGGATCATCTGCGCAATCCTCTCCGTTTCAGATGATGGGAAGGCCTGCAGGATATGACCCGAGTCGAATCCCATCGAATATTTTCGCCAGTAAACCGCCAGCAGGCATGGATTGGAGTGTTGCTTCAAATGAATCATTGTTTAGTCTTCATGTGGGGAACAACAGCTTATCGAGAGATCAATTCGCTTTGCTGAATAAATCCGGTGAGCTTTACAAATCCGGAGAGCTTTCTAAGTCAGGTGAACTGACGAGGCATGATGAATACATCTACATTCCAACTCCACTTCCCACAGTTACTGAGGTAGAAACTATTGAAATAAAGATTCACAATGCGGAGAAAGAGAAGGTTGAAAACAAGGCTCCGAACGTGGAGGCAAAAATCGAGGAAAATGAGAGTGCAAATGTGGAATATAAGGTTGAAAGCATGAGGGAAAACGTGGAAACGGAATCAGTAGAAGAAACAGAAGGACCAGATGAATCTGCAAAGACAGAAGCCGTAAGAAAGGAAAAGGTGCCTCTTATCGGAGAAATTCGGAATTCTGCTGCTTCATACCAATCTGATGGGAGCAATAACAGCACCAAGTCATTCCAGTTTCCAGTGTAAGCATTGTTAATTTCATTTCCATGCAGATAGGATTATCTGGTATTTGTTCGCTCTGCAATGCAGGAATAGAATACTTGAAATATTGCAAATTGAGCCTTCTGAAAGGGAAGGCAGTCCCTCTCAAATTTAATCAAAACATATCATCCAAATTTTCAGGAAAATTACTGCATATGATTCTTGCACTACGAAAATTCTTAGTGCAAGACGTCCATTCTTTATTAAATGACAGATTTGTATCAATGTTGTCGATAATGTATCAATAACTTGTCAGTACGCTTTGAACTGATAACAGTAAGTGTTTTTCAGGTTGGCAAGTCATGAGGTTGAAAGAAATATCCCTGCAGAAATGAACTCAGGAAAGCTACAGTCAGCGCACGCACGGCAGGAGATGCATAAGCAAGTAGGGACTGAAGCCCCCGAAACACCCCTAAAGGCAGCCACAACTCAAACAACTAGTTGGTTTTCGTGCTTCTGTTGTTGCACCGCCCGCCGTTGATCTAAAAAGCCTTCATAGGTAGTCTGATGCTTTGGATTTCAAAGTTGCTTCCTGGCCAAGTTTCAAAGAATCCCAAGGCTTGTTCAAGTGGTGGAGTTCCAGTAGGGTTAGATCTGGAACTCCAACTAGGGTTTGAGTTGAAGAGAAGCCACAGAAAAAGAAGAAACCAAGAGAGTGATGAAAAAGTGAAAGTTGATGTACATAGAGATCTATACTATATGATGTTTAACGGTAGATTGAAAAATATTGTAGACATATCTATATCATGTCCATAGAGCAGTTGGTTTTTCACTTAACACTACTATTTATATATACTTCTGCTTAAAACGCATCTAATTTTTCTTTGATTTGATGTCTACGTGGTGAAATTTTAATTGAACTCTTCAAATTTTTTTTCGTGCACGTAATCACTTACAGAGATAAAATAGTCATTTTAAGCTTAGTTCAAGGGCCAAATAAGTTTCAGTTCCTTAAAACAATATTTTAGCAATGCACATGGGCAAATATAGAAAAGTTTGACTAGATTGGAGTAAGATTGATAACAAACGTAACCACATTGATATTATTAAGGGTTTTTTTTTTAGATTTTAGGACCTAAATAAGATTACTTTTAGATTATAACCTGCATGATTTTCTCTATCTAATTTAAGTCTATATTTTAAAATCTTAACACCGTGTCATATTTAATTGCATCTGTCACATATACTATTTACAAACTTGCCATCCAGATTTTCCTATTCAATTCATAATTAAGACTAAAAATTGGAAATTGACTTTCACACTCAAATCACCCATTAATACACTTAAATCAAAATTCTAAAATTATAAAATCTTTGGAAAGTACCAATAGGTACAAGAAAATAAATGAAATTTTTTATATTGATTAATTGTGAATATAAACGTGAAAGAAATGACAAAAATATATTACAGAAGAAAAGCGAAACATCATCACTAACACAATTCCCATCTCCATAAGAAAAAAAGAAGAACACCCATAAAAATTATAAGTACATTAACAAAGTGCTATACATGGGTACGGACGTATAAGTGCATAAGCATAGGTACATAAGTATAAGTGCATAAGCATAGGTATGAAAGTAGAAGTGCATAAGCATAGGTTCAAAAGTATAAGTGCATAGGCATAGGTACGGAAGTATAAGGGCATAGGCATAGGTACGGAAGTATAAGGGCATAAACATAGGTACGGAAGTATAAGGGCATAAATATAGGTACATAATTATAAATGCATAGGCATAGGTATGGAAGCATAAGGGCATAAACATAGGTACACAATTTTAGGATGCAAACTTTACTTCATGAATCTTCATGTAAGTACACAAATCATAGATTTAAAAATACATACTTGTCAATCTCCATAGACTAAAAATTATCATACATGAATAAACACAATCCATAGGTATACACGAATAAACACAATTCATAAGTAAAAAATAGATTTGCAAACCTTAGTTGTTCCATAATGCAAGAAACATACGAATCATGAGAATATACAATTGAGATATAAGAGATAATATAAAGGAGAAGTGTGTATGTAAGTTGAACATGTTGCTCTTCATAAATGAGACATGATTCTGATTGTGCAACTCGTATAGACATTTAGTAAAAATATAATTTTTTTTTTATTGATTTCAAAATAAACATGAAGGCTCAAAGGCCTAATAGTCAATATTTATTGGCTAAATCATAGGAAAATGGTGATTTAGGAACAAATAAAAATAATTATTTTAATTAATTGACTCTTCAACTCTTATATAGAAAGTTGATGAGTTGAATATAAAGTCAAATGATCAAAATTAAATATTAAATCTTACACTCAATTTTTTTGAAAATTGAATCTTGTGAAAGAATGTTAATCTAGTTTTCTATATTATCAAGTGTTTTTTTTTTTCAGCACATGACCAACACTTACATATACCCCGCAAGGAAGCAATTTGGTCAGGTCCATGAAATATTATTATTGTCGTACAACTATGTTATAACACATGCTCTAATAACAATACGTGACGGTGTGTGATACTACTAGGTGTTCAGTGTGCAAGTTATAGAACGTCACTCCTACGTCAGGATTGTGTAATGTACATGTTCAAATTTCAACATCTAAGTTGGCTTTTTCTTATGAGGTGGAGGTGTGAACTTTCTGTTTAGGAACTTTAGGTACGTGACAAAATATCTAAAAAGCAACCTGTCTGGATGCTGGGAAAAGCCTACAATTTTTATATATGCAGTTTGCTTTCTCAATAGAGTATGTTTATACGTGCATCCTGTGCCCACCACATATATGATACTTTATATAGAACTTCAAACAAAGAATTTGAAAAACAACACTCGCGGAGAACTAACTCGATTGTTGGGAGCTGAACGAACGGGTGCGCTTTAGAAAAAGCGATTTGTTACCGAACCATATTATTAGGAATACGAAATCATCTCTAAATAATTAAAGTTTTATATTGGGAACGAGTTTTCAAGAAAATTATCTAAACAATTAAAGTTTCATATTGGGAACGAGTTTTCAAGAAAATTCTCGAGTTTTAGCAAAAGCCGCTTTTGGAGGTCTTATAGATTGGTTGAAAGGTATGAAAGAGAACATTGTTCTAGGAGGATGATACCAAATTTTATTGCAATGATCGTGTAACTCAATTAATTAAGAACGTTTACTTTTGTATGTAAAACTCTGAGTTTGAATCCACAACTGTATATATCAAATAAAAAATAAAGTTCCGTTCCATTGATAAAAACTTGAAAACCAAGCAATCAAGGTGGCTTTGCTGGTGCAAAAGATATAGGATCTTCTCAATCAACTAAACCCGTATTATATAACTCATGCTAGAAGGAAAACAAGATGATAGAACTTCCACAACTCTTTAAAAATAGGATTTTATCAGGATTGAGTATCTTATTTATTTTGTAATAAATAAGCAGTATCAATCTTGTTTAGAATTAAGAAACCAATCACACACGCATTAATTTTTTCAGTTATCTAAACAAAAAAAGGTCTTCAAAAGCAACATAAAGACATAGACACTGAGAGCATGATGATCCTTCGCTCGCAACATTTATAACACTGTTCTCTAATGCTGTAATTTAAAAAAAAAATTAACGAAAAATTCAAAAAACTTTTCTCTTAATAAAAAGTTTTTTTTAAAAATATAGTGAATAGTATCAGAGAAAAGAAAAAATGAAAATTTTCGTTAAAAGTAAACAATACTGAAAGTGTTTCGTTAAAACTCTCTAATTTTTAACCACTTACGCCATAAGTCCGTTGTTGTGCCGAATCAATCTTAACCACAAAATAAGGGATCACAATCTTCATTTGGTGAAGGAACACATGCAATTCTCTACCGGGGATTTTTCTGTTGTTTTGGGTAAAAGCAGTAAGTATATATCAAATACCTATCAATCGCATTCCAAGCTCGTAACTTTCCAAAAAAATTAAAGCACAATCAATCGCATTCCTTTGCCTATCTGGACCTCATCAACACTAGAGGAGACCCCAACACCTTATCAAAAGTAGAGGGTTTTTAGTATCTTAGAAACTCGAAAGATCGTGTGCATTATGTATAATAATATAATTAGTTGAAAACTTGACACAAAAATTTCAACAAAACTTATAATGATATTTGGTGCATCAAGACGAGTTTCCAATACAATGAAAATATGCAGCCATGTGTGCAAAAGTTTTGAGCCCTGAGGAATTCTTTAGGGGTGTGCTATCCACACACACTTTATTTTACTTTTCACACACTTTTTGTTAATTTTTGTTCGTTGATCTTCTTCAATTCATTTGATTCAAAGGCCAAAAATTAAAAAAATGTGTAAGAAATAAAATAAGGTGTGTGTATATCTCACCTTATTCATTGACCTCTTTCTCACTCACAAACCACCAAAGAGCGCCAGTGCTTTGGATGCATTAACTTTAAATTTCAATTTTTTAATTTTTAAATAAAGATTTTGCAGTTAAAACATTAAAAATAGGAAACTTTACGAAAACCTTTCAGTATTGTTTACTTTAACGAAAAATTACATTTTTACACTAAAATATCAATCATGACACTATTCACTTTATCCTTTATTTTTTCATTTTCATTAAAACTCAAAGTTTTCAAACTCTTTTTATTAGTTTTCTTTTAAAAATATCAGATACTTCGAAGCATGTAACAAAGTTCAGAGCCACTAAAGTAGGATAACTTTATCACCATTAAACGTGATTGTGGCAGTATTATAAACTAATCAACTGATATTTGGGTAATAACAATTTAGCTAATTGCGCACTTTCATTTACCCTATAAATTTAAAACAATTCGATATCGTTTGACAAAGCCGCCACGTTGACGGACCGGCTTAAGTACGCCATTTTTGAGTGCATTTATTGACCGGCTGTGGACCCCGTACCCCCTATGCTTGTCTAGTGGGCCCCAGCACCCACCAAATGCGATACGACCGCAAAAAGGGGTAGAATTTACCATTTTTTTAAAAGAAAACTAACGAAAAGTCCCTGAATAGTGACAGTTTTAATGAAAAGTCCTTTTTGAAGGTATAATGAATAGTGACAGTTAAAGGTAAAAAAGTGGTTTTTCGTTAAAAGTAAACAGTGCCAGGGGTGTTTTATTAAAGCTCCCTTTTTTTAATTGAAAAAAAAAAACAAAGAAGAAAAGGAAGAAACATGAAATGGAAAAGAAAAAAAAATGAGAGTTTCCAAAAAAAAAAAAAAAAAAGAGAAGAAAAAGAAGAACGCGTTTTCTTCCCATAAGAAACACAGCTGAATGACTTGACTCTTTCTCTCTCTCCTCCTCCCTCAGCTCAATCTCTCTCTCATCAGGGACCAACAAATTTAGGGTTAGGGTTTCCATGAACCCCTTACTCTTTCTGTGCAAGGAAAGGGTGTGCAAGTCCAAGGAAAGGGTTTTTGGGGTTGTGATCTCTTGGGTTCCGAAGACTCTTTTCTCCGCCGCAGGATCGACATGAATTCCCCAAATTTCATGAGGAATACGCAGTCTCTGAGCAAAAAGTCCGATTAGCAACACCGCGCTGATAACTTACATCGATTGGATTTGAGTTCCAGGACAAGAAAAAGCAAATTTCAAAGGAAAAGCAAAGGATTTTACTCCTACTGATGCGAAGGTACCTATAGTGTGATGTTAAATTTACCCAATTTTTCGATTTGGATTTGGTTCCGAGTTTTTGGGTTTTTGACTGATCAGTAGAGCATTAGTTAAAGTAGTGTTCTTTGTGTCCGTACAGTTGGGAGTGGGAAATGAAAATTTCCATGTTAATTTGTTGCAGCCGCCATGGCCTCCGAAAGACGGCATTCATGTAAGAGCAAGAATTGGTCGAGCAACTGAAGAATTATGGTCATAATTCTAAGCTGAAATTGTAAGAATTGTGAGTTAAATTTCAATGCTTTTGAATCGTTATAGTGTCAAGTCATTTCCTTAATTTCAAGATTTATGCTGAATTTGTGTGTGATTTTGTAATTTTCGCAGCAAACCGCTTAGCAGAAAGGGGTATTGAGAGATGGGTTTTTCTCCGTCTTCCTCTTCGGTCATCAAAGGACATTTTTTTCGCAGACCCACTTCTCCAGTGTTTGTTCTGAAGCTTGTTTTGCTCTTGTGGGTGTTCTGTAGTTCCCAGAACTGTGCTGTTCTCGCTGATACTGACGCATCGGTGCTTCTTGAGCTAAAAAACTCTGTCTTGGATCCTTCAGGCTTGCTTTCTGGCTGGAACGGTCGGCTCAGTTCTGGTCATTGCTCATGGACCGGCGTCTTCTGCAACTCAAATTCTCGAGTGGTTTCGCTCAACGTTACTGGAAATGGCGGAGAAACCGAAGGTAGATCGAAAACTATTGCGTGCTCAGATTTTTCTCAGTTGCCGCTTTATGGATTCGGAATCAGAAGGAGCTGTGAGGGTAGTAGAGGAAGATTGACTGGGAGGCTCCCCTCTGTAATTGGTAAGCTCACTGAGCTTAGGGTCTTGTCCCTCCCCTTCAATGGTTTTGATGGTGAAATTCCTAGTGAAGTTTTGGGCTTGGAAAACTTGGAGGTTCTTGATCTTGAGGGAAACTCGGTAACTGGGTCGCTGCCCTTTCAGCTTAATCCAAATTTGAGGGTTCTTAATCTGGGGTTTAATATGATTGAAGGTGAGATACCGACCTCGTGGTCAAATTATATGAGCCTAGAGATCTTGAGTTTAGCTGGGAATCTCATAAACGGAACTGTTCCAGATTTCATTGGTAGGTTAAAGGCGGTATACTTGTCATACAATTCACTTAGTGGAGATGTTCCCAGCGAGATTGGAGCGAATTGTGGGAAGCTTGAGCATCTTGATTTGTCGGGTAATTTCTTGGTTCATAACATTCCAAGCAGTTTGGGAAATTGCAGCCAGTTGAGAACGTTGTTGCTCTATTCAAATATGTTTGAAGATGGTATTCCAGCTGAACTCGGACGGCTTCAAGCTCTGGAAGTGTTAGATGTGTCGAGGAATACCCTCAGTAGTTCATTACCACACGAGCTGGGGAATTGTTCTCAGTTGTCTGTCCTTGTGCTGTCATCTATGTTTAATCCACTTCCACGAGGTAATGATACTGTGGTGGGCTCTTTGCTGGAGCAGTTGAATGCTATGAATGATGACTTCAATTACTTTCAAGGTACAATGCCTGTAGAAATTACAACCCTTCCAAAGCTAAGGATCTTGTGGGCACCAAGGGCAAGTATTGAGGGCACTTTCCCAAGCAATTGGGGTGATTGTGAGTACTTAGAGATGGTCAATTTGGCTCAGAACTTTCTGACTGGAGAATTTACTAGTGGACTTAGTCGCTGCAGGAAGCTTCAGTTTCTTGACGTGAGCTCTAACAGGCTTAGTGGGGAGCTTGTTCAGGATCTTCATGTTCCTTGTATGGTTATGTTTGATATCAGCGGAAACATCTTGTCAGGTTCAATACCTGAATATTTCAACAGAACTTGTGCTTCTCCTTTGGGAGATTTTTCTTTCAAGTCTGAGGATCCATCCTCAACCTATGTTGCATTTTTCGCTTCTAAATCCCAAGTTGGAAATCCATTGCAAATGCATGGGGAGGGTGACGGTCTTATAGTAGTACACAACTTCGCACACAATAATTTTACCGGCGCATTGCAGACGCTGCCTATTGCACCTGAAAGACTAGGGAAACAAACTTTTTATGCATTCTTTGCTGGAGAAAACAAGATTTCTGGAGAATTTCCAGGTAAATTATTTGGCAAGTGTGAGGGATTGGAGTGGCTGATTGTTAATGTAAGCCACAACAAGCTAGACGGTCAGATTCCTGCTGAAGTTGGCACTATGTGCAAATCTCTTAAAGGTTTAGATGCATCTCGGAATCGGATTATTGGTCCAATTCCCTCTACCATTGGGAAATTGTCTCTTGTCGCCCTTAATTTGAGTTGGAACATGTTGAGGGGTGAAATTCCAACCAGTCTTGGCCAGATAAGTGATCTGACGTATCTTTCCTTATCTGGCAATCTCCTTACAGGTGTCATTCCGTCTAGTTTGGGGCAGCTTACCTCTTTAGAAGTGCTTGAACTTTCTTCAAACTATCTGACTGGTGAGATACCGAAAGAGCTTGTGAATCTGCGAAACCTGACTGTTCTTCTACTCGACAGGAATAATATTTCTGGTCAGATTCCACCTGGATTGGCAAATGTGACCACACTGTCATCTTTCAATGTTTCTTTCAATAACATCACAGGATCACTGCCTGTGAATAATAACCTGATGAAATGCAATGCTGCTATTGGAAACCCATATCTACACTCTTGCCCCATGTTTTCCCTGGCACAGCCAGCTTTGGATTCTCAAGGACAAGTTGGTGATTCACAACCTTTTGCTGCTTCACCAGTGGGAGGTCCAGCTCAGAAGACTGGGAATGGTTTCAATTCAATTGAAATAGCATCCATTACATCTGCATCGGCCATAGTTTTGGTGCTTATTGCTCTTGTTATTCTGTTCTTGTATACACGGAAATGGAATCCAAAGTCTGGAACTCAAGGTTCTACCAGGAAGGAAGTTACAGTTTTCACAAACATTGGGGTTCCATTGACCTTTGAGAATGTTGTGGGAGCCACAGGAGGTTTCAATGCTAGTAACTGTATTGGGAATGGAGGTTTTGGAGCTACCTACAAGGCCGAGATATCACCTGGAATCGTGGTGGCAATTAAACGGCTTTCAGTTGGAAGGTTCCAAGGAGTTCAACAGTTTCATGCAGAAATCAAAACCCTTGGAAGGCTTCGCCATCCAAATCTTGTCACTTTGCTTGGTTATCATGCCAGTGATACAGAGATGTTTCTAATTTACAACTACTTGGCGGGTGGTAATTTGGAAAAGTTTATTCAGGAAAGGTCAACAAGGGCTGTGGATTGGAGGGTACTTCACAAGATTGCTTTGGACATAGCCCGTGCACTTGCCTACCTACATGATCAGTGCGTACCACGTGTTCTTCATCGCGACGTCAAGCCGAGCAATATTTTGTTGGATGATGATTTTAATGCGTATCTCTCAGACTTTGGTTTGGCCAGACTTCTGGGAACTTCAGAGACCCATGCTACTACAGGCGTTGCTGGAACTTTTGGATATGTTGCCCCAGAATATGCAATGACTTGCCGTGTTTCAGATAAGGCTGATGTATATAGTTATGGCGTTGTGCTTCTGGAGTTACTCTCTGACAAGAAGGCACTGGATCCCTCTTTCTCTTCATATGGAAATGGATTCAACATCGTTCAATGGTCATGTATGCTACTTCGGCAAGGCCGTGCAAAGGAATTCTTCACTGCTGGGTTATGGGATGCAGGCCCCCATGATGATTTAGTAGAAGTTCTGCACTTGGCAGTAGTGTGTACGGTTGACTCTCTCTCAACCAGGCCTACAATGAGGCAAGTTGTACGACGGCTTAAGCAACTTCAGCCTCCATCCTGTTAGCTGCTTTACAAGGTTTGTATTGGTTAACATTAGTAGTTTGTAGAAAGGTGCTCCAATTTTTATGTGCCTGCGCATTCGGTGCGCTTTTGGGTACACTGGCGTTAGGTTGATTTCTGAACCTTTGTGATCCCACTTGTACATTGTATGATAGTTCTGCCCCCAATTTTTTCAATGATCCTTCTCTGATTAGGGGCCTGGCCAATGAATCTGCAGAAGAATGCAGATATTCCATTTCCTCGTCTTATACGTGTATATTCAGCTTCATTTGTTCAATAACACAGAGAGTAGACATGTTTTCTGGAAATCATCGAAATTGTTTAGTGTGGTCGAGTTATTCATATCTGTTATATGATGCACCGAAATGATCAGTCGTGACCAATACGAGGAAATGATATCCAATTCCTTAATATCTTGTGCTGTTGCAATGACTCCGACCATCCTCTGGAAGTCTTCTGTGGAGGATTGTTACTATACAGGTGCGAGCGGTTTCTGTCGGAGGGGAAGCCATTGGAGGTTAAGTCCTTATTCTCTTTTATTGTTACCATGTTATCAGCAATGAGTTTAAGATACTGTCTTCGTACTTCCTAGTAAGCTCATAATTTGTATTTCTCGACTTTTCAGGGACAAGATTTGGACGTTTCTTGTCCTCCCATTTCAGCCTTCGCTTCCAGCCAGACAAACAAGAGGCAGCTTTGTCCGCCATGTTGGGATTAAAAGAGATTCGACATTGTTGCTGAGGCCCGAGGGACCAAAGGAGGTTCGACCATTGTTGCATGGGCTCTACTGCCGGGTTACGGCATGCGGGTCCTCGTGATGCAGTTTTCTCGACAAGTAGTGGCGAATTGGGTCGCGGAGTAAGCAACTTCAGCCCTCGTTAGCTGGCCAACGAGGCTCGTATCGGTATAACATTAGTAATCTGTATGGCCTCTGGCTAAGGGCCTCCTTCGCTCATGCACCCGAGGTCCCGTGTTTGGTTCCTTGTTTTACACGCGTGTTATGGTACTTGAAGTTAATTATTTTTCCACTTTCAAGTGCAATGATTGTCGGTGGGTTTGGCATCGTTGTCGCTTTTAAAAGGGATGGTAGTTTACAAGCAACCCCATGCGACGAGAGTCATCTGGGGACAACCCGACTGGTTGGTAGGAAGACAGAATAATTGGCAACCTAACCTTTTCTTTTCCTCCGTACTCATAACAACAACGTGATCCCTATTTTTCTCTCATTACCTCTTTTTTTCTAATGGAGATATATCACTTTCAACAAATTAATTAAAATAAGCCCTCAAAACAAGCCCTTCAAAACGAGAAATTTTTAAGTGCGGACGTCCAGACCACTTGAACCGACCCTATAATAATTTGGCTGATCTCACCCCTTGCGTCTGATGCCCTACGCATCTTTGGAAACTTTATTATATGGAAGTAATTTTTGCACATTCGTTTTAAGTTTCTGCTCACCCTTTTTAATCACGGTCTATGAAATTTTTCTAATTGTTTAATTTAGCACCTGAAAAAGTGTGCAAGAAGTAGAAAAATATATATGCATAAATCATTTCCCTCGTTTTATGTTTGATACAAACGTGTTGGGCATCAAGATTAATACTAAACCCAAATAAGCCATACATATTGAACTCAAAATTTATGGGAGTCAGAACTTAAGACGACCATTCAGTCATTACGGGATGTGCCTAGTGATTTTGAAGATTAATTTCAGGTCTGTATTCTACACAATACGTTATGAGTTTGATTCTTAAAGCTGTTGAATCGCTCGATGGTGACCAAGAGATTGAAATTCTGAGAGTCTTCTCAACCTTGAAATAGTGGACTGCCGTTGCAAACTCACCAACTGGTCCCCTTTTTAAATTGAATTTTTAAATGAAAAAAAAAACCCTATGACCCTCCACATATAAATAATTATAAATATCACAAAACTATAGTACTAGTGCGGTAAAGTGTGTCTTCCGTTTGTTTTAATTGTCAAAGTGTTTATCTCTAACATTATTAAGACTAAAAGTTTATTAAGTAAAAATAAAAATACTAACAAAATAGTACTGAACGACCTATCTCGAGTCTTATAGTTTATAAACATCATAGCCTTCCAACAAGAAGCTTCATGTACCAAGTTCAATACAAGTGCCCACAAATGCATTGAAAGACCAAATTTAAATAAACCAAAAAAAAAAACAAAGGGTAAAAGCAACATTGCTGCATCTTTCCCTACTTCCTCCCTCGTCCTCACATCTAGGTTTTGACATGGTCCAAAAGGGCACTAGCAACTACAATAACGGACTAGGATTCACCACTATATGCTTCAACGGGTGCTCCACGTCACCACCGCCGGCATGCTTCACAAACTCTGCCGGCGAGAGAAAGCTGCCATGGCAAACGCATACTATCCTCACTTCCTCACCCTTCTTGTATCTGTAAAGAAACCCTTCTATTCTTTTCCCGTCAGGGCCATCTCCTGTCGTAGACACACAGGGCATGTTCTCCAACACGTTCCTCACGATTTCTTTGGGGCCGGATTCTGGAACTGGGAGTTTATTACAGTTGATTTCCATTTGGACTCCAATGAACTGACCTGACCTCTGAGCGGTTATCATCCTTGGTATCGCTAGCAGTTCCTTCTCAGTCTTTGGCGAAGACTGAGCTTCGGCGTGGCTTCTTGCTTCGGTGCATTTGTGCACTCCTGCATTTGCATATCAGAGGTAAAATGTGAGATAACACACGGGCTATGACAACACAGTCCAGAAACAGATTTTAACAGATCCTATTCATCCGCAACATGAGGAAATCGGTTGATAAAACATCAACCGGAATCTATTACATCATTGACGATATAGAAGCTCGGACCCTTCGTTTTTCAATGTTCTCCTAGTTCATATCACAGACTCAATGGCACATCATAATTTACTTGTGTTAATCTCTGCAACCAGTTATTTGTTTAAAGCTAGTTTCGTGAACTAGTTTGCCACTTTCCCTAGACGCTTTAAGAGACGAAGTTCTTCCTCTAGGCCTATAAGGAGCTTTGGTAGTAAAGCACCACAGAGGGGATCTAAGGGAGCGCCGTTGAGCTGCCCCAAACGAATGTAAAAGGCGCCTAAACAAAGTCAGTCAGGCGAAACTGGTAATCTAGAATTTCACTCGAGACGATACTTATCACTAGGTCTCGTACAAAACTTAGGTTACATTGTAACAAGGTTAGACCCATTACACATAAACCCCTAAGAGCATGGCTAGCAGCACCCTCAACCGGTTCATCGAGAAAGGCAATTCAGAATTACCAAAAACTATAGTCAAGTACACTGTCAAACATTACCATTATGCGAATTGGGTACACATTTAGTTTAGGGGGAGGCCTATTGCAATTTTTTTTAAAACTCGAAAATCTCAAAGCATGATGGAACTTTGAATAAAATTCTTGTAAGAATTCAACATCCGACACAATCACTCACTCACAACAACTGTAACCAACTGCAATTAAATTGAAACGACGGGGACGTGGGCGTAGGTAAGTTGGCTAGAACAGTGTGATTTAGATTAGAATAGAATATCGCTCGAGTTGGAAAAAGAAGTTTTGAAATGAGAATACCTTGAGGTGTAGCAGCAGCTTGGCTCTCAGATTCCGAAATCCCAGTTGAGCCACTACCTCGAGATGCCGCCGGTGGCGGCGGAGCAGGACAATTGGGCATCCCCATTGCTCTAAACTCATCCACAACCTTCACAAACTGCTCTTTCCTATGGACCCCATTCGCCACCTCCGCCGCCTTCTCCTCCTCGCCGCCGTTCTCCCGGCTCCGATCCCTCGGCACCTTCGAGTTCCTCAGCTGCTTCTCCGACCTCTTCCTCTTCGCTTCCATTCTCCTCAAGCTCTGCAGCTCCTTCCTCTTCCTCCACTCCTCCTCGGTCTCCGTCGGAAGCGAACAAGTCCTCATCAGAGGTACCGCGCGCGATGGCCCTGACACCCGACATGTCGTCTCTTCTTCTCTTGCCGGGGTAAAACCGAAATCGGAGATTGACGACGAGCGTTTCAGAGCTACCATTTTAGCTCTCGCGGGGTCCACTCCGAACCGACCGTTCAGCGACAGGCCCAAGCTCAGCTCAATCTCCTCCGAATCCTCGGAGGTCGGCTCCCTGAATTTTCCCGGAAAACTGTTTCCGGCAACTATTTGCCCATACAAATCGCCCGGAAAATTACTCCCTTGCGTTGGGAACACCTGCTGGGTTGCTATGTTCCCGCCTTCCTCTGTTTGCGCCATTGAAAAAAATAAAAATTGCAGAAAATTGCCGGAACCCAAATCTAATAATCGAATCCAAAGCTACCCAGATCAATTTTTTTCACGAATTCAGAACAAAGAAGTAGAATTTCAACAGAAAAATGTGAAAAACTGAGAAGTTGAAGAACCGCCGGAAACCCAAATCGGAATGATCAAATTCAGAGGTACAGGGATGAATTGTTTTAAATTTTCGAAACCGGGAAGTAGAAATTCAGCAGAAAAATTAAAAATTGGGTAAATTTTAAAGTATCTTATGGTTTACATCGAATGGTGATTCCAGCCATGTTTCCACGAACACAGCAACACAAATCCCATACTTTCTCGGTGCGAGTTTTCGACGGAAACGGCGAGAAAATCCATGTCAGTTGCACCAGAGGACGAAGACCATGAAGCAGAAGAACATCTACAAGCGCATCAGCGACCCCGCCACAAGCATTTTCCCAAAAAACATTGAAAACAAAGGCTTTTTACCAAAAGAAAACGAACAGAAATTTGAATACCGAAAAAGCCCCTAAGAGTCGTGGAGTGGCGACGCGTGCCGATCATGAAGAGTCCCGACAAGCACGTGGCTTATAGAAACGGCAGATGTGAGGGCACTGGCCCAACATGCGTCGCCAATCTTGGGTTAACTAGATTAGGTTGCCGGTACACGTGTCGTGACGTCAGTGGGCGCCACGTGGCTTGGATAAAATCCCGTCGTCGTCGAGTGCCATTTCGCTTTATGCGACGCGTGAAAATCTATCCATCTTATAACGAGCTGGATTGTAGGACGAGGGTTCTCTTCGGATTTTTTTTTGGAGTTTTTAAAAATTCTCGCATTATGATTATTTATAATATATTGTGTGATTAATTTTTATTAAATATTATTTTTTGTTTAATTTTAAATAAAATAATTAAAAATAATTTTTAATTGCACAATGTACGATAAATGATTAAAATGTTAAAATTCTTATGATTTCCACCATTTAAATCTGAATGGAATCCAATTACGAATTCTAGAGCTGGGAAAACGGACGGCTCTGTGGGAGCGACACGTGGACGACGCCTGGGGATTCGGGTCGGCGTTGTTTCGTTTCCAAATCTGGACCAATACAAATCCCATAGAATATGTCATCAAGATTGGAGGAGAAATTATTAATGCAAAATTATTCTTATCAAGACTTGATAATCGTTCATATAATATAAATTATCAGTCGTAAATGATTTTTTTGTTAAAAAAATAAAATAAATATGCAGTTAATAATGTGGAGATAACATGTTATTACTCGCCATGGACCTTTTTTAATTAGACTTTCTCGATCCTCTTTCGTTTTTTGTAATGTTGAATTATCATATTTGTCTATTTTATAATTTAACATTCGTAGATTGATTTTGTAAAAAATGTATCGAATAAAAATTTGTTTAACAATGCTTAGGTAACATGTTATTGCATTTTAGAGCGAGTTGCTATCGATTTTTTTCTTTTAAACCATCTCGATTCTTCAAGTATTGTAAAGTTAAAGTGATGAGTGTATCAGAGTCTATTTTATAATTTACCATTCACATATTAACTTTGTACAAAAATCTACTAAATGTAAAATTATTTGATTTTGCTATTAGTATTGTTCACCTAACTAACACAATTTGAATCTCTATTACAATGATGGTTGCATGACTAAACGACTTTAAATCTAGCTGATATTTTACAAGATCGATATTTAAAAGAGTTACTTAGGAAGATAAAGCTGAGAAATTAGACAAAATAATTCGACTGAATGTCTGAAGAGTATCACAGTATGTTAAAAAATCAACGGTCAAATCTTGTACATAAAAATGAAATAAATTTTTATAACAGTTAAATATGTATAAAACACTCCACAACCATTTTATCATAAATTAAAAGAAAAATTAATGAAAATGACTTGAAAACTTTAAATTTTAATCAAAATAACAAAAAGATGTTGTAAGTAAATTGTACTATAAGTGACTTTTTAGAATAAAAATGTCATTTTTCGTTAAAATAAACATTATTAGAATGTTTCGTTAAAACTTTCTAAACTAAATGCTAAACAAATTAATTAATTTAAAAAAATGTAATAATAAGGTGGACAAAGACAGAAGAATCCAACGGAGGAGGAGGTGAGGAGGTGAGAGTGACACGCAAAAGGGCGGTGTGAGGTGGTCAGGTGTGGACCCCAAAAGCCCCAAGAGGGCCAACTTGCGCAATTGTTTATCTCCGGTGGGTGGGGGATGTCTTGCAATCAGAGGACTGCCACGTGTCGACAGGCAGTCAGGGGGCACGTGGAATGGATGGAGACACCGAACCCAAGTTGCAGACAAGGAAATATCACAGAGGATTCGCCCACGAGGAAAAGTGAACTTGTCCACTTCGCGTGTCCCACGCACGCCTCGTGTCAGACTAATTATCACATAATTTGGAAAAATAAAATTAAAAGCATCGGACGCCGATATATTATTTTCTCACGGGCCACGTCACATGAAACATTTTTTTAGATAATATTTTATGCACGTGCTGCGGTTGATAATTAAATTTTTTTATTTAAATTAGTAAGTAGGAAATTCAACCGTCAACGGACAATCAAAAAAGAAAATTTTCCTAGCATTTCCTTTTCTTACTGTTTTTAGTAATAATTTTGAAAAATGATATATTTTTACACATTTTTATTTAATTATGTGCCTCGTTAAATCAAATTATTCGAAATACTGAGTATTTTGTAAGAGAAGAAGAAATTGTAATTATTATTTCTCATATTTCTTCTCACTAGAGTATTGCCTATTCACTCATGTTAGAACACATCAAATTCAAATACTACAATTTTACGATATTTGGGTATATCCAAATTCATGAAAAATTATCTTGTTTACGGTTGCATCTTTACACAGTTGTGCCAATTCAATTACGTTATAATCCGTAAATTAGTAACATTATGTAGCAATCAAACTATCATACAGAAATATTCCCCAATTTAGGGCCCAAGACTACTTTAGGCTACTATTAAACATCAAAATCATTTGGCACAAGGATATATTGAAGCAGGTGGCGGTGCTAATCTACTCATGTTATAGTACAAGAATTAGTAACACCATGTAGCAGTCTGACCTGTGACGCTAAAAAGTTCCTCCACGGAGAAGAAAAACACCGAAAAACTCGAAACCAAACAATCACTGGTGAATCCATGAACAATTCAAAGCATACCGAAAAAAAATTCCCATCTATTTAACTCTTTAGGGTTTTCTGATTACAGCCACTAGACACCAACTATGCCGGAAAAACAGAGGATGACATCAAGTTTCTGGGAACAGTTGCATCATATTCCCAATTGAGACAAAATTCTCTAATGGTAAAAATTAATCCTAAACCTACAGCAAAATGCCTCTTCATCTTATAAGATTATGATTAAACTACTTACCGTCAACCCTTCCGAGTGCACCAATCACGTAACCAATTTTGTTAAAACACTCCCGCAAAAAAATCGCGATGCTCGTGTTACTTTTTACGCAGAAACAGCATTCTGCGTCGGTCCACTTGAACGTCCACCCCTCCCTCGCACCTGATAAACATCTCCCCCGCGCCTGGCTGGACCGCCTCTGCCTCGGCCTGAGAATTCGCCCCTGCTCACATACTCGCTTCTGCCATAGCTCCGGCCACCGCCATAGTTCCCGCGGCCTCTAAAGCTGTCATTCCGGAACCCTCCCCTTCCAGCTGGAGGAAATCTACCTCTTGCACTGCTACCAACTGGAAAAACAAGCATTCTACGTGCATGAGCTTTCAAATATCTTCCGATGACACATTCCATTGGATTAGTGAAGGATAACAGCATAAATTGTATGTCCACTTACCTCGTGTTGTGGTTCTCTTTATCTCGATGACAGCTTGACGGCCACCAATAGTGATTGGTGAAGCCTGAAACATTAGGTTCTCTTATTAGATACGGAAGAAACCCAATCAAACATCAGAAATAATATAAGTGAAACATGAATGAAGTTTTACAGGCACTCCTAAAAACTTAAAACAACAATGAAGTTTATTTGAAAGCCTAAAACCATGACAACTCAAACTACATGCACTTAGAGCTTAAACTAACATGCTATGAAGATTGTATTTCCCATCAGCTACGGTGAGAGAACATCTAAACTAGATCGAACAGAGTACCAAAATACAAGCCCGACAAGAAGACAGTGGAAGAAAGAATTGCTATATCCTATTCATATTGTTCAAGTCTGAGAGACTTGGTTTTGAGGAGAGAGAGAAATCAAGAGAGAATGATGGAAATTAATAATACAGCAGCATCCAGATCTTTTAGAAATCATATTTCAGAGAGCAGAAATTAATAAATAATCTACCTGGATGGCACTATTCATGGAACCTGAAGACTCAAACTCAACAAATCCAAAACAGTGGCCCTGGAGCTGCACACACAAAAATAGAATGGAAGGGGTGAGAAATGTGTCAGAAAATCTAGATCCGGGCAGGATATACTTTTGGGATGCAAGACATTTTAACACTAACTTTCTTATTCCGGACTTGGACGCCTCCTCGCTTTATTGGCCCAAATTTCTTGAATTCTTCCTCAAGCTGATCAGACGTCACGTTTAAAGGCAAATTCCTTATGTAAACAGAATAGCCCTCGACTATAACGAATGCAATTGTGTCATTATATAAACAAAATAAAACGATTAAATTTAGATACATGCAAATTTACAAAATATATTTTAGTTTTATTTAGATTTTCAAATAAAAAAACTAGCAATATAAACAGAAGAAAAAAGGGGAAAAAGTCAGAAAAACCAAGCATACCTTCCTCATTACTATCACCACTCTCTAGGGCACTAGTGCTAGTTGGGGCTGATGCTTCAGGCACCGAAGCAGGTGCAGTTGGCCCAGGCAAACTAGTTTCCGCTTTCTTAGGAGCCACTTTTACAGTATTAGTAGGCACATAAACCTTATTTGGCCCTGGACTCCCTTTGGGAACTCTAACCTACAATAACATTTGATAACTTTTGTAAGTCTTTAAGAAAAATTATGGCTAAAGGAAAAACTTGTGCCCCTTAACTCACAATTGATGCATACGACTTCTTTGGTGTATCCTCTTGTGCTGTCATAGAATCCGGCTCAACTGCCACAGGGACATTGTTTCCATTTGAATAAGATGGGGGTTCCACGTCAGATTCTTTAGCGGATTGTCTATCATGGTCCGATGTGTCATAAGTTTTCTCAACAACAATTAAATTCTCTTCAACTTGAGTAGTTTCCAGATCAGGTGCAGGAGGATCAGGAACATGAGTTGGCTCTGCAAACAAATAATACGAAGTGTAAACAAGTTCCTGCTACAATACCAAAACTACAGTAACAAAAAGAACAGAAAATGTATGATAGGACTACCTGGATCCTGGCTTGCAAGGACTGTTGTGGCATCATTAACTTCATTATCTGAATGGTTTTCAAACAGTTGTCCATCTTCCACAAATCTAAAGACATCATTCAGTACAAAGAACCCATTGTCTTGAGGGGCAAGAAAAAATGATTGGGCGAATTTCCTTTTCAAGTTATCCTTTCCCATTAAACATCCAGTAACTAACAGAGTCACCCCTTCTTTAAAAGAGTTCTGAGCATCAGCGGTCTTTATCTCAGCCTTATACTCGTTGTAATTTAATGAAAGGATCTTCTCATTGATTCCCTGCTCCAAGAAAAAACTGACAGAAAATAAGACTAATGACCTTGGGAATTTGAGAGCATGGTAGCTTCTGCAGGACTGAACATTCAAATAAGTATTAAACAGGACAAAAAAGCAACAGATCAAAACTTAAAAGGGACCAGGAGCAAATGATCAGGTAAACAATCAACTTGCTTCAATAGTTCAGCGGACCATAGGGCATCCAAAACATCAAACATAAAAGAACTGCCTATATGAGTCGCCAACATGCATTTGTTTATTAAAGTACTCTTTGATGGTTTTAGCACATTTTTCAACAAATGTTGCATACTTGCATACTGGTCTCTGATGTCATAGACCATTGGCAATGATACCCAGAAAAAATAAAAACTTGGCGACCAAAAACTTACTTGCATAGTGGTCACTGATGTCATCACACCATTAGAATCAGGCCGGCTTAGTACACTTGAATCCTGATAAAACCGATGGACTAGGCCTGGGTTATTGTGAAGAATATGGTAATACTGCTCAATGAAAGCATTTCCAACAAGTTGGGCATTAGGAGTGGGTGGAGGAATTGCTGTCTGCAAGGCCATTCTGCGCAAAAAATCCAGAAATAAAATACCACTACATAATTGTTCATGTCTCATCAAACCAATCACTAAAAGATAACTCAAAACCACAAGGGGTAATGGAACCTTAAAAACATTCCATAAATTAAACATAACAATAGGCACATAAAATGTATCAAAGGCACTAAAGAACTAATCTTTCTTAAGAAAGAAAAGAAAATCCCAAAAGTAAAGTAATAACTGCAAAGAGATAGTAGGAACTAAGAACTTATGGACCATTATGATTACATTGCCTGGATATATAACAGGAAGGAGCTAATGATACAAAATACGACTTTCTTATAAAGAAAACTCAAGAGACAAGCGCAAAGAGAAACCGAAACCACCACATTCTGAGAGAAGCCATAGAACCACCATAAATTACAACCATTTTCCATAAAACCGAGTGCGCACTGAAAATTTAGGCAAATCCCAAAATTTGAGAGAACAAACTGAAAAAACCTAAATCCTTTGAAGCAGCAGAACCACATTACCTGGATCCAAACGCAGTAAAGCTCAAGAACTAAACCCTAAAACCAACCTCATACTCCAAATATACACAAAACCCATCTCATAAAATCAGAGAAATTGACAACCAGCCCAACGTTCACACCCGCCGGGCACAAAATCATAAAATAAAATCCATTAATCCACCAATTAGGGCAATGCGTCATCACATAAATTAGTAAAAATCCGAGCAACAATACGATTCCAATAACAGAAAGAAAGAAAAAATAGCTTCATGGAATCTAAAATACAACGTAGAAAATTAGACAGTAAGTAAGTTAGATATAATAATCAGAGTAATGAATGCGAATAAAAGTTACCCTTTTGTTGGAATGCTATATAGGTTTGGGAGTGGCAGAGATTTGGGGTCGACGGAGATGGTAGGTACCTTCCGCCTAACAAGAGTGAGTGAGTGAGTGAGACTGAGAGCGAGCGAGAGAGAGGGAAAGACGAACAGTTGGCGGGCGACAAAACGGAAGAGTCTTTGCGAGAAGCCAACACCGAACCCTGATGCAAAATTCACACTTTGGGTTGCGCAGATTGGTTCAAGACTTCAAGTAGAACTCTTTTACACTTCTCTTTTTTTTTTCTTTTTTTTTTTTTACGATTTAGAAATAGGATTTTGGTCATCAAATTGGAAATCTTTTTAATACTAAAAGTGAAAGGCTGAGATTAAATATAAAAACTTTAAACAGTATTGAAAATTGAATTTAACGGCTGAAACGTTTGTGACGTTGAAGTTAAACCTCATCAAATTCAAAATTTCAAAGATAAATTATTGAAACTCTGAAGTAATGATCACGATTATGAAGTGAAAAAAAAAAGATGCAGAATGACTAAATTTTAAGTGCTCATAATAATTCTCAATTTTTTATTTACTTAATCTTCTATTTATGTAGTTAGGGCATTCCTTTACTAATTTTTAATTAATGTTTAAAACATGATGAGTTTTTTTTTTATTAACAATCCACAATTTGATGAAAATATCCCACATTCAAAAATTTCTTCTATAATTCCAAATTTACCCTTCATTTAAACCTGCAAAAATAAAATTAAAAACTAATGAAAATAGCTTGAAAACTTTGAGTTTTAATCAAAATGACAAAAAAGTGTTGTAAGTGAATAGTACTATGAGTGACTTTTTATAGTAAAAATGTTATTTTTCGTTAAAGTAAACAGTACCGGAAGTGTTTCGTTAAATGTCTCCAGTCCATCACCATTGTTCAGATCCTGCCGTTTATTTATACTGTTTTCATTTTCTAACATCATTATAATCATCTTTGTACTTATTTTTTTGTTCTTTTTATTTTGCATGATATTCATGTCAATTTTTTATTTGAGAACTATAACAAGTCCAACCAGGAATTCCCAAGCAAGAATATGAATATTATCCAGAAGAAAAAGTACAAAATAAGAACAAAACCCTAATGCAGTAGAGTGAAACCTGGATAATAGGATATGATTTTAGTTTCAAGATCATTATCAAAAGCAATTAGCTAGGTATGAACTCCTAATTCAATTTCCAGAAACCTGCAGAAAAAGCTCCTTAGAAAACAGGGTACATGCAATGCTCTTATTGCCTCTCCAATGATTCAGATGATTCGAAGGACAAAATGGAGTCACCGGCCATGGTGTTGTGATAGGGTGGTTGGTTGTGAGATTTTTTGTTTTCGTTTTTGGAAGGTGGGGTAGATTTAACAAAAAGAAGGGTAAAACTAAAGTTATGGAGAAATTTTTTAATTGTACGGTGTATTCAACAAATGATGGGATGTTAATAAAACAACCCAAATTATGGGATGTTAATAAAACAACCCACTGCCGTCCACCCCTGCACTTCCCTTCCATTCCTTTCTCAACTTCACCGCCTCTCATCCTCACTGACACACCTCTTGACTTCCGTCTCCTCGTTCTTCCCAAGTCCGCCTCCTTTGTAGACCATGTTCTTAAGCACCTTCATTCCAATGCCCTTGGTGTGTTTCTCGAAGGCCCCCAAACCCCCATCCCCGCCGCCCTTTGCTCCGAATCCTGTAAATTGGCTTTCTCAACTTCACCCCAAACTTGCCGCCGTTGCCGCCGCCGATCACCATGAACATTTGGCCCAAAATTCCCATTCTGGACTGCAAATTGGCTTTCTCAACTTCACCCCAAACTCGCCGCCGCCGATCACCATGAACACCTGGCCCAAAACCCCCATTCTGGAGAAGCAAGTCATGTTCCGAAACGAGACACAAATCCTTGACCCGACCTAGCGCAGAAAAAAAAAAAAAAAGAAGAAAAAAAAAGTGTCTGACGCCACACTGGCGTCAGATAGGCCGGTCCCAAGGTATGTCAATTTTGGACTGGGTGCCAGTCAATTCTGTGGGCTAAAGTGAATTGGCTGTGTGCCAACCTATTCCACCTCCGGTGGAAGTGCTCTAACAAGGAAGGATGAATGTTGTAACCGTACAATATTATTCGATATTAAAGTTTACCCGAGGGCTTGAAAATTGAAAAGAGTCCCGTAAACACTTGTATTAGGCTTATTTTTAATTATACACTCCACGTATTTTATATAAAATCTTATATACCTTGTACACTCTATTTTGTTGACAAACGTGAGTACTTTGGTCGTCTGCAAGGGAATTTGGAATAATTTTGGCCGGTGGGTTTTGATCTTGTATTTTTTTGTCAAACTGCTTTTTATGGTTTTAGATGTCCAAAATGTGAAAACAATTCGAAAAAACCATATATCTCTTACAATGTCAGCTAAAAAACGTATCTTTCAACCGAGTTGGCAAAATAGGATAAAGTGGAACCAAAAAACGAAATTTTTTAAAGAGCAGATGAAACATAGCAAAAATTAAGCCATAAGGAAGTTTAGTACTTTTCTAATTATTCTTATTAGTTTTAAGATAGGACTTATAAAAAATTTAGAAAAGATTATACGAGATTAGCTCTTCGTCAACCGTCATGTCTCAAGTACCAACCCTTTCTCAAAGGAGAAATGACCGTTGCAGCCAAACCCTCCTCCCCGCGCCGCCCTCCCCCCCCTCCAAATGTCCCCCTATACTAGTTTTTATTTTAAAAAAATAAAACAAGAGAGGGGCTAGGCCAATACTTACTAAAAACAATTAACGAAAACAATATGTTCTTGTTCATAAATTCTTCAACTTCAACCACGTAATTTTTTTTTCCATAGCTGCTCATATAGTGCTCTAGTCTTGACTCTTGATCCAATAGCTTAAAGATTTCATGGCCAACATCCACCTCCTCATCATCATTGTGCTCCTCATGATATAGTTCACCAACAATATTATTGGAATTCATCTCATTCCCTCCGTTGATTAGTCTCGGCCGGCTCCGACTGCCTCCATATGTTTGGTCATGTGCCGAGGACATTTTGTTGACAAAAGATCTTCCCAAAACAACATAGGATAGTCCTAGGACTTGGTCACCATGTTTCAATAGGTCAATGTGATATTATGATTTCCAATTTAATAACTTCAGTCTAAACATTTATAAGTTCAACATATTAGAAATTTGATGCGGAATTCACTTATTTGATTGAATGTGTAGAGCATTGTGTGAAATGCAATTCAATAATGGTGTTAAAGGGCGACCCCAAGCCAACAGGGCTCCCCGCTTTGCGACGGTCAAAAAAGGGGGGAACGTCTATCATGCAGCCTTACTTTACAAAAAAACTGTTTCCACAACTCGAACCATGACATTTCGGTCACAAAGTAAACGAAAAATATGATGAACATGAGTTGCACTCAAATCTCATAAAAGTTCATTCCATGAAAATTTATACAGAATCCAAATCAAACAGATAAGATGCATCATAAACACAACCGACCATCTTCCTCAGATCAAATTATTAAGAGCAAAATACATAGAGGGAAACAAAAAAAAATCAAAGTTGTTCAAGTCCTTCAGCAAATAGAGAAGCAAAAGCCTCCATAGAATGTTTTTTCAAAGCTAAACCAATCTCAACACCTCCTCCACCGTTCTTGCTATCTGAAAGCGAGATCGCTCCAGTCCTATCTATCGAAACGAATTCAATCGTCCTTGGTCTTCCCCATCCAAAATCAGCTGCATCATATAGCTCAAACCTATGCGAACCAGCAACAGAAAATATTGTATCAGTACTAGTCTGTGCATCGAGCATGAGTGGTATCCAAGTCTCCATCCCGTTCAAAACACCGTCAGTGTCCAACCTTTTTATAGCTGTACTAACCGCAGTTAAGGCCACGAACAACCCATCTTCTCCAATCAGGTCGTCTGTTTCTGCAACTACACCATGGGGTGCAATGCAATTCCCAAAATATGTTGCCGGTAAAGGAGGGTCTAAGCGAGACCTGCAGTCCACGTTAAAGACGGGAAGTACTTTCTTTGTTTTGATCTCCTTCGCCTTCGCTAAGCAAACCCATGTATAGGCACACGTTAGCGAAAACGTTGACAAATGAAGTTGTACTGAATGACCAGCTTGTTGCTTCTCCTTTGCCATCATAGACATAACTGATTGTCTTAGGGATTCTATTTTGGCACGTGTGATTTCGAAGCTACCTCGAATCAAGTTTCCTGCACCTGTAATCTCTAAAGACATTAAGGTTCTATTGTTGGAGCCGCCGTATCTTAACCAGTCCTTCGAGAGGATTGCGTGGAGCCCTGCCGGGTCTTTGATGGCCATTCGGTCATAACTTGGCAACAACGGCGAAGGCAGTCCTTGTCCTCCATGTTTGCATATATGAGCCCATGATTTGATAAACATGGTTGAAGTCTTGCCGTCAAGGACAGCATGGTGCACGGCTGATCCAATGGAAAAACCGCCGGTGGGAAAGGCGGTGATTTGCAATGCTAGCACTTCAGCTTGGTCATGAGACACCGCCAAGTGGGGTATAAGAGGACGGTACTCTTTGGCCTCAACGCTAAAGCTGTTGCTTGAAACTAGATGGTAAAAATCAGCATTAGACTCAGCTATTGTGAGCGAAACGGCATTGCCTTTGACATAATTGATAGTGGGAGGGGAGTCTTGAGGCCAGGTGAGATTTCCTGCTAGAGGTACAAAGTGTTGGAGGGTGACGGAGAGCGAGGTTTTGAGCTTCGGAAGTATGGAATCAAAGAAGAGTGATGTGTTGAATGAAGGTATTTCGAAGAAGAAAACGCGTTGAATTGGTGGAAACCTTAGCCACAAGATATCAAAGAAGGTTAGAGGAAGAGACTGGTCATCCGGTGAGCTTGGATTTGGGGCTATCTTGCAAACCTCAACTACTTTGATTGAGCTTGGTTCTGCCATTGGAGATGTGGAAGAAGCTTTAGTGCAGAGCTAAGAGAGGAGACAAATATAAATAATACAACTCCGTTAGCATTCAATCGGGAAAAAGTTGGGCGAGAGACTAAATTTGTAGATAAATATTGTAAATTAAATGTCGTAAAAGTTGATAATTGGATTATTATCTAAGTGTTGATAACGTACTCATTCTTATTAGTAATACATTATTTAGTTTGTAAATTTTATCTATCTAAAAAAATTAATACTGACATTCTATTTTCCTCATTATAAAATACGTCGAAAGAATGCACGCAATAAAAGTTTATCGTATCAATTAGACTAAGCTCAAATCATTTTTGTGTGTGTGTATATATTATATAATATGCAAAAAGCATACTTCTTTTGACATTTTGTTTCGTTTTAGAGGCTGAATCTTCAATGACAATAATAGCTTCGGCAATCGCACTGCCAGACAGCCAGCCTTAAAAGTCAAAACCCACGAAGTGTTGTAATGTATTATTTGTGGTTGCAAATTGTCTGCCCTCTTGGTATGGGTCCTCCTTAAGATATTTTATTTGTACGGTAACACGTCAATATTTTTTATTTTTATTAATTTTGTCATATTATTTTTATAAAAAATCAATATAAAATGTTGGCGTGACTTAACCACGACCGTACAAAATAAGAGGGCATAGACAGGGCACCAAAATAGGAGGGCAAACAATCTGCCTCGATTATTTGGATGGTCCATATGAATATTTTATTACTATTTATCCAAAGAAAATTCAGATGAATTATTATTCAAAAAATAAATGATTTACTATTCATGCATATTGTTTTACTATTCATTTAAAGATAATTTGTAAAACAAATACTATTGCTACAGTAATATTTTGGTTTATAAAATGAGAGCATATCGAAGAAGAAAGAGAGGGGGGAAAAACATACGGAGAAAGAAAGAAGAGAAAGGAGAAGAATAAGAGAAAGAAGAGAGATACATAATAAAATATCAGGGAGCTGGGCTAGAGAGAAAAAAGAAAATAATGAGAGTTATTTTTGTACTCCTATTATTTTAGATAGGGTGAAGTGCCGATTTAGTCCATAAATTATCACCTCACTAAAAATTAGGTTTCTGAATTATTTTTTCGATAAAATAAGTCTTTAAATTCATTAGAAATTGCTAATTTCATCCCTACTATTATATTCAAAGCTATTTTATCCAATTTTTCGTCAACTTAAGTCACTTGACACACTTTATAGTGTAATACCATCATTTTCTCATCTATAAGCCCTTAACATTTCATATAGGTTGCGAATTTAATGTCTAATTTACCCTCAAAAGTTAACTTACACTATTTCTTTATGAAAAACTACCAATTTATCCTCTAAAGTTAACTCTATACACTATTTTTTTTATATGAAAAACTATCAATCTACCCTCTAATGTGTATCACATGCAAGTAAAATGACTTGAATTGATGAAAAATTGAATATAGTAGCTTCGAATATAATATTAGAGATGTAATTGGCAAATTTTTATAATTCAAGACTAATTTTTCTAAAAAAAATAGTTTAGAGACTTAATTTTCACTAAGGTGATGATTCATGGACTAAATTGGTAGTTTACCCTTTCAAATAATGAAAGAAAATACTACTGCTACCCCGAGGACATAGACATACTTGCTAAACCTTGTAAATATTGTCTCATTTATTTTATGTTCCACTGCACACGTACCATCGATTTTACAATACTAAGTATTTTGTGCATTTTTTTTTGTTTCTCATCCTTCTTCTTTCTGCTCATGAACTAAGCAAGTACACTGAATATGTGTGCCGGCATGTGTTACACAACTTTCACATGTGAACCGATTGATGTCCCACATAGGTTTGAAAAGTAAGTGATTTGTTCATTTGTGTCCACACTGAGACATTTTGTGAAAAAACTTTAGATTTCAAGTTTAATAAGCCTTAAATCACTTGAAAGAGAACAATATTGATGCATATTTGGACTTAGTAGTGGACACTTGCAAAACTTGTGACACAAAAAATAGTACCTGAGCCTAGTTAGGCTTGAAACGTCAATGGAGATGGAAAGAAGCTTAAGTGAGGAATCTAATGACCATATATATATATATATATATATATATATACATATATGTTTGTATATATGTATATATCTTCAAACTAGATGTACAGCTTCATTCTTCCGTTCAGAGTATTGGGTAAATGACAGTAGTTGTTGATCACCAACATATATTTAAGTTTTGAATTTTGTAGACAATAAGTTCGTTTTAATTCCACTATATATTTAGTGTAAATTAGAAATATGGCCCAAGTTTCTGCTGCGGGATTAGAAACCATGTTTCAAAGCTATAAGAAATTGTTATGGAAGTTAATGTTATTTACATTGAAAGATGTTTGAGCTTTTTGAAAGAATTTTTACATGAAGAGCATAAATTGGGTGAATGAAGCTCTTGGAATTCTTTGAATCACTCTACGAACAGCATGACCTGTAAATGATCGATTGTGTAACAAAAATTAGTAATAGAAAAACTTCCAACTCTTTCTTAAAAAGAACATTTAAGACTCCAGTTGATTTAGGCAGGACTCGGGAGATAAAGATGAGTATTTTCTTCCTTGACCAACCAAATAATGGAAGAGAAGGAATTTTAATTTCTCCCCTTCTTTATCCCCTCCTTGCAGACTATACACGCCATTCAGAAAGCAATCCACATATTTAATTCCTCTTGTAGCCATATCTTCTAACCCAACCCATATTATATACAGTTTATTTAATAATGCAGTCATCTTCCAAGAATAAGGTCTAAATACGCAATCGGTTCCACCTTGCATGTCTATATTTCTGTTGAACAGAACAATCTGCAATACACCTACTCCCATTCTAAATCCTTGTAACTTACTGGGGTAAAAAGACAATTCCCTTGCCAGAACAAAAACACTATATTTGCTACTACTTAACTTAAATACTTACGCCAACAACAATAACAATAAAAAATTAGCACATAAAACATAGGTCCGTAAAACGCGAAGTACATACCACATGCAATGAATGACACCCTCAGAAGTTGATGCTTCTTCCAGCCCACATGTAGCACCAAGAAGTGCAGCATCCCTATGAAACATAGCTCCCTGTAATGGTCAAGAAGAACAATAACACAGAAAATAATGAAAGAACAGAATCAGATAGTGGAAGCCAATACAGAACCGAATATAATTAAAATTACACATTAAGAATAGCTCCCTGCACTTGTTCACTTGCTGCTACCTCTTCGTCCTACATTATACACATTAAAATTACATGGGGTGCTGTAATTTTATTGTTTTCAGTTTAAATAGTTTTCTTATCGTATCCTTGTTGGAATATAATATGAGCTTCATAACGCTTTGTGACTTGATCGCATATGATCTTATGCTCCACGACCTTACCAAATTGTGAAAAGAAGCTTTCGAACTCATGTGATATTCAAATTGAAAATCCTAAGTGAGAAGATAACGATTAATCAGTTGTACAACGAAAAACATAACGAACACAGCCAATGGAGAAAACAATTACAACAACCTTTCAGTAACTATGGATGGAATACCAACAACCAAACAGAAAACTGGAAAAGAAAGTTGAACTGAACACGAAAGCCAACTCGATCGATCTCGTCCGCCTCGGCTAGGTATGGTCCTCAAGCTCGTGACCGGTAGCAGCCGGATTAACTTCCTGAGGGTTTTTTTCTCAGAGCTCCATACGCCACAAAAAGAATATAAATCACCACTATATACATAAAATCTCCAATTCTTGAGACCGCACAAAGGATTAGGATTTGTGATCGCAGAGGCGTGCGTGGCCCTGAAGGGTTTGGGATTCCAAGAGGAAAGAGATGGGTTTTTAGAGAGAGAAAATCGAGGGGCAAACAACTTTAGAATAGAAGATAATATATCGTGGTGCCACTTTTATACCGATTCGTGGGGAAACGAAACAAACAGAAAAGAAAACATCATCACAAGATTAACTAGGAAAAAGAAGCATACAATTTTTCAGTCGACCAGTACATATGAAATGAGGCTTCAAACTTCAAAGGGTTTCAAGACCTTTAGCAATTAAAGAAGCAAAAGCTTCCATAGTCCATATGATGTTTTTCCATAACCAACGCAATGCCAACAGCGCCACCACCATTTTTGCCATCTGAAATAGTGATTGCTCCAGTTCTACTTTTCCGAACCAACTTCGGTACTCCTCGAAATGACTTTGGCTAATCGCTGGAGATTATATATAGCGGGCGGCAATCAAGCTTGGATTGTTTTGTCGTCCGTTCATGTTTAGAAACTCGTTCAAGTAGAATGCTTCGAGTTGGAGACCGATCGGGTGTTGGATTGTTGGGGGTTAAAAGATTTCACTACTTTGGAGATGTTTATCTTACAAAGAAGATTATAGTGCAGCGGAATTGATAGAGAAGAAAAAGAAAGAACACTGAAGTTAATACACAAAAACTTTTTATTCACTCACAAACTAGTACAAGAGGAAACACTCAAACACTCTTAGAAGTTTTGTTGCTTCTTCTCACTTCTCACTTCTCACTTGGCACTCTCACTTCTCACTACTTGCTCTCTTAGTTGCTACAACACATAGCATAGCACCTCACCTATTTATAGGCAAGGTTTGCCAACTTATCTTATTTCTAGATCTTTCTAGCTTTTCCTAATGTTCACACAATTTTACAAAATTTTAGATCTTTCTACAAAAAAAACCTTAGATATTTATGCATGCATTCCACCAAATTGAATTTGCTAGAACTCTCTAGCATGTGCATGGATCTTTCTTTCCGTGGGCCGGATCAATTGTCTTGGGCCAAGACAAGATTATAATTCAACAGAATTAGGCTTCTGTCGTAAGATGGTTTGAGCTGATCCGGTAACAAAATACTATCAGGTTGATGAACATGTTTGTATATGTGAGCCCATGATTTTAGAAACAAGAAGAGAGTGTTCACGTCAAGAGCTGCATGGTGCATCGATATTCCAATGGAAAAGCCGCCGCTGATGGAAAAAAAATGGTGATTTGAAACGCCATCAGGGCGGCTTTCGTGAATACTGCCAGTTGGGTACAAAAGGATGGTATTCTTAGGGTTCCATTTTAAAGTCATTGCTTGAGAGGCGGACAAAAATGGCATCAGATTCCGCTACTGCGAGCAAAAGGGTGTCGCCTTTGACGTGATTGAGGGTGGGTTGGGAGAGTTTTCGGGCCAAATGATGTTTCCGGCAAGAGGTAGAAAATGTTGGTGGGTGTAGCTAGAGAGCGAGGTTTTGACATTTGAGTTTTGGAATAATTGTTGAATGAAAAAAAATTAAAGTGCCTGCAGGTGAAGAGCATGGCAATATTTCATGGAAGAAAAGGCGATGGAAGGGTGGAAACCTTTTGCATTGGTGGTCGGAGTAGGTTAGAGGAAGAGCCAACTCGTGAGGCGGCTGTGCGTGACTGATTCTGAATATTGTTGACAAAGTACCAGTTTTGTACAGTTCTACGTAAGTTTCTCTCTCCTTGAGATGAGCCAGGTAGTGGTTGTTTAGCTACCCTGCAAACTTCAACGACTTTCACTGAGTTATTTGTTGAGATATAAGCTTGGTTGCTGATCAATCCCAGCTTAATCCTTCAGTTATTCATCATTTGTTTCAGTTTTGAATGTATTTATTATTAGTTGAAATCAAGGGCTAGGATTATAACTTTTTCAATGGTTAGATTTATGCCAGCTGTGTAGTGTAAGTGTGCACGTGACCTCTGACTAAAGGGCACGAAGGCACACATAATATTATTATTATTTAAAAAATAATAATATTATCTACGTTAAAAAAATAAGAAAATAGGTACAGTCTCATAATGGTTTAGTAATAATATAATTTAAATTCGTATTTGGCGAGAATTGAATTTAAGAACTCTCACTTAACAGTGAAGATAAATATCATTAGACGATAATACTAAATGACAACACACATAGTACTTTAGTTGTTGTTACTATTGTTATAAGGGCATGCATGCTGGTAGTATAATATCCTTTTCTAAAATCCTTTTGTTCCTTAGCATAGCAACGGAATCATGCTGATAACATGTTGTAATGTGAATTTAGTGAGGGAGAGATCGGCCAAAGATAAGACAAGTGCTTGAGGAATTCTGTGTGTTATTGCGCATATCTTGTGCCTTTATTTATGCTAAAAAGGGAGAAAGAATCTCTGCTCTCCAAATAATATAATTACAATTGAAAATTAACCAAAATGTATTGTAAGATCCTAAACAAAATTTATTAGAATTTACACAATCACATTCCTAATAAATTAAGACTGCAACTGTTTTATATTTTTTTCACAACTGTCTAAATTTTCTAGATGCTGTTCAGAATTTATACAATCACATTCCTAATAAATTAAGACTGCAATAGTTCATATTTTTTTTCACAGAGACAGATTGCCTGACCTTCTTTTATCATGTTCTTCACATCTCCTCTTATTTGTATGGTCACAATTAAGTCACGTCAATATTTTATATTGATTTTTTATAAAAATAATAAAATAAAAAGTAATAAAAATATAAAATATAAACGTGACTTAACCGTGACTGTACAAATAAAAAAAAAAGATGAGAATGACATGATAAAAGAAGGGCAGACAATCTTCCTTTTTTTTTCACAGCTGTCTAAATTTTTTAGATGCTGTCCGCTGCCCCTTCACCCCACCAGAAAAGGAAACACTTTCCAAGATGCTGTCCCCCTTCACCCCACAAGAAAATGAAACACTTCCCAAGATGCTAGTGTTGTTTAAACAACTGTGATTTAACAATTTTATTCCAAGTTAAAATATTTCCACACCGATTATCAATCAAGTACTAATTAATAATAAAAAGGGACAAAAGGATCGCAAGATTTACAACAGCTCAAGCTTCAAACTTCCATATCTCCAATTGCCAATGGCAGACACAAACTCAGTGAAGGTGGTTGAAGCTTGCCGGGTGACTCCTCATCCAACCTCGCAGGATTCAACCGCCTCGCCGACCTCCCTTCCTCTTACCTTCTTTGACATGCGTTGGTTAAAGATCCAACCGGTCCAGCGCCTTTATTTCTACCCAATTTCTTCTTCCTTTGATACCGAACTTCTCTTCTCCAAACTCAAAACCTCACTCTCTGTAATCCGGCAATGTTGGATTTATCTAATATAAATCAACCTTTAAGCGGTCTACTACATGTAATAGGAATGTAATATTAGAGAATAATGTTAATTGTGATTTGATCTCTTAAATATATCAATCTTATATAAGGTGTCTTATATTGAAAATAGGAATGATGGAATCCTTATTGAATATATGATTATGATATTTTACTTGAAAATCAAAAAAGGAGAGTTTTATTTTCCTTTATGAACGGAATCTAAGATTTTTTTGCTAGTATATAAACACCGATCCCTTCTAGCCCTAGATACGACAACTAAGGTTTCCCATAGAGAATTGTCATAAGGCTAGGAGTTTACAAAAGACTTTGGTGTTGCCGCATCCCTCATCTTCTCTATTTAATCTTCAATGGCTATCGCTTCATGATCAGGTCAGCTAATTCCTTTGTTTGTGTTTTAATTATATAACCACATAAAGTTAACATGTGGTATCAGAGCCTCTGGTTACATAATTAAAACCTATTAAGTTCAACGATTCATAAACTGAATTTTGGTCTTAAATTCAAGTGTGATTCCATATCCTTGGCGTACTAATGTGATATGATCAGACGTATTCTATGATCAGTTCCTTTTGATCCTAGAATCAGTGTTAGTTAAATATTAAAAATCAAAGATGGAGGTCGGTTAAAGAGCAGAGGCCGACGGGGCTTACGATTGTGCCTACCCCTTTGGTCGGTGCGTGCCTACCCCAACCGTCGGGGAATCAGAAACTGACTGCTAGTAAGTGAAGCCATTATCGCTCTAATAAAGCCAATGAACCATGCCGACATCACCTATACCAAGTGTCACGGGCCGCAAACTAAAAACAAAGAAATAGCCCAAGACATCATATCTAAGCCCATAAAGCCTTGTCTTTATGGAAGCTTCTGGAACATCCCGGAAAAATCAAGAACATGGCGGAGCGTTCAAGATAATCCGGGGCATTCCGGAACATTCCACACAAGTGTACATATCTAAGCCTCACCTAGAACAATCTAGATTAGGCAAGTTGTATCTAGAACTATGCTAGATATTTTTGGATGTAAGTAGGGAATTCTAGAACCCTCCATTGAGGAGGTGGCTTAGGCCTATAAATAGGAGGCAAGGCCATTTGGCCAAACCATCCAAGAGTTGTAAGCAATTGTAAAGTTCTCTTAAGCTTCAATACAAAGCTTTCTTTCTCCCATCTTCTAAGTGATCTTAGCATTCTCCAAGCTATCTTAGCTTTCTTAGTGATTCGATCCGGGGAAGCGAGGCTTCGAAGGCTTACTTAGCTTGTTCATCAAGGCATTCAAGTCTAAGTGCCGCACGGGTGGAAGGCTTAAAGAGTCATCCCGTGACAGTTGGTATCAGAGCCAAGCTCGTGAATCACTTGAAGGAAAGTAAGATATGGCAAGTGGAGAGATGGTGTCCGGAATCTCCGAGGTCCAAGACGTTGCCAAGAGCAAGCCAAAGTTAAAGGACTTGCAAGCGTCGATGGAGACCATGGAAGAGCGACTCGAGAAGGTGGAAGGAGCCATACTCGAGTTCGATACTCGACTTGATGAGGACATTGTCGACAAGGAGGAAATCCAAACCATGATGGACAATGGTAAGGATGAACTACGTGGCTTGGTGGAAAGGCTACGAGATGAGCTCCTTGGCGCTCTCAACACCATGGCGGACAAGATACGGAGGGAAGTCCAGCTTCATCTTGACAACATAGAGGCAAGGCTCGTGACGCTTCAAGAAGAGATAAAGGACACAAGGGAGCTTAAGGGAGATGTGGCGTTTTGTAAAGAGGCGGTCGTGAAGCAATTTGTGCAAGGGCCGAGGGAAATTAAGGCGTTGGACTCGAAGGTAATCGACTCCTTTAAACCCAAATCCTATAATGGGAAGAGGGAAGCAAAGGAGCTCGACACATTCGTGTGGAACGTGGAGCGATACTTCAAGTACTTGAAGCTTGAAGATGACGAGTCCAAAATCTCAACGGCAACCATGTTCTTAGCCGACAATGCCCTTATGTGGTGGCGTCGCCGAAGCATGGAGATTGAGCAAGGTACATTCTCCCTCACCACTTGGGATGAATTTAAGAAAGATCTCATGTTGCACTTCTATCCCCAAAATGCCAAGTACGAAGCCAAGGAGAAACTAAGGTGGCTCAAGCAAACGGGGAGCGTCAAAGACTATGTCAACGCCTTCGTGAGCTTGTTATTCGAGGTGCCCAACATGTCAGAGGAAGACAAGCTCATGTACTTCATGAGCGGACTGCAAAATTGGGCAAGACTCGAACTACAAAGGAGACAGGTGCAAACATTGTCTGATGCCATTGCCGCCGCCGAATCCTTGATTGAGTTTAAATCAAGCCACCAAGGTGATTCCAAGACCACGGGGAAGAGGGGTAACCACGAGAAAAGTGGGGGAGAACATAAGCCGAAGGACAAGGCCGAGACAAGCAAGCCGAAAGAGAAGAAAGCCGATAAGCATGACAAAAGCAAGGGTAAGTCTTGGCAACCCAATTGTTACCTATGCGACGGCCCTCACTTAATGCGAGATTGCCCACAAAAGAAGGCCCTTAAAGCCATGGCTTTCAAGGAGGACAAGCCCGAGGAGAGTAACGATGCAAGGATGGGATGCATCCATCTACTGAATGCCATCCAGACAACCCTCCCACAACCTAAGGCTCAAGTTGGGGGAGGATCATTGTTCGTCGACGTCAAGACTGGCGACAAGACGATGCATGTGTTGGTGGATACGGGAGCAACCCACAACTTCATGACGTCGGAGGAAGCCAAAAGGCTTGGCCTCCGAGTCACGAAGGAGCCTGGCAGCGTGAAGACGGTAAATTCCCCTGCCACCCCTATTGTTGGAATTGCGCGCGATGTACAAGTAGACATTGGCGCATGGAAGGGAAAGATCGACTTCACCGTAGTCAAGATGGACGACTATGGCGTAGTCATTGGATTAGAGTTCATGGACAAGGTACGAGCCTTTCCCATTCCCTTCTATAATATCTTCTGTATCCTAGCCGACGGAAGACAACCTTGCCTGGTGCCATTGGAAAGGCAAACCAAGAAGTGTACCCAGCACTTGTCGGCAATTCAATTTGCCAAGTCTTGGAAGAAAGGCGAGGCCACATTTCTTGCAACCCTAATGTTGAATGAAGGGGAGGAGAAGCACGGGCCTTTGCCGAAACAAGTGGAAGCAGTCCTTGTGGAGTTTGCGGACGTGATGCCTAAGGAACTGCCAAAGAAGCTGCCACCAAGGAGAGAGGTCGACCATGCGATCGAGTTGGAGCCTGGTGCTAAGCCTCCCTCCAAATCACCTTATAGGATGTCGCCACCCGAGTTGGAGGAATTGAGGAAGCAACTCAACGAGCTACTTGATGCTGGCTTCATCCAACCATCCAAGTCCCCATATGGTGCACCCGTTTTGTTCCAACGTAAGAAGGAAGGTAGCCTAAGGTTGTGCATCGACTATAGAGCGTTGAACAAGATTACCATCAAGAACAAGTACCCACTTCCGTTGATCGCTGACTTATTCGATCAACTTGGTGAAGCAAGGTACTTCACAAAGTTGGATCTTCGATCGGGATATTACCAAGTGAGGATAGCCCCTGGAGACGAATCGAAGACGGCGATGGTGACCAGATATGGATCGTTCGAGTATAAAGTCATGCCATTTGGTCTGACCAATGCCCCCGCAACATTCTGCACATTGATGAACAAGGTATTCCATCCTTATCTTGACAAGTTTGTCGTGGTTTACATTGATGATATCGTTGTCTATAGCAAGACACTGGAGGAGCATGTCAAGCACTTGCGCATAGTGTTCAAGACCCTTCGGGAGCATGAACTCTATGTCAAGAAGGAGAAATGCTCCTTTGCCACAAATGAAGTAGAATTTCTTGGCCACAAGATAAAGGAGGGGAAACTTATGATGGAAAAGGGCAAGATCAAGGCCATTCAAGAGTGGGAACCGCCGACCAAGGTACCAACACTACGATCCTTTCTGGGGCTAGCCAACTACTATCGGAGATTCATTAAAGGGTATTCAGCCATAGCGGCACCCTTAACAGACCTTCTTAAGAAGAACAAGGCATGGGAATGGACGGACTGGTGTCAAGAGGCCTTTGAGAGGTTGAAGAAGGCCCTAATGGAGGAGCCTGTACTAAGGTTGCCCGACCTTAGCAAGCCATTCGAATTGCACACTGATGCTTCCGACTTTGCCATAGGAGGAGTGTTGATGCAAGAGGGACATCTGATAGCCTATGAAAGTCGCAAGCTAAACAATGCCGAGAAGAGGTACACGACCCATGAAAAGGAGATGACCGCCATCGTCCATTGCCTTAGAGTTTGGAGGCATTATTTGCTTGGTACCCCATTCATCATCAAGACGGACAACGTTGCCACTAGCTACTTTCAAACTCAACAAAAGCTCACACCTAAGCAAGCAAGGTGGCAAGAGTTCTTAGCAGAGTTTGATTACAAGCTAGAGTACAAGCAAGGAAAGGAGAACGTGGTGGCCGATGCTCTAAGTAGACGAGCAGAGTTAATGGCTACGGTACTCAAGCCGCAAAGCCATCTCTTGGGCCGTGTCCAAGAAGGTTTATCACATGACGTCCAAGCCAAGAACATTGTGGAGTTTGTCAAGGATGGGAAGACAAGAAGGTTCTGGCTTGAAGACGGCTTGCTATACACTAAGGGTAAGCGGATCTACGTCCCAAAGTGGGGAAACTTAAGGAAAGAAATCCTTAAGGAGTGCCATGACTCAATGTGGGCAGGACATCCTGGCACTCACCGCACGTTGGCTTTAGTGAGCGATGCTTATTATTGGCCACAAATGCGGGATGACGTAGATTCATATGTGAAGACTTGTCTTGTGTGCCAACAAGACAAGGTGGAACAAAGGCAACCGGGAGGACTGTTGGAGCCACTTCCCACCCCATCAAGACCATGGGAGTGTTTAACCATGGATTTCATCACACATTTGCCCAAGTCTGATGGATGTGGATCTATCTTCGTCGTGGTCGATAGATTCACCAAGTATGCCACTTTCATACCCGCACCTGTGGAGTGCACAGCCGAAGTAGCCGCACGCTTGTTTCTAAAGCACGTGGTAAAGTATTGGGGAGTTCCGAGGAGCATAGTCAGTGATCGAGACGCTCGCTTCACGGGTAGATTTTGGAAGGAGCTCTTCAAGCTACTTGGCTCGAAGTTAGACTTCTCCACAGCTTTTCATCCCCAAACTGATGGACAAACGGAGCGGGTTAATGCATTGTTAGAGACTTACTTGCGGCACTATGTTAGTGCCAATCAACGAGATTGGGCTAAGTTACTTGACGTTGCCCAATTCTCTTATAACTTGCAACGTTCGGAGTCGACGGGAAAAAGCCCGTTCGAGTTGGCTATAGGGCAACAACCCTTGACCCCGAACACTGTCGTGACTGGCTACACGGGGAGTAGTCCAGCCGCTTTCAAAACTGCTAAGGAGTGGCAGTTAGCCCACGAACTTGCTCGAGCTCATTTGGAGAAGACTTCAAAGAAGATGAAGAAATGGGCGGATCGTAAGCGAAGGAATGTGGAGTTCCAAACCGGCGACCAAGTCTTTGTGAAGCTCAATGCGTCTCAACACAAAAGTACTCGTGGCTTGCATAAGAGCTTGTTGCGGAAATATGAGGGACCATTCCCTATCATCAAGAAGGTTGGCAAGGCCGCTTATGTTGTGGAACTCCCACCCCGCCTCAAGTTTCACCCGGTGTTCCATGTGAGCAACTTGAAGCCTTATCATGCTGACGATGAGGAACCAAGCCGAGGGGAGTCTCATCGAGCACCCCCTTTGATGGTGGAGGCATTTGACAAAGAAGCGGAGAGCATTGAAGCCAAGCGTGTCGTGGTGCGGCCAAGACAACCAAAGCACGTGGAGTACTTTGTCAAATGGAAGGGGCTACCATACTCCGAGGCGACATGGGAAAAGGAGACGTCCTTATGGCAATATAAGGACTTGATTGAGACGTTCGAGAGGCAAGAGTCGACGAGGACGTCGACGGCTTAAGTGGGGGAGGATGTCACGGGCCGCAAACTAAAAACAAAGAAATAGCCCAAGACATCATATCTAAGCCTATAAAGCCTTGTCTTTATGGAAGCTTCTGGAACATCCCGGAAAAATCAAGAACATGGCGGAGCGTTCAAGATAATCCGGGGCATTCCGGAACATTCCACACAAGTGTACATATCTAAGCCTCACCTAGAACAATCTAGATTAGGCAAGTTGTATCTAGAACTATGCTAGATATTTTTGGATGTAAGTAGGGAATTCTAGAACCCTCCATTGAGGAGGTGGCTTAGGCCTATAAATAGGAGGCAAGGCCATTTGGCCAAACCATCCAAGAGTTGTAAGCAATTGTAAAGTTCTCTTAAGCTTCAATACAAAGCTTTCTTTCTCCCATCTTCTAAGTGATCTTAGCATTCTCCAAGCTATCTTAGCTTTCTTAGTGATTCGATCCGGGGAAGCGAGGCTTCGAGGGCTTACTTAGCTTGTTCATCAAGGCATTCAAGTCTAAGTGCCGCACGGGTGGAAGGCTTAAAGAGTCATCCCGTGACACAAGGCACGGGTAGCCTTGCAGGGAAATCTCATTGTGAAAGATACGCTCGACTTGCAGGGAATTATTATCTCCTTGAAATCACATAGTCTGCTCTCAGAAATATTACATATAAACTGGTTGCTCTCAGAAATATTACATATAAACTGGTAAACTAATCTTGTTGAATGGTAAGATTTTCAAGCACTTCAAGCTTCTTTCTCGTATTCCATTCTCATAAAGAAAAATTGGATCAGTTTGTCATCTTTATTAAATTAATTATGTCTGGAAGAATATGGCATGGTTTAAACTTCCTATTTCGATATTCATGCCAATGTTTTTGGTTGAAAGGATTTACCATGTGTCACTGATGATCTCAATTTTGTAAGCATGCTATATTTGTTCTAACCATACTGAAGAGGCCCCTCCGATTAGCAAGCAGAACAAAGTCATCTACCAAGGCAAAATGGTTTGTTTCATTAAGACCATCTCCAACCGAAGGGTCCAGAGGGCCAGATGGCCGAAAATAGCCCAAAAATGGTCTCCAACCGAGGGCTAGGCCAGAGGGCTCTAGAATCTGGGAGGGCCCCACGGAATCGGAGAGGGCTGGAGGGCTAGAGGGTTGGCCACTTCCAGCCAGCCAGCCAGCCCCAGGCTGGCTATTTTTTTTTTTAATCTGTCGGAATTCCTGTTGGTTATAACCGACAGGAATTCTTAAGAAATAATTCAAATGCAACGGCTAGTACTGCATTTGAATTTTTTTTTACAGTTTTATTATTATTTTTTATTTACAAATTTTTTTATATAACTTCTATTTTTTCCTATAACTTTTATTTTACAAAATTTGTTTCATATTTTTTTAAAATTCCATTTTTCCTATAACTTCTATTTCACAAAATTTATTTCATTTTATTTTAAATTCCCTTTTTTTCCTATAACTTCTATTTCACAAATTTTGTTTCATTTTATTTTAAATTCTATTTTTTTCCTATAACTTCTATTGACACACCCCGACCCAGGGGCCGAAGCGTGCTGGCCGTCACGTGCGAGTGACGTAGCCAAAAACGTCAGCGGAAGGTAATTATGCATGAAATGCAGCAGTGAAGTCAAGTTGATAATAGACATAAGATAAAAAGTGATAGAGGGCGGAAGTGAAATAGTTAAAGGTCACAGAGCCGATCCTAGGTGCAGTCATTTAAAAACATAACAGCACAACTATTAAAGAAATCCTACATCAGTGGTGGTCTGTCAGAACTGCCTCGAGGCACCGATAGTGGTCTGTACGACAGGCTAGGCACCTGCCTTGGATCCAAGGTGAGCGTACGGTGCGTGAGGTGAACGATCACGTGAAGGCTAGGCCCTACTCTGGCGGAGCACAAACACCCGAGGTGCAGGTGATGAGCTAAATCACTATCTATCATCATCTCAAGCACTATAACCATACTTACCTGACTTACCTGGCCGTCCTCAGCGTCAGAGTGAAATAATGTAATCATGATCATATTTATAATCTATAGTAGGTATATGACATGGCAATATAATTATAAAACCAATTCCGTTCATAAATCATGAAATTTGCGTTTCTGGGAAAACGCCAATTATATATATATATATATATATATATATATATATATATATATATATATATATATATACTGAAAACAAAAGCCCACTCACTGGTATGTCGACGGGTCGTATCCCCCGAGCCTAGAATGAATGCGCTCGTCCTCTGGGTACGTCTTACCTATATGTGAAACAACTGCAAAACCGTCATTAACAGCACATAACCGAGCTACATAATTAACTTTTCATACGAAGGTCAATTTTGGTATTTGAATATACCAACGCGACCTACACGACGTCACGAACGTCGTGATATTTTTAAAATAATTTTTTTACTGTGGCACGCGCCCCCACGCGCCAAGGAATGCACGGACAGACGCGCCCCCACGCGCGTCAAATGCTGCGCACGCGCGACTAACCCTAACGGCGTCAGGAATATTCCGTTATCTTCTAACGGATTCCGTTAGAACTAACTGACGGCGTGAAGAATATTCCGTCACCCCTAACCTTCAGCTCCGGCGACCTTCGTCGGCGCCAGACTGGTTTTTCCGGCGACCATTTTCCAGCGAACCTTCAAACCTCCATATCTCCTTCATTTTTCATCCTTTTTCCACGATTTTTCTTCCTACATGCTCTAATTTTAGTGTAGAATAAGTATATACCTTCAAATCCTTCGAAAAACGTCTAGAAATCCGTTGGAAAAATTCTCCAAAATCGGCCAAACCAAGATGCCTCAACGGGGGTCTCCGAGCCTCGTGGGAACCTCTAGAACATCACTGTGATCTTGTTTCCACCTAAAACATCCTGAAATCAAAGTGCATGAACAGTACCTCGAGTTTAAGTCACGGGTTTTGTATGATTTCGAAGGTTTCCATTCACAAAACCACCATATAAGAACTTAGGAAGTCTTAAGGTACAGTTATACACTTACCTTAGCCTCGATCTGGGTCGATGAGGTGTGGTATGGGTGCGTCCATACAATGAAATCGAGAGAGAGAATGAGATGGTTCGAGAAAGAGAGAGAGAGAGAGAGAGGATAGAGTTGTGTATATGTGCATGTGTGAGTACGTGTGTGTGTTTATAATATCAGCCCAAACTTTGGGCTTAAATGGTTAGGACACCTAAGCCCAAAACCAAACCCAAACCACATCCGTTCCCGCGTATTCGAGGGTAGAATTGTCATTTCACGTCGAAACTATATTTAAAATCGGGACGGGATGTCACATCTATTTCACAAAATTTGTTTCATATTTTTTTCCCTATAACTTCGTAAGCTATTATACAACATTAAATTAAATTAAGTAACATGAAACAACATTACTTAGCCGTTGGATTTGAATTTAAGTTGTAATTTTTAAATAATAAATTATGTATGGCCCTATGGCCCTTTGGCCATCGGTTGGAGACAGTTTTTTGTGACAGGGCTAAAACGACCCCTCTGACCCTTTGGCCCTCGGTTGGAGACGGAGGCAAATATGGCCCTGTACTGTTCATTAAAATATTAATATCTTGGAGAATCTTGGAGGGCCAGAGGGCTAAAACGAGCCCTCTGGCCAGCCATCGGTTGGAGATGGCCTAACTTTGATTTCCATGATGGTTTATGGTATTTTGGTTGATATATATTTGGGTTGATCCCTGAAAGCTTAAATTGGTAATAAGATAAAGATATACTTGCATGAGTGATGTGCTAATTATTGTAGAGCATGTACATACATTGAATACCATGTTTCAGTTAAGTATGTCAAGAATTTGGATTTTTATGTTTGGCAACCCTATAAAAATAGGCACATGATTTATGTGTTTGACTAAGAATTGAGATTATCAATTTTTTAATCTGATATATGTTAATATACTTCATTTCGACCAGGAAGAGTAGTGATAAATTTAAGGTTTTGCAATTTATCTGAATTATTACTCCAGTAAAGGTACCGTTCTGATATAATTTGGTTGCCATAAACTTCTATTACACATTCACTGATTTGTTCTCTAGAAAATGGCTTGAGGTGATACTCCAATTTAACAAGAAGTAATTGCATAAGTGTCGGCAAATGGCATATGCAGATGTGCCAAGAAGTATGTAAATGTCAAATCTATCTTGTTTGTTCACGGCTAATTTTGTTAGTGCAACATGAGAGCAAGCTTGCTGGAATCAAAAGCTCCAGCTGCAGGTTTATGGGGGTTGTTTTTACTACCACATGCGAGAACACCTGTGTGAGGTGCGTCCTGGGTGGACAGGCGACAAGGGAACACTAACCACCCTTCAAATGCCTCACGGATTATTGCAAGTTCTATTTTCCCTTTTGCATTACATGATTATGTGTAAATTAGTAATGCAGTATACTAGTACTTGAGTATGATTAGGGATTAATTCAAGTAATATTTAAAGTCATATTAACTTCATAAGGAATCTGCATGACCAATCAAATTAGTTTTGTCTACAATTTTACTTTCCTATCTCAGTATAGTCATTTGATTGTAAATGACTAGTTAACTATGAAATTGATGTATAACTTATGGATTGACTGAGAGTGACAGAAAGCATCCGGTGGCAAGAACAAGAACATTATACAAATGAATGAGGTTTGCAGTAATTATGTGACAATTCTCATTTGTATTCTATTTATTTTTATATGAGAATTATGGCAGTCGTGTGACTATATATATGTTTATAAAGTAGTAAACATATGAAGGCATAAGGTATGTATTTCATTCAGAGCATGTGACTAAATTGATAAGCATAAGTCTTTCTGATTGGTACATAGTTTGTTAATTTTTTCTATGCCTAAAGAATTTAAACAATGTTTTGATCAGTCAATTATTTTGTGCCATAAGGGGAGAAGAAAAGAAATTATTCAAAGCTAATATATGGCATGTATTCAAGATGTTTCTTTTGGAAGAAAAGAATTTTGGTAGTTCCTTTATTTAATTTGGTATTTACAAGGCTAATGCACGATTTTGATGCTAATGTTTTAGGAGCCTCGTACTACGGAAAGAAAGGTACGAAAGAAAAGGAACTTGTTTGACTTAAGAAAACATTTGAGCGATTAAACTTTTAAATTAAAGGAACGTGTAGTTCTTTCCCAGTACATAAAGAAATTTTATTTTAAGTAATTGACTCCATAATGATAAGTATTGACATTCATGTGGTGGAATAAAACTTGCTCTACATGTGATTAATCTCTTTCAAGTATGTTGTCAGATTTCTTGAGATTAATTTAATGTCAAATGGAGTCATGAAGGAATTAGTGTCATTTGTTGGCAAGACTCGACGCTTGAATCAAGTTATCATAATTTTGTCACTTACAGTTAATTAATCCATGTGACTTTTGCATTGTTTCAGGACGGAGTTGATAAATGTCTTTTCAACTAAAGGAAGCCGCAACGGCTTAGTTGATGATGAGACTGTGTTTTTGAGTTACTTTGGTCAACTTTACATCCTAATTAGAATAAAAGGGATAATCTTCTTGCCTACAGGTGTGGATTACTTCTTTTAGTTTAATTAAGATGGCATAGTATGGGTTTTATTTCACAAAAGTTGTGAAAATCTTCATCTTGCCTACAGGTGTTGAAGTTTTTCATGAAGGTACTTTTGTGACATAAAATCTAGTACTAGAAACTAGTTAATTTTCTTGCCTACAGGTGTAAATTAATTTAGTTTCATGAAGTCAATTGGGGATAAAGTTTCATGCCATCAGTTAAAATATTTCCACTATGAGCCCAGGGATGGAAATCGGTTGCATCATGACATATTTTGTGTCTCTTCATGAGACTTGTTGATGCAAAGTATTAGACCCATGAAGGTTAATCAAGGATTGCTAAGGTACGCATTGTTTAAGTCTTATGCTTGTAAATCTTTTCAATTTGAACTATGATGTCGGTTTAGAGGATGAAATTTGACTACTTGAGTTTCCATTGGACATCGAAATTGAAATGATCTAAAATTGAATTTGTTATGGATGCATAAATGCATGATAGATGCACATAATTGTTTCTGGTAGACTGCGTGTCTTGATTTAAATCGGGTGAATGACACGTCTAATGGTCACCAAATTATCTGAATTTTTTATAGGTTCAACATATAGATGTCTAATATGTGTCTGAAAATTTTCGTAATTTTCTGCCATGTATATTAATTATGGTGAATTTACTAGTAACTCATGCTCGTATAGACAGTTGTTATTGACAGATTGTGTTGGTCTTATTGAGACGTCACTTTAGACTACTATTTTGACCCAAAACAGCTCCATATTTTTATCTTATGAAGATTAGTATGTCTATTTTGATCTGTCTAATTTTGACAGCAATTAAGCTTATAGATTAATCATGATAAATTCTAAAGTAAGTGTAACTCGTTGCTGAAATTCTGTTTTATGTTGGTTGTAATGTTTATTTTATTATGTCTAAAATATGAAGCAATTTTATTTAGGTACATCTTTGAAAGAGTGTTTTCCCAAGTGGGAGAATTAGTGAACGAAAATTGGGCTTCACACTCATTAACTTATTTGCAAGTATAAACTCTGAAAACTTAGTGGGAGTTGTTCTAAAATTTGAGCACTAAGTGGACTTGCATGAACCTATTAAAGCATTATTCTATCTTCCATGAATTTGTGTTACTTGAATGTCTATAATATGTTTAAGTTGCACGAATGGATACTTGGTATATGCGTACATTTTTTTGTTACTTGCAATCATTTGGTTTTCTTGGTTGATCATTTGTTTTGAGGCTCATAAGGACTTAGCATAAATGTGGACTTATTAATACATATAAGTTGGTTGTTCGATGCATGTTTTGTGTAAAAGCGGTGAATGCTTTCAAGCTTAGTTGTACCTTTCATTGAGGTAATATGCATTCATTGACTAAGTAAGGCTACTCCCGAAGGCATATTTTCAAAAGTATGATTAAGTATTGATTTGCAAATTTAGTAACGATGTTGCAGACTAGTGGGAGCTTGAGTTTTCGTATTAATAATGCCTTACATTTGCAGATGACTTATAAGGTATGTATAGAATCCATGTATACATTTTAATCTCCAGTTGGATTCATTAAGTCACATTTTTCGTGTGCTAGTCAATTATCTGATGAAATATATATCAGATATCAAGTTGTTATCAAATTGCATATTAAATGGCATGGCATGGTTTGTGCACTACCTCAGTTGTGAGGATTTTCATCTTGCCCGTAGGTGTTGGAAATCACTATGAAAGTAACTGGTATGATGCATAGATCAGTGTCAAAAACATATTAATTCATCTTGCTCACAAGTGTTGAATTAATTTGTTTTATGAAGTTTGTGGGAGATTTTACTTGGACATGTGCTTTTCAATTGTGTCCGTTGGTTACAAACATTGTTTGTCTTGTTATTGGTCTAATGAAAGTGATGCATGATTGTTTTGGAGATGTATTCACACCTGCAGGTTATGGTGGTTTCATTAGATGAAGGATATCTGCAATGGCAGATTTAAGGCTTCAAAGAAGCATAAAGTGTAACTTGTGAGTTACAATAAGGTGGCTCTGAGATGATATAAAGTAAGACATTCTGGTTAATTTAAAGTTTCATCTCTTGATCATAATTTGTGTTTCATGTGAATGAGGATCTTAGCATGTGTGATTATGAAGGTTTTGGGTTGTGTCAATCCTACAACCTTGTTAGTTCCATGTTAAGAAATGCATTTGACAGCTGCAATAAGAACGAGATGTAATCACTGTTACATGCCCACTAAAGTGACATTAGTCTCCAATCTCAAGTATAAACGTGAATATTACATTTTGTAGACCAAATGGGAGAATGTTGGATTTATCCAATATAAATCAACCTTTAAGCGGTCTACTACATGTAATAGGAAGGTAATATTGGAGAATAATGTTAATTGTGATTTGATCTCTTAAATATATCAATCCTATATAAGGTGTCTTATATTGGAAATAGGAATGATGGAATCCTTAATTGAATATATGATTATGATATTTTACTTGAGAGCCAAGAAAGGAGAGTTTTATTTTCCTTTATGGACGGAATCTAAGACTTTTTGGCTAGTATATAAACACCGGTCCTTGCTAACCCTAGATACGACAACTAAGGCTTCCCATAGAGCATTGTCATAAGGCTAGGAGTTTACAGAAGACTTTGGTGTTGCCGCATCCCTCATCTTCTCTGTTTAATCTCCAATGGCTATCGCTTCATGATCAGGTCAGCTAATTCCTTTGTTTGTGTTTTAATTATATAACCACATAAAGTTAACATGCAACACTTTTTACCTCTAGCAGGAAGCCTCACTTGGCCGCAAGAATCCCCCAAACCGACCCTTAATTATGTCGAAGGCGATGCAGTTTCACTCACAATAGCCGAGACTGATGCTGATTTCTACCGCCTTTCGAGCGACGATGACTTTCTTGAAGCCCAAGAATATCATCCTCTTGTCCCCCAACTGCCAGTTTCTCATGAAAAAGCCGCGGTCATGGCATTGCAAGTCACCATCTTTCCATACAAGGGCTTTTCCATTGGAACAACCATGCACCATGCAGTCCTCGACGGCAAGATATCGGAGAAGGAGAGGGACTAGTACATCTGTCCTCATCTGTTTCGGTACCGGAAGAGCTGACACAATTTTATGACAGAAGAGTTATTCCTGACCCAGCTGAGTTCGGAACTCTCTTTGCAAACCAGTATCTAAACTTGGGCGGTCCCAACAACAGAAGCTTAAAGATTTGGGAGACTAAAGTGCCGCCAGGCTCAATCCGAGGCACCTTCAAATTCACACGAAAGGATATCGAATCGCTGAGGCAACTGATGAGGACCAAAGCTGGAGAGAAGAAACAAGAAGATGTTCATGTGTCAACTTTCACTCTAGCATGTGCCTATACATGGGTTTGCATTGTCAAGGCGGAGGAAATAAAAGGTGAGACAACGCGTAGGGCCTTTAACGCCGACTGCAGGCCTCGCCTAGACCCTCCTGTACCCACAAATTACTTCGGGAACTGCACAGCGGGATGTGTACCAGTTGTAGAAACAAAAAGACCATATGGAGAAGACGGGCTGGTTGTGGCTGTAAATGCAATCCGCGAAGCTATAAGAAAGTTGGAGAAGGGGGTTTTGGATGGAGCGGAAAATTGGGTTTCGAAAGTGGTTACTATGACTTCTGCGAGAATGCTTACCGTTGCCGGTTCACATCGGTTTAGGGTTTATGATACTGACTTTTGATGGGGAAGACCAAAGAAGGTTGAGATTTTTACAATTGATAGAACAAAAGCCATCTCCTTTTCAGACCCCAAGAGTGATGCTGGGGTGGTTGATGTTGGATTGGTTTTGGAAAAACATCATATGGAGGTTTTTGCTTCTCTGTTTTATAAAGATCGCAAAAGAAATATTTGTTAAAAACTTGAAGCTCAAATAATTAAGAGTACTTATCTCTAAAGGTCTTAGATTTGTTCTCCATTTCAAGTATTGCCGGTATCCAAAACCAAATAAAAAAAAACGGCGTCAAAACATTTGAAGCTTTATTCTTGAAGCTCCTCATCTATATATGCTATAGTAACAAAACTTTCATTTCCACTTCACGTGTTGGGGAATAATAATTAGGAGTTATTTGGTCACTATGAAACCAGCGTTGTAACTTCTCTAAAAATTTGGGTCACAATTTTTCAGTTTGGTAGTATGAATATTTATTTTTTTTATTGTCACACAGTTGCATAATGAGAAATTTATTCATGTTATAATACATAGACATGTTTAATAATTGAGATTACATTTATTGAGAAGAGGATCCTCTCTGGCTCCACTTTGTGAAAATCCTAGATATCCTCACATCCTAACCATTCATCATACATCGTGCAGTCAGTTTTCATCGGATAGTATTTGTATTTAATTTTAAATAAAAAAATCAAATAATTTTCAAATAGAATCCAATTCTCATTTATGACCATAAACTTACTACATCAACCTCGTTAACACAAATTATTCTGCTCATAAAATAACAATCATATCAAATTATATCATATAAATTAATAAGTACAACACCTAAGAGCAAGTCCACCCGTAAAGACTTTGCGCCACCACTCAGCGCATTTATCCACTCAATAGACTGGAGTGAACAGTAATAGACTTCTACATCTCTACCCCTAACAAAAAATAGCCTAGTCAATTTTATTAAAATATTATTATTTTTATTATAAAATAATTATTTTATTTTTAAAAGATTCTTCTTTCCTAACATTTTCTTCTTTCACTTCCACACTCCCACACTTCGAAGAGCAGTGTGAAAACCTCCCCCCTTCTTCTCTCTCTCTCTCTCTCTGTCTCTGTCTCTCTCTCTCTCTCTCTCTCTCTCTCTCTCTCTCTCTCTCTCTCTCTCTCTCTCTCTCTCCCTCCCTCCCTCCCTCCCTCCCTCCCTCCCTCCCTCCCCCTCCCTCCGAAAAGCCTTGCGAAAAGCTCCCCCTTTCTCTCTCCCTCCGAAAGGCCTTGCAAAAAGCTGCCCCCTTCCCCTCTCTCTCTCTCTCTCTCTCTCTCTCTCTCTCTCTCTCACTAGTTCGTTAGGCCTCAAGAGAAAATGGACGAGGAGGCGCAGGTGAATTTTCCAACTACCTTCCACCACTACTGGTGGCGCCACTACCATCGCCGCCACTCCCGCCGCCTCAATTTCAAATCTTTTGATTTTATTTTGTAAAATCCGGTGTTGATTTTCCTTGTTTTGTTGGTGATGGTGCAGAAAATAGTGGCACAAAGGGATTGGACATGTAGACCTTGAGAGGCGCGGAGGTGGTGGCGCAGAGGGACCGGACAACCGGCGGCGGCGATGAGGGGAGGAGCGGGAGTGAGTAGGATCGGATGTCGACGGTGCCGATGAAGATTGTGTAGGTGAGGAGGAGGAGGAAGGCGAAGATGAGGGCGTCGGGCAACCTGGCGCGGAAAAAAAAAAAAAAAAAAAAGGACTGATGTCACGCTGGCGTAAGATGGGCCGGTCCCAAGGTCAGTCAAAAATGGGCTGGTCTGGAGACTGGCACGGGCTGGGTGCCAGGCAAGTTTGTGGGGTGGAGTGGATTGACAGACCCCCAACTTGATTTTTTGACTGGGTGCTAGGCAATTCCACCTCTGGTGGACTTGCTCTAAGAATTTTTCAAAAATTACATCTAACTTTCAGTGAAATAGTTATTATCACAACTAACTTTCTATGGAATTTTAAAATGCCACTAGTTAGCAGCCCAACTTTATATATGAAACATATGATGTACTTCTGATTGAATTCTGACTAAATTACTGTTCTTTTTCTTGAATGAGTGCCCATATGTTTTTTTTTCTTGAATGGGTGGCTAAATTATTAATCTACTGAATAATGAATTACACCTGTCCCCGAAACTCGATTATATTTATATGTAGGGTTAGTAGTCCTATCTGAATTATGATCATCATCAAATAAAGTTCTTAATTTGATTTTAAATTCCAATTCAATTGTCCAACTCCAATGACAGATGCAAATAATCTCACTACAAAAAAGGCCACTGCACACAAAAATATTGTGTAGGATCCTTTAGTTGTAATTGTATTTTGTGGACAGCAAAGGTTCTCTCACACTTATTAGTATAAGTAAAAGCACAAAGTATGAGCAATAACACAGAATTCTCCAAGCCCTTCTCTTCTCTCTAGCCGATCTCTCTCACTAAATTCACATTACAACACGTTATCGGCTCGCTTCCATTGTTGTGTTAAGAAATTGAAGAATTTTAGAGAGGGATCTTCTACTACTAATAACATTCAAAGGCTTTCATCGTTTCTATCCAATCCAGATTTTTTTAAAACACGAAATCGATTTTTTATAAGCTCTGATCTCATGAAAACATCTACCACGATGCATGTATATATCCAATTTTTTATTGCTTTATATGTTGCCTATTTTGTGATAGTCAGTAGATCAATAATTTAGCCACTCATTCAAGAAAAAGAAAAAATATAAATGTGGGAATCCATTCAAGAAAAAGAATGGACACATTGTCAAATATTGATCTTTAAGTCAGATTCTTACACCATATCTTTAGTCCTCATCAATTGCCTTGTTCATGTGTCAACGTTTACTATAATAACTTTGTTCTCTTATGAGTACTTTGAGTGATTTTAACCCTCGTTTTTGCAGTACTAAAAATCTTATCTAGAAATTGGTCGGTAACAAAATATCATCAGACTGATGAACATGTTTGCATTCCCGTGATTTTAGAAACAAGAAGTGAGTCTTGAGATATTCCCATGGAAAAAGCTGCCTTTGTTGCAAAAAAAAGAGGGTGTTTTGAAACGCCATCACAGCGGCTTTGTCGTGAATACTGCCAGTTGGGTACAAAAGGCAATGGAAGGATGGTCTAAGTAGGTTAGTGGAAGATAAATAGAGATGAGGTCCACCAACCCATGTGGATCTTATTTTTATTAGAGAGATGATACAAATAGAAAATAAGAATATATTTTTTTTTCAGTTATGATAAAAAAATTTAAAAAAAAAGTCAGTAGATTAATAATTTAGTCACCCATTCAAGAAAAAAAAATATGGGCACCCATCCAATAAAAAAAAAGGGGCAACCATTCAAGAAAAGAATAGTAATTTAGTTTTGAATTCTCTAAAGCACACCAACTACATCTTATGTTTCAATTATAAAGTTGGGCTGCAAACTATTAGCATTATAAAATTCCATAGAAAGTTGGTTGTGATAATAACTATTTCACCAAAAGTTAGATGTGAACTTGTAACTCTTGAAAAACTCTTAGGTGTTGTAATTATTAATTCATATGATATAATTTGATATGATCGTTATTTTATTGACATAATAATTTGTATTAACGAGACTGGCGTAGCTAGTTTATGGTCAATAAATTATGGGTAAATTACACCATAACTCCTCAGGTTTGAGGTTTATTACAACCACATACAACATGTTTAAAACATTTCACTTTCACACCTCAAGTACTATTTTATTTCAATTTCATACCTCTGTTACATTTTTCATTCATTGAACCGTTAAGTGCTGATGTGGCTGCCAAATGTGTGCCACGTGGCAAAATTTTTTTTTTTTTTTAAACCTGAATTTTTAGAAAAAAAAAAAGATGAAGAAGGAAGCCCCAACGACTAGAAGAAGACGGGAAGAAGAAGGGAAGAAGAAGAAAGAAGAAGAAGGGAAGAGGAAGAAAAAATCCCCCCCACCCCGCAGCGAAGAAGAAAGAAAAAAAAAAAGAAGTCCCAGCGACCAGAAGAAGAAGGAGGAGGAGGAAAAAATCCCCCTCCAAACGAAGAAGAAGAAGAAAAAAGCCCAGCGACAAGAAGAAGAAGGAGGAGGAGGAGGAAGAAAAAATCCCGCCCCCCCCCCCCCCGGCAAAGAAGAAAGAAAAGAAAAAAAAGAAGCCGACCAGAATAAGAAGAAGAGGGAGGAAGAAAAGAAAAAAAAAAAAACCAACCCACCCCCCCCCCCCCCCCGCCCAGAACCCTCCTCCCGTCCCCCCTTGGAGACCCAGCTACCGAGTTTTTTTTTCTTTTTTTTTTGTAAAAATTCAGGTTTTTTTTTAAAAAAAAAAATTTAATTTTTTTAGCCACATGGCACACATTTGGTAGCCATGTCAGCACTTAACGGTTCAATGGATGGAAAATGTAATAGAGGTATGAAATTGAAATAAAATAGTACTTGAGGTAGGTATGAAAAGTGAAATGTTTTAAACATGTTTTATGGGGTTGTAATAGACCTCAAACCTGAGGGGGTATGGTGTAATTTACTCATAAATTATAAATGTAATCTCACTATTATTAAAATGTCTATGTATATAGTATAACATAAAGAAATTTGTCTCATATGCAGTTGCGTGACAATAAAAAAATAAAAAACTTCATACTACCAAAGTGAAAAATTGTGACTCAAATTTTGAGAGGAGCTACAATTATGGTTTTGTTGTAAATTATGGATGTCCACTCATCCACTCAACAAGTGGATGTCTAAAAAGCTTGCTCAACACTACTCATTTTTCTATAAAAGCAAACCCAACACAACATCAAATGGGTTGTCATATTTGATAGAAGTCATACGGGAGAAAGGGAAGAAAGGAAGAGGAAGAGAGAGAGGAAGAAGAGAGAAAAGAAAGGAAAGAGAAAAGAGAGAATAAGAGAGAGTTATTTTGTACTCCTATTATTCCAAATATAATGAAAGCACTACTGTTGCCCCGAGGATGTACTCCAGTCACACTGACTGTAGAGGAACCTCGTAAAATTTGTGTCTTGCTTATTTATTCCACTGCACACATCGTCGATTTTACAACACGTTATCAGCACGAGCTGCTCTCGTGCTAGTGGAAAGAAACGAGAAATAATGGCCTTACATCCAATATCTGTGGAGTTGACAGAAGGCCCACTGTCGATCTCATCTCCCTCCCGATGCCCACCATCAACACCATCTCCGGCCACACCTCTGTCGCCAGGTTCATCCTCGCTCTCAGCCATGACTACCTTCTCATCAGGAGGGACCGCAACTTCATCTACACGAGCTCCTACGATCCAATAAGGCACTGATGGACTGTAGCTGCTGTCTGTTGCGATCCTCTTCAGATATGATGGCGAAAAAGGAGGATGGTATAAAACTTCCCTTTGATCTTTCTTGGCTTTAGTTTTTGTTTCTCTATATTTTGCAGAAGTTGCAGATCCATGAAGACGATATCATGGAGCTGCTATAGCAGAACAACCAAGTCGTGAGGCAGAGCCAGAACCAGAACCAGAGGTCTTCAGTCAATAGTAAAAGATGGGTGTTTTAAGGTTGAGACAAAAGCATGAGCTGACATGCACTAAAAGTTTATGGAATATGCATGCACCATAAGGATAATAATAATAAAATGAAATAAAGGGATTTGAATGGTGCACGGCACCATTTGGTCAAAATAATAATTATAAAAAAAAAAAGGGACATGGTGCGGGTTGCACCAAAGAAAGGAAAAGGATTTTTTGGTGTTTTGGCACCGGAAGAAATAATAAACAAAGAAAATAAATAAATAAATATATAATATAAAAGAAAAGGTTTTGGAATGGTGAGTTGCACCATTTGAAAAGAAAAGAAAATTGATGGAAACTTAATCATCACCCTTTTCTATTATTGCTTTAAGTTTTGATTTATGTGAATGGTGTTGGTTTAAAATCCATTCACAAGTTTTATTTACTTTAAAGTAATTTACTTACCATGGACGGTTTTACCGCCTACTGCTTTAAGTTTTGATTTATGTGAATGGTGCTGAATCAAAGCCCTTATCACAAGCTTTATTTACTTAAAAGCAATTTATTTACCATAGTTGGAATTACCGCTTATTGCTTTAATTTATTTATTGTACTTCTTTTGTTACGATGAGTATAACAAGGACCCGAAGTTCCTTGATCAGATTAGAACCTGCAGTTTCTTGATCCTCATCATATAAAAATGATTGGACCAGAAGTTCCATCATGCAAAAAGATTGGGCATGAAGACCCTTGATCCTCAGAGATCAGACATGAAGTTCCTTGATGAGTACTTTAAGTTTGAAGAGCCAAAGTGCCACAACTTAATTGTAATAAGAGCCATGAGAGTACCATTCTATAGGCAATTAAATAAGGACTAGAAGTTCCTTGATGTATGTAAATGATAATATAATACATGTTTGCTGGAGAGCTTACATCTCGAAGTTTTGATGATTATTGTAGGACATTGGGCATTGATGTTGAACACCATGTTCCTCATGTCCGTACTCAAAATGGTTTAGCAGAAGCATTTATTAAACGGATGCAATTGATTACCCGTGCTCTGCTCATGAAAACGAAATTGCCAAGTTTTCTACATGGGGACATGCCATGTTACATGATACATTATTAGCTTGGTTGAGACATGTTGCCAACCACTAATACTTCTCAGTATAACTCGTGTTTGGGCACTAATTAAACATTACACGTTTACGAGTTTTTGGTTATGTTATCTATGTGCCTATTGCAATGCCACAAACGTATTAAAATGAGGCATCATTGCAAATTAAGAATTTATGTTGGATTTGATTTATCATCCATCATTCAATATTTTGAACCCTTGACTAGGGATATATTTACCGCATGATTTGCGAACTATGATTTTAATAAGACAGTTTTCCCACCATTAGGGGGAGAAAATAACATCGTTCCAGAAGAATGATGAGAAAAGACCGTTCCAGAAGAACGAAGAGAATTTGTCTTATTTTGATTCACGAATAAATCAATGAGAAAATGAAGTAAGAATAATTGAATGATGTAACAAAAGTGATGAAATCACATATACTTGCTGCAAATGTGCCTACAAGAATTGATGTCCCTATTGGACAAAATAATGTAGCAGCAAATGATTTATCTGTTGCACGCCTGAAGCGTGGCAGACCCTCAGACTAAAAAGGTTCAGTTCTTCGAAAGAAGAAGAATATGCCACTACTGAACTATTGCATTCCCGAAGCATAACTGTTGCATGCCGGAAGCATGACAGTTGTCGCATGGATACACGTCCCAGAAAGGACAATCCGCGGACATGGGAATTTTGATGTCTCATGCATGAAGCATGATAGACGTATAGACTCCAATAACTCAACTCCCGGAAGTGGAGATTAAAATCCAAGCTCTATAACGCTCAAGAAGAGGTTATGATCCGCATTCTCTAAATTATGATTATCCTGGAAGAGATAGTGTAATTCCCTTAAAGAGACAATGGATATCCAAAGAAATGAAAAGTTTTTTATGCATGCATGCACATGAGAATATGGGATCACGAATTGATGATAACCAATGGTAAATTTGGTTTTTATAAGTAGCTACTAAATTTCATCAATAAGCTGTGTTGATAATGAGTCACGTTCTTTTGTTCGTCGACGAAAGGAAAAATTATTGGCAAAAATGGAGAAAGGCAATTCCATTACAATTTTGTAAGAACGTGGAAACATGGATCTATATATATTTGAATATAATACAAATAGCCAAAAGATGTTGAACCAAAGAGGTTACATATGGGCATTTGTAATACAGTGAAATACACTCACATGATATGACACAAGGTTGTAAACGAGTTCATATGGATGGAGAATTATATACGAAGGGTTGTGAGTCGCTCACATCATATCTCCATAAGTAAATCCCTCAAGTATACATGGGAGCAAATTGCACTGTATAAATTTCAAAAAGAAAATGTGTCATAAAGTGTAGAAAATTCCTGAAGGATTCATATTGCTTGAGGTAAGTCCTAGAAGGATAAAGCATAAATTATGTACTCAGTACCAATGGATGGTATAAATTGCCTTAGTGAGTACTATCATTATGATATTGTTGCAACATACTAAAATCTCTTGCAAGAGTCAATGACATTAAATTGGGACTTCTGAAGAGTTAAGAAAGATTATAAAGTGTTGAGAGAGATATTATCTCGAACTGCAGATCGAACAATACGCCAACACAAATCTTATCCATGATGTTTATGATATTAAAGAATCATATGGATTGAAGATTATGAGTTAAATACTCAAATGATTTAGACACTAAGGATGATCATTTATCTTCGAGAGGGTAAAGATAAATTGATATTTGGTCCAGAAGTACCACATCTTAGTGAAGAACATGCTTTATTGTATTTGGCACAATACACTGAATGAAATAAAGCTTATCTATTGATATTTCAAAGAAATTACAGATATGTGCATACACATGAGCTACAATTATGAAAAAAATATATATATACAAAGTGCAGATAAACATGAGGGAGCCTTCATTGCTCAGGTGGTGCCTGAGAAGTCGACGGAGCTCCGGGAAGACGAAGAGCCAGAGTTGGAATCTCCGGAGCCGGAACACTTGGTGCTACTCCAGAGGACGAAGGCAACATAAACCTCGGAAGTAACGCCATGAACCTTTCATGATCACTCTGGATCCGACCGTCCGACTCCTGCAGCTGGTCCAGCTTCCTCTTCATGCTGGTCGAGTAACTAGTTGCAAGCATGTGCAACTCCTTGTTCTCGTGCCTGAGTCATCTGACCTCTTGCCGAAGACTTGCCACCTCCGCCATCAGCGACTCCACCTGACGAGTTCGGGCAAGCAGGCGCTGACCCATGTTTGAAACTGAGCCTGCACTTTGGACGCTGAGAGCTAGAGATTCTTGAACAGCCAGCTCGTCCGACCGCCTGGATAACATCCTATTGTCCCTTGGAGTGAGCAGATTTCTGGCTATCACCGTAGCGGTGATTTCATTCCTCATCATTGTGTCCCCGACTGTAAGAGGACCATTGGGGGATATGAAGGACGGATTCCAAATATTGTTTGGAGAAGACGAGTCATCATCTTCTCCGACATTCAAGTTAAGGCGACGGTCGGAAGGGCAAGACATTTTTTTTTAAGAAGGTATTGAGGAGGAAGAGTTCAGAAAGAGTAAGAGTGCAGAAGTGCAAGAAGGGAGTTCAAGTGTGAGGTGAAACAAAATTCGTGCCTCTATAAAAAGAAGCAAATCAAAGAGGCGCTCCTCAGAGATCGAAGAGAAACTCCTCGCAGATCGAAGAGACAGCCGGACACCTTTCTCAAAAGCTGGACGCTCCTTTCTCAAAGGCCGGATCCCTGTCTCAAAAGAGCCATTCCTCTATCAAAAGTCGGAATTGATCAGTATCACGAGGCGATCAGCTTTCCCAGTTTATCGTCACTCGTCACATGCACTGTCAGCTTTGCGAAAATTACGGGCAGCTTTGTCAGAAAGCGCGTAACTGGTACTGTTCATCCATCCACCGGCTGCCGACAAATAGTGAGGGAATAGTTCCGGTTATGAAGAAAAATTCTATAAGTTTCTACCTTCGCCTTCCACAGCAAATGCACACCCTCTCCACCTCTCTTCTTTTCTTCATCTCCGAAAATGTATTCCCAAAGAAAACTCTCGAGTTACTCAGTGTTCTTCATCCCCTGGAGTACCTCTACAAACTTAGTCATCCAGAGTAAGAGTATCTCATATCATCAGGGTCGAAAGCAAGAGTATCTCATATCACGCTTTCTCCTCACCTTCATCTGAAGAACATGGAGAAAGTGAGATCCTGATTGCTTACCTAGTCTTGCTCTCGAGTACTCATCTCAAACCCCTCCCAGCCCACTTCAAAAATAAACCTGTGTAGAGGTACTTCTTCAAAAACAAAAGTATCTCACAGACGAAGCAGGAGGAGTCTGAGTTGCATCCAGATGAAAGCAGAGTCAGAGATCAAACTTCCGATCTGGAACTGATTGTCTCGTAACCTTTGCTTGTTTGTTTCTCTAGCATTGTGCTCGAGTACTCATCTTCAACTGATGTTGGAAGCTGGAAAACACGATGAGTCGCTGAGAAGTGATGTTCTGATGCTTTCATGGGAATTTTTGCAGCATAGCTAATCTCCACATTGAATGTTTTGGAGCGGCATCTCCAATTGCTTTCATGGGAATTTTTGCATTAGAGGAAAAATACTGCAAAAGAAGATGCCACACCTGCGTGGAGACCGGACTACTTGAAGCATGTGGAGACAATGTGCTGATTCATCCTCAACTAAGCTGAGGAGCACTTGCAAGAAAAAGGCCCTCCAACCCTGTTCAAGAATAAGCCTGTGGAAAGTTAACTATTAGTAAAGCAACTCTGTTGGCAACTCTTCTCACTAAGATATTGAAGCAGAATGATCAACGATCAGCCTAAATGATTTGAAATCAGGGGGAGATACTCATCAGGGGGGGCATCTAAGACAGATCAAGATTTTAACAAGTCAATCGAAGACTTGTGGCCATCCAAGGGGGAGTGTTGTAAATTATGGATGTCCACTCATCCACTCAACAAGTGGATGTCTAAAAAGCTTGCTCAACACTACTCATTTTTCTATAAAAGCAAACCCAACACAACATCAAATGGGTTGTCATATTTGATAGAAGTCATACGGGAGAAAGGGAAGAAAGGAAGAGGAAGAGAGAGAGGAAGAAGAGAGAAAAGAAAGGAAAGAGAAAAGAGAGAATAAGAGAGAGTTATTTTGTACTCCTATTATTCCAAATATAATGAAAGCACTACTGCTGCCCCGAGGATGTACTCCAGTCACACTGACTGTAGAGGAACCTCGTAAAATTTGTGTCTTGCTTATTTATTCCACTGCACACATCGTCGATTTTACAACAGGTTTCATAGTGACCAAATAACTCCTAATTATTATTCCCCAAAACATAAAGTGGAAGTGAAAGTTTTGTTACTGGCATATATAGATGAGAAGCTTCAACAATAAAGCTTCAAATGTTTTGAAGCCGTTTTTTTTTTAATTTGGTTTTAGATATCGACAATACTGGGTATGGAGAACAAACCTGAGACCTCTAGACATAAATATTCTCAATAATTTGAGTTACAAGTTCCTAACAAATATTTCTTTTAAGACCTTTATAAAACAGAGAAGCAAAAACCTCCATATGATGTTTTTCCAAAACCAATCCAGCATCAACAACCCCAGCCTCACTCTTGGGGTCTGAAAAGGAGATAGCTTTGTTTCTATCAATGGAAACAATCTCAACCTTCTTTGGTCTTCCCCATCCAAAATCAGTATCATAAACCCTAAACCGATGCGAGCCGGCAACGCTTAGCATTCTCCCAGAAGTCACAGTAACAACTCTCGAAACCCAATTTTCCGCTCCATCCAAAACCCCCTTCTCCAACTTTCTTATAGCATCACGGATTGCATATACCGCCACAACCAGCCCGTCTTCTCCAAAAAGCCCTTTTGTTTCTACAACTGGTACACATCCCGCTGTGCAGTTCCCGAAGTAATTTGTGTGTAGAGGAGGGTCTAGGCGAGGCCTGCAGTCGGCCATAAAGACCATACGCGTTGTCTCACCTTTTATTTCCTCCGCCTTGACAATGCAAACCCATGTATAGGCACATGCTAGAGTGAAAGTTGACACATGAACATCTTCTTGTTTCTTCTCTCCAGCTTTGGTCCTCATCAGTTGCCTCAGCGATTCGATATCTTTTCGTGTGAATTTGAAGGTGCCTCGGATCAAACCTGGCGGCACTTTAGTCTCCCAAATCTTTAAGCTTCTGTTGTTGGGACCACCCAAGTTTAGATACTGGTTTGCAAAGAGAGTTCCGAGCTCAGCTGGGTCAGGAATAACCCTTCTGTCATAAAATTGTGTCAGCTCATCTGGTAGCGAAACAGATGAGGACAGATGTACTAGTCCCTCTCCTTCTCCGATATGTTTGCATATGTGAGCCCATGATTTTACAAACGTGGTTGAAGTTTTGCCGTCGAGGACTGCATGGTGCATGGTTGTTCCAATGGAAAAGCCCTTGTTTGGAAAGATGGTGACTTGCAATGCCATGGTCGCGGCTTTTTCATGAGAAACTGGCAGTTGGGGAACAAGAGGATGGTATTCTTGGGCTTCAATAAAGTCGTTGTCGCTCGAAAGACGGTAGAAATCAGCATCAGTCTCTGCTATTGTGAGTGAAATTGCATCGCCTTCGACATAATTGAGGGTTGGTTTGGGGGATTCTTGTGGCCAAGTCAAGTTTCCTGCTAGAGGTAGAAAGTGTTGTAGGGTTATAGAGAGTGAGGTTTTGAGTTTGGAGAAGAGAAGTTTGGTATCAAAGGAAGTACAAATTTGGTAGAAGTAAAGGCGCTGGACTGGTTGGAACCTTAACCAACGTATGTCAAAGAAGGTAAGAGGAAGGGAGGTCGGCGAGGCGGTTGAATCTGGCGAGGTTGGATGAGGAGCCACCCTACAAGCTTCAACTACTTTCACTGAATTTGTGTATGCCATTGGCAATTGGAGACCTGGAAGTTTGGAGCTTGATCTGTTGGGAATCTTGTGCTCCTTTTGCCCCTTCGTATTATTAGTTAGTACTTTGTAGTGTAGTGGAGAGGGATATCATAGATACTGTAGAAGTGCTTGATTGATACGTCGTTTTCAGGCTTCTTTAATCGGGGGATCGAACTTGGCCTATCTTTTGTCGGGGAAGAAACTTACCAAATCTTGAACTCATAAAATCAACAACTGTTCAATTTATTATTGAATCTTTATTTGAAGATCACTCATATAAAAAAATGTTTAAAATGTAAATTGTTTAATTATCTAAATGTATCAAATTAATGTTTAGTTAATGATGAATATATTTCTTGATACTTATGCCGTCAATTTATTCTATACATTTGAATGACTAAATAATTTTTTGTATGGGTGATTTTTAAATAAAGATTATGAAATTATACGGCTCTGACTCTGAAATTTGTATAATTACAATACGTTATTAGCAAGGGAGAATGAGCACATCCCCAAAGGGGATGCAATATTTTCCAATATTTAATTAGAAAAAAAAAATAGTCTTACTAATTCTATGGATCTTTGTAATCTTAGGGTTTTTTATGCTCGACTTTCAACAAAGTGCTTGAAGTCTAGTCATTGCTTTGTAATTGATTTGCAATGACCATTTTGGAGCTGATCTCTTCAAGAAAAAAAATATATACAATTTCATTTCTTCAGTAAATATAATATCATACTAATTCAGAAAAATAAAATTTCTAACAATCTTAGGACACGTCACTAACTTTGTATTGTAGCACTTTAAATCATAAGCCTTTAGAGCGCCCAATATGTTATATTGAAATCGTGCTCATTTAATCTCAACGTATGCAAGACTCACTAATGCTAGGAATGAACTGATCGGATTTCTTGAATGAGATATGCACTACATAAAGGTTGTGACTTTACAGGAGCAAAAGAAAGGTTGTGATGACTTTACAGGAGCGACTAGTAGACTCTTCAGAAATAGAAATTGAAGTGACGGCTTTATGCCTTTTCTTAAAGAAAGATGGAATTGCATACCTTCAAATAAAAAAGCAATCGCTTTTTATCGAAAAGTCATTTTTGAATTTTTAATGAAACACTTTCAGTACTGTTCACTTTTAATAAAAAAATTATATTTTTATTTTTTTTCTTGTACTATTCACTACACTTTTATTTGTTTTTTTTTATTAAAGCTATTTTTTTTCGTTAGTTTTCTTTAAAAAATATTTTATACTACCCATATACTCTGTAGCTTTTAATCATTTCAATTATAATTTTTAACAGTACTTGTAAACAAAAATTTTAACGGTTAAAATAACTACAGTATCCTATAATCCGAAATATCTTAACAAATTCTCCAAATGACACCATTTCTGTTAAAATTAAACTTTTTAACTATGAATTAGAAGTTGCATACCTTATTGCGTAAGGCAATGACAATAACATAGCTTCAGATGTTTGCAAGACCTTTAGCAAACAGATTAGAAAAGGCTTCCATGTGATGTTTTTTCAAAACCACCCTAACCTCAACGCCTCCACCACCATCCTTGGATTCTGAGAGAGATATCGCTCCAGTCTTTTCTATAGAAACGACCTCCACCTTCTTTGGTCTTCCCCATCCAAAGTCAGTCCCATAAATTCCAAAGCGAGGCGATCCAGCAATAGAGAGTAAACTCTCATGATCTATACTCGTTGAGCACATTAAAGGAAGCAAATTCTCTAATCCACCCAAAAGTCTGTCCCTGTCCAAACGTTTTATAGCTTCACTAGTTGCATTGACTGCCACAATCAGACAATCTTCTCCTAAAATCGCTTTTGTTTCGGCAACTACTCCACTGCATGATAAGCAGTTGCTGAAATAAGTGAGGGGTATAAAAGGGTCTAAACGCGACCTACAGTCCACAGTAAAGCTCATCAGAATTGCAGCTTTATGATCGCTTTGTATTTCTTTTGCCTTGATTAAGCAAATCCATACATACGCACATGTGACACAAAACGTAGACAAATATTGAACCGATTGATGACCATGTTGTTGTCTCTTCTCTTTCACCGATTGCCTTAGTGTTTCTATTTTTTCCCGAGTGAATACAAACGTTCCTCGAATTGTGTCTTCTGCTGGAGCTTTAAAATGATCGACGAACATCAAGCTTCTATTGGAGGGCCGGTCTGAATCCATGTTTAGCAATTGGTTCAAGAAAATTGGTTCGAGCCCGGCAGTGTCTTGGACGACGCTTCTGTCGTATAAAGGTTTGAGCTGGTCAGGTAACGAATTGGAATTTTCGTGTTTGCATATGTGAGCCCATGATTTTACAAACATGCTTGAAGTCATGCCGTCTAGGATTGCATGGTGCATAGATGTTCCAATGCAAAAGCCACGGTTAGGAAATATAGTGACTTGGAATGCCACGGCGGCGGCTCGTTCGTGAGACGTACGGCAAGTTGGGGTATGAGAGGGTGGTATTCTTCGGCTTTAATGTTGAAGTTGTTGCTTGAAACTAGGGGCAGAAATCAGCATGAGACTCGGCTATCGTGAGCGAAACAGCGTTGCCTTGGACGTAACTAAGAATAGGTTTAGGGGAGTTTTGGGGCCATATGACGTTTCCGGCTAGAGGTAGAAAATGTTGGAGGGCGATAGAGAGCGACGCTTTGAGTTTTGGGATTAGCACTGAATCGGAGAAGTGAGTGTTGGAAGAATTATGGTTGATTTCATAGAAGAAAAGGCGTTGGACAGGTGAAAATCTTAGCCAGAGCAAGTCAAAGAAGGTTAGAGGAAGGGACTCGGGCGGTGGTGGTGTGGCTGAGTCAGCTAGTGAGCGTGGTTATGGAGCAACCTTGCAAACCTCAACAACTTTCACAGAGTTTGGGTGTGCCATCGGAGAAGAGTTTAAGGTGTGCAATCCTCCTCAACTTGTTCAGTTTTTTAGGGGGCGACTTGTGTCGTTTAACTAAAATGATTTAGAAACGGTGTGTCGAGGAAATAAATAAAAGATTTAGCTTGGATTTGGGGCTACCTTGCAAACCTCAGCTACTTTGATTGAGCTTGGTTCTGCCATTGGAGATATGGAAGAAGCTTTAGTGCAGAGCTAGGTGTGGAAACAGAATAATACAAAATCGCTGGCATTCAATCCAGATGACAGTGGTGAATTTGAGGTGTATTTTGATGCTTCTCTATCAGGTTTTGGATGTGTACTGATGCAGCATGGAAGAGTTATCGCCTACGCTTCTAGACAACTCAAAACCCATGAAAGAAATTATCCCACTCGTGATTTGGAGTTAGGAGCAATGATTTTCGCTTTAAACATTTAGAGGCACTACTTATATGGAGAGAAATGTCGTATTTTCACGGATCATAAGAGTCTTAAGTATGTGTTCACCAAGAAGGAGCTGAATTTGAGACAGAGAAGGTGGATGGAGCTTATCAGTGATTATGACTGTTCGATCAAGTACCATCCTGGGCATGCTAATGCCGTGGCTGATGCCTTTAGTCGGAAACATCACGAGCAGCTTGCATCACTTCAAACTATACATGTTCCATTATTATTTTCTCTTTGAGAAACTGGTGTTAATTTGGAACCATGTAAGCACGGAGCTTGGCTAGCACATTTTCAGGTTAGACCTATCTTTGTAGTCATGGTCAGAGAAGCTTAAGAACTTGATCCATAGTGTGTTGAATTAAAGGAACAAGTGTGGAAGGGGGAGAATGAGGAATTTATCGTCCGTAGAGACGTAGTGTTATTGAAGGGGAACCTTTTATTTGTACCTAAAGATAACGAAGCCATGAAAAAGGAAATTCTTGATGAGGTTCATACTTCAGCTTAAGCTATGCTTCCGGGAAGTAATAAATTGTATCGCACTATATACTTGTTCTATTATTGGGAAGGAATGAAACAGGATGTAGCGAATTATGTGAGTAAATGTCTTATCTGTTAGCAGGTAAAAGTAGATAGACAAAGACTAGGGGGATTGATGCAAAACCTTCCGATACCAGTATGAAAGTGGGATGACATCACTATGGATTTTGTATATGGACTGCCGAGAACACCGTCAAGGTACGATGGTATTTGGGTAATTGTTGATCGGCTTACCAAGACCGCTCACTTCTTACCAGTTCGATAGACCTACTCGTTGGAGAAATTGGCGAAATTATTCATTGATAATATTGTTCGTCTACATGGTGTACCCGTCTCCATCGTGTCAGACAGAGATCCCAGATTTACTTCCAGGTTTTGGAAAGCTTTTAATGCTGCTATGGGTACTTAATTACTGTTCAGCACTACTTATCATCCGCAAACTGATGGTCAGTCTGAGCGGACGATTCAAACTCTAGAGGATATGTTGAGAGCATCGGTGTTACAATGGAAAGGTAGCTGGGATAATTATTTGCCGTTGGTGGAATTTGCTTACAATAATAGTTATCACTTGAGTATTGGTATGGCACATTTTGAAGCACTTTACGAGAAGGCGTGTAGGACGCCATTATGTTGGACAGAGGCTGGAGAAAAGTCGTTGATGGGACCAGAGATTGTGGATACCACCAACGCTAATATCCAACTAATTAAGGCGAATCTAAAAGCAACACAAGACCGACAGAAAAGCATTACGAACAAACACTCCAAGGATCGTGAGTTTACAATGGGCGACTTTGTGTTCTTGAAGTTGTCTCCCTGGAAGGGTGTTGTTCGTTTTGGTAGGCGAGGAAAGCTGAGTCCTTGATACATCGGTCATTATCAGATTACCGAGAGAATTGGTGCAGTTGCTTATAGGTTGGAGCTACCACCGGAGTTGTCACTAATCCATAATGTATTCCATGTTTCCATGCTTCTGAGGTACGTACCGGATCATTCTCATGCTATTCAACCAAAACCACTGAAAGTGAGTCCAGACTTGAGTTACGTGGAGGAACCGGTAGCAGTTATTGATCGACAAGATAAAGTGTTGAGGAATAAGGTTATTCCGTTGGTAAAAGTATTGTGGAGGAATCATGCTATTGAGGAAGCTACTTGGGAAACAAAAGAATTGATGCGCACTTAGTATCCATTCCTTTTTACTTAAGGTAAATTAATTTCGAAGATGAAATTTTCTTTTGGGTTTAGCCTTTTTGGGTGTTAATTTAAGGCCGAGTGGGTTTTTACTAAATCTTTAAGCCAAAAAACCGGCCCAATTGTTTTAATTGTTAGCAAACCTGAACTGTCTTCTTCTTCTTCCTTCGTTTTTTTTTTTGCGAAAAAGGATCTCTCGAACTCCTCCGAGTCCCAGTGAGCTCATCCTTCACCTTCACCCATTTTTGTTACAATTGACCCACAAATCTTGAGTTTTAGAACCCTTGAGACTGTAGGAACTTATCTAAACCCTTGCATGCACCTTTTCTGAACAATTTCACAGTTTGCACCGAGAGCTTGAAGCTCTCGGACCTGAACTCTGGTAAGGATCTTCATTCTCCTTTTCGAATTTTGTATTTTTCTAGTTGGTGAGGTGTTTTGGTTATGGAATCAAAGCTTAAACTCTATTATTTCTCTGTGCATGCTAGCTGCTTGTGTTCCTAGTTTCTCAGCGAGATTTCTGTCGACGTCTGTGCACAACCTCGGCTAATCTGAACTCTTTTCGAGTTTCTTTGTGGTAAATCTTGTTTCCTTTCTTCCTCAGCGTTATTTTTATGCTCTAAATTCCTATTATTACTTAGTTTTAGGCTTAAACCGGAATCGGGAAGAATCCCAGCGAAATTCTAGCGTTCTTTCCTAATCATGACGCAGACCCTTCAAGCCGTTTAGGACACCCACGGGCCTTGGGCCCGTAGACCAAACCTAGCCCGTTTTCTCTTAAATTTTGCTATCTGTTTTAAAGGCCCAAAAGTGCATTGGACCGGTTTTATTCAAGTGAGTTTTAAACCCAGCCTTTTTTACTGTAAGGCATGCGGGCGTGTGTGTGTGCAAGCTGTGCGTGTGTATGTAGATCTGTGTTTGTGTTGGTGTGTATAGTATGTTGGGCCGTGAGTGTGTGTATGTGTGGTATGTATGTGGGCTGAGTGTATGTGCATGATAAGAGTGTGTCCGTGTGAGTGTGTAAGAGTGTGTGGTGCACATGCGTGTGTGTGGTGTACGTGCATGTGTGTTGTGTATGTTTGTGTGTTATGTCGTGGGTGTGTGTGTATGGGTTTGAGCTTAAAGCCCAAACCACCATTTTCACCTTAAACCCTTCTAGCCCAAAAACCTCCGGAATTTAAAACCCAATAAGTCCTAATCCTATTTCACCTAAACCTAAACCTTAATCCGAGTTCAAACCCAAACTCCGTTTCCATTTCTTGAAATTCTATAGTTAGGTAATTTGTTTAACTGTACATTTTTGTGCTTAGGTGAAGTTGCTAGTGGGGAAATTCTTAATCTTTTTCCGCACAATTCTGCTGCTACAGAGTATTTGTGAGTGGATCCTTTCAAAAAATTCATGATTTAGTTATAGAATTTCACATATTAATAGCATGCCTTACAAAATTATGATTTGGATAACGTTTTACAGGAAGCATGATTATTTGAATGTGTTTTGAATATTATATATTGAGAATTGAGTATAGCCTATATTGAGCTTATTTTAAATATTGCATTTTCTATATAAAAACCATGTTCTTGTAGAATATCTTATGGATGACGATATGATACTTAGAACATGTTTTTCAAACACCTCTTTATAGTATAGATGATGGATGACTTTATATTATGAAGTAGGGCTGGGTTCGGTTCTGAATGGTTCGGTTTTTTGCCAAAACCGAAACAGAACCAAAATTTCGGTTCGGTTTTTTCCGGTTCAGTTTCGGTTTTTTTATTTTATTTTATTTTCAAAAAATGAAAAACAACAATCAATTAGATACATATATCATTGTGGTTATGCATGTTTCCATCTCTCCAAGGATGGGCTCACGGTTTTTCAATATTCATGAATCATGAGGGAAGTTACTAATTAATCTAAAAAGAGTCTCATAAAAGTCTCAAAAAATGAAAAATTTTGAAATATAAAATTTTAACATCTCTAACAATCATAACATAAGAATTAAGAATTCAAAATAGAATCAAGGACAACAAAAATAAACATTTAAAGTCCAACTAGAATCATCAATCAAGTTTAAGTCTTCAAAAAGTCCAAATTTAAACATCACACAAGTCAAATAAACCTTCAAGGTTTCATCACTTCATGTCTTGCCACCATGGGGAGTTGAGGTATAGTTGATTCACCAACAATATCCTTCAAAAATAAAAGAAAGAATCATTACAATTAATTATTAAATAAATTGAGACATAAGAACCATAGAGAAAGTATAGAGATGAAAACTTACTTGCGATGAAGTAGACGTAGATGAGTTTAGTTTTTCACGAGAGCTATTTGATGATCTCATTTAGTTTTTTACAAAGCATGATTAGTTGAAGTCATATAATAAGGTGAATAACTAATCATGCTTTGATTTGTGTATTAATGGGGTTTACGTTGAAAATCATATTTCATATTATTTTCACCAATTATGCAATTACAGGACAATTTCGGGAAGCATAGCTGCTAATGATATCAAGAACATTAAAGACTATAAACAAGATGACGAGTAAATAAGGGATGAAAATTCAAGCCTTTCAGTTTCATACATATCCTTAATGACACCAGCCAATGCAAATGGGCTCTGAACTTTAAACAAATTGATCAAAACTTACTTTCTTCTTTGACTCAATATGACATCTACATCAGTTAAAACTACTTAATGCAACCCACCATCCATCTAAATCGATTTATCCATCACATCTCCCTCTCAAAAGAAACATAAACTTTTAACATCTTCCACAATGCCACTTCTAATTGAGCATGCATCCATAATTTCTCTAGTTCCACATGGTATTGATATTGGCAGATGCAGGGTGCAGCTGCGGGCAGCAGCTGCAGAAATCGCTATTAAATCCAATCTTTTCATTTTCACAATCAAAATCTAATCTTTACACCTTCTAACTATAAGAAATGTTAAAGGGTTATCTCAAAAGTAGACAGTGCATCTGCCCAAAACTCAAAATCCAGAAACATATAAAATAATAACATGAACAAATCCAGCATACCCAAAACAAAATATGCAAAACACATCAAATTGAAAGAAAAAAAATCTGTAGAACATGAGAGAAATCACCATGAGACTAACCTTGCAAAGGAAGGAAGTCGTGGGTCGTGGGTCGCGGGTCGTGGGGGTGAGAGACTGAGAGTGAGATGGCGATGGCGAGATGGGAGACAGGTCGCAGGTCGTTGGGAAGGAAGAAGATAGACATCGGCAGAGCTAGGAGAATGAGAGGGTCCAGATTATAGAGAGAGAGCTCAGAGAGGGAAAAGGGAAAGGGAACGAAACAATGTTGTTTAGGGCACTTTAGGGTTTCAGACTGAACACGGGACGGGAGGGGAGACCAATACAGAGTTACAAACTTGCCATGGTATAGAAAGGATGTTGCGGGTTATGGAGAAAAATGGAGAAACAGACATAGAGGGAGTCTGGAGGTAGGGAACGAAAGAGATAGAAGAGGGGAATGAAAAATAGAAATGGTGTGGCTGCGCTAGGGTTTGGTTGATTTGGTCATAAAAATAAAAAAAAAAATCTCCAAAATCCAAGAAGCATGAGGAGGGTTCGAACTCATGCACTCTAGCTTGGAAAGTTTCACTTAAAACAACTTCGCAACAAATTTTGTTTTGATATGATTGTATGACTAAACTATTTATAAACATTTAAAAATAATAATTAAATATATAAATCGGTTCGGTTCGGTTTCTGAACCTCAAAAACCGAAACCGAACTGGCCAGATTCGGTTTGGTTTTTTTTTGGTTCGGTTTTTTTCGGCCTCAATCTGGTTTGGTTTTCGGTTTTTTGAACCCACCTTTACTATGAAATTGAGTTTTAGAAATGTATTATGTTTTGTGCGTACCTAGTGGACACTATGCCGCCTGGGGCGAGGATCTGGTGTTGGCAGTTAGGCCGGGAGAAATAATCCCTAGCGAAAGGCTGAGGGACACGGAAACAGGCATTGGGCCAGGAGGGAGTTATCTCTAGCTACGGGTACAGAGACTTAGGTGCAGGCATTAGGCCGAGAGTATTATTATTTAGTGAACTCACTAGTAGCACACTATAAATATATGATGACTTGTGAACTGCTTCCTGAGTTAACTCTGTGAGAATGATTTATGTGATGATCTTATGCATTGATTTATGAATTGTTTTAAGGCATGCTAGAGTTTCTGAAAAGCTATCACTTATTATGCTAATAGTTTTCATTACATAATTGTGGGGGTTAGTATGTTCATAATTATTTTCGTACTATGTATGTATATGAACTTGATCCACTCACCCTTGTTTGGAGCTGATCTATTCAAGAAAATATATATAATGTCATTTTTTTATGAGAAATTTAACGAAAAAATCTTGTTACTGTTTACTTTAACGAAAAAATCATTTTTTTACACTAAAAAGTTAATCTTTTTCTTATTTACTTTACCCTTTATTTGTGCTTATCGTTAAAACTCAAAGTTTTCAAAATATTTTTATTAGTTTTCTTTTTTTTAATAAATATAATATCATACTAATTCAAAAAAATAATTTTTTTAACAATCTTAAGACACACCACTAACTTTGTATTGTAGCACTTTAAATCATAACCCTTTAGTGTGCCCAAGATGTTATATTGAAATGATGCTCATCTAATCTCTATGTATGCAAGACTCACTAGTGCTACGAATGAACTGATCGGATTTCTTGAATGAGATGTACACTTCACAAAGGTTGTGACTTTACTGGAGCGAAAGGAGGCAGATTTTCTACTCTCTCACTTCTCATACACTTTCATCTTCTTCCTAGTTGTGCGGTCATAGTTAAACCACGTTAATATTTTATATTAATTTTTTTTCTAGAGATAATAAAACAAAAAATAATAATAATATAAAATGTTGACGTGACTTAATAGTTACCGCACAAATAAAAAATAATAGAAGCATATGTAAAGTAAGAGAGCAGATAATCTACCTCTTCAAAAGAAAGATTGTGACTTTTTTTTTTTGAAACTGGACTAACATAAATCTGGGCAAAGATGCCAAAAGATTACAAGAGAGCCTACCAAGAGGCAAGACAAACAGGAGTTGTAGACTCTACATAAATAGAAATTGAAGTGACGGCTTTACGTATTTTCTTAAAGAAGGATAAAATTGCATACTTTCAAATAAAAAGGCAAGCATTGTACCATTTCGCTTTTAATCGAAAAGTCATTGTTGTTCATTAAAAAAAAAAACTTTAACGAAAAACTCCTAATATCACTGTTCTAAAAATCCCCGCCTAGGCGCTAGGCGGTTGTCCACCGCCCCGATTAATGCCTAGGCGTTTAGAAATTAAGAAATGGCGCCTAGACCTACTAAGGCGCCCGTCTAGGCCGTCTAGGCACCCGCCTAGCCCGCCCAGACCCGTCTAGACACCCGCCTAATTTGCGGCTCACTTAGACAAAAAATAGATAATTTTCATTCTGCATTTTATTTTTTCAATAAATTGTAAGGGACTTGTTGAATACTTAAAATGAACACACATTATATACTTGTTCGCCATGTTTTCATTATGTTCCAATAGCTCATAATATATATGTCATTCAATTTTGTAGTTTATGATGAAATTATATATATTTTAAGTATAAAGAGACACTTATTTACACAAAATATATAGATTTCTGCCTAGTCCGCCTAGGCGCTAAGCCCCAGCCTGCCGCCCGAGTAGCGCCTAGCGTCTTTTAGAACATTGCCTAATACTGCTTATTTTAACAAAAAACTATAATTTTACAATAATAAGTCAATCCTGGTACTATTCACTTTACCCTTTATTTTGTTTTTATAGTTAAAACTCAAAGTTTTCAAGCTCTTTTCATTAGGTTTATTTAACAAAATATTCTATAATGCCATTTACTCTATAGCTTTTAATCATTTCGATTTTAATTTTTTACGGTACTTGTAAACAAAAATTTTAACAGTTAAAATAACTACAGCATCCAATAATTTGAAATATTCTAAAAAAATCTTCAAATGACAACATTTTCGTTAAAATTAAACTTTTCAACAATAGCTAGCCTGAATGGAACACATATTAAAACAATGTAACAACTATGATTGTAGAAGTTGCATACTTTATTACATAAGGCAATGACAATAACACAGCTTCAGATGTTTGCAATACCTTTAGCAAACAGATTAGAAAAGGCTTCCATATGATGTTTTTTCAAAACCAGCCCAACCTCAACGCCTCCACCACCATCCTTGGATTCTGAGAGTGACATCACTCCAGTCTTTTCTATAGAAACGACATCCACCTTCTTTGGTCTTCCCCATCCAAAGTCAGTCCCATAAATTCCAAATCGAGGCGATCCAGCAATAGAGAGTAAACTCTCATGATCTATACTCGTTGAGTACATTAAAGGAAGCAAATTCTCTAATCCACCCAAAAGTCCGTTTGTGTCCAAAAAAATTTTAGCTTCACTAATTGCATTTACTGCCACAATCAGAGCATTTTCTCCTAATACCGCTTTTGTTTTAGCAACTACTCCGCTGCATGATAAGCAGTTGCCAAAATAAGTGGTGGGTATAGAAGGGTCTAAACGCGACCTACAGTCCACAATAAAGCCCATCAGAACTGCAGCTTTAAGATCGCTATGTATTTCTTTGTAATCTTAAGGTTTTTGATGCGCTCAAACTTTTAATAAAATACTTGAAGTCTAATTATTGCTTTGTAATTAGTTTGCAATGACCATTTTGGAGCTGATCTCTTCAAGAAAGAATATATATAATGTCATTTCTTCAATAAATATAGGAATTTGATATCTGCACACCCCATTTTACTTCTCACACATATTTTTAATTTTCAGCCGTCAGATCAGATGAATTGAAGAAAATCAACGGACATAAATTAACAGGCTTAAATATAATATCATACTAATTTAGAAAAATAAATTTTTTAACAATCTTAAAACACACCACTTTGTATTGTAGCACTTTAAATCATAAGACTTTATTGCGCCCAATATGTTATATTGAAATGATGCTCATCTAATCCCTATGTATGCAAGACTCACTAATGCTGGGAATGAACTGATCAGATTTCTTGAATGAGATGTGCACTTCACAAATAGGAATTGAAGTGACTTTGTTGGACGAGTTGAAGACTCTTCATAAAATAGAAATTGAAGCGACGACTTTACGTCTTTTCTTAAAGAAAGAAAGAATTGCATACCTTCAAATAAAAAAAGGAGGCAGATTCTCTGCCCTCCCGTGTCCTTCTGTTTTGTGTGGTCACGGTTAAGCCACACCAACATTTTATATTATTTTTTTAATAGAAATAATAAGACAAAAGTAAATAGTAATATAAAATGTTGACGTGGCTTAACCGTAACCGCACAAATAAGAGGACACGGAAGGGCACCGAAATTGGGAGGGTAGAGAATATGCCTCCATAAAAAATAAAAAATAAAAGCAAGCATTGTACCATTTCGCTTTTAATCGAAAAGTCACTGTTGTCCATAAAAAAAATATTATATACTGCCTATTACTCCATAGCTTTTAGGAGTGTGATATCCACACACCTCATTTTACTTCTAGCACATTTTTTTTTAATTTTTGACAATTGAATCAGATGAATTGAAGAAGATTAACGGACAAAAATTATCAAAGGATGTGTGAAAAGTAAAATGAGATGTGTGGCAAGCTTTTAATCATTTCGATTTTAATTTTTTACAATACTTGTAAAAAAATTAATGGTTAAAATAACTACAATATCCTATAATTTGAAATATTCTAAAAAATTCTCCAAATGACACCATTTTCGTTAAAATTAAACTCTTCAATAGTAGCTAGCCTGAATGGAACACATATTAAAACAATGTAACAACTATGATTTTGACACAGAAGAGACCAAGGGTCTCGAAAAAACAAGGGGATAAATAACTTGGGAATCACTCGACCAGAGGCAACGGAATCACTCACGTCGCTAATCGTGAATTCACTCAACACAATCAAGCCTTACACTTGATTTAAGGAATGAGAAACTCACTCTCTTCTTGGATTAATTTAATTCACTAATTTCCTCTCTCTTGAGTACAGAAGGATCCCTTTAAATAGGGAGATTACAATAATTGATAGGATAAATATTTAATACTAAAGATTATAATTTCTAAACATCTAATTAAAACATGACTTTGAAAAATGAAAAGCCACCAACAACATATTTAATACATAAACCATATTAATTATCTTGGGCTGCATCAGATTTTAGAAGTTGCATACCTTATTACACAAGACAATGACAATAACATAGCTTCAGATGTTTGCAAGACCTTTAGCAAACAGATTAGAAAAGGCTTCCATATGATGTTTTTTCAAAACCAGCCCAACCTCAACGCCTCCACCACCATCCTTGGATTCTGAGAGAGACATCGCTCCAGTCTTTTCTATAGAAACGACCTCCACCTTCTTTGGTCTACCCCATCCAAAGTCGGTCCCATAAATTTCAAATCGAGGCGATCCAGCAATAGTGAGTAAACTCTCATGATCTAGACTCTTTGAGTCCATTAAAGGAAGCAAATTCTCTAATTCACCCAAAACTCCGTCCGTGTCCAAACGTTTTATAGCTTCACTAATTGCATTGACTGCCACAATCAGACCATCATCTCCTAAAACCGCTTTTGTTTCAGCAACTGCTCTGCTGCATGATAAGCAGTTGCCGAAATAAGTGGAAGGTATCGAAGGGTCTAAACGCGACCTACAATCCACAGTAAAGCCTATCAGAACTGCAGCTTTATGATCGGTTTGTATTTCTTTTGCCTTGATTAAGCAAATCCATACATACGCACATGTGACACAAAACGTAGACAAATGTTGAACCGATTGATGACCATGCTGTTGTCTCTTCTCTTTCACCGATTGCCTTAGTGCTTCTATTTTTTCCCGAGAGAATACAAACGTTCCTCGAATTGTGTCTTCTGCTGGAGCTTTAAAATGATCTAAGAACATCACGCTTCTATTGGAGGGCCGCGCTGAATCCATGTTTTGCAATTGGTTCAAGAAAATTGGTTCGAGCCCGGCGGTGTCTTGGACGACGCTTCTGTCGTATAAAGGTTTGAGCTGGTCAGGTAACGAATTGGAATTTTCGTGTTTGCATATGTGAGCCCATGATTTTACAAACATGCTTGAAGTCATGCCGTCTAGGACTGCATGGTGCATAGATGTTCCAATACAAAAGCCACGGTTAGGAAATATGGTGACTTGGAATGCCACGGCGGCGGCTCGTTCGTGAGACACGGCAAGCTGGGGTATGAGAGGGTGGTATTCTTCGGCTTTAATGTTGTTGCTTGAAACTAGATGGAAGAAATCAGCATCGGACTCGGCTATCGTGAGCGAAACAGCATTGCCTTGGACGTAACTGAGAATAGGTTTGGGGGAGTTTTGGGGCCATATGACGTTTCCGGCTAGAGGTAGAAAGTGTTGGAGGGCGATAGAGAGCGAGGCTTTGAGTTTTGGGATTAGCACTGAATCGGAGAAGTGAGTGTTGGAAGAATTATGGTTGATTTCATAGAAGAAAAGGCGTTGGACGGGTGAAATTCTTAGCCAGAGCAAGTCAAAGAAGGTTAGAGGAAGGGACTCAGGTGGTGATGGTGGTGTGGCTGAGTCAGCTAGTGAGCGTGGTTGTGGAGCAACCTTGCAAACCTCAACAACTTTCACAGAGTTTGGGTGTGCCATCGGAGAAGAGTTTAGGGTGTGCAAACCTCGTCAACTTGTTCAGTTTTTTAGGGGTCGACTTGTGTCGTTTAACTGAAATGATTTAGAAACAGTGTGTCGAGGAAATAAATAAGCTGCTTTGATTGAGCTTGGTTCTGCAATTGGAGATACAAAAGAAGGAGAGGATTGTCTGCCCTCCTTCTTCGGTGCCCTCATATTTATATTGTAACGGTTAAGTCACGTTAATATTTTATATTATTATTTATTTTTATTTTATTATTTATATAATAAAATAATATAATATGTTGACGACCACACAAAACAAGAGGACAGAAGAAGCTTTAGTGCAGAGCCAGGTGGAAACAGAATAAAATAATACAACACAGCTGGCATTCAATCGGGAAAAGTTGGTTGTGTCATTCAATTAAATTGTTGTCGTTATAATGAGTAATACTATTTTTTTTTACCACATTTTCATACCAATTTAGGTAACATTTGATGTGAACAGTTACGTTATTTGATTTAATCAAATTTTTAAATTTAGTTCATTATTTAATAAACTGGTAATTAAGAAAAACTAGTTAATTAAATGATGATTGTGATATACGAGGAATCTTTCTCCTTCATTTGCTTGAGTTTTGCAAAATTTTCAAATTATGTAGTTGTCAAAGTCAGATGCTATAGAAATATGTTACAAAAATATAGTATGAATAACATTATACTGTTATAAATATGAATTCGAATTTAGTGATGAGAGAGAAGATGAAAGCGTGTCGATAGGATAGTGTCCCGTGACGAGAGAGAAGATGTAAAAAACATTAACTCTTTCGCTTGTTTGTTTCATTTTAGAGGTTGAATCATCAATATCTTCACCAATCGCATTTACAATTTTACAGCCCCACAACTAACCCAACTTCTCCCGTACAGTCCATTTCTTTCTGCAACTCGTCAGTGACGTCCACGCTACAGAAATGTCATAGGAGATGGGTCCAAGCAATAGCGACAGTCCACTGTAAGAACTAGGGGTGGAATTTTTTACCACATTACCATACCTACCGTATTACCAACCGTACCATACCAAAGTTGTGCCAAAAAATTTGTACCACTGGTAATGGTACGGTATTTGTACCATACCATACTGTTTCGGTACGGTATTGGTACTCAAAATTAGTACCGGTGGTATACCATACCTACCGGTTACCAATATTATTAATATTATATTATATATTTATTCATATATATATATGTATTATGTATTATGTCGTTTGACACTTTGACTCATTTATCCTATTCCTAAAATCTCCACAAACCTAACACTTTTAGTCTCTCACTCTGGTCCTTGCTCGACACATTAGAAACCTAGGGCTTGTTCCACCGTCGCAGCTCTCTCATCGATTCATCTTCGTTTCTCGTTTCCGGCAACTTTGTCTTCCAAGTGAGGGCACAACATATGCATTGGGTATTACCACATTGGATTGTGGGTTCAAATCAGCAAGTCAGTCGTCGAGCATAGCTATAGATATTGACATTTTTTGTGGTTTGCTGTCTTACGTTTCTGGTTCATTTGAGTCTCAGCATGCTATAGAAATCTTGTCTTATGATTTATTAAGTTTTTACCACTTTGACATACAATAGTAAAAAATCTTGAATTAGGTTAAATTGTGTATATATGTCAAACTATGTATATTTTCTGGGCTTTGAATTAGGTTAAAAAATATTAGATTTTGGACAAACTAAGTGGCATAAAACAAAGTGGTAATTACCATTGACATACCATACCAACCAAACTATTTGGTATACCGATATTCGGTATACCAAAAGTTTGGTACGGTAATGGTAATAGATTTTGTCGTACCAAATATTTGGTATGGTAATCGGTACAGAGGTTTTGGTACGGTAATGTACCAAAACCACCCCTAGTAAGAACCACCAAGTATTTTGGCCCCTTTTTATTGGGCAGCGCTGTTCATACGTCTGTTTTTATTTTATTTTATACTTTTTTGTAATTTTAATCGTCACTTCGAATGAATTTAAGAAGATTAATAGTTAAAAGTTAACAAGAGTATATGAGAGATAAAAATAATCAATTTTTTAGGGGGCGACTTGTGTCGTTTAACTGAAATGATTTAGAAACAGTGTGTCGGGGAAATAAATAAAAGATTTAGCTTGGGGCTACCTTGCAAACCTCAGCTGCTTTGATTGATCTTGGTTCTGCCATTGGAGATATGGAAGAAGCTTTAGTGCAGAGCCATGTGTGGAAACAGAATAAAATAATACAACACCGCTGGTAAGGGTGGGCACGGTCCGGTTCGGTTCAGTTTGACCCTCAAAACGGAACTGAAATAAAAAAATTTCAATGGTTCGGTTCGGTTCTGCTTAAATTTTTACTAAAACCGTACGGTTCGGTTCATAACGGCTCCGGTTCGGTTCATGCCGGTTTACGGTTCTAACCAAAGTTATATATATATATATATATATATATATATTTTCTAATTTGTTTTTACTTATAATATGCACATGATCTTCTTGAAAAAATGTCTTATTTATATAAAAATAATAATAAAACAATAATTTATATTAAAAGCGGTTCGGTTCGGTTCCTCCGGTTCTTAATATTTCCAAACCAAAACCGGAACCGTTTGAAACGGTTCGGTTCGGTTTTTGTTCCGGTTTTGACTTTTTTGGTCAACGCGATTTTTTACGGTTTTTTTTGTCACGGTTCGATTTGGTTTTCCGATTCGGCGATTTTTATGCCCACCCCTAACCGTTGGCATTCAATCGGAGAAAAAAAAGTTAGTCGTGTCATTCAATTAAATTGATGTCGTTATAAATATGAGAAAAGAGAACTCGAATTTGAGTGACGAGAGATTAGATGGAAGCGTGTCGGTTGGCAGAGACGAAAGATATCATATTGAGAAATTATGATTTCATTGATTTACAAATAAGATTACATGTGACATATGTATAACAAAGGCTCAACACACTCTTGAACTCGCCCTAATCAACTAATAACAAATTCTAACTAATCTCAAAATATACAACAAAAAAGGGAGTTAGTTTTTATATACAACAGAATATTAACTAAAATTTCCCTTAATAAAACATACGGTTCTAGCCAATTAGACTAAACTCAAATCTTTAATGTGTGTGTATATATATTATATGTAAAAAAAACATTAACTCTTTCAATTGTTTGTTTCATTTTAGAGGTTGAATCATCAATATCTTCACCAATGGCATTTACAATTTTACAGCCCCACAACCAACCCAACTTCTCCCGTACAGTCCATTTCTTTATGCAACTCGTCAGTCACGTCCACGATAAAGAAATGTCATAGGAGATGGGTCCAAGTCATAGTGACAGTCCACTGTAAGAACCACCAAGTATTTTGGCCCCTTTTTATTGGATAGTAATGTTCACACACTCATTTATTTTTTACAGATTTTTTTTATTTTTAATCGTTAGATCTAATGAATTTAAAAAGATCAATAGTTAAAAATTAACAATATTATATGAGAAATAAAAATAAATATGTAAATAGTACTTGTTTTCTTTTTATTTCATCTCGTTCTTTTGCTCATGAACTAGGCAAGGACATGTGTGCCTGTTACATAACTTTTACGTGTGAACGTGCTGATGATGGCGAGTCCCACGTCGGATAAGTAGTACACCAATAATTTAAAGTTTAAATGTTAATGGTTCGTTCACTTGTGTTCGCAATAAGATATTTTGTGATAAAACACTATATCTGAGGCTCAACGAGCCTTATATAACTTGGAATCGAGAACAATATTGATGCATATTTGAACTTAGTAATGGACAATTACAAAATTTGTGACACAAAAAATAGTATATGAGCCCAGTTAGGCTTCAAACGTCATTGGAGATGAGTTTTCCTTGCACCATATATTGAAGATGGAAAGTAGCTTAAGTGCGGAATGTAATGATCATGCATGTACACATACAGCTTTCAAGGGAATGAATGCCAATTTTTTTTTCAAAAATTGGGAGTAGTTGTGGGGTCAACATCATATTAAATTTTAATTATTCAAACCGTTATTTTTTAAGTTATAATTCACAAATCATTCTTGTAAAATATCAGCTAAATTGAAAATATTTAAGGCATTTAATTGAGTTAAAAAAAAATTCACAAACACTATGTTGTAAAAAATATTGAAATTTTATCGTGACAATTAAATATGCAAATGATTTTGAATCAAATTGAATTTTTAGGAGGAAGATCTATGAATCGAGACTTACAAAATACACGGTTCGAATATATATATATATATATATATATATATAACAAATTCTCAACACACTCTTGAACTCACCCTAATCAACTAATAACAAATTCTATCTAATCCGAAAATATACAACAAAAAAGGGTAATCTAATTAGTAGCTTAAGTGTGGAATGTAATGACCATACATATATACACAGCTATTAAGGGAATGAATGTCAAATTTTTTTTTTCAAAAATTGGGAGTAGTTGTGGGGCCAACATCATATTGAATTTTAACGAGTCAAACCGTCTATTTTTTATGTTACAATTCACAAATCATTCTTGTAAAATATTAGCTAAATTAGAAATATTTGAGGCATCTAATTGAGCTAAAAAAAATTAGCGAACAATCTGTCGTAAAAAATATTGAAATTTCATCGTGATAATTAAATACGCAAATGGTTTTGAATCAAATTGAATTTTTGGAAGGAAGACCTATGAATTGAGACTTATAAAATACATAGTTCGAATTGTTGAAGTTCAATGTGGAGCAACCCATTTATTTCTATCTTGAGTGGATGATCTATGAATAGAGTTAAAATGCTTCAACCTTTGGATTTTGAGTGATTAAAGAACGAAGCGACCGTATTACCCTCACATGTTGTATACATGTTTTTATTTAATATAATTTTGGAAGGAATAAACGAAAAACTAACAGCAGAGGAGAAATCGGCCAAAAATAATAGTTTAAGTTCTTAATTTTTCAATTAAATTTTTTAGAGAAATAATTGAAATTTAAGCGAAAGTTCAGAGGAAAAATAAACAATTTACTCAAAAAAAAAAATGTAAATGTGGGCACCCATTCAAGAGCAAGAATAGAAATGTGGTCAGAATTCGATCAAAAGTACATCATGGGTTTCATGTGCTGCTAACTAGTGGCATTATAAAATTCCCCAGATCTAGATTTAGCTATATTTAAATTTTATGGAAAAAAAGTCAAATTCGAACTATATCTAAAACTTTGTAACAGTCAAATTCATACATACATCATAAATATGTTTCATTTATAAATGAATTTGAAATGACAATAACTACTTCATCAAAATAGTTGTGAACCTTTTTTTTTTTGTCAAATGATAGATTTTATTAAACTATATGTTAGATTAGCGCTAAAGAAGGTAATATGAAGAGTAGTTCAATCTCTTATAAGTCCATGCAAGGTCTCTCCTCCCATTAATGTGAGACTCATTATCAACATGCCCCTCACATGTGACGAATTTTCGAGCCTAACACGTGGATAACACAACGGAATGACGTGGAGTACATGTGGCTGTTTGGCTTCACACGTGAAACAACTTGCTCTAATACCATAAAGAAAGTTGGGATTCCACCATAAAACCAATTGGCAATATGGGGAGTAGCTCAATCTCTTATAAGCTCATGCAAGGTCCCTCCTCCCATCAATGTAGAACTTATTTTCAACACGAACCCACGCCGTCATGTAAGAACTCAACACTTTTCTACACTGTGGTAAAAAGTCACTTTGCGTGAACTTATAATTCTTGAAAAATTCTTAGGTGTTGTACTTATTAATTCCATATGACATAATTTGATATGATTGTTTTATGGACAGAATAATTTGTATTAACGAGGTTGATGTAGTTAGTTTATGGTCAATAATGTAATATTACTGTTAATAAATATACCTATATATATTATAACATAAATAAATTTGTCACACTATGTGGTCATGTGGCAATAAAAAAACAAAAAATTCACACTACCAAACCAAAAAATTGTGATTCACTTTATAAGGTTTGATCCCTTATATATTAATCAATTACTACGTCGTCAATTTATTCTATACATTTGAATGACTAAATAATTTTCGATTAAAATGATATTTTGTATGGTGATCTTGAAATAAAGATTAAGAAGTTAAATTGCTCCGATTCTAAAATTTATTTGATCAAAATATGTAATTCGCAAGGTTATTCTATACATTTGAATGACTAAATGATTTTTGATTAAACTGATTTTTTGTATAGGTGATCTTCAAATAAAGATTAAGAAGTTAAACGACTCTGATTCTAAAATTTGTACAATCAAAATACGTTATCCGCAAGGGAGAATGTGCTCATCCCCCAAGGGGAATGCAACTATATATATATATATATATATATATATATATATATATATAAAACTCATTTCTTCAATTAATGTAGTATCATACTAATTCAGAAAAATAAAATTTCTAGCAATCTTTTTTATTTATTTACAGAAAACGATATTATTTACACTAAGGGATGAGAGAGTGTGCTAAGCCTTTCAATGGGCTAGGAATAATGTTATTCAAATTCATTTTCAGTGAGAATCGAACCTAAAACCTTTTAATTACAAGTGAAAAAAATTACCACTAGACTGTAGTACTAAGTAATAAATTTCTAACAATCTTAAGACGTGCCACTAACTTTGTATTATAGGACTTTAAATCATAAGCCTTTAGTGCGCCCAAGAAGTTATATAAAAATAGAGATGGGCACTTGGAACTGAAACATGAACCAAATAAATCGGACCACATCAAACGGTTCGGTTTTACACCGACCACAGTATAGCAAAACAATTTGGTTTCGGTTTTGGTTGTTGAAAACTACACCAAAATCGAAACCGCACCTTCAAATAAATGTCATATTTTTATTGGTACATTTAATATGGATTCAACCACACTAAAATGTGATTCCCTTCCATTCCTAGCCGACAGAATACCAAATTATCAGTCATCAGTCTCTCTCACTCTCAAAACTCATGTGAGGTCTCATCTGATCTAACACCCAAAACCTAGCATACAAAATGCTTTATTATATCGATACATCAGCTTTCTGCAAAAACTAGAAAGTTGATTAGTTTATTAAGAGAGAGAGAGATAGAGGGAGATAGAGAGAGAGAGAGTCAGTATCAGCTTTTTGCAAAAACTAGAAAGTTGATTAGTTTATCAAGACAGAGCTATGTGAACTTTGACATCCGTCACATTGAGAAAAAGAGGAGGGGGGGGTGGGTTTGAAAAAAGACTGTTAGGCCGTTGCCACTTTTATGGTCTTCTCATTTCTTGTTACACCGTCGCATAATAGTTTAGTATCGAAATTATTCAAAATTGTACCAAATTGAACTAAACGATTTAATTTTATTTTGGCTTTGGTTTCGAAACCGCATCGATCTGAATTGTAAAAAGTTTCAATTTCGACTTTAGTTTCACTCAAAACTGCACCGAACCAAACCGTGCCTACTCCTAATAGAAATCATGCTCACTTAAATCTCTATGTATGCAAGCCTCGCTAATGCTATGAATGAACTCATAGGATTTCTTGAATGAGATGTACACGTTATGAAGGTTGTGACTTATAGAAGCGAATGAAAGGTTGTGACTGCTGGATGAGTTGTAGGCTTCATAAAAAGAAATGTAAGTGCTGACTTTACGTCTTTTCCTAAAGAAAGATAGAATTGCATATCTTCAAATTAAAAAGCAAGCATTGCATCATTTCACTTTTAATCGAACAGTCACTGTTGTTCATATAGAAATTCTATAATGCCCATATACTCTGTAGCTTTTAATCATTCGATCTTAATTTTTTTTCTGTATTTGTAAACAAAAAATTTTAACAGTTAAAACACATAGAGTATTCTATAATATGAAATCCCATAATAAAATCCCTAAATGACACACAATTTTCAGTAAAATTAAACTTTTCAACAATAGCGAACCTGAATGGGGTGCACATTATAAAACAATGTAGCAACTATGATTTTAGAAATGGTGGAGGAAGGGCGGGCTGGGTGTTTCTGGTGTAATGATCCTCACCTATACGGGAGATGGTAGGTATCTCGCATGCTATTATTGCTAAAAAACTAATCTCGCCTAATCTTCTCTATTGTACTTAATAAAAAAACGATAGAAAAAAAAAACTAGGATTTTAGAAGTCAGCATAGTGCCGATAACATAGCTTCAGATGTTTGCAAGACCTTTAGCAAACAGATTAGAAAAGGCTTCCATATGATGTTTTTTCAAAACCACCCCACCAACCTCAACGCCTCCACCACCATCCTTGGATTCTGAGAGAGATATCGCTCCAGTCTTTTCTATCGAAACGACCTCCACCTTCTTTGGTCTTCCCCATCCAAAGTCAGTCCCATAAATTTCAAAGCGAGGCGATCCAGCAATAGAGAGTAAACTCTCATGATCTATACTCGTTGAGTATATTAAAGGAAGCAAATTCTCTAATCCACCCAAAACTCCGTCCGTGTCCAGACGTTTTATAGCTTCACTAATTGCATTTACTGCCACAATCAGACCATCTTCTCCTAAAACCGCTTTTGTTTCCGCAACTGCTCCGCTGCATGATAAACAGTTGCCGAAATAAGTGGCGGGTATAGAAGGGTCTAAACGCGACCTACAGTCTACAGTAAAGCTCATCAGAACTGCAGCTTTATGATCACTTTGTATTTCTTTTGCCTTGATTAAGCAAATCCATACATACGCACATGTGACACAAAACGTAGACAAATATTGAACCGATTGATGACCATGTTGTTGTCTCTCCTCTTTCACCGATTGCCTTAGTGCTTCTATTTTTTCCCGAGTGAATACAAACGTTCCTCGAATTGTGTCTTCTGCTGGAGCTTTAAAATGTTCGACGAACTTCAAGCTTCTATTGAAGGGCCGGTCTGAGTCCATGTTTAGCAATTGGTTCAAGAAAATTGGTTCGAGCCCGGCGGTGTCTTGGACGACGCTTCTGTCGTATAATGGTTTGAGCTGGTCAGGTAACAAATTGGAATTTTCGTGTTTGCATATGTGAGCCCATAATTTTACAAACATGGTTGAAGTCGAGCCGTCTAGGATTGCATGGTGCATAGATGTTCCAATACAAAAGCCACGGTTAGGAAATATGGTGACTTGGAATGCCACGGCGGCGGCTCGTTCGTGAGACACGGCAAGCTGGGGTGTAAGATGGTGGTATTCTTCGGCTTTGATGTTGAAGTTGTTACTTGAAACTAGATGGCAGAAATCAGCGTCGGACTCAGCTATCGTGAGCGAAACGGTGTCGCCTTGGACGTAACTAAGAATATGTTTAGGGGAGTTTTGCGGCCATATGACGTTTCCGGCTAGAGGTAGGAAGTGTTGGAGAGCGATAGAGAGTGAGGCTTTGAGTTTTGGGATTAGTACTGAATCGGAGAAGTGAGTGTTAGAAGAATTATGGTTGATTTCATAGAAGAAAAGGCGTTGGACGGGCGAAAATCTTAGCCAGAGCAAGTCAAAGAAGGTTAGAGGAAGGGACTCAGGTGGTGGTGGTGGTGTGGCTGAGTCAGCTAGTGAGCGTGGTTGTGGAGGAACCTTGCAAACCTCAACAACTTTCACAGAGTTTGGGTGTGCCATCGGAGAAGAGTAGGGTGTGCAAACCTCGTCAACTTGTGATCAGTTTTTAGGGTGACGACTTGTGTCGTTTAACTGAAATGATAAGAGGTAGCCGATAAGAGTTTTAGAGGCTGTCGAGGAAATAAATAAAAGATTTAGAAACTGTGCCGCAACCACAAGTTTCAAGAGATAAGAAGGATGCATCGATCTGCGATCATATTTTGGGGTGGTAAATGTTAGAAGCTAGTATCACGTGCACATCGCCTAGTATAGCCATATATGTCGATGCGACAGTGATGTTACATGCATGTTCCTTCTGTGTTGATCTATTTATGTTGTTTTTAACTCTTTTATTGGTCTTGTTTCTAACGTGGTAAATGTTTTCGTAATGAGTTCACTGTTCTTTATGGAGGAGGATCTTCCCTCTTAGAGCAACTCCAGTGTAGGAGCCCTCCCCCAGGCTATTCACTATTCAATTCACTCAGTGAACAGTAATTGCCCTTAATAAACAGTGTATTTTCCTGGCAATTGCCTTTTGCATCTCCACCCCTACACTTGAATAGCCCTGGAAATTGACAATAAAATATTAATATTTTTTTTTATTTTTAAAATAATACGTAAAATTTTATTTGTAATTTCGGATATAATTTTTAATCGGTCTCGTTATACCACTTTATATTAAAAAAATTATTTTAATTATTTCTTTTCATGGTGCAGCAATGAAACCCCTTTTTTATTATTATTTTTGTTCTTCTTTTCACATGGTGCCATCGCACCATTCCCAAACTGTCATTTTTTCTTTCCTTTTCAAGCTCAGCAGCTTTCTCTCCTCCATACCCAGATTTTCAACCCGTGTCCCCCCTCCCCAAACGCACCCAAATCCTCCTCGCCTCTCTTCCTCCATCTTCACCACCCCACTGCCGCCTCTCTTCCTCCATCTTCACCATCCCACCCACCTCACCCTCCATTAAAGGTCCCGATCTCTCCCGCTCCCTAACCAAAGTCTCTCTCTCTCTCTCTCTCTCTCTCTCTCTCTCCTCTTTCCCCCAAAAACAAATCCCAAATCGTGCGATCTGGGCACGCCAGTGGAAGGAGGAGGGACTGGATCTCTACCATTTATCTGCAGGTGTTCATCAACCTCGGCGACGAACTCCGGCGAGAGCCGTTGAGTTCGAAGCCCAGGTTTTACAATTTTTTTTTTACTTTTTTTATTAATATTTTATATTTTAATTAATTTTATATTGTGTCTGACGTCAGCCCACGTCACGTTGCCTTCGGGCTCTCGGGCTAGCAACTCGTGCCGGGCCTGTCCCTCAGGCTCCCACACGCTAGACCATCTCCCTCGGGCTATCTGGCCCTGTTCCTTCCACTGTCCCCCGAGCAAAGTCCCCCGCTGGACTTGCTCTTAATTTGTCTCTCATCTTTTCCTTTTTTTCCTCCTACTTTAGTGATTATAATTAATTAATTTAATCACGTCAATATCTTATATTAATTTTTTTATAAAGACAATAAAATAGAAAGAAAAATTATATTCACACACTCCAAATTACTTATCCCACACTCTTTTAATTTTTTAATATTTTCTACACAACACTAACACTTGATAGAAAAAAATTAAAAAATTAAAAGGGTGAGGGAGAAGTAATTTGAGGTGTGTGAATATAATCTCGCAACAAAAAATCAAGTGCGAGAGAAGAGAATGACAAAAAATGTGAATAGAAGAGAAGATAATCATACTGTATTTTTCATGGCAGCAGACTGTTAAGAACAGAAAACAAAGAAATCACAAATGAAGAAGTAGAAGGAAACAAAAGGTTTCGATAGAGAGAGAGAGAGAGAGAGAGAGAGAGAGAGAGAGAGAGAAAGAGAAAGAGAATTGCTATCTTATTTTTCTTGATTGATTCTGTTACAAATGAATACTGCTGCTATATCTAGATGAGTATTTTTGCTAACTGCCTTAACCAACTCAATTACTTACCAACAGTCTTAACTAATTATTCTAACAGCCACACTCCTGATTGCCTTATCTATTTGGCTGATTACATGTGTCATGATCCACACCTTCCATATCCTATATATATTCTAACATCCCCCCGCAAGCTCATGGTGGTCCAAGCATGAGATTGTGGCAGTGAGTATTGAACAATGGCGAACTCAGTCCTTTGGTAAGGATGTCAGTAAACTGCTCGGAAGAAGAAACAAACTGAACCAAGAGCTTCTGATTTGCAACTCGTTCTCTCACAAAATGAACGTCGACTTCAATATGTTTTGTGCGCTGATGTTGCACCGGATTAAAGGACAACGCAATGGCAGAAAGGTTGTCACAAAAAAGAACTGGTGAGTGAGGAATGTGAACTTGCAGAACCTTAAACAATTGTTGCAGCCAATCCAATTCAGCAGCAGTGGATGAGAGAGCTCGATATTCAGCTTCAGTTGACGATCTTGATACTGTTTGTTGTTTCTTAGAAGCCCAAGAGATAGGATTGTTACCAAGAAACACAACAAACTGAACCAAGAGCTTCTGATTTGCAACTCGTTCTCTCACAAAATGAACGTCGACTTCAATATGTTTTGTGCGCTGATGTTGCACCGGATTAAAGGACAACGCAATGGCAGAAAGGTTGTCACAAAAAAGAACTGGTGAGTGAGGAATGTGAACTTGCAGAACCTTAAACAATTGTTGCAGCCAATCCAATTCAGCAGCAGTGGATGAGAGAGCTCGATATTCAGCTTCAGTTGACGATCTTGATACTGTTTGTTGTTTCTTAGAAGCCCAAGAGATAGGATTGTTACCAAGAAACACAACAAAACGTGTTGTAGAACGCCGATCATTAGGATCTCCAGCCCAATCAGCATCACTAAAAGATCGAAGTGTTAAACTGCCTTTCGTATATCGAATGCCATGAGTCATAGTCCCTTTGAGGTATCTCAAGATTCGCTTCACAGCCAAATAATGAGAAACCATTGAAGACTGCATAAACTGACAAACTTGGTGAACTGAAAAAGCTATGTCAGGCCTTGTAAAAACTAAGTATTGTAAGCCACCAACAATACTTCGATAGAGACTAGGATTATTAAAAGGTTCCCCATCGTTCTTCAATAACCTGTTATAAGGTAAGCAAAGAGTTGCAAATGGTTTAGAATCAAACATTTCAGTTTTCTGCAACAAATCTTTCACATACTTCTCTTGAGATAGAAACAACCCTTCATCTGTTCTGGTAATTTGGATCCCAAGAAAATAATGGAGAGAGCCTAGATCTTTGAGATCAAATTCATTTGTTAAATCGGCAATAACCTGTGCAATCATCTCATTGGCATTTCCAGTGATTATGATGTCATCGACGTAGAGTAATAGAATCACAAGTGAAGAACCAAAACTCTTGACAAAGATTGATGAATCAGCATATGTATTGTGAAACCCCAATTTAGGCAGAAAGCTTGTGAATCTGTCATTCCAAGCTCTTGGGGCTTGCTTGAGTCCATAAAGGGACTTGTGTAATTTACAGACTTTAAGAGGATGATTATGATCTTCAAAACCCGGAGGTTGGAGCATGTAAACTTCTTCTTGGAGAATGCCATGAAGAAAGGCATTTTTGACATCTAATTGATGTAGAGGCCAATCATGATGAGCTGCCAAGGCTAGCACTAACATGACAGTAGTTGGTTTAACAACCGGACTGAATGTTTCCCCGTAGTCGAGTCCATGTTCCTGACGAAACCCTTTTGCAACAAGCCTTGCTTTGTACCTTGCTACTGTCCCATCATAATTCCTCTTGATTTTAAATACCCACTTACAACCAACAAGGTTCTTATTGTGTGAAAGATCCACTAGACTTCAGGTTTTTTGAGAATGTAAAGCTGCAATCTCTTCATTCATAGCCTCATGCCACACTGGTTCTTTCAAGGCTGACTTATATGTTGCAGGCTCTGTGGTAGTAAGATCAACCACTCCAGAATCACAAATAGATGCATACAATGCTTTATGTTTCACAATACCACTTTTGGATCGAGTCTGTATTGGATGGAGATTCATAGGTGGAATATCAAGAACTACTTGAAGAGTCTCAGGACCGAACTCAAGGGCCACAGGAGTTGATGGAGATAGAGATGAAACAACAATAATGGACTGTGGTGTGGGTGTGGTATCAGTAGCATAAGAACTAGAAGGCTACAATACATATGGAGACTCAATAGGTTTGTGACATGAATCTAGAGACATGTGAGGTGATTGACTATGTGTGGAAGATGGCTGTGCATGTTTCTGAGGTGACAGAGATCTGGTAGATGGAGTATCGCTAGGTGGAGATGAATAGTGCACTCTAGCATTTGAAACTGGTAAAACAAGAACATTGTTAAGATTTGGAGTTGGTACTGGTGCATTCTCAAGTAATAGAGTATGAGTAAAAATCTGAGCTTTAGGGTAAATAGGTAGTAATGGAAATGGAAACTCGATTTCATTGAATATGACATGTCTAGAAATGTAGGTCCTTTTGGTTTCCAAATGATAACAGATGTACCCTTTATAGTGAGGAGCATATCCCAAAAATAAGCATCGAGAGGTTTTAGGTTGTAATTTGGAGGTATTATATGGTTTAAGAAGAGGATAGCAAGAACAACCGAATACCCGTAAGTGAGAAAGTTCAGGGACAGCATCATATAGTAATTCAAAAGGAGATTTGTTATGAAGGACAGTAGTTGGCATTCTATTGATTAAGTAGACTGCTGTATGACAAGCATAGGTCCAAAATAATGGAGGTAAATGAGTAGTTTGCAACAATGTAAGGGCAGTTTCTACAATGTGCCTATGTTTCCGTTCTGCTAACCCATTTTGTTCAGGGGTATAGGGACAAGAAATCTGATGAAAAACACCCTGTTCAGTGAGAAATGTTTGAAACTTTTTGCTCATAAACTCTCCTCCTCCATCACTTTGCAGAATTTTGATTTTGGTTGTAAATTGAGTGCAAACATAATGATAGAAAGAGACAAATGTAGAGAAAAAGTCTGATTTATTGATTAAGGAAAAAATCCAACTGAATCGAGTACATTCATCTGTGAACAGAACATAGTATTTATACCCATCTAAAGATTGACAAGGTGCTGAACCCCACAAATCACTATGTATCACCTCAAAAGGAACCATAGACTTAGTTTGAATAGACTGAAAAGGTAACTTGCTAAATTTTCCCTCTAAACAACTGGAACAGATTGTAGAATATGTATCATGTGCAGGAACTATACTAGATTTCTTAAGCATTGTAGACGAAACTGAGTTGGAAGGATGACCTAATCGATTGTGCCAAAGAGTTGAATTTACTAGGTGTCCCAAGCAGGCCATGACTTTTGAAGTTGAAGCAGATTGGTGTGATAGAAGAGATGGTATAGGATATAGTCCATTATTGCATACTCCCTGGAATAGGATGCTCCCTGTGGCCTTGTCCTGGATCCAAAAAGAGAAAACATCGAATATTAACCAACAATTGTTGTCCAAACATAATCTATGCACAGATAAAAGATTATGAGACAATCTAGGCACATAAAGAACTGAATTCAGTTTCAAAGGATGATGTGAGGTCCTCAAGAGAGAGGTGCCTATGTGAGACACTTGCAAACCTTCCCTATTTGCGATCTGAACAATTTCATTAACTGGATATGGTGATGCCAATCTCAAATTCCGCATATCAGTAGTCATATGGTTTGTGGCCCCAGAGTCAGTGAGCCAAACTTCAGGTGAATATTGTGTGGTGGTGGACAAAGGTACAAAGTTGGACATTGCAGAAGGCATCATGTTAGTGGATGGCACTGAGTGTGAGTAGGTGGTATTCATGGCTGCCATGTGTGGCACTTGATTAGGAGGTTTATTCCTAAAGAAGCAAGTTCTTGCAGTATGATTTTTTCTGTCACATATTTGACAAGGCTCAACAGGCTCAGCATCTCTAAAATTACAAGTTGCAGCAGAATGTCCTTGTTTACAGCAAATCTGACAGATAACATTTGAAGAAGATGCACCACTATTGAATGAGGATGGAGTCCCAAGAATTCCAGGAGCAAAATCATGTACCACAGGCTTGGAATTATAATACCTTTGTCCTTGATTGTTGTTAAATTTCCCTTTACCTTTATACTTTGGCCTACCACCATCGAAGAAACTGGATTGACCAGAATGGCCATTAAATCCAGAATTGCCCCCATTGTTGAATGTTTGAGTATTTGGCTGAAAACCATTTGGAGAAGAGTTCCCAACAGAGTTACTTTGTGATCCTTGACCATTGTTCTTGGCCACCATAGCAGTCATAAAGGGCATAGAGAAATTGTTCTCAACAGTAGCCTCCTCTGCAAGTAACTGAGAACGAAACTCCTTGAGTGATATAACACTTTCCCTTCCTCGAATGACACATCTGAAAGTGTTGTATTCTGCAGGAAGACCATTGAGAGCCAAGATCACAATATCTTCATCGGCAAAGACAACTCCAGCAGCTGTAAGAAAATCTCGTGCTGCTTTAATGCGTTGAAGATACATCGATATAGAATCAGAGCCCTTTTTGATGTTCTGAAGATCAACTTTCATCTGAAAAATGGATGTCCGACTAACAGTAAAAAACTGTTCTTGAAGCTGAATCCAAAGGTCTCTTGAGTTAGTACTGCCGATGGCACAAGAGATGGCTGAGGAAGACAAAGTTGCGGTGAGAAGTTGCATAAGAGCCCTGTCATGCATCTTCCAAATTTTATACTCATCAGTTTCAGCTGGTGGAGTTGAAGACACACCGGTTAGTGCCGAATCAGGAGACCCAGATGAAGAAAACTGATGAGGACACACGGTTGTGCCATCTACGAACCCCATGATACCATATCCTTCAAGCATCAATTGCAACTAAAACTGCCATTGAAGGTAGTTAGAATCATCCAACTTCACAGTAACCGAAGTAGAAACTGATGAAATCAAGTTGGTAATCGGTGATTGCAAGATTTGCAACTGATTCGCAGTGATCATTGTGAAAGAATCTGAGGGAGACAAAAACCCCAAACACTTGGCGTGCAAGAATACACCAAGAACAAATCAGAGAGTTGTGCAAGAAGGAAGCCCGAAATTCCTAGAAAAAAGAAGAAGAATCTGTGTGTTAAGATCGTAACGGAAGCAAACCAAGAACCGAGAAAGCTTGAATGGCTTTCAAGACGATGATACCATGTTAAGAACAGAAAACAGAGAAATCACAAATGAAGAAGTAGAAGGAAACAGAAGGTTTCGAGAGAGAGAGAGAGAGAGAGAGAGAGAGAGAAAGAGAGAGAGAGAGAGAGAGAGAATTGCTATCTTATTTTTCTTGATTGATTCTGTTACAAATGAATACTACTGCTATATCTAGATGAGTATTTTTGCTAACTGCCTTAACCAACTCAATTACTTACCAACAGTCTTAACTAATTATTCTAACAGCCACACTCCTGATTGCCTTATCTATTTGGCTGATTACATGTGTCATGGTCCACACCTTCCATATCCTATATATATTCTAACACAGACCAAGGCGATGCCAAACCAGGCACGCAACTTTTTTCAAATGAAACTACTAGGAATATCCGCGTGAGTAAAAATGTTTATGAGAATAAAATCCCAAAAATTAGGCCATATTCAAACCAACGTTTCATAAAGAAGATGCTTGTGTTTGTGTAGTAGCCAATGTTCAAATCCAATTTTTTGATTTAAAAAATAAATAAAATACCTTATATGTAAACGCATTAATGTTAAAATGGTGATGTGTACAAAAGTCAAATGAGTTCAATCATAAAATAAAAATAATAATAATGTTATTCATACATTTATTTTACCTTTTACACAACTTAATTAATTTTTTGTTATTAATATTTTTCAATTCATTTGATTCGACAACTACAATTTAAAAGGTGTGTGAGAAGTAAAATTTGGTGTGTAAAGCACATTACTCTAAAAAAGTCATGAAGTTTCAGTAAAAAATATTTATGGCAAGAGGTTGATATCCTAAGAGCATCTCCAACACTACTAGCTAAATTTTTGCTTTTAGCTAGCCAACTGCAAGTTATTGTACTTGTTTGGAATTGCTTTTAAAAAACTGAAAGCGCTTTAGATGAACTTTTATCTGTTATTACATAATTCCTTTCTTAGTATGAGTGGAGTTAAAGATGTTTGTGGTGTAATTCCACCTATGGTTAGTGAAGGAAAAAACAATTTATCTTTGTTATTTACCTTCAGCTGATGAAATTAGAATGGATGTTTCTTTATCGATTCTTCTAGTGCTATGAGACCTGACGGCTTTTTTGGTTTTTTCTATTAGTCATGTTGGGATATTGTTGGTTTGAATGTTATTACTTTTATACAAGACTTTTTTAAGTGTGAATGCTAATTGCAACTTTACGGTTACTCATCTACTTTGGCAAGGACGGAAATGTCAAAGTCGTCAACGTTGCCGGCCCTAAGGTACCGTTTGGTACATAGATGGGACTAGACGGGACAGAACGGAGGTTCCGTGTATGTTTGGTACGCGTAGGACGAAACGGAACCAAAAGAGAATGACTACGGAGCCACAACCGGAGGTGCAGAGACTGCGGGGGGCTTCCAGAAGCTGAGCTGCTGTTGCAGCATATATAATAACCCTCGCTCATCCTCCTCGCCCCAAAAGCCCATGGTCCTGAGACCAAGCACGACCAGTCTGACCCACTACGACTCCGCCTGGGCTCCCTCCTAAACTCAGTCGTCAATTCCGTTATCGGAACCGCCTCTGACTTTGACTTCTTATCCCTAATCGGCCATTACTTCTCTGGATACGGTCACGTCGACTCTTCCTCCCTCACTTGCTCCTATCGTACGGCCTGAATGAGATTGGATCTTCTAATTTTTCTTCTTGTTCGTCGTCGGCAGCGACTCTGGTTCGCTAGCGAAGCCCTCCAACTGGCTTCCCCAGCGATCTCACAAATTCTCAGACTTCTTGCCTTTGGATGGCTTCCCCATTTTCTGAATATTGAGAGATGCTGTGGAAAACTAAGGCTGTGATGGAAGCGAGGAAGAAGACAAAGGAGACGAAGAGGTTGAAATGTTATAATTTTGTGTTCCATGGATGTGGAACGAGTCGTTTTAGGGGGTGAGGCGGAACAAAAAATCACCCAAAATTTGTCCCGTGGAATAGCACGTTCCAATCGTTTTAGGGGCACCAAACGTGGGTCCCATCCCACGTACCAAACGGGCCCTAATGGCACGCCTTTGATCGGTAACAAGAAGGAGAGCTTTGTTACTTTGGTTGCCGTAGCGGCAGTTCTTTCTTATTAAAGTGTTTTTAATTAATTAATTAAATTGTTTAACACGATTTTCCTTAATAAAGAATATCCATTTTTTTTTTTTTAAATTTATCTACGTGGCAAATATTATGGGGCTCGCGATGTTCGCATGAGCAGATAAAGAAGAAACTAACCGAAATTAAGAAATTTGTAATTCATTGATACGAAATCATGAGTCGTTATATGCAATTGAAAAAACTGGAAGATGCTATATGAATTTGAAATTGGACTAATTTTACTTTATCTTGACATCAAATTTAAGTATAACTCATTATAGATATAAGGAATTATTATTGTCACTTTATAAATCTAATTGTGCACTTCTCACAAGACAATAACAATTCTTAAAAAATAAGGCAAATTTAAGATTTTGTCAACCAATTTTTTTGAAGTGCAATTATCTTCTTAATTACGCTACACAAAACATGATAAAATTAAATTTTTTTTTTAACGAACGATATTATGTACACTAAGGGGAGGGGTGGGCTGACAATAATGTGGTTCAAATTCGCATTTGAAAATTAATATATTAAGAAAAATAATATTGCCGACAACTTCAACTTTCTTCATAGTATCACATCAAGTTAACATACATGTTGATTCTAATAATTATATCTCACGTTTATCACATCATTTAATACATACTGTTTATATATTATGCTTAAAGCCTTCAATGACTCTGCTCATGAAGTGAGTGCTTAGAGTGTCAATCTCACACCGACGAATTAAGCGACAATTCATGTGTTTAAAGAGTCTGGGCTAATTTTCATATTTTCGATTGGTTCGCACATTCTAATTTTAATTAAATTTCATCAAATAGTTGTTGTTTATGAAATTCTTATAGATAATGGTTGAGGAATAACTAGCTAGCTCAACTTGTTTCCAATGGTATCCTAAAAATAATTTAGTGTTTACCCAGAAAAGAATTTTGGTTTGATCTCTTCAACACAAACCGGCCCATACCCGTATCGCACCAGAAAGAAATTGATCATATGATCTAGTGAATTTTACTGTAGAAATTGATAATTTGGCTTCTTCTTATAGACTATTGCCGTTTGTTGTTGTCATTCGATCAAAGCCATTTGGCAACAGCCCATTGAAAATGAGACCTTCCAAACGACTAGTTAATCCACTCAAGCCTGGAGCTAATCCTAACTGTTTGAACCCATATTTGGCACCATCTACATGGCATGATCTTCGTCTTGAATTGAGTCAACCATGACATCCAATGAGGAAATTGATTAAGAATTTTCAAGGCTCAAGAGGCAATCAAGTGGAAGGCATACCTTACGTGCTTTTATCTTTATTTCTCGTTCTAGACATACCTCTCACTTTATTCGTAGTGTAACTCGTTTTTCTCCAATTTATAGAGTAATTTTAATTTTCTCTCAAATTTATTTCATCGTAAACTTACTTTCTTGATTTTATTTTCTTGCAGTAGGAGTATTGTAATTTAGTTACTTATCTGTTCGATCCATTTGACTTGTTTGTTTGGGTTGATGTGATTCACCCTCCCATACATCTCATCTCATCTCATCTCACCACATCAATCATTAATTAAATTCATACCACTCCACTTTCACGAATAACGCTTATCCAAAGTCCTTGCACGGTTGCACCCAAGGTGCGGAGAACACTCGATTGAGACACGTTCTTTTCTTGGTCCTTAAGGGTGCGTTTGGTACGCGGGACGGGACGAGGTGTTCCGTCCCGCATTTGGTACGCCTAAAACGAGTGGGACGAGGCGTTTCACGGGACAAGTTTTGGATGATTTTTGGTTCCACCTCCCCCTGGAACGGGATTGTTCCACGTCTGTGGGACAGAAATTTTTAACATTTTAGGACAACAATGCCCCTTGTCTTTTTCAAAATTTACAACATCCGTCCCGTCCTGTTCCGTCCCGTTCCGTCCCATCCCGTCCCGTCCCGTCTGCGTACCAAACGCACCCTAATAGCATTGAAAGAAGTCAAATCAAGCGTAACTAAAATCACCAACTTCTCTTCTCTTTTATTCCCTTGGCTTTAGAATACGAATTGGCACACTCGCAACACAAACTAGAAAGACCAAAAGATTCCGAAATTCTCGGTTGTGCGGCCGAGACGGATTTTGAGACCAACACTAACCCAAACTTTTATGTCTTGCGACCTCTTGTCACAATGTAGTGCCATTACACCACCTGATAATGAGTTCTTATATTTCTAGTACTCGCAATAGGATTTAATAAATAAATAACTAAATGGCTTGAAAATTTTGAGTTTTAACGATAATGACAAAATAAATAATAAAATAAATAGTACCAGGATTGACTTTTTAATGTAAAAATGTGGTTTTTCGTTAAAATGAACAATACCAAAAAAATTTCATTAAAATTTCCTTATAAAATCGATTAATAATTCAAAATTGATATATATTGGTTTATCCGGGTGTTAAATAAGAATTTCAGTTTTCAGAGCTTCGAGACCAAAGGCTATTCTCTCACGTTTGTAATAATGTAGAGTATTAGAATTGATATAGCCCAAAAAATGTCATTCTCATATATTTAGGATCAGTTGTCTGCGATCTAGGCCCACTGGCGGAGCCACACCAAAAGTTACGGTGGGCTTTAATCCAAGAGGGTTTGTAGCAATATGTATGTACTTGGTGTATAGCCTAATATCATAAACAAAACAAAAAAAAAATGGAAGATGAATTATTTTTTAATAAAACTAGCTCAGTGAGTATTTAGCATAATTAAAAATATAAAATTACCATAAAAAATTGTGATGTCATTTTTTTTAAGATTATTTTGTTTTGATTCAGTGGGCTTTGTATTATTTTCAATCAATTTTTTTTGTGTTTTACTTCTACTTTCATTGTTTTGTTTTGTGCTAGTTGTGTGGTTGTAATTGAGATAGTCCACGTATCAAGTTTCTATCTTCTTGTGTTTACATCAAAACATATGTGAAATTGGATGATTTATTGTAATTTTTGCAGTTTGTAATTGCAAAACTATTGAGTTCATGCCAAACAAATTTTAAATTATACAAATACAAAAGTTAGACTTAAACTTTTGCTTACAATATGTATTTAGCAAAAAAAATATTATTTGATTTTAGGGTAATTTTTTTAGTTAGTCCACCCATAAAAAAATTTATGGCTCCGCCTCTGTCTAGGCCAACGACATGTGATGGTCGGCGATGGCTCGTTTCTGCGGCATTTTTAATTAGGTTAACTTTTTTTTAAGATTTTAATAAGTCCAGATTAATAAACATACTGACAAATTTGGGTTCTTAGCATTGGCCTTAAAAAAATTAAAATGGTTTAACATCAAGAAAAAAGAGTGAACTTCACTGCAAATAGTGGTAGATTATCTATATATATATATATATAAAAAGGGAGAAGGCCACTTTGGTGAAGCATTCAGAAATGCCAAAAAAGCCCCTTTGTTTTCTTCACAATCCAAATCCAAAAAAACACCATAATTGAACAGAAAACAAATTTTTAAAAAAAATCTATAACAAATGTGCTTAACAGTTAACCCTCAAACTGCATACCTGCATACCTCTCAAACTGCTAAGCAGTAGTGGGCAGTTTTCTCCCCAAAAGATTTCCACACTCTGAGTTTGGTGGGAGGTTGAATACTAACCACCTGCATACCACCAGTATTTAGAGATGAGTAATCAGAAGGAGGCTAATTTTGGTTTTCAGGAGTTTTTCATTCCAAATAAAAAAGGATCGACAAACTCAAACTCAGTGACAGAAATTAGTAAAAAATTTGAGCTTTCAGAACAAATTCTTCTCTCTGTAACTCTCTTTTTCTCTTTCTCTGTCAGTTTCAGTCGGAGCCCAATCAGATTCTCATCAGCGTTTGCTATTGGATTTGGATTCGGCGACTGCATCAACTTTGAATCTCGACCGTTTGAAAGTACGTTATTCTTTAAGAAGTTCATATAAATTGTAATTTGTTTTGTTTTGAACTGAAATTCTTCTCTCTGTAGCTCTCTTTCTCTCTTTCTTTGTCAGTTTCAGTCAGAGCCCAATCGGATTTTCATCGGCGTTTGCTATCGAATTTGGATTCGGCGACTGCATCGCCTTTGAATCGCGGTCGTTTGAAAGTTCATTATTCTTTAAGAAGTTCATATAATTTGTAATTCGTAATTTGTTTTGCATTTCCCTCTCGCATGAATGTTGATCTCATAACTGTAATTGAAATCGAAAGAGTATCCTATTCTTTAAATTTACTCAAGGTTCTATTCGGAATCATTGTTAATGCCGTGTTTCTTTGTTTTTACAGGGACTAAAACTGCTCTCTTCCTCTTCTTGATACCCAAGTTGATAGCATTGATCTCCAACAGTTAAAGGTGTTGCCTCATCTACCTCCAGTCCTTCATCAAAAAAAAAAAATTCCCATCGCTTTTGTAAATTTATTTTTGTTTGCTCAATATGATGATTTCAGGGCATGCTTTAGTTTACAGTCTTCTTTTACTTTTTCAGTGTATGTATCAATTTTCAGCACTTTAGTGTGTGGTGAACATTCATTGAGTAATTTACCAGGGTGCATCCCCATTTTTGCGTTTCCCTCTCGCATGAATGTTGATCTCATAATTGTAATTGAAATTGAGAGAGGGTATTAATCTGGTGTGATGATGGTGAAAGGCAGAGCAGAGGGTGCATGCGGAGCAATTTCAACCCTCTTTTACAATTCATGAATTTAAGCCAAAATTGAGAGAGAGAGAGAGAGAGAGAGAGAGAGAGAGAGAGAGAGAGAGAGAGAGAATAAAAGGGTACTTACGAGAGCCTCAGCCTCTGCGGACAATCTGGTATGATGATGGTGGCGGGCTGAGCAGAAGGGGATTTTTGCCGATAGGGTTATTGTGGGTTAGGGGGGAAGAGAGAGTGTGTGAATATAAGGGTACTAATCTGGTGTGATGATGGTGGCGTGCAGAGCAAAGGGCAAATAATAAGGATTTTTGCCGAGAGGGTTATCGCATTGCACTAATGGCCTCTTTGAGTTTTGTCCTCAATGACCTTTTTCTTTTTCTTTAGAGGGGGCGTTTGTTTGTCCTCACTAAGTGGGATTGAGCTGGACTGGACTAGCTGTTAGTCCAATACTGTGTTTGTGCCGTGCTGGGACTAACATTAATGAGACTAAAGGGGACTAGCATGGACAAAACCCTTCACTAAGAGGTCTTAGCGAGACCCCCCAATAACCATGGGACTAGCTAAGACTATCACCTTTCTCATTCTCATCATGCTCAACGACCACTCCCGTCAGACTCCTTGTCATCTCCGGTCACCTAGATCAATCATTAACTTTCCGATTCGACTCTCTTTCAGATCCATTTCACAACCAACTTTCATATAAAATATATCAAATTGAAGGTGTGAGACGGAAATGGTAGGAAAAGATGGAGAAAAAGATAAGATCATAATAAAATATTAATAATTTATAGATTAAATAATATAATATTAGAATTTGTTATTATCCAGCTTCTTAGTCCAACAGTGCATCAAACGCTTCACTAAGTTAGTCCAGCTTAGTCTAGTCTAAGCCAATCCAGTTTAGTCCTTGAAGCTAGTCCAGTCCGAGATAGCCCAGCGCAACAAACACACCCTTAATGTGCTATATGTGTGTTATAGTAATTTAAAAAATTATTTGTTTTTATTCTCAGGATATTTACAAGAATACCCACAATAAATGAAGAAGGAACTACCTATTGATAAGATTCCAAACAAACGTGTTTCTATTTTTACACCTGGTTGGGAAATAAATGTCGGAGTAAAAACTACTGATCTAGGCCAACTGATTCTCAAAGAGTGGAAAAAAAAGAAGTATGAGGAGTATGTATTCTAAATTCTTTATTAAATTTGTTATAAGAAATCTAACATTATATATACTTTTAATATATAGGTGGCGTATGAAAAAGGCTGTAGAAGAATTAAAACCTTCAACAACTCCTCACATCATACGCATTTGGAATAAGGTCCAAAAAATTAGGTACAACACCTTTTCTTACCTATTTATTTTTAATTGCATTCTCCATATCATTCTACAAATTAATTATCTCAAATTTAAAAAATTAAAAAAAAAACAATTTATGGGTGCAGGAAAAAGATTAATAGTGATCAAACAACTTTTCTAAATACGGTAACTCTTATCTTATTTTCATATGAATGTATACTATAAATTCAAATTGCATTCAATTTTCAAATATAAATAAAATTACATTTTTCTATCAGTTTTGCAAGCATCACACCCGTCTCCAAGTACAAAGGTTGAAGTACAAGATTAAGGTAACATTTCTTACTATTTAATTTTGTAAACATGATTACAATTAGTTACCTCAAACTTGACAATTTATTTATCTTTCAGTATTCTAAAAGTAAATGGAGTAAAAGTATTGCTATGGGAAAATTATCAAAGCTAAAGGTATTTAGGTTAAATTGCTTACAATCTTTATATTTGGGATTGTGCATTATAGTGCATTATTCACATCTTAATCAGTTAGACTTCTTAATTTATCATCATTGCTTGCAGATTAACCATGAAAATCTAAAGCATCAAGTGCAAGCAAATGGGTGGCAAGCATGACGGAAGGACGAAAAACTTGACAACTAGATATTCATTATTCGTGAAATCAAGAATGTCTTTATTTGTGAAGTCAAGCATTAACTAGATATTCATTATCTAAAACTAAATTATTGCTCCTATCAGGTGTCCATTCTTGATTTGATGAAATCCACTTTATTTTTTTTTCTTTTCGTATTCCTACATAAACCCAAAAAAGAAAGAGAACGCAATATTTTTTTTGACAAAAGAAAAGATAACATGAGGAAAAAATATATGCAATAATAGTAACTTGCATATTACTATCAGTGCAGAGAAGAGCTACTTAATGTTTTCATCTACTCTTTTTTTATTTACATTCATCTACTATTTTTTTATTTACATCTACTTACTATTGTTCATGAACTTTAAATAGGAACTTGCATCCAAATATCTCATGTTATTTGACACTTGTACGAATAACATTTAAATCATTACTGTACGTAAAGCGAAAACAAAAAACTTGACAACTTTTTAGGACATGCTTGATAAAGAAAAAGCCCATCTTTACACAATACATTTAAAATATATCTTAACAGTTACAATAAAAAAAAATAACACAATACATCTTTTAGGGACGCGTAGCGTCCGTAATACAAAAATACATTTCGCACGCACGCTAGTGCGTGCAGAGAGGCTAGTACTTAATAACTTATCAATCTTTTCTTCTAGATTAACATTCAAAACGTTCAAGAGACATGCTGGTTGGGAAAAAAAATAAAATTGGAACGAGTAATATATTGCGGGTAGATTCAGAAGGTTGAGCGTGATGACTCAAGAGATGGCAGAAGGGTTGTGTCTGGAATCCAGGGACCATTTATTGGGGCCAACGCCCTTCTTAGTCAGTTTATGAACATATAGCTCTGTACGTACTGTGCCCGATCTTGAGATCCCCGCCAGTACTGCTTGTTTGAGACGAAAACCCTAAAAGTCTTTCTGTCCTGTCTCTTTCCCCCCCTCCTCCTCCTCCCCCTCCTCTTGCAAAAGAAGCAGTGAAGGGCCTCTCTCTGTTTAATTTTCTCCACTCTCAAACACATACGCAGGCTGCAGTCTTACTCGCTCCCTGTGTATGTCATATGTGAATTAATTAACCATGTATGCAGTGCAGCTTTAATTGAATACCAACAGAAAACTCTTCCGCTGAGAATTCTGAAGTACGTAATTAGGGATTTCAAAGTTTAGGGAGTTTTTGAAGTTTCTTGTTAGTGTTCTCAGTTAACCTCTGGGATAATTAAAATTAGGGTTTTAGATCCGGTGCCATATTGAAATTAGGGTTTTGGAGTTCTACGATCACGATTACCTCTTCAAACAGAAAAGACCTAATCATTCTGGAGGTTCAAGCACTAATATTTGACATTTAAGGACTAAAAATAAACAATTGAGAAAGAACCTTGCATACGTCTGTCTCTACAGTTCATTGAGAAGATCATTACTTCCAATGACTTTTTTTTCTTTCTTTTGACTTGGTTTTGTTGAAAAGAGCAATGCAATTTCGTTACGGCTGGGTAGGTTGTCAGTTGCTAGGTCAGCAAGTCTTCAATTACTTCGTGCATATCTCTCTGCAATAAAAAGTCGTGTGGTCCTATTCGAACTCACTACTCAGTCTTTCAAAAGAAAATGCATGCATGTATCGGTCCCTCAACTATTAGGTAACCTCTCGTTGTCCGAAGTACCTGTCATACACATGCTAATGCTCAGAGTATATATACCACAAATTTTTGTAGCCCATGATACCAAGTGGATATATACATCTTTCTAATCCAAACTTAATCTTCATATGTAATCTGCTTGTTGATATAGAACAGTTGGCTAATGATTGACGAGCAGCTTGATAGGCCAGTTCACTAACAGCAAAAACTATTTTCAGATTTGGGTTTGGAACTTTAATTTGACGCGTAATACGTCTCTTCAATAAAATAAAAAGAGTGAGACAAGCCAAACTCACATTTGCTCTGTAACACATGAGTATTTTGTGTCAAACTTTGTCGTTAGGTTTAAAAGATTTTAAATTTGAGGATATTTTCTGGAATTTGGCCATCTTTGTTTTTCATGTTATGTAAAAGGGTGTTGCTTGGTTTTCCTTGACATATTACACCACGTCACTTGTTCATCTACTTTCTTCTCTTTGTCCTCCCCTATAGTTCAAGCGTGTGATGCTTTTCTTTTTCAAGAAACCTTGATAATTTATTGAATTAGAAAAAGCATTCCACCTAAACAGATAGTTGAGGACATAAACCTTACTCTTCATGTATAGAATAAGAAAAAAGAAAAGTATATGAAAAGAGAGGCATAAAAACAAAGCGGGGATAGTTCAACTGTGTGATGCAATTAGAGAGAAAACTGTGAGAAATATATTTTGTTAGGGTGCAGAGATGAATGACAATTCCAATGATTGATTAATTGGATTCATATATTTGAAGTGTACTCACCTAACATAACATATATATGTCACCGAATCATTACTACACATCTCGAGTATTTGAATATGGGAGGAAAACTTCATCTACTTTGTCCACATGAGCATGTTCATCTTTTTTGGTACTTTAGGCGTGCATATGAAAGTGATATATCTAAAATCTTTTGTTAATTGTCGATAAAGCAACACTCACCACTTTCGAATGTGCAACATGCATGCATCCATATGGTCCCCAAGTGAAATTTCCTAATTTTGTATTTCATTTATATACATAATTATTAGCAGCTTCAACTTATCACCAAGTATAAATCAAGGTAAATCAATTATGTTGCCTACAGGCTACAAGGCCTATCCACTATGGGGGGCTCGGAACACGAAACTCTGGGAGGAAAAATTGGAACCACCACAGGTATGCACTGACCGAGCCATCCAATGGTGGCTGTCGTTCACTCGGACTACAAATGTAAGCGTGGAGCCAGAACGCAAGTTGAGGAACACCCCAAAATGGACTGTACCACCCCACGGACGACTCAAAATGAATGTGGATGGGTCCTAGAATGCAGAAACACTGACTGCAGGTTTCGGTGCAATTATTAGAGACAGTAATGGGTACTTTATAGCTGCTATTAATGGAAGATTTGATGATGTATCCGCACCATTGATCTCGGAAGCTATGGCAGTGAGAGCAGGTTTGCAATGGGCGATTGATAGGGGTTTTCATTCCCTTTTAATTGAAACTGACTCACTTCAGATTGTTCAAGCACTGAGGGATCCTACTACTAACTTGTCTGTCATTGGACAAGTTGCAGAGGATTGCAAAGCGCTACTCAACACAATCACTGAAGCAAACTTCACCCACACTCGTCGCACTGCAAATAATGCTGCTCATCGCCTTGCAAAGGTTGGACTATCTCAGATGCAAAATTGTGAATGGTTTGGTTCTCCACCTGGTATTATAACTGACATACTTGTAGAGGACTGTACTTAGTTTATAGTTGAGATGGAAAAGCTTTTGTATTGCAACTTTTGATAATATGAATTCAACTATCGTTTCCTTCAAAAAAAAAAAATATATATATATATATATAATGTGATTTGAGCAGCTAGGTAGAGATTTTAAGTTTAATAGCCCTCTCAAATCCTAGTTTTCTTTTGATAAAAAAAAAATGATCAGTTGGTGGCTTAATCACGAAATCTCAGCAGCTCACTTTTTCGGAAGCCGGGAAGACATGAAGACATTTCAGCCTTCTCATAGCTATCATCATGTGATTCAGCATCATAAAGAATCGAACTTAGAACATACGGTGTAAAATAAAAGCCTGAAATTCATCTTCAATTAACTCCTAAATCATAGTTCATTAACTCTTATTTTGTCACAATTAATGATTATTTAACCTTATGCATGCGTGATGAGGAAATGATGAGACATCGACTATCTACTATAGCTACACCCACATTCATTTGAGTTGATGGTGAGAGTGCCACGTGGCAGTGTATGTACCACTGCCTTATCTTTCCTTTTGGCATGGTCGGCGGAATTCCGGCGCCCTACTTTTCCTCTCAAACGGATCTGCTTCTTCAACAATTTTATTCTCATATTCTCCACATGCTTGCAGAATAATTTAATCTTTAAAAGCACAGACGGCTGCTTGGTTGATTTTAGTAGTTCTCTACTAAACTCACAAAGCCAATTTCAAGTTGAGAAAATCACAACCATATATACTGTGTATTCAACTCACCAAGCACCGAAAACTGTCTGCAAAACAAGAAGCAGAAAATGTTTACTTTCATGTAAGTTGGGTCAATTTCAAGTAATATATATGTTGGTTGGGTAACCCTAGAACACTTCATAATCATAAAATAATTAGCATCACGTACCTAGCTTTATATTTGTTGCTTTGCTTTAATTCCATTAATATATGCGAGACAAGTGAACTTGGAATTCCTTGACTAAACATTTCTGTAGCTTGTGAATGGCTTCTTCTTTTGAGCTCCATTTCAATTTCGTTTACGAAACAATTCATGAGAGCTGTATATATATTAGGTTTCGTTTTTTAATTTTGTGGATCATCACATATATGTCATAGATATTAGCTAGCTTAGTAGGAAACACTTTTTTATAATTTTTATTTTTATTTATAATTCATTTCTTTCATGATTGATGGTGTAGCAGATTATGATAAAAAAAGAAAGCACATGAAGAAGAGAAGCATATCATGATTGATTCGTGAAGTGAAGTTATCATTGCAAAGAGAACAGAAATCTGCGTGTTGAGCTGAAATGATAAGCCAATGACGAGAGAGTGCAGAAGATGATTAAGAGTCTCATCAGTGAAGCAGATTTAAAAGAAGCAGGAGCTGGCAGTGCAAGTCCTGATGAACAAGCTAATAAAATCTCATCAAACCCTAATTTATCTCGTTCATCAACTCCATGGCCAAGGTTGAAGGATCCAAGGATTGTGCGTGTGTCCCGAGCTTTTGGAGGAAAGGACAGGCATAGCAAGGTTTGCACCATAAGAGGGCTTCGAGATCGGCGGGTGAGGCTATCGGTACCCACTGCAATCCAATTGTATGATCTTCAAGAAAGGCTTGGTCTTAACCAGCCTAGCAAGGTTGTCGATTGGTTGCTTGATGCCGCTAAGCATGAAATCGATGAACTTCCTCCGCTGCCAATGCCACCACCCGGGACTTTTGGTTTAAATCATCCATCATTAGTGCTCACCTCATCTCATGCTGACCAAACCAATGCTCATCCCCAATTATCTCATAATCATAGTGGAGAAGGCCCTAGCAGTGGAATAGATAGATCAAATGTTTGGCCTACTAATTTGGATGCTCTTTGGCGAGCAAAGTCGAAAGAAATTGCAAGAGACGCAAGAAATGAGGAGGAAGGAAAACGCAAAGATAATCTTGGAATATCAGATGATCCAAAACAAGCAGGCAATAATATTGATGGTAATTCATCAAACGCATTCTTAACCAGAGGTAGTAATACCAACCCTCCGTTCTTTCCAGGCCTCCTGAATAGTTCTGCGAATATGCCTTATGCTTATCAAAATTGGGATCATCCTCATCAGACTTCAAGTTTTCCACTATCTCAATTAGGAAGCCATGGATTCCAATCCCAAACTACAGATCTCCACAATTTCCTTAATGTTCTCTCGTTGCCATCCACATTGTCTTTATCAACGACACAATCTTATTTTCCTTCGCATAACGCGGCGGCTACAGGAGAGATAGATCCAAGACAATTCAACCATTTGCAATTGCTAAACTCAAGCAGTAGTACTACACAAAACCTATTGCCCAATTCTCTTTCTACACCAGCTCTATACCCTAGTAGCCAAACTCTGAGAGCACCCCATTTGAGTATGGTGACTAAGCTTGTGCATTCTTCAAACACTGGAAGTGATCATCAGCCAAATAACGATCAGGGGCCTCTGCCTAGATGATGCGTACTGATGCTTTTAATTCAAAGGCTCATGAAAGGCTAATAAGCTTGCTTTAATGGCTTGGTATTTCTTAAATGGGAGCTAGGTATAGCTAGGGGAGCGCAGGCAAAGGTACAAGAACACATCTTACTTTACGGGGTTTAGTCAGCCTTCTTATTAATGTTCATTTCAGATTAAAGATGCTACATATGATTTGATTTCCTACTTATTTTGATTTATATTATTTGATATTTGCAGTTGAAATTAAAGTAATAAGAAAGAGAGTTTTCGAGCATAAATTCGAGTGGAGCATTCGTAATGGTGTGAATCTACATTGTGTTCATTATTCATATTCGACTGAATGTCGGTTAGATTTGGTGTATGCTACGTTGTTAGAGTCAAATTAGTTTTGTATAACTAAATGCCAATGGAATTGTGCGCCATGGCATTATCTCTTTATGTATGCGTGGGGATGGCCTTATTTCAGACATATACAACTTCACGAGATTATTCTCTGCAAACTATCATTAATTGTTCTCTCTCTAACTAGCTAGCAACTGTAAACAAAGATTATTTACCAAAAAAAAAAAAAACTGCAAAGAAAGATTTAAAACCCTAGAGAAAGAGATCGAGATCGAGATAGAAGGAGCGACCTGAAATGTCTAAGCTTGTTTTCTTTTTAATTTCTGCTAGACATCAGGCAGGACTGCAAACACGACAGGATCGAGTAAATGTAATAGTGTATATTGTTACCAGTTGAATAGGCTTCTGATCGAGAGCGAGGTAAAGCAAGTAAGAAGACAGTCTGCAGACTTTACTGCAGGCTTTAATTAATTAACGACCGAGAGTGAGATTATGAGAGCAGTAGCTACTGTCAACATCACATACAAAAGATCCAACAACATAATTATATATATATATATATATATATATTTATTTATTTATTTTTACTTGCAAGAAATCTGGTGCTGGATTGACAATTTTGCTAGTTATATAGGGTTATGAGTGTTTTGTGTTGGAATTATTACCTATATATTTAACTAGTGCAGTTAATTTGAATCTGGTATTAAGAGAATATGATATCTCTAGCTAGGGCATTTCGTGTGTCCTTGAAGCCAGCTGTTTACATCATCAGAAACTATCAAAAGCCTATATGCATATGAAGTGATTTTTACACATCAAATTTCTCTTCGTCCACATTGAATTAATAAATAAAAGATAATCAAATGAGACAAATAAACAGTGTGTGTAAAGGAAGAAAAATGGCATGCATAAGTCATTTCCCTTTCTACATCACACTGGTGTATTGGATACACAGATGTTTAAACAGCTAGGTTGTGATAGTCAATACCCAAAATGTGTGTAAAGAAAGAAAAAAGGCATGTAGAAGTCATTCCCATTCCTACAACAACTTGTGTATGGGACGCACCTGTGTTTGATTAGTTAGGTTGAAATTGTCAAAATCTAATCGTTCAATGTACCAATGTATAGCACACACCGGTGCATTGTAAATATTTGCCGAAAAAATATGAATTTTTTTTTTGTCGAAACCGTAAAAAGATATACATGACTGTGAAAGAATTTTGTTAAGCAGATTTAGTATAACAAGTCCTTCATCAGGAGTTGATGAGCAGTACTACAAGTAGTTAGAACTGCAAAAGCCTTATGTGTTGCCTCCCTGCTTAGTTTGTTTTACATAGATATGATGGATCAGTACTGTTACAGGAGGCACAGAAGTAGCACTGTTCCATGCAGTTGGCGCATAACAATCAAGAAAAGAGGATTGGCCAAAACAAATGAAGTTACAAAAACCTAGAAAAGTGAAGTAGACCTGATTCATTTCTGGCAAATTAAGCCGTAGTGACTAAAGATAAAACGACTCGCACTTTCTGTTCCTTTCTGTTCTTTCTAGTTCCCATGAATTCAAAATCACTCATACTTTCTGATCTAGTTCCGTCAATCTCTCATCGTGGTCATCAAGTTTTGATCTGTGATTGATCATAGTTCACACATCTTTCGAACCTAGTGTTGATGAGAATTTCAACGCAAAATTACTGTTCTTATTTAATACATACATGCTTTGAGTGTTGCTACACAATTGACCGTTGATCAAATTCAACGCCTTAATCCAACAGCTTAAAAAATGTTGACATTTAGAGCTTGTAGGTACCCAATAGAATTACGCAAAATTGGCATAATTAACAATTGTTTCAACAACTTAAAATTTGTGGCCAATGATCTTTGAATTTGATCCAACTAGCTTAAAAAAAAACCAGTGCACTCAGTTCATGTGGCTTTATCAACAATTAGATCCCCAATTAGCCATTGATCAAATGAATTTATTGAAGTGATTTTTGCACTCATCTTTCTTTATTTTGCACTTTTAGTCGTTGGACTGAATAAGTAACAAAAACAATGAGAAAATGAGTGTGAAAATTAATCCGAATTTTGTTTCAAGCTCACTGGATTGAATAAGTGACTAAAACAATACAAATGTAAGACGAAAAAACGAGAGTGAAAAAAATCACTACCTTAATTTGTTTTAATTATAAAAAATTAAAAGTAAAATCAAGTAATTTGTCGGGAGAAAGATTACTACTTGTCGCAAAGTTCATCAGTCCGCGCTCTAAAAACGACAAGTCGTGGAAAAGCCTCTCTCCTCTCTCTCTCTCTCTCTCTCTCTCTCCCCGATTCCCTTCTTCTCGTTCGCAAGTGCTAACAAACTTGAGAGCTCCCAAACTCCCATACAAGCTTCAACGTCCTTCTCGATCCAGGGGTTTTTCTAGGGTTTTAGCCCAATCCCAAACTTCAATCTCTCTCTTCAAAAGAAACTTTTTTTAAATTTTTTTTTCCCCTTTTACGCACTCAATTCGGATCGACCGGTGTTCCGAGGGCCGCCGTATCTCTGACCTCAGCCTCTGCTCCGCCGGTGCTTCAATTGGATCGTAAAAGCGTAGATTTCACCGGTAAGCTTCCTCCTCAAAGTGTCTTTCTTTGTGTAGCTTCCGCCTTTTTTTTTCTTCAATTGAATTGGTTTGGTTTCCATTCCAAGTCAGAAGTTTTAGGGTTTGCTTTTTTAATTTCGAGAAAGCTCCAGGATATTAAGCTTTGATTCATTTTTTTTACAAATTTTTTTGCATTTTTTTTTTTGTAATTTGTAACGGCTAGTAGTTCCATTGATTGGAAGCTCCCTTTCGCTGAGAAAAAGATTTCATAACCGAAACGAAAAAAAAAAATCAAATCAAATCAAATCGTTGTATCAGGTCCAGCTCAGTGAAGTTCTTTTATCTTATTTTGTTCTTTCTTGCATTTTCTTAGGAAGAACACCGAGGCATAATCGATAGATTGATGATTTTTGCCGGGTAGATAAAGTGGGCTTGGGAGGGTTTCATGAAGAATGTTGGTTTTGAACTTTTGATTATACTGCATTGGGTGGTCTGATATGAGGGGTTGAATATGACCAATGGGGGTGTGGAGAGTCGAAGAGAGCATGAACAACACAATAGAACACAGAGAAAATCGAGTGGTGATGACTTTGCACGAGCAATTGCGAAGATTGCAATAGCGCAAGTATGTGAGATAGTGGGGTTTCAGACGTTCCAGTTGTCTGCTCTCGAAAAACTCTCTGATGTTGCTGTTCAGTACATTCATAACATTGGAAAGACTGCGCATTTATATGCTAATTTAGCTGGTAGAACGGAATGCAATGTTTTTGATATCATTCAAGGGTTGGAATATTTGGGCTTTGTGCAGGGATTTTTAGGTGCTTCAGATGTTGATCATTGTCTTACAAGTTCAGGGACGGTTAGGGAAATTGCTCAGTATGTTGCTGAAACTGAGCATATTCCATTTTCCTACTCTATTCCTCAATTCCCATTTGTTAAGGACCGGAATCTGAATCCTAGTTTTTGGCAAAGCGGCGTAGAGACACCTGGTGAGCATATACCTAGTTGGTTGCCTGCTTTTCCTGAACCACATACATATGCCCAGTCACCCATATTGAATGAGAGAGCTATAGAACCTCAAACTGATATGGTTGAGCAAGAAAAACAACAGAGAAATGTGGAGCGGTCTCTGTTCAATTTGCTGCAGAGGCTGTTATGCAATGGGTCTGAGGGACCCTCTGTTGAGCCTGAAGATGCTGATAAGGCAAAACAAGCAAGAGAAAGTAACCCTTTTCTTGCTACACCTCTGCAATATTGGGAGACGGATGTATCTCATGTTGCTCTTCCAGCTAGAATTTCAAGTGAAGCCACAGCGGGAAATGTTGTTGCTGAGAACCATGTCCTGAATCAGTGTTCACTGCTGGAGACCTTTGCTCCAGCTATTGAAACAATGAAGAGTGGATCATGTGAATCAGATGAGGGGCAGAAAGAGATTCTTGTGAGCAGAAGACCAATTGTGCAATTCAAGGTTGGAATTGCAAAGAAGTCCTTAAGTACTACGTTTCATTCAAGCCCATACAACAAGGGTTTTCGGAAAACCTATTCCTTGTTTGAAAGAGAATATGAGAAGGATGAAAAGAAAAGGAGGGCTGAGAAAATTCTGAAGGATTCCATGGAAAACCCAGAGGAGCTTGCTGAGTTGTAAATTAGATTGTTTTTCGACTAGAATTTGTACACTTGTTTTAGGATACTGGCAGTGGAAGCTGGCTCGCGTAGTTGTCTGCATCTGGACATTGTAGAATGGGTATTACAAAATTCTGGAGGCAATTTTCCCAATTTAACAAGTTTCAAAGGTATGTTAGTGTCAGTTGCAGTGATACACCAGTTAATGATTCTTTCTAATAGAAATTATTTTGTTTTCGTTATTTTATGATACTACTCTCAATGCGTGCACAAGTATTATATTATTCCTAATCTGTTGTGTACCTTGTTGATTTATCAACGTGTAAACGAAACAGAGTCAAAATTGATTTTTAGTTTCTTATTTATAGAGCAGAGAAAGGTTAAATATGTGTTTTCCTGTCCAATAAAGTGCGCATAACTGGAATGAGAAATTGGAAGGGAAAGATGCATACACCATAATTGTATTATAGATCCGTGTCCTCTATCAAAGATTTACATGTTAGAGAATAGCTAAATTTTTACCAGTAGTTATTTGTGGCTTTACAGAAGATAAAACTACACGATAGTTATGAACTTAAAATAAAATATTCCTCCCTCTCCTGTTCTATCCAACAAAACCTGGAAAAGAAAAACAAAAGAGGAAAAGGACTTTGAGGAAATGATTAAGACTAACATAAGAATATTCTTTTGATGGAAAAGATCAATGTTATCAACTGCCCCTTCTTGGCAAGTCTGCAATGCCTACCAGACTAACCATGCACAAACCAGCTACATCTCCACCACTCAAAACTTCAGTTACAGAGCATTAGAGATCAACCATCCAACACCAAACCCTGAATTTAACCGTCACAATCCACCCAATTCCTTGATTGATGTGTTATCTGGCGATATGATGCTACACAAACTATCTTCCTCATCATCTAAGCTGCCATTTGAGTTTTTGAAATCAATATTTTCTTAGCCCCTTCCAGAAAACAGTTGCCTGCAATGCCCACCGGACCAACCATGCAGGCCAACTGAATCATCACTCACAATTTCATTTATCAAATCTTTAAAGATCAACCGCTCGACATCCAACACTACAGAAGGAATTTCACTGTCACACTGTGTCCAATTCTTTGCTTGATCCGTGAAATCTTCCAACAAGATGTTTCTCAAACTTTCATCCTCGTCATCCAGGCTGCCATTCAAGTTCATTCTCTGTAGCTGATCAACCTCTGAACACAATTCTTTCAGAAGCTGCTGGCTTCTTGGTTTCCCATCTGCCAGCTTGTTTGGTGGGAACCGCTGCTTCAAAGAATCTCCCACCACTAGTTTTTGAACAAGGAATTCATTAACAACGTCAAATACTTGTTTTCTTTGAATTTTCTCATCAGGTTTGGGCTGGAGATCAGAAGGCATTGTATTTGTTCTGATATCTTCCAGTGCAAGGAACAAATTAGGGTTGATCAGGTGGTCTGATGTGTTGAGCTCACTGATTGTCCAGGCAGATTCGAGGTACCCGAGAATACCTGATGCCAGCAATATATCTGAAATGTACACGTGGTCTGGATTTGTACTGTTACAGAGGGGACCAGTGATGGGGTCCTCATGTGTCCCGCTCATGCATCGATGATTCTGAATCAGGTTCTCTAATCTTTTATGATCAATTTCTGCCCCAAGACTGGGCATTGTGTTGTTGGATAACAGAGCTTGGTTCATTGGGTCATACCCTGCTATCTCCAGAATTTGTGCTTCATCGTCTGCAGCAAGAAATTCGAGAAAATTTAATATGCGTCCTGCATTCTATACTACATATAAGTGCTCAGTTGCACAAGAACTATACCTTTGAAGGCATTTGATATCTTCTTCACTGGTGACGGTGAGTCATCGCGATAGAATGTGGAATCAAGAACAGAGACAGGGCTTGGTTGTTCGGAGGAAGCTTTCCTAGTTTCTGCCATTGACCTGTCATCAATGAACCCCAATGCTGGGTGCTGTGGGAAAGAAAACAGAACATCTGTCAACCCAGATAAGAAAATGGTTTACAGGAATGAATGAGAACTGGGACACCCTTACCTTTAGTTTTTGGTTATGCTTGTTGAAATGCGTGCCTGTGATCGTATCTGATTGATGAATGCTTGTGGCTTCTGTGTCTGTATGCGAGGCCAAGCTGATGGTGCTCCCAGATTGCTGAGAAGTGGAATCATCGTGATGACTCATATCTCTCGTCTTGGTGCTAGTCTCCCTCAGTTGCACATTACTTTGATGCAAACTGGGTGTCTTATGCCCAAGTTTTCTACCTGGGGTGGTTGCTTCTAGTGACTGCCTGGTGTGTTGCCTTCTCGTCATGCTTGAATTCGATGATGGATTGCTTGGAGGAGATTGCTTCTCCAATCCAAGTCTTCTCTGTTGCATTTTCGGGCTCTTGATTCCTGGACTCCTACTTGAGCTGGTGACTTTTTCTTCACTCATAGTTTGCGATGCCTTTGGTTTTTGTGCAGATTTCAAAGTTCTTGTATTAGAATTATCATCAGTGGAATGGAGTCGTTGATTGAAAGGATCTCTGACATGATTGTTCCTTGGTGTCAGATCTTTGGCTGTTTTCTTGTCCACCAATCCTTTTCTGTTATCCCCAGGGTCACTAGTCCGAAGCTTCCGAAGACCCAATGTGTCATTCATGGAATTCACCATGGAAGCAGAGCTGTGGGTTTTATCAATGAGTTTAGCTGGTTTCAGTATGATGGTGGGTGATTTATAACTCTTTGGAGATTGGGAACCCTTGGCCGTGGCAGGAACTGATATGTTACTTTGTAGATATCTCTGGCTTGTTGATACTGTGCTGTCCAAAGAAATGCTTTTGTTGTTTATTTGAGATGCAAAATTTGAGGTGTGATCCTTTCTTGTATCCATCATTCCTTTCGTCTTCTGCATCGCTTCAAGTATTTGCTTAAGAGCTCTGAGATCCTTTCCTGATTTTTTGAACTCAAGATCTGCCAGCCTTTCTTCCATTTCACCATATACTGAAGATGATGAATTTGGAGCTTTTATAGGTTCTTCTTGTTGCTTGAAATCTGATCGTTGAGAACCTTTGCTTCTGTGTGGCTGCCTCCACGGAGCTGCTTCTATTGGAAACTTAGAATTGGAGGTGGGCTTCATGACCGGATCAGTGCCTCTCCTCTGCGGTGAGCTGTCTTTCTTCGTATTTGCAAGGAGTATCCCAGAAAAAGTATCTTGCTTGTTTTCATTGGTTGCTCTTGATGATCTGGAGAAGGGGTCAGATCTGTCAGATTGGTCAGTATTAATCAGCCTCAATGGACTATCAGTGGTTGACACGGAATCTGATAGATCCAATCCCATCAACTTTGCAACGACATTAGACGGTCTTTTAGCGCTTCCGGGTTCATGCTGCAAGTCAAGCAATTTGTTGCCGTTCCTGTCCTCTCTCTGCGGATCCTTGATGGAGTAGTTTCCTTTTGTTTCTGGGTTACAACCCCTCCTTATGGAATGTTCCTTACTGTCCAAAGAAAGCCTTGGGAGTTCTTTGAGTTTTATGGTGGATTTTGATGCATCTCGCGACTCTCTTCCATCATAAGAGAACCTCCGAGCATCTTTTGGTAAGAAGCGCGCGCAACCATCCTTCTCTTCGCCGGAACTCCAAGTTGCCACCCGAAGCTTTGCAGGAACTTGAAATGACTCATTACCACCAGAAACCCTTGGCTTGGTGGATTTTATTGAAGGCCTTGGGGAGTCTATGTACTTCAATGTGTGACCAACTCCATCTTTAGCTGCAGGTTTAACTGAAATGCCACGGGCTTCTCTGTGCGTCGAGTCTTTGACAAGACCTTGCAGATCGAAGGATTCCCGGCGTATGTGCATCAAAACATTTGGTTGTTTCACGGATGGATCCCGGGCGTCTTTGTCATTGGAAATGGTTTGGCTGGACGAAGATGGTTCTTGCTGAGCTGCTTTTTTATGTTCAAGAGACGACAAGGTAGACGAACACGAAGAAGAAGAAGAAACAGTGGTTTTCGATGATTCTATGGAGTTTCTTTGTTTCTCTTTCACCGCCTTTTTTCGAATTTTTTCCTGCAATTCCAAAATACATGTAATGAATGTTTCTGTTTAATCTAATAACCAAAAGATTTGAGACATCTAATTAAACTTTCAATCCACTAATGTGATTAATTACGTGCTGAATTCTTACTGTAGCTTTCTGCACTGTGCTTGGTTCGACTGCGTGGTTGCAATTCTCACCTGGATAAAAATATATACAAATATAAGTATTAATATATAAATACATTTGAAAGTTCATACCATGCATTGTGAAACTATAAGCACATATTAAAAAGAACAAAATTAAACATGTTATTAACAATTTGCTGAAGGTTCTGTTAAATATTTATTGCTTAATTAAATTCTGTAAAATATTTTTGCTTAAAATTTGGTCAAGTTCACTCTTACATTTTCTGAGCTGATATAAATCAAATGCAAAAGTAAATAGTAAATCATAAGGAGCCGCATCAATAAGAATCCTTCTCCTCATTTACAAAACCAACGTTTCATTTTTCTTTTTCTTTTTTAATTTTTACTAAAAGCACTTTTTCCAAAACTGCTTTGAGCTTGACTGCACTTATAAGCAAACGGTAGAAAAAAGAAATACCTGGAGGAAGTCTCTTGTGGTTCTGGCCGTTGATACGCCGGCCGGAGAGGAAATGGTGGCGATCAAAGAGATGAAAAATTCCACTCATGCACCCAATTTGCTTATGGAGGTCCCGGTTCTCATCCGTTAGAGAACGCAAAATCTTTGCAGACATCTTCACTTCCACCTCCTTTCCCTCTTGCTTCACAAACGCACCAGCTCACACCTTTGAAACCTCCATTTCTGTAAATTCCAGACAGTAAAGCACTCATAAATAATTGCTTTCCAGAATTTTACAAGACCCCAAAATCCATATAGTTTAAAAAAAGCAATGCTGAGTTTTCTGTCTAGCCAAAAACAACAGATTTTGTCTGAGTTTTTGCTCGAGCCACTATATTTTCTTCTAGCTAGTTAATCTGCATTGAGTTTTTTCTCTCTATATAATAATAATCTTCTTTTTCTTGGACTTTCTCTAAAGTTTTTGTATAGAAAAAAAGAGGAGAGAACGAGAGAAAAACAAAATGCACAAGAAAAAAAACATGCTAAGAGCTTAGAAAAAAGTTCCTTACCTATGGATATATAAAAATAAATCAAATTCGTTTTTTGGGTTTCACAGAACAAGGGAGACAATATCCGTCTGCAAAACAAGGAACAAAAGAGACGTACGGGAAGGGACCCAACATTCAACAGTCACCCACAGCAGCCCCACCTTTCTGAGGAGGAGTAAGGAGTAAGGAGGAGGACTACGATCTATCCAAAAAATATAGTGCGCCGGAACAGAAGGATTAATAAGTTCTGCAGACCCAAGAAGAGATGTCTTTGTATTTTTTCTGATCCTTTGGGTTTTCTCACACAGCACAAGAGAAAAACTTGTCTTTTGGCTCTCTCTAGGGAAGGCAGGCATATATATATATATATATATATATATATATATATATATATATATATATATATATATATTGTATTTATTATATATGTAGTGCTCGATATCAGTTTAGCAAAGAATGAGACTTGGTGACTAACCTTTTATATTATAAATTTAATCTAAATTATATGGTAGAAAATTCTAACTTGAGTATATATAATGATCGCATACTGTTTTAGTTAATTTGATTACTTTTAAAGAACGAAATTCAAACTTAAGTGCATAATGTGAGAACACAACGCTTTAACTAATTTGATTATGCCTACATTTGTTGAAAGAGGCGGAATATTGAAAACATATTAAAATAAGAGTTGCAGCTAGGATTATTTAAAGAAAATGACACAGTTTTCAGAACTTTATAATTTAAGAAACATAAGAATTGGGATCTCAACCCTTTTAATTAAGTAATGCTTCAATGTTAGTCTTTCTCTATTAAAAACAAATTAAAATCATAAGTTTTGAAAAAGAAAGTGTCATATTATTGATGGTAGAAGTGTTTATACAACTCAGTCATTTACATTTAAAAACCCTAATAAAAGAGAATTAGGGTACTAAGATGAGGAAGGATGGGGTGGAAAAGAGTTGGGAGAGGTGTGAATGGGTGGGTCAGATCACAGATGTGGTTTGTTCAATTTTTCTCCCCACTTCCATGTGTGTGGGTCTGGAAGGGCACGATCTCTCTCTACATAAGCATGTGGATTTGTCAGAGGGTGGAAGAAATAAGAAAGTGGATTAATGTACTGGAAAGCAGCTTCCCAAGCCTAATAAAACCACTTTTCCAGCCATTCCCGTTGGACTTGGATCCTCTCCTGAGTCCAAGAAGAGAATCCTCCTAACCAAATAACTTGGACGGCTATAACGAAGAGGGTTCCTTTAAAGTTAAAATAATTATAACCGTTGGATTTTCATTCAACGGTCCAAATCCTTTGGTCAGGAGGATTGTCTTCTTGAGCTCAGGTGAGGATCCAAGTCCATTCCCGTTTCCAATTTACCAAGCTATCCTCCTCTAGATAATCTGAATTCCCTTGATTTTCAATGACCACTTAGCATTAAACAATTACAAAAGAGCGACCCTAAGCTAACAAAGCTTCCCACTTTAAGAGGACCGGGCAAGAAACGTATATCGTACAGAGCATTATCCTTATTTTACAAAAAAAACTATTTTCACAATTTGAAAGCTTTAAATAACTACAAATTAAGAAGGAAAAAAAAAACCTTAAGTATTGAATACCCCAGCACGTAGTATTTAGCTTCAATCAATAGCCGTTAAAGAAAATTGGATAACCATTGAGTTGAATCTAATTCTAAGTGACGGAGTATTCAATACTCCAGAATATTGTAGAGTGTCGCCACAAACTAAGTCGATTTGTCATGAACAACTATATAATTCTTTTGACTACTATCACAAGACCATATTTATACCATCGTTCATGTCATACAACATACTTGCATGATCATAAAAGTTCCAAATTCCTGTTTTAGTCAATTTTTAACTTTATGCTGAAATCTGTCGGCGAGTTTAAAGCTGCAGAAATCGATTAATAAGTTTTTGGACGTTTTAACTTTAAGCTGCAGAAATGCAAATATCCTCAAGCCTGGACCACTAGGTTTCCCAAAATTGTGTGGAAAAGACGCGCATTTTCAGTGCTTGTGCTGCTTTGAGTGATCGAGTCCCTTGGAAAAATGCATGTTTTATGCTACATGTTTAGATTGTCACATGCATAATACTTGCTGATATATCCGTTACTGGAGAAAGAAGGTCCATGGATTAATCCCATATATTGACTTGCAAAACAACAACAATCAAGTCTTATCTCACTAAGTGAGGTCGGCTGTATAAATTCTAGAATGCTACCACGTTCGATTTTGCGACAAGTTTTCCGTTAGTTCCAAATACTTCATATCTTTTCTTAAAAAAATTTCCAAGTCTTACTAACTAGGTCTTCCTCTACACCAAACCGGAACATCCGATCCAACCCTAATATATATACATATATTAATTACATATATGTGCTTTTTGTGAATCCTTATATCCATGAAAAATAAGATAAAATAAGCGCAGGAAATCTATATTGGATATACTTAAAAACATGCTCATCTCGCCTTATATCATCTATGTACTGGACCAAACCTTATCTCAGGAATGTACTATCTCTCACCCTACATGTATATTTCTAATCAAAGTCTGTCGGCATATTCCAATATATTGTGCCTCGACCGAGTGCACTACTTTGTATGTTGCTTGGGTTTACACTAATGCATGAAATGCAATGGATTACAACCCTCTCTTTGCTATCCGATACGAGTTCAAACATTTACACCATTTTGTGTGACTTTTTATGGCTTGTCTTAATTATTGACACATGTTAATAAATTTAATCTCCTTAACTTTATTATCATAAACATAACATGTGTCAATCAATGATAAAAGTCAGAGAGGCCACACAAAATAGGTGCAGAATATTTGATTCATCTATTACAATTTACAATACAATGAGTCCAAATCTTCTGCACCCAAAAACCCTTGTGGCCTCTCTGTACCTTTGATTTTATTGAGCATGTCAACAGTCACACCCAATCAAATCAAGCTTCAAGTCCCGAGTCCCAATACATGCTCAATAAAATCAAAGACATAAAGAGGCCACAAAGATTTTTGGGTGCAGAAAATTTGCACCCAATACAATTATTAATAAAACCATTGGATCTATTTTTTTTTTTCAGATGCTTTATTTATTAAAATTTAGATCATTAGACAGTCCATTATATATATCAGACCACAAAAGTACGTTTTTAGCTAAAAGATGTGCCTTAATTGCACAGAGTAATCCAACGAGAGTCGAAGTTTGATTCTCGCTTGTAAATTTTGTTCAACATATTTATTACGGACCATATTAAAATGCCATAATGTTAATGCATTAGCAGAGGGATAGTGAAAGGTGTACAAAGATTTTTATAATTTACGGTTGATTGGAAAAGCATGTTCGAAAGTGCTTCCACAACAATTTTTCCTTTTTTTTTTCATTTCTATTTGTTGTTTGTTTACTCCTTGCACGTCCAGCAAAAACCTGCAAGGAGTAATTGCAATTAAAGATATGATATAATGTCGGTTAAAGTAGTTTGACCATGTGATAAAACGAAGACTTATAAATGCTCCGACTTAAAAATGCGATATTAGACAGAAGCTCTGAGCAAACGGAGTAATGGAAGACATAGAAAAACTTTGGAATGATATTTCAAGAAAAGACATAAAGTACTTAGAGCTAATGTAAAATTTGACGCAAAACCGAGTGTAGTGGTGTTCTCCCACAAGTATTTAGGCATCCAGCAAGCTAGGTTTTCCAAATTTGTGCAAAAGATAGATTATCTTCATTTGGAAGAACACATGCACTTCCTTGCCAGAATATTACATAACATATTGCCCCCAATTTTTTACGCATACAGCCCCATTTAATTTGGTTGTTTATATGTTTTCTTGCAAAAATTTATCTGAAGCCCGAAAAAGGAAAATTAGAAATTAGATACGAAAGAGAGGAACAAGTGTATATATATAGGTCCTTTAAGGGGAGGGATCTCCATTTTTTCAAAAAAAATGGGGACACGCTCCCCACCGTTAAATTGACTTTAATGAAATTGTGTGGTTGAGATTAAAACACAGGTCACACAATCTCAACCACACAATTTCATTAAAGTTAAATCCAACGGTGAGAAGCGCGTTCCCATTTAAAAAAAAATGGGAATCCCTCTCCTTAAAGGCTTCATATATATATATATATATATATATAGGGGTGTGATATCCACACACCCCATTTTACTTCTCACACACCCTTCTAATTTTCGACCGTCGGATCAGATGAATTGAAGAAGTTCAACGGACAGAAATTAACAAGGGGTGTGTGGATATCACACCCCTATATATATACATACAAGGACAGAGCTGTATAGGGCCTAGGGGGTGCCTTTTTTTTCATTTCTTTTCCTGTTTGTGTGTGTATACTTTTGTATTTCAATTCCCAAGCCCTAATTAAACTACAAATAAAAAAATGGATTGCATTTCAATTCCAACGTTAGTCCTAATTAAATTATAAAAAAAAGGGTCCAATGGAAAACAGACAAGGTATATCTACTAGTTTACATGTTTGTGAGTTGCTACTGCCACCGTTGAATGAGCATTTTTTGCCATGAAATTTTTGAAAAATCGATTGAGAAATCAAATGAAAGATTAATGGATGAAAGATAATATCATTATTTTTATACAAAGAGATATTTGATGGTATTGGTAACGAATGGTTCATGCAACACTTTCAAAACATGAAAAAGAATATTGTAACATGTTGTATGAAAAACTTTATGGATTAATATATAAGTGTTTTGTACAGTAAATTATTGAATTTTTTAATTGTACCTTGTTGTTTGAAGATGCCCTCATTCTTACAAATTTCTGACTTTGTCCCTGTATATATGTTGCATGCTCAAGTGAGGTATATCATGTGTATAGTGGCCAAACTACGTATACTGATGCATATGCGCTTACTCTAGTCCTATCCCTCAAGCGATTAGTCGCACACAGCCCACCTTTTTTTGTTAGAACCGAAAATGGTCTATATTTTAGAAACTAAGGACGTGTTTAATAAACATTTCGTTTTCTAATTTTTAATTTTCACTTTTTGTGTTTGACATATGAGAAAGGAATATGGGGAAAAAGATGGTGAAGAAGGGAGATGGAAGAGAGGGAAAGAAATAAGGAATATAAGATGAAATAAAAAACTTGAAAATGAAAACAATTAAAAATAGTTTTGGTTTGGTTTTAATTTTCTTTTTGTGTGGCTTTTCTTGTATATTTTTTCTACATCTCTCCTGCCATCTTTCCACCACTCTCCTTCCTCCTTCATTTTCCTCAGTGCATGTACTCTTTACCTACTTATGCGTTAATAGCACTAGACTGTACTACTCAAGCTGCAATTGCATTATATACTCATCATCAACACATCGCAAGATTTATCATGACATGGACTTTTGCTCATGCAACTATAAGCAAAAAATAAAATGATTATCAGACAAACTCTAAATTTAAGTAAATATGATGTGGTCCTGAGACCTAATACTGCTTTTTATGGTCTAATGGCTCTGTCAAGTATATTTTTTTCTTATAAATTAATGCTATTTATCATAATGTCTTTGTTTTTATTTTCAGGTGATACGATTTTGAGGTTACAAGATGAAGAAAAGATGCAAACGGCTCACAACTAGCTGCAAATGGTAGCATTATCTTGACTAATCACTACTCGGATTAAACTAATCAGCGACTCAAACCTAAACCTAATGAATGCATACTCAAAGAAGTCGCATTCATGATAATCTCCATACAGTGTATGTAAGCAAATTAATTCAGGGTTGTCACAAGGGCACGTGCCTTTGCCTCAACATGGAGTATATATGTGCGGGTGTGTCTGTATATATATACATATATATATATATATATATGAGAAATAAAGTGAGAGTCTCTATAGACTCTCTCAAAGTGAGACTTTTTATAGACTATCTGTCACCTCTTTTTTGGCACAATATATTATAATGTTAACAAGAGAATTGTGCTGAAAAGATAAAGTGGCAGAGAATTTATAGAGAGTCTTGCTTTTGAAAGAGCCCCCTTAGCATTTTCTCTATATATGTACTCTTTTTTTATTTTTATGATATGGATATATACTTTTAAAAGCTTGGATTTGACCCATTAAACCAGCTGGAGTATTATTAACATTTTTTTTTCTTTTTAACAAATTATAGTGTTAATGGGTTTAGTTGTTATAGGAGTAAAACGTAGAAGCTCAAAATTTCAGAAGAAAATATATAAAACTAAAACGCCATGCAAAACTTCCTGGCTGCTTCAATGAATATGCCAAGGATTTGAAAGTAGTACGAAGTTGGCCAGCACTAATTTGCATGACTCAATGTCTTGTACAAGAACACGTTGCCATGACCTCATGAGATCTGGACTTTTGGACACTTTCTTTTTCTTTTTGTTAAAAAGTTAAAAGGGTAGTGGAATTACAATGAGCATAATTCCATTAATGGCAGAAAACTAATTTAAGGGATGTTTTCAATTGTAATTTGTATAATTTTTAAGAGTAAAAATTTAGGAGTATCCAATACAAAATTTTAATAAATTCATATATTATAAAAATCTACACAAATATATCCAATCATATTTTTAAGTAGTCTATTAATGTGTATTCAATCGTAATTTAATTTTAAAAGAATTTAAATGTACTTAGAGCAATTTCGTAGTCTATTTTATGCTTAATGAATCCAGTCTCTCCCTTTGAGATTTTGAAGCACACACTCAAAATTCAAATGAAGTATATGAAAGTCATTAAAACTCCATCAAACGTCTAGCATTTTTAAAAGGGGGTCTGATATCCACACACCCATTTTTACTTCTCCCACACTTTTTTGGATTTCGGCCGTCGGATTGGATGAATTGAAAAAGATCAATAGACAAAAAGTAACAGGAGTGTGTGAGAAGTAAAAAAGAATGTGTGGATAGCACATCCCTTTAAAAATTCTTCAAAACCACCCCAGTTAAATACACCTAATTAAAACTTTCGTGGAAAAAAATGAGTACTCATCGAAGTCATCGATCACTCCAACGTTTTTAAACCAAAAGCACATCTTACCTAATTAACCATCGAAATAGTAACGCTTAAGCCATCACTATACTTTTTAGCCTGACGTACTTGTTCAACTTAAACATGCATGTTAGGTGCCAGCAAAAATGCAAGCTCAGAAATGCCAAGCTATCTTATGTTTATGGAAACCGCGTTATGGAAGCATTCAGCATGTTTGCTTACAGAGACCTTCTAATTTCATACAGAATATTAACTATTCTTGCCTATAAATTAAAAGAAAATTTTTATTTGCAACCAACACACAGCACAAATGGGCATAGCAGCAACCGTTTAGGAATGAAACACACACTGAAATAGTTTTTTGTTGGCTTTTGAGATTTGAGATGTGCCCACAAACATTATTAATATATATATTGATGCTAATGGAGTGAAGATCCTAAAACTTTTCTTTTCAAAATCTATCGTTATATGCTCAGATTTGTTTAGTAGTGTGATGGTGGGTATGCATCATCACATCAACTAAGAAATAGAAAAATATGAATTTTTTAATTTAAGGCTGAGTTTTGGAGCAACGGAAAAGTTGCTTCTTTGTGACTGAAAGGTCACGGTTCGAGTCGTGAAAACATTCTCTTTGCAAAATAAAGGTAAGGCTACTTATGATAGATGTTCTTGCGCCTCCCCCTCCCTTCTTTTTACGGAATTTTTTTAATTTAACTTTTCATCTTGTTGACATGAAAGGATTAAAGATTTTATTAATTAAGACAACACAATACAAGAAGATGTCAAATGAGTACGTTTTATTCAAAGATTAATTTCTTGATCCGAAAAGTAATTCACACAACTTGCTGTAAACAAGGTGTCGATAAAACCCTTACACAAACACTACAGAACCCATGAGTTACCTAGCTTTAAATTTAAGACTTGGGAGATAAGCTAGCTAGTTTTACTTGCATGGTGAATGTTAGGTCCTGTTTGGTATTCTACTTGAATTCAACTTTTTAAACTCAAAAACAATTTTCAAGTTTTAGACCTTAAAAACTTGTTTGGTATGACTAGTTTCAAAAACTGAACTCAAGACTAACTAAAAAATATAGTCTGTTCTCTAAAAACATAAAAGATAAGTTTTTAGAATTTTTAAATTTAAACTCATTCTTTTCTTTTCTCTCATTCTTCCCCTCTCACTCCAAATCTCTCGCTTTTCTTCTCTCTCTCCTCTTTTTTTTTTTTTTTTTTTTTTTACCTTTTTCGTCTTTCCTCCAATCTGCTCTCTTCATTTTCTCGGTTCTTTCTCTCACTTCTCTTCCTCTTTATCTCGTCCAATCATCTCTCTTCTTTCTCTTTCCTTCAATTATCTCTTACTTTATTTCCTTCTTTCTCCTCTTTCTCCCTCTCTTGTGACTCTCTCTTTTTAGATTTCTTTGTCTAGTTTAAGTCGTAAGATTTGAAAATTTTAAATTGTAAACCAATCAAGTTTTTGAGTCTTAAAGAAAATTATTTTTAAAAAATGTTTTGAGAAATGATAAAAAAATGTCAAATAAAATACCAAACAGACCCTTAACTTTCTAGCTTTAACCTATTACTAAATCCATATATACATGAATTTCAGGGTGCATCTGGTTACCTAGCTAGCTACTTAATTATTTCGTCCAACTTGTGCAATCTTATATGATAAAAGGTGTGGTGATTCCGATAGATATCAAACATATACATAATTGAAACTGAGTAGGGGGTGTGGAGGGTGCAGGGCCACATGGAAAAAGTGCAAGCATCACGTGAGGATTTATGTGCTTATCTGCCTTTTAGCTTAGCTTCATTTGGCGTGGACCAACTGATTTACGCATCTCCATCATAATCCTAAACTAGGTTCCAAGAAGAAGCATCGCAGCCTCCACCCACCATGATTGGCACATGATCTCCAAATATCCACTCACAAGTTCTCATCATCAAATCACCATGTATAAGTAAATTAGGAGCTTTATGAAAGTCAACAAAAGAGTAATGCTAGGGAGACTAAATTTATAAACTAAATTTTGTAAACTAAATAGCATGAAACTTGATGATTGGATTATGACTTAAGCGTTGATAAAAGTATTCATTCTTATTGGCGATACATCATTTAGTTTATAAATTTTATTTATAAATTTAGTATTACCCGTCAACAAAATTAGGAGCTCTGTAAAAGTCAACAAAATGAGATAATTTCCCAATAATTTAATTAATTAAGTGTATAAACTAAACAATCACATGTGCACACAAGGAGGGAGATTTATAGCAGGGTCGGTTCCTATTCACAATATTCTTATTTAGGAATTTTCATGGAGGACCCAAAATTGTGTGTCCATTAAACAAGGTGTGTATGAATATATATATTATAGTTCCACGTTAGAGGGTTTTGTTCAAATATATCAGAGGTAATTCTAGGGAGATCATTTATTTAAATCATATTTTGTAGACTATATAACATGGTTGTCGATGACTGTATTATTGCTCAAGCATTGATTAATGTGCTTATTTCTTATTAGTGATACATCGAATGTTTGTAAATATAGTGTAAAAATTTGGTCAACCTAACATTATGCGAGATCTAAACTTGGGGCATAAGAAAACCAAACCATACAACTCAATTATTTGAAAGCTTCTCTCAAATTTTTAGTCTTTAATTATGTGAAGCAAAACAAGCCAACATTGTGCTTCTTCATCAAGTGTGTATTTTTGCTATTCTTTAAGGGAAGAACGAGGGTTTGAATTCTTACGAATCACATGATTGTTGTATAATGCAGGGACTTGGAATATAATTAGAATTATAAACAAAAAATAATAGCAAGTGTCACGTGTACTAAGAAGAGTGATATTAGTGGGATTAAATTCATTAGTTTATAAGATTGGCGGTAGGGAATATGTCGAGCACCAAACATCCAAATCAGTTTGCCAGGTAATTGCGATCGAAAGTCGCCTACATCACATGCCATGCCTGATGACAAGTTTGAATGTATATACTTCCAGTATAAGAAAAACTTGATGCAATTTTGACGATTTCAAGTGGTTAAAATTGCAAAGCAATTTCAAAGAAAAGGACCTCATCCGTCTGCGTTTCGTGAACTCCACACAATCTCCGAGAACGATACTTACGTTGACACCCAAGTCCTTTTCCTAATCAAACCATTGGAGCCCCAGCCCCATATTGGTTTTTTCCTAGTGCATGGCCCCCCATGTGTTGTTATATGTATGTCCTTGTTTTCATCGTCCGAATCTCAGAAGTGCCATAACGATTTTTGTGAACCATGCAGCTGCATCATGATTTCATGTCAGCCCCCTTCAAATTGAGTACAAACTTACAGTACACATATGGGATGATCTTTAGTATAATGTCTCTATATATAAACTTATATACATATATTTATATGTAAACTTTTTCTTGTGTGAGATTTGTGGGGAAGGTTCAAGAGGAGGGATGGGAACTCGACGCAGAAAGTCACGAGTGTTTCAACAAGTTGTGGTGCTCGGTAGCTTTGTTGTGGAAGAGAGAAGATCATGGCATCACAAAGTCATGAGTGTTTCAACAAGTTGTGGTACTTGGTAGCATTGTTGTCAAATTTTAGGTAGAGATGCTAAAGAAAACGGAGGGCATAGTACAATTTTGATGAAAATACGCAGGAGACAGCGACAGTCGTACATCCGCCTGTTGCACAGTGCAAGCGAAATCATCATCCAATGCACGTATGCGAAAAATCAATGGCACTCATGGGTAGAGAGACTTCATCCCATGTAATATCTCCATCACTTGCGTGGAGACTGTATATATCTTGGTAGTTGGTATTATTTTTGAATGGTGGGAGAGATTAGATTAATAAACTGGCAGGCATGTAAAACCTCCAATTAAAAATTGCATATCTTGGGTTTTATGCAACATCTAAATCTGTTCAATATGTTATCGCTTTATTAATTCTAACTCATTAACGTTATCACTCTATTAAAATAATAATGCTATAAGATTCCATTCAACATGTTCCAATAGGGAGAGGAACTTATTAACAGCATGGAACCCAACCCATCCACGTTAATCACGCACAGCAAGCAACTTATCGTAAAAAGCATGCAAGCGTTAGGAAGAGAATTACCACTAGGCTAAAAGCTAGTTCGATAGATTTCTGATTTTATAATAAATATGTGGTGAGCAAAACAACACTACTCTTAGATGTTCCTTGCACTTATATATGCAACTAATCCCTCTTGAGCATTCCAGAAAAATAACATAAAACCCACCATGTGAATGTCAATATCTGATCTGAAATGAAAACAACTTCGAAAAATGGATCGACCAGAAAGTGAATTTCCAATATTTGTTCCAATGAAAGCTTCAATTGCAGTTATTTCAAGCGGTCAATTTTCCTACAAGCTACGTCTGTTTTGGCAAATAACCAGCTCCACTTGTTCTGGCAAAGCTTCGGAAGAATACTCCTTTCGGGGATGGGAGCAGAGCTCCGCATAAGATACAGAGGATCGCCACAGCAAAAATACAAGTAACGAGTTTCGCGTACCTAACCCTTCACCGTAGAATTACAGGTTATGTTGGCGGTTTCTAAAGTATACACCTTTCTAAGAACCTTGAGGTAGAATGGCCAAGATGCACTACTTTCATTAATAGGTCCTTGGCCAAAAGGCTGTTGCTCTACAAACTCCTGTATACTTTCAGCTGCAGCCAACCCTTCCAGATAGACCCGAATATCACCTCCAGGACCTGCCATACATTACGGTCATGTTTATTTATCATTTGCCTCTAACCCGTTGAAAAGGACGACATTTGATACCATTCAAACAACCAAAACAAAGCAACCTCAGTGCAAAGAAAATTCTTAGTAAGCAAAAAATGTGAAGGTTCTCGTCTCTGGTAACGTACAACTCTATCTCCTATACACTGGAGGTGGCTGACAAGTCAATTTGTATATACTTCTGAAGAACTCTAACATTCTCTTTTTTTTAGTATAGTTTTTGGAGAACTTGTTTTTGCTCAGATACCCACAATCAAATGAACCAGAGGATTCATACTAAAGAAGATGAACTGGGAAAATTCCACAAGTGTATCCCCTATCAACGTTTCTCAAAATTTCATCATTTGCAAACTTTAAAAGAAAGATATAAAGCAGTAAGGAACATATTTTATTACCTAATGAAGTGTCGCTCCCTCGCTGGAACGTGAATGGATACGGAAACACTGAAGTATGTGCCTATGAGACGAGAGTTCAATACAAAACCAAAATTTAGAATTACTTAAATAAGTATCTAAAAGAAGAGAACAGATGAATTAACCCGAAGCTTACAGGATTAAGCAAGGCTTTGTAGGGAGAATCATCCAACAACACTGTGTTTGATTCATTATATTCACCCTTCTCCCATGGAAGACTAGGGTCCTGTTTTTCCCATACTCTCCTCAGCTCCTTAAAAACCAAGGTCTTATGCTTATTTTCTAGAGTCCTGAACCCTGTTGCAGTGCAGTGGGATAGATCCTGCAACGCCAGCACAAAATCCATCAAGATGGCCACAGCTCGGATGCAAGGAAATCAATGTTTGAGCTATTTTATGGTTGCAGGAGCCCCAGTTGGTACGAAAAGGAATCTATCTACTGATAATTTGATTCTCTGTCACTACAGTTATTAGCCGAGAAAAAATGACTTCTTACTCGTCTTGACATTATAAAGAAATAATGAATGCACAGTAAAAATATTTAGACAACGATTTGCATGCCATACGAATCATTAAGATTCTTTAGTTTAATTCATTGCAAGATCATCCCAAACAGTAATTGAGGATAAGAGCAAGCAATAAAGGTTGAATTGAGAATGTTATTGCAATTTCTACACAGAAATGTTAGATGATGCACAAAACGAACAGGGATATAAGCGCTTACCCAACAAAACAGCAACTTGTGCTTCATATCACCCATCAGATAATCAATCACTTTTTCGACAATTCTCCTTCAACAAATTAATAGGTATTGCTGTCACTAACTATTCCTAAAACTAATGGATAACAAACCAAGATGTTGCTAAAGTAAAGAGAGGCAGAAACAAAAATAAAAGGTCTGAAATTTAAAATAAAAGAATAATTCAATACAAGCGAAATAAAAGAAAGAAATGATAACAAACTATAGGTTACTTGGATCTTGAAGACCACACACCCACTTCGAAACGCTCAAAGCAGAACTTAAGAAAATCAAGATAGAAGGGCCTCTTGAAAACTGGAAAAAGAAAGTAATGACGCAATTAAAGATGAAGAACAATAAAACATTAGAGTTTATAAGTGAAACAATAATACAGAAAGTTTCTTACTTGCTCGCCGTTGAATTCGTATGTCAGATGCAAGTCCCTTCGGAGGAGGAGAGACTATATCCGCAAGTAGTCCATTTATATCAAGAATAAGAAGCTTTTTCTCTGTCTCGCAAACAGGTGTTCTTACAATTGAGATATTTGAAATCCCTGATCTGTTGTCCTCTTCATTCATGGTTTTAACACCTCCTGATGAAATAACTACAACGTCATCACTTCTTTCATCAGATAGACTTAAAGTTGACAATCTATGCAAATGATTAGCATCACTTTGACCATATTCCCGAGGCAGGTTCTCAGCTAGACCTGTATCTTGCAGTAAATTTGGCTTCTTCATCCTACGTCTCCTTCTTCTTTTCTTTTTCAACACTTGATTTGACCGCACACGATTTTTGGTTGTTTCTGCACCTGTCTCCATAATTCTAACAATGGAAGGCCGAGGTGCTGCATTCACTAAGAGATTAACTTGGACTTCACCCTTGGGCATTGTAAAGGAACTACTACTCTTGATCATAAGCTATTATCCTTCGAATGACCGCTTTCTACTATCCGTCTAACAAGGTCAGTTTCCCCACGTTCTACAGAAGCCTCAATCATCCCCCTTCTCTACTTCCCTGCAAGTTGTGGGCAGTTTGGAAACAATGATCTTTTCAACAAGACGGAAAAAATAGCCTTTCTCAATAATTATTTACACACAAGTGCACTACTTTATGAAACATTATATGCACCACATGATCCACAGAAACTATTCCATATACCCGTGGCTGTATCACTACTAATTTCCACTTCCTTTGCAAGTAGTCACACACAGCCGAACCCCGTTAAATTCTCTTCTCTCATTCTTGCTTTACTGTTTTATTCACTAGTTCAAGTTAGTACTTTGTTGGGTCTAATAAGTCATTACGAAACAAAAGGATTAGCTCAAGCGTCGTTCAACAGAACTTGCGAAAGACACCACCTTCTGAAAGAAAATTCAAAACTACATATGAAGTGCAAGAAACAAAATCATCCGAGATTGCAACTTAATTGAAGAATCACATCAGCACGATAAAGGGCAACCCCAAGCCAACAAGGCTCCTCGCAAACGGATTGGGGGAACGTCTATCGTACGCAACCTTAACCTGGCTTTGCAAAGAGGCTGTTTCCATGACTCAAATCCATGACCTTTCGGTCACAAAGGAGCAACCTTTCCATTGAGACAAAGCTCGCCCTCAATGAGCTAGTTAATATGTAAGCTAATGTTGACCGTATTTTTAGAGAATAATAAATAAATAAATAATATTCTGCTTCTCTACAAGCTGCAACAAGAAACTCACCTACCATCTATTTAGAATTGCAAACTTTAAATTTTACTCCCCATGTAACAAATAGAATACTAAACGAACCCACCAAACCAATTACCAAGTGAATTATTCGAACATTTTAGTTTTTACAAGTTGGTATTTTTCCTACATTATTTTCTGGGGAAACAAACAGATTTCATCCAAACATCCAACAGATATCAAAACTTTGGAACACAGCAAATCGAAATGTCAAAGGTATTCCTACTACGTGTAAAATACTATATGAATTCATGTTGCATGTATAAATTCTCAAATTTGAGAGAGAGAGAGAGAGAGAGAGAGAGAGAGAGAGAGAGAGAGAGAGAGAGAGAGAGATTTGACCTTTGGTATCCCGCATCGCTGCGGAGGAAGCTGACCTCTGAGTTTAGAGCGGGAGAGGGAGGGAGAGGGAGAGGAAGAGGAGGAGGTGGGGGCGGATTTATCGGATTTTTAGATCTCAAGGACAACTAATGACCACGTTTGAGCAATCAATTAAGACCAACCCACAACCTCAATTGTTAGGTCTTAGCCCCCGACCAGTAGGCCCACTTGCTGCTGCTATCTATGTAAGATCCAGGCCTATGATGCCCATGGCTCAATCATTGGGTTGCAAGCTTAGCCCAATAAGGCATTGGATTGGCAAACTTTCTTAGGGGTTGTAGCCTTGTATGGTTGACGGTTTGTTACGGTTTGTTCTGGTGAGCGTAAGATTCTTAACCGTTGATGCATGTGGATAGAATATCTGTACCTTTGGACATAGTATGAATAGCATGCAAATTTCACCTTTCCTTCACTTGTAAAACCCTAAACATATGTTACGACCATTCTTTACTCACATTAGTAATTTTCAACTAGCATTTCCACATGCATCAACGGCTAAGAATCATTCATGCATCACTAACTTTAGCATTCTTTTTTAAAACGTCACCCCCATATCTAAATACATGTGAGTCTCATAATCATAGACGCCTAACATTTTGCCAACTAGAGCCCCCCACACCCCCGCGAACTATGATAATATGATTGATACCTCAAGATCAAAACTTTTTCTTCGAGTGACTTGCCGATCCGAGAAATCTTGGACCACAAGTCAAACAAATGCCAATAAGGTGTGGAAAGTATACAAACAAAAGGCAAACAAATCTCCTAGTAAGTTTAGAAATGTTCTGTCTAGTACTTCTAGTGTTCTTTACTTCAAATGATCAGCTCGTTTTCATGTGCTCAAATCTTTTAAAGCCTGGTCGTGGCCAATTGGGTCTTTGCCACGTGTAGCTTTGCACGAAGGTTAATTGGATCATGTGCTTATCATGCATGCCATGATTATATAATCACAAGCTTTTATATTAGATAATTGTTGAGCCTGCATCTGCTGACTGAAAGCTATAGGTTGTAGCTTCCATCTAACATATGCTTTTGCTATGATGCCTTTGTGCATTTTTCTCTCCAGTTGCAGAATCCCCAATGGAACCAGAAGCTTAAGTGGTCCTAAATTTATATGAGTTGTGGACAAATTTACCCATTAATTCTCAGGTTTCCACATGACGGAGTGAAACCATATACACATATATGCATATATATGAATAGCATTGGAATGAGTTGAGTACTGGACAGGGATGACTGTGATATATATGGCTTGGTTTTGGATCGTGTATCAGAAGAGCGAAATTCTCTCTTGCAGCTATTTATTTATAGTTTTTGTAGGGTCGCTCGGCCAAAATGTTTGTCTTGTATTAAAAAAAAGATCCAACATCTGGGTTCAGGAGTCTTATTGGTGGACCAAACGGTCCAAACACCAGCCAAGATTTATTTGAATGATATTGATTTTATAGGAAGTACTTTTGCTCTATAGCTGTTTTCGCTATAAACACGTTGAAGTTTTTACTATTACCTAAGTTTTTTTTTAAAAAAAAAAAAACACTTAGAAGTGCTTCTTAAAAAACAACTTCAAAAACCTAGAAACTCTTTCAAGTATTCTATCAAACGTATTTTGTTAAAAGCATTTTGGGTTGGTAGAAATTTAACATAAACAGTCTCAACATGTCCAAATGATGTAATATACCGATCAAACTTACTCATCATCGCATTTCTCCCTGCAAAACATTGTCTGTTAGATAAGAAATCACATTACTTTTCCCACTCTCATTTTCCATTGTAATGTATTTTTTATGTAGCTAACCTATGAAACTTGTAACACCCCGTCTCAAATAATTTATTTCGGGTTTAATATAGGTGATTGGCCCAATTCAACATTCTCGTTTACTTTACTAGCTTTAAACACAATTCTTTAATTAAAAACCTTAATTCCACCTATACTAAATACTTATAATTTCTTCTCATTCCAAAAGTACAATTTTATTCTCATTTTATCACCCTGCTTTATCCTAGATCAACTTCCATCAGAATCATGGTTAATTTATTACCCTGAATCACATTTCATCACTTCAAACAATTTAATTCTTACAAAACTATCCATGTTTTTAATTACAAACATACAATTAAACTTATTAATTCCAAATTTCTTATATCAAAACAACTTCTCAACAAAAGATTTACTCTCGAATATTTAAGGCTACATCTAACACTGTTAGACTGTTTACGTACTCTTGTACGGGATCAAGCCTTTCGTAGTTCACATTTCATTCAATTCTCCAATTTCTTTTATTCAAATATTCTAGTATCGGCCAAACCAATTTTAGATTTCACAATCAAACCACATCAAATCATTATCAATTATGGATTCAGAACATCAAAATTTACATGAAAAAGGCAGTGTCGGCCCACTGGTCACGTGCCGCCGCGAGTGGTGGTTGGCCGCCTCGAATCGCCGAAAAATATCAACTATTTATAAAAATTATCAAATTTTACAAGGATGAAGATCTCAATGACTGAAGCAAGTTTCATACCTGTGGCCAAGTCCAATTTGGCTAGGAAACACCTCAAATTGACCACGAACCGCCTGAAACCCTTATTTTTTGGTGTTCTTGATTCGACTCCAAAACAATTCCGACGCCCAACCAATGAATGGGCTTTGTTTCAGGCCTCAAGGGGAGTCTAACGGTGGTAGAAATTGGATGGAATAATTTCAAAATTTGGGGAATCTTGAGCAAGAGTTGCCGCACCACCCATGTGTTTTTCCTAACTTCAAGGCCAAATCTCTTATTTTTTGGGTGTAATAGGAAGAGGGAACGATTGGGTTCAAAGTAAGGATCAATTTGGCACCATTCCCGTCGTCAACGGTGACTGAAATTGGAAGATCTGGCCAGGTCGGGTCGAGAATGTAACCGAGTCGAAGAGGGGTACAGGTTCCTCTCATTCTCCCCTCTCTCATTTCCACTCCTTGCTCTTTCCCCCTATTGGCCATCCTTTTTTCTCCTTTCCCTCATTTTTCTCTTTTCTCTTTTCCCCTTTTCATCACAGCCACACACGTGGTATCATCCCATGGCTCTAGATTTTCTGGAGCCTTCCAAATTTATGTAAAATGCCTATTCTGTCCTCCATTGCAATCGTTAATAACTTCTTAGTTATAGCTCCGTTTCACGAACTGTTTGCGCCTACGCGTTCGTGAGATCGAGCTCTATTCAAAAATATAAATTGTAAACTTGAATGGTCTATGAATTTTAAATAATTAATTCACAAACTTTAAACCTCATAACTAGTTTAATTTCAAACTAAAATCAAATGAATTAATATAATTTCTCTAAAAATAACATAAAATCTCAATAATACCAACACATAAATTATAATAATTTCCGGAGACAAAACTTTAAAAGTTCTCAATTAAATTCTTCATAAACATAAATCGATTTATTTTTCGATTTTCTCCCACATATTCAAAATTATGAATATATAATTCATATATTTAAATTTTTAGGGTTTACATTCACCCCCCGTTAAAATAAATCTCGTCCTCGAGATTTCAACTGTCGAGCTACGAGAAGGAACTAGAACTATTTTCACCATTTCTTTTATGGTGAATACAACTATAACCTCTGTCCACGACTTTATTCAAGTTGAAAATAAATAAATCAACAAAGAATTTATCGTGATTCCCACACATTTTCTCAGTTTTCCAACCACATTCTTTGGTAAGGTAAAATACCAAAACTTCTAGCCACAAACCTTGATAGAATAAATGTCGTAAATTCTAGTTGTAATCGTCAGTGGCTAAATAAATACCAGAACATCAAACCACATCAACCATTGGCTAGATAAATACTAGCATAATAACCATATCAAACCACATCTACCAATGCTTGAAATTAACATGCATTCAACCAATCAAGGCACGTGTTGAACTTGAGAATATGTTCATCTATTACATTTGAACTTAGGGCATCCAAAATTACACTACATGACATGCGTTTTTCTATTAACCATATGTGCAAATGATACGAAATATTTCTCTAACAAAAACCAAACAATGCACATGTAGGCACAATCATATTGATTAGAGCCAATGTTCTTCTTTCCGCATTCAAGTTTAAACCTTCATTCCCGTAATGTATATTTGATTAAAATGTCAAATATTCTTCATGTTGATAAGAAAATAAAAGGAAGTAAAAGAAGGCTAATGGGATTCCATGCAACCAAATTTGTCATACCACCACATGGGCATGTCAAGAGGCAACAAATTATGCAAAAAAATGGAGCATCATTGAATCTCTTTTAAACTAATAGCGGTCCAATTATTTTCTCTCACATTGACAAAATCAAATGTCAAATTTCAAGCCATGACTATCATGGCTAACAAAATATCAGAATTTCCCGCCATAATTCGTTAATGACAAACCAAACTAATCAAATTTGTAATTATAAACTTTTCCTGTCAATTCTTTTCATCAAACGGAAAGAAAAAAAGAAAAAAAAACTCAGTTGGCAAATCATTTATATTAAACAAACTCAAAATTTCATTCCATAATTTCATTCATGTCCACCCACCATTCTAATTATAATGGGCAAACCATAATGTAACAGTCCATCCCGAGAAATAATTATCATTGATGTGAATTGACGAAATTGCCCTTGAGCGTTGGGTGTGCATTTGTAATTTGAACTAAAGTATTGGCCCAATTGTGTTTATTCCTAAGTTTTTGGGACCAATTAGAAATTAGAAAATTGTTGTTTGTGATTGGTTAGTGGGATTGCATTTGGACCACTCACTTCCCTTCTCTCTCTTCTCTCATGCCCGTGTTCTCTCTATCTCTCAGACTCTCAGACTCTCTCTCTCTCTTCCATTTTGTATGGCAAACACCCAAAACCCTTTGAAACTTTATAGATCAAGGATTCTAATGCTACCATCGTGTTCGTGAGGACCATACGAGTTCAAAGGTACCAATTTTAGGTAAGGAAACCTTCGTTTTCACGTGAAAAATCCTATCCCGAGATTTGCACTGTTCATGCAAATTTTAATGCATGATTTTTAGGGAATTTCAAGCTTATAGGAAGTTTAAGGAGGTCCTTACGAAGCTCGGAGTGCTTCGTTGGAGGTTTTTGGAAGTCGGGTTGGCGAGATCGACAAGTTTCAATTTTTTGCTGGACTTTCGAGGCTTTTTCTGGCAAATTCCCTGCGAGTTGGGGGTCGTGGCAGGTATGGTTGTTTTAGTTTGATGAGATCTTCATAATGTAACTTGTTTCATGGAAAATAGTGCAAAAATGAAGAAGTTATAGCGTTTTAAAGTTTTACCCATAAACCAGCAAAGTCGCTAGCGACCGGCGACTCACCGGAGAAGAAGACAGAATATTCTTTTAGTTTTAACAGAATATTCTTAACGGCAGTAACAACGTCAGTTAGGTTTAGCGGAATATTCCGTGGAATATTTCAATGACGTTAGTGGATTCCGTCAGGATTCCCTGCGCGTGGGGCGCGTTTTGCCTTGCACAAGGCCTGAAAAATTATTCTAAAAATATGTGGGGGTTCGTGGAGTTGTGTAGGTCACGTTGGTATATTCAAATACCAAATTTGAGCAATGTATGAGAAGTTATTTCCAAATCTCGTTTATGTGCTTTAAATAATGTTATTTCAGTTACTTCTCATATAGGCGAGACCTATCCGGATGACGAGCGTAGCCAGGATAGGCGTGGGGGTTACAACCCGGCTACATATCAGTGAGTGGGCTTTTGGTTTTCCGTATATACCTATATACTTATTTTTTTTTTCCAGAAAATGAATTTGAATGATTATATGATTTGAAACGCCATGCAAAGTATCTGCCTATTTTATTATGCATTCATTGTTACATATATTTATCATTGGTGTTGTGGATGCACAGGTAAGTGTCAGGTAAGTTTATATACTCGTTATATTGAGAATGATGAGATGTGATGTGATGAGAGCTCATAAACCTACACATTGATATTAGTGCTCCCGCCCAGAGTTAGGGCACAGTTCTTCACGTGATGTTCACCTCCCGCACCGTATGCTCACCTTGGATCCAAGTTAGGTGCACAGTCCTCTCGTATAGACCACTATAAATGGGTTCGACTCATAGGTGACCCACGATTATTTGCACAGTCTTCACGTGATCATAACACCATATTTATTATATATTTAGTTATGTTGTGCAGACCACTAGAGGTGGTATTGATTTGTGTGCAGGATATATATATGATTGATTGAGATTGAGTATGAGCTATAGATTCAGCCGATGGCTGATTTGATACCTGACATTTGTACTTAGTCATTGAATTACGTTTGGTGTTCAGTGGTGATACTTTGGCATGGCATATATGTTTTCATGGCAGGATTTTGAGATATATATGTATATGAGTATAAAATTTATTTCTGGGAAACTATACAGGTTTTACGGAGAGGGGTTATAACTTTTGAGAAATGAATGGTTTTGAAAAGCTTTGTTTTTGCCCACTCACGCTTTTGTTTTTCGCCCCTCCAGGTTCTAGGTAGCTTTTGTCGTTGGTGGCTAATGAGGATTATCCGGAGATTCTGACAGAATTCACTCATTATGTAGGACACCCTTTGGTGTTATTTGAACTTATTACTTTCCTGCTTGACTGCACTTAGTTTATTTATACTCTAGTTATGTAAACACTATTAATTCTCGTACTAGCACGTTACCTTAGCTTGGACTGCTAGTCGTTTGGTTTTAATTCGTTTGTATTCCTCTTATTAATCTTGCTTCTACACTGTGCACATGGTTACGTCATGCTCACGTGATGGCCAACATGCCTTGATTTAGGTTAGGGTGTGTCAATAACCACAGTTTATAATTTCATTCCCATTCGATAAATTACCATATCTTCCAGAAATATTAAAATTTCCAACCATAATTATCATTGGCCATAAGATTTTAAAATTTCTAGCCATACTTATCATTGACAAAACAATGATTTCATCACTTTTTTCCTTTTCCCCCAAACAGTGGCTAGTAGGCTGGAAAAGATTGTAATATACTTGACCAATACAGTTTTTTTTTTCATTCTCGCAGCCTACACAAGGAGCTTAATTCATTCTCACAGCCGCCACAAGAAGCTTTTCTTCCGAAAACACTAGGTCTTTGTGCCCATTCAATTCTCACAACCCACACAAGGAGCTTAATTCATTCACAGCCCACACAAGGAGCTTAATTCATTCTTACAACTAACACAAGGAGCTTTTCTCCTGAAACACTAGGTATTTGTGCCCATTCAACCATTCCCTCACATTCCACGGGTCATTTTTGACACATCCCGACCCGAAGAAGGGGCGTGCTGGCCGTGACCTCCTAGGATTGCTCGTGAGTTCCCAGAAACAAAACCGTGAGGGCGTGGTCGGGGCCCAAAGCGGATAATATCGTGCTACGGTGGTAGAGCGGGCCCGGGAGGTGGCTGCGCCCGGGCCAGGATGTGACAATTTTGCCCAATTCACATTCACGGGCCTTTTTCACTCAATTCAATTTTCTCAATTGCTCGGGTATAATACGACTTTTCCACCTACTTGTCACCATTTCACAATCACCTTTAAATTCCAAATTTTCATAGTACATAACATAATATCAATCCAATTCCTTCATTTCATGATGATTCACAATATATATATATATATATATATATATATATATATAGATATATATATATATATATATATATATATATATATTCCACATAACCTCCTCATTACTCAAAGAACTTAGAGAATAATGCAATATCAATGCAAATAATAATTCCTACTATCGAAATTACATAACCTCATCATTTGCTCTGATACCATTTGTAACGCCCCGCCCCGAATAATTTATTTCTGGTCTAATATAGGTAATAGGCCCAATTCAACATTCTCGTTTACTTTACTGCCTTTAAACACAATTATTTAATTAAAACACTTAATTCCACCCATACTAAATACTTATAATTTCTCATTCCAATAGTACAATTTTATTCTCATTTTATTATCTTACAAAACTATCCATATTTTTAATTACCAAACATTCAATTAATATTATTAATTCCAAATTTCTTATATCAAAACAACTTCTCAACAAAAGATTTACTCTTGAATATTTAAGGTTACATCTAACACTGTTAGACTGCCTACGTATCCTTGTACAAGATCAAGCCTTTCGTAGTTCACATTTCATTCAATTCTCCAATTTCTTTTATTCACATATTCTAGTATCGGCCAAACCAATTTTAGATTTCACAATCAAACCACATCAAATGGTTATCAATTATGGATTCCGTACATCAAAATTTGCATGAAAAAGGCAACGTCGGCCAACTGGCCACGCGCCGCCGCGGGTGGCCGTTAGCGGCCTCGAATCGCCGGAAAATATCAACTATTTCTAAAATTTACCAAAATTTACAGCGATGTAGATCTCAATGAGTGGAGCAAGTTTTATACCTGCGGTTAAGTCCAATTTGGTCAGGAAACACTTCAAATTGGCCACGAACCGCCGGAAACCTTTGTTTTTTTGGTGTTCTTGATTCGTCTCCAAAACAACTCTGACGCCCCAACCAATGAATGACCTTTTGTTCTAGGCCTCAAGGGGAGTCTAATGGTGGTATTAATTGGATGGAATCATTTCAAAATTTGAGGAATCTCGAGCAAGAGCAGTCGCACCACCCGTGCGTTTTTCCAAATTTCAAGGCCAAATCTCTTATTTTTTGGGTGTAATAGGAAGAGAGAACGATTGGGTTTGAAGTAAGGATCAGTTTGGCACCCTTCCCATCGTCAACGGTGACCGGAATTGGAAGATTCGGCCGGGTCAAGTCAAGAATGTAACCGGGTCGAAGGGAGGTCCGGGTTCCCCTTCTTCTCCCATTTCTCATTTCCCTCCTTTTTTTCTCCTTTTCCTCCTTTCTCTCCTATCTCTCCTCCCCTTTTCATCACAGCCACACACGTGGTATCATCCCATGGCTCCAGATTTTCTGGAGCTTTCCAAATTTATGTAAAATGCCTATTGTGTCCTCCACTTCAATCGTTAATAACTTCTTCGTTATAACTCCGTTTCACGAACGGTTTGTACCTACGCGTTCGTGAGATTGAGCTCTATTTAAAAATATAAATTGTGACCTTGAATGGTCTACGGATTTTAAATAATTAATTCCTAAACTTTAAACCTCGTAACCAGTTTAATTTCAAACTAAACTCAAATGAATTAATATAATTTCTCGAAAAATAACATAAAATATCAATAATACCAACACGTAAATGATAATAATTTATGGAGACAGAACTTTAAAAGTTCTCAATTAAATTCTTCAAAACCACAATTGATTTATTTTTTATTTTTCCCACATATTCAAAATTATGAATATATAATTCATATATTTAAATTTTCAGGGTATTACAAACCTCATCCATATACTAATTAGGGACAACTAGATAAAACACCAATGAAGCCTTATTTATTAAGTATGGTCGATTGTATGAATTCTAGAATATCATTGCGCTCGGTTTTGAGTCTAAGTCTTTCGATCCGTTAAATCCAAGTACTTCATATCTTTTTTATAGTCTATTTCCAAGTCTTCTAAGGTCTTCATCTACCCATTTTTTCCTAAGCCTCCATCTCATAGATGCGTCTTCTAACTGGGGCATTTGTAGGTCTTCAGTTCACCAAAATCTTAGAACGCCACTACACTCATTTTTGCGCCAAATCTTCCATTATAACTTCGCATGTTAAGTTTTTCTTACACTGTTAAGCTTGGATAAAGGGAGAAAAAAAAGTGCATCTGATAGTCGACAATTAGCACTTTGTTTTTTAAGTCCAATTCTTATTATATAAAACAACTACATAAAGAAATTAATTAACCGGCTTGGCTGTGGAGGAGAGAGATGAAAGAGATGTGTGCAGTTGGTTGTTAAAGTGGAAAATTAATTAAAATATGTCCTGTGGAGGTTAGATAGGCATTGACATACGAAATCTGCAAACCACTACTTTCCACCACCCCCATGCATGCCTAGCTTAAAAAGAATAGAACTTTAACAGAAAATTTGCCATAATATTCTCTTTAACGAAAAAACATATTTTTCACTAAAAAATTAATTCTAATTCTATTTATTTTATCCTTTATTTTATTCATATTGTTAAAATTTAAAATTTTCAAACTATTTTTATTAATTTTCTTTAAAAAGAAACGTCGAGCAGTACTAGTACTACTGCCAGAAAATATACATAACAAAACTTAATGCTGGACCCAACAAACTTTATTTATGTGGCATAACCAAAGCAATCATGCTACTCATCTACCTACTGATCATAGAAAATAATACAACATTTTCAATTCTTTCTAAATACTTTAAACAAACCAGAAATTTAGATTAAGAAATAGTATTGCACTTTTTTGGGAAAATAGATCACTTTTACGTTAGATGCACTACTTATTGTTGTGATTTTGGTGTTTTTTTGTCAGACGATATGATATTTATACTTAAACAACTGGCAGTTAGTCACTTAGTCTATAATAGATCGCAACTTAATATCAAACTTATTAAAAATACACACATACATACACACACACACACACACACACATATATATATATATATATATATATATATATATATATATATATATTATGTGTATATCGTTCTAGCATCTATATGAGTCGAGACCTTCTCTTATCAAGTAGAGACCATGTTGATCATGCTCAAACTTGTAATCTTGATTAATTTGTTACGAATTTTGATGTGCTACATTGTGCCATTCCAAGTTAGGATCTTAGCTTTTCTATTGCTCATATAATGATACCAATCCTTTTCCAGCTAAAATTTTGTATATGAAGAATGAGTGCAACCTTTCCCTTGTTCTTTGGTTGTTGAGAATTTCCTTCTCACAAGGACACTCTTAATGATATATAGCTAAAGAAACCTAAAAAGTTCCCCTTGACAGTACTGGAAATTTGGCCAAAATTAAAAGTATTTGGTACTAGAATTGATTGAGTTGTCAATTTTTTTTTTGGTAACATAATGTCACATCCCGGCCCGGGCCCCCACCACAATCCGGGCTCGACTCTATCGTAGCACGATATTGTCTGCTTTGGGCCCCGAGTACACCCTCACGATTTTGTTTTTGGAAATTCACACGAGAACTTCCCAGTGGATCACCCATCATGAGATTGCTCTCGCGCGAACTCGCTTAACTTTGGAGTTCCTATGTAACCCGAAGCCAGTGAGCTCCCAAAAGGCCCCGTGCTAATTGGAGGTGGGCATGTACATATAAGGCTTACAGGATCCTCTCTCCTGGGCGATGTGGGATGTACAATCCACCTCTTTAGGGGCCCGACATCATCGCCGGCACACTTCCAGTCAGGGATTGACTTTGATATCAAATTGTCACATCCCGGCCCGGGCCTCCACCACAACCCGGGCTCGACTCCACCGTAGCACGATATTGTCCGCTTTAGACTCCGAGCACACCCTCACGGTTTTGTTTCTGGGAACTCAAACGAGAACTTCCCAATGGATCACCCATCACGGGATTGCTCTCGCGCAAACTCGCTTAACTTTGGAGTTCCTATGGAACCCGAAGCCAGTGAGCTCCCAAAAGGCCTTGTGCTATTTGAAGGTGGGCATGTACATATAAGGCTTACAGGATCCTCTCCCCTGGGCGATGTGAGATGTTACACATAAGGCGGTGGATCACCCAAAAACTAGCTCAAAGAGTTGTTACAAATAGTTCGAGTCCTAGGAACTCCTGTCATATCATCAAATAACCGACTTTCAATCCAATCAAGAAAATTCTCAAAATAATAGTACCTAAAATCCATATTATAGCTCCGATTCTTTGTGTTATAAGTTGAAAAAAGCTGTAATATTTGTGACACTCTTAGCATCTTTCCCTTCATTTTCCTTCATATTTTCATGACATTTGTGATATTGTTTTTATATGATTGACATTAAGTCCAACAGTTGTTACTTATGATAAATTTGATGTACGTATCCCATCTACCATTCAAGTTTGTTATAAAAATTAACCATACCTTTTTCTAAATGTGCATCGGGTTACTGAGTTTAGTTGGATCGTAATCGTACGTATCACTTGTTTGGTGGCTTCCTTGTGTACGAAATTTTTTGGGGCGGGATAATTATACCACCACATAATGTTATTATTATATGTACGTACATATTATAATGGAGGAATTAGGTTTTTATCCCTTTTTCTTTCATTGCATTGATTAAAGGGAGTTTTAACGAAACACTCCCGGTACTGTTCAATTTTAACGAAAAATCATATTTTTACCTTTACCTGGTACTATTCACTACACCTTTATTTGTCATTTTTCATTAAAACTAAAAATTTTTTGAACTTTTCGTTAGTTTTCCTTTGATTAAAACCTTATTTCTTTTTAATTTTTTATCAAGGTCCCTACATTTTAATGAATGTCATTATTTCAATTATATTTACATACCAACATAATCAAAATTTTATTTCTAAAATATATTCATTTAGTGTTAGAAACGTTGCATTTGGTATATTTATATTTATGGTAAAACTTTGTATTATATATTTCTATTTTTAGTTTGTACCATTTCTAATTTGCAAATTTTTTTAATTTGTACCAAATTTCTTTTTAGTTTTAATTTGTACCCATATATTAATTTCATTTGTGCACATATTTTTAAAAATTTTATTTATACTCATAATTTATTTATAATGTACCCATTTTTCTTTATAATGTACCACTTTGTTATATGTAAAATGTACCTTTTTTTGTGAATGTACCATTTTTATATGTAAAATGTACCCATTTTTTAATGTAAAATTTTCTTTTACTTTTTATTTATCATGTACACATATTTTATAATAAAATGTACCATTTTCAATTTTTTTTGAATACTATGGTACATTCGTTGGACATTTATTATTTCAAAGTCATATTGTTACCTGTTTTTATCTATTTATTCAATCAAAATTTTTGAGTATTTTCTTTTTTATTGTAACCGTTTTTAATTTATATGCCGTATAATATGAGATTTTAAATCCCATAAACATGTCAAGTAATTGATATCAAACATATACAAATACATATTAATCGTAATAATGAGGTGTACAAAGTCAAATGACCTTGATAAAAAAAAAAAAAGGAATACCATTAGGGTGCGTTTGTTGCACCGGACTGTCTCGGACTGGACTAACTTTAGAGACTAAGCTGTACTGGCTTAGACTAGACTAAGCTGGACTAGCTTAGTGAAGCGTTTGGTGCAGTGTCGGACTAATAAGCAGGATAATTAACAAACTCTAATATTATATTATTTAATTCATAATTATTAATCTTTTTTTTATCTTTTTTTTTATTCCTCTAATCCTTTCTTACCGCCCAATTCTCTCCCTCTTTTTCTCCATCTTTTTCTCCCTTGTCCGTTCCAATCTTTTCTTCAATTTGGTATTTTATATGAAAATTGGTTGTAAAAAGCATCTAGTCCAATGGCTTTCGAATGTGAGTGGTCGAGGAGCAAGGCGAGGAGGAGAAAGGAGGAGAAAGGGGACAGTCTTAGCTAGTCCCATGGTTTTTGAGGGGTTTCACTAAGACCAGCTAGTCCCTGATTTAGTCTAGGCTAGTGAGACTTAGTCTCATTAAACTTAGTCCCTGTCAGGAACAAACATGGGACTGGACTAACCCTTAGTCCAGTCCAGTCCAGTACCTTTTAGTGAGGGCAAACAAACGCCCCCTTAAGGTTTTAGTTAATGAATGTTAGTGGCTATGGGCCGAATACAAAGTCTCCCTATCATAATATCATAAGTAAAATAAACTGCACAGTTGATGTTTTATAGGAAATGATTTATGCACAACATTTTTTCTTTCTACATAAACACTCCTTTTATTTATGTTTACTTTTGTTCTTTGATTCTACTTTATTTTAGTTGATTTAAAAGCCAAAAACCAATAGAGGTGTGCATGCAAAGAAAAATGATATACATTTTTTCTATTTCATTGACATATAACTAATTAAGTAAATACACGTGTTATAATATGATTGAATCGATAACATCACAATATGAGTGAATTAGTAATACGATGTTGTATTGTGATAGTTAGAATGAAGGAGTTCAAATCTTCTACACCCATTTTTTGTGTAGTCTCTTTGTGGCATCTATCATTAATTGACACATGTTAATAAATTTAATTTTTGTTAACTTTGTTGTCATAAACTTAATACAAATTAATTAATAACAGAGAATACAGAAAAGTCACAAACAAAATGAGGGCTAACAATTTTAATGTCGGAATGAAGAATACATTTTGGGCATGGTAGTTGCTACTTGCTAGAAACTGACAAAGTATAAGTCCTAAGGAATTAACTGACTAATTGCTCACCGGAAATGCTGAAATTAGTCTCTTTCCCAAAACATCAACGTCAGGGACCTCCAACGCCGACACGACATAAAAAATCAAATCAAAGTTGTTATTCCTGGTTTCAAGTTTTATTACAAATTATAGTATCAAAATTTTATTTAAATGAGTGGGCCTTAGGTTAATGAAATCTCACAACTACAAATTGATTTGAGATACTCTCCGAACTTTACACTCTGGAGCTAACGAATTGAGAAATATGAACTGTACGATTTAAGTTGAATATAGTTCAAATTTTTTGGTTCATATGAGATGAGTCAATGAAATAAACTAATGAGAACATCATAATTTAAATGGAACAGTTCAGATTCTTGATTCATGATCAACAAAATGTAAGAATCGGAGAGAATATCAATCCCATAACTACAAACCCTAATTCATTAGTGAGGATGAGTACGGCTAACTAGGACAACTTTTATGTTTTGTTTTTTTTCTTGTCTGAGGGTATATTTCATCATCATTGAAGAAAAAAGAGGTCACAACAAAATTCCATTACAATGATTAATGGTGGGTACCTAAATAGTTATCCCTATGAACAACAACATACTATATTTAGTTGTTTCTCGCTGTTTTATTGATACACAATAATGGATTTGTTACCCATATCTGTACATAAATAAAATGCAAGTAAAGAAAGATTTAAATGAAAAAAAAAACCTATATTCCTATATATTTTTCTTCTAAATTTTTTAGTGCAGATTGATTATTCTAAAGCAGTAATAATAACATTTTTAGATATATTCATCATGTATAATTGCAATGGCAGAGCCAAGATTTCTTGTGAGGATAGGCCTCAAACAAGTATAGAAGAAGAAAAAACGAATAGTGGTTATAAAATTACTAATGCAAAACATCATAATATTTATCCAAATAATTAAGTAGTCAAAATTAACATATGCATAGATAATTTTATCTATCCATAGTAATCAAAATTATTTTTGACGAATTTCAATGAAACCGTTGCATAATGTCATCTATACTATTTAAAGAATTATTAAACTTAAAGAAGAGAATTACAAAAATCTTTGCAAACCCTAAAACTCAAGTAAGAGGTGGGATAGAATAAAAACAAATCTTTATTCAATAAATTTGGGATTTTGAATGTCTAAATATATGAAATTCAGTAAGAACATGTAAAAACTCTCCCCGTGCACAAGTGAAAGACGATTTTTTTTATAATTAAAACTGAATGATGGGTTTTAATTTAATGTTATTGATTTGTGAAAGGCTGGTCACACATCTCCTTTTGCCTTCCATACACCCTATCAATTTGCGACCGTCGGATTAAATGAATTGAAGATTGGAGGACATAAATTAACAAGAGTATATGAAAGATAAAAAAAGGGTATGCATATAGCACTACTCTTTGTGATAAATGACCATTTAAAATACATACTTATTTTTGGATGGGATCTATGAGATGAAAAATAGATAATGATTAAAATTGTTTTAGTTGTTCAAAAAAGCTACAAAGCAATAGAAATAGGTGTAGTATACTAATCTTATTTTTTAAATGAGGGTAGACCTAGGACTACTGTAATCCTTAACTGCCTTCGCCAGTGATAATATGTGCGTGGATGAACATTTCTCAAATGTAAATAAACTCAGAAGCTTAGAAAGTTTGAAATAACGAAATATACTATTATTAAATTTTTAAATTTCCCTTAATTTCTCTTCAAGTCACTGGCTCACATGTTACGGTGAGGTTGAGCATTGAGTTTGATTTGAATGAGGTGTGATCCACCTCCTATTTAAAAAAAAAACATAAGTTAAGCTAGTTGGTTAAAATTGTGAGTAAGTTCACCTTTGCATTTGCACTCAAATTTAAACCTATTTACATAGTAATTTAGAGAATTAATTTGTAAAAAAAAGGGTGAGTCAATAAGTTGACTGATTGAGAATAAAATGCTATCTTAATCACCATGCGATAAAAATGTACGAGACTCGGCCCAAAAGAGGAAAATCCAAAGTTTGAAGTTTTTTTTTTTTTTTTATTTTTTATTTTTTTTATTTTTGAACAAACTATAGTAACTTCACAGTTGACGTAGTCTCATAATGAGTTAACAATAATGTGGTTCAAATTTGTTTTTGGCGAGCATCGAATCTAAGACTTTTCACTAGACCGTAATACTATGTGACAGTTATGAAGTTGTTGACCATGAGAAATGCTAAGAATACTGTTTAAAGAAACTCCATACAACCTCACAATTTAACATTATTTTTCGTACAAATATTATAAAATATTGTAGAAAAAATATGTGACTAAAGAGACCGAGTCTCATGACTGAACCATATTAGTCCACACACTCTCTATTAGTCTATAAATACATATTTAAACCTCCCCAAGCATCGACCAACCCAATCAGCCCACCTTCTCAACTCACCCTTCTGCCATTTGCCACCACTCTCTCAGCTCGTCAGTCATCACCCTTCTGCCATTTCTCAATTGTAAATAAACTCAGAAGCTTAGAAAGTTTGAAATAACAAAAGATACTACTATTAAAATTTTAAATTTTCCTTAATTTATCTTCAAGTTATTGACTCACATGTTACGGTGAGGTTGAGCATTGAGTTGGATTTGATTGAATGAGGTGTGATCCACCTCCTACTTTCTAAAAAAACGCGAGTTAAGCTAGTTGGTTAAAATTGTGAACAAGTTTACTTTTTCATTTGTACTCAAATTTAAACCTATTTACATAGTAATTTAGAGAATTAGTTTGAAGAAAAGAAAAAAAAGTGAGTCAATAAGTTGACTATTTCGGTATAAAATGCCATCTTAATCACCAAGCAATAAAAAAAAATGTACGAGACACGGCCCAAAAGATGAAAATCCAGTTATGAAGAAATTTTTTTTTCCTATAGTATTTTCACTAAAGAGAGATTGGCGTAGTCTCATAATGAGTTAACAATAATATGGTTTAAATTTGTTTTTGACGAGCATCGAACTTAAGAATTCACTATAGCGCAGTACTAAGTGGCAGTTATGAAGTGACAATGAGAAATGCTAAGGCTACTGTTTAAAGAAATCCTCTACAACCTCACAATTTAACATTATTTTTCGTATAAATATTATAAAATATTATAGAAAAAATATGCGACGACGACGGAGACTGAGTCTCGTGACTGAACCATAATATTCCACACCCTCTCTATTAGTCTATAAATACATATTTAAACCTCCTCAGGCATCGACCAACCCAATCAGCCCACCTTCTCAACTCACCCTTCTGCCATTTGCCACCACTCTATCAGCTCATCAGTCATCACCCTCCTCTTCGCCTCCTTTTAACCTCTCCCTCTCTCTCTCTCTATCTCTCCCCCCTCACAGTCTCCCCCTGCATGCTTTACCAATCCCAATGGGCAACCTCTGCGCCATCCTAGCACCCAAACCCGCCAAGCGAAAGCCCATAAAGCGCCTACCCAACTCGCCGGCGCAACCCAATTCCAGCAACCGCTGGACCCGCGTCCGATCCTTTCGGAAAGAGAAGCTCGACGATGCTCTAATCCAGGAACAAGCTCTCGCCGCAGCAATTCTGTTCCAGCAGCACCAGCAGAACGTCTCTCTGCCCTTTGATCGCTCCGCCTCCCTTCGCTACCCCAATTCCACCTCCAAGAAGGGCAGCAACGCCCTGCCCCGCAGCTCCAGCTCCCGCGCTAGGTCCCTCACCGACCCCCTCCTCCAGCCCCACCAGCTTGTTAATCAGGTTAGTGTTAATGACTTTTGATTAAATTTTGTTAATTTGGATTAAATTTTGTTAAATTTTGGGTTAATTTTTGGATTAATTTTGTTAATTTTTGGATTACATGCACAAACTGACAAATACATGCATATTTATATCTATACACGTGTATACCTCTGTTTTTGCGTACGTATTTGTGTACCTTAAAGATGTTCGATTTCTTGTTTTAATTAAATTCCATATGTTGCAATTTGTTTTATATTTTTGGATGAATTAACTTGCATTTCAAGTTACGTCAATGTTTATACCGAATGACGAGAAGTGGCGGGTTTAAACTATCATGATCATGTAAATAATGGCGCAGAGAATCGACGTGATGTTTCTGATGTTGTTGTATGGAACTCCTTTGTTTGTGTTTGTTCGAAGACGGTTTGTTTTCACTGATTTGATTAAGTTTTGTCTAGTTTTCACAATGACGTGTTCGATTGTTGCCGTTGTTGAATTTCTCTTGGCTCTCAACAAATTTTGTTTTTTGATAGGATGTTAAACTTGATGATCTAGAAACCAACCATTTTGTCCTCGTACATGGAGGTGGCTTTGGTGCTTGGTGTTGGTATAAAACCATTGCACTTCTGGAGGAGGGTGGTTTTAAAGTTACTGCCGTAGACTTGACCGGCTCTGGTATTCATTCATCTGATACAAACACCGTTACAAGTCTTTCACAATACGTGAAGCCTCTTTCTGATTTTCTCGAAAAACTTCCGGAGGGGAAGAAGGTATATTCAATTGCTTTCCAATTACTTTTCCCCATCCCTAATCTTATCTATGCTGCTGTTTTAGCTTGAATTTCGTTCCATGGTTATCTTAACACTAGTTCACTGCCAAACTTCACTTACAATTGGTAAAAATTGAGATTTCACTACTTTAACTTTGAAAGGTGCTCACTTTGTTGGTAATTTTATATGCCGCATGTATAGCTTTCAAGAACTATGGGATATCAAGTTTGTGACTTTGCACTCCTTTCAGACTCTATAACTTAGCTCGTTTAGCAATGTTCGTATAAACAAAACTAAAACAGTTATGTCTGAAAAACATGTACTTGCTCTAAAGTCACGCTAAAAAATATGAGCTATATTTATTGTTTGGTACTTAGACTAGTATGCGTCTTCGGTATATAACTTCTTCTCTGTTTCTATTCTTTTGTTTGCTGTATTATGCAGGTAATATTGGTGGGTCATGATTTCGGTGGTGCATGTGTATCATATGCAACGGAGTTGTTTCCGGATAAAGTCGCAAAGGCCATTTTTATTGCTGCAGCAATGTTAAAGAATGGACAAAGTACTCTCGAAATGTTCTCCCAACAGGTTTTCCCTCGGACTTTTTTATCTTCGAATTCATAAATCTATAATTTCCCTCAGGTGAAAGGAATTCAAAATCTGAAATTTGATGTTAGATTTCGTATCCCTTGGAACCTTAATACGTGTAGATGGATTTGTTTAATATTTATTCTCTGAATCTACTTAAAAGAACCCATTTTTCTTCTGTGCTTGATTTGCTATAGCATTTTGCCTCGCGTACTGTCATGATGTATTATGGAATAGTTATGATTACACACGAGTATCGTAATTCTGAACTGAACGACCTGTATAAGCTTTATATGAATTGTTTGAGTGACTAATGCTTAGAATTATTGCAGGCAAGTTCAGATGATCTTATGCGACAAGCTCAAGTATTTTTGTACGCAAATGGGAGTGATCGGCCTCCAACTGCTATTGATCTTGATAAATCCTTGTTGAAGGATTTGTTATTTAACCAAAGTCCTGCCAAGGTAATGCCTCACTTCTTTAAATGTACCAAACTCCCCACGAAAAACATCCAAGTGGTTGTCCATTTTTCCCTATCAGTTTCGCTAATTTCTTTTACTTCTGTTGCTCTAGGATGTCGCATTGGCATCCGTCTCTATGAGGCCAATTCCATTTGCCCCGGTTCTGGAGAAGCTCTCATTATCCGACTTGAAATATGGTTCGGTGAGGCGGTTCTATATAGAAACATCTGAAGACAATGCCATACCCATTACAGTCCAGGAGAGCATGGTAAAAGAAAGCCCTCCGGAACAGGTCCTTCGCTTGAAAGGCGCTGATCACTCGCCCTTTTTCTCAAAGCTTCAAGCCCTGCACAAGTTATTGGTGGAGATTTCAAAGATCTCTACATAGAAACACCACCTTTTTCCGGCTGGGTGTCGTCTATAAAACTGTTCTTTCTTGATCTCGGCTGGCATATGATTGAAATGCCGCCGGAATCATCCGTAATTTATTCAGTTCCATTAGATAGGATCTCGAGTATGCATGTAAATGAACATAGCTATAGGATAAAAGTTGTGTGTTTGTTCGTTTTATGAGACATGTTCACAACAAGATGCTGAGCTCGTTCGGAAGTGCGTTTAAAATTGTTGAAAGCGCTTTTAGCGTTTGAACCAATCCTTAGTAAAAATACAAGTGAATCTTGAAAAAGTATTTAAAGTGCTTAGAATACAAAACCATTTTTGCTAAAAGCAGTTTCAGTCATTTTAAAAGCACTTTCAGATGAGTTTGTATTTTTGAGGTAATTTTTCCGATCAAATGCAATTTCGTCACTGTGTTCAGAAGTTTGTTTTAGTAGGACTCAAATGACGTTTAGACTTTTTAACTTTGAGTAAACATACAAAAATGAAACATGTCACACCAAACCTTTGCGCACAATTCATTGTAAAATTTCCAGATTGCAACCATCGGGGATATATTTTATTTTTCTCTCATCACGTGAGTTATAGTCAGTTGGACGAGTTGCCACCTCAACAACGTGGGTGCGCAACTGTGAATCGTTGATCCCAAATGAAGCCACGTGCGGAGTTGAACCATATCGCCAGCTCAGAAATTGACCATGTCTCTGGTTAGAAAAACCAAATCTAAACACGAACAAACCTCTCGTTGCTTTTGCAGGGCTCAAAAATTCAGGCCTCAAGAGCAAGAGGAAGCAAAAACAACGTACGTTAATTTTCCATTATTTTTGTTTTGTATCTGTGCAAAATTCAGATCACTTACCATGCTTTCTTTGCCATGATCTGATTGTTTGTTTCTGTTTATCCAATTTAATGTTAATTATCACCCCTTTTCTCTGGTAATATATGCCAATGCCTCGTGCACATGAGGTGGTACATTTTCTTCTAGGGCTACGGTTTTGTTCTTCCTCGTTTAGCCTCTGCACTTCTCCTGCAATTGCATAAAAAGTTTTACAATATTCAATTTAGAGTGCATATGGCTAAATCACTATCTTGTAATATGCTTGTAATGCGTCGATAATCTGTTGTTGTATGGACCAATTTTGCGTTCATCGGTATCTTTTAGGCGGGTTTTGCTTACTTTATCACGATAAAAATCGTACAATACCCACTTTAATTATCAAATATAGGTTGTCTTGTGATCAAAGTCTAAACTTTCAAGTGCAAATGTTGCCATCCTTTGAAATAACATGTTTGGTTTGGGACATGTTGCTGGAAATAGGAAAAGAAAATATGGGGCGTGGAGTCAGCTGTGGTGGTGGAAAAAGCTCTTTGGGGTATTTGTTTGGAGGTGGAGAGACTGCCACTGCTAACAAAACCGCAAAAACTACTAACAGCACACCACCTCCACCCCAGAATGCTAGCCCAGCTCCTGCTCCAGCTCCAGCTCCTGCTTCGTCACCGAGCCGTAAGCAGCTTCCAGCCGGAATTCACAGCAAGCCTACGAACAATTACCTCCGAGTTGATGGCCAGAACTGCGGAAATTTCATCACGGTGCGTAATCTTTTAATTAGTCTACTTGTTTCGTAGGCTTATGGTTATAACTATGTAGACTTATGGTTATAACTCTGTCTTTGTCGCATAACCATGTCGTGCAAGTGTAGTCCGGCTATGACACATGCGTCTGTTCTGTAACTGTGGACAGATTATTGATAGCATGTTGGTATCGTTGTAGCAAAAACAATGTACTACCATGTTATCGTAGATTATTTAAAACACAGATACAATATTTGATGGTGCATTCATTCTTTATCAAATGAGGATCTTTTTTTGTTGATGACGGGTTCTGTATGTGGATGCAGGATCGTCCATCGACCAAGGTTCACGCCGCTCCCGGAGGCGGATCATCCCTTGGCTACTTGTTTGGTGGTGGGAGTGGGAACTGAAACTTGCTTAGAAAGAAATCATCACATCAGCAGCTGAATCACAGCACTGATAGAATACACAATTATATACATATATGTATGTATAATTCATAAATATGAATACCTACATGCTCCAAATATGGCATGTTTGCAAATGTAATGTTGTATGATGGATGGAAATTTGGCTACTAAATCCAAATGCAAGCGCATAATGCACTGGTTCTACAGTTCTCTGTCATTTGGCCTTTACTATACTCTCTATTCTATCCATTCACCGAATCAGACTCGTTTGAAATTGCTTTTAAAAGTGTTAAAGATGTTTTCTGACGATTAAAAGTGTTTTCAACAGTGTTTGATTAAAAAAAAAGTTAAAAAATGGTTCAGGATTTGTAGTGCTTCGTAAAATGCATGTTCGTTGAGAGCGTCGTCAAAAAATGATTGGTACGCATAGTTGCAATCCATATGAACATATAATTCGAGGCTCAATCGGAATTTGGGATTAAAACTCAATCCAGCTCAATCAAAGTCCTCCTACTGCTAAAATTTCTAGAAATAAAGTATAGAGCCTGCTTTTACTCAACTCCCCTAACCCAAGTACGTAAAATAACCACGATTAGCTAATTTGACACATGTCATGATTTTGGAGTAGGGGCGGTAACCGTCGCTTTGGGTTAGGGAGGTGGAGTAAAAACGGACTCTAAAGTATAGTATTATTTAGGTTGAAAACAATAATTAACTATTGATATATGACAAATAAGCAAATTATATTGATTTTTTACTAATTTTTTTTAAATTTAAATAAAATAACAACTCCGAATATAAACGAAACTTATAGCCAAATATGATAGCGTACACTTGTAACTAAGCAGAATATTAAAGCAATTGATGAGTGATGGAGCCTTGGTCAAGTGAGGCATTATTGGTTGAAATCTATTTCATACTCTTGGGAAGTTACTTTAAGCACGCCTAAGCCTCTTGAGTTAGTAAGATAAGGCTTTTTAGCCAAAATGGTCTTTGAGATTGAAAATCAATAGAAATGTTCCTTGAAATTGTTCACCATCAATTATTTTGGTCCTTCTGTTAAGTGTCTGGGAGCTCTTGGCCGAAAGTTTAGGCAATTTTCAAAGCTTTGTAACTCAATCGTTTCTTAACTAAATTCGACTCATAATATATCAAAATAAAGATAGGAAAGTATATAACAAGATTATACTTATTTGGAAGCCCAATAGTTGCCGGAGATAGCCGAAAAATAACTTGAAATGTAATTGGTCCACGGGAAAACTGGAAAACTCGCCAAAAACTGGGTAAACTTTAAATATTTATAACTTCTTCCATACTCAACAAATCGAGTGATTTAAAAACAAAAATTATACTTCTCGATGAGACAAAGAGAATGGTGCCTTTCTCGATGGCTAAATCGCCGTAGTTTGGCCAGAAAACAGCTCGAAAATGGCAGTTTTGGTCTCAAATTAGTCACTTTTGAGCCTTTTTCGGTCAAAACATGGAGAATTAGCCATCGAGAAATATATCATTCTCTTCGTCTCGTTGAGAAGTATGATTTTAAGTTTTGAATCACTCGATTTCGTTGAGTATTGAAGAAATTATGAACGTTTAAAGTTTACCCAATTTTCATCGAGTTTTCCAGTTTTCTCGCAAACCAGTCACATTTCAGTTTATTTTCTGGCCATCTCTGGCAACCATTGGGCTTCCAAATAGGTAGAATCTTGTTCTACACTTTTCTATCTTCATTTTGATATATTATGAGTTGAATTTGGTTAAGAAATGATTGAGTTTCGAAGCTTTAAAAATTGTCTAAACTTCCGGCTAAGAACTCTGGGACACTTAACGGAGTTTTTAACGGAATGACCAAAGTAATGGACAGTAGACAATCTCATGGACTATTTTTATTGATTTTCAATCTCAAAAATTAAAATGATGTGTTATGCAAATCTCAAATATCATTTTGGATAAAAAGCTACAAGATAAAGAGGGGTAGCATATAAACGAAACTTATAGACGATAATAGCCATCTATAATCGCACACGAAACTTGTAGACGATAGATAGCTTAAGCCTCGGCTTAGGGTTTTCGTCTCTCTCTCTCTCTCTCTCTCTCTCTCTCTCTCTCTCTCTGCTTTGTCACTGCTGCAAAACAACAACCAAATTGCAGCTGCGGAGAGCTCCAACAATGACGACTGTGGTGCAAACCTCCGAGGAAGATCCCGCTCTCGCCGTCGTCCGATTCACCTCCGAGCTCGCCTGGGCCGACGCCGGCCACGAGGTACTCTTCTCTCTCCTCTCTCAATTTCCCCCTCCATGTTTTCTCTGCGCATTTAGGTCAAGATATGATTGTGTTTTAGTTTATTCTATATTCAATTCGGTGGTTGGATGCTTTCCGCTCAGTTTTTTGGATCGAGTCATTGAACTGAATTTTAGGGTTCATTAGTGTTAATCTGTGATTAGATACTGGATTTGTTTTCTTAAATTTTATTTCTTTACTGCGTATTACATGATGAATCTCTAAACAGCCTAAGCCTAAACTCAGTTTTAACTATAATGCTTTCAACTCCGAAACTTTGGTTTGCCGAATTTCGTGACAACAAAATTGGGGTGATGTATTTCCTTCATCTGCATTTGATAAATTTGAAGTAAGATTTTGATATTTCACCACCATTTTTTCCTAACAAAAAAAATCCGAAGTACTTGCGGATGTAATTTTTATATAGATACCAATATGTATATCATTGCGGAAGTTGGTGAATTTCATTTTATCTTCGTCATGATTAACTGCCAGGTTGCTGAGCCACAAGTTACTCGACTATGTGCTGAAGCCCAAGAATGCGTGGTAATGGGCAGGTGGTTGGATTTGGTGTCACTTATGCTTACATCGGCTGAGGTCATATTGTCTAAGGTCTCGGAAAAAGGTACAATTTGTATTATGAAAATTTTATGTACTATTTTGAAGAAGTTAAATGAATTGAGGGGCTTAGTATTGCATTCCATGACTGTATGTTCTCACAAATTTACTATTTAGCTGATTGATGTGATGTGAAGGACATCATGTTGATGGTGCAGAAGTTTTTCTTCCAATCCTGGTTCATCCACTATCATTTAATGTTTGCTTGAAGTTCTATAGCGTAATTACATCAAAATTTTGCATGTGTTTTTAGTCAGTGATGTAGATGCTCAACAATGTAGAAATTGAAATTGCTAATATTCTTTAAAATGTTCCTGATCAATGCTGGACGTTATGGACTTAGTGAATCACAGCGATGCATGGACACGGTGGTATCCCCGTGTTGTGTCGTGTCATGTTGTATTCCCTTGTGGTTGTTAATTTGACGTATCTTCGTGTCTCGTTGTATCCCTCTGTCCATGTCCATTCATCGTAGGTGAATCAACTCATTCAATTATTAGTGATAATTAAGTGATAGCTTAATGGTTTTGTCAATGTTCATCGTACAAAAATTCATGCTTTTTTTTTTTCCTTCCAGATCTTGAGTGCATATTCACTGTTATTTGCAACGTGGTTACAAAGTCAGAAAGTCCAGATGAAGCACTTGAGATTGCAAAACTTATATCCTCAAAGATTACTCAAAAACCAAGTGACAAGCCTGCACTGCGCTTAAAGATGTATGATACCATTGTGTTCACGAATTTAGCTTTTTGATTTTGAGTACTTCTGACTGTTTTTCGTTTTCTTTACAGTTTGTTCAATCTGTACAACCTACTGGAGAACCCATATAGCCGGTTCTTAGTCTACTTGAGTGCGCTTAATTTGGCAATCAATGGGAAGGTCGCTGAACATGTCATCCCTTCATTCAAAAAGGTGGAAAGTTTTTTGAAAGAGTGGAATATTGGGATCTCTGATCAGAGGCAGTTATTTCTTGCCATTGCTAATGTTCTGAAAGAACACAAAAAGTATGTTTTGTAATCTTTTTTCTATATATACATGTCTCTCCTCAATTTGTTTTAAGAACAATTGATTATTTTGTCTGTTGTATTTTCAGCTTGGCAAAGGAGTCTTTCAAATTCCTGACCAAGTACTTGGCGACTTTTTCTGGTGAAGATGCACATACATTGAGTGAAGCCAAAGAGGAAGCTGTACGCACAATTGTTGAGTTTGTGAAGGCCCCAGACATGTTTCAGGTATTTTTGTAGGATCTAGTGGAGTTTTGAAAAAATTTTATACTAATCTTTTAGTCCGTATTTCTCTTTGGTGACTCTTCATCCTTATTTACTTGTGATATATCCTTTACAAAGTAAGTTCTATTTTCTTGTTAACAAAAACTCTATTTTTATGAGGTGGATCCAGTTGATTGTGTAATAGTTTAAAATTGATTCATATAAAGTAATATATTAATACCATTGTTTTTCTGGTATTAGTCTGTATAAACACGACGAAGAGCTGTTTTAAGATCAGCACTTCAAAACAACTGGGTTTTCGGCATTTGGCTGTGATGATCAAATCGTCCCCTTCCATTAGGCATATAGATAACTGATATGTGAGTTTTGTTATATGCTGCAGTGTGATTTGCTAAATATGCCTGCTGTAGAGCAACTGGAGAAGGATGCTAAGCATGCATTGGCATATCAGCTTTTAAAGATCTTTCTGACTCAGAGGCTGGATGCTTACTTGGAATTTCAGGCTGCAAATTCTGATTTACTGAAAAGCTATGGTAAAGTTTAGTTTCAACTGACTGGGTTTTCTTCGGACTATATTACTTTTTTTTATTTGTCTAAATTATGCTTTTTGAAATGTTATAGGTCTTGGCCATGAAGACTGCATAACTAAGATGAGGTTGATTTCCTTGATGGATCTTGGTTCTGATGAATCTGGACGGATTCCTTACGGTGTTATCAGAGATACTCTTCAGGTTAGTTTGAACTTTGGATTACCTTTCTGGTTCCAGAGGTTTTTACTTGACATCATGGTTAATTATGCTTATGCACTTCTTTTTGGCAGATTAATGATGAAGAAGTTGAACTTTGGGTGGTAAAGGCAATAACTGCCAAGTTAATGGACTGTAAAATGGACCAGATGAATCAAGTGGTGATTGTGAGGTTAGTTTGTGTTTCATACCTTCTGCGTACACACAAAGACGTATATATTTGTTCTTGAACTGAATTGGCCTTTCATCCGCAGCCGCTGTACTCTCAGAGTATTTGGGGAAGAACAATGGCTTACACTAAGAACAAAGTTAGCAACTTGGAGGGTAAGTAACTGCAGCCGCGTTTTCATTGCTGACTGCCCACTAAAAATCGATTTTGATTGCTACCGTATGGAAAACCACTCTTTGTATTACATTGTTCATAAATCTTCATTATACAATCGTATATTGACAGAGTTCCTCATTGTCAGGGTAATATCGCAAACGTTATCAGCACCATTCGAGCTAACAGGATAGCTGACGATGGATCACAGGCAGTGCAAGGCTTAGTTATTCGTTAGAAACTTACGTCTTAACGTAGGTGCTTGATTGACTTATGAGATGTTGAACGAGTATTATTGGTTCCCAGTTATTTTCGACTTTGATCAAATGTTTTTGAAAATTTTGACAAGAAAATGGGGCACTTCTTGTTTACAAATGTTATAACATTGTACTCTTGTGGAATGACGATCGACTGCTTATTCGTTGGGCAACTTCTGTTGCATTTAAAAACAGGAAACGCTTTTATTGCCTATAAGTACTTAGTACTTTTAAGTCGCTCATCATCTCCCATTCGGATCGTTGACCTCTAAGATTAGTTCATTTGCAGCACAACTTGGCATTCTTTATGGACTCTATCAAATCATGTTTTTGACAAAGTATTTTACAATGTTAGTACGATGACAGTTTCTCTTGTACATGCCGCACCTTTCAACACTGCCACCTATAGCTGAAAGGCAGCGGCGCTGCCCTCTCCGACCACATAGCACCGACCGTCCCCGAATTTGCGTGCGTACACAAATTGTGTTCGTGCCCCGCATGATCCGTCTAGTTTCTTGATACTCTGAATCATCCAATTCCACCAAATGCCTGAAACTATCATCGGGCTCCAGTAAATCCAAACCCTCCTGTGGAATAAGCTGGCACTGGCCGAAGCGCCCGTCACACCAGTTAGAGACGTTGCAGCTGTTGCTCATCACCATGCAATGGCTTGTGCCGGGCAGCTGCGAAGCCGTCACCAAGCCGACACCCGAGGGGTGACGAAAGCCATTTAGAAGGTATAAAAACGAGAAATAAGAATTTAAATTGCACATTTAATAAGTGTTTCAGGAACGTATTCAGAACATACATCTAATTTGAAATATTACAAGAAAGAATACCAAATTGAATACATAAAAGAGTAGGTCCTACACCGAGAGGACTCGAAGGTGCCAAATGCGGAAGTGTCTCGACGCCGGGATTGCATGCCTCGAATCTAAGCCCTGAAGGGGGCGCAAAACAAAGGTGAGTGGACCAATTTGATATACATATAAGAAAATAGTTATCAAGATACTAACCCCTAAGTTTTATGAAAACACAATTATATCTTGGTAAACATAGGTTTTCTGAACCTAGAATGCCGTGCAATATCTCATGTCCTAACTCATCATGCAATATCTCAATTCATAACTCGCATATACTATAATCATATTCATAGAGGAATAGTCGCTAGTGAATGTCCAATATAACGCTTCAGGCCCCATGCCGGCTCCCCGTCCCTGAGCATACAGTCAGAGGAAACCACACTTCAGGCCCAATGCCAGCTCCCCGTCCCTGTACTCAAAAGTCAGAGGTAACACACTCCAGGCCCTATGCCAGCACCATAACCGTCGCCCGGGATGGACCGGAACCCTATCCCTACATCCCGTAGCGGAAGTGGACCACTAGGTAATATCAGATCAATGCCACATATATTCGTATAGACGACACATCACATCACAACATAATCAATACTCAAGTTCTGCAGTCATGTAAGTTCTTTCAAATAAAATAAGTATTTTAGAAGGGGTCCACTCACAGTACTTAGCCATCCAACGCTGCGCTGCTAGCGAATCTAGAACAGTCCCAAAAAAAGTTGCCCCTAAGCACATAAAGGGTACAACTTAGTTAAACTCTATTCAAACGAATTTATTTGGGAAAACGGACTTCAAAAACGGGTCCAGGACGTCGAAATTAGCCTAGGAGGGGTCCCGGACGGAACCCGAAAAAGTCAACCGTAAAGTCAACGTTGACCGTTGACTGGTCAAAGTCAACAGTCAAAGTCAACCTTGACCGTTGACCGGGTCAACGGGTCGGGTTGGTCAACTCGGGTCACTGGGTTGGGTTGGATCCGAGTTGGGTTTAGGGTTTGGGTTGCAAGGGTTTGGGCTTGGGTAACTGACCCAAAAAGGTCTTGGGTTTTAGGGTTAGCCCATAAGGGCTTTAGGGTTTAAGGGATACGGGCCTGAGGCCCTGATTGCAATAAACCCAAAAGGGTTTGGGTTACATGGGTCTGGGCTTAAAGCCCTTAATCAAACCGGCCCAAGGGCCCAAATTGAAGGAACCCAAGGGTTCCTTGGATCTCAGTTACACGGGCCAAAGGCCCTAATTTCCTTCGGCCCAAGGCCTTAATTAATTTATATAAAACCTAAACTAAAAATAGAACGGGCTGGGGTTTTGGGTTTGGTCCTAACGGGCCTAAGGCCCGTGCCTTTCCTAGCAAGGCCCGAAGGCCCTAAATGCTAATTAACAAATAAAATTAAAACTAAACTAAATGGGGTTGGGTTGGGTAACGGGCCTAAGGCCCGAGACAATCTGGGTTATGGTTTCTGGCCCAAGGGGCCTGGTGCACGCCGGGGTATACGAAGACGAACGCCGGAGCTTCCACAGCTCCGGCCGACTACCAATGGGGGGTCTAGGGTTCCGATTTAACTATGAAAATGAAGTACGAAGTGAGGGAAGAAGTTTGGTACCTTTGGTTCGACGGAAAACGGCCGGAGTTGCTCGGGAATCGCCTCGAGGCTCGCGGGTCCGCCAGAGGAGATGGGTGCGTGCACCCCGTCTCGAATTCAACCCTAAAACTCACGGAAAACACTAATTAACTCCTAATTCCTAACTTAAACACGAAATAGGTGGGAAAGGGGGTCAATCTAGGGCTTACCTCGTCGGGAATTTCGAAGAGAACGCCGGAGAGTTCTCTGGGTCTTCTCCGTTCGTCGCGAAGTCCACGGGGGAGAGAAAGAGAGACGCGAGAGTGAGGGAGAGGACGAGAGTGCGTGCGTCTGAGCGTGTCTCGAGGTGGTGAGGTCGAGCGAGAGAGGTGGGGAGAGAGGGTTACGGGAGAAAGGGTGAGAGTGCAGAGGGAGTCCGAGAGGGCGAGAGAGAGCAGAGAGATGAGAGAGACAGAGAAGTGAGGGAGAGGGCTCGGGGGAACCAAAAACCGGGTGGGCCCAGTGGCTCACCATTTAAGAAATAAACAATTATAAAATTAAAAGGGTTTAGGGACTAAATTGAAAGTTTCTAAAAGTTTTAGGGATTAAAATTGGCATAATTGAAAAGGAACTTGGGGGTAAATTTCTAGAATTAAATATAATTAAGGGGCGGGCGTGTCACTTCGGTTAGAGAGACTTTTGATGTCAAATATGCACAATGGTATTCTACCTAAGATTTTGACATATCCTTTGGAGATGTTCTAAGGCATCAAATATTGTTTTGGTGTTTAAAATTTGACACCTTAGAGCATTTCTAAAGGAGATGCCAAATTGTCCACATAAGCTATAACAATAAAAAAAAAAGCAGCGACTAATTGTTTCCAACTGAAATGTCATATCCTATGTGGCATGACATGGAATGGCAACAAAGGAGCTTGATGTCAAATTTGACACCACCTTCAAAAATATTTTTTAGGGTAAATTACACCATATTCCCTCAGGTTTGAGGTCTATTACAACCCTATACAACATTTTTAAAACATTTCACTTTCATACCTCAAAAACTATTTTATTTCAATTTCATACATCCGTTATATTTTTCATCCATTAATCCATTAAGTGCTGACGTGGCTGCCAAATGAGTGCCATGTGGCAATTTTTTTTATAAAACTGAAGCTGAAGCCGCAACCCTCACCCCTTCCCCCAACCCACCCAACCAGCAACCCACAAGAAGAAGAAGAAGAAGAGGAGAGAAAAAAAAAATCATCTTCATTCCCCGATCCCCCTTTCTTGCAACCCACCTTTCCCCCCCCCCCCATTCTGTCTTCCCCAAATCCACTACCCACTACCTGCAACCTAGAAAAGAAAAAAAAACAACTTAGATCTGATCTGGGTTTCGCAGCGGGGCCGGGGGGGGGGGTTTCGAGATCTGGGGTTTCGTGGCGAAGGTGGGGGCAGGGTCTTTGGTTTTTATTTTTTTTTCTGGTTGAATGTTCAGGTGGGGGTTCAGGCATGGGGGAGGGGTGATGGGATTTGGATTTTCAACTCCTTTTTTTTAAAGATTCATATTTAAAAAATAAATAAATAAATTGCCACGTGGCACACATTTGGCAACCACGTGGCATAAATGTGGCAGCCACGTCAGCACTTAACAGATTGATGGATGGAAAATGTAACATATGTATGAAATTGAAATAAAATAGTATTTGAGGTATGAAAGTGAAATGTTTTGAAGATGTTGTATGGGGTTGTAATAGACCTCAAACCTGAGGGGGTATGGTGTAATTTACCATATTTTTTTACTAATTATTAAATGTCTTTTATTAATAGTTTAATGTCATTTATTATTTGATTGTTTGAACGGTAGAGTTCGTTTAAAACATTACCTCTTTCTTCTTTTTTAATCAGCAAGTTTGTTTCAATTTAAGCAATATTGTTGCTTTGTGAAATACAGTGTTTCAATTTAAGCAAGGCTGCTGCTTTATGAAAATTCTTAGAGGTAATGATTATTGAGTTAGATTTATATTTCTTTTATTTTCAATTAAGGGATTGTATTTTGTTGCATTATTTGTCTTAGTATTTTGTTATTAATTAATATGAATTTTATTATGAATGATTTATATACATTAAATTTAAAATATAAAACAGAAATTAAGAAAAAAAAAGTTTAATTTGACATATCGGGTGGAGATCAAAACATAAAAATATGTCAAAATGCCACATAAGTTGTCAAATTTAAATTTTAGGTTCAAAATTTGATCTTATTTAGAGGGAGTAGAATTCTCTCCCCTTTTTTTTCCTCTCCTCCTATTTGAACTGTCATGGTTAAGCCACGTCAACATCTTATATTAATTTTTTATAGGATTAGAAAGACAAAATAGAGAATGTGAGAGGAGATGATAGAAAGAGGAGATGAGAGAATCCTAGTCCTATTTGGAGATGCTCTAAGGAGATGGAATTATTCATGTACTCTCTGTCATCTCATGTTTTATACTTCTATAATATTTGCACGAGAATTTATGTTAAATTGTGAGACAGCAAAAAAGTCATCAAGAATCTCACTTTAAAAGAGTCTCTTTAATTAAATGTTCTCTTGATAAAATTATGTCATGTCTAAAGAGAAGAATTTGGAATGAGGTTCCTTTATGGATCCTTTTGTGAGAATTTTGATGATCCTTCAATCACGTTCGTTCATCGTATATCGTGCGGTCAGAAATCATTGTAAATTTTTTTACTTAAAATTAAATATAAACAGTATTTGACAAAAATTAACTGTATGATATACGATGAACAGATGACGTGATTGAAAAATCTCCAAAATCCTTACAAAGAGAATCTGAAGAGGATCCTCATTCAAGAATTTGAGCCAATTATTGTTCATTGGCAATGTAATTATGTAAACCCCTTGCCCCACCCCCACCTTCATCCCCTTAGCACTTTGATTTACTCATACAAAAGTGGATGGACTTGGATTGTCAGCCCTCTCACTTTTTATCCCCTCCTATTTGAACGGTCATGGTTAAGTCACGCCAGCATTTTATATTTCTATTACTTTTTGTCTTATTATCACTATAAAAAAATTAATATAAAATGTTGACGTGGTTTAACCATGACCGCTCAAATAAGAGGAGATGAGAAATGGATGGAAAGTGGAAGGGCAAACAATCCGAAGTCAAAGTGGATTCCTATATAGTGCGATGCTGGCTCTACATGTCACAATCAATCACTACACTAGTCTCTGGGAAAAGAGAAAGTATGAGTGAACCGAAAGCTCATGTCATCGGATCAATTTAAGCCATTCGTTTATATAGTTGGTCCATCCATGTCAGAACGTGAATTTACAAAGAACTTAGTATTAATAAAAAATTATTCGTAATTAATCATGCACGAGAAATGCTAAAGAGGTTTTTTAAAGTGCAATTCTTTATAAGTATTCTGCCACCTCATAATTTAATGTTAATTTTTGTACTAATATATTAAATATTGTGTCTTAAATATGAGATAGTAGAAAATCCGTAGAAAGTTTCATTTTTAAAAGAGTTTCCTTGGCATTTTTCATTTTCCACAATACTTGTATTACTAGTCTGAAACTCTATTATGATAGTATCTTAGAAAAATACTAAGGAAACACTCTTAAAGTTGGACTTTCTATGACTCTCTGTCTCTGCTACCTCACTGTTTAATGTCAATTTTTATGCTAACATTATAAAACATTGTGCTAAAAATATGAGGATAAAAAATTCATAAATAGTCTTACTTTTAAGTGAGTCTCCTTAGTATGTCTTATATTATTTTGTTCCTTAAATGTCTCTTTAGATTATGGAGTATAATTTTTCTCTCCAAATTTCTTACTCTCCTATTTAAACAGTCATGTTTAAACTATGTTAATATTTTGTGTTAATTTTTTTACATAGAAAGGAAGAAAAAGAAAAAAGTAAGAGAGAATAGAAGGGGAAAGAAGGAGATTTAGAGCCGAGAGAATCATAATTCCTAATTAAATTGTACGAGTGTTTGGTTTTGCAGCATTTAATACTTACTATTGGTGACTGCTGAGAAAACCCTACTTGTGAATCATTGAGTTTAAAATATCAAAAACACCATTAATCAGTTTTCAAAAAAAAAAAATAAAAATACCATTAATCATTGTACAACTTTTGATAGTTGACTATAAAGTACTTGACCAGAAGAAAAAAAAAGATAAAAAATATAAAACAAATTTTCAGAAAGATTTATTTGTTAGTTTCATTCATTTTCTCATTCTTCACGCCTCTATTTATATATATATATATATATATATATATATTTTTTTTTTTGAACTTAAAATTAGAAACATGTGTTGAAAAGAAAAGAATGTGTCACAGTACATGTTTTACTTTTATTTTTCTTTAGTCAATACAAGTTTTACGTTTAATTGGCTTAGTGAATGTGGAAAAAGAAAATGATTCATGAGAAAAACCGAAAGCTAAGTGAAAGTGCAAGAAAAAAATCGACAGTGTATTCAATTTTAAAAAAATACATAAATTACGAGTTGAGTTGAAATTGTAGCACATACACATCACTAAATAAATATGTGACAACTGATCATCATCTCCCATCTTGATCGTCGATCCCAGAAAAGATTGTCCTCGACATCCCTTTGATCGGATCGTTTGTAGTAGAATTTTGCTCACTACTATTTGTTTTGGTCATCCAATCCGATGACTCTCCCAAGCTACTACTAAACCCTAATGCATCACTATCGTTCATTATCGCAACCTCATCTTCTCCCTTCTTTTCAATGTCGAAACCTAAATCTCCTTGTTCCTCTATTTGATGGAGCTGCAATGCAAACTCAAGCCCCCATACAACGTCATTCATCGACGGCCGATCGATCCCATTATCATGCATGCAACTCACCGCGACGTCAACGAATTTATTCATACACGCAGTTCCAATCTTACCCTGCAAGTTAGGGTCCATAATTTGATCAAGTTCCCCCTTGAGATAGCAACTCTTTGCCCAGGGACCTAGGCTCATTTGCTTCTTGTCTGGTCCACGCACCAGAGCTGGTCTGGCACATAAAACCTCACACAACACTACCCCAAAGAGTACACGTCAGACTTTTCCGTCAGCTGGTTAAGACGGTAGTATTCTGGATCCAAATACCCGAAACTACCCTTCGCCACCGTAGTAATATGGGTCTTGGACATGGTGGTGGGGCCCATTTTCGACAACCCGAAATCAGACACTTTAGCCACCCATTTCTCATCTAATAAGATGTTTGTGCTCTTCACGTCTCGGTGAATAATCGTGTACTTCCCGCCTGTGTGTAGATAATGCAACCCACGAGCGGCGCCAATGCAAATTTGGAGTCGTTGATCCCACGAAAGAGGAGGATTATCAGTGTTGTAAAGATGGTCGCGGAGGGTCCCAAGCGCCATGTAATCGTACACCAAGATCATCTCACCCTCGTCCGTACAATATCCGATGAGTGACACCAAGTGCTGGTGGCGGAGTTGCGAGAGCATCTCGATCTCCGTCTTGAACTCCTGGGCCCCCTGCGAAGACTCGGACTTAAGCCGTTTGATAGCGACGGGGCTGGTCCCACTGTCACCGCCGCGGGTGTTGATGTTCCCTTTGTACACGTGGCCGAACCCGCCAACCCCAATAATGAAAATTTCGTCGAAGTTATCGGTGGCAGCTTTGATCTCCGTCAGCGAAAAGTAGTGACACAAATCGGACGGCAGAGATGAGCCGCGCCGTGACTTGGTAGAGTTTGCCGCTCTGCGGCTAGAGTGTCCGTAGCCCTGGACATATTTTCGTCGGTGTCTAAAAACCAAGAGTACGAAAATCACTACGAGTGCGGCGGAGACTGCACCAGCAACAACAGCAATAAAATGAGTCCTTGACTTTGAAAGTTTTTTGCTTGATGGTATCACTTCTTTCGGATGAGGAAGAGGCGGATCGGGGTCTGGTCCGGCGAGATTTCCATTTGTATCATTCAGTTTGAAGATCTCCAGCCCGTTCAAAATTGCATCCAAATAAATACTAGTCTTCCAATGTTTAAGGTGTGGTTGCAGTGTGATGAAGAGAAATACTTCCTTCTCGTTTCCGGTGCCGGGAGGCATGAACACAACATAGTCTCTGTACGTTGGAATCCCATTCCCGCCACTCCACTCGATTATGTCGGCTCGTGCTTCAGCCGTTTGATTGGCTATGTAGATCAGAAACACTCGGTCACCAATCTTGCTAACTTCAGGCTCAAACTCACAAAAATGGAGCCTAACCAGGTAATAAAACTTGGGATGGACAGGAAATCCCCAGGTGAGGTTGTACCGCTGGTTGATGGGGGGGTCTGGGCCCATAGACCTCCCAGTTTGGTAAACTTGTTCCGGAGCAGAGTATTTCGCTGTTTTTGCATAGTTGAGATGAAGGCTTGTGTTAAATGGTAGAACGCTCCACCTTAAACTTGCATAATCCAAGTAATTTAGCTCAAATGAAACACTATCCCAGTTGCGGTACAAGCCGGTGTCTTCATTGCAAAACAACCCGCGTCCGCCTATGTCGATTCTGTAAACTGTCTCCATGGCAGTGTTGTTTTCAACGCGAATCGTATTTTCGGTGCCTATGATTTCAATCCCATAGGGGTCTTCTGGTGCAGTGTAGTAAAGATTTGGGGGCATGGACACAATTTCAATTCCGTTGATAAACGCATACGCATCCGGGCTTCCTTTGCTTCGACTGGGACTGAATGTGATGTTTAGACTTTGTTCTTCTTCCTCAATGTTGATGCAGAATTCTCTGTATAATGTCTCCACCCCATCAGCATCGGCATTCACAGAAGCATTGAAGTCCTTGAGAAGGGTAAATCCACTGGCTTTGACAGAAAAGACCGCTTCGGAGCTGTCAAAGTCAGGGTACGAAACAGGGTAAAAGTACAAGCGGATGAACTTTTGGCCGGCAGTGAGGTTAAATCTGTAAGTAAATTCAGAGCGAGAAAGCCGAACTGTGGTGTAAGGAATTTGGGAGACAGAGAACGAGCGAGGTGCTTCTTTGAAAATGGATGTGTTACTACCAGCTGCTCGGTGTACCTCTATGGGGGTAAACTTTGAGTTGATATCTCCACTCCAATATCGTTTATCATATTGATTATATAACTGGCCGGAATGGCCACATTTAACAGTGATATCTTCCACCGGAGTGTAGATAGGTGGGGGATCGGCGGCGACGAGTGTGGTGGCAATGTTTATGTGCAGAAACAAGGAAAGGGACAGATGAGACATGAAAATTAGTTTCGTCATGGTAAATTGTCTGAAGGTGTTAATTTGTTGCTTGGGTTGTATGCACGAAGACACTGATCAGCTATTGCTTATATATATGTCATATGTGTGGTTGTGCGTGTTTCTCTCTCACTGGAAATTGCTGAGATTTAAGTGGGACATATGATCATAAAAGACTTTTCAAGTCAAGTTTTGGAATAAAGATTCTCGATCAACATCTATCTGTCAAGTTATATCTCTTTTTTTTTTCTTAGGCAATGTGCTTTATGAATTATCAATGAAGTCTTCGGCATGGATGTCATCCAATTTGGGGTCTTGTTGCGTATTAGACACTGTTCTAAAAATCTCCGCCTAGCACCGCCTAGGACCCGCCTAGGCGCTAGGCGGTTGACCACCGCCCCGATTAATGCCTAGGCGTTTAGAAATTAAGAAAGGGCGCCTAGACTGACTAAGGCGCCTGCCTAGACCGCCTAGGCACCCGCCTAGCCCGCCCAGACCCGTCTAGACACCTGCCTAGGTTCCGACTCACTTAGACAGAAAATAGATAACTTTCATTTTGCATTTTATTTTTTCAATAAATTGTAAGAGACTTATTGAATACTTAAAGGGAACACACATTATATACTTGTTCACCATGTTTTCATTATGTTCCAATAACTCATAATATATATGTCATTCTATTTTGTAGTTTATGATGAAATCATATATATTTTAAGTATAAACAGACATTTATTTACACAAAATATATAGATTGAATTAAATCCGTCTAGTCCGCCTAGGTGCCCGCCTAAACCCCACCTAGCCGCCTAGGCGCTAGGCCTCTACTCACCGCCCGACTAGCGCCTAGCGTCTTTTAGAACCTTGGTATTAGATGAGTTTATTTCCCTTAAGTTTCAAATTGTGTCAAATGTACGTTTGATCCTATAAATGCCGAAAACTAGTTCATATATATTTTTAAAGGAAAAATTGTGTACTTTTGTCACCCATTAAGCTTTTGACCTTTTGAGCATTCATTCTTAAGAGTCTAGTAAGATAATAGATGTGTTTATTTCCTTAAGTTGCAAAGCGTGTCAAATGCACGTTTGTTTGATTAATGTCGAAAAGAGTCCAAATACACTCCCAAATGAAAACTACTTTTGACACTTAATCCAAACATTTGATATGTTGAGAATGTGTTTATTTTCTTAAATTCCCGTGAATGCCAAAACCCTTTTATAAGTGGTGGCGTTCTCATGTAATTTTCATTAGTTGGCGAATGGATAATCCTCAATTAGTAGTAGGCGAAGACCGTGCGAATCATTTTCATCCTTGATTGCTACCCCTCTATATTGATCCAAGGCAACGCAATGTGGTTAAAATAAGAAATGAATATTGCTCGTTTGAGTAACTTTTATAATTTTGTTTGATAAAATTATGTCACGTCTAAAGAGAAGAAATTGAGCAAAGTATTTTTCATTGGCAATACAAAGCCCTTAAACCGCCCCCACCCACCTTGGAGGAATTTTTTTATTGTGACAGAAACACAAGTGGTACACTACGTGTTTTTATATAAGTGATGAGAGATTACTTTTTAAGTTAATAACTTTTTATCCCATCAATTATATAATGACATGAGATGTACCACTTAGTGTTCCGATAACATTGAAAAATCTCTCCCCACCTTAGTCACTTTGGCCCCACCCGCCTTGGTCCCTTTGGCTATTTGGATATACGCATGCATAATGGATACTAGTCTTCTACGCACTATGAAAGAATTGTTGCTTGTAGTAATCTTATCTCCGTCATAATAGCTTCACAAGTCAAAATCAATCATTGCATTGGTCACTATGGAAAAAAATATTAGTGAACTAAAATGTCATACTTTCCTATCAAATTAACCCCCTCATTTATTTGGAAACAATGTTTGACTACTCAAGGATAAATAGTGTTGATGTTCAAAATCGGGTCGATTTTGAACAACATAAATCTGACTGTGAATCGCACAAACGCACAAGAATTCACCTCAAGTTAGGGCTACGTCCACACTGGTGTCGATTCAATTTCATTATGTAAATTGAGAGTTACAAAGTACATGGAGATAGAGGCTAGGGTTTGCTCCCTTTGCTATTCTTTTGCTATCCTTTTAAAGTGAGGGTGAAGGATCCCTTTTATAGAATAAGGGTTTCCTTCACCTTCTACATTCCTCATGGGCTAGCCCTCTGGCCCTCCAAGATATTAATATTTTAATGAACAGTACATGGTTATATTTGCCTCAATCTCTAACCGAGGGCTAAACATAATTTATTATTTAAAAACTACAACAACTTAAATTTAAAAACAACAACTTATATTTAAAAAACTACAACTTAAATTTTAAAACTACAAATGGAAGGGTAAAAAATATGTGAGAAATGGTGTAGGTATTTATAGAAAAAAAAGTTTAAATTCCTTAATTTTTTTTTTTGAATATAACGGCTACCTACAGTCAGCTAGCCATTGTATTCGAATTTTTCATACTATTCGTGTTGGTTATAACCAACGCTATTGCAATTATTCATGTCGGTTATATTCGACAGGAAATCCGACCGACACTATTGCAACTATTCCTGTCGGTTATATTCGACAGGAAATCCGGCACAATTAATCAAAATTCTAACCAGCCTAGGGCTGGCTGGCTGGAATGGGTCAGCCCTCTGGCCTAACCCTCGGTTGGAGACGGTTTTCGGGCAATTTTCGGCCCTCTTAACCTCTAGACCCTTCGGTTGGAGATGGTCTAAGACCTAATATATGGTACAACAAATAGGAACTTCTACTCAAACTCTTCGTGTTCGAATCATTAAATTTTGTGCTTAGGATCAAAACCATTCATATTATGAATCACTCTGTAAAGCTCATCTCCGCAAAAATAAATTAAACCTAATGTCTGTGTCGATCTATTGTAACAAATACATAGATGGTTCCTAATAGTTTTACCAATTCCACTTGTTTATTTTTATACAATTCGATGACTAAAAGACCTTAATTTTAATTATTTTTTGAAGAAGTGATCTTTACATAGTACTTTATAATTGGAAGGATTTTAAGTGGCCGAAGGCCCGAACTTTTTCTACTCCAGCACGTGAAACAAGCCCACGCAGGCCCCGCGCGACTCATCAACATAGGGTGGAGCGGAATTCTCTGCGGGCGAGCGCATGGAGACCAATAGGAAGCTGGGTAGAAGGAGGCGTTGAAGTCGCGCCAGCTTCGACTGAGAAGAGGGATTTAGATTAGTCGGCAGCGTAGGAAGCTGGAAGCGGATGAAATTTTCGCCGGTTGAGCTGCCAGCTACTTGGTCGCCGGAAAAGCCGCACTTAAGGGTGATGTCATCGATCGGAGTGTAGATAGAGGGTGAGTCTCCAGCCACGTTTAGGGTTATGATTTGCAGAAACAGGGTAAGGAACAGATGAGCAAGATTGGGCATCATGGTAACGTGTTTGCTGCAATTTGGAAACTGGGGAAGCTATTGCTGCTTATTATCGTAAGCTTAACAAAATCCCATGTTTAATTAAACTTCTAATTGGAATTTGGAGAGTTTAATTGTGAAGTGGCTTTTTATTTTATTTTTTTGGGTCAAAGGTGTGAAATTTATTACCAACAAAGAGCTAAATAAAGAGGTCCAAATAAACACAACAAAGTTACACAACACAGGGCCCAACAGAGCCCAAAAACTAACACAGCATAAACAAAGCACCCTAGTCTTCTGCAGACGCCGCCACTGCCACCGCCACTGCCACCGCCTACACAGGTTATCATCGCCAGCGCAAACCAACGCCCCGTACCGCCTGCTAGCATCCACCTCCCAGAAATGAAGAGATGGTGGCTCCAACAACCTACAACAACCACCGTGCCGATCGCAACCAGAATACGAAAGAAGCCGGTGGAGAAGTGCTTTTGCACAATTGTGTGCCTTGCATAGTAAAAAAGACTTCCCGACAAAATCTCCTTAACTTAAAGTCTCATCTATCTCAGCCACCGACGACAGTGCCAATAAAGGCAAGCAAATGGAAGGTGGTGGTGTGTACACCCGAGTAAAAACTCTACGCACCGTCCAAATAAACCACATCCGAGTGCTGTGAAGAAAAGAGATTGCAAAATCGAAAAAGAGGAAGCAAAGAGAAGGGTTGGAGCCAACCCGGAGTGGGACTAGAAGAAATTGGAAAAACAGTGTGAGAGGGATAGATGAGAGCCATGGAAGTGGAAGGAGAATGGAGATGAGGGTAGATCGAAAGCAGAAAAAGGGTGGAAGAGCAAGGCGGATAGGAAAAGCAGGAAGTAGAAAATTGAAGCAGAAGGAAATGAAAAGAAATAAGAACAAGGAAAGAAAGCAGAGGACTGCCACCGACCTTTGCCGGAGCTCGGGCCGGTGGCTGGGGAGAAAAAGCAACGATGGAAAAACACACACAGAGAGGTGAGAAAGACTCTCAAGCGAGAGAGAAATATCCTTAATCTTGAGTATATGTGAAGGTAATGGTTCTGTACTCTCAGTTGTTATGTTACTAGACTACCATAGACAAAGGGTAGTGGGACACGAGAGAAAATTTCATCGAGGAGTTCATCATCATTGTGACTTCTCTTTCCAGAACACTAAAATTTGTTCCGTTTGAGTACTTCTCATAAGGCATGAATCAAAGACTTTGTATGTCAAATTTTGGCTGCATGTGTAATCTAAGTTGAAGATTCTCAATCATCTAGTAAAGTGAATAGGCTACTATAGACAAAGAGTAGTGGACTAAAAAGAATCTAGTCTTTGCAACGAGTCTTTATGCATAGTGATTTGCTTATATACTTTCCAAACATTAACTTGTTATATACTCTTATTAGGTGCTTGAAACTAATTAATATTTAATATACTTGACCGTGTTTATATTATATAGTTTGGCTACAATAATATTAGGAGATATCCTCAGTCAGTTGATCGCATTGAGCCTCTACCTAGGTTTATGTTGACATGGTGTTTATAACCAAAAAGATTGCACATTGTTTTCATAGAATATGGAAATACAGCAAAGCCAACAAGTCACAAAAAGATTGACATTTTACAAAAATTTATGGTTGAATTTTTTCTAGTTAAGATGTATAAAAATTAGTAAAAATTTGATGTCATTTTGGAAACTGCACTGAAAAATTTCCAAAAAACATATCATTTGAATGTCACAGGATGTACATTATCGATGGCATGTCGACAAGCATTATCTATTCTAAAATTGAGGAAGGATTTGACTGTAGCTTTTCTAAAGTCAAGTTTTTGTCCCTTGATTTTGCCTTATTTATATTTGGCCGGGTTGGGGTTTGGGCTTCTCTCCGTTTTTTTTCGTGGGCTTCGTTAGTTTTCTTTAAAAGCCCGGCTCTCATTGGTTTAATTACAATTTTGTCCATCAGAACTTAAAATCCGAAGGTGGGGATGGTGTGTTATGAAGGGGAATTTTGTCCTCAAGTTCGCCTTCGTTGTCAGTCGATGCGGGTTTAGGGGATGGAGGCTCTGAGAGAGAGAGAGAGAGAGAGAGAGAGAGAGAGAGAGGGAGGGGTAGGGATCTCAGTGTCGTTCTGCAGATGGATTTCACGAGTGGGAGAGGGGGGACAGTCAAAGAAAACCATAAGGTCCGTCGGGAATTGAAGGAGAGGGGTAGGGGTCGTGGACAGAGGCAACTGAGGGTGATGTGTGCAGGATCTTGCGCTGCATGTCCGGATTTCCCAAGATAAGTTCATTTTTTAATTCGTTTCTTTACAGTTAGATTAGGTTGTCCTCATTTCTGCCTTTAAAAAAAAAAATAAATGACTATGAATTATTTTCGAATTTTTTTAGTACTGTTAGGTCAGGTTTTGGGGGATGGTTGTTCCTCCATTTGTTTATTTATTTTTCTCTCATTTTGAGTATTCTTCTCTATGTTCTGGATATTTTTTTTTGGTGTTTTTTTTTGTGGGTTTTCAATTTGTTAATTTCTGACTCTGTGTTTAGATTTTAATTTTTACTATATGATTAAATCGGTATTGGGTTTTGTTATTGAAAATCTGATTTTTTTTTTTCTACTTTCATTTTTTTTGGGATTTTTAGGCTTTCAGTTGCAAAAATGGGTATTGGCATTTGTATTATTAAATTTTCATTTTCTCTCCCAAAGCAATTTGTTAATTGAAAATTTTCTTTCTACAAAAGGTTGTGCTGAAATTGGATTTACATGGCGACGAAGAAAAGCAAAAGGCCTTGAAAGCAGGCTCCAGCCTTACATGTATCAATTTTTTTTAAGCTTATTGGTTTAATTTGGCTTCGTGAAAAGTAATTTGGGGTGTGTGAAAGTAATTTGGCTCCAGCCTTACATGTATCAACGGACAGAAATTAACAAAGGGTGTGTGATAAGTAATTTGGGGTGTGTGGATATCACACCCCCTATAAATGAACGGGAACTTTAAATATCAGCACAAAATTAATCAGGCAATAGACTTCAACAATACTATTTACGTTTCAGAATTTACGTTATTTAAGTGTTTTGCTAAAACACTGAGACTTGGTGGTGGCCTGCACTTTGCAGCCGCAATTAAGACCAAAGGGTTGATTTCAGTTTCCTTTCCTTACCAATTGGAATTAAAGTGCAACCCACCAGATAAGTAGTTAATTAGTTATACTAATAGAGTAGTTAAGTTATTTCACACATTTTTACAGCCGGAAATTAACGAACGAGATTTTTTGACATGTATGATTGGTTTGTGAGAAATGGATGAAAAATAGGAATACCCTATTTTGGATTTTGAAAAAGAGAGTTACAAATTTATAAGGATGTGCATTTTATATTCCCTGTTTTGGATCAGTGTGTGTTATTTGAAAAAGAGAGTGAGAGATGAATGATCAGTGTGTGTGTTATTTGTTCAAGGGGACATCCTTATTTGAATTTTCTCACAATCCCAGTTTATATATCCTGTTTTATTCCAAGGAGACATCCTTAATTTTTGGATTTTCTACTCTATGAAACAGAGAGTTAGACCTCAATTTTTTTGTGTATTCTCTAATTTTGGTGATGTTTGATGTGTATTTTATGGTTTTTAGTGTTTTGTGGCTTTTTGGAATTGGATTTGGTCTAAACTATTTGCACAGATGTTTTCCTTTTTTTTATTCTTACTCAATGATAATGATGAAAAGAAGCATAAAAGCAATCGTATGTGTATGTGTGTCAGTGTGTATCTGTCTGTGTGTATATGCATATGTATGTATGTATATGTATATTTTTGGGTAAGCTATAGGGAAGGTGAATTTTTTCATTGTGACTGGATTACGAATAGTACACCACGTGTTTTTATATAAGAGGTGGGAAACTGTATTTTTTAAGTTATTAATTTTTTTAACATACATATACCACAATTTGTATAGTGACACGTGATGTACCACTCCGTGTACCAATCACACTGAAAATCTCTTGTAGGGAAGGGTATAAAATCGTTTTTGCTCAAATTTAGATTTGCGAAAGAATTTAGAATTAGATAATTTCAGGATTTGTGTTGGGTTGTTTTTTGGTTTTTGCAGTTTGTGGGTTTTAATGTTTAAGGAAAATTTTGAAATTTATTACTGTTTTAAAGTTTAGGAAAGATTTTGATGTTTGTTACTGTTTCAGGATTAGTGCTAATGGATTTGCTATGTTTGTGAGTTTCAGAAATTTGGATCATTGGAGGGAGCACTTGGGACTGGGTTGCTGCAACATTTTCAGTTAATATTTGTCTAAATTGCTACATTTAAGAATGCGATTGTATTACTGCAACATTTTCAGTTAATTTTTCTATGGATGTTATTCACGTATGTTATCGATTATAACTTGAAAACTGAAAACTGGTAGCAAAGTATGTGCATTCCTGCTGGTTTGATCTATGGGCCAAAGTTAACAAATTTTCATTTCAAGAGGTTGGGCCAAACCAGCTGACCTTTTGATTGGAAATGGAATCTCGCCGGATTTCCTCCCTGAGAATCTTAAGAATTAATGCACACAGACCGTTGATAAAAAATTATACAGTTACAATTAAATGTTTTTTATATTTTTAAAAGTAAAGTAATCTCGTTTTATGTGAAAAAAAAAAATAATAATAATTGTGGCTGGGAGGACTAGAAGGGCGTTGCACAGTGATGATATTGCTGGGATAAAAGCTTAGTTAGTACCAAGATATAAAATATCGATGATATCGGAAATATCGGTAGTCCGAAAACACGGAAATATTGGGATAATATCGATATCGATAAAAATCCAATGGAAACCACGGAAATTGTAAGAAAAAGTTGGAAATTTTTATTGAAACTTTGCAGGATGTTTATTTAGTCAATTATCTATTAGTTTATCATAAAAAAATTGGAAGGAAATGCATTGCATGATGGATTTAACTTATTTAAGTTGATTATATAGTGAGCTGGCAAACATTGTGAGTGTAGAAAATATGTAGTAATTAATGAAAGAAGTTTAAACACACCATAATGATTTATATATAATGAATTAGTACAATATTTTACACTTTATACATTGTATGGTAAGATACAGAAGTGACTTAGTACCACATAGAGTTCCTATGAGGTTCAAAATTTTGACTATCTTCATCATCTCTATGTGTAGAGTAAGTGTATTGTGAAGAGTAGTCATCAAATGATAAATCTCCAAAAAAAGTTTTGCATGTAATTGTTAACATGCCACCCATATGGATTCGAGCTTGGTTGACGTTGTCCAGAAGCAAAATCATTTGAAGATTGAGTCTTAGATTCTTTCCATGAGTTTCGATTCCATCCCAACAGGAATGGGATATGAAGGGTAGGGAAATGGTTGACCATAGTTACTACTTCCCACTCCAACAGAGTTCGAAGTTATAGATAACGAGTCATCTTCTTGACGTGACAAAGTCCCCTTGCCTCTTTCTCTACGTGTATAGTCCTTCCCTATGGCACCAATTCCTGGTCCTGCCCGCCTACTGCCATGGTCATCATCATGTGTTGCATGCGTGAAGTTTGCCTCACTAGTGAAGGGGCTCATAAATCCGGGAGGTGGTCCATAATAGTATCCACCTCCACCACTACCTCCAGCTCCACTATATCCTTCATCATTCCCACCTCCGGTGGTAGGTGAGTCTCCTGAGTCTCCAATAAGGCATCAACCAGCAGCTTAATCTGCTGTCCAATAATGTCCTTGAAAAAGAAAAAGAAAAAAAGGCATCAACCACACACACACACACACATGCACACAACACACACTGACACACACGCACGCATATACACTTCCGTCTTCTCAGTCTCTCTCTCGATCCTTCCGTCCTCTTCTCTCTCTCTCTCTCTCTCTCTCTCTCTCTCTCTCTCTCAATCCCTCGATCCTTCCGTCTCAGTCTCTCTCTCTCTCTCTTGATTCTTCCGTCTTCTTCAACACTCACTGTCTCTCCCGTGATTACCCTAGTACACGACGGCACCCACACCGTCGTCTTTCTTTCTCTTCCTCTTCTCTCTGCATGATCGACGAAACCCACAAACCTCCGGCGAGTTTTCTTCATTTTCTCCGGTTAGCATCACCATCAAAACCTCGTCTTTCTCTATCTTCCTCTTGTCTATGCAAGATTGACGAAACCCAGATTTCAAATTGGGGCTTAGGGTTTCGAATTGGGGACTCGGGTCAGGAGGAAGACGAAGGTCGTGGGTGTCGACGGTGTTTCTGAACACCTCGTCTTTCTATCTCTTCCTCTTGTCTCTGCAAGATCGACGAAACCCAGAAACAGGGGGCGAGTTTTCTTCATTTTCTTCGGTTAGCATCACCATCAAAACCTCGTATTTCTCTCTCTTCCTCTTGTCTCTGCAAGATTGACGAAACCCAGATTTCAAATTGGGGCTTAGGGTTTCGAATTGGGGGCTCGGGTCAGGAGGAAGACGAAGGTCGTGGGTTTCGAATTTCTCTCTCTTCCTCTCGTCTTCTATTTCATTTTTTATGCCTAGATCGGCGTCTTGGGTGTGTTTTTACGGTCGGCCGGAGCTGTACAAGCTCCGGCCTTCTTCTCCGATTCGAATTTTGCCCGATATCGCGATATTTCAACGAAAACCAATTGGATGGCAACTAAAATATCGCTGGGTGAAAAATCCGATATTATCGGCGATATTTCGCCGATAATATCGGCATTTCGGACTGTGGTTAGTACCACCTGCAACCATAGAGGAAACATGCTTAAATTGGATTCTACGTGACAATGATATATTTGATTATTCTAATACAATATATGGTGTCGTAATTACCGTGTGAAATGTGAGATTTGGAAAAAGAAAACTTTTTTTTTTCAATGCAATGATGTGATTACTTAGAGTAATGTTACGGAGTTCAAATTTTATATCATAATAGTGTACAACATCATTTGATAAAAGATGTATACAACCAACATTCAATAATATAACAGTAAAGATTATAGATTGTGACAACTCTTCAATTACTTTGCTCTCTTTTAGGGCCAGTTTGGTATTGTTGTGCTTTTTGAATAAATTGCTTATGCTATGCTTTAAGAATAATCGGCTGCAAAATAAAGTAGTTGAGCGTTTAATAAACTGTATTTTTTTATGTTGTGAGTATGGAAAGAAGTGTAAAAACAGTGTCTAGAAGATTAAATAATGTCATTGTAAAATAATTAATGGCTCATTACATGAATTTAAAATATTATAAAGGCTCAATTTCATTTTTTTTAGAGTAAATGACAAAAAACTACCTCAACTATTGGTGTCACAACACTTTCATACCCCATCTTTAAAACGTGACAATGTCATACCGCATCTTACGAATTTGTGACAAGGTCATACCTCTGTCAATTTTTCTGTTAGTTTTTCTGTTAAGTGCTGACGTGGCAAGATATAGGGACCACTCACTAATACAGCTGGATTAAAAAATAATTAAATATATTTTTAATAATTAAAAATTTAAAAAATTATTTTTTTTATTTTTATATTAAATCTCTCTCTCTCTCTCTCCCCCTCTCTCGCCTCTCTCTCTTCTCTGCCCAGAACCTATTCCCATTTCCCCCCCCAACCACCCCGACCCCTTCCCGTTCCCCTTCCGTACAACCCCCCACCCCCCACCACAACCCAGTTCCCCCCCCCAAACCCAACGCGCACTCATCTCTCCTCCTCCATCTTCATCTTCTTCCCCCTTTCTCTCTACCTGCAACCCAGAAACAAAAAAAACAAAAAAACAAAAAGTGAAATCAGTTCGGCCCAGAAGAAGAAGAAGAAGAAAGAGAAAGGAGAGAGAGAGAGAGAGAAGAACGAAAAAAAAGAAAGTGAAATCAGTTCGGCCCAGAAGAAGAAGAAGAAGAAGGAGAGAGAAGAGAGAGAGGCGAGAGAGAAAGAGAGAGAGAGAGAGAAGAAGAAGAAGAAGAAGAGAGAAGAAGAACGAAAAGAAAAAGTGAAATCAGTTCGGCCCAGAAGAAGAAGAAGAAGAAGAAAGAGAGAGAAGAGAGAGAGGCGAGAGAGAGATAGAGAGAGAGAGAAGAAGAAGAGAAGAAGAACAAAAAAAAAGTGTGAAATCAATTCGGCCCAAAAGAAGAAGAAGAAGAAGAAGGAGAGAGAAGAGAGAGAAAGAGAGAAAAAAAAGTGAAATCAGTTCGGCCCAGAAGAAGAAGAAGAAGGAGAGAGAAGAGAGAGAGGCGAGAGAGAGAGAGAGAGAGATTTAATATAAAAATAAAAATTTTAATTTTTTAAATTTTTAATTATTAAAAATATATTTAATTATTTTTTAATCCAGCTGTATTAGTGAGTGGTCCCCATATCTTGCCACGTCAGCACTTAACAGAAAAACTAACAGAAAATTTGGCGGAGGTATGACACTGTCACAAATTCGTAAGATGCGTTATGACATTGTCACGTTTTAAAGATGAGGTATGAAAGTGTCGTGACACCCATAGTTGAGGTAGTTTTTTTGTAATTTACCCTTTTTTTTATTAAAGCAGCTTTTATTAAGCAAGTTCCAGGCTGATTTTAAAATTTGCTGTCTGTAGGCCATTGCATTTAAAATAAACAGTATATTTTACTTTTATCAAACATTTTTTTACTGCTTAACTTTAGAGCGAAGCTTTTTTGGTGAAAAAAAAAAATGTAATACCAAACTGGAACTTAGTGAGGTCATGATCTTACCCATTTTGCTACCATGGATGTATTGAGTGTTTTAAGTGCATTATCGATTCTATGTGTGAAAATGAACGGCTAATTATAACATGCTTTATCTTTATCGGGTAATTAAAACTGATTAATGCTTAATACCCTTGGTTGTCGTCATTCAGTACTACCGTCTGGTGGTATTCTTCTTCGCTTATAAGTGAGAGATCTTAAGTTTGAATCTTGTGGATGACGAATTCGATACCAAATTAATCCATTGTGTGTCTTAACCGAACTCCTCTCCCTCTTCACTTGGTGTAAAATATATTATTGTATTAAAATAATAATAATAAATAAATAGATACCCTTGGTCCGTGTCGTGTCGTATCCTTGGGTCCATGTCCATGCATCGTAGGTGAATCAACTTATTCAATTAATAACGATAATTAAGTGATAGCTTAACGGATTTGTCAATGTTCATCACAAATTTATGCTTTTTTTTTTTCCTTCCAGACCTTGAGTGCATATTCACTGTTATTTGCAATGTGGTTACAAAGTCTGAAAGTCCAGATGAAGCACTCGAGATGCCAAAACTTATATCCTCAAAGATTACTCAAAAACCAAGTGACAAGCCTGCACTACGCTGAAAGGTGTATGATACCATTGTGATCACGAATTTAGCTTTTTTGATTTTGAGTACTTCTGACCGTTTTTCCTTTTCTGTACGGTTTGTTCAATCTGTACAACCTACTGGAGAACCCATATAGCCGGTTCTTTGTCTACTTGAGTGCGCTTAATTTGGCAATCAATGGGAAAGTTGTAAGAGTATGAGTATGATTCTTACAAGTCTTGGGATAATTGATATTATAAAGGTGATCACATAAGTCATTCACCGTCACACTAGTACATAGACACAACCAGCTTACATAAACCAAAACAATGAATTTATAATTGCCTCTGCAGCACAAAATACAGATTTAACTTACAAATCACAATGTTCAGTTCATGTTCATAGCAATGTATCTAAGCTCAAGAGTAAACCAAGACGTCTACTCCCACTCATATAGCCACCAAATCTTTTGGATAACAAAAGCTTAACCTCACATACAACTTACCCATGCATTTTAAAGTATTGAACTTAAGAATCGTTTCTGTTACATCGCAGAATTAACTCAAAAATCACAACATACTTAATTTGCACTTCGTAATTATGTGAACCAATATAGCAAAAACCAAACCAATTTGCTCCCACTTATCTAGGCTATACTTAACACAAACAAGTTAAGTATAAGTTAATATCAACTGTATTAACTAACAGTCATTGCAATACACTGAATATCTTATCAATGTGATCAATTGCAGCAACCAATATGCAAACAAATTCCATGATCACATTCATCCAATTTGTATTTACAACAATGTGATTTTACTTGACCAGAACAAACACATAAATTGATTTGCTCCCACTATATCAAGTTAAGTTTAGTTCCAGCAAATAGCACTAAACTTCTCATTACTTAAACAAATTAAGTAACACAAATAATTCAATCAATTGCTTCAATAAAACCATAAACTGGTTTTCAAGCATCCAAATGAATTATAATGGCCAGCCTAAGTAGCCTTATGCTTACCTTTGAACATATGATTAACATATGATTCTCCCACTTAAGCATAAGCAAAATGTACTGCACAGCCAATAAAGAAACCGGAGATATAAACCAATTGGTTCCCGATTCCTCACCAATTGCATAATCTCAGTTTAGTCATATACACCTAAACCATTATGCAAACAGTCTATGTATCAAAAGATAGTCACAATCCATTCGGAAAAACTTATCTCACATAAACCCAAAATCACTAGTTTCAACAACGATCAAAATCAGAATAGCAAGCACAATATCTTTGCATTCAATTTGATCCTAACTAGTTCAAAATCTATCGAGCAAGATCAACCAAATCTTGATAATGTTTGGATATATATCACAACAATATGTTTTGATTAAAACAAGATGATCAAGACCACTATTTCTTCCGGAGAACTCAAAGTTCATCTTCCTCCCTATTTGTGATTTCAACCAAAATATAATAGCAGAAGCATGCATCATAAATGAAATCACGAATATACATATACAATAAGCATGCATCTTAAACTCCATGACTTTTACAATAGAATAAACAGACCATAGACAATAACAAGTCTATTAATCCTAAGATTTATACATGATAACATTAGTCGACAATAATTCAAATTAAAAATCTTCATGCCTTTAATTCATTGTCAACACCATCATCAATTATATACAGATTCGTAAGCAAGTCATTGGAGAAAACGATGATAGCCGCATATATTTGATCTTATGAATTTCCAATAAGATGACAAAATAATAATTTGCTTTCTAATACCTCCCGACTTGCATATGATATGTAGTCAAATCCATTCCAACCCAAACTTGATATAAATCAAACCAATTGAAAATCAGGAATTGACACTAAGATGCGCATGTGTAGCTCCCCGCAATTTAAATGTATCGAGATTCATACATGAAACAATGCATACACATAGACTCTTTAATGAAAAATAGAAGAGTATATCTAGACATACACTAATTTATTTATGCAGCAAAGGATGATTCCAAACATCTCACATAAATCACAAGTTGGCATCTATAGGGATTTCGAGTTTAATCATGCCTCCACAATATATATTTATATAAACAAGCATACTCGAAATAGCAAAAGCCCTAATTCATTATGCTCCAACTCATCGCACTATAATCACGCATATAGGAGAACAATTAATCATGCATGAAACAGTGAACTGAGTTACCTGAATGCATCGTTGGACTCGTATTCGTCAACCCGATTGTAATTCCTCGGCTCCAAATCAACGAAACAAATTATCCATCAATGCTCGAGACCCATCCATGCGGATTGCCATCACTCCCAATTCCCATGGACCTCGTACCGTTGGAGATTATCGAAGTAAATCACCATTGTTACAGACGTGCCAAACCAAATTCGTTGCCAAAGTTATCAGCCAGAATCCCATCGGCACCAAATCCCGAAAAAAGACAATTCTCATTTAGATTTCATTAAAACAAGAGAAATAATAGAACAATGAACGAGTTAATGTCAATATGAAGGGCCAGAATGATAATATAATCTCAATATGCAGGTAACATGATCTTTGTTCAATGGTTATGCAGAATTGATTAATGAAATCAGACCTATGAACCCTTTTAAAGATTCCTGACTTCCATCTTTTTCACCACTAAAATTTTAGCCCATTGAATCAATTTAGTCATATACATATCCTTGAATTTAAGGATATACATAGAGTAAACAATTGCAATGATATCCACAAACAACACTAAATGTTCTAACTGTAATACTATTTGTCATACTTATGCAGAATTGGTTAGCACCGATTGTACAACATAAAACAATAAGACAAAACTTATTTGATTGATTTCTCATTAGTTATACCAGCGGAAGCAATTTGTAACAATCTATGCAACCATTCAACTCAAAACTTTATCGACATCCAAGGTAATCAGAAAAATACTGAACAAATTCAAGTTTTCCTTTTAGCATGACAGTACGCAAAACAAATTTAAAAATTGAAACCTCAGGTGCGAATTAGATCATAATTCATACCTTTTCATGAGTGATTTCAGAACCGTATGAATCTTAGCATCAATATTGACTCAAAATTTAGATTTGAATGAGTGATGAAAACCCAGATTGCGAAGTACACCATCAAAAATATAAAGCCCAGACCTCACCATCGGTGAAAAATTATGCTTATTAAAATACTATCTAAAAACGACACCGTTTCATTAGCCCTTTTCCACCGACTCTTTTATAAACAAAACGACATAGTTTTTCAAGTTTATATATTTCTTAAGAGTCCTCAGGCTCAATTCGAAAACCCAGGCAGTGTAGCTCGTTTCCCAGATTCAATGGTTTTCATGAAGGTTTGAACTTAATGGTTAGAATCCTAGGCTCTGATACCACATGTAAGAATAAATCTCAGATTCAATTCATCAATCTAAAAACATGGATACAACCAATTAAATCACAACTGCATTTAACCAAGAGATGAACTTAAACATGAGAAACAATCGAGAACTTATCTGCATAATTGGAACCAGATGAAGAAGCCATTGTAGCCTCTGTGCTCCAAACCTTCTCATCTTTTACGATCACAATAGCTTTTCTAATCAATAGGACTTAGAACAACATAAGCTGATCTCGCAAGAGCAGTGGTTTGAACCATAAATATATAGTGCTCCTCCATCCATTCCCTATCAGAATTGGACTAGGATTCAAAGACATACAAACCATAAAGATTCATGAGACCTTATAAAGTTCCAACACAAAGTTCTTTTCCAAAACCAATTGGAACTTCTCTCAAGACTGCATTCCTTATCAGATTTAGACTTCTTTATAATATCAATTATCGCTTCATTCAAAAAGGTGGAAAGTTCTTTGAAAGAGCGGCATATTGGGATCTCTGATCAGAGGCAGTTATTTCTTGCCATTGCTAATGTTCTGAAAGAAGACAAAAAGTATGCAATATTTTTTCTATATATACATGTCTCTCCTCGATTTGTTTTAAGAACAATTGATTATATTGTCTGTTGTATTTTCAGCTTGGCAAAGGAGTCTTTCAAATTCCTGACCAAGTACTTGGCGACTTTTTCTGGTGAAGATGCACATACATTGAGTGAAGCCAAAGAGGAAGCTGTACGCACAATTGTTGAATTTGTGAAGGTATTTTTGTAGGATCTTGTGGAATTTCGAAGATTTTCTTATGCTAGTCTTTTATTCCACGTTTCTCTTTGGTAACTGTTCATCGTTATTTACTTGTGTTAGATCCTTTACAAAGTATGTTTCATTTTCTTGTTAACAAAAACTCTACTTTTATGAGGTGGATCCAGTTGATTGTGTAATAGTTTTAAATTGATCCATATAAAGTAATATAGTAATACTGTTGTTTTTCTGGCATTTTGAAGATGCCGTAGACCTTCATATGGAGCTACTATGCTTCCTCTGCAGTTACTTATAATATCTGTATTGTTTTTGGGCATTAGTCTGTATGAACACGACGAAGTGCTGGCTTAAGATCAGCACTTCAAAACAACTGGGTTTACGGCATTTGGCTATGATGATCAAATCCTCCCCTTCCATTAGGTATTTAGATAACTGATATGTCGGTTTTGTTATGCTGCAGTGTGATTTGCTAAATATATGCCAGCTATAGAGCAACTGGAGAAGGATGCTAAGCATCCATTGGCATATCAGCTTTTAAAGATCTTTCTGACTCAGAGGCTGGATGCTTACTTGGAATTTCAGGCTGCAAATTCTGATTTACTGAAAAGCTACGGTAAAGTTCAGTTTCAACTGACTGGGTTTTCTTCGGACTATATTACTTTTTTTAATTTGTCTAAATTATGCTTTTTGAAACGTTATAGGTCTTGGCCATGAAGACTGCATAACTACGATGAGATTGATTTCCTTGATGGATCCTGGTTCTGATGAATCTGGACGGATTCCTTACGGTGTTATCAGAGATACTCTACAGGTTAGTTTGGCTTACCATTCTGGTTCCAGAGGTTTTTATTTGACATCATGGTTAATTATGCTTATGCACTTCTGTAAACACGAAAATTTCCTGAAGGAATAAGAACGTGTACAAAATATATTTGTTATTTGATGAATTTTGGGTTACAATCTCTATTTGTTCCTCTGATTCTATCTTCGTAAGACATGGATTTTGTTGATGGGCTGTTGATCCAAAGGGGCGTTGGGCTTGATCCTTGGATGAACAGTGATGTGGATTTGTTTGTGTTGATCCGCAGGGGCTGTTTGGCACTTTGCTTCTTGGGATGAACAGTGATGATCTTCAGATGTTTGATGATGAACGATGAACGATGGATGAGCTTCGAGGGGCTTTGAGCTTTGATTCTTGAAGGATGAATGTATTGATTCCAAGGGCCGTCGGGGCTTGATCTTGGAGGATGAATGTTGCTTCAAGGGCCGTCGGGGCTTGATCTCGAAGAAGATGGATGAACGATGAACGATGAACGATCGATGAACTTCAAGGGGCTTTTGGGCTTGATTCTTGAAGAACAGATGAACGGATGAATGATGAATGGTGGATGGATCTTCAAGGGTTTCTGGACTTGATCTTTGAAGAACAGTTGCGCTAATCCAAGGGGCCGTTGGGGCTTGATCTTAGGATGGATGAGCGTTTCTTCAAGGGCCGTTGGGGCTTGATCTCGAAGAACGATGAACGATGAACGAAGAACGAAGAACGAAGAACGAACTTCAGAGAATTCTCTTCCAATTTGGGAGTAGAGAAATGTATTTGTGAATTGGTGAATTGAAATGAATGAAATTGGCTTCTATTTATAGAATTCCAAAACTTGATTTTTGGATTTAAATAATCAGATGAAATAAGTCGTCTCTGCCAGGTGTTGACACGTGTCCTGTTTGACAGCTTTTCGGACTCTTTTCGAATTTTCGTCGAATTATACAATACGTGTACAATTTATGTAATACACGAGTGTTAAAATTTTGACCATTGGTCAACATTTTATTTACTGAAATTTCACTGTCTACAAATGCCCCCACTTCAAGGCGTGTCGTATACATGTGTTTGTCATATGTAGGAGATGCGTCTTGAAGTTTCTTTTCTGTAGACGTCAATCCAAGGGCCGTCGAGGCTTGATCTTGGATTGGGCTGGGATCTCCTTCCAGTGCCGTCGAGGCTTGATCTTGAATTGGTTTGAGACTATATTCAATTTTACTGGGGTGAATCGGCACGTGTATTTGTTGTGCTTGTTGACTTTCCACAGCTTTCATCTTGAACTGGTTTTGATTCGAGGGTGATGAATACCTGATCTTGAATCAGACTTGTGATTTCTTCAAGGGCCGTTGAGGCTTGATCTTGAAGGTTGATTCAGGGGTGTTGGACACTTGATCTTGAATCGGGTTTGTAATTTCTCCAAGGGCCGTTGAGGCTTGATCTTGAAGGTTGATTCAGCACGTTGTCTCCACATGTTTCAAGTAATCGGATCTTCATGCAGGTCTGGCATCTTCTTTTGCAGTATTTTTCTCTAATGCAAAAATTCCCATGAAAGCAATTGGAGATGCCGCTCCAAAACATTCAACGTGGAGATTAGCTATGCTGCAAAAATTCCCATGAAAGCATCAGAACATCACTTCTCAGCGACTCATCATGTTTTCCAGCTTCCAACATTAGTTGAAGATGACTGCTCGAGAGTAATGCTAGGTAAGCAATCAGGGAAGGGTTCCAGACAATCAGTCCCAGATCGGAAGCTTGACTCCAAGTGGCGGCTGATCGCTCTCTTTCTCTTTGTCCCGTAGGCAAGAGCAAGGGTAAAGGAAAAGCATGCCATGAGATATCTTTGCCTTCGACCCTGCTGATATGAGATACTTTGGCTTTTGAAGAAGTACAAGTTGATTTTTGAACTGGGTTTGGGAGCCTTTTTACTTGCAAACGATCCTCAACTTAGTTGAGGATGAATCAGCACGTTGTCTCCACATGCTTCAAGTAGTCCGGTCTCCATGCAGATGTGCATCTTCTTGAACTCTTGGATCATCTCACCTTCCGCCTTTATCAGGATGCACCTCAGACTCCTCCTTCTTCGTCTGTGAGGTGCTTTTGCTTTTGAAGAAGCACCTCCACACAGGTTTATTTTTGAAGTGGATTGGGAGGGGTCTGAGATGAGTACTCGAGAGCAAGACTAGGTAAGCAATCAGGATCTCACTTTCTCCATGTTCTTCAGATGAAGGTGAGGAGAAAGCGTAATATGAGATACTTTTGCTTTTAACCTTTTTAATATGAAATACTTTTGCTTTGGATGATTTGTTTTCTGGGGTGTTCCAAGGGATGAAGAACACTGAGTGACTCGAAAGGTTTCTTTGGGAAGACATTATCGGAGATGAAGAGAGGTTGAGAGGGTGTGAAGGTGTGCCTTTGCTGTGGAAGGCGAAGGTCGAACTTATAGAATTTTGGCTTCACAACCGGAACTATTCCTTCACTATTTGTCGGCAGCCGGTGGATGGATAAACAGTGCCCGTTACGCGTTTTCTGACAAGGCGTCCGTAATTTTCGCGAAGCTGACTGCGCATGCGACGAGTGACGACAAACTGGAATGATGATCTTTTGAAAACCGGGGTTCAAATCCGGGTGCAGCTCGTGGTTTTCGCAACACTCCAAACTGCATGTGACGCAGGTGATGACAAACTGGAAAAGCTGATGCCACGTGATTTCTGAGTCAAGCCCAGCTTTTGATAGAGGAACGGCTCTTTTGAGACAGGACTCCGGCCTTCGAGAAAGGAGCGTCACTCTTTGATTTGCGAGAGGAGCGCTTCTTCATTTTCTTCTTTTTATAGAGGCGCGAATTTTTGTTTCACCTCACACTTGAACTCTCTTTTGTAATCACTCCCTTCAATCTTAATCTTTCCGATCTCTTCTTTCTCAACATCTTCTGAAAATGTCTTGCCCTTCCGATCGTCGCCTTAACTTGAACGTCGGAGAAGATGATGACTTGTCTTCTCCAGACAACATTTGGCGTCCGTCCTTCATATCCCCCAACGGTTCTCTTACAGTTGGGGACTCAATGATGAGAAACGAAATAACCGCTACGGTGGTTGCTCGAAATCTCCTCACTCCAAGGGACACTAGGTTGCTATCCAGGCGGTTAGACGAGTTGGCTGTTCAGGAATCTCTAGCCCTCAGCGTCCAAAGTGCAGGCTCAGTTTCAAACATGGGCCAGCGCCTTCTTGCCCGATCTCGTCAGGTGGAGTCACTGATGGCTGAGGTGGCTAGTCTTCGGCAAGAAGTCAGAGGACTCAGGCACGAGAACAAGGAGTTGCACCTGCTTGCAACTAGTTACTCGACCAGCATGAAGAGGAAGCTGGACCAGCTGCAGGAGTCGGACGGTCGGATCCAGAGTGACCATGAAAGGTTCATGGCGTTACTCCCGAGGTTTATGTTGCCTTCGTCCTCTGGAGTTGCACCAAGCGTTCCGGCTCCGGAGATTCCAACTCTGGCTCTTCGTCTTCCCGGAGCTCCGTCGACTTCTGAGGCACCACCTGATCGTCCTTGAATATTTCCTGCTTGTAATTTTGATTTGACTTCCTTTTTTTTTTTTTTTTGTGGCATGTAGAGTGCCAATTTGTGTAATTTTCCAAAGAAATAAATAAAAAATGGACTTTTATCGCTTTTCTCTCTTCTCTCTTTTTTTGCTACACATATACAATATACATAAATATGTATATACGTCATATGCATACACATGCATTTTCAAAACTTTTTTTTTTTTTTTTTTTTTTTTTTTTCGGACATATGGGCCTTCCCTCCACATAATATTCCAGCCCACCATTTTGGGCTTTGCTGACATTTTGCTTTTTTTTTTCTTTTTTTTTTTTTTTTTTTTCCGGACATGTGGGCCTTCACCCTCCACATAATATTCCAGCCCACTATTTTGGGCTTGCCGACACTTTGCTCTTTTTTTTTATTTTTTTATTTTTTTTAATTTTTTTATTATACGTATATTAATATACTTTTTATGGTGAGTGCTCTACTAAAAAAAAAATTATATATTTATATTTTTTTATATTATTTTTTTTTGTCAACTTTCGGTAGCAGATGCACACCCAAAACCTTTTATATATGTATATTTTTATTTCTTTTTATATATATATTTTTTAATGATGCACTCACTTTTTTTTTATATTTTTTATTTTTTTAGTGCTGCACTATATATATTTTATTTTTTATTTTTTTATTTTTTATTACCCTACTATCAATATTTTATTCTTTATGAATCCTATATATATGTGTGTGTGTGCTGAAGACGAAGACAAGCAAGCATTTACAGATGTGGAGTGTTTGACCATTTGAGGGGTAAAACACACACTGTAACTTTTTGTTTTTGTTTTTGTTTTTTTTTTTTTTTTTTTTTGGGCCCGGGCCTTTGGCTCATATTTGGGCCGGTTTTTTTTTATTTTTTTTTTATTTTTTATTTTTTATTTTTATTAGCCGCATACATATATGCATGTATAACATAATGTGCGTACCCCCCACTGATGGACTTCTTTGTTTGTGATGTCAGGGATTACGTAAACAATTTTGTGGAGGCATGTCATGACGTTGGGACCCCTATGAAGCTTTTGGAGGTGGAGTGAATGACTGTGTACTTTGTGCTCTTTGCTGCCAAGTGCTTGCGCGAGAGACTGCGCCGGAGTTCCGCCGTGTAGTGCCTTTTGATCACAGTTTTCCCTCGGTTGGTGCGCTGCCGTGTGGGGCTGTACAAGAGGTTGCACTGGGGCTTCGTTGCGTATTGTCTTTTGGTCGCAATTTTCCCTCAGTGGTGGTGTTGCCGTGCGGTGCAAGAAACTGCTTGCGTAGTCGCTGCGGGGTTGCGTAGTGTGACTGCGTGGCATTTTGGTTTCTTTGCTACCGTAACGTGCCTTGACGGACCGTCTTGTAGCTGCCCTTTTTACCGTGCTCACTGCCCTGCCGTCGCTGCTTTATTTACCGCACGCCATTGTACTGTCCGCCGTCCTGCTGAAGTCTTGTGGCTGACTCTTCGTTGCGGTCATGGTATTTTTCAGGTGCTTTAAGGGCGGTACCCTTACTGTTCTTGCAAAGGAAGGCGATTCCCAAGATAGCGGAACGACGTTGAAGCTTTATCCGCCACTGACTGGCCCTAAGGCGCTTGTCCTTCCTGCCAAAGACAACTCAATGCATATTAAGTCATGGTCTTCTGAAGCAGCTTGGGAGGTGGTGAACTCCATTCGATCTAATGCAAAGAAGAGGGCGTGTCCATCGAGGATTCTTATTTTGAACTCTTCGCACCATGTTTATGACAACCCTCCGGTTGTGTTTGATCTTCTTGGCGATCGTATCCGCAACGGAGCCGTGTCTTGGAGTGGTACCCTGTCGACCACTGGAGGAGCTGCCTTTGTTGACTTTTATTGGGAATGGCTTGAAGATGTCTTGAGCCGTTCCAAGGATGTGCTTACCAAGACGGGCCTTTACCACGCTGTATACGCATCTCTGTTCAGTTATGATCGCCATCCCTCCGTCATTCGTGAATTCCTTGAGCATTGGTGTTCAGCAACCAACACACTTCACACAGCTCGAGGGGAGATGTGGCTCTCACTCAGGGATCTTCACAAGATAGGGGGCTTGCCGATCCAGGGAAAGTTTTATGACGAAGTTGTCCCTAGTGTTGAGGAGTTTTATTGTCGCAACAGTCGAGGATTGCCTGCGAGCTGCTGCCACTTGTTTGGGGCATATCACAAGCTTTCCCAAGAGGCTCCGGGTAAGGCAGGCGTGAAGATTTCTTCATGGATCCGGTTTTGGTATTGGGACGTCACGAAGTATAAGAGGCCTTCGAAGAAGAGCGGTCGTAACAAGACGACCCGACCTAAGGGAGACTCAGATCCGTCAGGCGTTATTGGTTCAGTTGGGCGCCGCACCCCTTCCGAGTTGAGGACGTTTGAGGACCTTGGCGTGCCGTCAGAGCACTTAGAAGAGTCTTACTTAGCCGCTTTTTTAGCTTGTTGGCTTTGTAAGTTTGTCTTCCCTAAAGACGATGTCAACTTCGTCCGTCCTGGAGTTTTTAAAGTTGCCAGCAAGATGGCAGCAGGCGAATCTTTTAGTCTTGCCATTCCGGTCTTAGCCAATATTTACAACGGTTTGGGTGTTGTTTCGAACTCGGCAAGTACTGAAGACCGTGCTGCAGTACTTCCCTACCACTATGTGTATGGCTGGTTAGGTGAATACTTTAGCACTCATTTTTCTTCGTCGACTTCAGTGAAATTGGGGCCTTTAATGACGAAGTATTCTGGTGTGCTCTCTGCGAAGGGTCTTGATGATTCGCAGGCGAGAGCAATATTTGAAAGTTATGAAGGCCCGAGGATGGATCGTCTGGCAAGAGTCGGCTTGACGCGGCAAATCATTGTGGATGATCCATACCTTCGCTCTTCAGATTTGTCTTATTTCATAAGCATTCGATCGGCGTATGTTTCTTTGCGGCAAGAAGACCGATGCATTATTCAGCCGTATAATCCCCACCGTTTTAGCAGGCAGTTTGGTTTTGTCCAAACTATTCCGGGTAGGCTGAAGGAAAGAGACCAATCGAAATCTTTGCAAGATATGTACATGCATTGGGAGTCTTGCACCCGTGCACGTACAGATGCTTCTATCACCCTGCCAGTTAAAGACGAGTTCAAGAATAATCCTGTGACTCGTGCTTACGTTAATTGGTGGTTGAAGGCACACTACGAGAATTTGGGGATGGCCAGTGATACTAATTCTTCCCATTCTCACCATAAGGTATCAAAAGAGGGTTGCTCTTCAGTTCCTCCACAGCTGGTATCTTTTGATTGTATGAGTGTGACTCCCTTGCAAGATAGCCCTGTGGTTCTAGCCCATCAACGCCCACGCTTGCTTTCTTCTCATTTGGATGATTCTGAAGAGGCGGGTGATGAAGTCGGTTCGCATGAGGATGGACTTGCTTCGCGGCTGCGTCAGCAGGCTTTAAACAAGCGACCACTTGAGGTTTCTCGGGTTGATAGTGACGTTAACTTTCGTCATAAGAAGAAAGAGGCGTTTAGGCTTCCTCAAACCGATGGCCGTATGTCTTTTGAGAGAGATGTATGTATTTTTTTTTTTTTTTTTTTTCATGATTTCTTCTCTTTATTTTAGCTTTTGTTTCTAACATTTTTTTTTGTTCTCCTTAGGTTGGGCCCTCTATGCCGGTCGGAGGCAGTCTACCCGCCGATGAGGGAATCAGGGATCTTCCTGGTGCAGAGCTTATTCCAAATCCGTCGAGCCTCCTAAGCTTGCCGCGCATTGGTGAATGTGTACAAGAGTCTGCTATGCGTCAGGTACCTTTGCCAGCTAATTCTGAGATTTCTTTGAGGGGGCCAAACCTTAGCGGTACTGAGCAGCTCATTCATCGTATTAGTCTCCGTGCAGCCATGGACATTAAGGGCCACATTGACAGTAGGATCTCAAAGTGCCCACTGGAAGACCTTGCGTTGCTCCGTGGGGATTTGTCAAAGCTTGTTTCTGTAATTGACAACCTCAATGTTGATTCTTCGACCTTGAAGGCCAAAATTGCCGAACTTATGGCCGCCTCGACTGAGTATTCTTCCTTGCGTGCCACTTCCTTAGAGAAATTGAATCCGGATGTTAGGGCTCAGCAACTTGTAACAATAGATTCTTCGCTAGCCCGAGTCCGATCTTCTCAGCAGGCTATTTTGGGAGATCATCAGACTGTAGAGGCTTCTTTAGCTTCTTTAGTGCGGGAGCGAGAGCGGTTGGAGGCCGAATCGTCTCATCTTAAAAGAGCACTCGCGGAGCACCAAGAAGAGATTTCTCATTTAGAGCAGGAGAATGGCATGGCTATGGAATCGCCTATTTTGTCTCCTACTGAGGTCGAGTCTTTGAAGAATTTGGAGGATTTTCTTGAGGATCGCCTTCGTAGCTTTAGGGGCATAACTTTTGAGTAGTGTCTTTTCTTTCCTCTTTTTGTAACAAGGCTTTTTTAGAGCCGACATCTTTTTTTTTAAAGATTTAAAGTATTTTTGTTATTGAATTTGCCCTTTATTCTTCAAAGTGTTTGTGTTTTTATTGATGATGTGACTGTACTTGAAGTTTTGAAGTTCAAGTTGCCTACGTACCCTCGATTTAAGGAGGGATCAAGTCATCACGTAGTTCAAATGAACGATGGATTTTTTTTTTTTTTTTGATGATGATTTTGCCGTACACAGTTTATGCTCTTGCGGGCCAGGAGTGTGGTTTCTTCTCATGCGTAGTACCGCTTCAAAAACTTGCCGTTTATGGGGCCAATCCTCAAGCCATCTTCTTCCACGATCATGTAAGCACCGTTTGTGTAGACTTCTTGTACTACGTAAGGCCCATCCCACTTCGAGGTAAATTTGCTTTTCGTCTTGTGCGTCATGATGATAGGCCTACGTAATGCAAGGACGAGGTCTCCTTCTTGAAATGACCTCGGGCGAACTTTTTTGTTGAATGCCTTGGACAACCGTGCTTGATAACACTCCAAGTGTTGCTGAGCTTCGAGCCTCTTATCGTCTAGTGCTTCTAACTCTTGAAGACGTAACTTTGCATTCTCTTCGTCGGTTAGTCCTTCTTGTATAGCCATTCTCAGTGAGGGAATTTGGCTTTCCAGCGGCAAAACCACCTCTACGCCATACACGAGCGAATATGGTGTAGCTTGAGTAGGCGTCCGGTGCATCGTCCTGTATGCCCAAAGTGCTTCGCTCATTCTTTCGTGCCAGTCCTTCTTGCTCCTACCAACGACCTTTCTCAACAGGTTGCATAGAGTTTTGTTAAATGCTTATGCGAGACCGTTAGCTGGGGCATGATACATGGAAGACTTATGCTGTTTGAATTTGTATTTCTCACAGAGTTCGTCCATGAGTCGATTGGAGAATTGCTTTCCATTGTCCGTAATGATGTAGCGAGGCACACCATATCGGTGGATGATATGCTCCTTGATAAAACGGACGACAGTTTCTTTCTTGACTTCCCTTAGGGGTATGGCTTCAGCCCACTTGGAGAAGTAATCTGTTGCAGCTAGGATGTAAGCTTCTCCTGCAGATGACTTTGGTGCGATTGGTCCCACGACGTCCAATCCCCATGCGTCGAACGGCCATGAAGCAACTGTAGGGTGCAATGGTTCAGTCGGTTGATGAATGAAGTTGGCATGGAACTGGCAGGCTTGGCACCTTTTGGCGTATTCCATATAATCCCTCACCATGCTTGGCCAATAGTAGCCCATTCTTTTAAGTTGGAAATGTAGCTTTGGCCCCGACTGATGTGCTCCACATATACCTGAATGTGCTTCCTCCATGGCTTGACTGGCTTCTTCTTCACCTAAGCATCTCAAAAGTACTCCTTCAAAAGAGCGTCGGTAAAGTGTTCCTTTGTAATAGAGGAAGCGATGTGCTCGTCGACGTATCTCAGAGCGGTGTCTGGTATCGTCTAGAAGTCTTCCTTGCTCCAAGTAGTCGATTAACGGCTGTCTCCATTCTTGGGTGTTGACTAGGAGTACTGAGATGACGTTTGTGTCATTTAGCAGCATCTCAGCGGCAAGTGGAATCACCCATCTTTGACAAAACTGGCACATTTACGACTTCTCCTTCTCCTAGCGTCATGCTAGAGGCTAGGTTGGCGAGAGCATCTGCTATTTGATTTTCTTTTCTTGGCACATGTTCTAGTGTCACCATCTCGAACTTTTGCAGCAGCTGAGTTGCCAGTCGGAAGTAGGGGACCAGATCATCTTTCCTCACCTCATACTCGGTCAGGAGTTGATTGATTATGAGCTTCGAGTCGCCATATACCTCAAGGGCTGTGATTCCTATATTGGTTGCCATTTGGAGGTCGAGGATCAATGCTTGGTACTCAGCGACGTTGTTAGAGCATAGTTCGCTCAGTTGGAAGGAATAAGGCAGTATTTGTCTTTGTGGTGACATGAATACCACTCATGCCCCTGCTCCATCTGTTCGGGCGGATCCGTCGAAGAACATCGTCCATGTTGGGAAGATGTCGATGTAAAACACCTCCTCGTCAGGCAAGTCGTCTGAGATTTCCCAATCGGCTGGGATCGGGTGATCGGCGAGGAAGTCTGCCAGTGTTTGTCCTTTAACGGCTTTAGCTGGAACGTAGATGATCTCGTGTTGATTGAGAAGCAACGCCCATTTAGCTAGTCGCCCTGTCAGAACTAGTTTGGACATGACGTATTTAACTGGATCAGCTCTAGCAACCAAGTGGATGGTGTAAGCCTGCATGTAATGTCTGAGCTTCTGGATGGCGAACACCAAGGCGAGGCACATCTTTTCTATTGGGGAATAGTTCAACTCAGCACCGGTAAGAGTTCGACTGAGGTAGTAGAGCGCTCTTTCTTTCTGGGATTCATTTTCTTGTCCCAAGAGTGCCCCAACTGAACTTTCCTGAGCGGCGATGTATAATATGAGTGGCTTTCCAGGTGTGGGTGCCCCCAAGACAGGTGGATTTGACAAATATTTTTTTATGCTTTCAAAAGCATTGTGGCATGCTTTATCCCATACAAATGGAACATCCTTTTTCATGAGTCGGCTGAATGGTTGACAGCGCCCTGCGAGGTTGGAGATGAAACGCCTGATGAAGGCTAGGCGTCCTTGTAGACTTTTCAGCTCGTGCAGGTTTCTCGGCTCAGGCATGTTTTGAATGGCCTTGGTTTTTTATTGATCCACTTCAATGCCGCGGTGTTTGACAATGAAGCCCAGGAACTTTCCAGATGTGACGCCAAATGCACATTTCAACGGGTTCATCTTGAGATTGTACTTTTGCAGTCTTTTGAACACTATTCGCAAATCCTTCAAGTGGTCTGATTTTCTTTTTGTTTTGACCACCACATCGTCCAAGTAACATTCTACATTTTTGTGTAGCATGTCATCGAAGATCTTTTGCATTGCACGCTGATATGTAGCTCCAGCATTCTTTAGACCGAATGGCATTACTTTGTAGCAGTATATACCCTTTGGAGTGCGAAAGGCTGTTAGTTCCTCATCCTCTGGTGCCATGCGAATTTGATTGTATCCGGATGAGCCATCCATGAATGATAGTGCCTCGTGGCCAGTGGTTGCATCCACCATGATTTCGATGATTGGCAAAGGAAAATCGTCCTTTGGGCATGCATCGTTGAGGTCTCGGAGGTCCACGCAAACACGTATCTGTCCTGATTTCTTGAGGACGATAACGACGTTAGAGATCCATTTTGGGTATTGCACCTCTCGAATGAAGCCTGCTTCAATTAGCTTGTCAATCTCAGCCTCAATCTGTGGGATGAGCTCGGATCGATAGTGCCTTTGAGTTTGCTTTATTGGTCGCGATCCAGGCTTGACTGCAAGGTGATGTACAACGATGGTAGGGTCAAGGCCGGGCATTTCTTTGTATGTCCAAGCGAAGACGTCTTTATACTCTAACAGCAGTTGGTAATACTCTTCTGCCTCGTCTGCACTTAGCAGTGCGCTTATGAAGATAGGCTTTGGTTCCTCGCTTGTGCCTAAGTTGATTTCTTTGAGATCATCTACCGTGGCTTGCCCCCCGTCTTCGAGCTGTGGTGGTGCAGCAATGACATCTTCCTCAAGGATCTCGTCTTCTTCGTCTTCTCGGATTGTGATGTGGAAGACGTCTTGGACTTCCTCTTCAGTGCCGTCCTCTTGGACTTGCTGGCATGAGGTTTGTCCGGTATGGATGATGGTGCGCCTTCTTACTTTTAGTGGTCCTTTTGTGTCAATCTCCAAGATTGCTTGACGCTTCATCCTTGAAGGTATTGAACTCCGAATATCGCCTTTTTCCGCTAGCCTGTCGGGCTTTTCTTCTTTTGGCGCTGTCTCCTTCCTTCTAGAAGGCTTTTTGTTGTCTTCCAGTCTTTCGGAAACTGACCGTTGCAAAGGCGAGCGAGCCGTGTTGCCTTGTTTCTTAGGTTCCGACAATCTTTCAAAAACAGATTTTTGGGATGTTGGCGTGTTAAGCCTCTTGAAGACGGAGGTTCGGCTTTGACCACCAATGCGATGCAATGCCGATATTCTGGGTCTTGGATGATTCATCCTACTGACGACCGGTATCCGAGGGGCGGTTTTAGGCTCTTCAACGCTCACGCTGATGTGCTGAGTGCTAACATTTTTCGCCTTGCTCGAAATCTTCACAGGTGCACTTGGCGTGAAGCCGATTCCTGCTTTGCCGTTGTCAACTCCGTAACCATGCTTTCTCAGCCTCTTTTGAGTCTCGGTGAGGTCACGTTCTTTGTTGACAGTATCTGAAACCTTCTTTCCAGGTTTTGAAGAGGGAACGAAGTCGTACCCAGCCTTTGACATGAGTTTGTAGGCGTTTGGATCAAAGCCCTCTTCGGTCCTCTTGGTTGGGAGAAAGCTTGATTCTACTCCCTTTGGCAGAGCTTTTATGAAACCTTGTGGTGGTCCTGCAATCTTGGTCCCGCCTAGCTGTGTTAGAGGTAGAATTGTATTCGCCTTGAGTAGTTCCACATCATCCTTGCACTGTTGCATGTCGGTTTTGCTTGTCCCGGTTTCGAATGGTGTTTGACCCTTCTTTCTTCTCGACATTGGGATGTATCGGAAGACGGGCGTATTCGATTCTTTTGAAGGCGTCTCACCCCCTTTTGCTGTCACGAGTTCGTCGTTGCTTGAAGATGGTGTGGTTTCCTCTCCTTACTTTCTGGGAACGGATTGCCATTCTTGTTTTTTAGGCGTTGCTTTGCCTGTGGACTTTACCTCTCTCGGGAGAGCTTCGGGTATCATGTCCTCCTCCATGTAGAACTTGGCGTCTGCAAAGCGTGATTCGGCCTCGGTAAATGGCTTTGTATCACCTCGAATCACCTTTACTCCTTCCCGGTAGAATTTTAAACATTGGTGAAGGGTAGACGGCACTACTCCATTCTCATGGATCCAAGGCCTTCCTAAGAGCAGGCCGTATGAAGTTCTTGCATCGATCAAATGAAATATTGTGCTTGATTTGAGTTCACCGATGGTCATCTCCACTCGGATCATGCCTATCGCTTTTTGTCCTCCTTGGTTGAAACCTTGGATTAGTAGACGGCTTAGAGATAGTTCGTCCATTTTGATGCCAATTGTGGCCATTGTAGACTTTGGCATGATGTTTATGGCCGATCCGCCATCTACAAGCATGCGTTTGACTTTGCTCTCCCTTATGTATCCTGAGATGAAGAGAGGACGGTTGTGAGGTTTTGATCCTAACAATAAGTCTTCGTCAGTGAAGTTGATTGAGTCTTGGGCGGCGCAACATGTGGTATATTCATGTGACTGAAGTTTTGAGCATTCGTCTTCGTTTCCTTGTACCCCATGGTCATCGGGATTTGCTAAGGCCACCATCAGTGCTTTCCGCATCTCTTCGGGTAATCACAATGCCTCCTCGATGCTCACGTGAGTCGGTAGACCTTCTTTGGTCATGAAGGTCTTTACTTCTTCAGTGGTGATAACTTCCCCTCTTGATGGTTCTTTTACCTCTATTACGTGACACGTAGTGACAGTGTACCGTTGGAAGAAGTCATTTGGGAAGTACTCATGCAAGGAGACGGGAATGCGTGGCTCTTGCTCCATAGGCTCCCCAGCGTATGTTGGCTTAGCAGCTCTAACGCTTCTTTTGGGTTTCCTATTGTTGCGACGGCGGTGTCTTCTCCCATATTCTACCTTTGGCTTTGCGGCCTGTGGCTTGGGTTTCTTTGATTTTCTGCGGGTCACTAAGGTCCATTCTTCACTATCCTCAATCGGTGCATCTTGGTTGTTTGCCCCCGATGGTAGTAGTGCAGAAGGGGCTGTGTGACGATGGTCGTGCATTACTTGAAGAGGCACAAGATCAAAGGACCCAAACACGATCGTCGTAGTGTGTGTTGCGACCGTGTCTTCCAAGTCGAGTTCAATTCGTCCTTGTTGCGCCAACTTCATGATGAGCTCCTTGAGGACAAAGCATTTGCCGACGGGATGGCTTACGATGCGATGGTACTTGCAGTACTTGGGATCGTCAACGCGATTCATCTCTTCTGGGCGCTTGCATTCAGGAAGCTCAATTACTTTCTTCTCCAACAGGTCGTCTAGCATCGGGGCCATGTCAGAGTCTGGGAATGGGTATGTTTTCTGCTCCAATTCCCTTAAGGTGTTTTGGTACCTTTCTTGGGTACGGGAGGGCTCACCTCTTTTTATCTCCTTTGCTTTGGTTTTAGAGGAGATTTTGACGGGTGCAGCTGAAGTTTTAGTGGGGATGGCGTCAACGGCAAAAGCTTCCTTAGCGGGCTTCTTTCCACGATTGTCCACCTTTGGAGTAAACACCTTATCTTTCTTGAAGTCGGTGATCGGCTCCTTTTTTCCATGATGAGCGATGCTCAGCTCCATGTCGTGAGCGCGGGTGGCTAACTCTTCGAACGTTCGCGGTTTGATGCCTTGAAGGATGTATTGCAATCCCCATTGCATACCTTGCACGCACATCTCGATTGAGGAGATTTCCGAGAGTCTGTCCTTACAGTCGAGGCTCAGAGTGCGCCATCGGTTGATGTAGTCAACGACTGGCTCGTCCCTCCACTGTTTTGTGCTTGTTAGCTCCAGCATGCTGACTGTACGGCGGGTGCTGTAGAAGCGGTTGAGGAATTCACGCTCCAGTTGCTCCCAGCTGTTGATGGATTCGGGCTCAAGATCGATGTACCAATCGAAGGCGTTACTTTTCAGTGAGCGCACAAACTGCTTGGCAAGGTAGTCCCCTTCAGTGCCCGCATTGTTGCAAGTTTCAACGAAGTGGGCGATGTACTGTTTCGGGTTCCCCTTTGCATCGAACTGCATGAATTTGGGTGGTTGATATCCCCTTGGCATCTTCAGGGCATCAATCTTTTTAGAGTAAGGCTTGGAATACGACATGGAGGCATGTGAGCTCCCTTCGTACTGTGCTTTGATGGTGTTAGCAATCATTTGTTGCAGTTGTTGGATAGACAGAGATCCCATGAGCTCCGTTGCCTGGACTGGCTTCTCCTCGAATTTTTGTATCGGAGGTTCCTCATCCTCACCGCCTCCTTCTTTTTTGTCGTTCTCTTTTTCCAATCGGTTGACAAGCGCGGCGATTTGTAAGTCTTTTTCCTCCACCGTTTGTGTGAGTTTTGCAATTGCCTCATTTATTTGAGCCAACTGCTCCTCGATTGAAGTCGCTCCGGTGGTCATGACTTGCATGGCCGTGCTGCTGTTTGAGTCGGCGTCAGAGAGCAGGGACTCGGGGCACTTCTTTGGAATATCTTCCATTGGCGCACTTAGCGAGGCCAAAGTGATTACGGGTTTGTATTTCTGGTGTTCATGAACTTTTGGCGAGGTTGATGCAGAGAAGGAAGATGTGGCGGAAAGAGCTCTTGCCTTGCTCCGAGTCGTGATCCCAAAAGCGCCACTGCTCGTGACGAGGACACCCTTGTTCTTCGCGTTAGTTGCGGGAACGGTTTGAGCCTGCTTTGATGGCATATGTACCGTTCTTGGTGGATCTTGATTTGAAGATAGAGATGAGAAGTAGAGAAAGTCCCACTGGGCGTTCCAAATTTGTAAACACGAAAATTTCCTGAAGGAACAAGAACACGTGTACAAAATATATTTGTTATTTGATGAATTTTGGGTTACAATCTCTATTTGTTCCTCTGATTCTATCTTCGTAAGACATGGATTTTGTTGATGGGCTGTTGATCCAAAGGGGCGTTGGGCTTGATCCTTGGATGAACAGTGATGTGGATTTGTTTGTGTTGATCCGCAGGGGCTGTTTGGCACTTTGCTTCTTAGGATGAACAGTGATGATCTTCAGATGTTTGATGATGAACGATGAACGATGGATGAGCTTCGAGGGGCTTTGAGCTTTGATTCTTGAAGGATGAATGTATTGATTCCAAGGGTCGTCGGGGCTTGATCTTGGAGGATAAATGTTGCTTCAAGGGCCGTCGGGGCTTGATCTCGAAGAAGATGGATGAACGATGAACGATGAACGATGAACGATCGATGAACTTCAAGGGGCTTTTGGGCTTGATTCTTGAAGAACAGATGAACGGATGAATGATGAATGGTGGATGGATCTTCAAGGGTTTCTGGACTTGATCTTTGAAGAACAGTTGCGCTAATCCAAGGGGCCGTTGGGGCTTGATCTTAGGATGGATGAGCGTTTCTTCAAGGGCCGTTGGGGCTTGATCTCGAAGAACGATGAACGATGAACGAAGAACGAAGAACGAAGAACGAAGAACGAACTTCAGAGAATTCTCTTCCAATTTGGGAGTAGAGAAATGTATTTGTGAATTGGTGAATTGAAATGAATGAAATTGGCTTCTATTTATAGAATTCCAAAACTTGATTTTTGGATTTAAATAATCAGATGAAATAAGTCGTCTCTGCCAGGTGTTGACACGTGTCCTGTTTGACAGCTTTTCGGACTCTTTTCGAATTTTCGTCGAATTATACAATACGTGTACAATTTATGTAATACACGAGTGTTAAAATTTTGACCATTGGTCAACATTTTATTTACTGAAATTCCACTGTCTACAACTTCATTTTGGCAGATTAATGATGACGAAGTTGAACTTTGGGTGGTAAAGGCAATAACTGCCAAGTTAATGGACTGTAAAAATTAAAATGGACCAGATGAATCAAGTGGTGATTGTGAGGTTAGTTTGTGTTTCGTACCTACTGCGTACACACAAAGACGTATATATTTGTTCTTGAACTGAATCGGCCTTTCATCTGTAGCCGCTGTACTCTGAGAGTATTTGGGGAAGAACAATGGCTTACATTATGAACAAAGCTAGCAACTTGGAGGGTAAGTAACTGCAGCCGCGTTTTCATTATTGACTGCCCACTAAGAACCGATTTTTAATGATATCGTATGATAAACCATTCTTTGTATTGCATTGTTCATAAATTATACAATCGTATACTGACAGGGTTCCTCATTGTCAGGGTAATATTGCAAACGTTATCAGCACCATTCGGGCTAACAGGATATCCGACGATGGATCACAGGCAGTGCGAGGCTTAGTTATCCGTTAGAAACTTGCGTCTTAACGTTGGTGCTTGATTGACTTATGAGACGTTGAACGAATATTATTGGTTCCCTGTTATTTTCGACTTGGATAGAATGTTTTTGAAAATTTTGACTTGAAAATAGGCTCTTGTTGTTTGCAAATGTTATAATATTGTACTCTTGTGAAATGATGATGGACTGCTTATATCGTTGGGCAACTTCTGTTGCGTTAAAAAACAGGAAAATTAAGAGCACGTAGCATGTGCTTTTTCAGAAAACGCTTCTATGTCTTAGAGGTACTTTTTAAGTTGCTCATTGTCTCCCATTTGGAGCGTTGATCCATGAGATTTTGTTCATTTGCAGCGCAACTTGGCACTCTTTATGGACTCACTACCATATCATGTTTTTGGCACAGCATTTTACAATGTTAGTACGGAAGTTGACGTTAAACGGTGAGATGGCAGAGAGTCTATGAAAGGTTCCACTTTTAAGAGACTTGTTTGCATTCCTCACACCGAAATGCTAAGAACTTTACTTCCAAGATTATTGACAATAGAAATTGTAATAAACAAAATAAAATGATAGAAAAATAAAGAATCACTTCATACATCCGGGACTATTTAAATTTCACGTGGCAAATAGAGGGCGAAGACTTTGTTGTACTTGTTACCCATCTTCTTCCAAACAAACTCTATCCTTACTGACGTTGTTAAAATGCACAAATCAGTGGCCAAAGGTTAAAGCCAAGCCAATTTCGATTAACGATGAACAGTCAATTTGTTGGATTCATATAATAATGAAATGGCCAAAGGTTAAAGCCAGGCCACTTTGAGTTCCTTTAAAAACTGAATTCTTGAATTGAGATTTACAAATCATAGAGTTGTAGGGCAACAGATTACAAGCAGAATATTATTCAATTCTTCTTAAATAAGCACAAGAACAGAAATTGAAATAGCCATATAATTTTATTTCTAATAACGATGACAGTTTCTCTTGTACTGCCCGCACCTTTCAAGATTGCCACCTATAGCTGAAAGGCAGCGGAGCTGCCCTGGCCGATCACATAGCGTCGACTGTTCCTGAATTAGCGGGCGTCCTAAAATTATGGTCTTGCCCAGCATGATCCGTCTAGTTTCTTGATAATTTGAATCATCCAATTCCACCAAATGCCTGAAACTATCATCGGGCTCCAGTAAATCCAAACCCTCCTGTGGAATAAGCTGGCACTGGCCCAAGCGCCCGTCACACCAGTTAGAGACGTTGCTGCTGTTGCTCATCACCATGCAATGGCTTGTGCCCGGCAGCTGCGAAGTCGTCACCAAAAGCAGCAGCATCATCACCACCACAGTTGCAGGAGAATCCATGATATCGATCCTCCTTTTTTCTTCTTTTCTCCAAATATTCTTATTTTCTATATGCAGGAGGAACTGGAATAGTACATCTCATGCATCCGGATGGGTACTACTTGTAGGCTATGGCTTATGAAAAATCCAAGAGTGGTAACTAGTTGCAACTTGTATTGTACGAGCCAATCAGCAAACAACAAGCATTCCTACTTGACATTTTTTCAATATTTTAAAATAATTTCGAAATTATTTATTTTCTTTATTATCATTACGTTTATTTTTAAGAAAAATTGATTCGATTAATTATGATAGCAAGTAGCTTTTTCATTGTGAATCGTTAGATTCCTATAAATGACTTAAATGCGTTCAAAAAAAAAGATTTTTTTTATATAAAGATAATTGTTAATGATAATAATCATAATAAAAAATAAAAGTAATTATATTATAATTCTTATCTGATAATAATTTGAGCCAACTATCGTTCATTGGCCGTGCATTGGTCCCATTGGGTCTTTGGATTTACGCATGCATGATGCATACTAGTCTTCTGCCAACCATGAGAGAATTGTCGGCTGCGGAAATCTTATCTCCTATAGAAGCGCCATATATTTTTTCTTCTTCTAACATATGATATTATCTATACTAAAATAAAGAAAGTAGGCTTAATTTCGCAATATGCTAGCAATAATGTAATTTAAATTTACTTTTAGTGAGAACCGAACCGAACCAAAGACCTCTTACTTACAAGTGAGAAGGAATACCACTAAACTATAGTACTAAGTGGCATAGAAACGTCATATTAGAGTGATTTATAAATGAATGATTCTAATAATAAGCATGAAAATTTACGAATCGGCAACAAATAGTTTTGATTAAGAACTTACTCATCATTTGAGTAGTTAAGTATTATTCTTTATTTAGTTGCTCCTTCCATGGTAGTGTGAATTTATGAAAAGCTTAGTTTACAAGGTCATTTGAAGAAAATCTTGTACAAATTTTTTACTGAAATGTTACTGTGATAGTACATTAATTTGTTCAATGACAGTCTATCTAGATATGGGTTTGATTTTGCAGCACTTATACTTATTATTGGTAAGAAAACCCTACTCGTCAATCATTGAGTTGAAAATGTTAAAAACACCCTTAAACATTGTAAAACTTTTCATTTTGATAAGAGTTAATTACGCATACACCTCTAAAATTTCTCCATTTTTTTCAAAACTCCCTCAAGTTTTGAAAGCAACTTAGACATCTTTTTCGAAATCATATGACAAACCCCTCTTCATATAAATAAAAATAAAAAAATTAAAAATTAAAAAAAATTAAAAAAAATAAATAAATAAAAAAACCCACAAGTAGTGAAATAAGTGGTCTCCACCCCTTGGTCCCTTTGGCTCTTTGGATTTGTGCATGCATAATGCTAACTAGTCGTGTGCGCACTATGAGAGAATTGTCGCCTGCAGTAAAGACACACATGTAATTTGTAAAGGCGAATTCCTACCTCCTACAGTGTGTCTACCACGTAGTACTAAGTGACCAGTCCTATTTTTCTTACTTTTCTCTTTTTCCTTTTTTTTCTCTCTATAAAAATCAACATCAGATATTAACGTGATTTATTTGAAAGCATTCAAATAGAAAATAATTAGAGAAGAGAGGAATTTGGAAATGAGAGAATTCTACTCCCACAATCAATTATTGCACCGGTCACTAGGAAAAACAAATCAATGAACTAAAAGATTATACTTTCCGATCAATTTAAGCCACTCATTTATTTGGAAACAATACTTGACTATTAAGAATGAGTAGAAACTTCTACTCAAAAAAATTCGTGTTTAAATTACGTAACTTATGTTTATGATCAGAATTATTCATGTTATGAATTATCCATAACTGAATTGTTGACCTGAGATTTATAAACCATAGAGTTATAGGGCAACAGATTACAAACAGAATATTATTCAATTCTTCTTAAATAAACATAAATAATAAAGTACAAGAACAGAAATTGAAATAACATACATATAAAAAAAATATTAACATCCTCCTTTCTTGTACAATAATTTGAGCCAACTATTGTTCACTGGCCGTGCATTGGTCCCATTGGGTGTTTGGATTGGGGTGTGATATCCACACACCCATTTTTACTTCTCTCACACCTTTTTAAATTTCGACCGTCGGATCGGATGAATTAAAAAAGATCTAACGGACAAAAAGTAATAGGAGTGTGAAAAGTAAAAAGGGGTGTGTGGATAGCACACCCCATTAAATTTACGCATGCATGATGCATACTAGTCTTCTGCCAACCATGAGAGAATTGTCGGCTTCGGAAATCTTATCTCCTATAGGAGCGCCATATATTTTTTTGAAAAAATTTAAAATAAGACCAATTTTCTAATCTACTTTTTGAAATAGGTTTAATTTGTAGTGACTTTTGATTTTTAAAATAGGTGTAATTTTTAGTATAATTGGACCCATATCAAAATATTCTTATTTTTTTTCTTCTAACATATGATATTATCTATACTAAAATAAATAAAAGTAAACTTAATCTCACAATATGTTAACAATAATGTGATTTAAATTATGTCACATCTAAAGAGAGTAATTTGGAAAGAGGATAATCCTTTTGTGAGAATTCAGATGATCTTTTAATCACGTCTGTTCATCTTATATCGTGCGGTCATAAATTATTATAAATTTTTTTTACTTAAAATTAAATATAAATAATACTTAACAAAATTAATTGTATGATACACAATAAATAAATAGATACGTGATTGAAGAACCTCTAGAATTCTCGCAAAAAGAATCTAAAGAAGATCCTCATTGAAGAATTTGAGCCAATTATTGTTCATTGGCAATGCAATTATTTAAACCCCTTGCCCTACCCCCACCTACATCCCTGTAGCACTTTGTTTTATGCATACAAAAGTGGATTCCTACATAGTGCCTGATACTGGCTCTACATGTCACAATCAATCACTGCACTAATCTCTGGACAAAGAAAAAGTATGAGTGAACCGAAAGCTTATGTCGTCGGATCAATTTAAGCCATATGGTTGGTCCATCCACGTCAGAACGTGAATTTACAAAGAACTTAGTAATAATAAAAAATTATTCGTAATTAATCATGCACGAGAAATTCTAAAGAGGCAATATTATTAAATAAGAGTATGCTATCCACACACTTTAAATTACTTCTCACACATTTTTTATTAATTTCTGTCTGTTGATCTTTTTCACTTCATCTAATCTGACGGTCAAAAAATAAAAAGGTGTGTGAACAATAAAATAAAGTGTGTGGATATCACACCCCTATTAAATACTGTGTCTAAAATATGAGATAGTAGAAAATCCGTAGAAAGTTTCATTTTAAAAAAAAAGAAAGGAAACACTCTTAAAGTTGGACTCTCTATGACTATCTGCTGTCTCACTGTTTACTTTCAATTTTTATAATAACATTATAAAATATTGTGCTAAAAACATAAGAATAAAAAATCCATAAATAGTCTCACTTCTAAGTATTTCATATATTATTTTGTTCCTTAAATGTCTCTTTAATAGCCTCACTTTTAAGTGAGTCTCCTTAGTATTTTATATATTATTTTGTTCCTTAAATGTCTCTTTAGATTATAGAGTATATTTTTTTCTCTCCAAATTTCTTACTCTTCTATTTGAACAGTTATGATTAAATCATATCAATATTTTGTTTTGAATTTTTTTTGGACATATCTCATTTTTTTACTCTAATGTTTAGTGGTTTTTAACATTTAGTACATCAATTTATTTTCATCCCAGAGTCATACCTAAAGTGTAAATTTTGGGACAGTCTCATACATATGTTAGTCAAACTGTTAGTTCTCTCGTTAAGTAATGACGTGGCGCTCTAATTGGGCGCCACATGTCATTAAAAAATATTATTTAAATTAAAAAAAATTAAAATAATAATAAAATATATTTTTTCTTCTCTCTCCTCCTCCTCCTCCTCCTCCTCCTCCTCCTCATCTTCTTCTTCTTCTTCTTCTTCTGGTTCGGCTTTTCTTTTTTTTTCTTCTTCCTCCTCTTCCTTCTCCTTCTTCTTCCCCCATGCGCGCCCCACCCAAATCCCATCTTTTTTTTCTTCTTCCTCTTCCTGCTCTTTCTTCTTCCTCCTCCTTCTTCTCCTTCTTCTTCCCCCCTGCGCACCCCACCCAAATCCCAAATTTTTTTTTCTTCTTCCTTCTCCCTTCTCCTTCTTCTCCCCCCCGGGCGCGCCCCACCCAGAACCCAGATTCCAGAATTTTTTTTTCTTCTTCCTCCTCCTTCTCCTTCTTCTTCCTTCTTCCTTTTCTTTTCTGGGTTCAGGTTTTTTTTTTTTATAATATTATTTTTATTTAAATATTTTTAATGACACGTGACACCTAATCAGGACGCTACATCATCACTTAATGGGAGAACTAACAGTTTGACTAACGGATGTATGAGACTGTCTCAAAATTTACACTTTAGATATGACTCTGGATGAAAAAAAAAATTGATGTACTAAATGTTGAAAACCATCAAACATGAGAGTAATAAACTGTCATTTATCTTTTTTTTTTATACAAAAAGGAATAAAAAGAAAAAAGTAAGAGAGAATAGAAGGGGAAGGAAGGAGATTTAGAGCCGGGAGAATCATAATTCCTAATTAAATTGTATGAGGGTTTGGTTTTCCAGCATCTATACTTACTATTGGTGACTGCTGAGAAAACCCTACTTGTGAATCATTGAGTTTACAATGTCAAAAACACCCTTAATCATTGGACAACTTTTGATAGTTGACTATAAAGTACTTGACCAGAAGATAAAAAAAAGATAGAACAAATTTGCAGAAAGATTTATTTGTTAGTTTCACACTCACAAATTACAAATAAAATAAATTTATGTTGCAAGATGATTATTATGAGTTAGACTAATAAAATCAAATTTTTGCATTCATTTCCTCATTCTTCACGCCTCTATTTATTTATTTATTATTATTTTTTAAACTTAAAATTAGGAATAAACAAGTGTTGAAAAGAAAAGACTGTGTCACAGTACATGTCTTACTTTTATTTTTCTTTTGTCAATACAAGTTTTACGTTTAATTGGCTCAGTGAATGTGGAAAAAGAAAATGATTCAGGAGAAAAACCGAAAGTTAAGTGAAAGTTCAAGAAAAAAATCGATAATTTACTCAATTTTTTAAAATACATAAATTACGAGTTGAATTAAAATTGTAGCACATACACATCACTAAATCAATATGTGACAACTGATTATCATCTCCCATCTTGATCGTCGATCCCAGAAAAGATTATCCTCGACATCCCTTTGATCGGTTCATTTGTAGTAGAATTTTGCTCACTACTATTCGTTTTGGTCATCCAATCCGATGACTCTCCCAAGCTACTACTAAACCCTAATGCATCACTATCGTTCATTATCGCAACCTCATCTTCTCCCTTCTTTTCAATGTCGAAACCTAAATCTCCTTGTTCCTCTATTTGATGGAGCTGCAATGCAAACTCAAGCCCCCACACAACGTCATTCATCGACGGCCGATCGATCCCATTATCATGCATGCAACTCACCGCGACGTCAACGAATTTATTCATACACGCAGTTCCAATCTTACCCTGCAAGTTAGGGTCCATAATTTGATCAAGTTCCCCCTTGAGATAGCAACTCTTTGCCCAGGGACCTAGGCTCATTTGTTTCTTGTCTGGTCCACGCACCAGAGCTGGTCTGGCACATAAAACCTCACACAACACTACCCCAAACGAGTACACGTCAGACTTTTCCGTCAGCTGGTTAAGACGGTAGTATTCTGGATCCAAATACCCGAAACTACCCTTCGCCACCGTAGTAATATGGGTCTTGGACATGGTGGTGGGGCCCATTTTCGACAACCCGAAATCAGACACTTTAGCCACCCATTTCTCATCTAATAAGATGTTTGTGCTCTTCACGTCTCGGTGAATAATCGTGTACTTCCCGCCTGTGTGTAGATAATGCAACCCACGAGCGGCGCCAATGCAAATTTGGAGTCGTTGATCCCACGAAAGAGGAGGATTATCAGTGTTGTAAAGATGGTCGCGGAGGGTCCCAAGCGCCATGTAATCGTACACCAAAATCATCTCACCCTCGTCCGTACAATACCCGATTAGTGACACTAAGTGCTGGTGGCGGAGTTGCGACAGCATCTCGATCTCCGTCTTGAACTCATGGGCCCCCTGCGACGATTCGGACTTAAGCCGTTTGATAGCGACGGGGGTGGTTCCACTATCACCGCTGCCAGTGTTGATGTTCCCTTTGTACACGTGGCCGAACCCGCCAACCCCAATAATGAAAATTTCGTTGAAGTTTTCGGTGGCAGCTTTGATCTCCGTTAGCGAAAAGTAGTGACACAAATCGGACGGCAGAGATGAGCCACCCCGTGACTTGGTAGAGTCTGCCGCTCTGCGGCTAGGGTCTCCGTAGCCCTGGACATATTTTCGTCGGTGTCTAAAAACCAAGAGTACGGAAAGCACTACGAGTGCGGCGGAGACTGCACCAGCAACAACGGCAATAAAATGAGTCTTTGACTTGGAAAGTTTTTTGCTTGATGGTATCACTTCTTTCGGATGAGGAAGAGGCGGATCGGGGTCTGGTCCGGCGAGATTACCATTTGTATCATTCAGTTTGAAGATCTCCAGCCCGTTCAAAATTGCATCAAAATATATACTAGTCTTCCAATTTATAGGCTGTGGTTGCAGTGTGATGGAGAGAAATACTTTCTTCTCGTTTCCGGTGCCGGGAGGCATGAACACAACATAGTCTCTGTACGTTGGAATCCCATTCCCGCCGCTCCACTCGAATATGTCGGCTCGTGTTTCAGCCGTTTGATTGGCTATGTAGATCAGAAACACTCGGTCACCAATCTTGCTAATTTCAGGCTCAAACTCACAAAAATGAAGCCTAACCAGGTATTTAAACTTGGGATGGACAGGAAATCTCCAGGTGAGGTTGTACCGCTGTTTGATGGTGGCGTCTGGGCCCATAGACCTCCCGGTTTGGTAAACTTGTTCCGGAGCGGAGTAGTTCGGTGTTTTTGCAAAGTTGATATGAAGACTTGTGTTTTGTGGTAGAGCGCTCCAATTATAACTTGCATCATCCAAGTAAGTTTGCTCAAATGAATAACTCTCCCAGTTGCGGTACAAGCCGGTGTCTTCATTGAAAAACAACGCGCTTCCGCCTATGTTGATTCTGTAAACTGTCTCCATAGCAGTGTTGTTTTCAACGCGAATCGTATTTTCGGTGCCTATGATTTCAATCCCATAGGGGTCTTCTGGTGCAGTGTAGTAAAGATTTGGGGGCATGGACACAATTTCAATTCCGTTGATAAACGCATACGCATCCGGGCTTGCTTTGCTTCGACTGGGAGTGAATGTGATGTTTAGACTTTGTTCTTCTTCCTCAATGTTGATGCAGAATTCTCTGTATAATGTCTCCACCCCATCAGCATCGGCATTCACAGAAGCATTGAAGTCCTTGAGAAGGGTAAATCCACTGGCTTTGACAGAAAAGAGCGCTTCAGAGCGGTCAAAGTCAGGGTACGAAACAGGGTAAAAGTACAAGCGGATGAACTTTTGGCCGGTGGTGAGGTTAAATCTGTAAGTAAATTCAGAGCGAGAAAGCCGAACTGTGGTGTAAGGAATTTGGGAGACAGAGAACGAGCGAGGTGCTTCTTTGACCATGGATGTGTTACTACCAGCTGCTCGGTGTACCTCTATGGGGGTAAACTTTGAGTTGATATCTCCACTCCAATATCGTTTATCGTATTGATTATATAACTGGTCGGGATGGCCACATTTAGCAGTGATATCTTCCACCGGAGTGTAGATAGGTGGGGGATCGGCGGCGACGAGTGTGGTGGCAATGATTATGTGCAGAAACAAGGAAAGGGACAGATGAGAGATGAAAATTGGTTTCGTCATGGTAAATTGTATGAAGGTGTTAATTTGTTGCTTGGGTTGTATGCACGAAAACACTGATCAGCTATTGCTTATATATATATATATGTCATGTGTGGTTGTGTTTGTTTCTCTCTCACTGGAAATTGCTGAGATTTAAGTGGGACATATGATCATCGAAGACTTTTCAAGTCAAGTTTTGGAATAAAGATTCTCGATCAACATCTATCTGTCAAGTTATATCTTCTTTTTCTTTTTTTTTTTTTTTTTTGCTTAGGCAATGTGCTTTATGAATTATCAATGAAGTCTTCGGCATGGATGTCATCCAATTTGGGGGTCTTGTTGCGTATTAGATGAGTTTATTTCCCTTAGGGTGCGTTTGGTACGCAGACGGGACGGGACGGAACAGGACGGGACGGATGTTGTAAATTTTGAAAAAGACAAGGGGCATTGTTGTCCTAAAATGTTAAAAATTTCTGTCCTACAGACGTGGAACAACCCCGTTCCATGGGGGGAGGTGGAACCAAAAATCATCCAAAACTTGTCCCGTGGAACGCCTCGTTCCACTCGTTTTAGGCGTACCAAACGCGGGACGGAACGCCTCGTCCCGTCCCGTCCCGTCCCGTCCCGCGTACCAAACGCACCCTTAAGTTTCAAATTGTGTCAAATGTACGTTTGATCCTATAAATGCCGAAAACTAGTTCATATATATTTTTAAAGGAAAAATTGTGTACTTTTGAAACCCATTAAGCTTTTGACCTTTTGAGCATTCATTCTTAAGAGTCTAGTAAGATAATAGATGTGTTTATTTCCTTAAGTTGCAAAGCGTGTCAAATGCACGTTTGTTTGATTAATGTCGAAAAGAGTCCAAATACACTCCCAAATGAAAACTACCTTTGACACTTAATCCAAACATTTGATATGTTGAGAATGTGTTTATTTTCTTAAATTCCCGTGAATGCCAAAACCCTTTTATAAGTGGTGGCGTTCTCATGTAATTTTCATTAGTAGGCGAATGGATAATCCTCAATTAGTAGTAGGCGAAGACCGTGCGAATCATTTTCATCCTTGATTGCTACCCCTCTATATTGATCCAAGGCAACGCAATGTGGTTAAAATAAGAAATGAATATTGCTCGTTTGAGTAACTTTTATAATTTTGTTTGATAAAATTATGTCACGTCTAAAGAGAAGAAATTGAGCAAAGTATTTTTCATTCGCAATACAAAGCCCTTAAACCGCCCCCACCCACCTTGGAGGAATTTTTTTATTGTGACAGGAACACAAGTGGTACACTACGTGTTTTTATATAAGTGATGAGAGATATTATTTTTTAAGTTAATAACTTTTTAACACACATATCCCATCAATTATATAATGACATGAGGTGTACCACCTAGTGTTCCGGTCACATTGAAAAATCTCTCCCCACCTTAGTCACTTTGGCCCCACCCGCCTTGGTCCCTTTGGCTATTTGGATATACGCATGCATAATGGATACTAGTCTTCTACGCACTATGAAAGAATTGTTGCTTGTAGTAATCTTATCTCCGTCATAACAGCTTCACAAGTCAAAATCAATCATTGCATTGGTCACTATGGAAAAAAATATTAGTGAACTAAAATATCATACTTTCCTATCAAATTAACCCCCTCATTTATTTGGAAACAATGTTTGACTACTCAAGGATAAATAGTGTTGATGTTCAAAATCGGGTCGATTTTGAACAACATAAATCCGACTGTGAATCGCACAAACGCACAAGAATTCACCTCAAGTTAGGGCTACGTTCACACTGGTGTCGATTCAATTTCATTATGTAAATTGAGAGTTACAAAGTACATGGAGATAGGGGCTAGGGTTTGCTCCCTTTGCTATTCTTTTGCTATCCTTTTAAAGTGAGGGTGAAGGATTCCTTTTATAGAATAAGGGTTTCCTTCACCTTCTACATTCCTCATGGGCTAGCCCTCTGGCTCTCCAAGATATTAATATTTTAATGAACAGTACATGGTCATATTTGCCTCCATCTCTAACCGAGGGCTAAACATAATTTATTATTTAAAAACTACAACAACTGAAATTTAAAAACAACAACTTATATTTAAAAAAACTACAACTTAAATTTAAAAACTACAAATTAAATTTAAAAACAACATTAACTTAAATTTAAAAACTACAAATGGAAGGGTAAAAAATATGTGAGAAATGGTGTGGGTATTTATAGAAAGAAAAGTTTAAATTCCTTAATTTTTTTTTTTGAATATAATGGCCAGCTACAGTCAGCTAGCCATTGTATTCGAATTTTTCATACTATTCGTGTCGGTTATAACCAATGCTATTGCAACTATTGCAACTATTCATGTCGGTTATATTCGACAGGAAATCCGACACAATTAATCAAAATTCTAACTAGCCTAGGGCTGGCTGGCTGGAATGGGTCAGCCCTCTGGCCTAGCTCTCGGTTGGAGACGGTTTTCGGGCAATTTTCGGCCCTCTGAACCTCTGGACCCTTCGGTTGGAGATGGTCTAAGGCCTAATATATGGTACAACAAATAGAAACTTCTACTCAAACTCTTCGTGTTCGAATCATTAAATTTTGTGCTTAGGATCAAAACCATTCATATTATGAATCACTCTGTAAAGCTCATCTCCGCAAAAATAAATTAAACCTAGTGTCTGTGTCGATCTATCTATTGTAACAAATACATAGATGGTTCCTAATAGCTTTACCAATTCCACTTGTTTGTTTTTATACAATTCAATGATTAAAAGACCTTAATTTTAATTATTTTTTGAAGAAGTGATCTTTACAGAGTACTTTGTAATTGGAAGGATTTTAAGTGGCCCGAAGGCCCGAGCTTTTTCTACTCCAGCACGTGAAACAAGCCCACGCAGGCCCCGCGCGACTCATCCACATAGGGTGGAGCGGAATTCTCTGCGGGCGAGCGCATGGAGACCAATAGGAAGCTGGGTAGAAGGAGGCGTTGAAGTCGCGCCAGCTTCGACTGAGAAGAGGGATTTAGATTAGTCGGCAGCGTAGGAAGCTGGAAGCGGATGAAATTTTGGCCGGTGGTGAGTGGAAATCTGTATGAGAATTCATAGCGGGAGAGCCGAGCTGTGGTGTAAGGCACTTGGCTGGCGGAGAAGGACGGCGGTGCTGCTTTGAATACGGTTGAGCTGCCAGCTACTTGGTCGCCGGAAAAGCCGCACTTAAGGGTGATGTCATCGATCGGAGTGTAGATAGAGGGTGAGTCTCCAGCCACGTTTAGGGTTATGATTTGCAGAAACAGGGTAAGGAACAGATGAGCAAGATTGGGCATCATGGTAACGTGTTTGATGCAATTTGGAAACCGGGGAAGCTATTGCTGCTTATTATCGTAAGCTTAACAAAATTCCATGTTTAATTAAACTTCTAATTGGAATTTGGAGAGTTTAATTGTGAAGTGGCTTTTTTTTTTATTTTTTTGGGTCAAAGGTGTGAAATTTATTACCAACAAAGAGCTAAATACAAGAGTTCCAAAACAAGATAAACACAACAAAAACCAAAGGGACCCAAAGTTACACAACACAGGGCCCAACACACCAGTTGGAGCCCAAAAACTAACACAGCATAAACAAAGCACCCTAGTCTTCTGCAGACGCCGCCACTGCCACCGCTTACACAGGGTATCATCGCCAGCCCAAACCAACGCCCCGTACCGCCTGCTAGCATCCACCCCCCAGAAATGAAGAGATGGTGGCTCCAACAACCTACAACAACCACCGTGCCGATCGCAACCAGAATACGAAAGAAGCCGGTGGAGAAGTGCTTTTGCACAATTGTGTGCCTTGCATAGTAAAAAAGACTTCCCGACAAAATCTCCTTAACTTAAAATCTCATCTATCTCAGCCACCGACGACAGTGCCAATAAAGGCAAGCAAATGGAAGGTGGTGGTGTGTACACCCGAGTAAAAACTCTACGCACCTTCCAAATAAACCACAGCCGAGTGCTGTGAAGAAAAGAGATTGCAAATCGAAAAAGAGGAAGCAAAGAGAAGGGTTGGAGCCAACCCGGAGTGGGACTAGAAGAAATTGGAAAAACAGTGTGAGAGGGATAGATGAGAGCCATGGAAGTGGAAGCAGAATGGAGATGAGGGTAGATCGAAAGCAGAAAAAGGGTGGAAGAGCAAGGCGGATAGGAAAAGCAGGCAGTAGAAAATTGAAGCAGAAGGAAATGAAAAGAAAGAAGAACAAGGAAAGAAAGCAGAGGACTGCCACCGGACCTGTGCCGGAGCTCGGGCCGGTGGCTGGGGAGAAAAAGCAACGACGGAAAAACTCACACAGAGAGGTGAGAAAGACTCTCAAGCGAGAGAGAAATATCCTTAATCTTGAGTATATGTGAAGGTAATTGTGAAGTGTTTAGTTACTAATTTTCCGAAAGCAGAATATAAGCTTTGGAAAACTGGGTGTTCGAAAGTTTAGGGACTTTTTTTGCACCAAATTTCTGATGAATATTAAACCAGCTTGTTCTGTACTCTCAGTTGTTATGTTACTAGACTACCATAGACAAAGGGTAGTGGGACACGAGAGAAAATTTCATCGAGGAGTTCATCATCATTGTGACTTCTCTTTCCAGAACGCTAAAATTTGTTCCGTTAAGTACTTCTCATAAGGCATGAATCAAAGACTTTGTATGTCAAATTTTGGCTGCATGTGTAATCTAAGTTAAAGATTCTCAATCATCTAGTAAAGTTAATAGGCTACTATAGACAAAGAGTAGTGGACTAAAAAGAATCTAGTCTTTGCAACAAGTCTTTATGCATAGTGATTTGCTTATATACTTTCCAAACATTAACTTGTTATATACTCTTATCAGGTGCTTGAAACTGATTAATATTTAATATACTTGACCGTGTTTATATTATATAGTTTGGCTACAATAATATTAGGAGATATCCTCAGTCAGTTGATCGCATTGAGCTTCTATCTAGGTTTATGTTGACATGGTGTTTATAACCAAAAAGATTGCACATTGTTTTCATAGAATATGGAAATACAGCAAAGGCAACAAGTTACAAAAAGATTGACATTTTACAAAAATTTATGGTTAAATTTTTTCTAGTTAAGAAGTATAAAAATTAGTAATAATTATGATATTCATGAATGGCATAGTGACATTATTTAGAAATGTAAGCAGCTGAATATTCATGCACAAGACCAAGTTTTCTGTCTTCTTATATTCATGCACAACAATACAGTTTCTTTCTTCGATCAAGGGGATGCACAATATATATTATACAATTAATATGGCTTATTTTTATTAATTGAAGCATTTGAATCCATGACCATGAATCTACTCTCAAAACTCGTTAGTATAAATAATTAAACGAAAGAAGTGGAGAAAATGTTTTGCTATATCCATTTTGAGTAGCGTTTTCTGAGAGACAAATGGCCACAAATATCCTTAGCAATCTGTTTGGAGTGTTACTTTCCCTTCTGGCAATCCATGCCCTCACTGTTCAGTCAGTTCAAAATGAAGAAGGAAAGACAACAGGGCTCGATGAGCTTAGAAGCTACCTTATGTGAAAAATACAAAAAAAAAAAAAATTGTGGCTGGGAGGACTAGAAGGGCGTTGCACAGTGATGATATTGCTGGGATAAAAGCTTAGTTAGTAGTACCACCTGCAACCATAGAGGAAACATGCTTAAATTGGATTCTACGTGACAATGATATATTTGATTATTCTAATACAATATATGGTGTGTGAAATGTGAGATTTGGAAAAAGAAAACGTTTTTTTTTTTCAATGCAATGATGTGATTAATTAGAGTAATGTTACGGAGTTCAAATTTTATATTATAATAGTGTACAACATCATTTGATAAAAGATGTATACAACCAACATTCAATAATATAACAGTAAAGATTATAGACTGAGACAACTCTTCAATTACTTTGCTCTCTTTTAGGGCCAGTTTGGTATTGTTGTGCTTTTTGAATAAATTGCTTATGCTATGCTTTAAGAATAATCGGCTGCAAAATAAAGTAGTTGAACGTTTAATAAACTGTATTTTTTTTATGTTGTGAGTATGGAAAGAAGTGTAAAAACAGTGTCTAGAAGATTAAATAATGTCATTGTAAAATAATTAATGGCTCATTACATGAATTTAAAATATTATAAAGGCTCAATTTCATTTTTTTTTATTAAAGCAGCTTTTATTAAGCAAGTTCCAAGCTGATTTTAAAATTTGCAGTCTGTAAGCCATTGCATTTAAAATAAACAGTCTATTTTACTTTTACCAAACATTTTTTTATTACTTAACTTTAGAGTGAAGCTTTTTTGGTGAAAAAAAAATGTAATACCAAACTAGACCTTAGTGAGGTCATGATCGTACCCATTTTGCTACCATTGATGTATTGAGTGTTTTAAGTGCATTATCGATTCTATGTATGTAAATGAACGGCTAATTATAACATACTTTATCTTTATCGGGTAATTAAAACTGATTAATGCTTAATACCTTTGGTTGTCGTCATTCAGTACTACAGTCTGGTGGTATTCTTTTTTACTTATAAGTGAGAGATCTTAAATTTGAATCATGTAGATGATGAATTCGATACCAAATTAACCCATTGTGTGTCTTAACCTAACTCATCTCCCTCTTTAGTTGGTGTAAAATATATTATTGTATTAAAATAATAATAATAAATAAATAAATAGATACCCTTGGTCCGTGTGGTGTCGTATCCTTGGGTCCATGTCCATGCATCGTAGGTGAATCAACTTATTCAATTAATAACGATAATTAAGTGATAGCTTAACGGATTTGTCAATGTTCATCATACACAAATTTATGCTCTTTTTTTTTCCTTCCAGACCTTGAGTGCATATTCACTGTTATCTGCAATGTGGTTACAAAGTCTGAAAGTCCAGATGAAGCACTCGAGATGCCAAAACTTATATCCTCAAAGATTACTCAAAAACCAAGTGACAAGCCTGCACTGCGCTGAAAGGTGTATGATACCATTGTGATCACGAATTTAGCTTTTTTGATTTTGAGTACTTCTGACCGTTTTTCCTTTTCTTTACAGTTTGTTCAATCTGTACAACCTACTGGAGAACCCATATAGCCGGTTCTTTGTCTACTTGAGTGCGCTTAATTTGGCAATCAATGGGAAGGTCACTGAACATGTCATCCCTTCATTCAAAAAGGTGGAAAGTTCTTTGAAAGAGCGGCATATTGGGATCTCTGATCAGAGACAGTTATTTCTTGCCATTGCTAATGTTCTGAAAGAAGACAAAAAGTATGTAATATTTTTTCTATATATACATGTCTCTCCTCGATTTGTTTTAAGAACAATTGATTATATTGTCTGTTGTATTTTCAGCTTGGCAAAGGAGTCTTTCAAATTCCTGACCAAGTACTTGGCGACTTTTTCTGGTGAAGATGCACATACATTGAGTGAAGCCAAAGAGGAAGCTGTACGCACAATTGTTGAATTTGTGAAGGTCCCATACACGTTTCAGGTATTTTTGTAGGATCTTGTGGAATTTCGAAGATTTTTTTATGCTAGTCTTTTATTCCACGTTTGTCTTTGGCAACTGTTCATCGTTATTTACTTGTGTTAGATCCTTTACAAAGTATGTTTCATTTTCTTGTTAACAAAAACTCTACTTTTATGAGGTGGATCCAGTTGATTGTGTAGTTTAAAATTGATCCATATAAAGTAATATAGTAATACTGTTGTTTTTCTGGCATTTTGAAGATGCTGTAGACCTTCATATGGAGTTACTATGCTTCCTCTGCAGTTACTTATAATATCTGTATTGTTTTTGGGCATTAGTCTGTATAAACACGACGAAGTGCTGGCTTAAGATCAGCATTTCAAAACAACTGGGTTTTCGGCATTTGGCTATGATGATCAAATCGTTCCCTTCCATTAGGTATTTAGATAACTGATATGTCGGTTTTGCTATGCTGCAGTGTGATTTGCTAAATATATGCCTGTTGTAGAGCAACTGGATCCACTAAGAACCGATTTTGATTGATATCGTATGATAAACCATTCTTTGTATTGCATTGTTCATAAATCTTCATTATAAAATCGTATACTGACAGGGTTCCTCATTGTCAGGGTAATATTGCAAACATTATCAGCACCATTCGGGCTAACAGGATATCCGACGATGGATCACAGACAGTGCAAGGCTTAGTTATCCGTTAGAAACTTGCGTTTTAACGTAGGTGCTTGATTGACTTACGAGAGGTTGAACGAGTATTATTGGTTCCCTGTTATTTTCGACTTGGATAAAATGTATTTGAAATTTTTGACAGGAAAATAGGCTCTTGTTGTTTGTAAATGTTATAACATTGTACTCTTGTGAAATGACGATGGACTGCTTATATCGTTGGGCAACTTCTGTTGCGTTTAAAAACAGGAAAATGAAGAGCACTTAGCATGTGTTTTTCCAGAAAATGCTTTTATGTCTTAGAGGTACTTTTTAAGTTGCTCATTGTCTCCCATTCGGAGCGTTGATCCATGAGATTTTGTTCATTTGCAACGCAACTTGGCACTCTTTAAGGACTCACTACCATATCATGTTTTTGGCACAGTATTTTACAATGTTAGAGCGAAAGTTGACGTTAAATGGTGAGACGGCAGAGAGTCTATGAAGAGTTCCATTTTTAAGAGACTTGTTTGCATTCCTCAAACCGAAATGCTAAGAACTTTACTTCCAAGATTATTGTCAATAGAAATTGTAATAAACTAAATAAAATGATAGAAAAATAAAGAATCACTTCATACATCCGGGACTATTTAAATTTCACGTGGCAAATAGAGGGCGAAGACTTTGTTGTACTTGTTACCCATCTTCTTCCAAACAAACTCTATCCTTACTGACGTTGTTAAAATGCACAAATCAGTGGCCAAAGGTTAAAGCCAAGCCAATTTCGATTAACGATGAACAGTCAATTTGTTGGATTCATATAATAATGAAATGGCCAAAGGTTAAAGCCAGGCCACTTTGAGTTCCTTTAAAAACTGAATTCTTGAATTGAGATTTACAAATCATAGAGTTGTAGGGCAACAGATTACAAGCAGAATATTATTCAATTCTTCTTAAATAAACATAAATAACAAAGCACAAGAACAGAAATTGAAATAGCCATATAATTTTATTTCTAATAACGATGACAGTTTCTCTTGTACTGCCCGCACCTTTCAAGATTGCCACCTATAGCTGAAAGGCAGCGGACCTGCCCTGGCCGATCACATAGCGTCGACTGTTCCTGATTTAGCGGGCGTCGAAAAATTATGGTCTTGCCCAGCATGATCCGTCTAGTTTCTTGATAATTTGAATCATCCAATTCCACCAAATGCCTGAAACTATCATCGGGCTCCAGTAAATCCAAACCCTCCTGTGGAATAAGCTGGCACTGGCCCAAGCGCCCGTCACACCAGTTAGAGACGTTGCTGCTGTTGCTCATCACCATGCAATGGCTTGTGCCGGGCAGCTGCGAAGTCGTCACCAAAAGCAGCAGCATCATCACCACCACAGTTGCAGGAGAATCCATGATATCGATCCTCCTTTTTTCTTCTTTTCTCCAAATATTCTTATTTTCCATATGCAGGAGGAACTGGAATAGTACATCTCAGGCATCCGGATGGGTACTACTTGTAGGCTATGGCTTATGAAAAAATCCAAGAGTGGTAACTAGTTGCAACTTGTATTGTACGAGCCAATCAGCAAACAACAAGCATTCCTACTTGACATTTTTTCAATATTTTAAAATAATTTCGAAATTATTTATTTTCTTTATTATCATTACGATTATTTTTAAGAAAAATTGATTCGATTAATTATGATAGCAAGTAGCTTTTTCATTGTGAATCGTTAGATTCCTATAAATGACTTAAATGCGTTCAAAACGAAAGATTTTTTATATATAAAGATAATTGTTAATGATAATAATCATAATAAAAATAAAAGTAATTATATTATAATTCTTATCTGATAATAATTTGAGCCAACTATTGTTCATTGGCCGTGCATTGGTCCCATTGGGTCTTTGGATTTACGCATGCATGATGCATACTAGTCTTCTGCCAACCATGAGAGAATTGTCGGCTGCGGAAATCTTACCTCCTATAGAAGCGCCATATATTTTTTGTCTTCTAACGTATGATATTATTTATACTAAAATAAAGAAAGTAGGCTTAACTTCACAATATGCTAGCAATAATATGATTTAAATTCACTTTTAGTGAGAATCGAACCGAACCAAAGATCTCTTACTTACAAGTGAGAAAGAATACCACTAAACTATAGTACTAAGTGGCATAGAAGCGTCATATTAGAGTGATTTATAAATGAATGATTCTAATAATAAGCATGAAAATCGGCAACAAATAGTTTTGATTAAGAACTTACTCATCATTTGAGTAGTTAAGTATTATTCTTTATTTAGTTGCTCCTTCCATGGTAGTGTGAATTTATGAAAAGCTTAGTTTACAAGGTCATTTGAAGAAAATCTTGTACAAATTTTTTACTGAAATGTTACTGTGATAGTAAATTAATTTGTTCAATGACAGTCTATCTAGATATGGGTTTGATTTTGCAGCATTTATACTTATTATTGGTAAGAAAACCCTACTCGTCAATCATTGAGTTCAAAATGTTAAAAACACCCTTAAACATTGTAAAACTTTTGATTTTGATAAGAGTTAATTACGCATACACCTCTAAAATTTCTCCAATTTTTTCAAAACTCCCTCAAGTTTTGAAAGCAACTTAGACATCTTTTTCAAAATCATATCACAAACCCCTCTTCATATAAATAAATAATAAAAATAAAAAAATAAAAATAAACCCACAAGTAGTGAAATAAGTGGTCTCCACCCCTTGGTCCCTTTGGCTCGTTGGATTTGTGCATGCATAATGCTAACTAGTCGTGTGCGCACTATGAGAGAATTGTCGCCTGCAGTAAGGACACACATGTAAAGGCGAATTCCTTCCTCCTACAGTGTGTCTACCACCAGATCATAGTACTAAGTGATCAGTCCTATTTTTCCTACTTTTCTCTTTTTCCTTTTTTTTCTCTCTATAAAAATCAACATCAGATATTAACGTGATTTATTTGAAAGCATTCAAATAGAAAATAATTAGAGAAGAGAGGAATTTGAAAATGAGAGAATTCTACTCCCACAATCAATTATTGCACTAGTCACTAGGAAAAACAAATCAATGAACTAAAAGATTATACTTTCCGATCAATTTAAGCCACTCATTTATTTGGAAACAATACTTGACTATTAAGAATGAGTAGAAACTTCTACTAAAAAAAATTCGTGTTTAAATTACATAACTTATGTTTATGATTAGAACTATTCATGTTATGAATCATCCATAACTGAATTATTGACTTGAGATTTATAAGCCATAGAGTTATAGGGCAACAGATTACAAACAGAATATTATTCAATTCTTCTTAAATAAACATAAATAATAAAGACCAAGAACAGAAATTGAAATAACATACATATAAAAAAAATATTAACATCCTCCTTTCTTGTACAATAATTTGAGCCAACTATTGTTCACTGGTCGTGCATTGGTCCCATTGGGTCTTTGGATTTACGCATGCATGATGCATACTAGTCTTCTGCCAACCATGAGAGAATTGTCGGCTTCGTAAATCTTATCTCCTACAGGAGCGCCATATATTTTTTTTGAAAAAATTTAAAATAGGTCTAATTTTCTAATCAACTTTTTGAAATAGGTTTAATTTGTAGTGACTTTTGATTTTTGAAATACATCTAATTTTTAGTCCAATGGGACTCATATCAAAATACTCCTATTTTTTCTTCTTCTAACATATGATATTATCTATACTAAAATAAATAAAAGTAAACTTAACCTCACAATATGCTAACAATAATATAATTTAAATTATGTCGCATCTAAAGAGAATAATTTGGAATGAGGATAACCCTTTTGTGAGAATTCAGATGATCTTTTAATCACGCATGTTCATCTTATATCGTGCGGTCAGAAATTATTATAATTTTTTTTACTTAAAATTAAATATAAATAATACTTAATAAAAATTAGCTGTACGATACACAATAAATAGATGACGTGATTGAAGAACCTCTAGAATCCTCACAAAAAGAATCTAAAGATGATCTCTTGATCCAATTATTGTTCATTGGCAATGCAATTATTTAAATCGTCGGATCAATTTAAGCCACTCATTTATATGGTTGGTCCATCCACGTCAGAACGTGAATTTTCAAAGAACGTAGTAATAATAAAAAATTATTCGTAATTAATCATGCACGAGAAATGCTAAAGAGGCAATATTATTAAATAAGAATATGTTATCCACACATTTTAAATTACTTTTCACACATTTTTATTAATTTCTGTCTGTTGATCTTTTTCAATTCATCTGATTTGACGGTCAAAAAATAAAAAAGTGTGTAAATAATAAAATAGAATGTGTGTGGATATCTCACCTCTATTAAATACTGTCTAAAATATGAGATAGTAGAAAATCTGTAGAAAGTTTCATTTAAAAAAAAAGGAAGGAAACACTCTTAAAGTTGAACTCTCTATGACTCTATGTTGTCTCACTGTTTACCTTCAATTTTTATGCTAACATTATAAAATATTGTGCTAAAAACATAAAGATAAAAAATTCATAAATAGTCTCACTTTTAAGTGAGTCTCCTTAGTATTTCATATATTATTTTGTTCCTTAAATGTCTCTTTAGATTATAGAGTATATCTTTTTCTCTCCAAATTTCTTACTCTTCTATTTGAATAGTTATGATTAAACCATATTAATATTTTGTTTTGAAATTTTTTTGGACATATCTCATTTTTTTACCCTAATGTTTAGTGGTTTTCAACATTTAGTACATTAATTTATTTTTATTCCAGAGTCATACCTAAAGTGTAAATTTTGGGACAGTCTCATACATCTGTTAGTCAAACTGTTAGTTCTCCCGTTAAGTGATGACGTAGCGCTTTAATTGGGCGTCACTTGTCATTAAAAAATATTTAAATAAAAATAATATTAAAAAATATTAAAAAATTATTTAAATAAAAATAATTTAAAAATAATTATTTAAATTAAAAAATTAAAAAATAATAATTTTTTTTCCTCCTTCTTCTTCTTCTTCTTCTTCTTCTTCTTCTTCTTCTTCTTCTTCTTCTTCTTCGGTTTTTGTTTTCTTTTTTTTTCTTCCTCCTCCTCCTTCTCCTTCTCTTTCCTTCTTTTTCCTCCTCTTCCTTCTCCTTCTTCTTCCCCCTGCGCGCCCCACCCAAATCCCATCATTTTTTTCTTCTTCCTCCTCCTCCTCATTCTTCTTCTTCCTCCTCCTTCTCCTTCTTCTTCCCCACCCCCGCGCGCCCCACCCAAATCCCAATTTTTTTTTCTTCTTCCTCCTCCCTTCTCCTTCTTCTTCCCCCACACCCCACCCTGCGTGCCCCACCCAGATCCCAGAATTTTTTTTTCTTCTTCCTCCTCCTTTTCCTTCTTCTTCCTTCTTCCTTTTCTTTTCTGGGTTCGGGTTTTTTTTATAAATATTATTTTTATTTAAATAATTATTTAAATATTTTTAATGCTAGGCGCCACGTCATCACTTAATTGAAGAACTAACAATTTGACTAACGGATGTATGAGACTGTCCTAAAATTTACACTTTAGGTATGACTCTGGGATGAAAAAAATTGATGTACTAAATGTTGAAAACCACCAAACATGAGGGTAATAAACTGTCATTTATCTATTTTTTTTATACAAAAAGGAATAAAAAGAAAAAAGTAAGAGAGAATAGAAGGGGAAGGAAGGAGATTTAGAGCCGGGAGAATCATAATTCCTAATTAAATTGTACGAGGGTTTGGTTTTCCAGCATCTATACTTACTTACTATTGGTGACCGCTGAGAAAACCCTACTTGTGAATCATTGAGTTTAAAATGTCAAAAACACCCTTAATCATTGGACAACTTTTGATAGTTGACTATAAAGTACTTGACCAGAAGATAAAAAAAAAAGATAAAACAAATTTTCAGAAAGATTTATTTGTTAGTTTCACACTCACAAATTACAAATAAAATAAATTTATGTTGCAAGATGATTATTATGAGTTAGACTAATAAAATCAAATTTTTGCGTTAAGGAAATGATTTATCTGCATTCATTTCCTCATTCTTCACGCCTCTATTTATTTATTTTTTATTTTTTTTAAACTTAAAATTAGGAATAAAAATGTGTTGAAAAGAAAAGACAGTGTCACAGTACATGTATTACTTTTATTTTTCTTTTGTCAATACAAGTTTTACGTTTAATTGGCTCAGTGAAAGTGGAAAAAGAAAATGATTCAGGAGAAAAACCGAAAGTTAAGTGAAAATTCAAAAAAACAATTGATAATTTACTCAATTTTTTAAAATACATAAATTACGAGTTGAGTTAAAATTGTAGCACATACACATCACTAAATAAATATGTGATAACTGATCATCATCTCCCATCTTGATCGTCGATTCCAGAAAAGATTGTCCTCGACATCCCTTTGATCGGTTCATTTGTAGTAGAATTTTGCTCACTACTATTCGTTTTGGTCACCCAATCCGATGACTCTCCCAAGCTACTACTAAGCCCGAATGCATCACTATAGTTCATTAGCGCAACCGCATCTTCTCCCTTCTTTTCAATGTCGAAACCTAAATCTCCTTGTTCCTCTTTTTGATGGAGCTGCAATGCAAACTCAAGCCCCCACACAACGTCATTCATCGACGGCCGATCGAACCCATTATCATGCATGCAACTCACTGCGACGTCGGCGAATTTATTCATACACGCAGTTCCGATTTTACCCTTCAAGTGAGGGTCAATACTTTGATCAAGTTCCCCCTTGAGATAACAACTCTTTGCCCAGTGAGCCAGGCTCATTTGCTTCTTGTCTGGTCCACGCACCAGAGCTGGTCTGGCACATAAAACCTCACACAACACCACCCCAAACGAGTACACGTCAGACTTTTCCGTCAGCTGGTTAAGACGGTAGTATTCAGGATCCAAATATCCGAAACTACCCTTCGCCACCGTAGTAATATGGGTCTTGGACATGGTGGTGGGGCCCATTTTCGACAACCCGAAATCGGACACTTTAGCCACCCATTTCTCATCCAATAAGATGTTTGTGCTCTTCACGTCTCGGTGAATAATCATGTACTTCCCGCCTGTGTGTAGATAATGCAACCCACGAGCGGCGCCAATGCAAATTTGGAGTCGTTGATCCCACGAAAGAGGAGGATTATCAGTGTTGTAAAGATGGTCGCGGAGGGTCCCAAGCGCCATGTAATCGTACACCAAGATCATCTCACCCTCGTCCGTACAATACCCGATTAGTGACACCAAGTGCTGGTGGCGGAGTTGCGACAGCATCTCGATCTCCGTCTTGAACTCCTGGGCCCCCTGCGACGATTCGGACTTAAGCCGTTTGATAGCGACGGGGGTGGTCCCACTATCACCGCCGCCGGTGTTGATATTCCCTTTGTACACGTGGCCGAACCCGCCAACCCCAATAATGAAAATTTCGTTGAAGTTTTCGGTGGCAGCTTTGATCTCCGTCAGCGAAAAGTAGTGACACAAATTGGACGGCAGAGATGAGCCGCCCCGTGACTTGGTAGAGTTTGCCGCTCTGCGGCTAGGGTCTCCGTAGCCCTGGACATACTTTCGTCGGTGTCTAAAAACCAAGAGTACGGAAAGCACTACGAGTGCGGCGGAGACTGCACCAGCAACAACGGCAATAAAATGAGTCCTTGACTTGGAAAGTTTTTTGCTTGATGGTATCACTTCTTTCGGATGAGGAAGAAGCGGATCGGGGTCTGGTCCGGCAAGATTACCATTTGTATCATTCAGTTTGAAGATCTCCAGCCCGTTCAAAATTGCATCAAAATATATACTAGTCTTCCAATTTATAGGCTGTGGTTGCAGTGTGATGGAGAGAAATACTTTCTTCTCGTTTCCGGTGCCGGGAGGCATGAACACAACATAGTCTCTGTACGTTGGAATCCCATTCCCGCCGCTCCACTCGAATATGTCGGCTCGTGTTTCAGCCGTTTGATTGGCTATGTAGATCAGAAACACTCGGTCACCAATCTTGCTAATTTCAGGCTCAAACTCACAAAAATGAAGCCTAACCAGGTATTTAAACTTGGGATGGACAGGAAATCCCCAGGTGAGGTTGTACCGCTGTTTGATGGTGGCGTTTGGGCCCATAGACCTCCCGGTTTGGTAAACTTGTTCCGGAGCGGAGTATTTCGGTGTTTTTGAAAAGTTGGGATGAAGGCTTGTGTTTTGTGGTAGAGCGCTCCAATTATAACTTGCATCATCCAAGTAAGTTTTCTCAAATGAATAACTCTCCCAGTTGCGGTACAAGCCGGTGTCTTCATTGAATAACTCTTCCGCCTATGTTGATTCTGTAAACTGTCTCCATAGCAGTGTTGTTTTCAACGCGAATCGTATTTTCGGCGCCTATGAATTCAATCCCATGGGGGTTTTCTGGTGCAGTGTAGTAAAGATTTGGGGGCATGGACACAATTTCAATTCCGTTGATAAACGCATAAGCATCCGGGCTTGCTTTGCTTCGACTGGGAGTGAATGTGATATTTAGACTTCGTTCTTCTTCCTCAATGTTGATGCAGAATTCTCTGTATATTGTCCCCACCTCATAAGCATCGGCATTGACAGAAGCATCGGCATTGACAGAAGCATTGAAGTCGTTGAGAAAGGTAAATCCACCTACTTTGACAGAAAAGAGCGCTTCGGAGCGGTCAAAGTCAGGGTACGAAACCGGGTAAAAATACAAGCGGATGAACTTTTGGCCGGCCGTGAGATTAAATCTGTAAGTAAATTCAGAGCGAGAAAGCCGAACTGTGGTGTAAGGAATTTGAGAGACGGAGGACGAGTGAGGTGCTTCTTTGAACACGGATGTGTTACTACCAGCTGCTTGGTGTACATCTATGGGGGTAAACTTTGAGTTGATATCTCCACTCCAATATCGTTTGTCATACTGATTAAATTTCTGGCTGGGATAGCCACATTTAACTGTGATATCCTCCACCGGAGTGTAGATAGGTGGGGGATCGGCGGCAACGAGTGTGGTGGCAATGATCATGTGCAGAAACAAGGAAAGGGACAGATGAGAGATGAAAATTGGTTTCGTCATGGCAATGATCATATGCATGAAGACACTGATCAGCTCTTGTTTATAGTTATGTCGTGTGGTTGTGTGTGTTTCTCTCTCACTGGAAATTGCTGAGATTTAAGAGGGACATATGATCATCAAAGACTTTTCAAGTCAAGTTTTGGAATAAAGATTCTCGATCAACATCTATCTGTCAAATTATATCTTTTTTCTTGCGTAGGCAATGTGCTTGACGAATTATCAATGAAGTCTTCGGCATGGATGTCATCCAATTTAGGGGTCTTGTTGCGTATTAGATGAGTTAATTTTCTTAAGTTTTAAAGTGTTAAATACACGCTCGTTTGGTTCTATGAACGTCGAAAACTAGTCCATATATACTCCAAAAGGAAAAATTGTGTATTTTTGACATTCATTAAGCTTTTAACTTTTTGAGCATTCATTCTTAGGGGTCTAGTAAGATAATAGACGCGTTTATTTCCTTAAGTTGCAAAGTGTCAAATAAACGCTTGTTTGATTTTATGAATGTCAAAAACAATCCAAAAGGAAAAATGTATACTAACACCTAATCCGAGCATTTGATACGTTTGAGTAACTTTTATAATTTTGTTTGATAAAATCATGTCACATCTAAAGAGAAGAAATTGAGGAAAGTATTGTTCATTGGCAACTCAAACCACTTGGATCACCCCACAGCCGCCTTGGTCCCTTTGGCTATTTGGATTTACGCATGCATAATGCGTACGAGTCTTCTAGGCACTACGACAGAATTGTTGCTTGCAGTAATCTTATCTCCAATATAGTGCGTCATACTAGCTTCACATGTCACAATCAATCACTGCACTAGTCACTGGAAAAAAAAATCAGTGAACTAAAAGATCATACTTTCCGATCAAATTAAGCCACTCATTTATTTGAAAACAATGTTTGACTATTTAAAGAGGAATTTTATGCGGGTGAGCGCACGGAAAGTAGTAGTTTTATGGCGCAAATTGGCGTACTGGGTCTTAATCCAGTGTGGCGCCCACCTACAATCCACTTATAATCCAAAGGCTCCAATTCATTTTAATCAGTTTTAGCTGTAATAAAAAATATCTAATAGTTCAAATTTAAATTCAACTGTAAAAATAATATTATTAATTAATTCAAATTAAACCCAACACCGAAACTATATAATACCCATCCATTTGTTCATTTATCTATAAAATAAAATAAAAATCATTTTTCTCATATTTCACTACCAATTTTATTATTATCTTGGAATTTGAATTTTTTTTTACATTGAAATGTTTGTAAAAATAAAACAAGATGATTATACAAAAACTAATGCCTAAATTGGATTATTGGTCCTGTGGTAATAAGATAATTGAAAGATAGCTCTTGTGGTGAAAAAATCAAATTTATATTCTCGTGGTGAAGTTTGTTAGAATATTCAAACCCAACATTAACGTAACAGTTGACTCTCCGTTTATATTGCCCACCCCACCCCACCCCACCCCACCCGTCTCTCTCTTATTGTCTCTCCAAACTTTAGACCTGCTTCCTCCTTTTTCTCTCTCTTTCTCACTCTTCTGGCTTTTCATCTTTCCTTCTGTTTGTGCTATTATTGATGAACAAACCTCTAGACTTTGAAAACGGGTTTCGATTTCGAATCACTCTTCACCAATTCAAACCAATCTCACTACTACCCAGCTTCTGTTAACCAATTTCGATTCTCCGTTTTCAATCAGGTTGCAAAATTATTTCCAAAAATTTCAATTAAGATCTTGAGTTTTGCCGATCCCAATATCACCTAAATCCAGTTTTCTATAAAATTACCAAACAAGCAAGGATAACTAATATTTTCAATATAATTAGATTGTAGTGCTGCAAGAAAAAAAAAATATAGTCGTTCTGATGGATTAAAGAGCCTTGAATGGAATCGAAGCATAGAGCAAAGAATTCTTAGCCTTGGATGAATTAGTTTGTTTTTCCTTTTTCTTTTGGTTATGAATGCTGGATGGATTGTTGATGGAAATGTTAGTTTTTGGCTCGAAACCTAACGAACTTTACCATGAAGGTTTAAATACAATTTTTTTTGGGGTGTGATATCCACACACCCCTTTTTACTTCTCTCACACTTTTTTAGATTTTGATCGTCGGATCGGATGAATTGAAGAAGATCTAACGGACAGAAATTAACAGGAGTGTGGATAGCACACCCCTTTTTTTTTTTTCATCACGAGGACAATATTTTGATTTCCCTATCATCACATGAACTATTAACCCAATTTAGCCAAAACTAATTGCAAAATTATTAGCAAAAAAAAAAATCAACGAATTAAAAAGTTTAACAAAATTATTAAGTTGGGGGTGAGAATTATAGATCTCTTACCGTTGGAGAAAAAAACTGACTAATCCTGTATGTATAGATAAATAGTTGAAAATATGGAGGTGAATTTTGAGATTTTAGCCTTTTAATTTAGAGTTAGCCTAATGATATCAAGCATATAAGGTATGGTCGTTAATTTTTTTTGTTAAACCCACGGAGAGGATAAATCACATAATCGCCAAAACTTGTTTTGGTCATCAAATCCGATGACTCTCCTGCATTTATATCGTTCATGAACGCAACATCATCTTCTCGCTTCTTTTCAACGTTGAAACTAGGGCTGGAAAAAAATCCCAAAAATTCCAAACCAAACCGAAAAATTCCCGAAACCAAACCAAAAAAATCCCAAACCGAAATTCCCGAAAATTTCGGTATCCAATACCGAACCGATCCCGAAATTTTGGTACGGGAATCGGTCTCAAGTTTTTGGGATTTCGGTATTCCCAAACCAAACCGAAAAAAAAATATATATATATATATATTATTTAATTTTTAAATATATAGGAGCACATTTTTAAGGAGAACATCATCTACCTACAATAGTGAAAATTGAAATACTGAAGGAGCACTGGAAATCGATGATGGGACATATACAGGAAGGAGCCCTAAGATAGATAGTGGAACATATGCAGAATTTTTAAATCACAAGAGATCGATAAATGGATACATAGATGCAGAATAAACACGGGAGATTGATAAATGGATACATGGATAGATTATAAGTTACAATTTGCTTGAGAAAACTTTACATCTATCTATAATATTTATATTATATATGTACAAAAGTTTACTCAAGTATATATTGGCGTTTTAGACGTAATTTTGGGGACTGACATGATTATAGATAAATATATTAGTTTACTCAAGCACATATTAACGTTTCAGATTGGCATATTGCTTTTGAATAGGCAGAAACAAATAGGCAAATACTAACTGGGGCTTGCCATTTGATTGGCAGATTTGTGTGCATAGATTAGTAGAAACAAAATAGCAAATTGGACTTGCCTATATATCAATTTTTAAATATAAATGGTTGAATTATAGCCCAAAAGCATAATATGTCAAGTTTTAGTCCAAAAACCCAAAATAATTTTGGGATTCCCGATTTGTCCCAAAATCCCGAAACTATTTTGGGATTTCCGAAAATTTGGTTTGGGAATCAGGACAAGTGGTTCGGTATGGGATATTTCGGGATTCCCGAAAATTGGGAATCCCAAAAATTTGGTTTGGGATCGGTATTGAAATTGGGATTCCCGAAAATTTCGGTTTGGGAATCGGGACAAGGATTTTGATATGGGATCCCATACCGAACCACCCCTAGTTGAAACTTAAATCTCCTTGTTCCTCTTTTTGATGAAGCTGCTATGCAAACTCAAGCCCCCACACAACGTCATTCATTGATGGCCGATTGATCCCGTTATCATGCATGCAACTCACCGTGATATTGACGAATTTATTCATACACGCAGTTCCGATCTTATCCTTCAAGTTAGGGTCAATAATTTTATAGAAAACTTCATTTTAATCCTTAAAAAAAGATGAGTTTTAGACTTTAACCTTATGTAAGATTAAAATCCAATTTTAGTCCCTCGTACATTTAATCATATCATTTATTAGTTATATTTTGATGTTTTATTTATATTTATATTTTAATGTATTAATTACATTTAAATTTAATTTTTATTTCATTCATCATAATATTAATATATTTTAGTGTCTACATTTAGGCAATTAATTTTTTATAATATATATTCCAATAACAATTTTGTATGTTCTTCATTTAGATACATTAATACATTTGAATATTTCGGTATATCCACCGATACAAACATATAGGTACATTGATTCAATATAATGCATTTCGTTAAGTACATTTTGGTACACATATTTGAGTATTGACTTTTAGGTACATTAACTCAATATATTATATTTCGGTACATACATTTTAGGTATGTATATTTTAGTACATACATTTCGGTATTGACATTTAGGTACATATATTTCGGTATTGACATTTAGGTACGTACATTTTGGTACATACATTAAGGTATTGACATTTAGGTACATTAATTCAATATAATACATTTCGGTACATACATTTAGGTTCATTATAATATATTTTGGTACAATCACGTAGGTACAAATATTTCAGTACAAAAAAGTCAATTTTATATATTTCGGCACAGTCATTTATCTACACTTATGTATTTATATATTTTTGTATCACAAATTTCTTTTAATATTTTCTCATTTACGTTCATTTATAATTAAAAAAATAAATATGTGCATATTAATAAAATTAAAATTTAATGTGAAGAGATTAAATAAAAATACACATTAAATAACAAAAATTGAATGTAAATTTTGATAAAAGTACATTCAAGGGATTCAATTGAATATTTAATCTTGCACTAGGTTTTTTTTTAAATTTTAACCTTTTACAAGGACTAATGTTCAAAAACCCCCATAATTTTATCAAAACTTTTATCACAGACTTTCGAAGTCAAGGTCTGGAAGAAAGATTCTCGATCAACATCTATCAGTCAAGTTATGTCTTCTTTCTTGCGTAGGCAGCGGGCTTGACGAAATATCATTTAAGTCTTTGGCATGCTTGTCATCCAATTCGGATTCGAGAAGTGATTTTTGACATTATTTTTCATTTTTTGTGCACTAAATTTTACTTATTTTCATTAATTTTTTTTAATTTGTTTAATCAGAAGAACTAAAAAAACAGGAGTGTACAAAGTCTAAACTAATCATATCGGATTTGGACAGTTTAGTACTGAGTACAATGATTAAGAATGCAATTGGAACATAATTCTCTTGAATTAGTTTTGTATTTAATTGGATTCGAATACAATTTATATGAAATCTATGCAACATATTTACTGTTAACCTATTCAACTACAATTGCTTTCTGGCCAAACATTGCTCGCGTCATTTTTTGATCAGATCATTAATTTCAAAAAAGATTGTCCCGGATATACATTGAATGGATTCATTGTTAAAATAAGAAATGAATATTGCTCGTTTGAGTAACTTTTATAATTTTGTTTGATAAAATTATGTCACGTCTAAAGAGAATAAATTGGGCAAAGTATTGTTCATTGGCAATGCAAACCCCTTGTCCCGCCCCCACCCGCCTTGGTCCCTTTGGCTCTTTGGATTTACGCAAGCATAATGCATACTAGTCTTCTACGCACTATGAGACAATTGTTGCGTGCAGTAATCTTATCTTCTATACAGTGCATCATACTAGCTTCACAAGTCAAAATCAATCACTCCACTAGTCACTGGCAAAAAAAAAAAAAATATCAGTGAACTAAAAGATCATACTTTCCAATCAAATTAAGTCGCTCATTTTATTTAGAGAATGAGTAGGAACTTCTATTTAAATTTTTCGTCTTCGAATAATTTGAGTTTTGTACTTATGTTCAAAATCATTCATATTATGAATCACTCTGTAAATATTATCTCTGCAAAAAATAAATTAACCTAGTGTCTTTAGTCGATCTATTGTAGCAAATACATAGACGGTTCCTAATGGCTTACCAATTTTGCTCGTCTGTTTTTATATTGTTCAATGACTAAACGAATTTAATTTTAATTGATTTTTTTACAAATGTAATATTTATAGAGTACTTTATAATAAGAAGGATTCCAATCATAAAGATGAAGTTTTATGAATCAGCAACGAACAGGGACGAAGTCAGAAATTTGTAAGAGTGGGAGCATCCTCAAACAACAAGGTACAATTAAAAAACTCAAGAATTTACTGCACAAAACACTTATATATTAATTCATAAAGTTATTCATACAACATCTTACAATATTCCTTGATGCGTTTTCATGTTTTGAAAGTGTTGCACGACAACATTGTTACCAATATCATCAAATATCTCTCTATGAAAATAATCATGTTATCATTAATCCATTAATCTCCTATTCGATTTCTCAATTGATTCTTCATAAATTTCATGGCCGATAATGCTCTTTCAACTAGCAATTGAAAGAGTTAGTGCTAATGTCACAAGCATGCAAACTAGTGGATACACCTTGTCTTTTTTCCACTGGACTATTTTTTTTTATAGTTTAATTACGATTGACATTGAAATTGAAATGCAATCTATTTTTTTAATTTGTAGTTTAATTAAAGTTTGGGAATTGGAATGCAAAAGTATACGAGAACACATACGGAGGGAAAAAAAATTGAGTGGAGGCGGATGCCCCCTAGGTCCTAATCCGATACTAGCCAACCATTGTTCTTTATTTGGTTGCTCCATCCACATCACAATTTATGAAGAGCTTAGTATACAGGGTCATTTGAAGGGAATCCTTCAGAAGACTTTTATTATTAGTTAGAAACGCTATTATGACAGTAAATTAATTTGTTGCATGAAAGTCTGCCAATTGCAGCATATATATTTACTATTGGTTAGAAAACCCTACTTGTCAATCATTAAGTTGAAAACGTCAAAAGCACCCTTAATCAGTGTCAATCATTAAGTTGTACAATTGTGCAAATCTTTCTCTGTTTGAATTGTCGCCTTCTAGATGAAATATCAGAACTCGTGTCGAGATTGTGCCTCATTGATGACGTGTTTGATTGGCGGACGATTTTCAGCATATGATGATACTTTGCGACGTGCCTTCCAAGGGAATGGCGGGTATAGTCGGTATTACTTGGAAGCGATGTGCTTTAGAAATTTCAGTTTGTGGAAGTCTGGTCCAGACCAGTTGTAGATCTGTAATGACGATGCCACTCTGCAACATGCGTTCCCTAGGAATTGCGGGCAGAGTCGGCTCTACATCGAAATTTTGGGATAGACAGGTTCTTCTGTCACAAGGAGGACATGAAGCATTTGGATGAGTTTAAGAGGTTAGGTTACAAGCCACTGCTATGGAGGGTACACCCAGGGTAGTGTCCAAGACTGATGAGCTTGGAGATGAGCTTTTCTTCTCAGCTGTTTTGGTGAAGCCAATCAGAGGTTAATAATTATCATTAACGAGTAAATTTCTCAATATCATCGTGTTTTAACGAGTAATAATCGTCGTTAACGACAGGGATATTTACAGGTTTTCAATTACATCAATTTTCTGGTGAATGAATTTGATGTTGTAAAGAGACGAATATAGCAAATGAATATTATATGAACTTTTGTATTAATAAGTTGAAGTTCCCTGCTCAGGGTGAAGGTACACTTGCTACAATTCCAATGAATTCAATTCAATCTTTAGAGAAACGATATCGCAACTATCTAACAGAAAAATTCTTGAAAGAATTCCGAGGACCTTTCCAAAAGTTAGTAACTAATGCATTTTAAGATATCTCGGGATCAAATTTCCCAATCGAAAATGTTCGGTAACAGTTTGTCTCACAACCAAGGTATTAAATATCCATAATATCCCGATATTTTTATCGAAATTTTCGTATTTTTGAATTATCGATATTTCAGATGTCATCGATATTTCTATCGAAATTTTTGTGTTTTTTAAATTTTTATATTTAAAAAATCGTATTTTTGGACTACCAATATTTCCGATGTCATCGATATTTCTATCGAAATTTCTGTGTTTTTTAAATTTTTATATTTAAAAAAATACCAAGGGGATTCAAACCCCTCCCATTTTACTCCTTCAACACCTTGACCACCATATCACTTATGTTTTTGTGAAAATATGCTAAAATATTTACATATTTTCTACACTCACAATGTTTGCCAGCTCGCTATATAATCAACTTAAATCAGTTAAATCTATCATGCAATGCATTTTCTTCCAATTTTTTGTGATAAACTAATAGATAATTGACTAAATAAACATCCTGCAAAGTTTCAATAAAAATTTCCAAGTTTTTCTTACAATTTTCATATCGATAATATCTCGATATTTCCATCGAAATTTCTGTATTTTTAGACTACGATATTTTCGATATCATCGATATTTAATACCTTGCTCACAACTAAAATTTCCGTCTCTGCATAGTCGCTCGACGGCAAGAAGAAAAGGTTCTGGATGGAAGAGGAACGGCACCTATTCATCTTTTGCACACAAGCGCTCTGAAAGTACAAGGAAACAACAAAATAGAAATCAGTTACCAATTTCGGGTATTCGCAAGTCCGATGATTATTGCTTGAGAAGTTGAACAGCAGGAATTTATCATTTCTGTATCTATGGATTTCGAGATAGGACTTTAAAGGTAGATTGAACCTCGAAGTTGAGTAAACATGAGGCGACAGAAACATCAAGATAAGAGGACACAAAATATATAACAAAGAAGGGTAATGGGTAAGTTTTTGACATTCTGAGTGCTCATTCTCAGAGGTCTAGTAAGATATTAGATGTTTTTTTTCTTTTTATAATTTTATATATATATATATATATATATATTTTTATGTTGCAAAGTGTGCCAAATGCACGCTTGTTTGATCCCATGAATACCGAAAACCGTCCAAATACAACATATAATGGGTGGAAAAAATAAAATACAATACATAGTGAGTGGTTTCATTCTGTATTTATAGGAGCTTGAAAGACTTCCCATTTAGATAGAGACACTGTTGAGAATTCCCTTGCCAGTTATTCCACCTTCACTAGTAGGAAAGAGCAAAGTGTAAGGAATCTCGACCGTCTATAATATAGTTTGGCTACAATAATATTAGGGAATGCCCTCAATCAGTTGAGGCATTGCGCTTCTAACTAGGTTTATGTTGACACGGTGTTTTTTTTTTATTTTTATAATTTGTAGAGATGGATTAAGTGAGATTAACTCTTCGTTAACAGTCGTGTGCAAGATACCAATCGTCTTCCGAAGAAGAAATGATCGTTGCACCCATAAACCAACCATAAAGATTGCACATTGTTTACATAGAATTTACGTTCGTCTATTTTGAAATGGAAGTGAGACAAATCCAACAAGTTACAAGAACATTGATGTTTTACTAACGAACAACCCGTCAAATGGTCTTCAGTTGTAAGTAGGTAAACGTCGTCATTTAAAAAAGTGTCTCTTTACAATGTGACTTTTGTGGTAAGATGATGATACTACATAGGGTTGGTTTCAATTCTATAATTGAATCGAAAAGTGGCAATAAAAAATCGAACTGAGTATAGTGTATATCGAAATAAGAGAAATAACAACCGATCATGAACCAAAAATTTCAGTTTATCGAAAATCGGTAATTCCGACTTTTTTTTTTTTTTTGGGGTTTGGGATGCCCAAATCTCTTAGGACAAATTCGAAAAATCATTTCCCAATTCAAAAATCAAAATCCTAATATTATGTTTGGATGAGGGGAAATAAATTTGGAATTTAAACAAAAGTCAAAATTTATAAATTGATATATGCATCGATTCTTTTGTTTGGACTCATAAATTGATATGCACTAATTCTTTTGTTTCTGGGAACTCACACGAGAACTTCCCAGTGGGTCACCCATCCTGGGATTGCTCTCGCGTGAACTCGCTTAACTTCGGAATTCCGACAAACTCCAAAGCCAGTGAGCTCTCAAAATGTCTCGTGCTAATTGGAGGTGGGCATGTACATATAAGGCTTATAGGATACTTACCCCTGGGCGATGTGGGATCTCACAATCCACCCCCTTAGGGGCCCGACTTCCTCGTCAACACACTCGCATCACACGTCAGAGTGGCTCTGATACCATTCTGTCAAATCTTGGCCCGAGCTCGACTACGCCATAACACGATCCAGTGAGCTCCCAAAATGCCTCGTGCTAATTGGAGGTGGGCATGTACATATAAGGCTTATAGGATCCTCACCCGTGGGCGATGTGGGATCTCACAATCCACAGTGGCTCTGATACCATTTTGTCAAATCTCGGCTCGAGCTCGACTACGCCATAGCACCATATTGTCCGCTTTGGGCCCCTACCACACCCTCACGGTTTTTTTTCTGTGAACTCACACGAGAACTTCCCAGTAGGTCACCCATCCTGGGATTGCTCTCGCACGAACTCGCTTAACTTCAAAATTTCGACGAACTCCAAAGCCAGCGAGCTCCCAAAAGGCCTCGTGCTAATTAGAGGTGGGCATGTACATATAAGGCTTATAGGATCCTTATCCATGAGGGATGTGGGATCTTACAATCCACCCCCCTTAGGAGTCTGACGTCCTCGTCGGCACACTTCCGGCCAGGGAGTGGCTCTGATACCGTTCTGTCACACCCGTAACACGATATTGTCCTCATTGAGCCCCGGCCACGCCCTCACGGTTTTGTTTCTGGGAACTCACATGAGAACTTTCCAGTAGGTCACCCATCCTAGGAATGCTCTCGCCCGAACTCGTTTAACTTTAGAGTTCCGACAAACTTTGAAGCCAGTGAGCTCTCAAAAGGCCTCGTGCTAATTGAAGGTGGGCATGTACATATAACGCTTACAGAATCCTCACACCTTGGCGATGTGAGATCTTACACACTTAGTTTGAAGATCTCCAGCAGGTTCAAAATTGCAAGTACCTAGTGTTCCGATGTTGAGGGTGTGCTTGCAGTGCGATGAAGAGAAATACTTTCTTCTCGTTTTCGGTGCCGGAAGGCATGAACACAACATAGTCTCTGTACGTTGGAATCCCATTCCCGCCACTCCACTCGATTATGTCGGCTCGTGTTTCTGCCGTTTGATTGGCTACGTAGATCAGAAACACTCGGTCACCAATCTCTCTAATTTCAAGCTCAAACTCACAAAAATGAAGCCTAACCAAGTAATAAAACTTGGGATGGACAGAAAATCCCCAGGTGAGGTTGTACCGTTGGTTGATGGTGGCGTTTGGGCCCATAGATCTCCCGATTTTGTAAACTTGTTCCGGTGCGGAGTAGTTCGGTGTTTTTGGAAATTTGAGATGAAGGTGTTCGTTAATTGGTAGAACGCTCCACCTTGAACTTGCATCATCCAAGTACTGTTGCTCATATGAATAACTCTCCCAGTTGCGGTACAAGCCGGTGTCTTTATTGAAAAACAACTGGCCTCCGCCTATGTTGATTCTGTAAACTGTCTTCATAGCAATGTTGTTTTCAACGCGAAACGTATTTTCGTTGCCTATGAATTCAATCCCATAGGGGTCTTCTAGTGCAGTGTAGTAGAGATTTTTGGGTATGGACACAATTTCAATTCCGTTGATAAACGCATACGCATCCGGGCTTGCTTTGCTTTGACTGGGAGTGAATGTGATGTTTAGACTTTGTTCTTCTTCCTCAATGTTGATGCAGAATTCGGTGTATAATGTCTCCATCTGATAAGCATCGGCATTGACAGAAGCATTGAAGTCCTTGAGAAGGGTAAATCCAACGGCTTTGACAGTAAACAGTGCTTTGGAGCGGTCAAAGTCAGGGTACGAAACAGGGTAAAAGCACAAGCGGATGAACTTATGGTCGGTGGTGAGGTTAAATCTGTAAGTAAATTCAGAGCGAGAAAGCCGAACTGTGGTGTAAAGAATTTGTAGGGCGAAGAACGAGGGAAGTGCTTCTTTGAACACGAATGCGTTACTACCATCTGCTTGGTGTACATCTATGGGGGTAAACTGTGAGTTGATATCTCCACTCCAATTTCGTTTATCATATTCATTAAATAACTGGCCGGAATAGCCACATTTAACAGTGATATCTTCCACCGGAGTGTAGATAGGTGGGGGATTGGCGGCGATGTGTGTGGTGACAATGATTATGTGCAGAAACAAGGAAAGGGTGTTGAAATATTCAACGGTCTAGCTGTTAGGGTTTCCTTTATTCTAGGGTTTATCCCTTTGTTCTAGGGTTGATCCTGGACGTGCAAATAACCCTCCTTGATTTGAGGGACAAGTTTTTTTTTCTGTTTTCAATCTAGTCACTCACCACAATTTTAGGTCCTGATTTGTTGTGGGTTGTTATTTGTTTTCCTGTTCGATGTAAGGCTATTTAATAGCCGAAGATGTTTGCTTCAGTTCAATAAGATTTTCTCCTAAGCATATCTGCATTTTCATACTGTGTATTCTCAAAGCTCCAGTAACCTAGTTCAGTTTCAACATCTGGTATCAGAGCCCTATCACGGGGCCTGACCAAACCGGTTGTTAGCGTGAGAAAACACAACTATGACGTCTGAGAACAGCTTTGTACAACCAGCTATCCCAAGGTTCGATGGGCACTATGATCATTGGAGTATGCTTATGGAGAACTTTCTGCGTTCCAAAGAATATTGGAACCTGGTGGAGACAGGAATCACTGCAGCAACAGGAGGAGCTGAATCCAGTAACTTGCAGAAGAAGGCGTTGGAGGAGCAGAAACTGAAAGACTTGAAGGCCAAGAACTACCTGTTCCAGGCCATTGATCGTTCAATATTAGAGACGATATTAAAAAAGGACACAACTAAGGATATATGGGATTCCTTGAAGCAGAAGTATCAGGGTGCTCAATTGCAGGCCATTCGAAAGGATTTTGAACTACTGCATATGAAGGCTGGGAAACTGTCAATGATTACTTTAGAAGGACGCTCGCTATAGCTAATAAGATCAGACTTCACGGAGAACGAATGGAGGATATGGTGATTATTGAAAAAATCTTAAGGTCCATGACTTCAAAATACGACTATGTTGTTTGCTCGATTGAAGAGTCAAATGACTTGGATGCATTATCCATTGATGAACTCCAGAGTAGCCTTCTTGTGCATGACCAAAGAGTCAGTCGACAAGTTGTGGATGAACAAGCCCTCCAAGTCACCTCAGGAAGTCAGCAAGGAGGAAGAAGTGGCGGTCGTGGCTCCTATCGAGGAAGAGGGAGAGGAAGAGGTAGATCTGGGTTCGACAAATCTATCATCGAATGCTACAATTGTCATGGCCTAGGGCACTTCCAGTGGGAGTGTCCAAAGAAAGCTGGGGATTCACAGGCAAATTTTGCAGAAACCAAGGAGGAAATGTTGTTAATGGCGCACGTGGAGGTTAAGGAAGCTGAGAAGGAGTACATTTGGTTTCTTGACTCGGGATGCAGTAACCATATGTGTGGCAGAAGGGAAGTTTTTATTGAGATAGATGACAGCTTTCGAGAGTCAGTGAAGCTGGGGAATGACTTTAGTCTTAGTGTGAAGGGCAAAGGTAAGGTACGACTAGAAGTGCAAGGGATCATGCATGTCATTACAGGAGTTTTCTTTGTACCTGAGTTGAAGAACAATCTGCTGAGTATTGGTCAACTGCAGGAGAGAAAACTTGCAGTGCTCATGCAACACGGAAAGTGTAAGATCTTTCATCCCGAGAAAGGTTTAATTCTTAAGACTGAGATGACGTGTAATAGGATGTTCGCCTTGATTGCTCACTGTCCACTGAAGGAACAAAAATATCTCACCATGACAACCACAGATCAAGCAACTCTCTGGCACTGTAGGTACGGTCACCTGAGCTGGAATGGATTGAAGGTGCTGCAACAAAAGAATATGGTTGAAGGGTTGCCAAAGCTCAAAGCTTCTCAGAAAGTGTGTGAAGACTGTCTTGTGGGAAAGCAGCATCGTGACTCATTTCCACGTGAAAGTAGGTGGAGAGCCTCCAAGATACTACAGTTAATACATGCAAACATATGTGGCCCGATAAGTCCCATTTCAAATAGTAAGAAGAGGTATCTCATCACCTTTATCGATGATTTCAGTAGAAGAACGTGGGTTTATTTTCTGGTTGAAAAATCAGAAGCCTTTGCCATGTTCAAAATTTATAAAACTAAAGTGGAGAAAGAGACAGGAGTATTCATAAGAGGCTTAAGGACAGATCGAGGAGGTGAATTCACGTCACATGAATTCACGAATTTCTGCAATGAGAATGGCATTCACAGACAGTTGACGGTTGCCTACACACCTCAACAGAACGGCGTAGCAGAAAGGAAGAATAGAACTATCATGAATATGGTACGTTGCATGCTGTCAGAGAAGCAAATTCCAAAAACATTATGGCCTGAAGCTATGAACTGGGCAGTGCATGTATTAAATAGAAGTCCAACTCTTGCCGTAAAAGGCAAGACACCTGAAGAAGCTTGGAGTGGGCGCAAACCATCGGTGGATCACTTTAGAGTCTTTGGATGCATTTCTCATGTGCACATTCCTGACAGCAAGAGGGTGAAACTGGATGATAAAAGCCTTAAATGCATACTGATGGGGGTAAGTGAAGAATCCAAAGCTTATAGACTGTTTGATCCTGTTTCACATAAAATTACTATTAGTCAAGATGTGGTTTTTTAGGAAGATGAACAGTGGAATTGGGATGAGGTTTATGAGCAGGCTGTCTTAACTGACCTTGAATGGGAAACTGATGAAGAAACAACCACAGATGATGAAGATGGATCTGGAGATATTGAAGACATTGAAGATGATGAGTCTCATGAAGTAGGAAGAGCCAAGACTGAAGGCAGTGCACCTCAAGAGAGATGAACTTAAAGACCACCAATATGGATGAGAGATTATGCAACCGGTGAGGGTCTCTCCGATGAAGAAAATGTAAACTTGGCTCACCTAACCTTGTTTACCAATAGTGATCCTACTACTTATTATGACGCCGTGAAGAGTGAGAAGTGGAGACAATCAATGCAACAAGAAATAGAAGCTATAGAGAAGAACGATACGTGGGAGTTGATTGATCTACCACCAAGAGGAAAAACCATTGGAGTAAAGTGGGTGTTCAAGACAAAATTGAATGAAAATGGGGAAATGGACAAGTACAAGGCTCGGCTCGTTGCAAAGGGATATAGCCAGCAATATGGAGTTGATTTCTCTGAGGTATTTGCACCAGTGGCTCGGATGGATACCATTCGAATGGTCATCTCTCTCGCTACACAGAAGAGTTGGAAGATTTACCAACTCGATGTTAAATCAGCCTTCCTGCATGGTGCAATTGATGAAGAAGTTTTTGTTGAACAGCCACCGGGTTATGAATAGAAAGGGAGTGAATCCAAGGTATATCGTCTTAAAAAGGCACTATATGGACTCAAGCAGGCTCCACGAGCATGGTATAGTCGGATCGAGGCATACTTTATCAAGGAGGGCTTCAACAAATGTCCCTACGAGCATACATTGTTCATTAAGGCAGCCAATGAAGGTAAAATGCTAATTGTATGCCTCTATGTTGATGATCTCATATTCACTGGGAATGATGAATCAATGTTTGAGCAATTTAAAAAATCCATGATGAATGAGTTTGACATGACTGATCTCGGAAGAATGAGGTACTTTCTTGGCATAGAAGAAGTACATAAAGCAGATGGAATATTCATTAGTCAACGAAAGTACACACAGGAGGTGTTGGAAAGATTTAATATGGATCAGTGCAACTCAGTGCACAACCCTATTGTTCCTGGTTTCAGACTGACTCGTGATGAAGAGGGAGTAAAGGTTGATAGCACGCTCTATAAGCAAATAGTTGGAAGTCTCATGTACCTAACGGCTACACGTCCAGATATCATGTTCACTGTAAGTTTGATCAGTAGGTATATGGAGCATCCTACTGAATCTCATCTAATGGCAGCAAAAATGATTTTAAGGTACGTAAAAGGCACTGCTGGGTTTGGGATGTTCTACAAGAAGGAGATGAAGAGCTCATTGGGTACACGGACAGTGACTATGTCGGTGATCAAGATGATAGAAAAAGTACTTCGGGTTTTGTCTTTATGATGAATTCAGGTGCAGTATCATGGTCTTCGAAGAAACAGCCAGTGGTCACTCTTTCCACTACTGAGGCGGAGTTTGTAGCTGCAGCTTCTAGTGCATGTCAGGTGGTATAGATAAGAAGAATTTTGGGAAGTTTAAGTGTAAAGCAAGATGGTCCAACAACAGTTTATTGTGATAATGTGTCAACCATTAAACTTTCAAAGAATCCGGTGCTTCACGGTCGCAGTAAGCAAATAGATGTTTGGTTTCATTTTCTTCGAGACCTTGTCAAAGATGAAGTTATGGAACTGCATCAGTGCTCTACACAAGAACAAATTGCAGACATTATGACAAAGCCGGTGAAGCTCGAAGCATTTCTGACGCTGCGTGGATTAATGGGTGTTCGTGAATATCCTAGTATAAACTAAATATCAATGGTATTCAGTTTAAGGGAGGATGTTGAAATATTCAACAGTCTAGTGGTTAGGGTTTCCTTTATTCTAGGGTTTATCCCTTTGTTCTAGGGTTGATCTTGGACGTGCAAATAACCCTCCTTGATTTGAGGGACAAGTTGTTTTTTCTGTTTTCAATCTAGTCACTCACCACAATTTTAGGTCCTGATTTGTTGTGGGTTGTTATTTGTTTTCCTGTTCGATGTAAGGCTATTTAATAGCCGAAGATGTTTGCTTCGGTTCAATAAGATTTTCTCCTAAGCATATCTGCATTTTCATACTGTGTATTCTCAAAGCTCCAGTAACCTAGTTCAGTTTCAACAAAGGGACATATGAGTGATGAAAATTGGTTTCGTCATGGTAAATTTAATGAAGGTGTTAATTTGTTGCTTGGGTTGTATGCATGAATACACTGATCAGCTCTTGTTTATGAATATGTCATATGTGTGGTTGTGTGTGTTTCTCTCTCACTGGAAATTGCTGAGAATTAAGTGGGACATATGATCATCAAAGACTTTTCAAGTCAAGTTTTGGAATAAAGATTCTCGATCAACAAAGTGTGCTGAGAATTAAGTTATATCTTTTTTCTTGCGTAGGCAATGGGCTTGACGAATTATCAATGAAGTCTTCGGCATGGATGTCATCCAATTTAGGGGTCTTGTTGCGTATTAGATGAGCTTATTTCCTTAAGTTTCAAAGTGTGTTAAATGCATGCTCGTTTAGTTTTATAAACGCCAAAAACTAGTCTATATATACTTCAAAATAAAAAATTGTGTACTTTTGACACCCATTAAGCTTATGACCTTTTGAGTACTCATTCTTATGGGTCTAGTAAGATAATAGATGTGTTTATTTCCTTAAGTTGCAAAGTATGTCAAATGCACACCCATTTGATTCCACAAATGCCGAAAACAGTTCAAATACACTCCAAAAGGAAAACTGTATACTTTTGACACCAAATCCGAGCATTTGATATGTTGAGTACTCATTCTTAGGGGTCTAATAGGAAATTAAATCTGTTTATTTTCTTAAATTTCTAAGTGTGTCAAATGCACACTCGTTTAATCTCGTGAATGCCAAAACCCTTCTATAAGTGGTGGCGTTCTCATGTAATTTGTATTAGTAGGCAAATGGATATTCCTCTATTAGTAGTAGGCGAAGACCGTGCGAATAATTTTCATCTTTGATTGCTGCCCCTCTGTATTGATCGGAGGCAAGGCAATGTGGTTAAAATAAGAAATGAATATTGCTCATTTGAGTAACTTTTATAATTTTGTTTGATAAAATTATGTCACGTCTAAAGAGAGGAAATTGAGCAAAGTATTGTTCATTGGCAATGCAAAGTTGCAAACCCCTTGCCCCACCCCCAGCCGCCTTGGTCCCTTTGGCTATTTGGATTTACGCATGCATAATGCATACTAGTCTTCTACACACTACGACAGAATTCTTGCTTGCAGTAATCTTATCCCCAATATAGTGCGTCATACTAGCTTCACATGTCACAATCAATCACTGCACTAGTCACTGGAAAAAAAAATAAAAATCAGTGAACTAAAAGATCATACTTTCCGATCAAATTAAGCCACTCATTTATTTGAAAACAATGTTTGACTATTTAAGGATGAATATAAACTTAATAAAAATCAATGAACTAAAAGATCATACTTTCCGATCAAATTAAGCCACTCATTTATTTGAAAACATTGTTACTTTCCGATCAAATTAAGCCACTCATTTATTTGAAAACAATGTTTGACTATTTAAGGATGAATATGAACTTCTATTCAAAATATTCGTGTTCAAATAATTGAGTTTTGTGTTTATGATTAGAACCGTTTATATTATGAATCACTCTGTAAAAATCATCTCTGCAAAAAAATAAATTAAACTTAGTGTATTTAGTCAATCTATTGTAGCAAATACATAGACAATTTCTAATGGCTTTACCAATTTCGCTTGTCTGTTTTTATACAGTGCGATGACTAAACGACCTTAGTTTTAATTGATTTTTTGCAGAGGTGATCTTTATAAAGTACTTTATAATAGGAAGGATTCTAATCATAAAGACGAAGTTTTATGAATTGTCAACGAACAATTTTGATTAGAAACTCCTACTCTTATTGTGACTAGCCAACTATTGTTCTTTTTTTGGCTGCTCCATCCACATCACAACTTGAATTTATGAAGAGCTTAGTATACAAGGTCATTTGAAGAGAATCTTCACAAGACTTTTATTACTAGTTCGAAATGCTATTATGAGAGTAAATTAATTTGTTGCATGAAAGTCTGCCATTTGCAGCATTTATACTTACTATTGGTTAGAAAACCCAACTTGTCAATCACTGAGTTGAAAACATCAAAAGAACCCTTAATCATTGTACAATTTTTGCCAAGGGTTAATTACGCATACATTCTTGAGGTTTCTAGCTTCTTTCCAAAATCCCCTCAGGTTTTAAAAGTAACACGATCCCGTTGATGTTTTAAAATCATTCCACAAACCCCCTTGAAGAAAAAAGAAAAAAAAAACTACCAGAAGTGAAAGAAGTGCCGAAAATTCCAAAAAAAAACCCTTATGACATAAAACTAGTGTGTGGCTAAGTTTCGGTTAGCCTTATGCCTATCATATTAGAAAAATCTTAAGGCTGTCTCTAACAGTGATGGGAAACAAAAAATACTCAAAATTTTAAGTGGCCCGAAGACCGTGACTTTTTCTACTCCATCTCATGAAACCAAGGTATTAAATATCCATAATATCTCGATATTTCCATCGAAATTTCCATGTTTTTGGATTACCGATATTTCCAATGTCATCGATATTTTCATCGAAATTTCTGTGTTTTTTAAATTTCTATATTTAAAAAAACACCAAGGGGATTCGAACCCTTCCCATTTTACTCCCTCAACACCTTAACCACCATATCACTTATGTTTTTGTGAAAATATGCTAAAATATTTACATATTTTCTACACTCACAATGTTTATCAGCTCACTATATAATCAACTTAAATCAGTTAAATTCATCATGCAATGCATTTCCTTCCAATTTTTTGTGATAAACTAATAGATAATTAACTAAATAAACATCATACAAAATTTCAATAAAAATTTTCAAGTTTTTCTTACAATTTCCGTAGTTTTTATTCAATTTTTATCGATATCGATAATATCTCGATATTTCCATCGAAATTTTCGTGTTTTTGAACTACCGATATTTCCGATATTATCGATATTTAATACTTTGCATGAAACAAGCCCATGCAGGCCCCACGCAAGTCAGCAACATAGGGTGGAGGAATTTTCTGCGGGTGAGGGCACGGAAAGAAATAGGTTTACGGCACAGATTGACACGCTGGTTTTGATCCAGTGTGGCGCCCAACTACAATCCGCTTAAAATCCAAAGGCTCAATTTCATTTTAGTTAGTTTTAGCGGTAATAAAACATATCTAATGGTTCAAATTTAAATTCAATAGTAAAAATAATATTATTAATTAATCCAAATTAAATCCAACACCAAAATAACACCCATCCATTTGTTCACTTATCTATACAATAAAATAAAAATCATTTTTCTCATATTTCACTACCAATTTTATTTTATTATTATTTTTTTTTTTTTGGAATTTGAATTTTTTTACATTGAAATGTTCGTAAAAATAAAACAAGATGATTATGCAAAAACTAATGGCTAAATTGGATTATTGGTCTTGTGGTAATAGGATAATCGCAAGATAGCCCTTGTTGTGAAAAAATCGAATTTATACCCTCGTAGTGAAGTCCGTTAGAATTAAAGCCTAACATTAGTGTAACCGTTAACTCTTGGTTTATATTGTCCACCCCACGGTCCACCCCAACTACCCCGTCTCTCTCTTATTGTCTCTCCAAACTTTAGACCTGCTTCCTCCTTTTTCTCTTTCTTTCTCTCTTCTAGCTTTTCATCTTTCCTTCTGTTTGTGCTATTATTGATGAACAAACCTCTAGACTGGTTTGCGTATCACCAACATTCAAACCAATCTCACTACTACGCAGCTTCTGCTAACCAATTTCGATTCTCCGTTTTCAATCAGACTGCAAAATTATTTCCAAAAATTTCAACTAAGATCTTGATTTGCCGATCTATCACCTAAATCCAGTTTTCTATAAAATTACCAAACACGTAAGGATAACTAATATTTTCAATATAATTAGATTGTAGTAGCAAGAAAAAAAATATAGTCGTTCTAATGGATTAAAGAGCTTTGAATGGAATCGAAGCATGGAGCAAAGAATTCTTAGCCTTGGATGAATGAGTTTGTTTTTCATTTTTCTTTTGGTTATGAAGGCTGGATGGAGAGTTGATGGAAATGTTAATTTTTGACTCGAATTCTAACAGACTTTTACCATGAGGGTGTAAATACGATTTTTTTTTCATCACGAGGGCAATATTCCAATTTCCCTATCATCACGAGGGCAATATTCAATTAGATTCACATACAATTTCTATGAAATTTATGCAACATATTTACTATTAACCTAATACAATTCAATTGCTTTTTGGCCAAACTTTGCTCGCGTCATCTTCCGTATGGATCATTAATTTCAGAGAAGATTGTCGCGGATATACATTGAATAGATTCATTGCTAGCACAACCTTGTTCAGTAGTAACGCCACAGTCACCATTACTTCCAATGCTTTTTTGATGAAGCTGCAATGCAAACTCAAGCCCCCTCACAACCTCATTCATCGAAGGTCGTTCGACTCCTTTATCATGAATGCAACTCATAGCAATCTCAATGAACATATTCAGGCACTCGACTTCAATTTTACCCTTCAAATTACAGTCAATGATTTGATCAAGTGTTCCCGCTCCATGGCAACTTCTGGCCCACTCAGCGAGGTTCATTTCTCTCGGCTCCACTTTATGCATCAGTGCTGGCCTTGCACACAATACTTCCCACAAAACTACCCCAAATGAGTACACGTCAGACTTCTCAGTAAGCTGCTGGCGTCTGTAGTATTCTGGATCCAGATACCCAAAACTGCCTTTGACCATTGTACTAATGTGGGTCTTGGAAGCGGTGGTCATTCCCATTTTTGACAGCCCGAAATCTGAAACCTTGGCCACCCATTTCTCATCCAACAATATATTGGTGCTCTTCACGTCACGGTGGATGATGGTGCCCTTGGCACCGCTGTGAAGGTAGCGCAACCCTCGCGCGGCGCCAATGCAAATTTGGAGCCGTAGTCCCCAGGCCAGAGGCGGGTTGTCAGAATGGTAGAGATTGTCAGCGAGGGTCCCACGTGACATGTAATCGTACACCAAGACCATCTCATTTTCATCCGTGCAATATCCGATGAGAGACACCAAATGGCGGTGGCGGAGTTGGGAGAGCAACTCGATTTCCGTCTTGAACTCGTTGGCCCCCTGTGAAGACTCGGGTTTCAGTCGTTTGATCGCAACCGGGGTAGCCCCATCATCGATATACCCTTTGTACACATTGCCAAATCCGCCAACACCAATAATGAAAGTATCATTGAAGTTTTCGGTGGCAGCTTTGATCTCCTTCAGCGAAAAGTAGTGACACAAATCGGACGTCAGAGATGAGCCATCCCGTGACTTGGTAGAGTTTACCGCTCTGTGGCTAGAGTGTTCGTAGCCCTTGACATATTTCCGTCGGTGTCTAAAAACCAAGAGTAACCCTAGTACGGAAAGCACGACGAGCATGGCGGAGACTGCACCAGCAACAACGGCAAAAAAGTGAGTCCTTGAATTGGAATGTTTTTTGCTTGATGGTATCACTTTTGGTGGAGGCGGTGGAGGCATGGACACAATTTCAATGCCGTTGATAAACGCATACGCATCCGGGCTTGCTTTGCTTGGGGTGAATGTGATGTTTATACTTTGTTCTTCTTCCTCAATGTTGATGCAGAATTCTCTGTATAATGTCTCCACCCCATAAGCATCGGCATCCACGGAAGCATTGAAGTCGTCGAGAAGGGTAGATCCACCGGCTTTGACAGAAAAGCGCGCTTTGGAGCTGTCAAAGTCAGGGTAAGAAAAATGGTAAAAATACAAGCGGATGAACTTTTGGCTGGCGGTGAGGTTAAATCTGTAAGTAAATTCAGAGCGGGAAAGCCGAACTGTGGTGTAAGGAACGGAGGACCCGCTCGGTGCTTTTTTGAACATCGATGAGTTACTACCAGCTGCTTGGTGTACATCTATGGGGGTAAACTTTGAGTTGATATCTCCACTCCAATATCGTTTATCATAAAGGAAAACTAACGAAAAGGGCCTGAATAGTGACAGTTTTAATTAAAAGTCCTTTTTGAAGGTATAATGAATAGTGACAGTTAAAGGTAAAAAAGGACTTTTCGTTAAAAGTAAACAGTACCGGGGGTGTTTTATTAAACCTCCCTTATCATAACGATTAAATAACTGGCCGGAATAGCCACATTTAACGGTGATATCTTCCACCGGAGTGTAGATAGGTGGGGGATCGGCGGCGACGAGTGTGGTGGCAATGATCATGTGCAGAAACAAGGAAAGGTACAGATGAGAGATGAAAATTGGTTTCGTCATGGTAAATTGGATAAAGGTGTTACTTTGTTGCTTGGGTTGTATGAATGAATACACTGATCAGCTCTTGTTTATAGATGTCATATGTGTGGTTGTATGAATGAATACACTGATCAGAGACTTTTCAAGTCAAGTTTTGGAATAAAGATTCTCGATCAACATCTATCAGCAAAGTTAAATCTTCTTTCTTGCGTATACGTAGGCAATGGGCTTGACGAATTATCAATGAAGTCTTTGGCATGCATGTCATGGGAGACAGAAAGTGATTTATTCTTTTTCATGTTTTTTTAACACATTCTCTTTACTTATTCTCATTAATTTTTTTATTTGTTTAATGGGAACGAATAAAACAAAAGCGTACGTAAGAGAGAAAAAAAATTGAAAAAGTCATTTCCTATCCGGTAGTTTTTGACACGACACGAAAATAACGAGTTTCGGGTCAACACGATAACTAATTGGGTCATTATCGGGTGACCCGTTAATAACGGGTATACATGCAGGTAACAAGTGGATAACCCGTTTTGACCAGTTAAGAAAAAATTATTTTAATAATTTTAAAGTTTAATTACTAAAAGATTTATTATAAAATATAATTGACATATTAATATATACAATATATTCTATATTAAATATATAGTTTTGTTTTATTATTCTATATAAGTTAAAAAAAGTTTTAATCATTATTTATTTTTATTATGAGAGTTCCTTATTATCATTATTAGGATAAATTTTACTTAACATGTTGTTATCCAAAATTAAAATAAACTAGTATAGTATTTGTATAGGCAAAAACTAAGAAGACATACATACAAGTTTGAAAAATGTGAAAGAATATATAAACAATCGTGATTCATCATTATTCTTCCACGAGTAGATAATGGTTACACTTACATTATCATTTTGATTTTTAAAATCCTCCAAACCCTCGTGAATAATGTTTTTTATTTGAGGGCAAAATTAATAAAATTAATAATAATTATTGTATAAGTGTAAAAAAATGTAAAATAAATAAATATATACAATCACTCATAATGACAAGCTTTATAACTTTCATGAAGGGGTCAGATTCGAAATCCAACACTATAATCCATAAAATTTAAATTTATATTTAACCGTCGATTGTCATTTATGCTTTATTCTTCTTACTGAATTTCATTTTTAAAATTTTATTTTTTGAAAACATGATCATCTGGCGGATGTAAGAAGATGAACAGTTCAGTTCTTTGATAGCACGTTTTGATATTTACGGTTAACTGAAATATGAGTCGATGTTATATAGTTTGTAGAAACTTTATAAACATTAAGCAATATTTTCATTAACCATAAAAACTCTGAACATAATATCATCGATCCAAACCGTTCATCTTCCTGCATCCTCTAATAGATCATGTTTTCAAAAAAGAAAATTTGAAAAAAAAAATTGATGAGAAAAATGAAGCGTAAATGTAAACAACAATCAACGGTTAAATTTTGATCTATGATTTATATGATTATAGTGGCGAATTTTGAAGTTAAGCTCTTTATGAAAGTTGTAAAGCTTGTCATTACGAGCGTTTATATTTTTTTTCTATATTTTTTACACTTTTACATTAATTAAAAAACTATTAAAGACTTTACTTAAATAACAGCAGTAAGATAAATGAGAGTAAATCTGTACTGTTGAATTCTATTTCACTTATATTATTAGAACTTTTTTGGACGAAAAAACCCCTTCTCTATTCCAATATTTTCCAATTTTACCATGTGATCAAAATAAAAGCCCTAATCCCTTTCTCTCTCCCCAATCCCATAACCCTCTATCCCGATCCCGCCGTCTGTTTTTCCTAGCCCTTCTCTCCCATCGTATGTTCAGTTCTTCTGGTAGTCAATATATCAAGTCAAAGTTCCGATACTGTTTCCCATGGTGATTGAGGAAAAAATTGAAGGGTTTGATTGGAAGAAAATGTGCAAAGTTCCAATGTTATAATATTCCAATTAATGTCCTTAAATTTGCAAATGTTTTGAACATTTGATATTTTGTAATGTTCTAATATTTTTTTTATTTATTTATGCTCTTATTTTGGGTATGTAAATATATACTTAAAAGAAAAATATGTTTTGGATGTGACAATATGGTATGTATATACTTATTTAGTATTATGTTTTTTATTTGATTATTTATTGGTTTAAAATATATTTTTCTTAACGGGTAACAAATCAGGTCATATTACTTGTTAATATTATCGGGTCGATTTCAAGAGGGTCATTTTACCCGTTTATTTTAACAAATGTTACACGATACGCCCCGTTAAAATATCGGGTATGACACCACGAACACAAAGTCTTTATCCATTTTTAGAGGTTTAGCAGCATAGTGTATGTGTTTATTTCTTAAGTTTTAAAGTGTGTCAAATACACACTCGGTTGATTCTGTGAATGTCGAAAACGATCCAAATACACTCCAATAAGAAAAATTGTGTACTTTTAACACCCAATAAGTTTTTGACCTTTTGAGTGCTCATTCTTAGGGGTCTAGTAAGATATTGGATGTGTTTGTTTTCTTAAGTTGCAAAGTGTGTCAAATGCACGCTCGTTTGATTCCATGAATGCCGAAAATTGTCCAAATACACTCCAAATACGCACGTTTGATCCCGTATGTGACTTTTGTGGTAAGATGATGATACTACATAAGGTTGGTTTCAGTTCTATAATTGAATCGAAAAGTGGTTATGAAAAATCGAACTGAGTATAGTGTATATCGAAATAAGAGAAATAAAAACTGATCATGAACCAAAAATTTCAGTTTATCAAAAATGGGTAATTCCAATTTTTTTTTTTTTGGTTTTTTTGGAGTTTGGGATGCCGAAATCTTTTAGGACAAATTCGAAAAATCATTTCCCAATTCAAAAAAAAAAAAAAAACCCTAATGAAGGAAATAACCTTGAAATTTGGACAAAAGTTGGAATTTATAAATTAACATGAACTAATTCTTTTGTTTGGACTCATAAATATGAAAATTAAGAATTTACGTGTGAAAAATACTTAGAATTTGAGACCTTTAATCTCCAAGTTTAAATTTCATATAAACATGTGTTATTTTCTAATTTCATAAGTGAGAGTTTAAAAATAACAAATTCCGTATTCAAATTTTATTGTGAAATTCTTGGTAATCTTAAATTTTCTCATCCAAATAAAATAAATTTTCTCGCAATTCGAAATGCAAAAACCCTAAAGAGAGTGAGAGATTCCGATGCTCGGTGAACCAGAAATTACAGAGGCGGAGTTTCGGCGGTGGTTGCTCCTTCGAATTATTCTCGGTCGTGTGTGGCAGCGATGTGGCCTAGGAATTAGATTGGAGTTCTCCGAGTTGAATGGCGATATCGCCATTGGGGGGCCAGCGGTCAAAGTTCGAGGAGAAGAACACAATCCCATGGATTTCGTTGCCTACATATTTAATCCCATTTGCTTTCTGGTGCGGTGAAGCATAGATTTGTTGGGATGGATACAATATCAATGCCGTTGATTAATGCATACGCACCTGGAATCAACTGCTTGGCCTCAATGTGATGTTTAGACTCTGTTCTTCGCCAATGTTGGAACAGAACGCTCTGTACAGCGTCTCCACCCCATAAGAATCTTCAGTGACTGAAGCGTTGAAGTCCTGGAGAAAGGTAAAGCCACCGGCTTTGACAGAGAAGAAGGCTGTGGAGCGGTCAAGTCAAAGCCGCTCCGTGGGTTATGGCATTTGGATGAGAGAGAATGAGTGAGGTGCCTCTTTGCATATGGATGCGTTACCAGCTCTTTTGGATTGATCACGGGAGATAAGGCACTCTCACGGTAACAAAAGTTGATTGTTTCCACTGCCTACGCATCGTTTGTTCAGAGTTTTGTGTAGAAATGAGAAGACTTGCGCTGAAGAATCACTAGGAGCAGAGCAGTTTCCATACTTTTTCCTCCATCACTCACTCGATGGATATCTTCTTCGCAAATATAATTGTTCTCGTGAGGCACCCCGTCAATTCAGAGTATATGGTTGGAGAAATAATACCGATGGAAGACTTGACTCGTGTTCGTGAGGCACCCCGTTAGATATTTTGCTTTGTCTTCCCCACATTTTCACGTCTGCTTCTTCATTTTTTCACATGCTGCCTGGTGAAAAAATTACTTAACTAGGAATTTTTTACGAAGTCCGAACTAATCACATCGGATACGGACTATTTGGTACTTAAGAATGCAATTGGAGCATGATTCTGTTCAACTAGTTTTGAATTCAATTGGATTCAAATACAATTGATATGAAATTGATGCAACATATGTACTACCTATTATCCTATTCAAAATTCAAATACAATTGTTTTCTGGCCACACTGCTCTAATTTTGTTGTAAATGTTGCTCGCATCATCTTCCGTTCGAATCATTGATCTCAGAGAAGATTGTCGCGGATATACATTGAATGGATTCATTGCTAGCACAACCTTGCTCAGTACTAACGCCACTGTCACCATTACTTTCAATGCTCTTTTGATGAAGTTGCAATGCAAACTCAAGCGCTCTCACAACCTCATTCATCGAGGGTCGTTCGACTCCTTTATCATGAATGCAACTCGTAGCAATTTCAATGAACGTATTCAGGCACTCGGCCTCAATTTTACCCTTCAAGTTACAGTCAATGATTTGATCAAGTGTTCCCTCTCCATGGCAGCATCTGGCCCACTCGACGAGGTTCATTTCCCTCGGCTCCACAGTATGCATCAGCGCCGACCTTGCACACAATACCTCCCACAAAACTACCCCAAATGAGTACACATCCGACTTCTCAGTCAGCTGCTGGCGTCGGTAGTATTCTGGGTCCAGATACCCAAAACTGCCTTTGACCATTGTACTGATGTGGGTCTTGGAAGCAGTGGTCATTCCCATTTTTGACAACCCGAAATCTGAAACCTTGGCCACCCATTTCTCATCCAACAATATATTGGTGCTCTTCACGTCACGGTGGATGATGGTGCCTTTGGCACCGCTGTGAAGGTAGCGCAACCCTCGTGCAGCGCCAATGCAAATTTGGAGCCGCTGTCCCCAGGTCAGAGGCGGGTTGTCAGAGTGGTAGAGATTGCCGGCGAGGGTCCCACGTGTCATGTAATCATACACCAAGATCATTTCATTTTGATCCGTGCAATATCCGATGAGAGACACCAAATGGCGGTGGCGGAGTTGGGAGAGCAGTTCGATTTCCGTCTTAAACTCATTGGCCCCTTGTGAAGACTCGGGTTTCAGTCGTTTGATTGTAACGGGGGTAGCCCCACCATCGATATAACCTTTGTACACATTTCCAAATCCGCCAACACCAATAATGAACGTATCATTGAAGTTTTCGGTGGCGGCTTTGATCTCAGCCAGTTGAAAGTAACGACACAGAAAAGGCGGTAAAGATAACCCCTGAGTCGCCTTTAACTTGGTCAAGGACTTTTGTTTCCATCTTCGCCTGAAAATCAAGAACCCAAGGAGGGTAGAGAGCACAATCGTGCTGGATACTACACCAATGACGGTGGCGAGCTGACGAGTCCTTGACTTGTTGATGTTGGGTTTTTTCTGGCTCAACTTCGGTGGATTACTGCTGGTTCGGGCTCGGTTGACAACAGAGCCACTTAGTTTGAAGATCTCCAGCCCGTTCAAAATTGCATCCACGGACCTACTAAACTTCGAATGCATAGGGTGTGGTTGCAGTGTGATGGAGAGAAATACTTTCTTCTCGTTTCCGGTGACTGTAGGCATGAACACAACATAGTCTCTGTACGTTGGAATTCCATTCCCGCCACTCCACATGATTATGTCGACATATGTTTCAGCCATTTGATTGGCTATGTAGATCTGAAACACTCGGTCACCAATCTTGCTAACTTGATGCTCAATCTCACAAAAATGAAGCCTAACCAGGTAATAAAACTTGGGATGGACAGGAAATACCCAGGTGAGGTTGTACCGCTGGTTGATGGTGGGGTCTGGGCCCATAGTTCTTCCGGTTTGGTAAACTACTTCCGGAGCGGAGTAGTTCGGTTTTTTTGAAAAGTTTAGATGAAGGCTTGTGTTAACTGCTTGCGCTCTCCTAGGACTTGCAGAATCCAAGTAATTGAGCTCAAATGAAACACTATCCCAGTTGCGGTACAAGCCGGTGTCTTCATTGCAAAACAACCCGCGTCCGCCTATGTCGATTCTGTAAACTGTCTCCATGGCAGTGTTGTTTTCAACGGGAATCGTATTTTCGGTGCCTATGATTTCAATCCCATAGGGGTCTTCTGGTGCAGTGTAGTAAAGATTAAAGAATCTTAAAGAACAGAGAGATGATTTCTTTCTTAATATTCTTCTTCTCATTTACTTTTCACAACTTAACTTTACACTTACATTTCGATACTATATATAGTTAAGGCTATGTACCAAAATATCTATGACAGCCTGTAAACATAACAACCTAACTAAACTATACAGATGTAATAATACAGGTATAACAAGAATGATTTTCTAACTAAAATTATATGAACTGTTATGACTTGGCATCTTTATCTTTACACCCCCTCAAGCTGAGCGTGGAAAGACTAGGAGTTCCAAGAGAGAGCTTGGATTGAAGGAAGAGAAACCGATGTTTAGACAGAGATTTGGTGTGAATATCTGCGATCTGATCCTGACTACAGACATACTGAATTTTAACCAGATTGGCAAGGACCAGCTCCCTGATATAGTGATAATCGATTTCCACATGTTTAGTTCGGGCATGAAAAACAGGGTTGGATGCAAGTGAAATGGCAGAGATGTTGTCGCACCAGATGGTAGGTTGGAGCGTGAAGGGGAAACCAAAATCTCTGAAAACCTTGCAGATTCATGTAATTTCAGCGGCAGTGTGAGCAAGAGACCGATATTCAGCCTCAGTAGAAGAACGAGCTACTGTAGACTGCTTTTTTAGCACTCCAGCTGACTAAATTGGAACCAAGATACACACAAAATCCACTCGTGGATCGTCTATCAAATGGGCAGCCAGCCCAGTCTGCATCAGAGTATGCAGATAGAGTAAGAGGACCCTTATGAAACCAGATGCCATGAGAAGATGTACCTTTGAGAAATCGCAAAATTCTCTTGGCTGCTTGCAGATGTAAGTCAGTAGGAGTATGCATAAATTGGCAGACTTGGTTGACTGCAAAGGAGATATCAGGCCGAGTCCAAGTGAGATACTGAAGACCTCCCACAATGGATCGATACTCAGTTGGATTTGCCAAAGGTGTACCACTGTGATCCAGTTTGACAGTTCCAAGAGGGGTCGAACAAGGCTTAGCACCCTCCATTTTTGTCTTGTGCAAAAGGTCCAACAAATATTTCCCTTGATGTAAAAATAAACCTTCTGTGGTGCGGTTGACTTCAAGGCCCAAGAAGTAATGTAAGGGACCTAAGTCTTTGACAGGAAACAAAGAACTTAGCTTCTGAATGAACAGATGGCAGGCTGAAGAATCTGGACCACTGACCAAAATATCGTCTACATAGACAAGTACAACCACAAGAACTGGAGCCTTGAGAACAAAGAGAGATGCATCAGAGGAGGACTGAGTAAATCCGAGAAACTGAAGAGACTGAAACAGCTTATTAAACCATGCCCGTGGGGCCTGTTTGAGGCCATACAGGGACTTTTTCAATTTACACACATGATTGGGATAGTTTGGATCACTGAAACCAGGTGGCTGATGCATGAAGACTTCTTCCTTTAAATCACCATGAAGAAAAGCATTGCTAATATCGAGTTGATGAATAAACCAATTGAACTGGACAGCAAAGGTTAACAGTATGCGAATGGTGACAGGCTTTGCGACAGGACTGAATGTCTCTTGATAGTCTAGACCCTCTTGTTGGTGAAAGCCCTTGGCAACAAGCCGGGCTTTATACCTGTCAACTGTGCCATCATGCTTCTTTTTTATTCGAAAGACCCATTTACAGCCAACAACATTCTGATGGGAAGAAGAAGGAACCAAGATCCATGTACCAGTGGATTGGAGGGCATTAAATTCGGCCTGCATTGCAGTTCTCCACTCAGCAAACTTAGAAGCTTGATTGTAAGTTGTGGGGATATAATCAATAGAGGATGAGAGAGGATGTTTGGTAGCATTGTAGGCCCGAGGCTTAAAAATACCATTTTTTGATCGAGTGACCATGGGATGTGTGTTATGACTTGGCAAAGGTGGAGAAGGTGATGGAGATTGGATCGGGACTTGGGAGACAGGAACACTAGGAGAGGAAGCAGGGGTAATAGGGTTGATAGAAGGAGAGCATGTTGGAGCAGAGTTTAGGGTAGAAATAGGAAAATGGAGATCAAAGGTAGGAGAGAGAGGAAGGGTAGAAGGAGAGAAGGAAGATGTCTTGGTAGTGAAGGGAAAAGAGTTCTCATCAAATTGAACATGCCGAGAGATGTAAACTCGGGCAGTGGCTGTGTCTAAGCACCTATAACCCTTATGTTGTAAGCTGTACCCAAGAAAAACACACTGCTTGCTTTTGCCATCAAGTTTAGAGTGGACATACGGTTTTAACCAGGGGAAGCAACTACACCCAAAGATCCGTAGACGAGTGTAGTCAGGGAGTGTGTGAAATAGTAACTCCCATGGAGATTTTAGAAGACCAGAAATGGGTAACCTGTTGATCAAGTAAATGGCAGTGGAGAAGGCTTCAACCCAATAAACTGAAGGGACTTGAGAAGCTACTAACAGTGTTCGGGCTGTTTCTACAAGATGTCGATGCTTGCGTTCGACACATCCATTCTGTTCAGGTGTATGTGGGCAGCTGTACTGATGAGAAATGCCATTCAAATTGAGATAAGACTGAAAAGAGGCACTAGTGAACTCACCCCCTGAATCAGAACGTATAGTCTTTATTTGATTGCCAACAGATTTTTCCACATAGTTCTTGAAATTTACAAAGGTAGAAAACACTTCAGATTTTCTTCGTAATGGAAAGAACCAGCTATATCTGGTGTAATCATCTACTAACAACAGATAATACTGAAAACCACTCACAGAAGTCACAGGGGCAGGTCCCCATACATCACAATGAATTAAAGCTAAACTATGAGGAGTTGATGACTGAGCAGGAGAAAATGACAGTTTATGATTCTTAGCAATGGCACAATCTGAGCAGAAGAAGTCAACCGAGGATTTACCATGCAGTGCAAGACGATTACTAGAGATTACTTTCCGAAAAATGGTAGATGAGGGATGACCTAATCGACTGTGCCAAACCTTCACTGGAGCTTTAATACTGACGAATGCTGAGGAAGAAACAGAAGAGATACCTCTGGAAGGAAAGCTCTGCAAAGGATAGGAGCCATCTCTAACTGGTCCCCGCAAAAGCATCTTCCCCGTAGAACGATCCGTTACAGAGGATCCATCAGAATCAAGAGTTAAGGAACATGAATTGTCATTAACAAATTGAAAAGCAGACAATAAGTTGTGCTTCATTTGAGGAACATGAAGTACATTGTTCAATTTAAAGGAATGATGAGGAGCATGTAACACAGAGAAACCAGTATGAGTGATGGGAAGACCTTTACCATCACCAATGTAGACTTTATCTTCACCAGTATAAGGGGATGGAGACGAGATGTTGGAGACGTCATTGGTTATGTGAGAAGTTGCTCCAGAATCAATGAGCCAGGAAGGAGAAGAGGACTTGGCTTGATAGCGCGCACACATAGCAGCAAGCTTTGCTGGAGGGATTTTACCAGAAATATCTGGATTCATGCGATCAAAACAATCGATTGCCTCATGACTTGTATTCCCACAGATCTGGCAGGGATTACGAGCACCCGATGAAAAGGAACCACGAGAGGAGGAATGATGACCACGATTTGAACCAGAAGTGAAGCCATGAGTGTAGGTGCCCCGATGATTACCTCTGTGTCCTCGAGTATTAGAAAATCGATTATTCCGGCCACGATAGGAGTTATATCGAGAAGAGTTATGGAGAGGAGTCTCTTGAGCAGCAAAAGCCTGAGGTGGTGTAGGAAGAAGAGGCGGTGAAGCTTGAACCGAGAGAGCATGAAACGGTTCAGTAGGTGCAGAAGAGGCAAGTTGCTTCCGTCGATTCATGGAAAGCTCCTTTGTGAGTAATAATCCATGCAACTCATCAAGAGACGTGGAAGAGAGACGAAGCATGATGGAGTCGATGAAGGATTCGAACTCATCAGGAAGACCAGCCAGTGTAGCAGCAATAAGATCTCGATCTGAAATCGAAGCGCCTGCTGCAGTGAGGGAATCTGAAATTTCTTTGATCTGCTGCAGATAATCCCCCATGGATTGAGAGTTCTTCTGAATGCACTGAAGGCGAGAACGAAGCTGATGAATGTGCGCATCAGAAACACCACCGAAGCGCTGCTCAAGTTTAAGCCACAGATCTCTGGAAGACGAAACGCCGACAGTGAAGGGAATGACTTCTTCAGAGAGGGTTGAATTGAACCAGATGAGAAGATTCTGATCTTTCTCATACCAACTCTCGAAAGCAGGATTGATCGATCGATCTGGGAGAAATGGCGCCGGACAGGGCTTAGTGCCATCAATGAGTCCGAGAAGCTTGTACCGGCAAAGAATAGGAGCAAAGAGAGCACACCATGGTAGGTAATTCGAACGCTTGAGCTTGATCGGCACCATGCTGCCGATGTTCTGAATCGTGAGAGAAGCGTACGAATTAGACAAATTAGGGTTTGAAGAAGAGGAACCAGTGGGCGACGCCATCAGAGAACAAGATACAAGATCCAAGATGCGAAATCCAAGAACAACACTGGTAATATCTCACAGATCGAAGATGAGAGGAGTGATCGGAGACGAGAGCACGGCGGAAGAGAGGAGGATCGAAGAGAGCCGTGAGGCGGTGGCGATGGATACCATAAAGAATCTTAAAGAACAGAGAGATGATTTCTTTCTTAATATTCCTCTTCTCATTTACTTTTCACAACTTAACTTTACACTTACATTTCGATACTATATATAGTTAAGGCTATGTACCAAAATATCTATGACAGCCTGTAAACATAACAACCTAACTAAACTATACAGATGTAATAATACAGGTATAACAAGAATGATTTTCTAACTAAAATTATATGAACTGTTATGACTTGGCATCTTTATCTTTAAAGATTTGGGGGCATGGACACAATTTCAATTCCGTTGATAAACGCATACGCATCCGGGCTTGCTTTGCTTCGACTGGGAGTGAATGTGATGTTTAGACTTTGTTCTTCTTCCTCAATGTTGATGCAGAATTCTCTGTATAATGTCTCCACCCCATCAGCATCGGCATTCACAGAAGAATGGAAGTCGTTGAGAAAGATAAATCCACCTGCTTTGACAGAAAAGAGCGCTTCGGTGCGGTCAAAGTCAGGGTACGAAACAGGGTAGAAATATAAGCGGATGAACTTTTGGCCGGCCGTGAGATTAAATCTGTAAGTAAATTCAGAGCGAGAAAGCCGAACTGTGGTGTAAGGAATTTGAGAGACGGAGAACGAGTGAGGTGCTTGTTTGAACACGGATGTGTTACTACCAGCTGCTTGGTGTACATCTATGGGGGTATACTTTGAGTTGATATCTCCACTCCAATATCGTTTATCATACTGATCAAATAACTGGCCGGAATAGCCACATTTAACAGTGATAACTTCCACCGGAGTGTAGATAGGTGGGGGATCGGCGACGACGAGTGTGGTGGCAATGATCATGTGCAGAAACAAGGAAAGGTACAGATGGGAGATGAAAATTGATATCGTCATTGTAAATGGTATAAAGGTGTTAATTTGTTGTTTGGGTTGTATGAATGATGACAATGATCAGCTCTTGTTTATAGATATGTCATATGTGTGGTTGTGTGTGTTTCTGTCTCACTGGAAATTGCTGAGATTTAAGTGGGACATATGATCATCAAAGACTTTTCAAGTCAAGTTTTGGAATAAAGATTCTCGATCAACATCTCAGTCAAGTTATATCCTCTCTCTTGCGTAAACGTAGGCAGTGGGCCTGACGAATTATCAACGAAGTCTTTGGCATGCAAGTCATGGGAGACGGAAAGTGATTTCTCCATATTCTTTTTCATGTTTTTTAACACTCTCTTACTTATTGTCATTATTTTTTTTTTGGGAGTGTGTTTTGGAGTGTGCTATCCACACACCTCTTTTTACTTCTCACACACTCTTATTACTTTCTGTCCGTTAGATCTTCTTCAATTCATCCGATCCGACGGCCGAAATTTAAAAAAGTGTGAAAGAAGTAAAAAAGTGAATATCACACCCCTTTTTTTTATTTTTTTAATCGGAACGACTAAAACAAAAGCGTACGCAAGAGAGAAAAAAAAGTAATATTATTCATACTATGTTTTTACATTTTTATACAATCTTAGGTGATATTGATATAAATAGTCATATCATTTGAAAAATTTGCAAACTCCAATAAAATGAGCAAAACTCATCGTATGCCACAATTATCATTTAATTAACTAATTTTTTTAATTATTAGTTTATTAAATAATAAACTAAATTTAAAAATATGATTAATTCAAATAATGTGATTGTCCATATCAAATACCACCTAATGTGGTACAAAAACATGGTATGAATACGGACAAACAAGTTTGTAAAAGTCATTTCGCCAAGTATTTTTGCATTGTCCTTTAATATAAGAGAACAAATTGGGAGAGTTCACCCGATGAGTTTTTAATCTTTTTGAGTATTTATTTTTAGAGGTTTAGTAGTATAGTAGAAAAATTGCTCGCGCTCTGCTGCGGGTTTTCAAACTACCAGACACCCTCAAAAACAAAAATAACAGAGATCAAATGTCTGCATTCAGATTATGTAAAACCTCAAGGCATATGTACGTAGGCATTGAACACGCAAACAATGGCAGAACATGACCTAATTGCTTTTGATGGGATGCAAAGTAAATACAATATGGGAAATACACCAAATAATAGATCTTGGTATGCCTCTGCCATTGTATTACTGGCAATATGAAAGCTGCATAATAGTGGCAAGTTGCAACACACGTAATGTAATACATAATACAGAGACATCACCTAATTGCTATGATAGGAGATGAATAGTACAGAAACAATAGAAAAGTGCCACTAACTGAGGGTGGATGTGCTCACCTTTTTACTCTAGGATGGGCTTTTACACACCACTGATGCACAGTAAAGGGTAACAAAATAAAAACAGACAAATACTTAAATGTGTTATACCGCCATTCTTGCCAATAGAGTGGCTTCAATTCTTCTAATCACGATAGTGTGTGAGATCAATGTTGAAAAGTTGCTTCCCTTGCTTACCCTCTAAGACAACAAAGCAGATTATTCAGGTCAATATCCAGCAATAAAATGAAAAATCATATTATTGGGAACGAAAAAATCAAAACGGAAAATAGTTCTTGTTCTATATTTTTCACTCTAGCCTTGTGAGAAGTGAGGGAAGGTTTTTGGGATGATAGACTATAACATATAAAATATGTCTAAATAAATACTTCTGAATTGTTTGAAAAGTAGTAAAAATAATAGTATTCATTGTACAAATAACAGTGTGTAGAAGGTACCTGTGGTGATGAGGAATAGATGATGACGATGTGGGTTTTTTTCAATTGGAAAGATTTGGAGCAAAGTTGCTGGTGAAATTTGGGGAAGAGAGCTCTAGAAGGTTTTCAATTCGAATAGAAGTTAACAAAAAGTAAACCAATATGATAAAGATGAGTAAATTCATTTCATAAAGATGAATTCATAAGCTCAACACAGTTAATTATCCAAAAAGTAACAGAAGTTATCCACAACTTGACAGTGTTTTTTTTTCATGGTGCAAGGATATATTTCCAACAGTTCTTTCTCATTTGTTTATATGCACTTGCTCCTGCACACATTTTTTCCTCTTTGGGTCTCTACAATAGTTGTCTTCAACCACGTTGATCAGTTATATCAATTGGTCTTAATAACTATGTATAATGACAACATAACAATCATTTGGTTATAAGTTCTAATTTCAAACCACACAAACAATTCTGAATTGTCCAAAACCAAGTATAAGCTCAATATTATCATAATTTGCCTACATATGACCCCAATGATTTCCCTATTGATGGGTTTCACGGGCATCACTAAACTGCACAGTTCCTTTTTTCAAACTCTAGAATTAAAACATGAATGTATTCTACATTCAAACTTTCATCATGCTCTCCCTCTCTCTTAATCATCGATATCTTTCTTACCAAAAATGCCATTTTTAGACTCCGATTGTCTTATTTGGTTGGAGTCGGACCAATTAATCATCCCTATCTTACTGGAAAAAGTTAAAAGAAGAAGAACAAAACCTTTCGGAAAGAAAAGAAAAGAAAAGAAAAGTAAACTCACATTCTCCAAAAAACAGATGGGATTCTATTCTGCTATCTGTTTATCTAAAAAGAAAGATAACATCAACTACAATATGAGTCCCCAACTGCAAGGAGTATCCTCTCTCTCTCTCTCTAGATTTTCTCCAATATAAAACAATGGTGATAAGTGATTGGATTGAAACCAGAAAGAAATTCATTAGTCTCACCCAAGAAATCTGATAAGCCACTTCATTCTCTCTCCTATGTGGTGAAAATTTTATGAATGAAAGACTGAAACAAAAGGGTTAAACACAAAATCCAATTAATTAACAAAATCTGATTAAAACCACCATCTGTTTGCCTAAAGATCCAAAAAAAATTTATCTACAAAATAGAAAAGTAGAAGAATTTGGAAACAAAAATAAGAAAAGGTACCTTCTTTATCACGTCTTGTTTGCTGACAGTCATTTCTGAAACTGCAAGTTTTTCATCAGCTGTGAGATAACAGATAATACTGCAATGAGATCAAAACCCTCGAACAACCGGATAGTTAGATTCCTCACATTTCTTTTTAAATGCCAAAGAAAAGGAATTTCACGAATTGGAGAAAGAAAGATAAATAACATTTAAAAACAAAGAGGACAACGTAAAAATATTGATAAAATATTCGGACTGAACATACAAAAATAAACCCCCAGATAAGAAGAATCTAATTACCTAAACATCCAAAAAATAGGATCAAACACAAACACCAAAATGAATTCAGTTTCAGATAATATAGTATACTTTTAGACAAATATTCTTCAAACACCCAAATATAATTCATGATATCAGCCAAAAAGAAAATACCTCTCGATTATATTTTTTTTTTGTTCACGAACTTTCTCCTTGACAAACTCTTGAGATAGAACAAAAAGGAAAATCAGTCATAACTACTGCAAGTAGAGAGGAAGGAGTCAGCACGTTCAAATCAAATTGAATAGCATATCTGAAATCAAAGTTTGGTAACATCAACTTCTCAGTAACTCTGTAAAGTAGGAATGCATAATTTAACACTTTTACGTCTGAAAAAGGGACAATTCTGAAGAGTTGTCCAATAAATCATTTTGTCAGCGCAAACAACAGTAATAATTGTAAGATGAGAATTTTAGAGTTCCCTCATCCAAAGACAACCCAATAAAGCTGTGGGAGCCTGAAAGTTATAAAAAATAAATTAAAAATAAATAAAAAAAACAATAAGCAAAGATTTGTCAACTGATAGCTTACTTCATGCTCAATGCTATCCATCTCCTGTTCAGTGGTGCGATGCAGATCCACATAATCCGTTCGATGTTTCAACATAAACTGTTCCAGAGCTCCTATGCACTCTTCTTATTTTCACTCAGACATAGCTTAAAGAAAAAATGTAAGAAAAAAAAAGGAAATTAAACAATAATTTCATTCATGCTTTCTACAGCAAGGCGTAGCACATAGGTATAGAAAAGTCTACATTTGTATTCGATAACTTAATAAGTATGGACCAAATGGAAACCCAGCCCATAAAACTATTCTAACAGTACAAAAAAATCACTCCCTGTCATCTATAGGGCATGCTTAGAAGTTAGAAGCATCACAATTTTCACTGTAACCCTGAAAACATGTGCAGATTGAAAATAGTGCCAATTATTAAACTGCAAATTCGAAAATACAGACAATCGCCTTCCTCCTCGCAAACAATAAAACCAAAACAAACATCCAAAAAAGCACACCAAGATAAGAGGGAGGAGTCCGGATCTCACCTCCAAGCTTTGTCGGTCGGATCCAGATCCTCGTCCGGCGAGGGACTTGGTCTGAACACCAAAACAATCAGATCCAATTAGCAAAAATAATAAAAAAGGCATACCCAGATCAAAAAAATTTCAGATTACAATAACAGATCATGCTTTAAAAAAGCAATAAATTCATGAAAATTTTGAAAATTTGAGAACGCTCTCTTCATTCATTAGAATCCCTGTTCGAAACCCCTCATACCTTAAAATTTAAAGTTGGAAACTGAAAGAGGAAGGCAAGTTATGGGTACATTCAATATTTCTTGGCAAATAAACAGGAATTAAACAACCAATTTCAAATTGAGGATAATAATCTTACCAGGCAAAGGAGCTATCTAGCTCGTCGATGTCTGAGTCGTAGAAGACGCACAAGAGGCAGTTGGGGAAACCATGTTCACCCAGAAGTGGTTGCGGGAACCATGTTCGAGAGAGGAGAGGAAAGAGAGAGAAGGGAGAAAGAAAGGTGAGGAGGGTTTGGTTATGGTTGGCTTGCGGTTTGAGAGTTTTAAGATTGCAGGGAGAAAGCGAGGAGCGAGAGTGAAGAGAGGGGGAAGGAAGTCTCTGGAACCCTTCAATTGCATGCACAAATGAAGTAAAATACAAAGAATTAAAATAAGGGTAAAAATGAAATAAAAGAAACAAAGTGGGGGTAAAAACAGAACAACACTGTGCGTATGAACAATATTTCAGTTGTTTTTCTCTTTTAGTATATACTAGCACTGCCCACGCGATACTGCGGGTCATCAACAGTGACATTATTTTTTCAGTAGGATATGACATTTTAATTACATAATAGAAAATGAAAGAAGACATAAATTGTGAAAGGGAGGTTGATCATAGTAACTCTTGACAAAAACCTACTTGGCAAGGATGAAAAATTGGTGAAAATAGAAACGATCAACAAAGAAATGCATAAACAAATTAGTAACCTAATTTATATAGCCCTAGGATGAATTATGTTAATTTGTTTATATAGGAGTATAACATAAGGATGGAACAAAACAAGTTCATTCTTGAGAACATATGTAATTTTGCACACTGCATATATGTAGACTAAGGAGAGTGGTAACATACCTTGTAATTTGTACAAATTAGGATTTTCATTCAAAGAACTATAATAAACACAATTAAAAAAAAGTGATTCAAACTTGTTCTTCTCTTAAGGAAATTATTCACGGTACAAATTTTGAATGGACGAAGTTTTGGCTTCCCTTTTCGGCTATACTTGATTAACTGGGAACCTTTTTTTTAATGCAATGAGTGCCTTCATGAGAGAAAGAGAGGAATATTAGGTGAAAAGTATTGCCAAATCACACAGAGATCAAAATCTTGAATATATATGTTTAACCATATCAAAGTAAGCGTGTGAAAGGGTGTAGTCTGCAGAATTGGCAACATTTTCACTGCTAGAAAGTTGGAAACCAAACTTCTACATTGATATTGGGTTTTTATTAATTCCCTTTGGGAATTGAAAAGCAAAATGTTCTAGTAATCAACGTATTAAATATCTATGATATCGGAAATATCGGTAGTCCAAAAACAGGGAAATTTCGATGGAAATATCGGGATATTATCGATATCGATAAAAATTGAATAAAAACTACGGAAATTGTAAGAAAAACTTAGAATTTTTTTTTGAAACTTTGCAGGATGTTTATTTAGTCAATTATCTATTAGTTTATCACAAAACATTGGAAGGAAATGCATTACATGATGGATTTAACTGAGTTAAGTTGATTATATAGCAAGCTGGCAAACATTGTGAGTGTAGAAAATATGTAAATATTTTAGCATATTTTCACAAAAACATAAGTGATATGGTGGTCAAGGTGTTGAAGGAGTAAAATGGGAGGGGTTTGAATCCCCTTGATTTTTTTTTAAATATAGAAATTTAAAAAATACGGAAATTTCGATGGTAATATCGATGACATCAAAAATATCGGTAGTCCAAAAACACGGAAATTTCGATGAAAATATCGAGATATTATGGATATTTTATACCTTGCTAGTAATGCAGGGTTTTTATTAATTCCCTTTGGGAATCGAAAAGCAAAATGTTCAAGTAATGTAGGTAAATTCGATATACATATGCGTTGATCTATGTAAGACGATAATAAGTTATAATTGTATCATCTTAACAAGAAAATGATCATAAATGTAAGTGTCCGTATTACGGAAGTAAGGGACTTACAGCAACTGCTATGAGCTCTACCAGTAGTCACTCCAAGCACCGTATTACAGAAGTAAGAGACTTACATCAATTGTTATGAGCTCTACCAGCAGTCCCTCCAAGTGGCGCAAGGGCTAAAATTATAAATAAGAAGTAATTTAAACAGTTTAACTTAATAAAATATTGTAATTTAAACAATGCTTGTATATTTAAACATCCTAAAACAGGAATGAACTTCCAGAAAACATGCGCATGAAAATAAACGACATTACTCACCCATTGAGTTGGACCATCAAACTAGAGCGTTAGAAGGATCATCATATACCTATGAAACCCAAAGGAAAATCTTAGTAACCCCAAAGTCTGTATGCAAGCGTGAATAAGTATGCGTGTATGAATCTATTCATAGTGAAGAAGACTACCTTAAGAAATATTTGCATATGTAGCTTATCATGGCCGTACAACTAAAAGCACCGCATACGATAACAAACTCCAGTTGCACCACAAAAGGAATATGATATTTCTCTCAACTTGTATTTGTAGTTGTTACTATAACATCTGCAGACAGCATACATAAGCACTGATTCAATAATTCTAAAGAAAAAAAATACTCTTATTCGATAATGCACCAAATCCTATCCAAAAACCAAAGGGGTGCCATATCCCTAGATTAACAGAGCATCTTTTTTTGTTCCAAAACAAACTGCAATTTGGCTTTGGTAAAGTAAAAAGATTACCAGATACCTCGGGCATAATCTCGACTTTGTTCCATTATTCGAGCATTTTACTATCCTTTTAGTTCTATCTTAACATGGGAAATACAATAAGACAATAAAAACAAAAGTTAGTGATGGCTATTACATAGTGAAAGAAAATAAGACACTCATAGTGATAGTTATTTACTGTCCTTTCTTCTCACCATAATCTCGACTCTATTCCATTATTCAAGCATTCTACCATCCTTTTAGTCCTACCATATGTGAATGTCTTCATATACATGTCAGCACATATAGACATATATATATACACACACACACACTGAATTCTGAAAGCAATAAGAGAAATATACCTTTGGGGCATTGGTGCCAGAAGGGTGAGCGAGGGATCTACGATGTTTGAGAGCAGAACTTTTTGAGCAATTTGTGTGAAAAAGTTGAAGAGCTTCGAACAGAGTGGAGTGAGTCGGCCTGGGTTAAAATAAAGAGGATGAACTCTAGAAAGTAGAAAATGCTGTTGTTCGACCAATCTCAAAAGTAAAGAAACGATACTATTAACATATAAATAAGTTTTATATATCAATGTTTACATGTAAGTTGTTTGAGAAGGTAAATTAGCAACATATACAGTGATCGAAAGATTAACATCAATAAATTGCTCATTATTCAAAATATAAATGAAAGTTGACATTCACATGATCCAAATGGTAGTTAATACATAGGACAAAACAGAAGGAAACAAATATTATAGCGGCATAAGTTGAATAATTGCAGCAAGCAAACAAATAGTAGACTTAAAAATTGGAAATGAAAACAGGCAAATAACTGAAAAGGGACCTTGTTTAAGCAGCTCCACAGCAGCATTCATACTTGGACGATGAGCTGCAAAAACAGAAAAGAAAACACAAATTAAACTAAAAATATAGAATTTAACACTAATCCAAGGATTAAATATCAAATATAAAGTCATTAGGATTGGGACCTTTGCATTGACCATTGAGGAATATCTACTACATTATGAGTTCCTAACAGCGCCGGTCCAGAGATTTTTGAGGCCCTTGGCGAAGCAAAAAATAGTGCCCTAACTTCATATAAGAAAATTATTTATTTTTACACGTAAGACATCGATAAAATTATAAATAGAAAAGCACTTCAAACTTAATAATTTAGAAACACAGAAAGACTAATTTATTTTGTATTGAGAGAAGGAAACTAAAAAAACTCCGAGCTTACAAGTAGATAAATGATGAGTTTTGTTTTTCATCTTAACTTTGAAAGTGTTTTTGTATAAATCGTAAGGTGTATTTTCTTATTTAGTAATGAATGGACACTAAATTAAACTTTTTTATGACACGTCATATGATTTGTAAATTTGCTCTAAAAATTTGGTCTAAGTATTACTCTTTGTTGAAGATTAGACTTGAATTGAAATAAATATTTAAAAATAATAACCTACATAGCTACTAGCTAGTAATTAAAAATAAATTAACAATCAAACAAAAATTTGTAGAAGTTGAAAAGAATAAACATGCGCATAACATTTCGAACTTAAGACCTCTCGTTAATTTTAAACAACAAAAATCATTGTTTCTGATTAAACTTCTTGATCCTTTAACCAAATTTTATAAATTTATAATCTTATGAAAAGAAATTTGTAAAAATTGGAAAGTAAATAAACACATATGGTGTTTTGAACCCAAGACCTCCTTATTATTTTCAAATGACAAAACCACCACTTCTAGTTAAATTTCTATGTCATTGAACCAAATTGTATAAATTTATACTCTTATAAAAACATATATAAATATACCGCCTTAATAATTTTCGTGCCCCCAATTTTTTTGGGCCCCAGACAGTTGCCCTGCCCGCACTGGGCCTAGGCCAGCCCTGGTTCCTAATGATAAAGCCCAATCAGGGGGTTTTCTAGTGAGCCACGAATGGCTAACTTTGTGAGGAATTTACTCGAACCCACATAATTCAAATTAATTACAGCATAATCAGGCTAAAGATTCAAAATTCACAATGTAAAGACCCAAATTAAACATAAAATTCAAAATTCACAAAGCAACAACCCGAATTAAACACAAAATCAAGGTCATTTCAAAAACATAAGCTTAAGAAGGCGAAAATCTGAAACCTTTTGAAAGCACAAAAATAGAGAGAAAAAAGAATTGGGGGAAAAGTTGAGAAATTTACCAGAGAGGTTTAGGTGGAGGCCCCGAGAGGAGCCGATCGGCAAGGCGGATTGAAGCTCGAAGGGGCGAGCTTGGACTCTCCGGTAGTGGCGAGATCTAGGGTTTTTCCATAGACAGAGAGGAAACCTAGATTTGGAAAATAGGGAGGGAAATAGAGACCTTGATTCGAAGAGAAATGGTGAAGCCCTAAATCGAGCTGCTTGGTGCATGAGAAGAGTGAGGCGAGGAGGGAGGCAAGGAGGGAGACGGGGAAAGCAGGAGTCAAACAAAATAAAGAAAGCTGATACTGGAGAGAGAGAACTAAAGCACCCAAAGAAATAGAAACCAGTGAGGATAAACGTGGTGTCGGAGGGCAAGGAAGTCATTTTACTGTAGAAAAGATGGCAAAAAGTGGCTTAACAAACGAATTGAGGGGCATTTTGGTCCGCACACTGCCCTAGAATAGTACCACCCGAGTTTGGGTTTTAGTATATATAAATATAATTAGATGTGTTTATTTCCTTAAATTCTAAAGTGTGTCAAATGCACACTCCGTTGATCTCGTGAATGTTGAAAACAATTCAAATACACTCCAAAAGGAAAAACTACGGACTTTTGACACATAATTCTAACATTTGATCTTTTGAGTAATCATTCTTAGGCGTCTAGTAGGAAATTAGATGTGTTTATTTTCTTAAATTTCAAATTGTGTCAAATGCACGCTCGTTTTATCCCATGAATATTTAAAACCCGTTCATAAGTGGTGGTGTTCTTGTCACATCCTGGCCCGGATGGGACCACTTCTCGGGCCCGCACCACCACCATAGCACGATATTGTCCGCTTTGGGCCCCGACCACGCCCTCACAGTTTTGTTTCTGGGAACTCACGAGCAACTTCTTAGTAGGTCACCCATCATGGGAGTGCTCTAGCCTCCTTCTCGCTTAACTTCAGAGTTCCTATGGAACCCGAAGCCAGTAAGCTACCAAAAGGCCTAGTGCTAGGTAGGAATGAGAATATACATTTAAGGATCACTCCCCTGGGCGATGTGGGATGTCCCACTTCCCGGGCCCGCACCACCACCGTAGCACGATATTGTCCGCTTTGGGCCTCGACCACGCCCTCACGGTTTTGTTTCTGGGAACTCACGAGCAACTTCCCAGGAGGTCAAATGCACGCTCGTTTTATCCCATGAATATTTAAAACCCGTTCATAAGTGGTGGTGTTCTTGTCACATCCTGGCCCGGATGGGACCACTTCTCGGGCCCGCACCACCACCATAGCACGATATTGTCCGCTTTGGGCCCCGACCACGCCCTCACAGTTTTGTTTCTGGGAACTCACGAGCAACTTCTTAGTGGGTCACCCATCATGGGAGTGCTCTAGCCTCCTTCTCGCTTAACTTCGGAGTTCCTATGGAACCCGAAGCCAGTAAGCTACCAAAAGGCCTAGTGCTAGGTAGGAATGAGAATATACATTTAAGGATCACTCCCATGGGCGATGTGGGATGTCCCACTTCCCGGGCCCGCACCACCACCGTAGCACGATATTGTCCGCTTTGGGCCTCGACCACGCCCTCACGGTTTTGTTTCTGGGAACTCACGAGCAACTTCCCAGGAGGTCAAATGCACGCTCGTTTTATCCCATGAATATTTAAAACCCGTTCATAAGTGGTGGTGTTCTTGTCACATCCTGGCCCGGATGGGACCACTTCTCGGGCCCGCACCACCACCGTAGCACGATATTGTCCGCTTTGGGCCTCGACCACGCCCTCACGGTTTTGTTTCTGGGAACTCACGAGCAACTTCCCAGGAGGTCAAATGCACGCTCGTTTTATCCCATGAATATTTAAAACCCGTTCATAAGTGGTGGTGTTCTTGTCACATCCTGGCCCGGATGGGACCACTTCTCGGGCCCGCACCACCACCATAGCACGATATTGTCCGCTTTGGGCCCCGACCACGCCCTCACAGTTTTGTTTCTGGGAACTCACGAGCAACTTCTTAGTGGGTCACCCATCATGGGAGTGCTCTAGCCTCCTTCTCGCTTAACTTCGGAGTTCCTATGGAACCCGAAGCCAGTAAGCTACCAAAAGGCCTAGTGCTAGGTAGGAATGAGAATATACATTTAAGGATCACTCCCCTGGGCGATGTGGGATGTCCCACTTCCCGGGCCCGCACCACCACCGTAGCACCATATTGTCCGCTTTGGGCCTCGACCACGCCCTCACGGTTTTGTTTCTGGGAACTCACGAGCAACTTCCCAGGAGGTCACCCATCCTGGGATTGCTCTAGCCCCCTTCTCGCTTAACTTTGGAGTTCCTACGGAATCCGAAGCCAGTGAGCTCCCAAAAGGCGTCGTGCTAGGTAGGGATGGGAATATACATTTAAGGATCACTCCCCTGGGCGATGTGGGATGTCACAGTTCTCATATAATAAGGCATGTTTAAAGAACGTAAAGTCTCACGTCTGAAACTAGCATAATCAAATACAACATATAATGGGTGGAAAAAATAAAATACAATACATAGTGAGTGGTTTCATTCTGTATTTATAGGAGCTTGAAAGACTTCCCGTTTAGATAGAGACACTGTTGGGAATTCCCTTGCCAGTAATTCCACCTTCACTAGTAGGAAAGAGCAAAGTGTATGGAATCTTGACTGATCCAACTCGGTTCTTCAGTTTCCCATCATTGTTCATACTTGTAATTCGATTCTCGATTTGAGCCAGTTTCTTTCCGAATTTCTCGAAAGCTTCCAATGCAGCTGTGTCCGATGTCCAGTCAGGAGTGTCTCTCTGCCCTAAGTACACTTCATCAGTAGAATGCCTTGACAAAATCTCAATGGTGGCAATACCAAGTACAGTCTGCAGCTGAGCAGTAATTGTTTTCAAGAAAACGGTATCAGGGCTGGCCTCGAGCTCTTCGTATTCAGGAGTTCCCTTCTCAGGCATGAATTTTCGGCTTATGGTTGGGCGGTTGGGAAGGTATCCTGCGTAAGAGAACTGTCCAAAGTTGAGGGCTGCATGAAGAGCAGAAGCAGTCCATATGAGGATAGTGCAAGTTTCAACTAGCTCTTCAAAAGTCTGCATTTTAGGCCACCAGGGCTCATCTTTTATGTCCCCATGACCCTCCTCGACGAGCTCCTTCCACCAGGATTTGAGCTCGACGTCTGTCTGAATTATGTCATCGGTCTTGTAGTAGAAAGCGCAATAGTCTTCGACCCAAGTTTTTATTGCAAACCAGATTTCAATCCCATCAACAGCATATGGATAATCCTCTATCAGTAGGCGTAGACCGTGCGGGGAATTTTCATCCTTGACAGCCACGCCTCTGTATTGACCGAAGGCAACACAATATGGTTAAAATACGAAGTGAATATTGCTCGTTTGAGTAACTTTTAGTTGCTAATAAGTCAGAAATTTTTTATTTCTGTTACCTCTTGATGAGATCTGCAGGGAGAGCTTGCTCAGGAAAAACCCAATCTTTATAAACAGCTGATGACAACCCCAAGGCATACCTAGCTGGAAAAACTGTCGACTCTATAACTCCGCGAGCATTAAGGAGGATTCCCCTGCCAATTGCATTGATGTACATGGTATCGCGGAAATGAGGCTGCAGAAGTTTGTAAATTGGATGAACCACGCTTAGCTGCCTATTCGCAGCTATTACAACTGGCTCAATCACCGCATGGGTGTTTAACCTGTCACCAAAACATTAGGAGAAAAAAAAAATTCAAAATCAGAAAATCACATTTCAGTATGTATCATAAAACTTTTTACTACGTCCTTTTTCTTCAGAAGAGTTATACCAGTGACTTATAAGTTGATGATTTCCAGAGTCGTTTACGGCCACATAAGCTTTAGCCAGTTGCCATATGGAGCTTTCTACACCTTGTTCGGCTGGTGTGTAAACATTACTAATGCAACCATATTGATCTCCGTCGGGATGAGGCAAGCTTAATTCGATAGCTAATATCTTCAATGTTCCATCACTTTTCAAGAACAGGAGAGTTCTGCTACCATAGATCTTGTTGGAAGTTGAGTTTATCCGCCTCAGGTACGGCATCAATGCATCATGATGATCTAATATGAATAGCTTTTTGTTCATGAGTGCCTATCAAATCAAATTCATTTTCATTACTACGAAATGATGTTAAGTCAACATCAGCTAATTGCAATGTACCAGCGTACCATCAGTTTTTCAGTCAAAGGAAACGAATGTACGATATTACCTCATCCACTGTTAGTCCATCCAAGTTATTCTTTATATGTTGTTCGGTTATTGTACTGGTTTGATCACCGTAAACTTTTGGGTCTAGCTTGCTTGCTGGCGGGAATTCCTGCAATTCATTTGAAGCAAATATGATTAAAGATGAAGAAAAACGAAAAGAAAAATGACAATCGAAAGTTTTCTTTGCTTTTTTTTCCATTAGCATTGCCAAAATAAATAAATAAATAAATAAAATAAAACACACACACACACAATTTATATGAAGATTACTTGAAGAAGGCGAATGTTGACAGGATTCACTCCAGCCAGCATTTCTCTGGCAAATTCTTCATCAGTCCTCCAAGCAGTCTTGTCCTCTGCTCCAGATCATTAAACCATTATCATGTTACATGAAAGAAAATAGAAATCATAATTCATAGGCAATTGTAAGCGTCAAAATTCAATATGTTATCGTTACCTTTGATCACTTCAGGCATTGGGAATCGGAGGAACTGTGCACCATCAGTTCGGAAAATTTCCTTGAGCATCTCCGCAGGTATGTTGTCTCCGATTTCCTTGAATAAACCTTCAGGCAACGGAATTCCTCCTTCGTAGAGTTGAAGCACATCTTCGAAGCTGTCAAACTCGTTAGGAGTATTATCAAACAAGGCTTCTATCTCTGGTCTAATAAACTGAGCTATAGATTTCAGTGCATATGCAAGGAAGTCTGACATCTTCAAGTGTCCAAACCGTTCATCCCTTGGCACATATATGCTTAAGCTTGAAACAATCGGTAACCTACTCTCGGTGTTAGGATCTGTTAGATTATAGGATCGGAAAATTTTCAGCGATCATAACATTAGTTAAAATCCAAATTAGCATATCAACTTATACAGTTGTCAGAGACACTAGAACAAAAGTAAATAGAAAAGCGTCATATGTTAATCGTTTACCCTTCTCTGTTGGTGGTCGGCCAGTCCTGCCCCTGCGAGGGTAAGGGTACTCAGTAGACCCTCCCATAATTGGGCGGACATATTCCGAACCCTTATCAGGATCTCCCAGATCATTGTAGTAAGCATAGTCATAGACTCTATCCCACTCTTCGAGCTTTCGTTTTCCGTCTCCTCTTAATTCTACTAGTTCTTCTTCTATGTATTTGCGCAACGGCAATGGTACTTCGCTTGGAAGGTAAGTCTGCACAAACATATTGCAGTCACGAACGTTAGTCATATAGTAAACTATGCTTGCACAAAGTGCGGCAGATTGCGACGAGTCGGCTCAAATCATCGGTTTACCTTGTTAGCGAAGAAAACGCGGTCTTTGGTGTATTTTTCGGCAGGGTAAACCCATGAATTGCAAACGAAGTGGACACGGCCCTCATCGGGGACATTATCGAGTGTGACAGTCTTGAGGAAGAACTCACTATGATGATTGTTTTGTATTATGAATGCTCCTGGAACTCCTACTTCCTCTTCCCAGTCAAAGGTAACCTTGAATGCAGACTCCCCTGCTGTTAACGGTGTAACTGTGGTAATCCAGTCTTCCAAATATGCATGCTTTCCAAGCTTCCCCTTCAATCCATTGTCTACAAAAACAAATACATATATCCAAATTAAATCATATTCTCAGATCTTCTATAATTCATTATCTAGTAAACCAATAATTAATCAATTAATAAGATGCATTATATTATCATGATCATTGATCATCCAAATAACAATCTCAAGTAAGGGCCATTTTGTGGAAGTTGCTATAATTTAGTTTTCAAGACAATTTTCTTAAAGGGAAAAAAAATGGTTTTCAAGACGCTATCCATTTAAAAACTTGTCAATCTTAGGGACGGGCTAGGCCACTATCCAAAATACAGCTAAACGTCCATAGACCCTAGACCCTCGACCCTCGACCCTCGACGACCCTGAGCAATTTCATCCAACCTCATCCGATTTTACAGACCTATCAACTACTCTGAAAATAATAATTGACAATGCAAAGAGGATTTGAAGCTCACCAGGATCACCATGAACAGCACTGATGAGCTGCAGAGAAACCCTTTGGCCGACCAACTCATGCACACGATCAAGAACCGAAGCATTGAAGTCATTGAAGTCCAACACATTCTTCTTCATCAACACCACAGTCCCATTGATTTTTCCAATATTACTCTCCCCATCTTGCTGCTGGCCCGTGATTTTGCCAAGCAGGTTGTGCAACATTGTGTTCTAGTTTCCAAGATCTAAGCAAAGATTGTTGTGAATAAATGTGAAATAAATTGAAAGTTGAAACTTTGTATGGAAGAGTTTAATGGAGGGTGGTCGTATTTAAAGGGGAAAACGTGAAAAAAGTTGTACAAAATCGTTTATCCCGAAAGCTAGCTGGCTTTAAGATGATATAGATGTAATCCCCGCGTAATTAATTTATGTTGAATAATGTGAAAAGTGCCAATTTCCTCACCTGTAACAAGCTTTGTTATATTTGGGAATAATGAATGCTCTTTTTTTCTTGGTCGACAATCAACATCATCCTGTAGAAGATTTTTTTTGGTCAAACATACCAAAGGATTTGTTTTAGGGTTTATGGGATTAGTTTATTCACAATAAAAAGAAAGACATGCATGTACAGCTGAATGTGCACAAAGTCAAATGTAATGCGTGTGTACATGAAACTACGTACTAATCGATTATTGTATTCGAGCTTCATCGTTTAGAAGAGCTTTTAAAATGATTGAAAAAAAAATTAAAAAATTAATTAATTTCAAAAGCACTTGAAGTGATTCTTACAAATTAATTGTGTGTTTCTTACTAATGATTGATTCCAACTTAGTTTGTGTTATACAAGCCTAATAATGCTTCTTTACTACACAAAGTAAAAATTAACGGTACACATTAGGCATGAGCTTTTACATCCAATAAGGCATATCTACACCATATTACCGACAAATAATTTAGATTAGGGTTGATCAACCGAAGTTTATCAAATTATCCAACTGTATAGTCTCTTTTTCTTTCCTAATTTGTACAAGGACGATTTCAATTGGAATTAATAGAGGTTGGTGAGTGGTTCGCTGCAGACTTTGAACGGAAATTAAGAGATTGATCTGCATAAGCAAACTTTGAATTGGATATATAGATGGACAAGTACGTGGAACTTCGACATACCATATGCAGTTATGCATGCATTCTTTAATTCCATTTGCTACTTGCTACAAGGAAGAAAAAAAATGAAAAAGAAGAAAATAAAGATTTATGGTAGCTTGATATTTAAGAAATCAAGTGGTAAGAGAGGAAATTAAAAGGTCAACAAGAATGGTGGGTTGCTTGATAGATAAGATATATTTGTAACTCGCATCAATTGCCATTAAACAATTTAAGCGTATCGCGCCACGACTTACAATTTTATCTCCAGCTCGTTTTTTATTTCCTGTGCTTCTTCGACTCGATCAACTCTTGCATTATTAGTTTAATAAACACCGTCGCAAACATTGATCCTCGTGTTGAATAGACCTGGCAGTTTATGATAAGATACGAAAATAATGGGTTTCGGATCAACACGATAACTAATCGGGTCATTAAGGCCTTACAAACGGGTCATGTCTGTCGTTTTCGTGTAACACTTGTTATCTTAACGGATCGTGTCGTGTCACGCCCGTTATCTTAACGGGTCCTTAACAGGTCAGGTCACTTTATCCACGGATAAAGTGACATGACCCGTTATGACCTAATATGACCCGTTAAGAAAAATATATTTTTTTCTTAAATTTGCACATACCACACATTGCCACATAAATATTACTTCAAAACATTAAAATACATTTGTCATTTAAGTACTACATCTATACTCGAAAATAAGAGCCTAATAAACAAACATTCATATACTACTAGTCTATTACAAAATATTAAATGTGCAAGGATATACAAAATGAAAGATTTTTTGTTTTCAAGGTTGTGAAGCCTTTCTCAAAAGTTTAAACCTTGCCAATGGAACTCAAAGCTTGCATGTTATTCCTTTTACAAAATTCTCAATTTTCATCGATCATCATGGTATAAGATTTTGTGGTATCCACTTGTGTAAATATTTTAAATTGACGATCAAATTAGTTCATTGTATTCATATAGGATCAAGGAGTGTAGCTGTAACAAAATCATCAAAATCAGAGTTAAAATAGCCGTCAAATTGTGATTTTCCGTTGATAACTATCGAAAAGTTTTGTCCCATTACTTGATCGCTGAATGTTTATTTTTTACGATTTTTGGCGTATGCAATCTTGAAGCATATACAAACAAGTTTGACGGTTGGATCGTTAAAATTAATTTCGTAGAATGCGTATCCCATCAAAACGATAGATTCTCTAACACTTGGAGTTACTAGTGTAAATATTTTAAATTGAAGATCGAATTCATTCATTGTATTCATATAAGGTCAAAGAGTGTAGCTGTAAAAAATTATCAAAATCAGAGTTAAAATAACTGTTAAATCATATTTTTGCGTTTTATAACCGTCAAAAAGTTTTGTCCCATTACTTAATCTCTAAATGTTTGTTTTTTGCAATTTTTGGCGTATGCGATCTCAAACCATATACAAACATGTTTGACGGTTGGATTGTTGAAACTAGTTTCGTAGAATGCATATCTCATCAAAACAATAGATTCACTAACACTTGAGAGTTTATTCATACTTTCATTAAGTATAACATAAGATTTTGTGGTATCCACTAGTATAAATATTTTAAATTGAAGATCGAGTTCATTTATTCATTGTATTTATATAGGGTCAAGGAGTATAGCTGTAAAAAAAATCATTAAAATCAGAGTTAAAATAACCGTTAAATCATGATTTTTCGTTAATAACAGTCGAAAAGTTTTATCCCATTACTTGATCTCTGAATGTTTGTTTTTTACGATTTTTGGTGTATGCGATCTCGAAGCATATATAAACAAGTTTGACGGTTGAATCGTTAAAATTAGTTTCGTTGAATGTATATCTCATCACAATTATAGATTCACTAGCACTTAGAGTTTATTTATACTTTCATTAAGTATAACATAAGATTTTGTGGTATCCACTAGTGTAAATATTTTAAATTGAAGATCGAATTCATTCATTGTATTCATATAGGATCAAGGAGTGTAGCTATAAAAAATAATCACAATGGGAGTTAAATGACCGTAAAATCTTGATTTTTCGTTTTATAACGTCGAAAAGTTTTGTTCAGTTACTTGATATCTGAATGTTTGTTTTTTGCAATTTTTTGCTGATGCGATCTCGAAGCATATTCAAACAAATTTGACGGTTGGATTGTTAAAATTAGTTTCGTAAAATTCGTATCTCTTCAAGTTCAATGGTATATATATATATATATATATGAAGTAGATTTAAATTTATTTATTTTGTACGTATAACACTTAAGAAATTGAATAGTATGTATATTTAAGCCGGTCTAATGGTCACCAATTTTTAAATTTTAATTATATATATATATATAATTATTATAGTATTTTTTTTACGGTTATAAAATTATTAAATTAATATTTTGTTTATCGTGTATCGTGTTATCTACATGTATACCCGAACCAACCCGTTATCTTAACAGGTGCTTATCTGGTTACCCAATAACGACCCGATTCGTTATCGTGTTGATTCAAACACTTGTTAATTTTGTGTCGTGTTGGGTTATCAGGTCGTGTCAGAAATTGTCAGACCCCATTAAGAACCCGTTAACGGGTATACACGCGAGTAACACTTGGGTAACCCGTTTCGACCCGTTAAAGAAAAAATTATTTTAATAATTTTAAAGTTTAATTACTAAAAGATTTATTATAAAATACAATAGCTATATTAATATATACAATATATTCTATATTAAATATATAGTTTTGTATTATTATTCTATATAAGCTTAAAAAAAAAGTTTTTGTCATTATTATTTTTATTATCAGAATTCCTTATTATCATTACTAAGATAAATTTTACTTAACATATTGTTGTCCAAAATTAAAATAAACTAGTATAGTATTTGTATATGCAAGAACTAAGAAGACATACATATATGATACAAGTATGAAAAATGTGGAAAAATGTATAACACTCGTAATTTATCATTATTCTTCCACGAGTAGATAATGGTTACACTTACATTATCGTTTAGATTTTTAAAATCCTCCAAACCCTCGTGAATAATGTTTTTTATTTGAGGGGAAAATTAATAAAATTAACAATAATTGTTGTAGAAGTGTAAAAAATGTAAAATATATATATAAATCACTCATAGTGACAAGCTTTACAACTTTCATGAAGGGATCAGCTTCAAAATACAACACTATAATCCATAAATCTTAAATTTATATTTAACCGTCGATTGTCATTTACGCTTTATTCTTCTTACTAAATTTCATTTTTAAAATTTTCTTTTTTGAAAACATGATCATCTAATGGATGTAAGAAAATGAACGGTTCAGATCTTTGATATCACCATTCGATATTTATGGTTAACTAAAATATGAGTCGATGTCATATAGTTTGTAGAAACTTGATAAACATCAAGCAATATTTTCACTAACCGTAAAACTCTGAGCATAATATCAACGATCCAAACCGTTCATCTTCCTGCATCCTCTAATAGATCATGTTATCAAAAAATAAAATCTGAAAAAATAAAATTTGATGAGAAAAATGAAGCGTAAATGTAATCAACAATAAACGGTTAAATTTTGATCTATGATTTATATGATTATAGTGGCAAATTTCGAAGTTAAGGTCCTAACGAAAGTTGTAAAGCATGTCATTACGAAAGTTTATATATATATTTTTATATTTTTTACACTTCTACATTAATTTAAAAACTATTAAAGACTACAGCCGTAAGATAAATGAGAGTAAATTTGTACCGTTTGATTCTATTTCACTTATAGTATTAGAACTTTTTTGGACAAAAAAACTCCTTATGCTCTTTTATTATTAGAACTTTTTTTTATTATGCTCATATTTTGGGTATGTAAATATATACTTTAAAAATGCGCTTTTATGTTTTGGATGTGACAATATGGTATGTATATACTTATTTAGTATTATATTTTTCATTTGATTATTTATTGATTTAAAATATATTTTCCTTAACAGGTAACGGGTCGGGTCATATTACCTGTTAATATTATCGGGTGTTACACGAACACGAAAAATACGACATGAATGCCAGGTGGTACTAGTTTTGGTCGTTCTTTTGTTTTTGACGTTCAGCAGCGGATCACAAAATCTTGGTGATCTTCTACGTACAACCTAGCTAACCTCTCTATCAAAATTAGAAAGAGAAATACCATAAAACGAAGGGAGATTATATTCACACACCCCAAATTACTTCTCCCACACATTTTTAATTTTTTAATATTTTTCTATCAAGTGTTAGTGGTGTGTAGAAAATATTAAAAAATTAAAAAGGTGTGAGAGAAATAATTTGGGGTGTGTGAATATAATCTCTCTAAAACGAATACCTAATTTTTCAAGACTACTGTAAAATTTAATTTCACAGAATTTAAGAAACAACAAATTCATTAGGTCGTTGATTTCAGAGAAGATTGTCCCATACATTCCTTTAATCGATTCATTAGTAGTAGAATTATGCTCGCTACTAGTCTTGTTCAGCCTGCTGTTCTTCAACTCCGACGGGTCCTCCCAGCTACAACTAATTAACCCTACATCACTCCCATTCACACTCTCAACCTTATCTCCACCGTCCATTCCATCATCCAAATTCGATCTCCTCCCGCACTTACAGAGCAAACTCAAGCCCCCACACAATATTGACGTGAGTCATAAATTAGTTAGTCTTGGAATGTAATTTGGTTTCCTATTTTAGAGAGATTTCTTCCTAGTTTAGGTTAAATTTTCTTTTAGTATTCCTTGTGCTACAGGGTGTGGATGTGTATATATTACCTCCATATTGAAGAGATAAATAATACAATTTAACAAAATATACAAATTCTATCTACAATATCATTCATCGATGGTCGTTCGATCCCATTGTCATGCATGCAACTCACCGCAATCTCAGATTACAGATCTTGTTTCTGGTGTTTAAAACCAAAAGGCTGGTACATTGTTTTCATAGAATTTGTGATCATCTATTTTGAAATGGAAAGTAAGGCAAAACCAATAACTTACAAAAAGACTGACGTTTTACTAAAATCTATGGTTATACTTTTACTAGTTAAGATTTATAAAAAGGATAATGCTAGGAGACCAAATTTGTAAACCAAATGATGTGTAACAAATAAGTTAATTGACATTTAGCTAATAATTCAATCACCTACAATCACATCATTTGGTTTAAAAAATTTGGTCTCTCTAACATTACCCTTATAAAAATTAGTAATAATTATGTGATTCATGAATGACATAGTGACATTGTTTAGAAATATGTACCGCTGATTATTCATGCACAAGAAGTTTTCTTCTTATCATCCACAATAATACAGTTAATTTCTTTCTTTGATAAGGGGGATGCACAATATATATTATACAATTAATATGGACTATTTTTTATTAATTGAAACATTTTAATCCATGAATCTACTCTCAAAACACATTAGTATAAATAATTAAACGAAAGAAGTGGAAAAAATATATTTTCCATATTCATTTTGAGTAGCGTTTTCCGAGAGACAAATGGCCACAAATATTCTTTGCAATCGGTTGGGAGCTTTACTTTTCCTTCTAGCAATTCATGCCTTCACAGTTCAGTCAGTTCAAAATGAAGAGGGGAAGACAATAGGGCTCGATGAGCTTAGAAGCTACCTGAGGACCTTCGGATACCTAAATGACAGCAGTTCGAAAAACTCCAGCAATTTTAACAGCAGTTTGGAATTTGATGAGGTTTTGGAAACTGCACTGAAAAGTTTCCAAAAAATATATCATTTGAATGTCACAGGAAAGCTTGATTCCAGTACGGTTGACCTAATAAGCACTCCAAGGTGTGGTATGCCTGATAATTTTGTCAACCTAAATGCAACGGAACAACGTACACATGGTGTTCGTAGGGGTTCTTATTATACTTTCTTCAATGGAAACTTGAGATGGCCACCCACAAAGCGCCATCTTACCTATAAATTCAACGCCGGAGCAAAAAATCCTGTTGGGCCATATGCATTATCGATGGCATGTCGACAAGCATTTGATCTATGGGCCAAAGTTACCAAATTTACATTTCATGAGGTAGGGCCAAGTTCACCAGCTGACATTTTGATTAGCTTTCAACGCCGGGATCATGGAGATGGGAGCCCATTTGACGGTCCCGGTAAGGTTTTGGCGCATGCTTTTGCTCCCACGGATGGAAGGCTGCACTTGGATGCAGATGAGAATTGGAGCTTCAGGCCTCCAAGTAAGAACCAGTTTGACCTGGTGTGGGTGGCTACGCACGAATTAGGGCATGTTCTTGGACTTATGCATAGTACATTTTCTGATGCCATTATGTATGCCTATGTTGGTGCTGGGAGGACTAGAAGGGCGTTGCACAGTGATGATATTGCAGGGATAAAAGCTTTGTACCACCTGCAACCATAGAGGAAGCGTGCTTAAATTGGATTCTACATGACAATGATATATTTTATTATTCTAACACAATATATAGTGTCGTAATTACCGTGTGAAATGTGAGTTTTTGAAAAAGAAAACGTTTTTTTTTCAATGCAATGATGTGATTAATTAAAGCAATGTTAAGGGCTCAAATTTTATATGGCAAAAGATGTGTACAACCAACATTCAATAATATAACAGTAACGATTATAGACTGATACAACTCTTCAATTAATTTGATCTCTTTTAGTGAGGTCATTATCATACCAATGTTGCTACCATTGATGTATTGGGTGTTTTACATGCATTATCGATTGTGTGTAAATGAACGGCTAATTATAACGTACTTTATCTTTATCGGGTACGTAACTGATTAATGCTTAATACCTTTGGTTGTCGCTACTTAGTAGCATTACCGTCGGGTGGTATTCTTTTTCATTTGTAAGTGAGAGATCTTAGGTTCGAATTTTGAGAATGACGAATTCGATTCTAAATTAGGTTCTTGTTGTGTAGCTTAGCCGAACTCTCTCCTCCTCTTAGGGTAAAATATAAGGAAAACTAATAAAAAGGGTTTCAAAACTTTAAGTTTTAATAAAAAAAAACCATCATATAACTTTATTTAATGAAAATGACAAGAGAAAGAAAATAAAAAACAAAAAAAAACCTAACTAAAGGCGCGTGCAAAGAGCACCCAACCAATCCTTCAGTTGCATAACCCTTTGACATATTCCTAGCATATTTTATTCCTCTAAAATTAAAATTTCAAATTGAAGTGGGTTCTGTTTGATTTAGAACCACATTTGGGAAAGTATGGTTTGGAGGGAGTCGGTCAGGTGTTGGTTGGGATGGTTGGGGGTAAGGGTGGGGCATCATCATTGACAACATCGTTGGACTCGTCACCCATTTTTCTAGTAATGATATTGAGCTATAAGCCATGCATGACTTTAACAGCGTAGACATTGATCTCTATCATGTTTTTTTTTAAATATCTTTTTATTGCATTCTAGTGAAATAACTTGAAAATCTAGGACAAACATCTACAGTTAAGTTTCATAAACAGTGCATAAAGTTTCATAAATAGTATCGTACCGTCAAATTTCATAAACTGAGTAATACTGTTAAGTTTCATAAACAGTATAGTAACAGTGAAGTAAGTTTCATTAATAGTATAGTAAGTTTCATAAACAGTGTAGTACCATTAAATTTTATAAACAGTGTAGTAAGTTTCATAAATAGTTTGTGTGAGGGGCGTGCGGGTTCGAACGTTAGTTTTTTTTAATATTAAAATTGTCTTTTTAATTAAAATTTAAGTTTTTTGTCCTTTTTATTAAAATTTAAGAGTTTTTCATTAAAATTTACGTATTTTTCATTAAATAAAGTTATAGCATGGTTTTTTTATTAAGATAAACTTAATCCAAACCCTTTTCATAGAAATTTCCTAAAATATATCTTTACTAAAATAAAATAAATAAATACCCTTGGTTGTCATATATAATATTGGCAACAACATTAAAGGGTATATATCTCCTCAGTTAGTTCAAGGAAAAAAAAATCAATTATATAAGATTGATCTTGTACTTTAGTCTTTCTGTTGATATGGTGTTTATAACTAAAATGACATTGTTTTAATCTTCATATATGTTTCGAGACTCGCTGAACTTTAAATATAAGACAAAACCAACAAGTTACAAAAACATCGACAATTTGATAAAATTTATGATTTAAACGTTCAGAAAATGATACTGTCACATTCCGACCCGAGCCCCCACCACAACCCAGACTCAACTCCACCGTAGCATGATATTGTTCGCTTTGAACCCCGACCATGTACTCACATGTTTTGTTTTTGGGAACTCATGAGCAACTTCCCAGGGGGTCACCCATCATGGAAGTGCTCTCGCGCGTTACTCACTTAACTTCGGAGTTCCTACGGAACCCGAAGTCAGTGAGATCCCCAAAAGTCTCGTGCTAGGTAGAGATGAGAATATACATTTAAGGCTTACAGAATCATCTCCCCTGGACGATGTGGGATATCACAATCCAACCCCCTTAGGGGCCCGACTTCCTCATCGGCACACCACGACCAGAGTTTGGCTCTGATACCAAATTGTCACATCCCGACCCGAGCCCCCACCACAACCCGGGCTCAACTACACTGTAGTACAATATTGTTCGCTTTGGGCCCTGACCATGTCATCACGGTTTTGTTTTTGGAAACTCACGAGCAACTCCCCAGGGGGTCACCCATCATGGGAGTGCTCTCGCGCGCTACTCGCTTAAATTCGGAGTTCCTACAGAACCTGAAGCCAGTAAGCTCCCAAAAAGCCTCGTGCTAGGTAGAGATGGGAATATACATTTAAGGCTTACGGTATCCTCTCTCATGTGTGATGTGGGATGTCACAGCTACCAACACTAAACCTTTTGTAGTTAATATTTATAATAATAAAAAATTGTAATAATTATGTAATTCGTGGATGGCATAACAATTGTAAAGACACTAATTAACCACATGTAATAGGAAAACGACATATAAACTACATGCTCTAGATAATGATTTTACATTTGACGTTGTGAGTAGATCACAAATTTATTCTAAGGGAATAAGATGTAGTTTGTTCTAAGGTAATTGGGCTTTCATGCCACTAATGAACCATGGACTCTCCGGACCACCATGGTGTGGGCCATGGACTCTTTGAGCTGCCAATGACACATTTTATGGCTCTCCAGGGCCGCCCGTAATATGTTATGCCATTAGATCATATACCTGATCCAATAATGGCAGGGTACTGACTCTACATCGTCCACCCTTGGGTGTATGGTGCACCTGTGCTCTTACCAACATGGACCTTCAAGAATACTAGATGGCATGACTATGGAGACTGGCTTGCAAACCTATGTTTATTTACCTGTTGTATATATTATTGTTCAGTATATATTGAGTTTGCTTGCAGATACCGATGTACTTGAAGTCATAAATTTGAACCCGAATAAGTGTCATAGAAACTCAAATTTTTCTTAAAATACTACACTCATGAATCCCCAAGTTTTCATGTAAATTTAAATCAAAACATATCTAATAGAACTTGGATGGTCTACTCCTTGTGATGAGCATCTCCACTGGTGGTGGAAGTGTGGTGGACAACATGCACAAAAATTGAGATGTAGCCTTCTGGTCTGGGCTGTTGCAGTGGTCCAGGGTGGTGGTGGCAGTTGTCGTCGCTCCATGGTCCACCGCATGGGTGAAGACCATGGCATAGAAAGCACCGTTTGTTGTAGATAGTTTTGAATTTTCAGCCATGTTCATTTTTTCTCTAAGAATTAATAAAAAAATTCAAAGATTACGAGCATGTGAGAAAATCAAATAGGGGGACATTTGAAAAAAGATGGTGAGTGCTTCTTTGATATTTGAATTAAGCTCTTAATGAAAGCACTAACTTTTGGTAGTATAAATCCGTCGTCTTCCATCTTGGTGAATTTGTACCTATAAAACAATTAAACAACTTTGATCAAAGACTAAAGTCACGCGCCCATGTAGTAGCGGGGTTTGGTCACTGATCTTTGATGTTAAGTCAGTTCCTTTGAAGAAAAAAAATAAAAAAAAATTAGAGCCTAATTGCGTAACAAAAACTTAATAAAATTTGGTGAACATTTATAGGGCTAGTAGGCCATGTGTGTAGGATTGCCAAGCTATGTGTTAAAGTCTAGTTGGACAGTGTGATGTAGTAGGAAAGTATCTTTAAGATGTTGTGATTTCTTACAGATACTTGAGAAATAATCTCAGAGATATTATTCAATTAATGATATCTTGGAATTATCTCATGGAATCTCTGATTGGATTTGACTGTGATTCCTTACTTGATTGAGTTGGTCTTCAAAAAGAAAAGCATTAAAGATAAGATCTTTTTAGTATTAATCTTATCTTTAATTAATACATTTGACCTTTCTCTTTGCCATGAGGGAAGTCTTGGCAGCTTAGGTCTTCTTGCTCTTGGAGAAATCGTAGATTATGTGCTCAGTAGAAAGTTTTTTTAAAATGATTGAAAGCGCTTTTGGTAAAATTAATTTTGGGTTCAAAAGTACTTCAAGTTTTTTTTTAGAATCCACTTTAATTTTTACTAAGAATTGATTTCAAAACATATTCACCAAATGATTCACTGCTTTATATATTTTCTATATGCTGCTAGATGCTATGGATACAAGTGCCATTTTAAAATGCTATAAAGAGTGGTTATTTGAAAAATGCTATGGATGATATCTAATAGAATTCAATAAATGCTATATAAAAAACATTTCATAACAATTTTTTTTTTTCTTTCTATAGAAGTTGAAAAATACTATAGAAAGTGTAATCGCCTAATATAGCATTGGAGAAAATGCTATGGAGCACTTTCTATAGCATGTATGGGCTGCTATAAAAAAATAGTTTGTGGTGTAGTGTGAGTAGTGTCTTCTGAGAGACAAATGGCCACAAATATTATTTGTAATCTATTGGGAGCGTTACTTTCCTTTCTAGCAATTCATGCTTTCACAGTTCAGTCGATTCAAAAGGAAAAGGGAAAGACAATAGTGCTCGATGAGCTTAGAAACTACTTGGGGACCTTCGGATACCTAACCGACAGTGTTCCAAAAAACTCCAGCAATTTTATCAGCAGCTTGGAGGTTGATGAGGTTTTGGAAACTGCACTGAAAAAATTTCAAAAAACATATCATCTGAATGTCACAGGAAAGCTTGATTCCGGTACGGCTGACCTAATAAGCACTCCGAGGTGTGGTGTGTCTGATAATTTTGTCAACCTAAATGCAACGGAACAACGTACACATGGTGTTCGTATGGGTTCTCATTACACGTTCTTCGAAGGAAACAGGAAATGGCCACCTACAAAGCGTAATCTTACCTACAAATTCAACGCCGGAGCCAAAAATCCCGTTGGGCCATATGCATTATCGATGGCATGTAGACAAGCATTTGATCTATGGGCCGAAGTTACCAACTTTACATTTCAACAGGTAGTGCCAAGTTCACCAGCTGACATTTTGATTAGCTTTCAACGTGGCGATCATGGAGATGGGAGTCCATTTGACGGGACCGGTAAGGTTTTGGCGCATGCTTTTGCTCCCACGGATGGAAAGCTGCACTTGGATGCAGATGACAATTGGAGCTTCCGGCCTCCAGGTAAGAACCAGTACGACCTGGTGTGGGTGGCTACGCACGAATTAGGGCATGTTCTTGGACTTCAACATAGTACAGTTTCTGATGCCATTATGTATGCCTATGTTGGTGCCGGGAAGACTAGAAGGGCATTGCACAGTGATGATATTGCAGGGATAAAAGCTTTGTACCAACTGCAACCGTAGAGGAACCATGCAAAATTGGATTTTATATGACAACCATCTTTGGTGGGCTCAAATAATAAGTTTGTAGGACAAATTTTCAAGTTGAGTGTCGAAAGATTATTAATGTGCTCAAATAAAACTTCTGAATGATAATAAAAAGGTGGAAAAAAAAAGCATCTAAATTGAGCACAAGGTACTTTCTTTTTGGTCAGTAACTAGGTAACTATATATTACCAACTTTTTATCCCTTAAATTATTGTAACAAGTTCGAACTATTCATCCTCCGTCCATTTAATAATAGTAAAGTTAATATATATATATATATCCACAAGCTGTTCCTTAAACTAGGTAACTACATTTCATAGTTAATTTGTAATTCAATATTTACTCTGAAAATATCATGGTAATCGTTGTCATATTTCTAAGTTGTGCCGTTTCTCATCTCCTAATTTATAATATATTGTTTATCAACATAAGTGTCTTGTATGAGATGTGTTTAATATTGTAATCAGTAAATCAAATTTTAAATATATTTTATGAAATTTGTAAAATCGTAAGACCATAACTATAACGATCCTAAAGTAGTAAAATTTCTTGTCCGACATGTACAAAAAGCGTACCGATATGAGCACTGTCTCGTGCAGTTCCAACCGAAAACCCCGTTGTCAAGTGAACCTATCACCTTTCTCAAGCTCTTTACGCTAGCTGGTGTCCACGTTCTCAAAGGGCTAAATGGACATGTCAAATCAACCCAAATCAAAAGCCCAATCTCGTTCCAAACAACCCACATCCAAATCAAACACGGGTCAGAAAAATCTATTTTCAAAACGAACTTTAACGAAAAGCTCTCGATATTGTTCACTTTAACGAAAAACCACATTTTTACTCTAAAAAGTCAATACTGATACTATTCACTTACTTTTTATTTTGTCGTTAAAATTCAAAGTTTTCAAGAATTAGTTTTCCTATTTTCAAATCGGATTAGTCTTCTCTGTCTGTCTTGTGTCTTCCCCTAATACGCTAGACTTTCTTTTGCTCTGTTTTCACAAAAACGCAAAGTTTGAATCTTTGAAAATCGTACGGAACCATGATGAACGGCGGTCGGCACCAAAACAAATTCGCATGGAAGCCGAACCTCGGCGTCAAAATCAACGAAACCGAGGTCGGAGGCCGGTTCCGGCCACTGTCGGAAATCACGGGGGTATGCCCACGCTGCAAGGAACAGATCGAGTGGAAGCGCCATTACGGAAAGTACAAGACCCTGACGGAGCCCGCCAAGTGCCAACGCTGTACCAAACGCGCCGTCCGGCAGTCCCACCATAAGCTCTGCGCTGCTTGCGCCAAGGAACAAGGTGTTTGTGCCAAGTGCTGCTTAGAGGTGGCATTTTTGACCCGACCCATTAACCCGATCCGACCCGACCCGTTAATATTAGTATTTGAATGAATACTTAACTGGTCGGGTTGTTAACGGGTGACTTTGAGTCAACCCGTTAGATCCGTTAGTACCCGTTAGTTGAGGATATTTTAGTAATTTCAATAAAGTCTTAATAAGAAAAAATAAAGGGAGCTTTAATGAAAAGGGCTTAAGTTAAGTTTAATTTAACCAAAAACCACCTTATACTATTATTTAACCAAAAGGGCTTCATATTTAATCATAAGGACAAATTAACTTATATTAGGCCCTACAAACAGTAAAAGACACGGGCTGAATTAAAAAGCCCAACATGCAACAGTTTTTTTTTTCCAGCCATGCCCCTGACAGAAACTTCATTCTGTCAGCCCAATTTCGTTAAATAAACTTTCCTTTATTTACAAGTATGCCACTACCTCATCAAAACCTAAATACCATTCTGTCAGAAATAAATAATAATTGTCAGTGACCAACCAAAATCTACAAACGCACATGGAAAGAGAGAAACAGTAACAGTTTCATAGAGCGAAGGACAAGGATGGAAAGGAATGAATCACAAATCAAAAATAAAAAATCAGAAGAAATTCATCATCATTGGAGAATCAAATCGAATTGGAAGACCGCATTCCCAAGCAAGGAAGCTTCACAAAGTCACGCAATATTGCCGTATTGCCGTACGAAACGCCGTGATTCAGAGACCATTACCTCATCAGCAAGAAATTGGGCCAAGGAAAATTCGGCACCACCTACTTCTACACCCACAAGCTCACTGACACCCAATTCGACAGCATGTCCATCCCCAAGTGCAAGCTCCTCTGCAAGGGGGACTACGACGACATCTGGAGGGAGATTCAGATCATGCACCACCTCTCCTAGCACCCAACCATCATCCAGATCAAGGGCACCTACGAGGACTTGGTGTCCGTGCACCTCGTCATGGAGATCAAGTCCTCCTATAAGCCAAGTTAAGCTTCATTTCCTTCATTTACGAATCAGATCCACTTTTACTTGATCTTTCTTTTTATTGGAATTGGAAATGGAAACGTTGATCTGCCATTGATTTTGAAAATTTTAATGATAATTTATTCAACTATTTAATTTGCTGAATTGAATTTCTTGTGCCTTGTTGTGTACTCAATCATTAGGATTGCTTGATTTATACGTACATACATACATACTGTTATTGGTTGAACAAACATAAACTCAGCGGCTCTACCTACAAGGCAGGGCAAAAGAGCTATTTACCTTATATTGTATTTTTCTGAATGCCATGTTTGGAAGTTGCCAAATTTATTTAGAAATTTCTTCTATATTGCACCTAGCGTCTTTTAAAACCATAAGAAATAGTGTGTGTTTTCTTTAGTTTCATAAATAAGGTATAGTTTTATAATAGTTCTAGCAATAGTGTGCATTATCTTTGGTTCAAATCCAGAATTAGTGTGAGTTATTTTGTTCTAGTTACAGCAATAGTGTTTTTTTGTTATTTTTCATAAATAGTGTGAGTTAGTTTGGATTACTTTCCGAAATAGTGTGTTATTATGTTTTAGTTCTAGAAATAGTGTGAGTTATTTTGGTTCACTTTCAGAAATAGTGTAGGTTATAATGTTGTAGTTCCAGAAATAGTGTGGGTTATTATGGTTTACTTTCAGAAATAATGTTGGTTATTTTGTTGTAGTCAAGAAATAGTGGTTCACTTGCAAAAATGGTGTGAGTTATTTTGTTATAGTTTAAGAAATAGTGTTTATTTTGCTCCCTTATATAAACAGTATGTGTTACTTTGGTTTGGTTTCATAAATAGTGTGAGTTTTTTATTGTAATTCTAGAAATAATCAGTGTTTAGTTTACGAAATAGTGATAGTACTAGTATTCCATTTAATAAATAGTCAGTGTTTAGTTTACGAAACAGTGGTAGTACTAGTGTTCGTTTGATAAATAGTCAATGTTTAGTTTACGAAACAGTGATAATACTAGTGTTTCCTTTAAGAAATAGTCAATGTTTAGTTTACGAAATAGTGACAGTACTTGTGTTCAGTTTATAAAATAGTGATAGTACTAATGTTCGGTTTAAGATATAGTCAGCGTTTAATTTAAGAAATAGTGTTCATTTTAAGAAGTAGTCAATGTTCAGTTAAGAAATAGTGATAGTACTAGTGTTCCGTTTGAGAAATAATCAGTGTTTAGTTTACGAAACAGTGATAGTACTAGTGTTCCGTTTAATAAATAGTCAGTGTTTAGTTTACGAAACAATGATAGTACTAGTGTTCGTTTGATAAATAGTCAATGTTTAGTTTACGAAACAGTGCTAGTACTAGTGTTCCGTTTAAGAAATAGTCAGTGTTTAGTTTACGAAACAGTGATAGTACTAGTGTTCCGTTTAAGAAATAGTCAGTGTTTGGTTTACGAAACAGTGATAGTACTAGTGTTCGTTTGATAAATAGTCAGTGCTTAGTTTAAGAAACATTGATTGGGTGAACCACAAAGATTAGCCTTAATTAAAGTAATTATTCTCGCTCTCGAGAGAGTATTGGCTTTTCATCCTGCTAATTTGTTCTTAATTTTTAACTTAACATCCTTTGTATTTACCGAATCTCTCCAATAGATAATGTTATTTATGCCCAGATACTTATCAATAGTTGTTTTGTGTTGAATTTGGATAATATTAGCAATCTCCACACAAACACTATTAATGGTATTCCCCGAGAAATAAAGAGAAGACTTATGGAAATTTATCTTTTGTCTAGAGGCAGAGGCAAACATGTTCAAAGTATAAGATATTTCTAGCAGCTCATTTAGATGATTTGGCAAAAAATAAGGCAATCATCTGCAAACATTAAATTGGAGACCTTAAAACCCATTGGAGAAGTTAAAAGCCCGACACTAGTTTTAGGCGTTAAAGCCAACTGATTAAAGTGTCTAATTAACGGCTCCATGCAAAGAATAAAAATGCAGGGCGATATGGGATCTCCTTGTTTAATTCCCCTAGAGGGTTTGACATAATCGTGAGCTTTACCATTAATCATGATTGACATAGATGTAGACGAAATACATTCCATAATTAGATTTATCCAGTGGGTATCCATCCCAAAATTTGTTAAAACCAACAAAATATAATCCCAACTCAGCAAATCATAAGCTTTCTCCAAGTCTAGCTTGACTGCCATTGCTCCCGTACTAGTGTTCTGTTTAAGAAATAGTCAATGGTTAGTTTACGAAACAGTGATAGTACTAGTGTTTCGTTTAAGAAATAGTCAATGTTTAGTTTACGAAACAGTGATAGTACTAGTGTTTCGTTTAAGAAATAGTCAGTGTTTAGTTTACGAAACAGTGATAGTACTAGTGTTCCCTTTAAGAAATAGTCAGTGTTTAGTTTACGAAACAGTGATAGTACTAGTGTTTCGTTGAAGAAATAGTCAGTGTTTAGTTTACGAAGCAGTGATAGTACTAGTGTTCCGTTTAAGAAATAGTCAGTGTTTAGTTTACGAAACAGTGATAGAACTAGTGTTCGTTTGATAAATAGTCAGTGTTTAGTTTACGAAACAGTGATAATACTAGTGTTCGTCTGATAAATAATCAATGTTGAGTTCACAAAACAGTGATAGTACGAGTGTTCCGTTTAAGAAATAGTCAGTATTTAGTTTACGAAGCATTGATAGTACTAGTGTTTGTTTGATAAATAGTCAATGTTTAGTTTACGAAACAGTGATAGTACTAGTGTTCCGTTTAAGAAATAGTCAATGTTTAGTTTATGAAACAGTGATAGTACTAGTGTTCATTTGATAAATAGTCAATGTTTAGTTTACAAAACAGTAATAGTAATAGTGTTCCGTTTAAGAAATAGTCAGTGTTTAATTTAGGAAACAGTGATAGTACTAGTGTTTAGTTTAAGAAATAGTCAATGTTTAGTTTGCAAAACAGTGATAGTATTAGTGTTCCGTTGAATAAATAGGACAAACAAAAGAAGACTGCATTTGAATAAAAGGAAAATTAATGATAAGGGCTCCAAAATTTTGAATGTTAATAAAAAACCATCTAATAAGTTTATTTAATAATTAGGACAAATGCCAACACTTAATCAGTCCAATCAACATGGCCCAGCATACAGTTTATATAGCTATCTTAAACCACATATTGGTCTAAGTGAAACTCATGCTAGCAGTTATGACAATATAAGCCACTAATAAAACAATGTGGCTCAGGAAAGAGCTGAAATAATTCAAGCCACATACATACCATCAGTTTCTGAACTTTACCAACTCGATACACCATTTGGTGTGACAAGTAGCTTGATGAGTGATATTTTGTGAAGAATTTTCTTACTGAATCACTTTATGATTCTTCTGGTGACCATGGAATTGCACGAACAACAAGTGTAAAATGACTTGGACTTAAAGAAGATCCAGTAATATATGCCAGCCTCAATCTAGTGATGTGCTTATATTCCTGCAGAAGAACCACAATGGATAAACCAAACCAATGTCTTAGGATGTTTATATATGTAAGAACTAAAAAGCATGATTAAGAACTTTTTACAATATATATACTAATTTGTACAAGAGGATGGGTTTTAAATCCTTACAAAGTACAAGAGAATACAAGTTGAAGCAGTGATAATGTACAATGCGAGACAATGGGTCCAGAGCCTGACATGAATTAAAACAGAAAGCAAATGACCAATTAGAAATTAGTTCCCTGGTGTACATAACCATAAAAAGTTAAATCAGAATTTAAACTTCATAAAGATTGAGAGAAAACAAAATAAAAGGCGGACTAACAGAACTTGCTCTGCACCTCCATAAAAGATGCAATTTTTAATAATTGTTTCAATAATCAAGAATATATGTCTCGTACCACTTTGAACCTTCTTGAACATTCAAGATGGTAAAGAGACTTCCAAGGATTCTTCAGGGATTCCGGGGTGATTCTTGGTTTGCCCATGATAATTCACCGGAAGCATTATAAAGACGCATATGACAGCAGCAATGGAAAAGATTTGAAGACTGTAAATAGAAAAAGAAAAAAAATTAGGTTGCACTGAACTTAAAAAAATAAAAAACATTAGGTATAAACTATTATTCTGCAGGCATAAACCATAAAGATCTAGGCAGGGTTTAAATACCTAACAATAACCATCCTGATAAAAACCACTGAATCCAAGCCACCAACAGCCAATAAATCTTATTCTCTTGTTCTCCATGCTTTCACCAGCCAACTAGCAGAAGGTACAAACCTTTCCAAGCAGAAATGATCACTTCTTCTTTTGGTTTTCAAAACCATTCGTCCAAAGTAGAAATTCACATTGCACGGTTGTTTCCTCAATATAGAATACAGCGAAAAGAGTATCAGGCACACAGCTATATTAATCCCCGCAGAAGTCAAAAGAGCTGCAAGATTCATCTCTATCCACTAAATCTACAATCGTCAAAGTATCTCATCACCCAAGAAAGCGAATTTGAGACACCCGATTACACCATAAGCCGAACACAACCAGTACTCCGAAGTTCCAAACACACACAAATCAGTTGCTGCAATACTTATCCGTCGATCTGCCTAAGAATTCAAAATTTCGAATACAACTCAGAATAAATATAAAATAAAAAAATGAATTCACCATACGCCATTATTCAATTATTGATATCCCAAATTCCAAAATTTCCAAAATTCAACTTCAATTCTCACTCGTACAAAACCAAAGCTCTTCACATTGCTTCAACTCAAATAATTCGAAACAATACATCAAATTTCATCACAAAGAATCAGTAATTAAGAATTAGATGAGCGATTCAGAGTCTTCGAAAATCCAAAACAAAGTAGAAACTAAATCCAAGAAATAAAAAAACTGGAAATTCGAGTACCTGAATCAACAATTCAAGTAATTCGCAGAGAACTATAAGTGATCGAAGCGAATTAATCAACCGGAATTCCGAGGCAAAGTGGGAACTAAGACTCGCACGGCATTAATTGCCGCGCTTTTGCTTCGACTTCAAAGAAACTCCAACAGTACAAAAATCCACGAACAAAAATTTACAAAAACAGAAAGAAAAAATAAAGAGAGAAGAAAAGGCAAAACCTCGAAAAGAAACCCTAGGTAATGTTTCAGGCAATTTTCAATCACACTTGAAACCCTAAATTTGCAAATTAATTTAAAAACCAAAAACTTCAAACACCCAAAAACAAAAATATCACAACCCAAACATTAAGAACCGAAAAATAATCAATATTTCCAAATCAAAATTCAATACCACAAACCTTCTCCAATACTAATGTCCTCTGAATATCGACTTCTGTCGGCTTGGCAGCCGATATTGGATTTGTCACAGCGTAATAGAAGCGATATCCAGATAGCATAGGACGCCGTAAAGTACGCCGACGATGATCCAAGGGGACGGACATAAACAGATGATGAAGGATGTATTCGGTAATGCTTGCACCTCAGGTACGGCAGCGATGATCCAACTTGCTAGATTTCTTCGACGAAAGGTAGATTAGGAAAGTCATACGACATCTCCGCTTCTTTCCGAACCAAGATCTGCACCTGTTTATCACATCCATCAGGATTTCCATCGCCATTTTCAAAGTTTGACGGAGAAGATCGGATGATGGCAAGATGTAATGAGAAAATTACAGAAATTAATCTGAGTTTATAGACTCTCTCTGCATATGAAGGAAACGGACCAAATAAACGGGTGAGGAAACTTGACTTTAGGGGTACAATGGGAAGCACAATAAATTATTTTGGTTGGGCCAGTTTTATTGGGCTGATTTAATATTAGATTTTGTACTAACCATTAAATAAACTTTTAACATGGTTTTTTGTTAAAATTTAAAGTTTTCAAGCCTTTTTGGTTAGTTTTCCTAAAAATAAACTCTATGCAAAAAATAATTTTTTTTTTGTTAACGGGTGACCGTTAGCTTAACGGGTTGGGTTTGGGTGGCCCATTAACTTAACGGTCGGGTTAGGATCGAGTTAGGGTGATCCATTAGCTTAACGGGTTGGATTCAACCCGACCCAAACCGATAAAACCGACCCGTTTACAGGTTGCTGCCGTGTCGAGCAAATCGTCGGAAAAGACCTCGCGGAAGTGGAGGCTGAGCAGAAGAAGCTTCAAGAGGTTTGGTTCCTTTATTTTATTTTATTTTATTGTAAAATTTTCAATTTTTAATAGGTTTTCGATTCGAAAAGTGGCAAAAATTGATGGGTTTGTTTTGTTTTATGAATTTGTAATGCGCTGGCGATCAAAAATGCAAGAGAAAGAGATAGGAGGAGTCTTTTGCGTGCGGTATGTTCTCGAATTTAAGCACATTTGGTTTTGGGATTCTTGTGTTGGATTGTTAATGAAAAGTTGCATAATTTGTAATCTCGAATTGTAATTCAATAGATGAATGCTGGAAAATCTACGGGTGTAGCGAAAGCTGCAGGCGAGAAAGGAGACAAAGCGGGTGTTCCCCTCCTCGTCACTTGAAGAATATGCAGCGGCAAGCAGAGATGATGATGGTGGTGATGGTGATGATGGTGAAGAAGATGAGACACATGTTTGCAATTAAAAGAGGTACAAAGTAGTATGTCGGTAGCAAACATGTCGGTTAGGTCAGTTGGCTATGATCGTCTAGTGTGCCTATCCCTTGCAGGCAAGATCGAAAAGGCGCGCATCTGTTAAGATGTTCTCATTTCTTCAACACCATGAAGATGGTCTTGAAGAAGTTAAATGATCAACGTCTTTTTCTTTTCGTTTTTCTTTCTTTGTTTAAGTAGTCGACACAGAAACCTTCGAGTTTTGTTTGCTTATATTTATCAATGAAGTAGCTCTTGTTTAATATTATCACAGATCAAGATGCATTGCTTCTGGAGGTTTCTTGGGTTAAAAGCAAACTGCCTATAAAGTATGCTTGGCACCAAGGGAAGATGAAAACTCGGTAGAAAAATTGGAGAAATCCAACTTCACTCTTCAAGCAACAGCTTCGAAAAAGAATGAATCTTCAAATGGTTGTTATTCCTACGAGTTGGAAGGAAGAAGAAAGCCAATCTTACGAAATGCACAAGGAAAGCAGTTTCAAGCACATCCGATGCCTACTTGTGACGATGCTATGTGCCTTTCTCCTTGTCAGCCCCCTTACAGTTTTCAAGTTCGGCTTCCATATGTCGTATCCGAAATCCTTCAGTTTGTGTTGTTTGATTGGGAACGCGTCCTTCGGTCTTTGGATAGACAGGTTCTTCTGTCACAAGGAGGACATGAAGCATTTGGATGAGTTTAAGAGGTTAGGTTACAAGCCACTGCTATGGAGGGTACACCCAGGGTAGTGTCCAAGACTGATGAGCTTGGAGATGAGCTTTTCTTCTCAGCTGTTTTGGTGAAGCCAATCAGAGGTTAATAATTGTCGTTAACGAGTAAATTTCTCAATATCTTCGTGTTTTAACGAGTAATAATTGTCGTTAACGACAGGGATATTACAGGTTTTCCATTACATCAATTTTGTGGTGAATGAATTTGATGTTGTAAAGAGAAGAATATAGCAAATGAATATTATATGAACTTTTGTATTAATAAGTTGAAGTTCCCTGCTCAGGGTGAAGGTACACTTGCTACAATTCAAATGAATTCAATTCAATCTTTAGAGAAACGATATCGCAACTATCTAACAGAAAATTTCTTGAAAGAATTCCGAGGACCTTTCCAAAAGTTAGTAACTAATGCATTTTATGATATCTCGGGATCAAATTTCCCAATCGAAAATGTTCGGTACCAGTTTGTTTCATGACCAAATTTTCCGTCTTTGCATAGTCGCTCCGCGGCAAGAAGAAAAGGTTCTGGATGGAAGAGGAATGGCACCTATTCATCTTTTGCGCACAAGCGCTCTGAAAGTACAAGGAAACAACAAAATGATTATTGCTTGAGAAGTTGAACAGCAGGAATTTATCATTTCTGTATCTATGGATTTCGAGATAGGACATTAAAAGTAGATTGAACCTCGAAGTTGGGTAAACATGAGGCGACAGAAACATCAAGAGAAGAGGACACAAAATATATAACAAAGAAGTGTAATGGGTAAGAGTTCGTACTCAGATATTCATAAGCCAATATCATCGAAGTTCCCCAGGCGGACATGCTGAAGAATCTTGGACCTAGCCCTCTGTACAAACCTTGCCAGCCATCATCTCTAATCAAGTTCTTAACAACTTCTCTTGCAGAAGGTCTCTTTTCATGTCCCATCGTCTACATTGCAGCGATAAAGATTTATTAAAAACACAAATTATCAATAACTTGGTCAAATGAAGATGAGCAAGCTGCAAGCTAGCAAAGTAACCAGATACATGAACTGGTTATATGAATACCTGCAGTCGTGTCTTGATGGTGTCCAATGGGGTTGTTATGCAGGATGCTGTTGCACCGGCAATAATTCCTCCAGCAGCTTGAACCAACACTATATTCCCCACACTCGGAACTGCTTCTTCAGAACCAATTCCATGGCCTAAGAAACTGCTTAATAAACAAGGATAATGTAACCAAGAGATATTTTGTCACGCAATAAAGATAAACTGTTGACCAAAGGGTATTTGATTCATCTAAACTCCTTCACCTTATAACTTTATCTAAGCGGAACGAAGGTCATTAACCTAATTATAGGTATTCATTGGCTTGATGGACTTTAGAATTGCTAAACAACCTAACAATCGACAAAGTTGCAGTATTGATGATTACATCCAACAACTCATTACTTCTTTTTGACAGAAGTGATAAGGGTTTTCATTACCCAGAACAACAAGTACAACACGTGCCAGATGCGTACCTATTCTCCAATGACCAATTTCTTGATATGGAGATAATTCGCACAAAACACAAATGAATCTAAACCATTACGTCTTAACATAACTAATATGTTCCACTAACATACTCAAACCAGAGACCACCTAAAACGAACATTAAACTGATACACCTTCAAACTTTTCATGCCCTTGTAAAATGAAAAAAATGAATGTTCAACAGAAAATCTTAAAGTTATGTATTGCTGACATTCATTTGAAAGATATAAAATTTACTGATTAAAGAATTATCAATTAGGTGACCTAGTTTAAGAATAAGCACAACCAGAGTTAATAGACAACAAATTACCATTTCTCACCTCCAGATTAAGCGCTGGCTTGAACCATAACTAGCCCACCAAACAGCGCTAGATGGAGAGTAAGTCATAACAGAAAGTCCCAACCCTCTATAAAGTCCGCGTATGCCATCCGACTTTATAACCTTACGAGCAACATCCAGCCCTCCGGTGTACTTTGCATGGCCCGAATAACCTTGCACCATCAGCCTTTGACTAATCTAAAGAAAATCCATTACTCAAAATTACCATCTCAAACCCCTAACTACAAAAGTACTCAAATGAAACTGATAGATCCTATAAAATAATTTACCACGTCAATGGGCACAAAGACAGACTGAGCGAAAAGTGAGGCAGTCATTCCGGCTACTCCATTAGCAAAAGCTGCCTCTGTAGCCTCAGATAACTTTAAGGGTTGAACCATCTTGAAAGCAGCCACCTTGGTGGCCTCTAAAGCACTGAGAAATATAATCCGGGCAGGAACTGCACCGGTAATCACAGTGCCAAACCCTCTGTACAAACCAGGAATACCATCTGCTTTCCAAATGCCTTTGGCCACAGACAATGCATCTCTCTCTAGAGCATCTTTGGAAGCAACCTGTAGGCGGGTTTTCACCACGGAAACTGGGTACAGTGCCACTGTGACCCCTGTAAACAAGCCAGCTCCAACCACATAAAATTTAGTCTTATCAAGCCTGCATAAAATCCAATAAACCACAAAATTCACTCATTTGAGCACTCAACCAACACACACACACACACACACACATAAATTACGGGTTTCGAATTCTTTAACTAATTGAAGACTTCATGGCATTATTGTCAAAATTCAATGAAGCACAAAATTCAACAGTTTGAGCGCTCAACCAATACATATAAATTATGGGTTTCGGATTTGGTTTCCAATTCTTTAATTAATTGAACTTCATAGCATTATTAAAAGAAGCATAAAGTTCAATAATTTGAGCTCATAAACGAAAGTATAACAAATGGGATATTTGTCATCTAATGAACAAAAATTAAAATTGATCGAAGTAAATAACATACTTGTCCCAATTAATCTCGGTGTTGCCAATGGAAACCGCCATGGAGGTCGGTCGAAATCGAAGAGAGAAGGAGGAAGCTGACGACTGGCGAATCAAGAACGCATCTTGTTTCCGAATCCGAAAAATGCCCCAAGATTCTGGGAAACGGGATGCGTTTTGCAAAACGGGTACCGAGTTTTGTTGGAGCGATTAGCGCGTGGAAATGGAAGCAATTTTCTTCACGAATTTGGAATTTGGAATTTGTATTTGGGAGAATTTGAATGCTTGGAGTTGCAGGAGGAGGAACTGGAGCAAAGTCAACCGGCTGACTCTTCTTCTGTTTACGTCGGCTCAGCGCGGGTCCGGAGCTTGTTTTTGACCAAAAACAAAAGAGAAATGTCAAGAAAGAACCTCCTTTTCTCTCGGCTCTTCGTTTAATCAAGGACGCACTATTGGTTTCAGACACTTTTATACTTATTTTTTAAAATTGACAAAATTATACTTTATTTTTAGAATTTGGTTCAACGTTATATTTTCATTTACTTGGCCGTTTACTTTTCAGTTAAATGCTGACATAGTTTGATTCATGACTTTTATTAAAAAATTATTAAAAATTAAAAAAAAATATTTAATAATTTTTAAATATTAACAAAATAAAAAAATAAAAACCTAGTTCTCTCATCCCTCTCCTCGCGCAGCAAGCCAAATTTGGGTTTTTTTTTTTCCTTTCTTCTCTTCTTCTTCTTCTTCTTCCTCCTACTTCTTCTTCTTCTTCTTCTTCTCTGTTGCAGATTTGGGTTTTTTTTTTCTTCTTCTCTGTTGCAGATTTTTTTTCCTCTTCTTCTTCTTCTTCTTCTCCTCCTCCTCCTTCTTCCTCCTTCTTCTTCTTCTTCTTCTGGGTTACAGATTCGGAATTTTTTTTTCTCTTCTTTTTCTTCTCCTCCTCCCCCCGCGTGGAGCAACCCAAATTTGGGTTTTTTTTTCCTTTCTTCTTCCTCCTTCTTCATCTACCTTCTTCTTCTTCTTCTTCTTCTTCTGGATTACAAATTCCGTTTTTTTTTTCCGTCTTCTTCTTGCTCTTTTTTTCTGGGTTGCAAGAAGGGAGCTGGAAGGGGAAGAAGGATAAGATGAGGGAGAAGAGAGAGAATGTCACACTCCGAACCTTAAGTGGGGCGTGCTAGCCGTCACGTGAGCGTGACGTAACCATGTGCACAGTGCGGAAGCAAGATTGATAATAGGAATACGAAGGAATTAAAACCAAACGACTAGCAGTCCAAACTAAGGTGACGTGCTAGTGAGAGAATTTATAGTGCCTTTACAAAACCAGAGCATAAATAACTAAGTGCAGTCAAGCAGAAAGTACTAAATGCAATTGACACCCGAAGGTGGTCCTACATGAGTTAATTCTGTCAGAACGTCCGGGAGATCCTCGTATGCCACCAACGAACACTACTTAATACCTGGAGGGGCGAAAAAAACAAAGTTGAGTGGGTCAGTAAAACAAATCTTTTCAAAACTATTCTTTTCTCAAAAGCTGTAACCCCTTTCTGTAAAACCTGTATAATTTTTCAGAAGTAAAATATATACTCATATACATATATATCTCAAAATCATACTGTAAAAATATTTGTATGTATGCCATGCCAAAGTATCTCAACTGAATGCTCAAATCGTAACTTTGTGATGTGATCAAATATCTGGTAAACATCTCAGCCATCGGCTATATATATATATATATATATATATATATATATATATATATATATATATATATATATATATATATATATATATCCTGCACACAATCAATACCACCTCTAGTAGTCTACAACTCATCACTGTATATAAAATAATATGCTCTAGTGCTACAATCACGTGAAGACTGTGCGAATGATTCGCGGATCACCTACGAGTTGAACCCACTTATAGTGGTCTAAACGACATGACTGTGCACCTAAATTGGATCTAAGGCGAGCATGCGGTGCGAGAGGTGAACATCACGTGAAAGACTATGCCCCTAACTCTGTGCGGGAACACTAATATAAATGTGCAGGTATATGAGCTCTCATCACATCATTTCATTCATTCATATCACATCACATCATTTCATTCTCATCATAACCAGTATAGAAGCTTACCTGATACTTACATGTGCGTCCGCAGCACCATCATAATTATATGCAATCACTAATGCATGATTAAAATAAATAAATACTTTGCATGGCATCTCAAATCATTTCATCATTTAAATTCATTTTCTGGGAAAATAGCAACATATATAGGTATATATGGAAAACAACTGCCCATTCACTGATATGTCGATGGGTCTCGCCTATATGAGAAATAAATGTAATTATGTTAATTAAACGCACATATACGAAACTCGATAATAACTTCTCATATAAAGCTTAATTTTGGCATACGAATATACCACCGAGACCTACACAACCTCACGAGCGTCGTAATATTTTAAAAATAATTTTTCAGTAGGCCACACACCCCACGCGCCTTGGGTGGCACGGACCTACGCACCCTCACGCGCGTCGTCTTCTACCTCGCGTCGCCGGGCGGAAAACCTGCAACTTGGCTTTTCTCGGCCGTTTCTTCACCATTTTTCCTCAAATTTCTTCCTGCGTGCTCTAAATTAAGTGAGGATGAGGGCTATACCTTCAAAAACCTCGAAAAGTGGCTAAAATCTCGTCAGGAAATTCCTCCAAAACTGGCCAAACTCAAACTGGGCTATCTCAATGTCCAAATCGTGCAAACGATGGTGGTATCAGAGCCTAACCCTGGACGTGGTGTGCCGACAAAGACGTCGAGCCCCTAAGGGGGTGGATTGTAACATCCCACATCACCTAGGGGAGTGATCCTTAAATGTATATTCTCATCCCTACCTAGCACGAGGCCTTTTGGGAGCTCACTGGCTTCAAGTTTCGTAGGAACTTCGAAGTTAAGCGAGAAAGGGGGCTAGAGCACTCCCATGATAGGTGACCCACTGGGAAGTTGCTGGTGAGTTCTCATAAACAAAACCGTTAGGGCGTGGTCGGGGCCCAAAGCGGACAATATCGTGCTACGGTGGTGGAGCGGGCCCGTGAAGTGGTCCGCCCCGGGCGGGGATGTGACAAAGAAGAGAGAGAAGAGGGAGAGGATCGGGGGGGGGGGGGTGAAGTGCACGAACATAGGGTTTTTTTTTAATTTTTTTTAACTTTTCTTTATTATTTTTAATATTTAAATTTCATTAAATGATTTTTTTTAGTTTTTAATAATTTTTTATTAATTTTTTAATAAAAAGTGGACCCCGAATCAAGCCACGTCAGCATTTAACTGAAAAGTAAACGGCCAAATAACGGAAGGTATAACATTGGACCAAATTCTAAAGATGAGGCGTGCCATTGTCAATTTTAAAAAACGAGGTATGAAAGTATCGTGACACCAATAGTTGAGGTAGTTTTTTGTACTTTACACAAGACGTAATATTCACAATTCACACACTTAATTTTAACTTTTTTTTTTTAAATTTAGATCGTCAGATTGAATGACTAAGAAATATCAATACAAAAATATAGAATAAAAAATGTGTGAATATCAGTACTCTTTAACTATTTCAATTAACAACTAACTATACGATCCTCATCTAGACCTGTAAATGGATCGATTTACATTTAGGTCAATTTGAACCGATCTATCAAGTAAACAAATCATTTAAACTCGATCGTTAAATTAAGGATCAATAAATCTAGTCTCATAGGTCATCCGTTTCAACAGTAAGCAACAGATTTATAATTTCGGATTTTATAATTTCATAAATGCAATATGGAATCCAAAAACTCAATCTTTTTAAAAAGTAAAAACCGATTCATTTCCACAATTTGTACACAAAATTATTTGTATGCAACCAATTGAGTTTCAATGACAATTCCTTTAAATTTGCTGGCTCAAAATTTTTGATGTCTTGTCAGCATTGATCAGCCTTACTAATTCAAGTGCGGCGAGAAACAATGACTCCGCGTGCACCCGTTGGATCAAAATGGATCCTTCGTCGTGACCGTTTCTTTTGAGATAGTGCACATTCCATGCACCGCGTGGCGCTGGACCAGCTCTCGTCAGTGGGCTGCACGCGAATAGAGCTGGCAATAAATTTGGTCCGGGCCTGGTTTGCTACAATTGAACAGCCAGATAGTCCAGTTCGGTTGATCCATTGGGCGTTAAAATAATTAGCGAGTCCCGTGCATGCATACAGCGGTAGCCTAATGCGTTTTGGATATGAAGTCTCATTTGAAACTTTAGACAAAGGTGTTATTGAGATATTAAGATCTTATGGCATCTCATGCACATTCTAATGATTGGCTGAGCGAATAAGCCAACTTCAAAGTAGATTTATTGTGTGATGAGTGCGTTATGACCCGTGAAATTTCAATTAAGGTGCTATTGAGATATTGAGCCCTTATGGCATCTCATGCACATTCTGATGATTGGCCGAGCGAATAAGCCAATTTCAAAGTAGATTTGTTGTGTGACGAATGCCTTATGACCCATGAAATTTCAATTAGGTTTTATTGACTTTCATATCTTATCTTTAATCTGGTTTGACCGTTAAATGATGATTTCATTAGCTTAGAATCCACATTAATGCTGACAGAGATGTCAGAATTTTTCCACATAAGAAAATTATAAATAAAAAAAAGAGTAGAATTTAGTGCTCTCTACTGTAATGTTATGAGAAACAGAATATATGGGACTGGAGACGAGGACGGTGGCAGGGTTGGGTGTGGACTGGCGGCGGTTGATTGCGGGGGAGGTTAGGCTGGGAAAGGAGGTGTCAGGGAGGACATGGTTCTGGGCGAGTGGTGTGGGGCCTAATTTTTTTATTTTATGTTATTGTTTTAAATATTTCTTTATTTTATTTTAAAATTAGTTTTAAGAGCTAGGGTAGGTTGGGTAGTAGAGAGAATATGTAGCCGAACCATATTGGTTGACTACGACTATGTCAATAAATTACAAATATATATGTTGAAAACTGGATGTTAGGGTGCGTTTGGTACGCAGACGGGACGGGACGGGACTGGACGGAATGGGACGGGACGGGACGGAACAGGACGGGACGGATGTTGTAAATTTTGAAAAAGACAAGGGGCATTGTTGTCCTAAAATGTTAAAAATTTCTGTCCCACAGACGTGGAACAACCCCGTTCCATGGGGGGGAGGTGGAACCAAAAATCATCCAAAACTTGTCCCGTGGAACGCCTCGTTCCACTCGTTTTAGGCGTACCAAACGCGGGACGGAACGCCTCGTCTCGTCCCGTCCCGTCCCGTCCCGCGTACCAAACGCACCGTTAGGGAATGTCTATTGGCGTCTACGCGTGGCATGTGAGCTGGCCGTGCCTTGTATATTTTTCTAGGTAATGTTAGGCTAATTGAATTTTTAAACTAAATTTATAAATTAAATAATTTATTATTAATAAAAAATAAACACATTAATAAAAATTTAAAGTAATAATTTAAATATTAACCACTGTATTATTTGGTTTACGATATTCAATTAAAAATTTATCCCTTAGCATTACTTTTCTCCAATACCATACACATTTCATACACAAATAAAAAGAAAAATAGCGCTATTTGGACAAGGTGTTTGTAAATGTTGGAATAAAAATAATAAATCTTGGGACTTGACTTTATCCCCCTAACTTATTACCCACAGAAATATTTTATTAAAACCCTAAAATAAGAATGCATGAATCCAACCTTTTCCCTTTAATATTTCAATAAGGTCTATTACTATCATACAAATTTTTTCAAAAAATACTAGCTGGTGATTTTATTATAACAGTTTTTTTTAACCGAAAAGTTTTTTTTTAACCGAAAAAACTCACAGAGACATTTTAGTTTATCGTAACCACCATTGTATAATGCACCAACACCGTTACTAAGCTCTAAACCAAGTAACCACTAGAAGTCTAAGAAGCTGCCGATTTCATTTTTTGTGCTAGAGAAGATGCCAAATACCAATTGCCAGACCTTTGATTTTGATTTGTGATCATCACAACTGTCAACCACTTTATTTACTTTGAAACAGTCAATTAATCTTTTTTAACCCATTTTATAAATTAATTATTGGCATAAAACAACCCACAAATTATCAATTATTATAAAATGGATTCTTAGCATAACACACATCTTTCGAAAGAAAAACCTATGTCTTGTGTATGACTCCGGATAAATAAAAGTAACAATTCAACAATTAAGAATTTAATTTTTGAGATTTTATGTTTATTGTACGCTGACGTGTATTAAGTTATAAAGTACAAAAAGACTGAGTTAATTCATACCCTGAATTAACTAAAATAATTTAACTAAGAACGCGTCATCCTTTTTATACAAAACTTACCCAAACCGAAGACTTCCAACATAGAATAAAATTAGTTTATTAAAAATTTACTCTTATAAACTGTCTTAGCAGACTTGCAAAGTGATCAGTATCGCACACGCTACCGCGTTCTCCCCTCTCTCTCTCTCTCTCTCTCTCTCTCTCGTCACTCCTTATTTTCTCTGCTTCGGAAACGAAACCCGTGCCACCACCTCTGACCAAACCGCAAGAAACTTTGCCGCACCCAAGAGAAATTAAAACGCAAACATTCTGATCAGAACAAAATCTAATTGCCGGAAATGGGGTTTCCCTTCCTGCCCATGATTTGGTCAGTCCCGAAATTCGTCAGTTTCGCCACCTTGCTCGTCTTTGTGCTTTCTTGCACCAGCACCTTCATTGCCACGGGTATATATATGCTCGGACTCGGTCATTTTTTTTTTCAAAGTGAATTTTTTTAGCTGGTGATTTGTGATTTCCTCAAAGTTCGAATCTTTGATTTGGTTGGTGGGTTTTCTTGGCCTAATGTGTCCTATTTCTTCATTGTTTGTGAGGTTTTGGCAGCTCTGGGGTTTTGGGTTTTCACTGTTGCATATGAGGATTTTTTTAATTTAATTTAATTTGTTTTATCAGATGGGGTTTTATGGAAAATTGTATTTCTTTACGTTCTTGTGTTTCAGAATGGATTCGAACTTTTTAAATTTTAACAGAAGAACTTGTGGCAAACGAGGCTGTAAAATTATTGTCTTACATAGTTTTTGATTGAGTCAAGTCATCACATTGTTCATTGTTTTGCTTGTGTATTGCCAGAAGCGTTTGATCCACTCGACCCGAACGGAAATATCACCGTCAAATGGGATATCTTAAGCTGGACTACTGATGGCTATGTTGTAAGTATTATCTGAGAAGTGTTTGTTTTTTACAATGAATTTCCGAGGAATAACAAGAGCTGCTTATCGAAGTTCTTCAAGCATCGATCAACAATTGCCTAATACGGAACATCGTCTTTATGTCATGCTTCCATTTGGATTTTTTATTCCACAAACTACATAGTCTATATAGTGACTGTAGTTCAGTGAAACAAATCTCGATTAGTTGTTGACCAAATATGGGTTTGTTTTACCTTTCCTCGATGTACAGCTGAATTGAGTGAATATCTAATCAGTGTTCTCTTTGAATACACAGGCCGCTGTTACACTTTTTAACTTCCAAAAGTATCGGCACATTCAGGCACCGGGATGGTCGCTAGGGTGGACATGGGCAAAGAAGGAGATTATATGGAACATGGTGGGTGGACAAGCCACAGATCAAGGGGATTGTTCAAAATTCAAAACAATTCCCCACTGCTGTAAGAAGACTCCTACTATTGTTGATCTATTGCCCGGAACTCCTTACAATCAACAATACACAAATTGTTGCAAAGGAGGAGTACTTAGTTCATGGGTGCAAGATCCAGCAAATGCTGCAGCTTCTTTTCAAATAAGCGTTGGTCAAGCAGGAACCACGAACAAGACCGTCAGACTTCCAAAAAACTTCACCCTTAACACACCCGGTCCTGGGTATACTTGTGGTCGCGCCAATGTCGTCAAACCAACTCAGTTTATCAGTCCAGATAAAAGGAGAGTCACTCAAGCTATGAGTAAGTGTTACGAATCATTTTAAACATAAATGTTTGCGCTAACAAATTTGTCAGTCGTTCTTACCCTTTGTTCGTGACAGTGACATGGAATGTGACGTGCACATATTCGCAATTCCTGGCTCAGGCAACTCCTACATGTTGTGTCTCTCTCTCATCCTTCTACAATGACACGGTAGTGCCCTGCCCAACATGCTCATGTGGCTGCCAAAGGAACGCAACTCATCCAGGAAGCTGTGTAGAGTGAGCTCTCTTCCGGAATCAGCTTCTTTGAACTTCTTTTAGCGTTTACTTTTAATTTTTTTCGTTAAGACATTTGTGTTCTCTGTGAATTTGCAGATCAGATTCCCCCTATTTGGCTTCAGTTGTCTCAGCCTCCAACAAGAATAGCTACACGCCTCTAGTTAGATGCACCAATCACATGTGCCCAATCCGAGTTCACTGGCATGTCAAGGAAAACTACCAACAATACTGGCGAGCGAAGATTACAGTTACAAACTTCAATTACAGGATGAATTATTCCGATTGGAACCTGGTTGTCCAACACCCAAACTTTGACAATCTGACCCAGATTTTCAGCTACAACTACAAGTCGATAACTCCTTATGGAAGAATTAGTATGTTAATCCTTACTTCCTATTACTTTTCATATGTTCTTTGCTCACATGATTTGACTAGAACTCGAAGTTTTGTATGGTTTTCTAAAATACCTGCGTATGTTATTCTTCCTTTATACCATTGAAAGTTACGAATCTCTGATCTGGATTTCTTTCAAACAGATGATACTGCCATGTTATGGGGAGTAAAGTTCTACAATGATATTCTGATGCAATCTGGGCCTCTTGGTAATGTACAGTCAGAGCTACTTTTCCAAAAGGGTGAAGCATTCACATTTGATAAGGGTTGGGCGTTCCCTCGAAGGGTCTATTTCAATGGTGATAACTGTGTGATGCCACCTCCGGATGCCTATCCACGGTTGCCAAATTCTGGTTTCCGGCAGTATGTCTCTCTGCTTACTCTAATCATGACTTTTCTGTCGACCGTTGCAGTCATGTACGCTTATGCTTAACCTGAGCTCAAAAATGTTCCAATCTATGATTTTCAAAGGGTGTAGTACTACAGTTTAGATGGGAATTTTTGGAAGCCACTCGATGTTCTGATGCGTATTGGTGAAGTGCTTCCGACATGAAATTAGATGTTGTCAAATGTGCCGCTGATGTCCATTTTTGTATGAATATTCATGTAGCCAGACCCTCTTGGTTGTAGAGTTTACCAGATGATATAGTCATGATTGTAAATCCTAAACGAGCAATTGAATCTGATCAAAGTATTGTTATCTGTTCTTACTGTTTACATAATCTGTCGTACGATCGCGTTTAATTAATCAAATCATGGCAGTTCTGCATTAAATTAAAGATTTCAATTGCCAGTCATTTACTTATAATTTTTATGGACAGAAATTCATATACCAGATCACCAAAGAGCTATGAAAACGAAAGTGAATGACGAAATCAACGTTGAGAAGGAAAGTAGAATTTCATGGGCAGAATTGGGAAGAAACGGGTAGACATCAGGTGGAGGCAACTGGCACTCGTCGCCATTGAAGTAAACTTTGCGAGGAAATGCCCACCCCTCCCTCAAAGTGAAGGTATTCTTGTCCTTTTTAAGTAGCATCTCCGACTGAACGTGCCCAAACTTCCCGGCTTCCATTAAGTGGTCATTGAAGAACTTCATGCCATAAAACATGCCAGTGTCATCTGCATATAACGTGACAGCTACGTTAGGTTGTGACTACGATCATTATAATGCGGAGGAGGAAATCGATTGGAACTCACTTATGGAGTCGTAAGCAATGAGAGGCTTGTAATCGAAGCTGAAAACTTGTGTGACATTGTTGAAGTTAGGATGCCGAATAACCAGAGTCCAAAGCGTGTAGTTCATCCGATAGTTGAAGTTTGTAATCGACACCTTCACGCGCCAATAGTCCTTGTAATTCAGCATCACATGCCAGTGCACTCTCACCGGGCACATGTGGCGTGTGCACTGCAGTAGCGGCGGCACAGTGCCTTTCTTTGTAGTGTCATCTTCCACCATGCTAAGAATTTTCGAACCACTTCTGCAACACAATCAATATTTTTTACCATGTGACTTATGTATATATATTTGCACAGATGATGCATTATGTCCTCACTTGTTCGAGGACTTACTGAACGCAATTGCTCTTGTCTTGGCAACCACAAGTGCAAGAAGGGCAAGGAACGACTGTGGAATTGTAAAAAGACGAGAGAGAGACACAACAGCTTGGGTATTTTTTGGCCAGAAGTTGTGAATATGTGCAGGTCACATTCCATGTCACTACATAAAATATGATAACCGTTACACATTTGACATCTGACATGCTAATAAAAATGAACCAATAATCTAAAATGTTCCGCGAACAAATTGAATTATGTGACGCAGAGGAACTTACTCAAAGCTTGAGTCCTGCGACGTCGGTCAGGTGACAAAAATATTGTGGAAGGCACAGCTCTTGCCCTGCCACAGGTGTACCCTGGTCCGGGGCCTAGCAGCGTGAAGTTCTCAGGAAGTCTGACTGTCCGGTTGGTAGTGCCAGCTGATCCAACACTGATCTGGAAGGATGAGACTGCAGTCGATGGGTCTTGGCCCCACGCAGACACCACGCCACCTTTGCAGCAGTTTGTGAACTGCTGGTTGTAAGGAGCACCAGGAAGCAAGTCCACAATGGTGGGGGTTTTCTTGCAACAATGAGGTATGTTCCCTTTGAACCAGGAGCAGTCACCTTGTTCCGTGGCTTCAGCTCCCACCGCCGCCCATATCACTTCTTTTCTAGCCCACATCCACCCTAACGTCCACCCTGGGCTCATGATGTGGCGGTACATTTGGAAATTGTTCATGGTAACAACCGCCTGAAACAAATTCATTAGAGGCGTAATCGATCATTGTTGATGCATTTTATATGCACCCTCTAAATCTTCTTAGAACAATCTTCTTAGACAACTGATGAAGGTGAAATTCGTTCAACTAATGTGATCGAGTAACGGACATCGAATACGTGAGAAATCAAGTTAATTATAGGAATAAATTGATACTCACCACATAACCATCTGGGGTCCAAGACATGATATCCCATTTTACTGTTATGTTTCCATTCGGATCCAACGGATCATATGCAGCTTCATCAAATCAGAAAACATCAGATAAATGATTATTTTTCTTTCTTCAATCCAATGTGTAGTAGTCTAAGGAGTTAAGAGTTTTACCAGCACATGAAAACATAGCAAGAAAGAAGAGAACTGATGCCAAACCTCTCATCTCCCCGGTCCGAAACCCTAATCATCAACTTTCCGGTGATTGAGTTTGGATTGTAAGCTTAAGCCATGAGCAGGAGCATTTAGTGGGAAATGGAAGTGTATGTCTTTAAGGAAGATAGAGATTGTGCAAAGGAAAATTTTGTTAGCTTTGTGAACAGATGGATTACCGAATGGTTGTTGCATACTTAGAACTACATGTTCAATCCTCTCAGTCTCTCTCATCTCTCGAGACTTCTGTTTGGCTTTCCAAGTCCTAAAAATAACTGCTTTAGCTCGCTAGGCATTCCAAATATATTTGCAGTGAGCACATCATCTCAACGGTCTCTGGTTTGCAGCTGAAGTTGACAGGTAATGAGAGTAGAAGTTCAAGCGAAGAGAAATTTTATACGGTTTTAAGGGAAGAGATCCTCATTTCTTAAAAAAAAACGAAATTAATCACGGATAACTCGTAAACTTGTAACTCAAATGATTAAGAACAGTACGAAGTCACAACTAGATTCCTAGTGGCCATGCCCACCACCCCAACTTTTTTCTAACCTTTTTTGACATGCAAAGTTATTTCACAATATGGTAGTAGATTTTTAATGAAAAAGTGAATGGTGGCTCCCAATCCAAGTTAATGCACATACGTGAATATTATTGGTTATGGCTTTTGCCACCCCCCCAACCCAAATTTTGGCTCTGCTCTTGATTAAAAGTATTAACTTTTGATGACGCATATAAGGTATTGTGTTCAATTTTTTTTTTCTATTATCATTTGTATCAACAAAAATGAAATTTTAGTCGAATTAAAATGTGTTAGTTGTGATTTCTATTAAAAAAAACCCACTATATTTTCTTACAAAAACAACACTTCTGCATGGGAAGATTGGTCAATGCCTTGAAATCCTGCTCTTGCTCTTGAGTAGATACAAAGAGTCCCTTTCTGATAGAAAGACTGCTCAACTCAACTCAACTGCTTGCAATTTAAAGGCTTGAATTGAGTTTTCTTCAACAGTAAAATATCTGTCTTTTTGCCCTCAATTTGCAGTTCCTTTCCGGACCAGGATCTCCTACTGATCTTAAAAAAACTGAACTTGCTGAGTAGGCAATTGTGATCGTTGAAATTTGATCCAACGGCTACAATTATTATAACTTTTAGAGGACTCTCCTGTTTGTATCCGTTAGATCAAATTTCAACGGCCGCAATCGTCTGCTCAGCAAGCTTAGTTTTTTAAGATCAGGAGGGGATTCGGGTCCTTCCTTTCCACTCACTCTGATGAATATATGGGAGGTCCCACCACCGAAACCATGGACAATGTATAACGACAAATCTACATAGTTATTGGCTTGAAAAATGATTGATAGCAAACCCATTAATTGTGACTTAGTTCTTCAAAAGGTTGGATGTAAACCTCAACTGGTTACCATGTGTGAAGAACGCAATCACCACACGTGTTTCACGTCATTTTGTTTGTGTTACTCACGTAGTAGGCTTGACAATTCTCTATACGGGGACGTGTGAGAATGTGAGGATAAAGTCCCACATTAATGAGGACCAAACCTTACATGGGCTTATAAGAGCAACTCCAGCGGGAGCTTTTGCTCGATGGATAGGCTTCAGCACAGGGCCTGATTGCCCGAGGGAGGAAGTCCAGCGTTGACTGGCGAGGAAGCCCGAGCAGGCCCGAGCTCCAGGCCTGTGGATTCGTGCCAGCCCGAGAGTCTAAGGTGGTTCTGACGTCAGTTGACGTTAGACGCCCTTTTTAATTTTTTTTTTCTGTCAGGTTCTGGACCCGCCGACACTCGTTTTTGACATGGGATTTGGTCGTTGACAGCAATTGTTTGTGGTAGAAGAGAGACTCGTGGGTGAGGCCGAAAACGAGGAAATTGTAGTTTGGTGCGTAGAGGCAGGTGAAGGCGGAGGATACGGAGGTGAGTTCCGACAGGGACATGTGGGGTGCTGACAAGGTGTTTGATGATGAAATGGTGTAGTGAAGAAGTGCGTCCAGGACGGTGGGCGGGAGGGGGAGTACGGAGCTGGGGAAGGTTTGGGGGATGGTGGTGCTAATGAGAGTGAGGGTGAGTGAGGGTGAATGCGAGGGTGAAGAAGGTGAAGAAGAAGAGGAGCCACAGGCGGTGGCTTCCGCCGTTTGTGGTGGGTTTGTGGATTGCTTGGGGGTGGAGGAGGATAAGCTTTATGTTTGTGGTGGCGTTGGTGGTCTTCATTTGTGACATCCCACATCGCTCAGGGGAGTGATCCTTAAATTTATATTCCCATCCCTACCTAGCACGAGGCCTTTTGGGAGTTCACTGGCTTCAGGTTCCTTAGGAACTCCGAAGTTAAGCGAGAAGGGGGCTAGAGCACTCCCATGATGGGTGACCCACTGGGAAGTTGCTCGTGAGTTCCCAGAAACAAAACCGTGAGGGCGTGGTCGGGGCCCAAAGCGAACAATATCGTGCTACGGTGGTGGAGCGAGCCCGGGAGGTGGTTGCGCCCGGGCCGGGATATGACATCATTTCAACCAAGGTCTAAAATATCGATGATATCGGAAATATCGGTAGTCCAAAAACACGGAAATTTCGATGAAAATATCGGGATATTATTGATATCGATAAAAATTGAATAAAAACCACGAAAATTGTAAGAAAAACTTAGAAATTTTTATTGAAACTTTGCAGGATGTTTATTTAGTCAATTATCTATTAGTTTATCCCAAAAAAATGAAAAGAAATGCATTGCATGATGGATTTAACTGATTTAAGTTGATTATATAGCGAGCTGGCAAACATTGTGAGTGTAGAAAATATGTAAATATTTTAGCATATTTTCACAAAAACATAAGTGATATAGTGGTCAAGGTGTTGAATGAGTAAAATGGGAGGGGTTTGAATCCCCTTGGTGTTTTTTTAAATATAGAAATTAAAAAAACACAAAAATTTCGATGAAAATATCGAGATATTATGGATATTTTAGACTTTGATTTCAACAAAGAGAGAGAGTCAGAAGCTGCTCTTTGCTTTGTCTTTTTTTAATTATCTTGGTATTATTTTATTGCCAATTGTCAGGGCTATTTAGTATAGGGGTAGAGATGCAAAAGACAATTATTGTTTACTGGGTGAATAGCATAGTGGATAGCCCTAGGGGGCCTCCACCATGGTGCAACTGCTTTAAGAGGTTAGACTACTTCCCATATAGCCAATGAGTTTTATAGTAAAACCTCAACTTTTTTCATGATATTAGAAAAGATTGTCCCATTTGTGAAGCCAAATGGCTACACATACTACACTTGGTGTCAAATTTGTGTTGTTCGCATGTTAAACTTAAAAATTTGTCGTATGTGGGGTTGCGGGGTGAGGAGAAGACGTGTTGGGAGTGAATCTCACATCGAAGAAAGAATGAACATTGCATGTACTTATAAATAATTGCCTATATTATCAATTAATTTTGTGATTGAATCTCAACATTTTTACTGTTATGTGTAACAGCATGGTTATTTATCGCACTGGGTCATAAAGCTTAATTGCTAATTTATAAGTTCAAACAAAAGCGGCAAAGTTTCAAGCAAATGTGATTGTAACAGAGTTTTGCAAAATAACTTAAAAGTAATTGCCAATTTCTAAAACAATAAAAGAATCAGTGATTTATGAAGAAACATTAAGAATATTTCTAGGGGTGTGATATTCACAAACCCTATTTTACTTCTCACATATCCTTTTAGTTTTCGGCCATTAGATCGGATGAATTGAAGAAGATCAACAGACATAAATTAATAAGGAATATGTGAGAAGTAATTTATGGTGTGTGGATAACACACCCCTATTTCTAACGTGTTTCTAATAAAAACGTTTATGACTTTATAAACAAAATTGTACCCTCTATAATTTCTTTTGTAAATCTGTATTACTAAGTCAACTAACACTCAACCTTCTACGCGAACCATTTTTTGATATAAATTTTGTCATATTTTTAAGAGAGGTAATGATTTTTTTGTAAGGATTTTCCCTTGAAAGAACATTCTAGTATTCATCATGTGTCTATTTCAAGCTTCGGATGTGTTATGTAAAATAGTTTGATTGCCAACGCATATGGATAATGAAACATTCTGGTGATAAGGTCTAAGTTCAAAATTGTCAACCCACAAGGCAAAATGCTCTTTCCTATTGGGTCGTTTAAGAAAATCCAGAGGCTAAGCCGCTGGTTTTAGCCGTAGGTGGTCAAGAGTATATTGCTGCCCACAGTAAGTAGCTCCTAATTTTCCAAATACCATATTTTCCAATCTACGTAACACTATATATATACATACATGGCACATAGAAATACAAACGCAACAGCAAAAAGCAAGAAGCAGAAAAAAGAAAAAGAAAAGCAAATTACTTTCTTCTCACATATCTGGAATTCAGATGGGGCGTTGGGTTAGGCCTGAGGTGAGAAAGCTTTCGGCTTTTAGTTTGATTACTTTTTTTTTCAATATGTTAGTTGTTAGGGTACTCTTGTATTCGAATTAGAATTTTTTTCGTAAATTAAAGTAATTTAGAATAAATTCAGGTTAGCGATTTTCACAAGCTCATTTTTATTTTTTGTAGTCATTTCTTTGTTTTTGTCTCTTAATAAGAGAGAAAAAAATAAGAGTGCGAAAATTACTTTTCTAAAGCTAATTAGTTTTGTGAATAAAAACATCTAATAAAGCTAATTAATCCGAATTTTTGGGTGACATATATTTAGGTGTACCCGTTAATGGCTGCGATGACATTTGTTACAAGCCTGTGCGTATTTCAGCTTACAAGGAACGTGTTCCTCAACCCTGAAGTCAGGTACAGATTCATATACACAGACACAAATATATATATATATATATATATATATATATATATATAATTTAAAGATCTTAATTTATAAATGTGTTCATTAGTTAATTAATTTGCAGAATCAACAAAGCTCACCGTCGAATGGCGGTGCTTGAAAACGAAGAGGAGGGAGAGAAGTACGCCGAGCACGGCCTCCGGAAGTTCCTCCGCACACGGCCACCGGAGATCATGCCTACCATCAACCACTTCTTCTCTCAAGAAAAATGATTTCAGACGCGTTCGTGAAAAGTTTACTTGTGAAGGGGGGTTTATTTTTTAAGAGTTTTATAGCAAAACTTGTTCATGTCAGTTTATACTAATTTGCTTTGGGCCAGTTTAATCGTGTTTTGTGAAATTCCACGGAAGTCATTCATGTTTCCCCATTTTGTATGAAAAAATAAATTATTAATAATGAGCCTGTCGTTTTGATACTCTGGAAAGAATCGTATTAAAAAGAAATCAATCTTTTTTTTGTTGTTCTAATAATTCAGTGCATTATGAAAAAAGTTGAGGTCATATAGATAAAACAACAGAGTAACGTGGAGCACATGTGGCCATTAGACTTCACACGTGGGACAACCTACTCTGATATCTGAAGAAAGCTGAAGTTTCACCATAAAACCAATTAGCAATATGGAGAATAACTCAACTTCTTATAAGCCCATGCAAAGTTCTTTCTGGATTCATTCTCAACACATTATACATAAGTATTTTTTTCCGGTAACAATGCAAAAGTAGTTTAACACAAGGCAATCAACTCCAAACATTTCCAAACTATGAAATTCTGTCCCTGGATTTCACTATTTAAAATTACACATTTTGTATTCCTAAGTTCAACGCGTTTATATTTGCAGAGCATAATTTTTTTTAGAAAAAAATGAAAATGCTCTTAATGGACTAAACGAAATTTTCGAGGACATATTTGATGTGTATATGTTTTTCCACTTTTCTTTATATATTTAGATAATACTCATTAGTATGAACGTGTAAGTACAAACATAATGCGGTTTACAAATGAAATATAAACGAGCAAAAGCTACGAGTAAAATGGTAAATTTGGCCCATTTTGCTGGAAGGCTCCAGAAAATTTGGGAGCCTTCCGTTAATTTTTTTAGCCAGGTGGATGGCTGTGACTGGGGGAGAGAGGAGCTGCCCAATCAGAATGAGGGAAAAAGAAGGGAAAAGAAGGGAGACCAATCGGAGAAGGGAGTGGACGAGTGCAGGGTGGGTGCCTGCGGTCTTCTACACTCTTCCTATTTTCCTACCTAAACTTAACTTCTCCACCCACTGTCATTTTCGATCTGCTTTGTTTTGTTCACTGACAAGGTGACGGTGATACCCCCATCATTTATCAAAGTCTCAGCCTTGGGTTTTTTGGTTTCAAAGAGAAACGAAACGAGTTCTTGATCCAGCTTCAGCAGCATGGTATCTAAAGTTTGTAGCTTTCCAAGTTCAGATCATTGGGATAAGGTATTCCACTTTGGTTTCTTGTCATCTGTTGGAATTGGATTGCTTTGGTTCTGTTATTTTGATTATTATTTTTTCAATGAGTTTTGTTATTTCAAATTGGCATGCTTCAGTATGGATGAGAAGTAGTTTTTGAATTAAAGGTTTAGAATTCCAATAATTAAAAAGAGATTGGAAAGCGTATTTCTTGAGATACTATCTATCTGCAGAATGGGGATTATTAATTTACTGTGAGAACATACATTTGGTTGATCATCGTGCTGTCTTGGGGAGATAAGTGAAGCAAAAAGGGAGTTGCTCTCTATTCAATTGCGGTACGTTAGCTAGCTATTCTCATACTCCTTCCAAGGTGGTCTTGCCTTCCTGTAATTGCTAGGCAGGAATGTGCTACAAATAATATGGAATTTTTTTTTATCATCTACTTTGCTATTAATGAAGTCCAAACATTTATGTTCAAGAAAAATGTTGTGTAGTTGGCATGGTTTCACATCTCAGTGATAGCTCTGATGGATCATTACTCATATCATGATAAATATTGTTCCACAAAGGAACAAGATGTGTGACCACCAATAAGTGGCATTTTACCATTTATGAAGACAAACTCCGTGCATAACATTTGGTTATTTCTAGTTTGGCAATGTTACAGAGTAGATGGTTTGACTTGATACAGGTTTATTATTTCTGTGAGTGATTTTAATGTATGTGATAGTAGTGATTATTTTGTTTTTGTAATCATTGTCCTGTGTGGATATTATTTGGTTTTATAAATATGATTTCTATTGAATTGTTATTTTTAATATTTAGGCATCAATTTATTTTTATGGAATGTGATTTGACGTGCATAATTGATTTGTGGTTTGATTGCATGATTTGTATGATGTGATGAAATGTGAGGGCTAGTAGTGGACCGATAACCCATTGTCATGGGGTTTGTCGTTTCGAAACTTGTTTCATACCTAGTTTCATTGTTTATTTCCTGTTTCGTTGAGCCGTTTTAATGTGTGTAACTTGTGCTTTGTTCCATTTCTTGTTTCTTTGAGCTTTTGTAATTTGAGTACTTGTTTCTTGTCTTGTTTTTCGAGTGTTACTATATTTCTTGGACATCCGCTCGGTTCCGTTGAGTGATCTGAAATTGGGTTTTGCTGGGGTTTTGTTGAGTGGTCCGAAATCCCTCTACTTTGCGATTCTGTTAAGTGATCCGGAATCGTATCCAGCTTGGATTTCATTGAGTGGTCTAATATCCATTGTACTCCACGATTTTGTTGAGTGGTCCGGAATCGTATCCAGCTTGGATTTCATTGAGTGGTCTGATATCCATTGTACTCCACGATTCTGTTGAGTGGTCCGGAATTGTATCCACTCGGATTCCATTGAAAGGTCTGAAATCCCTTCTACTTCGCAATTCTGTTGAGTGGTCCGAAATCGTATTCTAGTTTGGATTCCGTTGAGTAGTTCGAAATCTCGTTTGGTGTTATGGTTCCGTTGAGTGGTCTGGAACCCGATTATTTGCTTTGTTGATTCTTTGGATTGAGGTTGGATTGAGATAGCTTTTGAGATGTAGGCTTTAATCGAACTGTGTCACTCTAGTCCTACATTTCAGTGTTGTGTATGTGTTATTGATTGGTGTGATTATTGGATGATGTTGGAAAGCATGTGTGTGTGAATGACAAGATGACAATTCTTGTTTGGCTTATGGTTGATGTGTAATGTGGTATTCTATGTTGTCTGCTAGGAAATGTATTACGAACGGTCCAGAGTCTAACAAATAGTGAACTACGAATGGCTTGATCCTTGCTTGGAGTACGTAGGCAGTCTAACAACGATGTTAGATGTAGCTATAAAGTATGCGAAAAATTACTACGCGGTTGGATCGTGAATTATGTTTGGTCCATATCCCGGAGGTGGGGTATGTTAGATGTAATGTCGATCCTGGACGTAAGTCGGGATCAGAGTGTGACACAAACAGAAGTCGTTCAAAACAACAACTTATTCGACTAAGTGAGGTCGAGCATATAAATTGTTGAACTTTGTGTTGCTTCAAGTTTTATATAAACTCCAAGTACTCCAAACACCTCAATTTTACTTTCTATTATACTCCTTTTAATTTTATATTCGTTAAATTAAAGAGTGGAAAGGACAAAATTAATTAAAAGCGTGTGTACGTATGAAAAACTACATGCCAAACTGTGTGGAGCCTGGGCTTGTTTTGGGCTCCCCCTACCTACTATTGTAGTCTGTTAACTATTTGTTGGATCAGATTACCATAAAGGAAAACAATTTGTTTGGATAAAAAACAGGGCCATTGCTATAGGTTTATTGTTGTTTAAGTTAGGCCCATGTGAGACAATGAATGTGTGATTCTATTTTGGTAATTGCATTTTACACCATAAAGTTTGAGAGTCATTTGCAAAATGAGTTACGAGGTTTCAATTTTTGTATATTACATCATGTGGTTTTTGAAGTGCATTAATTAAACATTTTTGTTAATTTTACTGTCTAATTAGACGTTAAGTATTGGCGGAGTATAGACTGAGCCAACATTTGCATATTAATAGTTAACTATTTTACTTTTTCAATTATTTTATAAAATTGACAATCAACGTGTGTTTCGTGTGTGGGCCTAATTTATACCATGTCAATATTTATTAGGTAGTGAAATTGACAAGTATTAAATTGGTTCACTTCAAAAGTAACGTGTAATATGCGAAAGTTGAAAACCTCATTATTCATTTTGGAAATGACCTCCAAACCTGACCATGACCATCATCACCATGACCTTCCCCTTTATTTTTGGGTACATTTACTAGATCTCGTTTTAATCTGTTAATTTTACACATTTTGATACCTTGAATGTAGCATCCTATATTCTTTCTACATACATATTAGCCATTGGTATTTGTTTATGAATAATACTAGGCACATTAAATATTTACATCTAAATTTTGCAACAAGTGATCTGGGAACAATCAAATTTATATTTTAATTCAAGTTGGAATTTGATTAATAATTGTAATAAAAATGTATACGATGTAGAATGTGCCACAATACTTGGTGCATGAATTTGATATGTATAGCACCACCCCTTGTTTATTGTCTAGATTCAACTGAATTGAATAACGTACCATATTCAAGTCTAAGGTATGTCAAAAACAAAAAAAGAATGAAAATAATATGTTAATATGATAAGGTTAGAAAAGATAAATTTCATTCACGTCTTATAAATTAAATAAAAAATCATTCATTCTTAGCCAAACGGCCGAGAAAGGTAGACACTTGCATACCATACATAGTTAAACACACATGGTGGATAAACAAAACATATATGGAATATGGAAATTATACCATTTTAATTTTGTTTCTCCTTAGTCCTTAGCCACAAGTCAACATTTTCACATGGGAGTGAAGGTCCAAGGTCAAGGATGTTCCGTTACGGCTCGAGTGACCTAAACATTTCCTCTTCTTCTCCAACCCAACGTGTTTGTTGTGAATGGATGCAATTGGTTTTGTTTGGGATGAGCATTTATATCCGTACCCGTAAGAATTCCCAGACAGTTTAATCTGCATACAGAAGTTCTGCTGACTTCGTTTTCTCAGCCAAAACTGAGAAACCTAAGTTTGGTCACCAAAACTCAACGACCACAATTTCCCTTCATCACTTTTGGGTTGCAACTTCCAACATGAAGACTCTGCATCACTTTTGGGATGGAACTTGCAACATGAAGGCTCTGCAGAACTTAGGGTTTACTCAGCAGAACCTCATTTTGTTAGTCGCGGTTTTCGCAGCGGTTTTAAGCGTTGGACAGTGCAAGGTTTGTGCCGCTCTTTTTCATATATGTGCATCTGAATTATGTAATTTTTGTGACAGAAAAATGAAAGAGTGACGATGTTTTGCTTTCAAATGTGTAGCTTTTGGACGAATGCTCGACGGACGCCGAATGTGAGGCTGGACTTCTCTGCGGGTCTTGCCCACAAGGCTTCTCAGGCACTAGATGTATAAGATCAGCCATTACAGATCAGTTCAAACTATTGGTATGTGACCTACCTATCCCCTCTCTTTAGAAAATTTGGACACTTGACGTTTCTTGTAATACATTCAAGATTTTTGTCTTATTTTTCAAAGACATAGACGTACAACCACTCGAGACTGCTTGAGCAGCTCTTGAGGCCTCTTGAGCAATATTCGAAATCCCGTCGAGTATGATCAACGCCCTCGAGTGGTTAAATTTCTAAAAAACGAGAAGAAATTGAGATAAACATGACCATATCATGAAGAGGAAAAACAGGAGATTTTGAGTAGGGTGGGTGGGGTCCACCTTCGGATTTCCATATTTTTTTGGGTCAAGTCTTCGGATATTCAGTGGCCTTAAGGAGTTTGGTTTGGGCCTGGAAATTGGGCCCGTTTAGGCCCAATAAGGTCAGAGGACTGCTCACTCACGCATGTCAATTTGGGGTTTTCAGACTGACCAAATAGGCTTGGCAATTAGCTAGGGTTGAATGATGGGAGGTGAATTTTACACACATTTTTAAGTTCTAACACACTTTTCTTTATTTTTTATATTTGATTGAATAATCAAATGGAAACATCGAACATGATTAAACTCTAAAAAAAATTAACATGGTGTGTGTTTATCATTTCTCTTAAATTATATCTTCTTCTAACTCGGATTCGCAGTTATATATCGTTGATTAGTTGTTGTTTTTTATTGACAGAACAATTCTCTGCCGTTCAACAAGTATGCGTTTTTGACAACCCACAATGCCTTTGCAATTGACGGAGAGCCTTCTCATACTGGAATTCCTCGCGTTACCTTCAACAATCAAGAGGAAACTGTCACTCAACAGCTCAGTGTATTGCACCCTTCATTCATATACGTGCAGACATTGTGCCTATTCAATTTTATTCTGAAGTTGTTATTAGCATTCTCGAAAAGGTCATCATGCACAAAGTGCAAGTTCTACCTTATGTGCACGATGACTTGTTAAGAATGTTAATAGCAGCTCTTTTTTAGTCGTGTATCTCATTACTCATTGACTTCTTACAGAGTGGAGTTCGAGCCTTGATGCTGGATACGTATGATTTTAAGGACGATGTGTGGTTGTGCCATTCTTTTGAAGGAGAATGCCATGACTTTACTGCATTTGTAAGCAATACCATCTGATATACTTCATTTTCTTCTTGTATATATATTCTTTGTGTCTAAGAAACTTGCACCCAAAATGTATTTGCCTCAACCTTGCTTCCCAAATATATAGGGACCAGCTATAGATACACTGAAGGAAGTTGAAGCATTTTTATCAGCCAACCCATCAGAAATTGTGACATTGATATTAGAGGACTATGTGGAAGCTCCAAATGGATTGACAAAGGTCTTCGACGCTTCCGGGTTAAAGAAATATTGGTTTCCAGTGACAAGCATGCCCAAAAATGGCCAGGACTGGCCACTAGTTAGTGACATGGTTGCCAAGAACCAAAGGCTACTTGTGTTTACTTCAAAAGAAGCCAAGGAACAATCCGAAGGAATCGCTTACCAGTGGAACTACATGGTTGAAAACCAATGTGAGAAGCAATATACCATCTTCATTCTTTTAAAATATTATCAAATGATTTTCCGTCTGTTATTAAGTTACCTGGAGCTGGATCCATATCGACAAGCATGTTGCATTATCTAGTATTGGTAATGTTGTCTGCATTGTTGATATACTATCGATACTTTGAGTACAAATTGTTGATATGGATTCCGCTACATCTACCGTGGATCAGGATGCCTCTTAAGGAAGGCGAATGTATGAATGAATGTCTTACTTTACAACACCAAACTTTGCAGATGGGGATGATGGAATGAAGGAAGGTTGTTCAAATAGAGGAGAATCATCACCTCTTGATGACAAGACCAAATCTTTGGTTTTTGTGAATTATTTTGCTTCTGCTCCCATTAAGAAAGGCAGTTGCGTAGATAACTCTGGGAATCTGATTAACATGCTTTACACTTGTCATGGTGCTGCTGGCAATAGATGGGCTAACTTTGTTGCTGTTGATTTTTACAAGGCATGCCTTTTTTTTTCTTTCTCCCCTGTTTAACAACCTCTGAATAATCAAATTTTAAATTTAGGTCTGAAATTTATACATGTATGGTTTCTTGATGCAGAGAAGTGATGGAGGAGGATCGTTTCAAGCTTTAGACAATCTCAATGGGGAGCTCTTGTGTGGATGCAACGATGTACATGCATGTGTGGTAAGCTAAGAAACTTTGGTTCTTGTTCACCAAATTAATTTTTTGTATTTTAGCGCAGTCTCTTCATAAAAATATATCTTTTTTTTTTATATAATAATTTATGTTCTCGATTGCAGCCAGGATCACCTCCAGGGTCTTGCAAGCCATAGGAGTGACAATACAAATTCATTTAATAAAGCTTATATCTTTAGGAGAACCGTAGGAATATTGCAAGGAATCAGCATGGTTTGTAATTGCTCTTTGGAAAAAATAATATTGAAAATCATTGTCACTTCCTTCTTAGTAGATGAAAGATGTTGTCACTCGAAAATTACCAGTTTACTTTGTCAATCCTGTAGGGCTCATGTAACTCGATTTTCTCACACGAACTATTTGTGTTAATGATAATTAGTTAGATCGATAAAATACAAAATGGATTCAATATCCAATTTGAACACCTCTACGAGATAGACTTCAATATCGTCACAGACACAGTATGTCATAACTAAGTAGCTCCAAGGGGGATCGGATAGCTAGTGTTAGCAACAACATTACTCATATTTTAGTACAATATGACATTTGGGGGTTTGTAAGAAAGAAACAATATGCAAGTCCACGAACAACAGTATTACATAAGAAAAATGATTTATAAATTAACCAACAATTATCCTTCCAAGTGAATAAAAATTCAATTTGTATTACATGAAATTTTTTTCCAGAACGTACACGATCAACTTAAGAGAAGATATCGAAGTGCATGAACAACTTATAGTTCATACACGTTTAATATATGGAAACTTGTAATGATTTCCAACTGTATATTGAAGGCAAAACATCCTGTGATGGAATCCTATGCTATATATTATCAAAGTACTTATCAGAATCATTTTATTTTAATTTTGTTTTCTTAATTTGTTTATGCTGCATGAAGCTAAAAGCTCAGAACTTTGGCTTCAATTATGTTGTATTTGTATAGGTAACCAAAAACAAAGTATAATGTATTCCATGCTGTCTTGTGCAAACAATGGGCTACATTGATGGAAAGTGTGGGCTACATTGATGGAAAGTGAGTATTAGATAATACAAGGAAAACCCCTTAATTATCCTTTCATGCATTGTCATGGGAACCAACCAACCAACCACTGATAGTACTAAAATGATCGCACCTTGTTTAGTTTAGGTTTAGTCTGTACCAATTATTGAGCTGTACTGCATCTGTATCCAAAATCTATAATGGTTTTAGTTTTCATTTGTTCCCCTTAGTTCATTAATTCTCTCTCTCTCTCGGTTGTTTTAATACAAACGATTTTGGAGAAGAAGAATCGAACATCTTAGTGAGTACATACTATAACAAACGTGAGGCTATAAGCCTCTTGCAATCCTTATTTTTTCTAACATAGTTTTGTGTTTTTATTTTATTTTATAATTTTTTTCTTTTTTAATTTGTTTTTTTTTAATACAGTTCATATTACACAACTAGGAGGAGAGAGAGTTTAATTCCGTATGGCAATGAGTTGACGAGAAAAACCCTAACTATCATAACAATTTACCACTTGAATCGCAATGCATTATTTCTTTGTTTTGTTTGACCTATATTAGTAGTAGATTGATGGATTTAATTGATGTCTCATCGATGCTAATTACAAGTAAATTAAAAAACTAAAACTGAAGTAAAGTTTTTTTTTTAGGTGAATAAAACCAAAGTAAACTTACTTACATATTGAAGTGGATGTCACGTTCACTTAATCACAAGGGACCTGCAGGGGCAATATTTCCACGCATGGCAACAAACTGGATAATCTAACCTTAACCTTAGTAGGCTAATGTCCGGTTGAATTTTATTATCTTTGACCTACCACCCAACCGAAGAAAAAGAAAGAAAGGAACGTGATTAAAGTTTGATTAAAGGATATAGGCCTATACCAATAAAACAAGTGCGCCTGACTAAGTAATCAAACTATCAGCTCAATTTGGTGATTTCTAAAATTTGATTCGGTCAAATTCATGACTCGTGAGTGTGACCAAGTTTAATTTTTCTTATTACATTGTACTGTTATAGACTTAGAGCTTCCCGAAAAAACTGAAACTCTAGCTAATCACTAGTCAGTGACTCAGTGGTCAAATTTAACTTATTAGAAATCAGCGCTAAATTCTAAGGAACTTATATTTGTTCAGAATTTTAGCCAACCAAGATCTAACATTTCTGGCATCACCGACTGGATGGGTAGTAGTGAAATTAACTAAGAGATTCGAAGTTAAAGAGGTCGCAATCTGATGAATCCAGAGTCAAACAATGCATGCATTCCCCAGTAGTTTAGTTAGAGTTGAGTAGCTAATTAAATCTTACATTATGTTCCCAATTAATCTTAAGGATCTTAATTGGTGTGGAGCATGTGAGTCGGTAGGTTAGGAGGCATCCAAACACATGCTAGCAATCTTGAGCGAAGGAATAAAAATATTTATATTATTTGTAAAATCAATGTCCTTGGGTTCAATTATACAGTGGATGGGAATAATATAGGATACAAGATCAACTTGTGATTACCTAATTAATACTACTTTAACCAGTAACATGCTTCGATGTTGCTTTTGTGCCAGAATAATGGGCCTCATGTCATTGGTGTATCATGAATGAAACATTAGAAAAATGTTTTTTCTTTTCTTTTCGAATTTCACATATTCATGGGTATATTATATCATTTGGACTATGAATGTGTTCGTGGAGTACTTTTGTCGTCAACGCACTACTCAATAGCTACCGATTGATTGAAGAATTCCCTATACACATTCTATTATTTCGCTCAAAAGGGTTGAATAGTGCACGGTTTGTTGAGAAATCTTTTATTGGCACACAGCACATTCTCTGATTTGTTATATTGCAAAAACGTATAAATTAGTTGAAAATATAATCATGTCTGAATCTAGATCATGCAGGAGTTATTAATAATACGTTCCTTAAGTATACTTCTTTTCGCCTTTTTCTTTTGTTTGGATTTCTGAAAACGAGCCCTCAAGACCTAACTTAATTCTCTTTGTATTTTTTTCAACATTTCATGTTCACGGCATAGACATGTGTGTAGCACTCGTGTGCATTAACAAGGCTAACTAACATGTCGCGACACATGAATGTGCACATGTATAAATTAAAGACGTTTGTTTTTATGAATGAAACGATAATCAAATTTCTTGTGACAAAACATTGAAATGATCAATCGATGGTTGGATATTGTGGGTAGGGGGCTTGGGATGATGGATATCGATCGATCACTAGGAGCTGAGTGTCTGGTACTTGTCGATATTATATATTCCACAAAGGTACCAAGGAAGATTACGATACACCCACGAGGGGGTAACATGCAAATGAAATTGGGCATATCGTTTGATCCATAATTGATAATTCCATTGTTGTTTGTTAATGCACCCAACTACACCGCAGGACTAGACCAGCCCTGTCTGTGTGTGGAGAGCCCCACCACAAGCTTCATCCTTGCTCACTCGTTGTGGCCAAGCAGCCACCCGATCACGTGGGTTTTGGCACCCATGCCCATATGTAACCATTAACTTACCTAATCTGGATTCCTGGATTCAACTCACCCCAAGCAGCTCAAGCTCAATGCATGCATGGCGCTGCTCGTAATCTGTTGTATATTTTCTTCACGAGCATCACTCGTCAAGTTCCTCACTCGTGGTAAATAATTAGTGTTGTAGACATAGAAAAACTATCTTCAATGTAAGAGTACACTACTACTCTAGATGGAGATGAGAATGTATACAAACACACATTCAAGCAACATAAATAATATAATTTTAAAAATACAATAGTGGGAAGGAATGAAAGAAACAACAGCAAAGACAAGCAATTATGCATCACTACAAATTGCAACTGGGGACCCTTTCACACATGGGAGTGGGGGTGCTTACCCTTCTGCTGTGGAGCCAACCAAGGTACGTAAAGTTTTATCAGAATCTTTTCCAAAATTGTTGCTTGGAATCACATACGTACTTGTTGCCTCCCCAAGCTTTTCATCGTAATCTCTCCAACGTACAAATTTATAAACACTAATTATACGTATATCAATTGTTAGTTTCTGGATATTATATATGAAAAACTAATGAAAATAATTTGAAAATTTTGAGTTTTAACGATAAAGACAAAATAAAAAGTAAAGTAAATAGTACCATGATTGACTTTTTAGTGTAAAATATAATTTTTCGTTAAAGTGAACAATACCGATAGTATATATATACCCAAAACTAAGCTGGTGCCTAGATATGTAATATATTTATAAATTGGAAGATTTGTCTGTCTAGGGCAGAGAGAGCACGTACAAATTAAAGAGAAGGGACGAATCGCATGCACGAGCTTGCATGGAGTACAATAATATTGGGATTAGGTTTTTTTCTTTCTTTTTTTTCTTTTTTTTGTATTTTATATGAAAGAGTGTAGTAGGCCTTTATTATGGGCATCAAGTAGCTGCAAGTTTACTGGAGTATAAGATAGAAAAGGAAACCCTAGTTATGCAAACGGACGTACGTACGTATGTCCATGCCGATGGCCATGGCCAATTGCCACATACATGTTAGGTTACTTTACAATACATACCAGCACGCGTGACCTGACGTCTTCTATGCAGGACTGCCACGAACAAAAACTAGCTAGCTAGGAATTGGCAAAGCCAGAGGACTTGTGGTACTTTAGTGGCCCTTGTTCAACTATAGCAACTACCAAAGTAAGTAACTGTCTGGTTGATTTTTATCAAGAAGTTCCCGCGATCGACATAATTACGTTCAACCGTAATTGCAGCTTTGGTTTTGTTAATTTAAATCTTCCAATTTAGAAGCTGCGACACAAGAAAAAGTAAACCCTAATTTTGTAGTTTAGGACACATGCAAGTTAGCCTCGGTTTGCAAGTTAGGTAAATCTTACTATTCTCTCTGCCCTGGTGACAATCCTAACCTCGAAAACCTCCAGTCGCCGGGCCCTTGCTCTGATTGGGCCGGCGGCAGCCCCTCCCACCTCTCTAGTGCCCCCTCCAAGTCTCCCCACCCCTTGCTTCCACCCCCCCCCCCGGTGCTGCAACCCATTCATTTCCTTCCATCCGCACCCTCCCATCGGTGCTGTCTCTTCCTTCCTTTTCCTTGGTCTGACCAGAACCTTTTCCCCGTACTCTTCCGTGCGCAACCTGTTCCCTTCACATCGTAGCAAGTCATCGACCCACTTCCCCTGTTTTATTGCCGCACATGGCTCTGTTTGGGCCTTAGATCTGAGATCTTGGGTGGGTTTTGGTTTGTTTCGTGGTTTTGCCTTGCTTTTTCAGTTGTTTTGCTCTTATGGCCTGGTTGGTGGTGTTCGTGTAGCTCCTGGGTGGAGTTTGCACTTGGAGTTTCCCGGCGGCAGCTTCTGGGCTCCGCCGTGGTGGTTTGCATATTTGCCAGCTGTTCTCTATCAGTTGTTTGGACATCTGAGGGCTCTGCCCTTGGAAATATCGTTGTGTCCTCTTTGGGTTCATCGTGGTGGTGGGGATGGCGATTTAGTGGTGTGGGTGGTCTTCGCTTCCCCTCTTCCATCCATGTCGTTGTCGTTATTTCTTGCCATTACTGCGACCAACTCTGGTCGGAGGTATCTCTGGCGGCTCTTGGTACTTTCATGTTGGGTCTTGGTTTGTGGTGGCGTTTCCGACGGCTGTGGTGGCTTTGGCTGGATTCCATTCTGCCCCACCTCTCTAAGTCCGTCCCGGCTCCTGCTGGCCCCGCACACCTTCCGACATTTCTACTCGTACCTCTGCCTATGCTCCCCACGCCTACTGCCAACTAGCAGCTGCACCTCCTTTGTGGACACGTCACCTGTTTTTTAGTTTTATTTTAGTCTAGTTTTTTTACGGGTCTGTGTTGCTTCGGCAATCGATTTTGTGATGTTGTGACCTCGCTGTTATTGCGTGTGTTTTGGTGAGGGTCCCGATACTTGTTATGTCACTCATGGGACATTTCATTCTCGGGAATACTCGTTTTAGTGGTGTGTTCTTTGTGGATCGCCGTATAGGGGTTTTAAAAATTATTTGTAATTTGTGCTTACTACCTTCATATCAAGAAATTGATCACTGAAGTACATGTACCCATCTGGCATCCCTGTAAGTATTTGGTTATGGTAATGAAATGATATCGTCTCTGTTCAAAAAAAAAAAAAAAAAAAAAACAAGCTAGCGATGGGTTGAGCTTCGAGAAAGGAAAATTATACTGTGGTGCCCCATATGAAACAATAAATGTATACCCCTTGATTTTGTTAATTAACATATGGTAGTTACCTGTGGAAATTGTTAAGTAAATGTTCATGCAATTAATATTACGAAGAATCCATGACCAAACAATAGTGGGTTCCAAATATTCCTAGGAACAATTAAATCTATTTGTGAATGAGGAGAGACTGTTCAATGTGACCGAAATACAGGATAATACGTCATATGTCATTATACAAATAGTGAGATTTTTTTTCTTCTATTGTCAATCTATTTATATAATCACATATAGCATACGCACAAATTCGTGTTTCAGGTATATTGAAAGTTCTATTAGTGAATGGGAAAGGATCAATTCTGCTTAGGTGATATTGTTCGAAGGGAAACACACTAATCACTCATTCAGCATAAGGGGCAAAGAAACAATGATGGAATTCAAGAAGTAACTTCTGTTCTGTATTGTGTGTGTGTGTGTGTGTGTGTGTATAAGTGCATGTTTGTACATGCTTAATATTTCTAATCTAAGACATATTAATTAGAGGATTTATTCATTTGATATGTTATTTCTCTAACTGAAAAATAAAGGAACTAAAAGTAGTTTAAGATCTCTTAAATAGAGAAAAAATAAAAATTCATCTTATAATGTCTCTGTATAACTTAGCACGTAATTTAATGAATGAATACACGATAAAGTTGTACATACTAATTAGGTATACTATAGCTGTGATAATTTCTCAAACAAACAAAAAAATAATGGGCTATGACTATGTGTACTTAACTACATATGGCTTCTGGTCCCCCATCTTTACCGACCGTGACTTTGCCGGAGTAACAGTAACAAGGTTAAAATGGATTATTGTTATTCACCCCAGGTAAGAAGTAAAGACTAGTGTGGGTGAAAGAGGTGACATAGCAAGGAGACAGAAGCAAAGGGGGTAAAATTTATCAGAGAGCCAGGGCAAGAAGAAGAAGAAGGGTTGAGAGAGAGAGAGAGAGAGAGAGAGAGAGAGAGAGAGAGAGAGAGAGAAGCAAAGAACAAATCAATCAATTCAGCGAATAAAACAGGTGCACGTGGATAGACCTACCACACGTGCACACAATCATCATATGGGAATGGGCTTGTGGTTTGGATAAAGACGTCAAGAAACTACAAAACAAACAAGGAAACAGCGAAATATCTTTACCATGCATCTTTCTGTCAAGGGATCCTTTGGATTTTAGGGCACCCGTGTACCGCTTCTGCACAAATGTTTTTAATTATTTCATTTTATAAAAATAGTTTTTGTTTAATATTTGCTGTGTCTATTTATTTTCCAAGTTCAGAGCTTGGGAACTGAGATTTGTGAGTCTCAAGACGTTTCTGAGTGTCACTGGCATGTAGTTGACGCTTGACATATTTTACACCGACTGCTTCAATTTACTGTCGTAAAAAGAGAGTTTTGATTATTCTTCGCTCTTTTTTGGCCGGCCAAAATATTGACTTTTAGGGATTCCACTTTTTGTTTTCCTCACTTTAGGGTTTCACTTTCTGTTTTCCATGTTTGATTTCACTTAATATTTTCTCATTATGCATCATGCATGTCACATATATAATGCAGAAATCATGTTGTGTAAGAGCAGTTCCAGCGGGAGCTCCTGCTCGAGGGACAGGCTCCAGAACAGGGCTTGATTGCCTGAGGGAGGAAGTCCAGCATTGGCTGGCGAGGGAGCCCGAGCAGCCTCAAGCGCCAAGCCCGTTGATTCTCGCCCGCCAGAGAGCCTAAGGTGGATCTGACGTCAGCTGACGTCAGACGCCTGTTTTAATGTTTTTTTTCTGTCAGGGAGAGGGAAAGGGAGAGGGAAATGAGAGACAGAGGGCTAGGAAACATAAAGAGTGTTCTGGAAAAAAAAATCGGGGAAGGGTTGTTGGTTGAGAAATGAAATGGAAAAGAAATGGGAAAAAAAATGAAAACAATTAAAAATTATTTTGTATTATTTTATAAATAAAAAAATACTAATATTTTATTACCAATTGTCAGGGCTATTCAACGCAGGGGTGGAGATGCAAAAGGCAATTGTCAGGGGAATGCATTATTCATTAATGACAATTACTGTTCACTTGGTGAATTAAATAGTGAATAGCCTGGGGGGGATGGCTCCTACACTAGAGTTGCTATAACAGGAAAACAATCTTTCAACATAATGGTGAGCAACCTAAAGTTTCGAACATTATAGAGCTATCCAAATTTATAGTAGATAGGCCATTTCAACTTTCAAGCATATAAAATTTTAGAATTTAAAAAAAAATTTAAAAGAGGTACAAATTCGTGAATTTGAATGGATTTTCACATTCGTCATATGATTTGAGTAAAAAAAAAATTCAAAATAACAAAGGGGAGATGTTGAATTTGTTAAGGCCTCAAGTACACTATGAAATCTTTCTAAATCCATCAAAATCATAGAATTGGCTACAATATTTTTGAGTATTTAATATCATTACCATATGTGGTCAGATATATTCATATGAATATATGTATGTTATTAACATCTAACAGTCGATATAGTAATTGTATTAAATACATATAAGTATTGTTGTTAAATTCCAAAATCACATATAGCATTTTTTTTAACAAGTAAATTTTCAACCTTTCAAAATCAAAAATCAAAACATGATTTGTTTTGGTAAAAAAAATAAAAACATGATTGGATAACCCAAATCATGACTGGATACATTGGATGTCATCTTTACTTTTATATATTCCCCGCTTTTAAAATTCTTACTATATATATCCTTGGATTTTCAAATAAATTTGTTTAAAATTTTGATTGAATACCTTGAATTTTTAAACCCTTCTAAAAATTTTCAATATTCCAATTGAATACTCCATCTTGGATTTAGTACCAATATAGTTTTTTATTTTTATTTTTTATTTATAAGTTTTCTATAAAGATTACATCTCATGCAAATGTATACTATGCGTGCGTATATAAATAATATGGGGTTGTGGCCAGTTCGGTTCACAGACAACATTTGGACTGCTCAACTTTAACTGGTTTTGTTTTGTTCGGAGAATTCTTTGCTAAGGTACGATTTTCAGCTCTTGATATTTAGTAGTTTCAATTACAATGTCTATATATTTTTGGTATTAGTATACATGGATGCATATCATGATCATCATTTTCTCATTTATTTTTATGTAGCTAAAAATTTCATATCCAGGTATGGATTTATTGGAATGTGTATTATACTCATTGCATATGTTCCATGATTGTTTGTATAGTCGCTATCAATCTTGAATAAAATGTTTTTTTCCCCCTAATATTAATACTAAAAGGATAAAGATATGAAAAATATTTTTAATAATCCAAAATTACTTTTGCCTCACCCCCAATGAGAGTTGCAAATTACTTTGTAAAAGACCAAATAATCCAAAACCTTCGCTTGTTCAAACCAAAGCTAATGTACTTAATTAAACTATAGTACCCTAGACTATGTGTAGTTTGTATAAAATAAATTAAAATTATTAAAGAAACAAGAAATGAGAGTTTACGTCCACCAAAAATTATGTATACCGACAAAAGAAAAGTTCATTAACACGAGCGTACGAGAGGTTAGTTGACAGGGGCGGAAAAGGATCCTCGCGGGGATTCGAGAATTCAAAAATCATGTTTATTCATCGTATATCGTGAAATCGATTTTCGTTAAATATTATTTATATTTAATTTTAAATTTTAAATTTTAAATTATTTCTGACCGGACGATGTACGATGAACGGATATGATTTTTGGATCCCCCGGATCCCCAGGAAAAGGATTCGGCTATAATCATTTTTCGACAAGGGCCAATTTACATAGGAATCTGGGTGGTTCGGAGTCGGGGAAATATGATGGTGAAGCTTTTTCATGGACACGTAGAATGTATAATACGGAATCTTTTTGTGTCCATTAAGTGTTCAATGAAATGTATGTTCAACATATCTCAGTGACACTAAATAAGATGTGTTGACATACTCAACATAATGAGTCAACATCACTTGACAAGAGATCTAGACAGAATTTAGAAAGGCCACTTGACTTTAGAGCAAGTCCACCCCTAAGACTGGGTGCCAGCACCCAGCTCATTTATCCACTCAAGTGAACAGTAACAGACTCCAATGAACAGTAATAGGCCACTGCATCTCCACCCCTAAGACTGGGTGCCAGCGCATTTATAATATTTTTAAATTTTTTGTAAAAGAATAAAAAAATAAAATAGTTTTAATTTCGGATAGGATTTTTAACGATTCTCGTCACGCCACGTGTCATTATCCGAACGTACTATTTTGTCAATAATTTTTTGTATTTTTTTTTGGAGGAATAAATGTGGACCGTTGATCTTTGATCGAACGGTCTATTTTAAAAGTTAAATTTTAAATTTTTTTACCGTTGGAAATCCAACGGCATTTAGGCTGGCCACGTGGCTGTTCCATCCCAGGCGTGCCCAAGTGGGCTGACAGGCGGGCCATCACGCCTACAATTGTTGTCGGCTACTCGCCCCCCAGGCGCGAGTCTTCTGTACTCGCCAGCAGATGCCAGCTTCTTCCTCAGTCCATTTTGGGCTGGGCCAGATGCCAGCACGGGCTGGTGCCAGGGAATTTGAAAGAGTGGAGTGGATGGACTGAGTGCTGGTCTGATTTTTGACTGGGTGCTGGGCTAAATGCCCAGCGCTGGAGATGCTCTTAGGTCCCCTATCGACAACAATCGACAAATGCCAGCATACGAGCAGCATGACTTGGCAAAGGACGAAATGCCCAAATGATCAACTATAGAAAAAAAAAATATACGTTAAAAAAGGAATTTTTTTTTTTTTTTTAAACACTAGGACCTTTGAAGTTAATATTTAGCTCAATCTCTTAATAAAATATGACGTTACTATGTCACCAATGCCGATACGGGGGGTGGGGGGAAGGGGTGACACGCCCGATCCTAATATTCACCAACATCAGGTAGGCACGTGCTAGCGAACACTCGAAAGTGATGAAACCATATTATGATGCACGAGAACTAAGAACAATTAATCGACATAAATAATACTTATAAATTTAAATATAATGAATATGCAATTGTGGATCGTGTTCAGAGTATAAAAATAATCTGAGACACTAAAAAGGAATAATATAAATTTGAATTAACAAGGGGATGGGTCTTACATCGAGAGGACTCGAAGAAGTCGATGCAGGAGTGCCTTGACGTCGGAATTGTACGCCTAAATTCTAAGTTCTGAGGGGGCGTAAAACAAAACATAAGTAAACCAAGTTGATATATAAGTAGCAATAAAACAGTTAATCTTTAACGTACTAACCCCTAGGTTTAGAAAACTCGTTTAGCATAATAAGTTATAGGTTTTTCTAAAAACCCTAGCATGCCATAAAATCTTTATAAAACATATATCGTATATAGTGTGCTAAATAGTGGTGATATATATATAAGGCATATATATAAATAACTTCATTCGCCCGAATCCAGTATCATCTCCTGGCCGAAACCAATATATAAGTATCTTTCGGCTGAAGCCACTAACCAAATGCCCGGTCGAAGCCATATCATATATCTCCAGGCCAAAGTTACCAACCTACGCTCGGCCGAAGCCATATCATATATCTCTCGACCGAAGCCACCAATCTACGACCGATCGAAGCCAATATAAGTATCAATCGCATGTAGGCTCCCACAGAACCCACCAAAGGCATATAAGTATCAATCGCCAGCAGGCAGAACATATGCCCGTAGCAGAACATACGCCTGTAGGCAGAACATAAGCCCGTAGGCAGGACCGTTTGAATAACCATTAAGTAGCTAAAATGTCACATCGTAAAACCTATTCGTAGTATATAGTCATCAATCATATATACTAAGAAAACTGTGAAAATCAATAAAGTATGGTATTCCAAAATATTATCAGTAAAGAATGATATCTCATAAAGTGTAAACCTAATTTACTCATAAACGTTTCATAAAACGTAACCATTAAATCATGCTTTTCATGTATGCATTTCTGACAGTAAAATGTGTGCATTCTAGATTGACCAAGGCTCTGCAGTTGAGTGCTTTCCAGAATTCGTCTCGTCAAATTGTTGTAGGACAAGTTTAAGTGACTAAAAAAATGTCAAATTCGTCATGCTTGGAGGAATTTCACCATTAAGTTGGTTTATGGAAAAATCGAGATATTCTAACCGTGACGTATTACCAATCTTTGAAGGAATTCTTCGACGAAGAGCCGTGCTAACAAGATAGGCCAAAAATGCCAGAAACAATTGCACCTAAACACATAAAGGTACCAATTAATAAAACTTTATCATAACAATTAAATTTCAAGAAACGGACGTCATAAACAGATTCAGGACGTCAAAAAATATAACGGGGGACCTCAAGTACCCCCACGCGCCCTCAGACGTCGAGATGAGTCATCGAAAAGTTCACTAGAAAGGTCGATGGGGCTGCCATGGACAACGGCAGAGGCGCGTGTGCTCCACGCGCCGGCACAGGTAGCCCTTCACGCATGCCCATGCACCATTCACGCGCGGCTTAGGTTCTGGGGTTCGATTGGGTCTGGGCCAGATCCTAGGCTTGGGCTCCCTAGGGTTTAGGCTTGGGGTTCATTGGGCCAAAGGCTCGAGTTACACAGCCCACAAACATGGGTTCAAGGGTCTATGTTGTAAGGTCGGGCCTAAGGAACTAGGCCTGGGCCACATGTTTCATAGCCCAAAGGCCTAGTTTGGGTCTCAAGTTTAAATGGGTTGGGCTTGGGGGTTCTAACATGGGTTTGGGCTAGCACAATGGGTTTTGGGTATCCGTTTAGGGCTACTAGGTCAGGTCGACCCAGTTTTCAAGCGGGTTTCAACGAGGAAGAAAACCGGAGCTTCTCGAGCTCTGATCGACTTAGATACACTAGGGTATGATTTACCTACAAAAATGAAGACCACCAAGAGTAGATTAGGATTTTACCTTTTGTTTCCTAAGTTAGGGCTGGGGTTGGCTAGAAATCGGCTCGAAGTCGTCGGAACTCGCCGGGTTCTCCAAGTCTTTGCACCGGTTTCTATGACGCCTAGGCTCTGAGATCCATCACGCAGAGAAGGGAGAAGGACAAGAGAAGTAAGGGAAGTCTGAGGGAGATGGTTGGTATGTGTGGTGGTCTTCGAGGAAAAGAGGGTGCAGTGAGAAAAAGAGGGAAAGAAAGAGTAAGCTGTGAGTGGAGATAGTGAGAGTGTTATTCACGGGGGAGGGAAGAGAGAAGGAAGAAGAAGGGAAAGTGAGGAAGGGTGGGGTGCCATATAGCATACGAGGGAGAGGGGAAAACCAGGGAACAAAAATCAAAGGTGGGCCCCATTGGGCACACCATTTAAAACCAAAAAGTAATAACTCAAACACGTATCCCACAACCCAAATGAAATTACCAAATTACCCTTTCGATTTACCAAAACCAGGACGGGTTGTTACAGAGGGTTGGGAAAAAACCCTCAAATGTGAAGTCCAAACCATCTCCAAGGGACGTATTTTGGGACTGGGGAAAATAGAATTTTTGGTCTGGTATCCCCCATTCCCCCTGTATAAGGAAAGTGGGTCGAGGACCCCAGCTTACCTGCACACGTGAAGACTAGCCACGTGGGCCCCAGTGGGGAAGAATTATCTGGCTGGCGCACAACAAGCGTTCTTTCTACTGCAGGGATTGGCTATATTGAGATCCAGTGGCTGGCGTGTCTCTTGGGTTTTGATGTAGTGCGGCTCGCTCAGCTACATCCTTTTTTAAATCCACCGATTGAAATCCAATTTAATCAATTTTAACGAAAATCAAAAAGTTCCAAATATTCAAATTTAAATTTAACGGTCGTAATAATATTATTAAGCCCTGGTTTGGTACTGAGGTGATTTTGAAAAAAGCTGGCAGCTTTTTTGTGTTTGGTAACTTCAGCTTTTTTTTCATAGTTTTGGGTGAAAAAAGCCAAAAACAGGAAGTTGCAAAACCCAACTTTGAAAAATCGTCTTTTTCACATCTATTTCATATAAAAGTTTACCAAACACTATAATACTACTTTTTTTTTCAAAAGCACTATTACAAAAAAGTTTACCAAACACTTTGCTGCTTTATTTCACAGCTGCTTATTCTCACAGCATAGCAGAAGCAGCTTTTTTTTCAAAGCACAACAATACCAAACCAGCCCTAAGTAATCCAAATCAGATCCAATACCAACACTCCTCCAAAATTCAATAAATACCCATCCATTTGTTCACTAATCCATAAAAAATAAAAAGTCAATTTTCTCATATTTCACTGCTTTTTTTTAATTTAATTTTTTTTACAACAAAATGTTCATACTAATAAAAGAAGATAGATTATGCAAAAACTATTTCCAAAATTATTAGAGAAAAAAAAAACAATGAAATACGAAAGTTTAATAAATTATAAAGTTGGAGGTGAGAGTTATAGGTCCCTTATCATTTGAACTTATCGTTTGAGAAAAAAAATTGACTAACCTCACGTATAAATAAATAGTTGAAAATACGGAGTTAAATTTTAGACCCTTGAATTGGAGAATCTAAACTATTTGATAAGAGAGATTACGAGGACTAACACACTATCATGGCCATCCAAATCCCACATCTGCATAATGTTCATGCTTTTGAATTAATAAAACAAATTAAGTTATCAATTACAACTTAATGTGCTACGCGCACACACATCTCCATCCACCCCTGTGTTGTATAAGAGATCAATAATTTAGAGGAAATAATTGGTTGGGTACCCATCTCTGCCGCTCTGGCATGAAAAAGTAGAAGAGAACAAAATAGAGGCCCTCGTGCAACTGGATGTGTCAATGTACATCACAACTTTATATCACATAATTATTCATTCATATTCATATAAATATTAATTTCATCAAAAAAGCAAAGAGCTTTTGCATGAAGTGCATGTGTGCGTTTGTGTGGGTAGACATTCTTCCATTTCTCTCTTCTGCCCTCTGCAGCGGCCAGCCATATGGCCCCTCAGGCCCCCCAGCCCGGCCCCCCCTCCCCCTCCTCCCTCCTCCCTCCTCCCTCCTCCCTCTCTCTCTTATAATAACCTTTTGCAGCCTACCAGTGTCGTATGTATTCCATCTGCAAATTCCGTTCCGTGCAAATTTTTTTTATTCACATAAGTAGTACCTCTACTCCTTATCATTCACATATCGCTTTCTCTTATTCTCCCCTTAGTCTCCTCTTTTATTATTATTTTCTTCATAATTCAGTTGCTTTGGCCCCTATTTTTCCTGAATTTCAGCATGTTCAATCAATCTATTTATGCATTTCATGTCGGCATGCAATCTTCTTCCCAATCATGCCATCGTAATTCTAGCAAAATATTTTGGAATTGGATAACAACTTGGAGAATTAAAGGGTGTCTATGTGCCATTTGTCACCTGCTAAAAAAACACCCGTGTGCACTAGAAAACTCCAAGCACTTTCGATAACATCCCTATAGCCTTTGTTGGGACATATCTTTCTTCAATTTTTGAAATCTAGCTACTCTCCGTTTGGATCAAGTACATCAAAAGATAAAAAGTACCATATCCAATGAACTACATGAAAAATGATCCTATACATTTTGGATCATACAACATGTTTAAACTCTATATTTGATTATGAAACATACATAAAGGGGTGTGATATCCACACACCCCAAATTACTTCTCACACACCCCTTGTTAATTTCTGTCCGTTGATCTTTTTTAATTCATCCGATCCGACGGTCGAAAATTAGAAGGGTGTGTGAGAAGTAAAATGGGGTGTGTGGATATCACACCCCATACATAAAATGATGAACCACACAATATCTCTTTTTTTTTTTCTTTTTTTCTTTTTTACGAGTGTACAAGCGCAAGAGGATCACACATAACATTATCGTTGCCGTAATAACTCTCGTTATCCTTGTACAGTTACCGAGTGTCTTTAATTTGATAGCCAAGTTTAGATTGGTAAATGCACCTTTTTTGTCAAATCTCTATCAAAGGATCTCTTTATGGATCCACACCTTTCTTCAAATCACCATCTGATCCACCTTCTGTGCCACTCAAAGACAAGCCATCAGCTTCAAACCCATGTCAAGAAACAAAATGAGAGTAGAAGAGATAAACGGGAAATTAGAGGACGACCCATGTCTCGTCATAATAATATAACATGTTGATTAGACTGACGATAATCGATACCCACTGTACGGAGCCGCCCGAAGATAAGGTGTGGTGCATGTTAATTATGAATTCATGATCCTGATCATCACGATAAACCCTAGTTATATACTTGCACACTGATTGAGCTCCCTCACTTTATGATCAAACGATAGATAATAGGTAATCAGTATTTTGATTCATAGAGAATCAGTATTGAAACAAAACAATTATGTTCTTTTTACACTTAATATCATACGCAACAAGAAGTGACCATAGATTTCTTCTGTTGAAACAAATTATTCAATAAAAACAAGTAGAGATAAGTTAATGGAAAGTTTCTATAGCTAGCTAGGTCTACTTAGCAATCTAGGGTTTTTGGCTTTATTTGTGACCAAAATTTTCATTCATATATTTGGCATTTGAAGTTTAAGTTTCAACATATTGACCTATTAAGGATTGCTTCTAGTACACATAGAGATATATACTTCCTCGTCGTGGGTAATGTTAGGGAGAATAATTTTTTAAACTAAATTGTGTAAACTAAATGATGTGATTATTGATTATTAGATAATTAATCAAGTGTCGATTAATGTGCCGATTTCTTGTTATTGATACATCATTTTGTTTACAAATTTAGTTTAAAATTTTAATTTTCCTAGTATTACTTTTTCTTCCTACTTCAAAGTCTTTGATTCCATCTTTAATAGCAAAAGACAGCATCTTCTTCACACCAACCAATGTACCATTTATGGTACTTGATCTTGCACAGATGATCAATGGCTACCATTAAAGCTTTTAAAGAAAACTGGCATATCGTTATCCGTCGACCATAACATAAGGAAAAAGGAGTACTCGCGAGGCATATAATCTGCAAATTCTGCTTTGTCTAAACTCTGTTACAATGTAAGGATGTTCCTGTGTTCAGCCTGCATATGCTGCTTAACTTGATTGTTAATGGTAAAGATTCCCTACTAATGACGGGATTAAGACGTAAATTGCCAACTATGGTGGGTGGGATGATAAAAGTTTGTGGCCCTTTTTTCATCAATCATTGAAGAAGAAGGTTGAGGCCTTCATTATTTGATAACAGTAATTCAAATACGATGAATACTTGTCTTGTCATATTATGAATTCATCACAGAATCACACATTTAAATAAGAATTGACTCAACTAATGACTCAAATTTATAATCAGATTGTTAGTTAGGGGATATGTAATTCCATACTCATACATGAGGCATGATTTATGGTATTGTGAGATTATTTTTGGAAGTATGTATAAAATATATATGTATATGTATGTATATAGAGAGAGAGACAGAGAGAGAGAGAGAGAGACAGTGAGAGATCCAAAACTATAACAAGGGACTTCGGAAAGTGTTTGAGATTAAAGATCCAAAAGTCAATAGTGGGGTTTAGGAATTTACAGTCCACAGCTTCAAACTAGAACAAGGGCATTCCAAGTTTCAAACTTTGCAATGGAACCAAAAATACTCTCTCTCTCTCTCTCTCTCTCTCTCTCTCTCTCTCTCCTCACTTATTCACATGGTAAACAAGCTCCTGTGTCTTCTTCTGGTTTTTGTAATTCCATTGCCATATCTTGTTGACGAACATGTGGAGGATTCACCTTTCTATTAGGCCCTATAGGGTGGTCTGCACGTGCCTTTCAAATTCACCACTTAAAGTTATAGCATTTCTTGAAATCTCGTACCCTCGAACTTAAATATTACAGCAGTAAATTTTCGGCAGCATCCACCCACTTTGCTGTCAGCATCCTTCCGCCAAAGTCCAAACTAGTTTATGAATACGATACTGAAAACCTTTTTAACTTTTAACTTTTGGAAAAACATTGTTAATAACTTAATTCAATTGCTTTGCCTTTGGAACTTCAAATCTTTGTTGGGTCGTGCGGTAAGTTAAAAGTTTTGGAAAGATCGATTTCTTCTTTAGTTTTTATAAAACATGGGGTTTTGATTAAACCGTTCTAATTTGTAAAGAGTGAGTATATACTTGACTGTAAATAAGCAGACACACAACCCTAACCAACTCTCAATTGATTTAAATTCTGTTGCCAAATAATTTTACAATGAAATCTCAACTTTTTTTCACAATATTCTAGCCCAGTTGTACACGTGTTGTGCTATAGTTTTCTGTATAACTAAACACATTTTAGTCATTAGTGAGCTTTTACTACTCGAGGTCAGAGACTAGGGTCCCTCACTTTGTATAGGGTGCATGGATTGGCCTATAATATGCTCTCTCTCTCTCTCTCTCTCTCTCTCTCTCTCTCTCTCTCTCTCTCTCTCATATGGTGGTTGAGAATTGGGAGAGGTCTACTCCTATGTGTATATATATGTGCAACACTTTTGGCTACATCACAAAACTAGAGCATCCCCATACCATTGAATGCTCCCTCTGTCTAGGGTTTCCTTGCAGCTTGTAGGAGAGCAAAGCATCAATGGCTGTCTTCATGGTAGCGGTTCTCTGTTTCCTCTGTTTGCTCTGCATCTGCTCTGCTCTTCTCAGATGGAATGAAGTTAGATACAGAAAGAAAGGCCTCCCTCCAGGCACAATGGGCTGGCCAGTCTTTGGTGAAACCACTGAGTTTCTCAAACAAGGTCCAAACTTCATGAAAAACCAGAGAGCAAGGTGATTATAGTTTTCACTTTCCTCTGTTTTCCATACAAGTTTTGCTCTGCTTTTCTCTGGGTTTGTTTTTAAAAAAAGGGTGGATTTTTCGAGTCTCGTTCTCTCAATCACCTGGTGACTAAGAATTTGTGGTCACCTACCATTGTATTTGATATTAACGGTCAAAATTAAACCGCTAATGGTTATCCATTTATTCTCCACTATTGATATCAAATCAACGGCCATGCTTTTATTGGTCACCAGTTGACAAAGAGAATATTTCTATGGGTTTGTTTTAGTAAACTTCTTTTGATTAACTTGCTAATTTTTGGTTAGGTATGGGAGTTTTTTCAAATCCCACATATTGGGGTGCCCTACAGTGGTGTCCATGGATCCAGAGGTGAACAGATACATCCTAATGAATGAAGCCAAAGGGCTGGTTCCTGGCTACCCACAATCCATGTTGGATATTTTGGGAAAATGTAACATTGCAGCAGTCCATGGCTCCACTCACAAGTACACGAGAGGGGCATTGCTTGCCCTCGTCAACCCTACCATGATCAGAGACCAGATTTTGCCCAAAATTGATGAGTTCATAAGATCCCACCTCACGGGCTGGGACAACCAAGTTATCAACATTCAAGAAAAAACCAAAGAGGTTTGTGTAACAACATCCCATGTTTTCCTTTAACCCGTATTCAGAGTCGAACTGTAGTTAGTTTGACTTTAATTACGGATTACTTGTGTGTTTACTAACTGTGTGGAATTAAAAAATAAGTTGGGCCCACAAAATATCATTATGGTGCAATTGAACTCCTTCTCAGTTCAATTTCTCGTCGCTGATTACGAATTAGTAAACATGCTGGTTATGGATTAGTAAACATGTTATGGTAATATTCCTTCAATATTCACTGTTGTAATCAATTTTTTTTTCGACTGTTTTATACAGATGGCACTGTTATCATCTCTGAAGCAGATTGCAGGCATTGAATCAAGCTCAATCACTCCAGCATTCCAGACAGAGTTCTTCAAGCTTGTGCTAGGCACCATTTCATTGCCTATTGATCTTCCTGGCACAAATTATTGCCGCGGTTTTCAGGTATACATCCGATTTATTTTCTCATCACCAAAAACTCTGGTGGAAGTTGTTGTGGAAGGTCCAGCAACTGAGATTGTTGAACCGTTTTCTATGCAGGCAAGGAAGAATATTGTAAGCATGTTGGAAAAACTTATAGAGGAGAGAAGAGCTTCCAAAGAAGTCTTTCAGGACATGCTTGGCTGCTTACTGAGAAGTGATGAAAACAAAAACAAACTCAGTGACGAAGAAATAATCGATATGGTCGTTACGATTTTGTACTCGGGTTATGAGACCGTTTCGACTACTTCCATGATGGCTGTCAAGTACCTCCATGATCATCCCAAAGTGCTTGAAGAACTGAGAGTAAGTTTATGATATGCTTTTCTCTTGTTATTAGTCTCGTCTAAACTTGCTTAACTTCGGAGTTTTGGTTCTGACTTTTTTAACTGCACATTTTGTAGAAAGAGCATTTGGCAATTAGAGAAAAGAAAAATCCAGAGGACCCAATTGACTGGAACGACTTGAAATCTATGAAGTTTACTCGTGCGGTAAGAAATTTCTCACCTTTGATAAATTTGGTTTACCATTTGCTCTGGTTATGATAGCTGGTTTGCTAATATCTTTCATGCTGTTTTTTACCCTGCAGGTAATATTTGAGACCTCAAGATTAGCCACCATTGTGAATGGGGTATTAAGAAAAACCACTCAAGATATGGAACTAAATGGTAAGAAAATATATATGTTACATATTTAAGATTATTTTTAATGATTAATATATATATATATATTTTTTAACATTTTAATTTTGTATATTTAAACAGGATATTTGATTCCGAAAGGATGGAGAATCTATGTGTATACAAGAGAGATTAATTATGACTCCTTTCTGTATCCGGAACCATTAACCTTCAACCCATGGAGATGGCTGGTTAGTGAAACTACTTGTATTTTTCTCTGACCCCCTCGATTCTGACGAGGGAAATAAACTAAGAATTTGAACAAAAGTCGGAATTTTTAAACTGGGTTTGAAAAATGCAGGACAAGAGCTTGGAGTCTTCAAACTTCTTCTTTATATTTGGAGGTGGCACTAGACTCTGTCCAGGAAAGGAGCTGGGGATAGCGGAAATTTCAACTTTCCTGCACTACTTTGTAACTAGATACAGGTAAATTTTGATCTGATTTTTACCAAAAGTAAAATAAAGTATAATAAGTGTTTCTTTCGTAGGACCGCCTACAAATTTGATAAATTATTCTTTTGGGTGTAACTTAAGCATTCAGCTTCATCGCATGGCTTTAGCTCGTTGATTCGATTGTCAAATTATTAAAGATAAAGTTGTAATATCCTTGCAGGTGGGAAGAAGTTGGGGGAGACAAACTGATGAAATTTCCAAGAGTAGAGGCCCCGAATGGACTGCACCTTAGGGTTTCATCTTACTGACTAATTTATGTACATGGAAAAAAGGGAGAACACAATATATAGGGCGTGGGAGAGAAATATGATGTATGATAAGGTGCTAACACATTAGAAAAATTAATGGAATTTGAGCTTTTTCCTTTTGTTGGATATTCTTATTGAAAATATTTGCTTAACTTACCCTAAACCTAAAGTGATAGTGATGTTTATTATTTAATTGATTATCGTTAGAAGAATTTGATTTAAGTTATCAATTATACAAATTTTGAAATTTAAACTAATTTAATAATAATTAATAAGGTGGTAAGGAGAGATTTTCAATGTGTTCGGGCGTTACGCTATAATACAAGGAAAGGGTAGGATTTTTTCTTTTTCTTTTTCCAAGTGTCTCTTTACTTGTGTTATGACATATGGAGTATGTGTCTGTGTTTCGAACATCCTTTAAAAATATCTCGGTGTTGAGCATCACCATCAATTGAAGATAATTAGAGATTTTTTAGTGTGTCAGAATACATCACGATACAATAAGTGTAATAATACAATTGGTTAAAAAATTTAAAAAAAAATTACAACAAATTATATAATGACACTTTATCTATTAAACTGTATGTTCAACATACTAAAAAAATCTCAAAAATAGTGAGCAAAAATGCAATCTATTTTGTTTTTCGAGTGGAGATGCACAAAAAAACTGTCAACTGACAAATAATTATAATGACAAAAATGTTTTTCCCTAGGTCCTTTTATACAGGCTCCAACCTATAATTTACAGACTTGCAGTTAATATAAGGTATCTTCAAATGAATTCCAGAATATTTCTACAAAGAATAATATACACAAAAAGAATTTTATTTGGGTTCTCCAAAATGTTTTCCTTTTTCCATGGTGTCCATTTAGCAGTATACCTGTAAGGACGGAAGTGTGTTGAGATTCAAATTTTACTAAATATAGAGTCGATTTCACCAACTAATTCTTAGTCTAATAATGTTTTTCTTCCCAATGTCCGAAGTTGTCTCAAGTTCAAGTTATCATTTCTCCATTAATTAGAAGCAATCACGATCATAGTGGTTGAGAGCAAGGATTCCACTTTTGGTTTGGAATAAGAAAGAATCTTTGTTTGGGCCGTCTAGCCATGTGTATTGTCCAACCACCTTTTCGTCGTTTTGATATGCTGTCAATAAAAGTTTAAGTAAAAATTAAAAGACTATGTAATATTGGTGTATTAACATTGGACAAAACAAGTGAGCATGTCATCTAAATGCAAAATCAAAACATTCTCCTTTGGGCTGATCAAGATGTCCTCAGTTTAGTGGGCTAAGTTGTACCCTTGTTCCGATTCATTGAAAACCCTATCCACCAATGGAGGAATGAAACGTAAATAAGGTTTCATACATGAACTTATTAGGTTGCTTAATATGAAAGTGTGAATTGGACGCAAAGAGAAACTCGAGCCCCTATGCTATTACATGTGTAAATTTCTAATACCACACTACCACGCTTAAATATACGACATGCACCATTTGAATAAAAAGTTAAATGTGCGGTAAAAAATTCAACAACAGTTATATTCTTGTGTAAATTACACTGGCACATACTATAATTTTTTTTTCTCCTCTCTAAAACCAATCTAATGTTTGTTTGTTCGTTTTTCACTTGTCCTTCTGTTACCGTCTAGATTGTCTATACTAAAAAAATTGCTCCTCCTTGCGTACAATGTGTTGGTTTAACACTTGTAGTAAATTTGGTTTCTTTTGCTTTGCAATCTACGTTACAAGTTGGTCAATTTGTAATCGTGTTTCACTTTGGTCTTCTTAGTCCGATGGCCCTCCATTTGCATCAAGTGTCCCAATTTACTATCTTGAATGTAACATTTAACCCTCGAATATTAATAGATGAAAGTTATATAACTGTTACATGCGAACAATTAAAGTGGGAAGTTACATACTTGAATGCCTAAAGTGAAAAACTAGTATAAGTTCAAAAGCCGCTGCCATAATTTACCCGTAACTTATACATCCTCAGTTAACTTGTGGTAAATTCATATGTACAATTGTAAATTAGATCCTCCCAAATCGTCAAAAAAAAAGCTATGTGATGTCTCACATTTTGCGCCTAACTAAAAATTTGTAAGTTGTCCGTGGTCGCGTGTGTGGAGAGGCTAGTTATATCTTAATTTTTAACCTTCTCAAATAACAATGTACGATTAGTTTGATATACTTCTAAGACAATATCTCAAGTATATACATGAAAGTTTTTTTTAGCGTAACAAACATAAATAAATGTTTAATAAGACAGTCACATTGTTATGTGTTGTTACTAATTCACATGTTATAATATATGTGGGCGACAAAGTATACTTCTAAGAGACAATCTTTGATAGATGTCTCGTGAATGGTCATGTAGACTAAGACAATAAAGTGTTATCAGGTTGACACAAATAGTGTCAGATTAACCAAAAAACGGATGTATGTTTGCGTGAGAGAGAATATGAAGGTCAAAGAAGTGACTCACTGCCACATTGAAGTTTTTCTTATGCTCCCAACCTAAACTATACTAATAGTAAACAAAAATATATGTTATGACAATGTGACGGTCACACTGAAAAATTTCTTGTAACGAATGTCATAAACTCTTCATATACAACACGTGGGACGTTAACAATGGATGACTAGAATTAGAATCTAAAAAGCTAAAGTCAAGTCATTTTTAAACCTCATAAAATCAAAATCTGGTCTTTTTACAGTTGCAAATCTCAATCTCAGCTTGCTTTTGGGAGAGTTTGAACCATTCTCTTTCACCTTTAAACCTCGGACACGTTTCCCCCCTAACTCCCCACACTTGTGCCGCTTCCTCCTCCTCCTCACGTGCCACCACGTCCCCCTCCATTTATATTCCTATACAAACTCCCTCGCCTCCTTCCAACGCCTCTCACTCCTCCCTCTCTCTCTCTCTCTCTCTCTCTCTCTCTCTCTCTCTCTCTCTCTCTCTCTCTTTGCGTCTTTCGATCCTCCAATGGCTTCAGCGACACCCCTTTTGACGGATGAGCTTGACATTGTGATCCCGACCATCAGAAACCTCGACTTCCTCGAGATGTGGCGGCCGTTCCTGCAGCCCTACCACCTCATCATCGTCCAGGACGGTGATCCGACGAAGACCATCAAGGTCCCCGACGGCTTCGACTACGAGCTCTACAACCGCAACGACATTAACAGGATTCTGGGTCCGAGGTCGTCCTGCATTTCGTTCAAAGACTCTGCCTGCCGATGCTTCGGTTACATGGTGTCCAAGAAGAAGTACATCTTCACCATCGATGATGACTGCTTTGTATATCCTCTCCTCTTCTTATTTTTATAGGTTTTCCAATCTTGTTTTTGTTTTTAAACTCTTTTTTTTTTGTTGAGTTTTTAAACTCTGGATCTTGGTTTTATTCGATCTTCTATTTCATGCTTTTGCGTGAAATATAGATGATTGCATCATACATGGGGCACGTTGTTCTGTGACTATCGTTTTTTTTCCTTTAATTATGTGTTTGATCTAAATTGTTGTTTTTATATATTTTAATTATATGAAAATTGACGACATTTCTGACACATCATCTAATACTGTAACATATAAAATGGTATAAGCTTCCTCAATTTGTAGAGATTGTACGTCTAAAAGCACTGTTGATTGCATCTAGTTTGATCTGAATTGACAACAATTTTTCAATACTGATCGAGTTTATTTGGATTGAATAATGTTTGTTAGTGTAAAATTAAACACATGAAACTGCGATATTTGACTTGAAATATCACTAAAGACAATAGCATATGTGTGTACGTAAATCCCTATCTTAAATCAGTTTAGATAATAGCCCCCTTCTCCTTGTATAGAAAAAATTGCATGCAATAACTGTAACGACACTGAAGGTATCTCAAACCAATCACACATGTCTTGCTTCTTAACTATCTCACATATCAATGTGTGATTAGCATCCAAGTTAATTACATATTGTAATACCTTTTTACTCTTCTTCATATTAATTTGTGATTGTTTTAGAATGTTGCTGCTATAATGACATTTTCGTTGTATGAAAATTATTCTCCTCTCCATCCTCACTATTTTAGATTGGGCTCTAGATAAAGATATAGCGTATGCATTTGTTTTATATGCAACTTGCTTCTGTCCTTTCCTCCCAATTCTGAAGTACTTAATTTCAATTTGTTTGTACTACAACTGCGAAATTTTTAGCATATATAGTGATCATGATTTTCTGTGTGTATATGCTTATAGGTTGCAACAGACCCGTCTGGCAAACCAGTAAATGCACTGGAGCAACACATCAAGAACATCCTTTCACCATCCACCCCATTTTTCTTCAACACCCTGTATGATCCCTTCAGAGACGGTGCGGATTTTGTTCGTGGATACCCTTTCAGTCTCCGTGAGGGTGTTCCGACTGCTGTCTCTCACGGTCTCTGGCTCAACATCCCGGATTATGATGCACCAACACAGCTTGTGAAGCCACTTGAGAGAAACACTAGGTAGACACGCCCTGAAACAAAAACCCTATCTTTTGCATTATACGCATTCTGCAATATATGTTTCCTAAAATTATATGCTTATGCTTTCACTAGATTTGTGGATGCTGTTCTGACAATCCCAAAGGGCACATTGTTCCCAATGTGTGGGATGAACTTGGCTTTCGACCGTGACCTCATCGGCCCTGCAATGTACTTCGGACTCATGGGTGACGGTCAACCAATTGGACGCTACGACGATATGTGGGCTGGCTGGTGCACCAAGGTTCCCTTTCTTCTCTTGTTTTAACATACAATATGCCCATATGTCTCCTAGCTCTTCCATTGTTCTTTTTTTCCTCACGTGAATAATATATTTTGTTGCATGTATCGGTTAGGTCAGTTGGTCAGAATAATGCGTTGTTCCAGATATTAACAGTATGTATGGTCATGAATATTTCAGGTGATAACAGATCATTTAGGGCTTGGAGTGAAGACAGGGCTGCCATATATCTACCACAGCAAAGCCAGCAATCCATTTGTGAACCTAAGGAAGGAGTACAAAGGCATCTTCTGGCAGGAAGAGATCATCCCATTCTTCCAATCCGCTGTCCTTCCCAAAGATTGCACCACCGTGCAAGCATGCTACATTGAGCTTTCCAAGCAGGTCAAGGAGAAGCTCAGCAAGGTCGATCCCTACTTCGACAAGCTGGCCGACGCCATGGTCACATGGATTGAAGCTTGGGATGAGCTCAACCCTAATGGTCCTGGAGCTAAACTGGCCAACGGCAAGGCCAAGTGAAAGAAATGATAAAAAAAAAAGTTGATTCAACTGCATTTTGCTCTTTATATTTTTACTGTACTTTCTGGGATTATACCTTCTCGGTAGTTTAGTGATTGTAATCTTTTGTTTTTAACCTTCCTCCTGAATCATTTTGGTCATCGCTTTGAGTTGCATATCGGCAGATGTAATTTTTATTTAACTTTGTCCAATGAGCTTAGTGCAATAAAAGTATGTAGTTCATCTAGAATTCAAATCCAGAGATAAAATGTTTTCCTGTTGCATCTAAGTTTCTCTCGTATGCGGGGCTCCTCTTCGTTTACTAATAAATATGATAAACAAAAAGAGAGCTCCAAGAGCCCATATGCACAAGTTTGAATTGTTTGATGTGAGACAACTCGTACATAAGAGATAAGAAACTGGAACTTAACTGCACTGTTTAATATCAGACGGAATTTAATCAAAATTGGAAGCCAATGTGACCAAGACAAATTGCTTACAAACTCAGAAAGTATGCAGACATAAATAAAAATTGTCAATCAAACTCAAAATTGCTGAAAATTGGCTTCTAATTAAATATAAAGTTGCCGCTCCAGTTGCTCGTCACTTCATTAACGGTTGCGAGAAGCCTCACTCTCTCCTCCGGCCGTCTCCAAATAAAAAGGAATAGGAAGAAGGATTGTGTATGGTGTTTCGGTAATGGGAGGATGGAGCTCTAGGCCAACTTGGTCAACAAACTTAAAACCGTTCATCTTCAATTTGGGGTGGGTTGATCCTCAACCTTCTGACGTTTGGCGTCATGTTCCTCGCCATCTTCATGGTTAAGATGTTCATTGACAGCCTCCGGACCCAAGAGAGAGATGTGTTTGCTGGTGATTGTACGACCTGCCCTAAGCTTTGGCCCCCAGTGCCTCTCTGGATTTGGAAGGAAGCGTGCTACCTTCTTGGTTTGTGCCTTGCTAAGAGACGCAACAGCTCGAGCAAAGTTAGCCTGCAAAAGAGAGAATGTCAAAAAGAGTGGTTAGCTAGATATCTCTCTCTGCCCCTCTCAAACGCGCACATACACACGGGGTGATTAGTTCCATGAAATTACATGCACATAGCAAAAGAAGAAAAGGCATATATAATCAGAAGAAAAAAGAAATCATTATTAATATTCAAAAATGGAGAAACATACTTGAAGAACAGGTTCCTTGGCAAGTATCACGGTTCCTGACTGATCCGCAGGCTGAGGTTTCACCGGGTGATTCTTCACCTACACAAAATAAAGGCACAATAAGATACCACCGCACGTCCAACGCAAGAACTAGTAAATAGCACTATCTCATAGAAAGTGTACATAATTTAGAGAGTAGAGACAGGGAAAGCAACAACAGAATCACACTGTTAATTGGGGGGCAGGAAGGAATCTACGTGCAGGGATCTTAAAAGATTGTCAACTAGTTGAAAATTTTATACACGTGTCACGCTAGAAACAAATGAGAACTGAAAGAGACAGCTCACCCAACAACGCATTATGTCCCAAATGACATCCATGGGCGCATCTGATTTCAACCCCAATGGGTTTACATGAGTTCCAGATATACGATATCCTGCATTGATCACAGCAGAACGGAAAATCACAGCAGATGGGGAAGTGCACTTCAGTGTGGCACAGAGGTTGTGCAGACTCAAGAACAAAGGAACATCAAGCAGTTCCTGCAAACAAACAGAGACATCAGTGGAACTGCTTTAGCACATCTAATTTATGTCTAATAGGATCAGTATCAAGACAAAGGGCACACCTCTGAAATTGTTGTTAGTACAGCAGAGATGCGATCATAAGCGGGATACCGCTCCTTCATAGATTTCACATCAGATAGTATGGAAGTCACCCATTCTTGATCATGAATAGGAGCAGACCATATAGGCCCACCCATATTGAATTTCTTTCCACAATCACTGCATTCTTGAGGAACAACGGGACCAAAACCTGGTAGATATCTCACACTGGTGTTCTGAAAGAGTAAAGAAATCCCTTATCAGAAAATTATTGATATAAATAAAGGAAATAAAATAAATCCATTTATCTGAAGCATCAAGCCTGCTACAGACACAAATCTTTGTAAAAATCAGAGCAGTCAAACATATCCAATACACACACAGAAACAAATATATGAAGATATTCCGCAAGGGGACAAAGCTTACTAATAAATAGAATAATAACTATGAGAGATCAATGTCCTATAATTGAAGTTAACTGTCCTATAATTCAAACATAACTGTCCTAAAAGGTAGTCTCAAACAACCAACCCTCATAACGGTCAATTTAACTTTTTAAAGTCATTGTTACAACTATAATTTAGATGAGGGGTTTACGTATAGCTCAGGAAAAGCAAGAAAATCAACTTTTTTTACATGATTTTTGTCATGAATAGATGAGCACAACCTAACTCTCAAGGTATATTATATCATCACCATACCTTTGTGACAGTCCTTCCAAGAGGCTGAAGATGAAAAGAATCGCAACCAATGCACTGATACACATAGGAGAGCTTAAGGGGAGTGTTCTTCATTGCACTTGCAGAACTGCAACCAATTGTTTGAACTATCATACAACAGCAAAAGGAAGAAGCCTGATAGCTAACGTTGAATGATATAGAAAATAGGTCACATACGAGTAGATACGGACAAAAACTCGGACATAAAAGTCCATCTGAACAGATAGCACAGGAACAATGTATCGTTTGTATCGATTTGCATGGCTCTGCATTGTACAAAGAAGAAATTAACTATGCACCACACAAAAAAAGTAACAATGTATCGTCTGTGTGTGTATATATATATATATACACGTACGCGCGCGCACACACACACACATCCAATTTAAATGAGTTGAAATATAACTTATGGTCCATTAGGGGCACTCTTCATGTTTATAAAGTCATTTGCCTATCGAGTTAACTAGCTTCAAGCTAAACCTAATTGAAAACCTATAATTGTGACCAACACCATCATTACGCCAAAAAAAATACAGTAAATATTTGCTATAGAAAAGACATTTGTCAACAACTATATTACCAATACAAATGCAATTTCAATTCTGCTTCCTTTCAGGCTAAATTGTTAAATAATAAGTTTCAAGTAGTTTGCATTTTCAACATAAAATCTCTAATCAAGGACATGATGATACCTCAATGCAAGCTAGGAGGATCCTCAAAGCCATCTCGTGACAATATTTCCCTCTCAATGGATAGGAACCATATCTAATCAACAGAACAGTTTGAGATAGCTCAGTCCAAGAATCAAAATATATGCTTAATCAAAATCGATGAGCAAAAAGGTATGAGTGCTTACTTTGAATAGCACACCTCACCATTACCACCACATAGCACAGCCATATCAGTTGCCGTACACATTAGCAATCCTCCATCAACAACAGATTGAACCGCAGAGTCCAAGAAGACAGAGGGAGAACCATAAGGATCAAGATCGACCTGAAACACCAATAACCAGCAAAGAATACGTTACTCTTTATGCTAAAAAGTATTAAATGATAGGAATCCGCACAAATCTCCAGGGAAGAAAGGAATAAGGGTAATCATTGTGAAGTGTGTAGACCCGTTAATGAAACCAATTCCAGTCCATTCTTTATTCAAATAATTTCAGAATATTATATTTTATTCTGATAAATATTCTAAATGAGAATTCCTTGAGAAATAGCATAAACTATAAAACAGCAAAGGCATACCACATCAAATTCTTTTGGATGGGTGAGCATATGCACACGGGCATCAGCAAGATGTGATTCCACCTTTGAACATGCAACCGAACCATTGAACTTGATATTTCTCCTACAAGCTTCAACAGCATCTGCAGGAAGACGAATAATAGTGATAACTGTTATGATGTTTACAAGTAATTAGAAAAGCTGATATGGATCTACAACTTGGGTATATCAATACGGATTTAAATAGAAACTAGAAGTCCATAATCTCATCTAATTTGGTCTATATGTCCATTAATTACTCCTTTTCTTTTAAGAACAAACACAGTAACCTTCTAAAAGGTTAACACAAAAACTGGCCATGTACATTTAAGTGCAGTAGTTAGAGAAAACCTAAAATCTACCTTTATCATTGTCTAGAGCAACAACTTGACCAATTCCTTCCACTTCACGAGCATACCTAAGAGCTCTTAAACCAGAAGCTGACAAGGCCTGTGAACGCAAATGATACAAAACAGAAATGTGAATTTGCATATTCCAGATTAAAGAACAAAGATGAAAGAAACTGATTAATTGATTCTGATCAAAATTCATGAAAAAACCTCAAGAACTCTTGGTGGCTTCAGTTCCCCGCGCCATTTTCCCTCAGTGACCTTCTCTGGTTCTTCTGAAATGCTACATGGTTCATCTTGAGATACCTCTGCTGCCATTTCACAATCTCCATTGGTTTTTTCTTCATGATTAGCAGGCTCAATAGGTACTTCTTCTACGACACAGTTTGAAGCATCTTTTTCAGACTCCTTCACTGCAGTTTTTGTTTTCTTGGACAATCTTGCTTCATGTTCCTCCTTGCGTTTGGTTATGAATGTCCTCAGAACAGCAATTGATACGTCTCTGTTGTTCACCTAATTATTACAGAATGAAACAATCAAGACTCCTGAATTACTAAATCTAAAAGTCAGCCAGCAAACTTAAGCGATTGAATGTATCCAATAAATAGTGATCAATAATGCTGAAAATTCAACAGTCACGCATATCGCAAATCACCCCCTACATAATATTTACCATACTAAAAAAAAACTGCTAATAACATAATCAAAACAGGATATTAAGTATTCGAATGCAAAGAACTTTGGGCGACGACTAGGTTAACTTGCCCACATTGAATTTGCACTGCATATATAAACCGTAAGCAGAAAATACTAAATGATGAGCCAATTGAGCAACACATAATTCAATATATGAATTCGATTTCCTTCACTTAAATGCTCCCAAATGCGAGACGCAATTAACATTTCCAATCCAAGGCTTCATCCCACACATTCCTCGGCGATTACTAATCACAAAAATAAAACAGTTCGCATATCGAAATTCTTCGATTCTAAACATTAATCTTTCCTATTCCTACAATATTTTCCCCAGCAACCAAACCCAACTTTTCACCAACACCGACCCAACAAACTTCCAATTCAGTACAACTCAAAAACACAAAAAACCCACAAACATTTTATCTCAAAAAACCCATCAAACCCAATTCAAAAATCACAAAAGAGAAGATTTTGGCACCTGGGTTTTGTTGTAAAACACTTGGTTCTTAGCATGCATGAGAATCTCAGCCTCTCCTTCCTTGATGATAGCGTAATCACTGAGATCGGTCGCCATTGTTCCTCCACTTCCAAGCAAAAAAAAACAAAAACAAGCCCAAATCTCTTCCGAGAACAAACTCAAAACTCTAAAAGCAGGAGGCTTTCTCTTCCCTTCTTCTTCTATGGAACCTCTCGCTGGAGTCTGCGAATTTGTGCAAGGAGCCTCAAACTGAAGACTATTTATAGGTAGACTGTAGACAGTACAAATATGCTTATTAATTAACCCTATCTTTAGCTGCTAATCGCGATTTATGTTTTGATGTTTTGACTTTTCGGATAAATTGACGTTTATTTTTCTTCTTTTTTCTGCTTAAACCCTAACATGAACGGGAAGTTGTAGAAGTGGTGCACGTAGTGGGCGGGGATGTCGGGTTACTCCCAATCCGGGGCTCCAAATAAGAAAAGTTGTAAACAAATCATTTTTTTAAAATTATTAATATCACTAAGCCAAATAGCCAAATATAAACATATTTTGTCATAAAACTGAGTCGTTTCATATAAATGTAAGTCTTTCATAATAGTTTGAGTGAGTGTAATACTTATATATAGATATCAGACAGTTTAAGTTTGATATATGTAAGTTATATAACACTAATAATGCACAAGTGTGAGTTTAATATGTTGAGTATCACACCCAAATTTTATGAGCACGATAGAAATGTGATTCCTATATTGGTTTCAGACTCACTTTTCTTGGCTTATTGTGGGAGGCCTGAGTTAACAAATTTATGGAACACCCCCAATAATGTCTTGAAAAATAAATGTTATAGTGCATGAAATAAATCATTTTTAACATGTATTAATGATGTTTTTTTTTAACAAATAATATTATCTACACTAAAAGGATGGGGGAGATATATATTAAGTTTCACAATGGACCAGTAATAAACAAAACATTTTTAACATGAACGAGAAGTTATAAATTGACGTTTGTTTTTCATCACTCACTCACAATCTTGTAACATAATCTTTCCTCACTTGGCGATTAGTGCAAGTCCTCAATAAACTTGTCCACTAAATGGCTCAAATTCTGGTGAGCTTATTGTTCTAGCAACAACAACAGTTTTTGTGACATTGACCTCACCGTGCCTAAAAATTCACCCAATGGCTTACACTCTTTGACTCCGCTGCTAGTGTTATGTCCAAGATGACCGTGAACTTGAGCACGATGGCCGTCTCGGACTTTATATTGTAAGGGAATGTGTAGGGATTCTGTCTCTTTCACAAGCTTTGGGCTCAACTTATCCTAAAGAGCTTTGTTGCTATGTACACAAGTGATTTTCAGATGGGGAGGCCCATTTGGGATTTGGCAAACCTGACATCCCCCACACGTAATCGGTAATCCTCTTATTGCCAACAGTAGATGCTCCCCGAACATTAAATCGTACGACTCTTTAACACCCTCCCTCACATAATCTATTTGTTGATGTCACTTAGTACTACGTTCTAGTGATATTCTTTTTCATTTGTAAGTAAGAGATCTTACATTTAATTCTCACCAAAATCATACGACTCTTAACACCCTCCCTCACATAATCTCTTTGTTGATGTCACTTAGTACTACGTTCTAGTGATATTCTTTTTTATTTGTAAGTAAGAGATCTTAGATTTGATTCTCATCAAAAGCAAATTTGAACCATATTATTACTAGCTAATTGTGAGGCTTATGAAGATCATCTTCAATTGGAGATATGTATTCCATTTAATTTTCTCTCATTGACTGACGACGCCGACCTTCAAAAGATGTAAAGTTACATCTTTATTTACATTTTCCGACCAAAATAGTTTTTTACATCTCGTCTATTGGAGAGCTTTTCAGCAAACCAAAGATACAAGATATTAACTTGATGCATTTTGCATCTCCAATTGATGATACTTTAACAATTTTCTTATAAGTCTTCTTCTCATTTCTAAACTTATAATTAGCCCAACCTTTTTGTTCAACATAAAGTAGGGTTTCGTCATTGATGAAGTAATATTACTCAAAGGGGTTTGGAGGAGCAAAAGCTTTTGTAAAATATTTTCTTTTCTTTCGGCCTCATCAAATCATGCATTTCACACTGTAAATCTTTAAGCTTGACAATATCTTGAAACTCTTATCTAACCTTTCCAAAGATTAGCAACTAATATATAGTTTCTATAACCATCAATACCTATATATAGGCATAGAATGCATAAACAAATGAGGTAAGCCAATAAAGCACTTCTCAACTTTCTAAATTAGGTCCTTAGATGTACCCCCAATGACCAGGTGTAGGATAGGTGACTCGTCTCCCCTCTCTTTTCAAAACTTTATGCTCCCCATTACCCTAAACAATGGTGATTAAGCATGCAAACACTTTTACAGTTGGATAAGAGCTACTTTTCAAGGAGATCCACTAACTCATTTCCGCTTAGTCAAGAATTTATGCTTCATTTCTTTATTAAGAAACTTCTTTATTAATCTTAATAACAATGACAGACAATTATACAATGTGGCTTTGTGTGTGTATGTTTTTTTTTAAATGGTATGGATATGTGTTAGAGAAATGTTGAGGGAACTCTTTTAAAATGAAACTCTTTATAAACTTTGTGTCACTTCACAATTTAACGTCAATTTTCATGTTAACATTAAAAAATATTGTGCTAGAAACATATATGAGTTGATAGATACTCCAGAGAAAAAAATTTAGATTTCTCTTTGCTTTATGCTACAAAGTAATTAATGATCCTGGTGGTGATGTCATATAGTACATGAAGTATGGTTTGACGAGGCAGCTGTTGTGCTGGGACTGGTTGGAAGTGTTGAGATGGTTGAGACTCATGTCTCAACACGTGTACTAAGGTTTGTAGAGGGAAGGGTCAAATCGATTTCATGATATGAGACAGAAACAGAGATTCGATTCAAAGATCTTGACTGATTCAGAGGGAAGATACTTACCAATTTGTTATGTGTGTATATAAAGGGAAGTTAACCTAACCATGCATTGTGCAATATAACAGCGTCCTATATATACAATACAAAGAAAACAAGCAGTACTACTTATTGAGTTGAGTTGAAAAATGGTAGCTATGATGGGTTGGGGTGGTGTTGCAGAACAGGGATGGAGGAAAGGTTCTTGGACTCCTGAGGAGGATAAGCTGCTCAGTGAATATGTCAGCTTACATGGAGAGGGAAGATGGAGTTCTGTGGCTAGGTCTACAGGTAATAATTAACCAAGTTAATTAGTCTACTTTTTTGGCTTTAATTTTGGGTTAATTGATAGTCTTAGACATGCATGCTCAATTAGGGTTTTCTGTATATTTTCAGGTTTGAACAGGACTGGGAAAAGTTGCAGACTCCGATGGGTAAATTATCTGAGGCCAGGACTAAAGAGAGGGCATATAACACCTCAGGAGGAAGACATCATCATTGAATTGCATGCTTTATGGGGTAACAAGTAAGTAATAAGAACAATACCCTAGCTAGCTAATACTCTCTCTCTCTCTCTCTCTCTCTCTCTCTCTCTCTCTCTCTCTCTCTCGATTAAATTTTTATCAAGTACGCTCAAATATGTTTTTTGTTCTGATGTGAATAAATATGAATTTACAGATGGTCTACCATTGCAAGATACTTGCCAGGGAGAACAGACAATGAGGTAAAGAACTTCTGGAGAACCCATTTCAAAAAGAAAGAGAAATGCACTCAGAAGCAAGAGAAAAGAAAAGCTCAGGTTCTTGAAGCAAAACAACAACAATTAGAGGAAGATCAAAACATGAAAACAAGAGCCTCACCGCCACCACATCAAGATTTGGAATCCTGCAGCCGAGGAAAAGCAAACAATATGAATGATACTGATATCCATGAAACACAAGCAACAAGGCAAGAAAACATGGAGGAAGACAAATTTTGCTTGCCTAAATTGATGCACCAAGCAAGTGTGGAATTTTGGTCAGACTTATTAGGAGAACAAGGGTTTTATATGGGCAAGCTCTGGAACTTAGAAGACGTAAATGGTCGAATGGATCCGCAGCAACATACAAGCTTAGACCAGTGCAACAAAGTAGCCATGCAGATCAATAATCAAGCGATTAATGCAGCAGCTTTATCTACTGGAGAGGAATCGAGCAATATTTCAATGTAGAATTGAAGTGAAACTAAATCACCTGCTTTATTTTGGGGAAGAGGACATTCCAACACAATTCTATAACGGAGGAGGCTACGTCTTCTAATTCGAAATGCCGATCATTCATTATATTAGTACTATATTTATTTTTATGTCGCCAACTGACACGATCGATGATGAACTTCGATCTGACCCAGCTAGCTAGCTATCATAAGCACATCTATAAAATTCTATATATATACATATGTTGCTTTATGTTTGCATATATGATAAATAAGAGGTAGTGTGATCTTTTGTATCCATTAAACTTGTTTTAGATGAGTGATCAGTACTGAGGAAGAAAACAAAGTATATATATTTAAATTAGCATGAAAGAAAAACACAGTTTTATGCAGTGATCAACAAAAGACACTGATCTGTAACCAAACAATAGAAACAATTTGTTTTGCACCAATTTAACCAATTAGTTTTAAATGGAAAATTCTGGGAGATTGATTGAGAAAAAGTATCGATTTTATCACTTGTGACCCCAACCAAAGGGACTGAGAACGCACCAACCGATCAAAACCTATCAAGGATTAAGTCAGTTGTCTAAATACACAATCGAAGCTGGTATTACCACTTTTACGTATATATCATTTGGAAGCTGATTGACTGTTGACATGAGGTAGGTAGGCATGCCAACAGCCGACGATAGGTGAAACCAAAAGATCAGAGGTCATCAGCTTGATCATACACTACTATGTAATTACTGTGATTAATCAGTTTACTAAGAGCTTAGATACATGCATGCAGGTACATCGTTGGTTCCTCAATATCACCGTGATGCAAATCTCTTACCGCTTCTTAAGTTTACCTTATCACAACGTTGGTAAAAAGATAAACGATGATAACATTGAAACGTTGGTACCATCCACACACCCCAATTTACTTCTCACATACCCCATGTTAATTTCTATCCGTTGATCTTTTTTAAATCATCTGATCCGACGGTCGAAAATTAGAAGGGTGTGTGAGAAGTAAAATAAAGTGTGTGGATATCACACCCCTATAAGAAATTAAGTTATTTTTCGCAAAAGAAAAGAAAAGAAAAGAAAAGAAAAGAAATTGAGGGTGGAAATCGTCATTTTTTGCAAAAGAAAAGAAAAGAAAAGAAAAGAAATTGAATTATTACTTAAGCATTGATAAACATGTTCATTTTTATTAGTGACACATCATTTAGTTTGTTAATTTTATCTACAAATTTAATATCTTTAGCATTATCCATAAGTAAATGATTTTAATCGTTTGAATCAATTGATATTCATCCATCAATAAGGAATCAAACTATTAGTAGTTATGGGCTCGTTGAATTATAGCAACAGAATAACACAGGCTGCTTAACATAATTGTTAAAATGCACTTGGGCTGGGTAGGTTAAATCATTAAACCCTTAATGCTAAAGCCCAGAAACAAAAATTAAAAAATGGCCCATGCAGGTCTCGAACCTGCGACCTTCGCGTTATTAGCACGACGCTCTAACCAGCTGAGCTAATAGGCCGTCATTGTCATAAAGTCAGAATTATTTATTATATTGCAACTTAAGTTTCAGATAAGTAGCCTTTTCACGGATCACTTATAAGCAAGTTCTGGCCGTTCGGAGAAGAAAGCAGAGAGACAGAGACAGAGCAAAGCAAATGGATAACATAACGGCGAGCGAGCTGGCCGGGTTTGGTGTCGGAACTCTGCTCCTCTGCGCCACCATTGCCGCCCCAAAGATCGACGCTTTCATCTCCGCCTCTCAGCGCAGGTAACACTTACTAATACCCCATTTCATGTTTCTTCATTATACACTTGTCTTTCGAATGAATTTAGCTATTAATCTTCATCAACTTCTGATTAAATTCCAAGAATTGCACAAATAAACCATGTACCGATGCAAATTTCCCATCTGCACAAATAAACCATGTACCGATGCAAATTTCCCATCTGCCTCAATATAATTAGATGTTTTTCGTGATTTGAATAATGTTAGGGACACCAAATTTGTTCTCCAAATGACGTGACAGTGTTTGATTGATTTAAATTGGCGTCCACTTTAAACTTTATTTGTTATGAACATGTAAGGAGTTCGATGCATACACTGACACGTTATTTGGTGACTCGAGGATTATTGTTCTGATTTATGTTTTGTGTATGTCACACCTTTGAATGTTCAGTTCTCTGGGAATGTGCAAGAGATGTGGCAATCTGAGGATGATAGCATGCTCAAGATGCAGAGGAATTGGATTGATCAAAGAAGGTGAAATGCTTGGATCAAATCTCATCGACGACATGTATGAATCGCTTGGTGGTGAAGGATCGAAAGTAAGATCCATCTCTTGCACCAATTGTCAAGCTAGAGGCCATTTTTCATGCCCCGATTGCTCTAAATCACCATCTGTTTGAGTTTGCTAAGTTGGGTAAACTAAAACTTGATCAGGCTATTTGTGTTATCTTAGAAAGATTAATCAATGTAAAAGCTTTCTTCCTCCTATCACCAAACTTGTTTGGTACCAGTGACATAGGGCAATGAAATTTATGAACCCAAATTAGACAGTAGAGATATAGCAGTTCATAATCTATATATCCATTGGGAATCTTTCTATACTTTGGCATAAATAATGTTCAGAGAGCGGTTCATATTATCTGTATACATGGACAGTTTTCCGTTCATGTCGGTGCTAGAGCCTTTAATCGTAATACTCTTGCAACTCTAGCTTCCCTAGCCTGATGAAATTCCCAGTGGCTGTTGTATTAACTCCTACGTTCTTCTCTGTTTTCGTCGAATGTTCATCCTTGATAATATGCTTGAATTCGTCTGATGTCCTTACGGTCCAATGTTCTTGCTTTTTGTGGAATATTCATCTTTGATAAACCTGATATAATGTTTTTGCTTGAATTTGATTGATGCCATTATGCTCCCTGTTGAATGGTGGAGCCAGAGAATTTAGTAGGGGGCATATGTTGTATACAAGAAGTTAGGGGGCTATATTATGCCCGTTCATCTGAAGGTCTAACCTTCAGATGAACGATTTCCCTCCTTTCCCTCCGTCCACTCCTGCTATTGATCTCATATTTGGTGCCAGTATGCCCATACAGTGCCTCAACTCTCAAGGTGCACCAGATGCACGCCTTTGATAACACTCTCACAATTTATGAATGAGTTTCCTAGTCAAGTTTGGTTTTGATTAGAAATGATATTCTTCATTCCCCCCACCCCTGCACCACAGTTCTTTTCTTTATCTAGGAATTTAAGATTTCCGTAAGTGTTGTTGTAAGACCAAATGGTAGATTGGACACTGATGCAAAACTACCAGGAAGTAGGAAGTGCCTTTCTAGCTCGAAAGAGAAGGTTTTTCCCGAAGATAGCAGCTCACAAGGAAAGTATATTTACCCTTTGAAATTGATAGGAAGGCCCTGGTTTAGGGGAGGGGCCCAAGGGGTGATATTTGCTGTATGTGGTTGTGCTTTCACAATTTGCCTTTTGGATTCCAAAATCTGCAAATTTCGAGCTTTCACAATTTGCCTTTTGGATTCCAAAATTTGCAAATTTCAAAAACACTAGCACTGATACATTGAAATTAGTTTAGATATTGACGGGGTATTGTAAGTGTCAGAATGGCCTTGCATTCAGCATATGTCGCTTTGATTTCCAGACATGCTCACATGCGTTATTGGCGAAGCCTAAAGCACGGCACTATTGTGTTTGTGGGAGGAATCATATCGCATTTGTGCTATGCATATTTCCATACATACTTGTAAGTGTTGCCAAGTGAGAAGGCACCTGGAACCAGCTATTGGCTGTTGGTGCACTGAGCAGCAGTGAATTCAGGGCCCAACTTGACTAAGTTGACTAAGTTCACTGAGATGATAAATTCTGCTATGGTGGATGTGATATGTGCCACTGTGGGTATCCTATATTAGCCCTCACTATTTTTAGGACGAATCGAAATCCTATCCGGATCTTTGCAGTCTGGAGCCGACGGATCAAAAAATCTGAAAAATTCATTTTAAATCTTACAGCCTCATACCCCATTCAATTGGTCCACCTCATACAAATTAAGAGTTCGAATCTCTCTCTCCCTCTCTTAAATCATTCAAAGATCCGGACTGCAAAATTCGGAGGGAATCCGAATTACAACATTGCAATTAATAAGAAAAGTACTTTCTATTTCGGAGAATAACTTGCATCACATGAATCCGGATGAACACAACGAAATAATATGGTATAAGAATGCCGTTGTGTTCATCCGGGGACAATAGTTAATCTCTGTTTCCGAATTGTAAATACTCAACTTGTATTGGATATTGGAGCTCTCGTTCTTCCCTAATAAAGCAAGGTAATATACCTTTCTTATATTGGCAACCTAAGCTCAGAAGATACTTGCACACTTGTGGGAGAAGGCTAAGAGAACCAGAATTCAAATGTAATTTGGTTATTTGGATGCTATTTCAGAAAATTTTGATGACTTTGCAATGAGAAATAAACAGAAATTGTGGTCCATCATAAATTTGGAATTAAAAGAAGAAAAATGGCATGGCCTCGATTGAGAACATTTATCTATGCATTTGAGATCATGAGCTCAATTCTCCACTCTCTTCACTATCGCCTTCATTAAAAAATGTGAAATGTCACACTGAGCCTCATTTGGTGGTTCAACCTAGTCAAAACTGGACTAAACTTGGAATTTTGAGCAAGGATGACTAGGGTACTAGAATTGAGCTTTGATTCAGGTTCAGTTGTGACACCCCTTTACGCTTGGATCAAATAATCCATGTCCCTCCTATGTTGGATTTCTTTTCAAGATTATTATTGATAAACCATGTTAGTAGTCCATGTCACAAAGTTTGCCAAGTCAGCAATTCGAGACATCTATGTTTGAAATCCTAGCTCCCGCTATTTAAACAGATTGCCACAGTTCAAATATCAATTAAAGAATATATGAACAAACCTAGCTTATCTATATGTCTTTGTAATCTGCTTAGTTGTATTGTAAATTTGAATGCTTGTAATGTGTAACAAACATATCCATGTAATCTCTCTATATATAAAGACAATGACTCACTCATAATTAACTGAGTTGAGCTTATGCAATTCAGATTTTCAAATCCTGCTTTAGTTTCTTTCAATTATCACAGTTTAAAATGCATTTAAGTCTACCAAACACTTTATTAATGTTGGTACAAACCAATTTTATCAGCAGAAATAATATGTGATATAGAAGAACTACTTGAGATTACACTCGAATTCAAATCAACTTTTGCACAAATTAGAATAATTTAGAATCGACTTTTTTTTATGACAAAATGTAAATTACAATATTTCCCTTCAAATAATAAGAACTATTTGGCTTTAGGGTGTGATATTCACACATCTTTTTTTACTTCTCATACATCATTCTAATTTGCGATGCCAGATCGAATGAAATAAAAAAATATAAATGAACGAGAGGTGTGTACAACAACAATTTTAACTGTTAACCTTTTACCATTTACTGTTTGCGATATCATAAAGCATGATCAAACGGGCCAACGACTCCTTCTGTTTTTACCCCGTCGTTTCGCGACACGTTTACGTACAGAGCATTTTACTGTTCGAGGGGCAAACGCCGTTTGAGAGCGTACGGAGATTTCGCCATCAATCTTGTCCGTCACCTGGCACTGTTCTGACCCCCAATGGGCTGCCGACACGTAGTCGGCGGAGTGCTGCTTTGACACCCCAGCGGTCACCTTGGGCCTTGGAAACTGGCGCTTCTCTGAGGTCGGAATATAAGACGGACGTTTGCGATTTTGCATGCCTTGGTTCCAGCGCTATCCTTTTATTTAGTAATTAGTTTTACAATTAACTAATAATAATGTAATTTAAATTTATTTTTAACGGAAATTGAATATAAAATTTCTCACTTGCAAGTAAAAATAAAGGTTAGTTGGACAAAAATATTGGCTTATCTTTAATGTTTACCTAAAACACAAGGTGATAAATATACTCAAAAATCTCTAGTACGTGTACAATTGTTTAGATATACAATTCAAAACTGAAGAGGGATACTTTAGATAGGTTCCACATGCTGAATAATTGTACTCATTCATCTTTAACTACATGCCAATGCATGATTGTGGTTTACAACTTTAAAAATCTGTCGTACGTACCAATTATTACTTTTAACTCTATGGATTCTAATATTCCCATAAAAGAAACGCCATCCAGTCACTTCTCATGTCACCGAACAATATACGGAGGTAGATTCTTTGCCCTCTCACTTTTCATATATTTTCATCTTCTCTTATTTTGTGTTGTCACGGTTAAGTTATATCAACATTTTATATTAATTTTTTTTATAGAGATAATAAGACAAAAATCAATAGTAATATAAAATGTTGACTTACTTAACCGTGACCGCACAAAAAGAAGGGGGTGAGAGTGTATGGAAAGTGGGAGGGAAGAGAATCTGCCTCCAAAATATATATAGATGTTGTCACCTAAATTTAGAGAAAGTGCCGGGCAAAAAATATTGAGAAGGGCTTGAAAAATTTTGGGATACAATTTCTCATACCTTACTTATAGGTCACTTAAAATGAGAGAGAGAGAGAGAGAGAGAGAGAGAGAGAGAGAGAGAGAGAGAGAGAATATGAAGAAAGGCTTGAGGAATTCTGGGATATGATTTCTTATGCTTAGTGCTATTATTTATAGTAAAGAGAGAAAATAACTTGCTTTCCAAGAAATACAAAGTCTAAAGGGAAAGATTTTCTAGATTCTAAAATTTAAGAGAGAAAGAGAGAGTGCCGGGCAAAAAATATCGAGAAGGGCTTGAAAAATTTTGGGATACAATTTCTCATGCCTAGTGTTATTACGTATAGCTCACTTAAATTTAGAGAGAGAAAGTGAGAGAGTGCGGTAGAGAATATGGAGAAAGGCTTGAGGAATTATGGGATATGATTCTTTATGCTTAATGCTATTATTTATAATAAAAATAGAAAAAATAATTTGCTTTCCAAGTAATACAAAGTCTAATGGATTTTCTAGATTCTCAAAGATTCATAATTTATCTCTACTTAAAATTTATACAATCATACTATTTTAATATTAATTACAATAATATAACTAATTCTATTGTTGATATTTATTATTTTAGCAGATTAATTTTCGCCATTTTCCGCTTAATTATTATATTTTGACCTAAGCTAAACCCTAAACCACGAAAATACATTACGTGAAATGTAGTATCGTAAATCGCAATATGTAGTATCGTAAATCGACATTTTAAAGATAATATATGTGTTAATAAAATGAAGAAACCCTAATTATTTTGTCGAGGGAAAAGAATGAGGATAATACATGTGTTTTCCTACAGAGAATTTACTTGTCCCCCACATACGATTAATCAGGGGCGGAGCCACCAAGGGACTAGGGTAGTCCCAGGCCCATCCTGACTTCAGCCGAGGTGTGAACCTCATGGAAGAAGATGAAGCAAACAACGTCGTTAAGTTGTTAGATTTTAAATCTTTTCGGCTGTTTAATGAAACGATAAGTTTGGCAAGGAAGTTTTTAAAAGAGATGTGCAATTTTAAATGGAAAAAGCAACCCCACTTCTGGTTCGATTCTCTCACCTAACAGTAATATACACCCTATAATTTTCTAAAGCAACCCACCTTCTTTATTTGCAAACCTCTCCCCCTTTTCCTTCTTTTTCTACTTCTTTGTATTTTCTTTAGCCTTCGACAACCTACCTCTTACTTGGTTGTCTGGGTTTTTACATTTTTTTCTAGAGAATTTTTTCAGTTTTGTGAGGATTACACAAATTGCATATGTCAACATGTTATATATTTGTGAAAGGCCCCTCCTCATTCAGAATCTTGGCTCCGCCACTGCGATTAATGAATCTTTACCATCTCAACACCATAATCAAAATTATTCATTCTTTTTATCATCATCTAAAGATTATATCTGCAAAAGATCATTTAATTTAAAAATTTCTTAGTCATTCATCCATATCAAATCAATTAACAAGTAGCATTATATTGATGAACCGTCTATTTGTTGTATGCATATGAATAGCTAAAAGTTCTTGAATATTTTGCATACTATGATCTTTAGATGATAATCAGGAGAATGAACGGTTTCAATTATGACGTTCCTACAGTAAAGATTCGTTAATCGTAAATGAGGGGACAAGTAAGTCCCTATAACACAAGCATTGTCCAGAGAAAAATATCTTTCCAATGACATTATTACCCCTTTTGTAGCAATCGAGTGATAGCGAGTTGTGGGGACGCAATGGACCTCAAAACGTGAGGAGGTTGGTAATATTCTTTTATTCCAGAAACTGATCTAATCTGATTTCTGAAACCCTCTACTTTATGTTCAATAATTTCTGCATAAACCTACCCATCACAAAGATAGATATATATATATATATATATATATATATATATATATATATATTCTTGTCATACTGAAAAATATCCCATTCTCGAGTACAATATAAATGCCCTTTGTGTATCAGCAAATCTGGTTTAACCTGTGGTATAAGCAATGTAGCATTTCTGGCTTTGTAGAAAGAAGTAAAACCAATTCTTGGCATTCTATTTATGCATCTCGTTTGACTTTTGACAGTACCGGCAGTGAATCACAGCCCTCTTCGATCTACGATGATAACAAGCATGAGATTCTTTGTACTTTGGTTTTACACGACCTCGTTCTAATGTCACAACTGAATGATCGATGATCTAAAAACCAGCTTAAACTTTCTATATTTTGGTCTCTTACAACTTCCCGATGGTCCTCACTCTGTGTGAAAATTGCCGTAATCATGTAACCCTATTACGTTTTCTGTTCTAACCTTTTGTTCTTGAAATGCATCTTTCATTCTAAAATGGTTGTTCATTGGTTCTTGTCTCTTACATTTTTGTGGTTATACATTATTTGGGGTTTTTAGATTCTCCAAAAAATAAGGCATTGAAGAAAAAGAAGTTTGAAGTTGAGATTTCTTTCAACAATGTGCCGGAAGAAAAATACAACTAGACTAATAACTCGTATGCACGTTGATCTTTAGACTTCCAACCAAACAAAATCGATTGCTTCAAAGTCTTTAAGCGACAATCGTATTTCTTACAATGTAATCAATAAATGTAACACTTGTAACATTGTTTACTCTTGCGGCTATAAATTTATATTTAGGAGTTGAAATGTCTCAAATTCTCCTCCACATTTCTGATTTAAGCAACCTATGGAAAAGTTCTTCGATTATGGACATTGCATAATAGTTCATACTATACATTTTGTTTGGGAAAATTTTTAAATTATCATATGAACTTATACACTTTTTTTTTTTATATTTGTTATATGAACTAAAATTGTAAGGGACTTGTCATATTAACTTTTCAAAATTATTAATCTGTCATCTCATCCTAACACAGTAAAGTTTTTCATCCAAAATACTTGCACATGACTCGTATTAGGTTATTTTGACATTTGACTGACGAAAAGAAGAAATCAAGAGAAGAGAAAGGAATTGGATCTACTCCACACCTTAGTGTCCGGAGCCTTCAATTCAAGCAATCTGGGCTGCATAAATTTAATCCAACGGTCTCCATTAATTCATTTTCATGGCCCACCACACACAACCAACGACCCTGATTTGATTTGCACACTAATCAACGGCCCAAATTACTTGATTTGGAAGTTCCGGACACTAAGGTTCGAAGCGGATCCAATTTCATAGAGAAAGGGGTTAATAATAATAAAATTGATTAAAAAATGACCAAAAAATATTTGGATCTCAAAAATAATGTAGTTCGCGACTTAGTTCGACATTGCAACAGACACTTCATTATTTTTATACTACTTAGTCCATGTCAAGCCAATCTAGCTTAGTTTCTGAAGTTAGTCAAGTCCGAAATTGTGCGGTGCACCACAATAGCCTAATGTTTCAGGGGCATTTTGGTCTAAGAAACCATTTTATTGTTAATTTCTGATTTTTTTTAAAAATATCAGGCCAGTTAGACACAAACACGTGAGATCTGAGTTAAGGTAAGTGACGGCGTTCTGCTACTCGTGAGAACAGTATATATCATACAATCCATTTTTAACTCCAACGGATACAAATTACCACGCGCCCTACTGCGTGTGTAATACCTCCCAAACTCATTTGCGAAAAATGATCTTTTTTTTTAATGCTTATTTTTATACAAGCAATTTTGAAGGACAGGAGATTCGAACTCAGTATTTTGAAAGCAAGATAACTAGTTACAGTGTTTGTCATAATGTTACAAGTGTGGCTTTTACACACCCTTTGTAAGTGTGACTTGTATACACCCGAGAACCGTTAGATCATCTATCCCGTCATCAAATTAACAAAGAATCAAGCATCCAAGCAGTTAACATATAGATTGATACAATTTTAAAATTTCATGATATAATTAAAGAAAGCTTGAAATCCGCAATTTTGTAATCATCCTAAACATGAAGAGTGTAATATAGATATTTCTTAATAAATATATATATGACTACAATAAGGGGTGAAAGTTAGGCTAAGACATAGAATGGTCAATCATAATAATTTAGTTTGAACTCGTCGTTCACGGAGAACAGACAACCAAAATAATGATATCAAGTTGCAAAATTGTTAATTAGTAAATCATATAAATTCACAACAGTACATTACGTATGAGTTTTCATTTTCACACAAGTCTTTTCCTGCAAAAGATATACAGACAGAGCCAAACGCGCTCAAACTGTGATTGGTTGTAGACTTCTCTCACACAAAAGAAATAGTACAATACAAAAATAAAAAATAAAAAAATGAAATAAAAAAGGAGATTTTATATGAAACTGGAAAGAACACCAACCCTAGATTTCATTTCAGAGTTTCTGGGTGTTGATCGGAACCTGAGGTTAAAAGATAAGCCAAGACTCATGAGGTACAACTACAAGACAACAAGCTCTGATCTCTCTCTCTCTCTCTCTCTCTCTCTCTAGGGTTTTCCAACTGAGTGAGTATCTAACTTTCTCTTGTTTTTTTCACAAATTTGGTTGCAGTTTGGTACTGACCTAGAAAAGGAGGATCATTTGTACCAAAGAGAGAGAGAAGAACAAGAAAGGGAAAGAAAATATTGGCAAGATCAAACTTTTGGTGATTAGATACACAAAATTAAGAAATATATACATTAAAGAAAGGGAAAGAAAATTAATTAAGGGGTTTGTGGGTGTGTGGTGTGTGGGGGTGGTGTTTGGTGGATAATATTTTTAGTAATTAAGGACATGGGGAGAGGAAGAGTGGAGCTGAAGAGGATAGAGAACAAGATAAACAGGCAAGTCACATTTGCAAAGAGAAGAAATGGGCTTCTGAAGAAAGCTTATGAGCTCTCCGTTCTCTGTGATGCTGAGGTTGCTCTCATCGTCTTTTCCAACCGTGGCAAGCTCTATGAGTTTTGTAGCGGCCCTAGGTAATTCCTTATATATATATGTCTGATCAATTTTTTCCTTTTGTAATTTCTGGATTTGAGTTGGGATCTATTAATTGTTCTCTCCATAGTTTCTTTGATTTCTTCATGGGTTTCATTGGGATCAATTTAATATGATTTAATGGCCTCTACAAGTGTAATCCTTTCACAAAGTTTCTCTCTTTTTAATTGTTTAATTAATAATTTTCATATGGCTGATGATACAAATTATAATTTCTTCATGAGTTTCATTGGGATCCACATATATGATTTTAATTGCTTCTACAAATGAAAGCCTCTTCCATAAATTTTCTCTCTTTTTTATTTAATTAATTAATTTGATACAAATTAAGATTTCATCATGGGCTCCATTGGGATCCATATATATGATATTTGCTTCTACTATTGCAAAAGCACCTATATCTAAATTTTCTACTTTTTCTTGAAATTAATTTTTAGTGCTATATATATAGGAAACATTAATTATCATAGTCTCACAAGACTGATGATATAAATTTTAAGTTCCATTACCTGAAAAGATTCATTTTCTTATCCGTTATTTAAAATTAATTTTTGTGATAAATATGTGTGTGTGTGTTGTTTAGCTAATTAAGGTGCTAAGTTTTTGTTCCCAAAAAAAATAAAATTAGGGTGTTAAATTTTCATATAATTTAGGTATCTGATTTCACAAAGTAATATTTTGTTCATTTTTTGGGATAATTTTTGCATTTTTTGGGATACTATAATTGTTGCATTAGCTGATTAAGGTTCTGGGTTTTCATCGAGTTTCATGTACCAGATTGCACAAACTGATATTTTGTCAGTTTTTGGGTATTAATTCTTGCATTACTGGATCTGAAGCATAAATGTTCCCATGCATTTTACTGACCCTTTGGAGTTCTTTCTTCTAATTTGATTTCTTCTTTGCAAGAAAGGATTGAATCCTTTTTTTTTATTTTGTTAAATGAAAAAAGATTGCCTTTACTTCTCTGCGCTTAATTTCTTCCCCTTGCATGTCTAGTTGTGAAATATAATTAAAAAGTGATCTTTTCGCACTCTCATTTTCTCTCCCTTCAATCTTCCCTCTTTTCCTATCCTTAGGATTAATTGAACAAATATTAAAGGGATTTAAAGAACAAAACCCTGAGGGAGAAGTGCAGAAGAAGGAAACGAGAAAGTAAAACATTATTAATCTATAATTAAAATTCATATAAACTTTTCTAATGATTTAAGTAATTCATATTTTTCTTTGACCAAAAAAAAAAGTAATCTTTTGCACTATCTTGTTCAAGCTAGTCCCCTTGTGTGAATTGGTTGAGTTAAAGAGAGTATGGCCGATTGGCTCCAGAGGTGTGAGCATCAAAAGCCTGAAATCATAATGATCCTATATTGCTTTTCCTATAAAATTTGGAACTCAGAGTTCTCTGGCATGCATGTCCTTGAGAAAGTTACTTCTTGTGATCATTTTTGCTCTGAAACCCGTAAATGTGACACATCTATCGAAGAAGAACTATATATATTGTACAGTGTATTATAAGCTGTGTGACATCTTTCAAATCATGAATTATTTAAAGAAAAATCGAAGTTTTTTCCTTTTTGCTTCACCACTTCTTAATTAAAGACAGTCTTCTTCTCTCTGTTCAACATTAGTCTTTGTGATTATATGTACGTCTGTTGTGCATGCAAATCATGTTTGTTAAGTTTTAACAGTGCAAATTATAGTTTTTCATTGTGTTAATGAGACAATTATATTCTAGGTTTTTTACATATGGGGGTTCAGGAATTATTAGTAATTTTTAGGTATGTGTAGAATATTCATAGACCAAATATATTTTAACCAAGAAGTGAACCACCACGCGGTGACCCAGTAGTTAGGGATGAATTTTAGGCCCATAATTCACACGGCACGTCCTAGTTTAGATTCCTGACACTAGTGAATCACATAATGGTGACCAGGAGAGGCTAAAATGCTTTTGTGAGTCTTCTTGAGTCCCGAAAGGATGGACTGCGGTGGTGAAGCCACCAACTAGTCTCTTTATAAAAATAAAAAATAAATAAATAAAAAGTGGATTGGGCAGATTCATAAATCCAATGTAAGCAATGAGAGGCAAGTTTTTGAACTAAAGTTTGGTACTTTCTAATATGAAAAGATGTCCAATCAGAACCATAAATTTGGTTTACGTAAAGAGATTGAACAATATATTTGAGTGCTGACAAGCAATTTTTGTAACCTTTACGAAGATATTTGATGAATTTGGTTTGTGTCATTATCGTTTTCTTTTAATATAATTTATCTATTTGGTGTAACGTGAAATGACTACTAACAGGAAGCCCTTTACTTCCATACTTGTGATATAAGATTCTTACGTTTAGATATGTTCTCATGCGTGAAAAAAAAATGCATGTATATATTTGTTATTAATATTAACTATAAGGATTTAGGAAAAACATTTGTATTATGTTGTTAATTTCGAACATTGATCATGTGCTTTCTTGTCTGGATTCATTATTAATTTAATTGTCTGGCAACATAATATGCAAATTGTGCGGGATGAGAATGTTACTTAACCATTCTTGAGTATAATGAGTGAACTCCTTGCTTTGTTGAAATGTAGTTCAACTAGGACAATTATGTTGCTCGCATGAAAGAATACATGGCGTATTTATATGCTGAATCCAGTGATTAAGATGACTATTGTGTCTTGGATGCTTCGATTTATAATTGATGAAAATACTTTGCTGCATTGAAATTATGCAAAGAAATCAACAAGCTAGCTCTTGTCCTTATAATATCATCATCATCATCATCATCATCATCATATATATATATATATATATATATATATATATATATATATATATATATATATATATATATATAACACAATGTTTAAAAAAGCGAAGGCGCGGACGAGGCATTTGATGGATAGCCCTGTCTAGGCGAAAGCCTTGAGGAGTGAGGCGAAGCCTCATGAGACTTAATTTTTATACTATATATATGTATATATTATAATACTTTGTAAAACAAATATTCATTGTCATTCAAAAGTGCACAAGTATAACTCACATGACCAAGTTTAAACAAGCAATCAAATTATTCAATATTCAAGCATCTACTTAAGTAAATGCCTCTTTATATATATATATATATATATATATATATATAACGGGAAAAAGAGAAATAAGGATAAATATAAAGACTTAAAAAAAGAATAATATAACATTAAAAAATATAATAAAAAGATGTTTTATTCTACCGGCCAATCATAAGCATATTTATGTAAATAATAAATACAAAAATAAAAAAAACAGTTATCTAATATGTATCTTGTATAGCTACTGAGTACTACGGTCTGGTGGTATTCCTCTTCACTTGGAAGTGAGAGGTCTTAGGTTCGAATCTCGTGGATGGCGAATTCGATATACCAAATTAGGTTGCCCATTGTGTGGCTCAAAAACAGCCCTGCAACTAAAAGAAATCCAAATTTCTGCAACCTAAATAAGAAAAAGGGACGCCCAGTTGATGCCCAACTAAAAGAAAACCAACGCCCTTTCTAATATTTTTTTTGATAAATTAGCCTTTATAATTACTTAAGCTTTTAGGAAATAAGAGGTTTTGATTAGTCAGCCATATTCGTAGTCTCTAAATCCTAAAGCTTTATAGTAGATTGTTAGTCTCCAAAACCTAAATTCTTTGTGTTTTGAAGCAATTGCTCATGAACTTTGATTGATTTATGAAATTAAAGTTAGTAGCTTTGATACTACTTGGTTTAATTTTTTTTAAGAATTCTTGGAAACAAAGTTGTTACAAGATTAAACTTGAAAAAGTTGAGCAACCTGAACCCAACCCAATTAAACCCGAGCCCAAATGAACTCGAATGAAACCCAACCGAAAGCGGAGCCCGAATTGTAAAAATTGGGTTAGGATTGAGTTGACCTTCCAATCTGCCCAACCCGCCCAATCCATCCAAGTTGCACTCATAATTGGCATGCATGTTATGGTTTCTTCTCATATACAAAAAGTTTCATCTTTTATTATCCTAATTAATTGGTCTTTTTTCTCCCTTCCTTTTCTCCTCCCCTCTTCTTTAGCATTCTTAAAACCCTAGACAGGTACCAAAAGTGCAGTTATGGTGCGGTGGATCAATTCAACATACCTGCAAAGGAACTTGAGGTAACACCTAATAAATTGCTAGTTTTCTATATCATGTATAAATTTTAAAACGTTTTACTTCGCTAATACATTTTTGCTACTTTGCATGTATATATATATATATATCAGAACAGCTATCTTGAGTACATGAAACTCAAAGGTAGATGTGAGTCCCTACAACGAATTCAGAGGTAATTATTAATCATCTGTGAATTATAATTAAGCCAATGGATTAACTGTGGTCGTCATGGAATTGTTTATCGCTTAGAAATTTACATTTTTGATGAATAATTTCAACTTATGTTGTATCCATGAATGTAGAAATCTTCTTGGTGAGGACTTGGGTCCACTAAACACAAAGGAGCTTGAGCAGCTTGAGCGTCAACTTGAGGCCTCCTTGAAGCAAGTTAGGTCCACAAAGGTAACTGCAGTTTAATATCAAACTATGAGTTATGCATTGACCATATGGCATAATTCATCATCCATTTTTAGGGCCCGTGTGTGATTGCTTATGTAGAAAACATTTTTTTCTTGTTAGTGCTTCTGCTCGAAGTGATTTAATGGAAACACAACAAATCTTTTGGTAAAAGTGCTTTTAGGATTCAAAACAACTTGTAGTTATGCCCAGCATAGCCATAACCAATTTTTGTTATTTGGAAGCGCATTCAGCCATTGGGAAAGCATTCTCGCACAAACCTTTAGATTTTAATGAAGTATTGGCTTGAACTATCCCCTTTCACCTCTTTTAGGAGATGTTGCATGATTGTTCATCTCATCTTGCTTTGCAGACCCAGTATATGCTGGACCAACTTTCTGACCTTCAGAACAAGGTATGTGCCTTTCAGTTTTGCAGAGAAATGAAAGCATTGCAGTTTCATGTGCTTAAAAGTCAATTATCTACGTTGTTGTAATTACAGGAAAAACTGTTAATAGAAGCCAACAGGGATTTGACAATGAAGGTAAATTTCTGTCTCAAGGCTCACTGCAGTTAAATTTTTAATGTGCTCTTTTAATTGTGACACCGTCATCAGTAAGAAAAAACTAACAAGTCTCGCAACGGTCCAATGTGATATCTTGATTAATTCTGAATATTTATATTCAATAATATTAGCATATGAATATTGCAGTTGGATGAAATTGGTTCAAGAAATCAACTTAGACAGTCATGGGAAGGAGGTGACCAGGGTATGGCATATGGAACCCAGCATCACCATGCTCAATCCCAAGGGTTCTTCCAGCCCTTAGATTGCAATCCCACTTTGCAAATGGGGTAATTATACACGTATTTAATTTTTAACTATTCATCTGAATAAGTTATGTTAAACTTCACTAATAGCTTAATTAGATGCAAATTACTTTAATTAATTTACAGGTATTCTGCAGAGGGGTCAGAGCAGATGGGTGCCACAACTCATGCCCAACAAGTGAACTGTTTCATCCCTGGATGGATGCTTTGAGATTGTGCTGCTGATGAATCTGATTAGTGCCTCTAATCAGTCATAAAAAAAAAGCATATACCCAAGTTTATGCTTTTTTGTTTTTTGTTTTTTTTCTGGCAATATATAAACTGCATGTAACTTAATTTCACATAAAATCAGCGGTGACTGAATTTCAAGGGGACCTTTCAAAGGCCTAAAGTCCTTTTAACTTTTGTTAGAGGGCTTAAGTTTACAATATTGCGAACTTATTTCTTGCTTTGAGACTATGGTTATATAATGTTTTCCTTTTAAAAAAAAAAAGATTGGTTGTAGATGACACTTTATTGTGGTGACGGAAAACAATGATTTTCATGCATGCCGGTGCGGGTTTGACATCCACCGATCTCCTTTCTCCTAACATTTAACAATTTAACTCACAAATGCTATCGTTTCTATAAAAAAAAAAAAAAAACAAAGACTATATGTATAGTGCTTCGACACCCATTTTATAAGGCCCACTTTGTAATGTATTTATAGAACATTTTTGCAAAATATTAGACAGATCCAAAACAATTAAGAGATTTATTTATAGTGAAGAAAATGTACAAATACGGTTCTGCAAAGAAATATTAAATTTAATTCAACGGTCATATAGTTTCAGATTTGGGTAATTTTTTGATAGATATGAAATTTGAGTATGACATAGAAGATAGACTGTTGGATCATGAAATACATAACGGAGTGGCCCCCACAAAAACGTGTACAAACGTATGTCAAAAACGTGTGTCCCCAGGACCTCAACCTATACAGATAAATAATTCTTATTCTCATGCACATTAAATTTGTACATAAAGATATAGGGATGAAGACCAAAAAAGGAAGGGGAAAATATTGAGTTATTGGGGTCAAGTGCATCCAATGATAAACCCTATAGCCAAGAATTCAAAATTAGGCCATCTTTCGCCATTGAGAAGAGAAATATCTCTAAACAAATACCTTGCTTGTGCAGGAAATTGGGACCTTAGTTGAATAGAAGGTATCTTAATTGTGTCAAGCCCAGTCAGTTTGTTCAAAACAAAAGTTGGGCCTATGCTTTCGTATTGTCCTTGGGTTTACAATATTTTGTCTCCTCCATAAGCCTAATATAGCTTGGTTATAACTTAAGCCCATAATAAGTGGCAGTACATAGTCAACTATAAAGCTCAATTAAATTTTTTTATAAATTTAGTATTTTGAAGAAGCATGTGAATATATTAGGGGGTTAAGATCATGGAGTTCTATTGAGAAATTCTTTCAATCATCTTATTTGACAGAGATATATTGTGGGGCTTGCTACGAATTTTATTTCAATAGATCGAACCGCCTGTTTTTTAATCTCGATCAAAGTGTTGTAGTTTTAATGTTTAGGAATGTGATCGTGTAAATCTTATTATATCTTGAGATATTCTTGTAGAATTCTATCATATCTTGTAGATTAGATATTATCACATCAGAATCACATATCTCTCTTCTCTCTGTTGTCGTGCCACACCCACCCCCTCTCTGCTTTAATTGTTCAGTCAAATAGGCCTACAACACAATGATCATTCTTATAAAAATTAGATGAACACAATATCTTAAGGAGGAACAATATCATTTAGACACAAAATACAGATAACATGTTGATCACCTCTCTTATATAGGTGGGCTTATGAATCACTAAAATGACCACCATTTAGTTGAAAGATTAAATGGCTTTAAATTTAGGTAATATTTTGCTATGATAATTTTTGAAAGATGACCCAAGTGAATCATAGAAATTTAAAGAATTGGATTTCGATTACGAGATACTTCTTTGTTTACTTAACTTTGGGATAATCAAAATGCATATGGCGTCCACATGAATTTAGAAATCCAACTCCTCTTTTGGAGGAATTGGACTCCTAGACAAGGAAGGTATTTGAATTCCTTGGCATGTTGGGGTAATCGGAATGAATTCCTTTAACCAATTATGCCCTTACTTGTTCTAACACTGCCCTCACTTGATTTTCTATTAATTAAGGAAACTTTCATGAAAATGGTTTGGACTAAGTTTATTTTAATAAAAAACCATGCTATAACTTTATTTAATGAAAAAGAATTAAATTTTAACGAAAACCCCTTAAATTTTAATAAAAAGGGCAAAAAAAACTTAATTTTTAATGAAAAGGACACAATTTAAATTAAAATTTAAAAAAAAAAAAAAAAAACCTGACGTAGGCACGGGACCTATACATTGTTTATGAAACTGAACACTATTTATGAAACTTAACAATACTATACTATTTATTGGTCAAATTTCATAAATAGTGCCTAGTTTTTTGTCCACTTTCATAAATAGTGTCTAGCTCTTGATCACGTTTCATAAATACTGTCTAGTTATTGGATCCAATTTCATAAATAATGTATAATTGGTACAGTTTCATTAATAGTGTCTTTTTTTGTTCGGTTTCATAAATAGTATCTAGTTATTTGTCCACTTTCATAAATAGTGCCTAGTTCTTGGTCATATTTCATAAATATTGTCTAGTTCTTACTCCAGTTTCATAAATAGTTTCCACCTGTTGGTTTAGTTTTGGAAATAATGCCTAATTCTTGTTTTTGTTTCATAAATAGTGTCTACTTATTGGTTCAATTTTCATAAATAGTGTCTACTTAATAGTCTAGTTTTTATGAATAGTGTCTACTTATTGGTGAAGTTTTATAAATAGTGTTTCATTCTTGGTTTAGTTTCATAAGGTTTGAAACTTAGACCCTTTTTTGTCCTGTAAAAGCACCCATTACGCTGAAAACGATGAACCTAGAAGTGACTCTTTAGATCAAAACCTGAGAAGATTATGTTCTCAGTAATTATATTTAAAAAGTTGTTTTCAATTACAAAATTAAAATTTTCTCACTTTTTTCATATACCTACAATAATAAATCTAGCTCTTCATCCAATTTCTTGAGCTTGGGTGTCATCTTGGAGAAATTTTTCCTTATGGCGAAACACAAATGGTATACCATGTGTTATTATATAAGTGGTGGAAAATTTTATTTTTTATGTTATTAATTTTTTAACACAAGAATCTTACAACTATACACTTGTATAGAGTGTAGCACCCTGTGTTCTGGGCACATTGAAAAATTTCTTGTCATCATGATTACTATTGGAAAACAACACCACAAAAATAAAACAGTAGAATGTAATTTAATTCGAAGTATTTTTCTTATTCTACAAAAAACTATTAATGTAGCTGACGATGGGACAAAAAGATGGGAGAAAAAAGTGAAGTGTTTGTAGTTGGTGGGGGAGGGGTCTGCGCCCCAGCGCAAATTGGGTTTGTTAGGTTTTTTTTTAATTATATGTTTTATTAGTCTTTTGTTCTTATTATTAAATAAAGTTAGTGAGTGGTTTTTTTTATTAAAATATAAAGATATGAAGGCCCTTTCATTATTTTTCCTATTAATTAAATCAAAAATAATTTATCAACCAAAAAATTATATAATAATTTATTAACCATAGAAAGAGACCATAATTATTTATTTGAAATATATGGGTAAAAATGAATAAAACTGGTCGAATTTTTATTATATATGGATAATAATTAATTAGTATATAAATGATTAGAAAACAATATGAACATAAAAATAATTTATAAGAAGGGTATTTTAATAATCATACTGATTTTTATTCCGATTCAGCTAAATAGTAAACAACTTATATGGAATTAGTACCATTCCTATCCTTCTTTTAGAAAAATTTTAGTAAATAATTTCAACAGGAATATGATTTTGACTCTTCCCTATTTCAACTCTTCCTCAATTCAATTCATCCTTAATTTAATTCCTCTCATTATGATTACGAATTGATAAAAGTATATCTCAAAATAAAGTTACCTGAGGATCCTTAATTGAAGTTCCCACCCTATACATTGATACATAAACCCCACATATATATATAGGTGCATATTCCAAAGCAATAAGGGCTACATTTTAATTTAATTATCCTTATATTTGAGATAATGTGAAGTGTTGAATCATATACGCGTGAAGAGAATCAGATGGTCCCATATATGCATGTGCTAGACCAAGAGATGCATATATATATAGATTTACGAGGTTTGATTTAGCAACGTTTGATTCATTGGGACCGTTTAGTTTGCACGTGTACTATTCTCATCATTATTTTAAGGTTTCTAAGTACTAAATATGCAGCTTAATTACATGATGTTTTGGCCCCCCGTCTCTCAGCTTAATTTACTCATATTATCCACTATTAATTGCATAATTCAATCATATTAATAGTTTGATCTGTATATAAAGAAAATAGAAGGCAATAAGCAACAACAAACAATGACATGGCCAACAAGTTAGTCATTCTCAAACATCATGGGTTACATATCTGTATTCAACATGACACGTTCTAAGTTCGATTTCTAGCGTTAGTGAATCATTAGATGGTGGCAAGAGGAGACTAAAAATGCCCCTGTAAGGCTTTCCGACCTTTGTAAAGATGATTTGCATTGGTGAAGCCACCAAACGGTGCCCAAAAAAAAAACCTAGTCATTCTCTTTTTGTTTGGAAAAATTCGTTTAATTAGAAATTTAGAAGGGAAAAAAAAAAAAAAACTTTATACTAGTAAGTCTATAAATTATGGACTCGTTTGGAAAATATTTTTAAATGATTAAAAGCGCTTTTAAATAAATTTTTTTTTTTTGTAACAAAAACACTTAAAGTGCTTCTTGGAAGAAGCACTAGTTATGTGCTTCTTGCAGGAAGCACTTCAAGTGCTTTTCTAGAATTAACTTTACATTTATACTAAAGATTGGTTTTAAAAACATTTTCTCTAAAAAAAATTTTAGTGATTTAAAAGCATTTTCTAAAAGAAATTCAATGATCTCGACACACACATGCTATACATATATAAAATAAGTTCACCGTCCGGGTGAATGCTCCCTTTTACCTATCTCACTCCCCAAGTACATCAAAGTTCACTGGCACTTTGCATCAGTAACACGAAAGTTTCTCCTTCAAAAGTGAAATTGCCATATATATCTGTGCAACCACACCCCGTCACATGTGAATGTAATTTGGTTGTACTGTGGCTATATATGCTTCACTCGATAGTGTGAAAAGTTTGTTTGTGATGACAAATATTTTTTCCTACATTGAAAGTACAGATCAGTTAAAAAAAGTGAGCATGGCCGCAACAATCATGTCTTTAAATTATTCTGAAAAATAAAGTGTTACGGGGAAAGGGATGACCCGGCTCAAACCAACACCGAAACTCAAATTCCGAAGATGGGAAATCCATTAAAAACAACTCCTAAAAGAAGTGGAAGTTCGAAAGCCTTGAAAGATCATGAACAATGGTTGCATCATCACACCAAGGATAAGAATTTCACAACTGAACCCCAAGATGACCATCACATAAAGTTTGCTTAAACAATTAACCACTTGACTACCTTCACGATATATATGAGAAACTAATATAGACCGGCTAGTGGAGACATTCATGGAGCAACTTGGTAAGCGTAAATCCAAGAATACTCAGGTCTTGACGAGTCTTCTTTAATTTTCTTCTGCTGATTTCAATTAAAAGTTAATTTCATGTGTTTTACTTAATTTTCTGCTTTTATTAGATTTGATTCACAATTTCAAATTCTTGTCCAAAATCTGTTTTAAATATTTAACTAAGAATTGGTTTTAAATACAAGTTATTCATATCAATCTCTATAGAAAATGACTTTGTTTGAACCATTTGTACTACAATTACGATGTTCTCTTGCAATACTTTTATCCTATTTTTATAGGTGTAAAAATCCCATCACCCAACCTAGCCAAAAAGCCACAAGCAGCACCATCAGTTTTAAGCTTGACTTCAAATTTACAGAGAATGCCGAAGAATCTCATAGATTTTGGCTCTTGAAGGCCTACCGCGCACTTCAAGTAATCGAATGCGAAACTCATCAACAGAATCATCAAACCCAAACCCCGTAAGTTCACTTTAAAAATGTGCAAGCGAATATCACTAACCAAACAATATAAAAATAAATAAATGTGCATAACCACAAAAAAAAAAAGGTGAGAAATCTTCCTTTTTATCACACTTGTTCTCCACCATACTAATTTGAAATTTTAGGACCTCATAGTTTGTAGTAAATGGTCCCCTCTCTTATGCATATAGCCGTATTATTAAAAGGTATGGAATACGGTGCTTTTGGAAATGTAGTCAGATAACAATTTCAAGTTCAAGAGTAGGGTGGTCACAGTCGCAGATGCCATGAATGTCCAGCAAAAAAAAAAGAAAAAAAAAGAGCTCGTATGCATTGGTAGCTGTAAAAGGTTTTAAATTTGATTAGTTTTGTCGATCTTCTCTTGATCAATATTATACACTAGTAGTAACGGATTAGGTAGTTGTCAAATGAGCTCGTATTTAGTTTGCAAAAAATTTCGATATATAGAGTACATAGAAGCATAATACAGAAATCCCGAGTTAATTTACAAACCAGCACAAAGGAGTGCATAAAAGTAAACAAATTAAGAGCAAACTATAAACTTACACATGCACAAGACACAGTATTATTGATTCGGAACGGTACCTTAACGTGTGGCTTCTTAAACACAAGAAACGTCAAAACCTAAAGAGGGCAGGTAAGTCATTCCTCTTTCGAAGGGCCAATTCCAAGTACAAACACAAGAAGCCACCTCACGAACGAAAAACAAAACCAATTTAATTAATTTGACGAGAGAGAGAGAGAGAGAGAGAGAGAGAGAGAGAGAGATAGAGAGAGAGAGAGAGCCAACGCAGCAGCAGCAGCAGGAGGAGGCGCAGGTAACAATTGGAAAAGAGAAATTATGTAGCAATTGTTAAAAGCAGGCCCGCTTCAAAGATCCCTCCGTTTTATTTTGCCAAATATATAGTTAGCAAACTACTTACCCATTTATTGTTGGGGCAGCAAACCTATACTCTTTTACGCACCCACTATTAAGTGGCCTGTCACAATCTGATATGTTGAATGCAATAGACAAATGGCGTCATTTGATGTATTGAGTTGTTAGCTTTGTTAGAAATGAGAGATAGATGTAAGTTCGGAAGAAGCCCTTTTTTAGATAGCTTCGTGCCTGTTCCAATTAAAGTATTCTACGGGTAGCTCAACCAAAGTAGGTCAACTTAAGCATTTTCTGCTTGAGTATCTAAATTTGTTGAATCAATGGATGGCACATCGGCAATCGAAGACTGAAAAATAGTTGTAAAAAGAACCCCTTGGCACTTGATCAAATAGCTCCGGGAGGTGTACTTTCTCAATCCAACCTTGTCCCTAAGGGTGCGTTTGGTACGCGGGACGGGACGGAACGAGGCGTTCCTTCCCGCGTTTGGTACGCCAAAAAGGGTGGAACGCGCTGTTCCACGGGACAGAATTGGGTGTTTTTCTGTCCCTCGTCTACCCCCTGGAACGGGTTGTTCCACGCCCGTGGAACACAATATTTTACCATTTTAAGACAAATATACCCCATATCTCTTCTCTCTGCCTGCCGCTGCCTTCCTCATTCCTCTCATCTGCATCTCCCCCCTTATCTGTTTCTTTGTATTGCTTCGATCTACAATACAAATCGAAGGCGAAGGTTGAAGGCGAAGGTCGGGGGCGAAGGCGAAGGCAAAGGTCGGGGGCGAAGGCGAAGGTCGGGGACGCTGGGACACTTGTCTGATGCGTTTTTCTCCGTAACCCTCTCGCCCTCTCACTCTCCTTCACTTCCCTCTCTCACTCACCACTCACGCACGCACACCAGCATCATCATCTTCTCTCGTCTCTCTCTCTCTCTGTGTTATCGCGACTGACGAAGGAAGCCCAGAAAACCTCCCGACGAATTCCTTTAGTTTTCCGTCGAGGTAAGCCCCAATTGACTTCCTTTTCGACTCAATTAGTGTTTGGGTTAAAAATTAGAAGTGAATTCGTGAAATTTTTTGAGTTATAGGTCGAAATCGAGACTCGGGTGAGCACACCCACTTTTCGGCAAAACAGGGAGAACCGTGGGCTTTTCCGGTTGTCTCCGGCCAAGTGCAGTTGCGGGTTCGTCGGCTCGGAGCTCCAGGGAGGACGAATTGTTTGATTTTTCTTTGTTTGAATTTTGGAATTTCTTGTAATTGTTTGATTTTTCTTGTAATTTAGTTTGATTTTTCTGTGTTTGTTTGATTTTTCTGTGTTTCTTGTAATTTAGTTTGATTTTTCTGTGTTAGTTTTCTTGTAATTGTTTGATTTTTCTGTGTTTGAATTTTAGAATTTCTCTGTGTTTGAGAACTCCAGCCACTGAGTTCATACAAGCACTCAGCCTTGCAATTGTACAAAAGGCTAAGTTAGTCATTTAACACGAAATCCAAACCGTTCCGTCCTCTGCGTACCAAACATAACACGAACCTCCATTTTGTTCCGTTCCGTCCCGTCCCGTCCCGTCTCGTCCCGTTCCGTTCCGTCCCGTCTGCGTACCAAACGCACCCTAAAGGAGAGAACTCTGATTCCTCGGTCCCATCACAATATCCCTATTGGTATAGTGTTATGTATACATAGCAGCTAAAACTATTGTATCATATAATATCAATTAATTCGAGAGCTTTCATTTTCCTCTTCAATATCTCTCTCTTGTTTCTTTCTCTATCATCTTCTTTTGTATCAATCTTTCATATTTTGCAATGTAGTTAATACCCACGTTCTACAGGTACCTCATAATTTCCCCTTTCAATGGATTTATTTTGACTAAATAATCACGCGTACAATTAGTTTTCTACATTAAAGTATTAACCAAGGATAATGAGTGTGGTTAGTTACAAAGTAGTTAAGGATTGAGTTAGTTAAAAAGGGTAATACTACAATTGAATAAGGTAGTTAGAGGATATTCTTGTAATTGTAGGTAGTCATTGGTTACTATATAACCATTTGACTCTTCATATTACAAAACTCAATCTGTATGAATCATTTGAGAAAATTAGAGTAATTGTAAAGTGATTTCTTTCTTCCTTCTTCTTCTTCTTCTCTGTTTGTTTGATTTACAATTTCATCATAGTAGTCATCATAAAGAACATATCAACACGATATTGATAGTTATGTAATTGTAATATTGATACCATTAATAAAATAAACAACGTTTCAATAGTTGATATTAAGTGATGAAATATGTCACGCGATCAAAGAGTTCATCCAAAGATTCTCACATTATTGTGATGTCCATATTTGTTTATGGATTTTGTGCATAAAACTAGTAAAGAAAGTAATATTTATGCGCATAAATTGAAGATGGCTTTATTGCAGCTACTAGCTAGTAGTCTGTTCCTATGTAGTTACTTTGGACGTGGGAAGTCATGAAATGAGAAGTGTAGTCCTCTTCAAACACTCATTTTTATTTCTTACTTACCTTTCTTAATGTAGTTCATTGGATAGAATAAATTGAAGAAAACTAATAGCAAAAAGTTAACAAATGAATGCGAAAGGTAAAAATAATGTGTGAATAACAATATCCAACGAAAAAGTTAAGAATGTGAGAAAAAGTAAATAAATGTGAGATCAACTACCTCATAATCTATTTATTCTTGTTACTTCAAACATTGGATTACGAATTCTAATGTGAAGTCTAACTATACGTCTTGATTTCGTAACTGTCTGTAAACACATTAGAAATCTCGAGTATATCTGCCTCTAGTAAAAACTAAAAAACAAAATAATCAAAATAATTCAAATGCTTTCGTGTAAATAAACATGCCAATTAGGGGTGGGCACGGTTTGGTTTGGTGCGGTTTTGAGTGAAACCACAACCAAAACCGCAACTTTTTGCGGTGCGATTCGGTGCGGTTTTGAAGCCAAAATCAAAATGAAACCAAACCGTTTGGTTCGGTTCGGTGCGGTTTCAAACGGTTTCGGTTTGGTTTTTGAAAAAATATATACAATTTAAAATTTATACTTATCTACACATAACACAGTCTCATTTTCCACACAATACATTAATTAAACAACCCACATGAGAATTCTTTTCTTTACTCTAGCTAGCTAATTGCACATATGATAAACTCTGTGAGCATGAAAAAGTACCCAAATGGAGTGTTACAGCTTATTATTTGATTAGAGATTTGGTCTTTGTATCTTTCCTACAATGACTACTCTTATTTGATGCTCATTGTTTCTTTTTTTTCTTTTCATTTGCATTTTTTATTAGTCTATTATATAGGCTATCATTATGAACTTGTAACTTAGGGTTCTGAGGTGCTTTTACTAGAAAATAAAATTTTCATCTTTTCCTGTAAAGAAACATTGAGATGCCAAGCTTGATGAGGGATATAATTTGGAAAAAATAATCATTATTATGACATGACATACTAAATGTATGGATTCTAACAAACAACTAATTAAAATAGGACATCTAATTTAAGGTGCGGTTTCGGTTTCGGTGCGGTTTTCAAAAGCCAAAACCAAAACCAAACCGTTTCCTACAATGCGGTTCGGTTTCAAAACCGCAACCGTTTCAAAACCGCAAAACCGAACCATTCGGTGCGGTTCGATTTGGTTCGTGTTTCGGTTTCGGTTTCGGTTTCAAGTGCCCACCCCTAATGCCAATAAATGTTGGCTAATTATCCACAAAAGTAGTTGACTAGAGAGGTAGAAGACTTGATATTTTGCAACAGTTTCATTCCAATGCCCTTCAAGTAAAATCTAAAAGAAGCCATTCCTTTTGCCTTTTTCCTTAACAATGTGGCTGTGGCCAGGAAACTGCCATCGTGGTGCTAGACAGGCGCCACTAGTTATCGGCATTTCGTCTCTTTTATTTTTTACTTTTAAAAATAAAATAAAACATTTTCGGATAAAAGATTGAGATAAAAGATGAATAAAAAATGAGGGGTAGAATATTTTAATTAATGACGTATAAATCTTTTTTTTTTTGTTGACAAATGATAGTATAGCTACTAATTTATTTAAAATTAAAAAAAAATGTAAACTTGAATGCAAAAAGTAAAACATATTGTTATCACTACCTTAGCTACACTGCAATTTACACGTATAAATTCAAGTTGAAGAGGCTTGTGTTGTACCCCTCTTTACCACGAAGAAATAAAGTTGAGCCTCGTCATATAAAATTATAACTGCTGGTGATGTTGATGTAATTGGATCATGTTAAAGAAGAAGTTCAATCTTAGTCTACTAATTTCCCTTTTATGGTATGAAACTGAATTGTTGAGTGTTTATCTCGGTGCTGTTTGACTTTTAGGTATCCGCTAGGTTATAATTTGGACCTTTTCTTTGTCCAACTTATCTCAAGTTAAGAAAGCTATAAATTTGATATCTAAAAATAATATAGATTTTCCACATAAATAATGCTTGGCGGAGGCTGGAAAACCCATCATGATTTGAATTTAACCCAAAAAAAAAAAAAAAAAAAAAAAAAAACCTATCCTATGTTTTAATTAGATACAAATTGGTATTGTGCACTTGCAACATGACAACGCTGAAGTATCAGTGTTACGAATTTATAACCCCATGAATCTACCCAATTATATTAGGTGTAATACTAGAGAAATAATTTTTTATATTAAAATTTGTAAATTAAATGATGTGATTGTTGATGATTAGATTATCACTTACAGAAATGCTCTCCTAAGGTCCTTATTTTGAGGACCTGTGAGGTCCTTTTTCATTTCAACCCCTAAAATTAATCTGATTGTGAAATAATCCAAAATAAAATATTATTCTTATTACAACATAACAAAATAATAATTTTGATAAAAAAAAAAAGAAAAAAAAAAGAAGAGTTTCAGGCGTGAATGTCATATATCTGTTATGTTGTAACAGGGATAATATCATATTTTTTTATTATCCTTGTTACAACATTATTATTTTGTTATGTTGTAACAGGGATAATATCATATTTTACATTATTTCACAATCAGATTAATTTTAAGGGTTGAAATGAAATAGGACCTCACAGGTCCTCAAAATGAGGACCTTAGGAGAGCATTTCTGTTATCACTTAAGTGTTAATTAACGTACTTACTCCCTGTTTGTGAAACACCATTTAATTTTTAAATTTAGTTTAAAATTTAAATCTCTCTAACATTACCCATTATATATTAATATATAATTTTGAGTTAATTACAAACTTCTCCCTTATTCTAGTGGTTGTTCCACTTTTGTTCTCGAACATTTTTTTGTCCTAGATGTGTTAAATAAATGCAGATGGAGTTTTATCGTAGTGGCGGAAAATAATAATATTTATACATCATGGTGCAAGTTTAATCTCCACTTATTCTCATTTCTAGTAACATTGAACAATTTAATCCACTAATGTTATTATTTTAAAAAAAAAACTTTGTTAAATAAGAACAACAATGACTTCATTTACAAAATTGACAGACCGCAATATCAACTATGTTAGCTCGAAAACTTTTTGCATCGATACCAAGTAAAGTTGATATAAGATTTTTTTGTTAGCTAATGTAACGCTGAACGACTACTTGTGATAAAAGACAATATCTAAAACATATTATTCGGTTATTCTACTAAAATATTTTGAGGGTAAAAAATTTCTTCATGCAGTTTTAATGGCGATTTTGAAAATCCAAGTTAAATTGACAACTTGGGCTGGAAATTTCATTCAATTTTTTTTTTATCACAAATGCTGCATACTCCTAATTTATTAATAAACACACTTTCAAAAATAAAGGATAACTTGGAGACAAAAATAAATAAAGTTGAAGGACGAAAGTGAAAAAGCACCAAGAGTTAGGGCAGTGCTAATAAACAATATACCACCTTATATTTTTCATCAAAAGATATAAATTTGATGTTATTGATAGAATTATGGGATTAGCTACAATGTTTAAAAATAATTTATATACTTAATTAGTTTTTGTTTTTTGGAAAAATTAATCGCCGTCAGCAACGGCAAATGCCCTCCGTGCTGCGATGACGCCTCAGTTTGGCCCCGCAGAGCATAATCTGACATGACATTTGTACGGACTGTCTGCAACCCTGTGACTAAGCTGAGAGACCAAACAGCTGATTGGCCTTTTGGACCGCTCCTATCTCGACAACGCATCTCATTCCCCAAAACCACCATATTTATCTCTCTCTCTCTCTCTCTTTTTCCACATTTATACTCAGCGCCTTTGCTTCCACAAAACAATTAAAACCAAAGCACTCCCAATACAAAAACAGAAAGATACTACAAAAAAATACATCTGTCTTCCTCATCCTGCTTTTGCTTTTCCTCATCATCCAGCTCCCTTTCCTTTCTTGTATAAACCAAATTAGGGTTTTCTCTCAAATTTGGTATATTTTCCATCTCTTGGGTTTCTAAGCACTAAAAAAGAAAGTGCTACTTCTTCCGCTTCTTCCCTTTCTATTTTTAGCAATATACAAGAAAAAAGGAGAGGGAAAAGAAGAAGAAGGAGAAGAAGAAATGGGAAGAGGTAAGGTGCATATGAAGCGGATCGAGAACAAGATAAGCAGGCAAGTAACGTTTTCAAAGAGGAGGAGTGGATTGCTCAAAAAAGCTCATGAGATCTCTGTTCTGTGTGATGCTGAGGTGGCAGTTATTGTCTTCTCCACCATAGGGAAGCTCTTTGAGTATTCTACTGATTTCAGGTCTGAACGTTACTCAAGCTTATTGAGCTTGGATTTTATCTGCTATATATATCTCTTTTCTTTTTCTTGTTTGTTGTTAGTGTTTTTTGCTTGTGTTACGCCAGTCATCTTAAACATAAAATAAACCTAAGCTTAATTAAACAACTTATACACTTAAGCTCCATCTCTCCCTCTACTTTTTTCTGGATCGGCCCTTTTTATCGATTTTTTTTACCATATTTAAGAGGTCGACATATTTACATGACAAAGATATAAACAAATTATAAGTACTTCAGTTTTTTTATTGTCAAAGAAGTACATAGCCCTTGTTCATTTCACCATTCGCAGACGTGACAAAGGAGTACTTACTGGTCAAATCATGAGAGTGAATTAGTTAATTAAATTTTAAATGCTAATTTTATATAAATATCTATGGGTGATGTTCTCACAGAATTATCTTAATTTTTAGTTGTCAGATCAGATGAATTAAAGAAAATTAATGAACAAAAATTAATAAAATTGTGTGGAAGGTAAAAGTGAGTATGCGAATATATCATTATCATATCCATATACTTAAAAAATGCATAATTAATTTCTGTAATCCAGTGGTTTTTATGTATGAAGATTATATAAGACACTGGATACAAGGCAGTATATACCACCACTTGAGTAATGTCTGAGATAAGGGTTACTGTCTCATATAAAACAAAAATAAGACGCAGTACCATGGGGGTTGCTCTTACTTGTACTTTTAAAATTAGCACTTAATTTTTAAAATAATTTGTTCACAAGTGTTGGACCCGGGTGAGGGTTATTGAGCAATGAGTCATGATGGACGTGGTGCTTTCCTAGGTTTTGTTACCTAGGATATATGTTTGAGCATCTTGCAAATGTAGCATATCCAATATGATTCTGGTTGCGCACCTAGGACTTAGGAGAAAGCGCTCCTCCAATCATCCAGTAAGTTCTGGAACAGTTGCATAAGAAAAAGAGGAAAACGTATGTTTGGCTTGTTACTAAATATGATTTTCCAAAGATTGGTGAATCGTCCTGGTGATTAGCGTTTTCGTGTCCAGTTTATTGTGATTCGAGGTAAAATTCTCTCTTTTTTAGTATAGATTAGTGTTGAATATTGATCAATTTTAATATAAAAAAAATATGATTCTCAAAAGGATTCTTCATTTTGGTGTGATTAACCATTTAGACAAGACAACAAGAATTAGGGACATCTGTAATTAACAGGAATCAAAGTATTACTTTAATTATATTGATTGTTAGCTAGGTCAATTTTCTAAACTTGTGTCTGTTTTAATTCATACACTTACCCAATGGAGGATGAGAACTTACAAAAATTTTGAACCATTTTAAACTAGTATGAAATTACCTAAGAGATTTCATAAATGAATATTTGCTCACATCTACCACTAAGTTCTCTTTCTTTCACCACTTAGTACTATGAGCTAGTGATATTTCTTTTTACTTGTAAATGAGAACTCTCAAGTTCAAATCTCATGGATGGTGAGTTTGATACCAATTTAGATTGAGATAGAAAGTTTTATAAAATGCATGATACCATTGGACATAATAGAATGTAATTGTGGATATTAGGAAACTCATATCTATGAGATTATGTGAATCTAAGGGCATGTTCTGTAACATATTCCTCCTTGGTTTTAGATTTCTCTTACTGTTTAAGATGGAGAGGAGGTATACAAAAGAAAAGAGTGACAAAGAATGGTAGGGGAAAGGTGGTAGGAGGGAGGGGGTAGAAATGTTTGAAGAATACTATATAAAATGAAAGCTAATTAAAAACTAAAAACTCACTAATTTTAAATTTTTGTTTCATTAATTATCCTTCATTAGTCGCGCTTTATTCTCCTCAATCCTTCTTCACCCTTTAGCAAAAAAAAGTTACTAAATATAGTTTGTAAGGAAATAAGTTATTCGATTTCACGAGTAATGTATATTGTCATCAAGTATAACTTTTGCAATTTTCACAAGTAGTAAAATCATGTATGTTGTGTTTGGACGAGTGATTACCAAGTACCAAGGGATTTAAGCTATATTAGCCAGAAAGTACTACAAAATATAAGATATGTGAATTCTGAAGGCTAAAAGCACTGCACTTAGTGAAATTTGTTAGTACCAAGGGATTTGAAATTACTACTTGAAATGAGTTAGTTGAAACAATTGTTTAAGATGAAGGCATAGACGAGGCGTTTCATGGGTAACCCTGTCTAGGCTTTGAGGCGTGAGGCGAAGCCTTGAGACCTAAATTATATAATTCAAAATATAATACTTTGTAAAACAAAAATCCTTTGTCATTCAGAAGTGCACAAGTTATAAGTAAATTTAACTCAAACATACAAACAAAGAAAAGAAATCATTCATCCTAATATGGTCCACATAGATCAAAATAAAAAAAATTAAAAAAAAAACAAAAAAATGGTAACAAACAATCTCTTTCCCTCATTAATATCCCACTCATTTTACAACATTAATATGGTCCACATACATCCCCCACTCACTCTATTTATCTCGGTACACTCTCACTTTCCCTCCTCTCTTTTGTTAAAATCCACTCATTTTACAACATTAATACAGTCCATATACACTCCCAACCCACTCTTTGCCTCCGTACTCTCCCTTACTCACACTTTCCCTCTTCTCTCTCTCTCTCTCTCTCTCTCTCTCTCTCTCTCTCTCTCTCTCTCTCTCTCTCTCTCTTTAATATTCACTCATTTTACAACATTTAAATGATCCGTATACATCCCCCACCCATTCTTTCCCTCGGTACTCTCCCATACTCTCACTTTCCCTCTTCGCTGGGTGGTGGCGGTGTTGCTTGGTTGGTGGTATCACACAAATAAGAGAAGGGAGAGTTTCAGTGTTTCACACAGAAGAAAAGAAAGTGAAGTTGCCAAGGACTCAAGTATCAAACGAAGAAGACTGAGAAGAAGTTTTTTTTTTTTTTTTTTTTTTTTTTTTAAAAAGACTTATTTTTGGCTACGTCATCTGGAACTTCATTTTGATCTCACTTAACTCTCTGTAACTCAAAAGTCACAACTTTTCTCCCTGGAACTCAAAATTCGTTTCAATTTTACTTGTAGAATCTCTCATAACTGAAACTTATAGATCGCCTCTTAAAACACATGTGAGACCCAACACTCAATATGACTAAGCCACATGCAATAAATTTGATTGTAAATCTCCATTATGCGTTAACATTCAACAATAAGAGATAATTAAGTTTAAAAGAGATTGAAGAGATGAACAAAATGAAAAAAAAACTGATTAGCCTAGCGCATCTAAATTAAACCCACATAAGAAATTAACAGATCTAAGGCTATGTGGAGTGAATTTTGAGTTTTATAAAAATGACTTTCAAGTTTCAGGGGCCAAAATGGTGTTAAAATCGAGTTTCAGAGGACAAAGTGGAGCGAACTATAAGTTTTAGGGAGTAAAGTTGTGACCTATAAGTTACAGGGAGTAAAGTGAGATCAAAATGGAGTTTTAAGGGGCGTGGCTAAATATAAGAGTTAAAAAATTGCTTAGGAAGCCCTATGGCGCACCTTGAGCACATCTAGGCGAGTTTTCGCCTACTCCCACACAGATGTGTTTCTAACTAATCTAGACTAAACTCATTGGTACATGGAAATCCCTCATCGAAACACAACATAAATGATTTCACTTGCATGAACAATGTAATAAGTTAAACGTGTTTACAAGAAAGCATTACTCATAAAATTGAGGCTAATGGCCCGTTCACAAATGTTTATCTCAAAATCATTTTTACTCATAAACGTTTTAGTTAGAAATACATATCATTAGAAGCACTCTAAAAAAGAAGAGTAAATTGTAGCTATGGTCCCTCAACTAAAAATTCATTACCATTGGTCCCTCAACTTATCAAAACGTGCAGCTATGGTCCCTCAACTAAAAATCCATTACCATTGGTCCCTCAACTTTAATTCAATTGGAGAAATGGTCCTTTAACCCAGTTGTAGCAATGGTCCTTCCAATATAACTCATTTTGACAAATTTTTTGACATAGTTGACAACAAGAACCATAATTATACACTTTGATGAGTTGAGAGACCCTAATTATATAAATGGTCATTCCAACATAGCTTATTTTGACAAAATTTGACAAAATTGATGAAAATGACTATAGCTACACATTTTGATAAGTTGAGGGACCAATGGTAATGGATTTTTAGTTGAGGGACCATTGCTCCAATTTGATTAAAGTTAATGGACCATTTGTACAATTTACTCAAAAAGGAACTTGGAAGTAAGCATCAGAAAAGCATTTAAAGTGTTTTTACAACCCAAAAACACTTAACTTTTTTTTCTGCAAGTTATTGTCCTTTTGGATCCCAACAAGTTGATATATTTTCTATACTTGTATTTACTCGGCCCCCAACCTTACAATTCTAGCTCCTGAGTCCATGGCTTCTGCAAGCTAAAGAGATATAGCCACTCTTTCGCTTTACTGTCAACAAGATATAGAAGGACTCATAAGTTTTACCAAAAACCGTCAAGCTAATTGTGTTAGAATCTATGCCTAATTTCAGTTCAAGCTATCAAGATGTGAGTTGAGTTAACAATTACATTATGCTCTAATATTTTTCTAACCTATACACCTACCTCTCTCCTTCTCATTGGGGACGGTCAAATATATAAGGAGAAATTAAGCAGGGGGCCAATTATGTCTATATGACAGATTTTATTTTGTCTACTACACATTATTCTTAAAGCTTAAAAGTTTCCGCTGAATATGTGCCGACAATTATCTTAAATTTTACATTTTAAATGATTAGTCTCGAAAAATAGAAGAGTTGTCCAAATTACCGCTTGTAAATTGTCTTAATTGGAATAGTTCATTCTAGTGTCGTTTCCAGTTGGAATACATTATTATAAGACTCTCAACCTAATGTATATATGCCTAGTGTTTCCAATGCTTATCAAGTTGTAGGCTATGAAACCAAATTGTAAACAAAATTTGTAAACTGTAAAGGTTCATGACTGGATATGTGGTTTTTCGTATTGAGTTGTGCGTGCTGGCAGAGAAAGAAATACGTAGGTTGCTGCATAGTTGGAGAACTCTGCGAGTCTAGCTAGTTTCCAACATATGAAGGGTTGTTCTCTAGAGCAAGTTCATATGGGCCAACTGTTCAAGCTAGGGGCTTCTTTCTTAATTCCCGATGATATGTATCAAAAGCTATATATAACAAAAGTTTGTGCTGTGGTGATCGATTATTCTTGATTTCGCTTTTCAACAATTCATCTACTTTTATGAATCTGATGTATTCTTGGACAACTATGTGTGATGTGCGCTTATTTTATATTTATAAGCTTCATTGGCTTGTCATTCTGAAAGATTTCAATTTTGTGAAGCATGGTGAGGATTCTGGATCGATACGACCAATATTCCTATGCAGAACGGCAACGCACCGGAGCTGATTCTGAATCACAGGTATTTAATATCCTGGACCTAGTACTAAGAACATGTAGTAAAAGATGAAAATTTGCATCAATTAGGTTTCTTTCTTGTATATATGTTTTTTGAGTTGAGAATTGGTTACAAATTGAGGTCATTTTTCTCCTCTCATTTTTTGCATCCGATTCATATGCATGCGTGTCCTTCAATACAATACTGATCCACAAGAGATTGATTTAGGGTGGTTACCTGATTGCAAAACCTGTCTTTCTAATAAGGTTGGATTAGGTTAAGCCATTAAAGATCCTGCAGAATTTCTAGTTTTCTGGTAATTATATTTTTCATTATATATTCACCTCATTATTTTTTTTATAAGTACCGTACAAAAGCAGGGGTGCATAATGTAGCCTCGTCAAAACCTGGTCGGGATTTGAACCCTGTCAAAGAAATGTCAGGAGCCTCCTAAGTCCTAACCAATATTTGTAATACTTACCCATGGAGATGTTCTTGCATTTGAAAAACCTTGTAATAATTTCTGAATCTTAGATTGCGTTGATAACGCTTGTATGCTTCTTATAGGAAAACTGGCGGGTGGAATACCCCAAGCTTGCGGCAAGGATTGAAGTCTTACAAAGGAAACTAAGGCAAATTATTTAAGCTATTGTTATTTAATTTAAGAATTTTATTGAGACAGGAAAACGCTCTTGAGAAAATCTAATCAAATAAATATTGTGCGAGTGAGTGTGATATAGAAATTCTTAGATGCATGTGGTCTAATATTCTTGTAGATAGAGTGTTAGGTTCCTACCCATGCATCTGGAGTTCAAAACTTCCCCTCCCACCCAAACTATTGTAATAGTATCCCCTCGCCTTAATAATAGTAATTTAAACATTATATATAGTAATTATTGATATATTTATGAAGAAAATGTTATGAGAAAATGTTCATAGTTTGTATTTAACGTCTATTTCTCTAGGAATTTGGCGGGAGAAGATTTAGACCCTTTAAGCTTGAGAGAGCTTCAAGATTTGGAGCAACAGCTTGATACAGCTCTTGAGCGCATACGAACAAGAAAGGTAATGAAGTTACTTAACTCAATTAATATAAATCTAATATTAATCTCATCTGTCATGGATTATATATAGGTAAGCTACCTTGGCATCTAATTAATATAAATTAATTTATACTTATTCAATATATAATTCTGACATTTGCAGAACCAACTCATTCGTGAATCCATTTCAGAGATGCACAAGAAGGTAGAATGTTGTTCCAATATGCATGTGTTTATACGTGTGCGAGGACATTAACTAATCGTTGTATGTTTCTGGGTTAATTAGCTTAATTGTTACCTTAACTATATATATACCTTCACTCAGGTGGGCTTAGCATCATTCTTTAGGTATGTTTAATGGGATTAACATCATATTCAAAGATGAAATGAAACTGTTGTTTATGCATGCGCATATATGCGCGTCTGTATATCTCACATTGTGACTTTTTCCAGCAAAAGGCTCTATGGGAACTAAACAAGTCGCTAGCAAAGAAGGTAATTAAAAATTTTAAAGCGTTCTTATATGTTTTATTTATGAGAAATATTTTCTTAGAATATTAATAAAATTAAATCTTGGATATAACAACAAATATTAATTGATCCAAGGTGATGGAGAATAAAACGATGCTTGAGGAAGAACATGACCAGGTGCAGGTAGTAATAGGGCAGCAGCAAACTAACCAAGGCCGCCGCAACTCATCCACCCTCATGCTCATGCCGCCGCCGCCGCCCCAACCCCCATCAACACCAACACTACCTACTTTTCGAACCACCAGGTACGATCTCTCTCTCTCTCTCTCTCTCTCTCTCTCTCTCTCTCTCTCTCTCTCTCTCTCTCTCTCTGAGCAATGTTTCCAATGATCATATTATTTTAGAACTATATAAAGTACAAGAACCGGAAACACATTAGGGTTGCATGGAAAAGCTAATTATATGTACGTAGAAAATCATGCAGTGGGGGAGTCCAGGCAAGAGGAGCAATGGGTGACAATGATTCTGATAACGGCGGAAGACCTCCAACTCGACCGGCTGCTGCTACAAACACACACATGCCACTGTGGATGCTTTCGCCATTTGAATGAAATAAAGCTTCGCCGGAAGACCTCCACCTCAACCGGCGGAATACCTTCTAATGCTTTCGCCATTTGAATGAAATATAAGCTTTCGCCATTTGAATAAAATATAAGCGTTGCTATTGTAATTAAAGAATAATAAAAAACAATGTTTCTTCAAACTTGTAATTAATATTCCAATCGTCGTGAAAGAAATTTTGGGGATCACATAAGTGATGAATTATGTAAAAAACCTAACAATTATATTCTGACCTAAGTATTGTTGGTATTCAGACCATCTTCATCATTAATTAAACTTAAATAAAAATGAGAAAGGTGGAAATCTTTATAAGAGGCAGTAGCAGCAAAAAATGAAAAAACAGAGGCAGAGAGGATACAGGTAAAACAGAGGGGAGAGAGATCTTGTTTCACAAATATATGTTTTTTTCTTTTTTGATTTCAGCAAATGGGACAACTGATAAGGAAATGGTCAGCCCTCTTACAAAAGATCTATGCCATACATGTGGCAATAGATTAGAGATCCCACATAAAAGGATTAACTTTAACACTCCCTCTTAATGCTTTGCTGCTTCACTCCCAAAAGTTCTCTTAGGTAGATGAATATGTCCTTGGTAATGCCTTGGTGAAGATATCAGCAACCTGATCTTCTATCCTGCAGTAGACCACATCTACTTCCTTGTCTTCCAGATCACCTCTGATGTAGTGATGCTTCAAAGCAATATGCTTTGATTTGCCATGACAGACAGGATTCTTGCTCATGGCAATAACTGACTTGTTGTCACAAAGGATATGAGTTGCTGAATCTTGTTTCTCACCAAAATCTTGCATAATTCTTCTCAGCCACACTGCTTGAGAAGTTGCAATTGAAGCCGACACATACTCAGCCTCTGTCATTGATAGTGCAACTGATTTATGCTTCTTAGACACCCAAGAGAATACACCAGTCGTCCCTAGTGAAAGTATAGCCAGATATGCTCTTCAAGTCATTCACACTACCTCCCCAATCACTATCACAGAACCCATACAATTTTGGTTCAACATTCATTTCATACATAATACCAAAGTCAAGTGTACCTTCTATGTATCTTAGGATCCTCTTTGCAGCTCCATAGTGAATGCAAGTAGGCTTGTGCATAAATCTGGACAACAAGCTTGCAGCATACATAATATCATGTCTAGTCGCTGTCAAATACAACAAACTCCCAACTAGGCTTCTATACACAGATTCATCAGCATCACCACTACCATTTTTTCTTTGAAACTTTTCATTCACAACTAGAGGTGTTGCAACAGGCTTGCAACCAACTATTTTGAAATTTTCTAAAAGTGTTTTTGCATATTTCTTATGAGTAATAAACATACCATCATTTGATTGAATGATACTAATTCCCATAAATAATGCAACATGCCTAGATCACTCATCTTATATTTCCCCATCATGTCATTCTTGAAATTCAAGATCATTTTATCACTACTCCCAGTATAAACCAAATCATCAACATATAAGGAAATGATAAGAATATCTGAAATACCTTTGGTTTTGACATAGAGGGCAGGTTCATTCTCACTTCTTTGAAATCCCCTTTTCATTGAAATATGAGTCGATCTCTCCATACCATGCTCTCGGAGCTTGTTTCAGGCCATAAAGTGCATTCTTAAGCTTGTACACCTTGTGCTCTTGTCCTCTAAGAACAAATCCTTGAGGTTGATCAATGAACACCTCTTCTTTTAGGACTCCATTTTGGAAAGCGGACTTGACGTCAAGTTGGTGTAGAAACCACCCCTTTTGAGCAGCTATAGAAATAAGGCATTTGATTGTTTCATGCCTAGCTACTGGTGCAAAGGTTTCTTGGAAGTCAATCCCAGGTTTCTGAGAATAACCCTTTGCTACCAATCTAGCTTTGTTCCTTTGAACAGAACCATCTTGATTGAGCTTAGTCTTATAAATCCACTTCACTCCAATGACGGAGTTGTCACAAGGTCTGTCCACTAATTCCCATGTCTTATTTTTCACATTGACATTGATCTCCTCTTGCATTGTAGCCTTCCATGTCTCTTCTTTCATTGCATCATCAAAGTTTTTTGGTTTTACAACACAGAAATTGCAGCTTTCATAGACTTCATTTAAGCTCCTTAACCAAACCGGCGTTGAACTTGGACTCAAATGTGTGGAGAGTGAACTTGAGGACTATTTTCAGGTGACAATTGTGGAATTTCTGACTCAATTTCCTCTTCATTTGGCTAATTTTCTTCTTCAATTTTGATTAGTGCAGATTCCTCTCGAATGGTTGCTTGATTCCAATCCCACGAAGATTTCTCACTAAAGAGAACATCTCTACAAACCACAACTTTCTTCCTTTTTAATTTGTAGAGTCTGTACCCTTTTGTGTGTAAAGCATAACCTACGAAAATACATCTTTCACTTGACTCATCAAGTTTTTGTCTTAGTTCTTTTGGAACATAAGCAAAGCAGATTGACCTAAACACTCTCAAGTGATTCATGGAAGGTTTTCTTCCCCTCCATGCCTCAAATGGTGTCTTGCCTTTAACCACCACTATCGGATGCCTATTCATCAAGTAGATCGTTGTATTAACTGCCTCAACCCACAAATATTGAGGCATTCACTTGTCATGCAACATTGCCTTAGCCATTTCGCCTATGGTTCTGTTTTTTCTCTCAGCTACTCCATTTTGTTGTGGAGCGTAGCTAAAAGTAAGATGCCTTTCCAAGCCAATATTTTGACAAAACTTATCAAATTATGTGGATGTGTACTCTCCTCCTCTGTCACTTCTAAGAACTTTGATTAGATAACCAGATTGTCGCTCAACCGTAGCTTGAAACTGCTTGAAGATTGAGAACATTTCTGATTTTTGTCTTAAGAAGTATACCCAAGTCATTCTGGAATAATCATTAAGGGTGGTTCGGTATGGGATCCCATACCGAAACTCTTGTCTCGATTTTCAAACCAAAATTTTTGGGAATCCCAATTTCAATATCGATCCCAAACCAAATTTTCGGGAATCCCAAACCAAATTTTCGGGAATCCCAAAATAGTTTCGGGATTTCGGGACAAATCGGGAATCCCGAAATGATTTTGGGCATTTGGACATTTTAAACATATTAGTTATTAACTTATTACCCAACTATTCAAATTTGATTCAAATGCACAATTTCATTTCCAGCAACATCAAGTTCCATTCAATTTATGAACGTAGAAATTAAAGCCGTATCAACCACTTAAAATATTCTTAAAACAAGAAAAAAGAAAAAGAAAACCCTTCTTAGAATGCAGAGATATTACAGTAAGTGTATAGTTAAATCCCAAGGGCGATAATGAAGAACCATTTATTCTAGTTACATGGAGAACATGGCATTAAAATGTTTGTAGAATTCTTCAGGCCATTACTCTACTTGCATAGAAGGAACCATATTACTAGGATAAAAACTAATTTAAAAGCTCATAACTCTACATATTCTCGACGATATTCTAAGCAAGAAAATTAAAAACAAAAGTAAAATTTCAAGTTAAACGATATTACGTCTGATTTGTATTTCCAAATTTCATGTTAAACGACGGGGACAACAAAGCTGAAAGCCTAACAAGGAATAAATTGACGGCATAAATTAATTTGAAACAATCCAAATGTTCAAATTAACTCTAATTATAATTAAAAAATAATATATATTATTATCTGTGTAAATATATATATATATATATAATAATTAAAAAAAATATTTTTGGTTCAGTATGGGAATACTAAAATATTGGAAAGACAATCCCGATTCCCATACCGAAATTTTGGGAAAATCGGTTTGGGACATTTTTGGTTTGGGATCGATATTTTTTTGGTTTGGTTTGGGAATTTAGGGAATTTTTTCCACCCCTAATAATCATCCACGAAGATTAGGAAATACTTGTTTCCCACTTGAGTAGAGGTCTTCATGGGTCCGCAAACATATTAAGGGTGGGCACTTAGAACTGAAAACCGAAACCAAAACATGAACCAAATCGAACCGCACTGAACGGTTTGGTTTTACGGTTTTGAAACGGTTTCGGTTTTGAAACCGAACCGCAACATAGAAAACGGTTTAGTTTCGGTTTTAGCTTTTGAAAACCGCACCGAAATCGAACCGCGCCGCAAATATTAATAAACATTTAATTAAATGTCCATATTAGATTTCATATTTTAATTGGTCGTTTGTTAGAATCCATACACTTAGTATGGACTCAACCACACTAAAATATCATCATTCATCACTTTTTTTCATTCATTAACTTGAAGGACCTTTGTTATTTTATACCATCACACACACACACACACACACACACGCACATATATATATATACAAGGGTGGATTAATCTTCTTATCAAGAGTCGAACAATGATCTAATGAAGTCCACTCATTTGAAGCATGATATCACATATTCTAGTATGAAAGTTTCACTCATGTTTAATGAATTCAAATTTATTCAACTTGTTTTATGAAAAACATTGTAAGGGACACCCTTTTGTTGCACAAACATGTTTTAACATCACAACTGCATGCAACATGCTAATTGTTTACATAACAAATGTTTTTTTCCTATTACTATTGGGAAATTCTTATTAATATGTTAAATTGCAAATTGTACATTTTTTCTTAAAAACCAAACCGAAACCGTTTGAAACCGGACCAAACCGAACCAAATGGTTTGGTTTCATTTCGGTTTTGGCTTCAAAACTGCACCAAACCAAACCGCAAAAACTTGCGGTTTTGGTTTTGGTTTCACTCAAAACCGCACCAAACCGAACTGCGCCCACCCCTAAAACATATGTATGAATCAATTCCAATGGAGCTTTTGCTCTCCATGCTTTACCATGTGGAAATGAACCTCTATGATACTTCCCAAGTGCACACCCTTTATAGATTTTTTTTCATTTTCTTGGATACTCAGCAGCCCATGCACCATTTCTTTTTCTTGTAGCTTTTTGAGACTTTAAAAATTCAAGTGGCCAAGCCTTTTATGCCATAGCTTTGAATCTTCTTGCACTTCCATCTTGAATGCAGATTGAGTTGCATACTCAATTGTGAGAGGAAAACTTCTACTCTTCCTCATCTCAATCTTAGCCAAAAGTTGTTCACGATTCCTCCCATCATATATCTTACAAGTGTTGTCTCCAAAATACAAGTAGTAGCCATGCTCAATGAGTTGTCCAAGACTTAACAAATTTTGCTTCAAATCAGGAACTAACATGACATCCTTGATGAATATCTTTCCATTCTTCATATGCACGGCAATAATACCTCTTCCCAATGTATCGACTAGCTGGCCATTTCCTATCTTCACTTGGGTTAGGTTTGTAGTATCAATATTATGGAGAACGTTCTTGTTCGCCGTCATATGATTGCTACAGTCGCTGTCCACAAACCAAACTTTAGCTTCTTCTTGGACGGTTGTATCATGACCAACATAAAACATATTGGTCTCTTCACTTTCTGCTTTGGTGTAGTGAGCTAGTTGATTATCTTTGTAAGTAAAATCTTTTTACATATGCCCGAATCTGCTACACTTGTGGCATTTCACTTTTCCCTCGAACCAACATTCACCAGAATGAGCTTTGTCACAAATTTTGCACTTCGAAACATACGAACTATTCTCAACCTTTTTCTTCTCTTCAAAATTACCCTTTCCTTCCCACACGTTGTTTTTGCCTTTCCAATTCTTGTTGGACTTGGCTTTGCTTTGACATGAACCAGCTTCAGTTTTTGGATTCACTGTAAGTGTTTGGAAAGCATTTTCTACATCATTGTTGTCATGCCTAGATAGTCTCTGAGCAAAACCTTTGAGTGAACCAATCAATTCTTCAACACTCAAAGTTGACAAATCATTAGTCTCCTCTATGATTGAAACTATGTTGTCATACTTTCTTGGCAAGCTAATTAGATACTTCTGAACTATTCTCTCATCAGACAAGGTTTCACCATAACTTTTCATTTGATTGACAAGGTTTCACCATAACTTTTCATTTGATTAATAATCTCAAACAATCTACTCAAGTAATCATCTAGCAATTCATCATCTTTCATTCTTATGTACTCAAAATCTCTTCTCAAAGATTGGAGTTTGATTACCCTTACCTTAGTAGAGCCTCTGTAGACTTTCTCCAGCACATCCCAAGCTGATTTGGCATCTGTCTCGTTCGAAATTCTCAGAAAAATTTCATCTAAGATAACATTTTAGTTGACCCCAAGAGCTTTTGCATCTCTCTTGATGTTTTCCTTCAGTTTCCTTGTTTGAGCCTCTGTCAGAACCACATTAATTAGAGGTACCACATAGCCATCTTCAATCAAGCTCCACAAATCATGAGATACAAAAATTGTTCTCAACTTTATCCTCCAGAAGTCATAATTCACTCCATTGAAGATAGGAGTTCAAATCTGTCCACTGCTACTTGAACCAGCCATGAATTTGAAAATTTTGATTCTAGGGCTTCACTTGGAATTTTCCCCCTTTTGAGAATCAAAAAATGCCCCACTCTTTGATTAGATTGGCTCTGATACCATGTTGGTATTCAGACCATCTTCATCATTAATAAAACTTAAATAAAAATGAGAAAGATGGAAATCTTTATAAGAGGCAGTAGTAGCAAAACATGAGAAAACAGAGGCAGAGAGGATACGGGTAAAACAGAGGGCAGAGAGATCTTGTTTCACAAAGATTTTTTCTTTTCTTTTTTGATTTCAGCACATGGGGCAGTTGATAAGGAAATGGTCAGCCCTCTTATAAAAGATCTATGCCATACATGTGGCAATAGGTTAGAGATCCCACATAAAAGGATTAACCTTAGAGCAAAGGGTTAACTGTAACAAGCATAACTGCTGTTTGGCTCTTTGAATTATTACCCCAGTTGAAAGTAAACTCGAACTATTTTTTTAGTAAATTAATCTTAAGGACTTTTTGAAATCAGCTAATTAACCCCACGGTTTAATTTGATGAAATTTCGTCTACTTTGTTGTCAAATACTGGCACAACTTGACCCTCAAGAGTGAATCACATGCTAGTATTTGACAACAAAGTATATGAAATTTCATCAAAATTGACAGGATTAGTTGGCTAATTTCAAATGGTTCAGGAGGTCAATTTACCAAAAAAATAGTTCATGAAATCAATTTTCAACTAGAGTAAATAGTTCAGGGTTCGAACGACAGTTTAGCTTAATATTGAGAAGTCATCAGATATGGTCGGGAATCAAGTCTTTCATTTTTATACAAATATTGAATAATTACATAAACAAGTCCGACATCTCAATGTGATTGTTTTCAATACAACTGTGTACTTGACTTAATTGTGGTTACAAATGATCTTAGTTTGACATATATACACGGGTTTAACCCCTTCATAATCTGATTACAACTTCTTCCAGAAAGTGATTAAACTGACATAATGGATGCCAATTTTAAATCTAATCCAATTGTTTCTTCACATCGAATAACTGCTGGTCTAATCGTCTTCGTATTCACAGTCGCCACCCTCATACACATGCTGCCTGCACGAAATAGAAACTCACATTGGTATCCTCATCAAAGATACACATAACGAATAAGTGAAAGGAAGCACATCGCAACCAACGGTGCAAAGCTCCGAGAGCATCACCAGTTCATGGAATATTATGGGATCAACAAATAGAACACCCTCAGGAGGAAATGCGCGCCTCTATGAACTAGTGAACTCTCAGGGTAGTTCAGTTATCAAAAGGAACTCTGTACATAAAAGAAGCTAAAGCTACACTTTTTTTGTTTGTAACAATAGTTTAGATCCAATTCCAATCTTGTCCCTGTAATTCTAATTTTAACGAAAAGCTTCTGGTACTGTTCGCTTTAACGAAAAACCACATTTTTACACTAACATTTTCAATGTGATTCATATTTAAATTTCTATGAGATTTACTTTCTCTCAAAAAAAAAAAAAGTTCTATGAGATTTATCCTAATTTTACCAAGGCGGATAAATGATCATTATGTAATTGTGGAGTAAGGACATGGACGAAGTGCAAATTTGTTCACCTTTTGACGTAGTGAAAAGAAATCCATACCTCAATCTTTCACAAAGCCGCGCTAAAGCATCTGAACCTGTTCTAGAAGCAACGTCCTCAATCGTAGAAGCATTCTTTAGATTAACACTATCTGCGAGCCTAAATTCACACAATTCCTTCAAGGTACATGCATCAGTCAACACGGCAGAATGGCCACCACCAGCTGCAAGTTTTCGCACTTCCCCAACGCACCTGTGCGATGCAAACTTCAATCAATGTGCCAATCAAGACAGCCACAAAAAAAAAACTGATCATGAACAACAATTTATCTGTACCGTACCAATCAACTGGAGATGGATACCAAGCGTAAGTCAGTTTCTCATTAGATGCTTGACCATAGCTATTGTAGCCCCATCCATGAATTCTTCCATCCCTTGTAGAGATAAGTGTGTGGGAGTGTCCACACGCAATGAGTTGCACACTAGTTGGAATAACCAATGCAGGAATATTCCGGAAAAATGACTGAGATTCATTAGGGTTGCACGAAAATAATCCTGTTTCGGGGCCAAGGCCTAACTGCCCTGCACGACCACCACCCCAAGCGTAAAGAGCTCCCTTCTGAGTCACAGCACATGTATGTACGCCACCGCATGCAACATCCTTTATGACTATTCCATCAAGTGCGACCACCCTCCTAGGCAATAACTCTTTCTCCCCAGATTGAAGGGAGCAATGCCCAAGTTGACCCATGTTTCCTAGCCCCCATGTATACCTATGAGGGCCAAATAAAATTATTGTGAGGAAGAATTCCGAAAAGAAACTACAGCTAAACAAACAAATGAATAAACATTGTAGTCAAATTACAATAATAATCGACTCGTTGGGAAGACTACATAACCGATCAAGAGTATATGAGTATAACTGGCATGTCACTTCATAACACATCAATATCAGATAACCTCTTTATCTAGAACCTTGGTTAGTAAAATAACTGAGACCAAAGCATTTCTCATAAAAAAGGGCTGGTCCGTCATAATCCCAGTTAGGGGTGGGCACTTGAAATCGAAAACCGAAACCGAAACACGAACCAAATCGAACCGCACCGAATGGTTCGGTTTTGCGGTTTTGAAACGGTTGCGGTTTTGAAACCGAACCGCATTGTAGGAAACGGTTTGGTTTTGGTTTTGGCTTTTGAAAACCGCACCGAAACCGAAACCGCACCTTAAATTAGATGTCCTATTTTAATTAGTTGTTTGTTAGAATCCATACATTTAGTATGTACATGTCATAATAATGATTATTTTTTCCAAATTATATCCCTCATCAAGCTTGGCATCTCAATGTTTCTTTACAGGAAAAGATGAAAATTTTATTTACTAGTAAAAGCACCTCAGAACCCTAATTTACAAGTTCATAATGATAGCCTATTTAATAGACTAATAAAAAATGCAAATGAAAAAAAAAAAAGAAACAATGAGCATCAAATAAGAGTAGTCATTGTAGGAAAGATACAAAGACCAAATCTCTAATCAAATAATAAGCTGTAACACTCCATTTGGGTACTTTTTCCTGCTCACAAAGTCTATCATATGTGCAATTAGAGTAAAGAAAAGAATTCTCATTTGGGTTGTTTAATTAATGTATTGTGTGGAAAATGAGACTGTGTTATGTGTAGATAAGTATAAATTTTAAATTGTATATATTTTTTAAAAAACCAAACCGAAACCGTTTGAAACCGCACCGAACCGAACCAAACGGTTTGGTTTCATTTTGATTTTGGCTTCAAAACCGCACCGAACCGAACCAAACGGTTTGGTTTCATTTTGATTTTGGCTTCAAAACCACACCGAACCGCACCGCAAAAAGTTGCGGTTTTGGTTGTGGTTTCACTCAAAACCGCACCAAACCAAACCGTGCCCACCCCTAATCCCAGTTCCTTCGCGAACAAAGTTCAGAATCAACAAGGGTTCGATGTGAATAAAAAATCACAGTTTAAAAAACAAATATAAATTCTGAGAATGCATAGTCGCATAATGCGTCCAGTATTCTAGGCATCCTGTCTCCTTTTAAATGTGAGATTCCCATACGAAGATTTTCGCAAACCTTCTGAACTAAATGTGCCATGGGGATAACCACAATACTTAAGCTTAGATGTATAACCTAATCTCCATCTAAGAATTCCTCAAATCACTTACACCTCGCCTTTTTCAGATATAGCTGCCGTGTGGTACTCCCCGCATGACACTTGGGTAATCTTCACAAGCTCAGGGGCTTCATCTAGGAACTTCGCATATGCATTTATAATACGAGCCCCCTGTAATCCTTCACATGTAAATCCTCTGCCAAGCTGACCGTATTCATTATATCCTGGTGTATCATCACAGTATTAAATTTTGATTAATTAGAGGTGGGAGAAGACGAATTTCAGGTTTCTTTCATTTTCTACGCGAAATGTCTCTCTAGCAAAATTTCGCAAAAATAATGACATCATCAGAAACTACGAAGTGGAATATGCATTTACCCCAAGCCTGTATCAAGCCATCCTCTGATAAAGCCATCGCATGAACTGCCCCACAAGACACTTGACGGATAACCTGTGAGAAACCTTCTAGTAAGTAGCAGGTATTAAGTTTGATAACCATTCACTCTACCCTAATAAAAGCATTTCACTATGTAGTGTTCCTTTTCTGAGGCATTCGACACGACAGGTGTTCATCCCTATCTTCTTGTAGGTTTTGGAGTTGTGACTTAAGACTAGTTTTTGAACTTTTTTATGCATTGCCTGCAGTGACAGCAAACCCCAGCAGTTGTTCATCAACCAACGCAGGTGATGACAATAATCAAGGTTATTAAAATTACCACCCCTTTCTTAATAGAATCAATTTACCTGATAAAGGGAGATGATTTTAACCACAACTGAAAGCTGATGAGCTCATACCGAGTCATTTGTAAATTTACTATCCAAAAAAATCGTAATTCTGAGACCGAAAAATTCCAACCTGTAAGGAAAAGTATAATGAATAGTAAGTGTAGCATACCGTGTTTGGAGTAAAGGCTCCCCAAAACAAACGTGGAAGATTCGATCCCTGTCATGAGAAGTAGGGGAAAAGGTAAACAAATTAGTATCTGCCAAAAAGGAATGAAAGCAGGAATGACGCTTAAGAAAATCATAGGACCTGATTCTGCCCCCACACCCAAAGCCTTCTTGGTGAGACGGTTCCATCATTTTCACGAGGTTCTGCAATAGCAGCGGTACAATGTGCTCCACAAGACACAGATTTCACAAACTCTGCCTGCAATTGCTTCACTTTCTTCGGATTTTTTCTTCGCTCCTCCGTTCCATCTCCCAATTGACCAAAGTCATTAGCTCCTGATCAATTGCAAACACAATACACATTTACTCCATTAACTACCACAAACATATGACTTGTCTCTATCATTGTGACCAACCATTTCCAAACCGAGAAATGGCGATTTAAGACCGGAAATCGTTCGTTCCCACAATGCAATTGATTGAACTCATAACTGAAAGATTATCATCACAAAGCCGTACAGATGAATCATTACCCGGGTAAAAAAACAACCATCTGATCTTATCCACCAAAAGTCAACAAATTTACTTTCATTTTTTTAGAAAGATCAAATTTACTTCATCAACTAGAACAAATCAACCATTTATCATTACTCATATAATTTGCAATTTGATTAAATTCAAAAATGGAAGAATTGAAATTTATAAAAAGTAACACAATAAAATTTAAACAAAAAATTAAAAAAAAAGGATGAAAGCTTAATTACCCCAAGTGAAAAGCGACCCGTCTGAGGTAACAGCGGCGGTGTGCTCGCGGCCGCAAGTAATGTCCAGCCACCGCGAATTAGCCCCCGCCGTACACCCAAAAAGCTCCGGCGAGAGCTGCTTCGGGATCCTCAGCTGCTGCTCCTTCCCGTTCCGACCCGTCTGCCCGGACTGGTTATATCCCCACACGTAAATCGCACTCTTCGTCGGAATGCTCACCGGCTGGTTGCGACCCAGAAGCTCGTCAATGTCCATTTTCCAAAATGTCCTTCACACATTGAACCGCAAAGTTGCAAGTCAACGAATTTGAAAAAAGTTCACAAAATTTAATCCAATTAAAGGAGAAAGTTGGGAGCTTTACAAAATGGGTTCTCTGTTTGGTTGCCGGGGAAATCGAAGAGTGGAGAATTGGGATTTTCTCGGCAGCCAAGCAGAGGAGAGAGAGAGAGAGAGAGAGAGGTACTGGTGGAGATACCTGAGGAGTCAAAGTGGGAAAGGAAGAAAGAAGAGAGAAAACTGAAAAATGGTTGCCGTTAGTCGTTGGTGAAATGCAAAGACGTACATGTTGTGTTCCGACAATCTGGGAGGTGAAGGCGGAGTCGGGTCGGGTTGAGCAGTTGAGGCCGGCATGCATGACACGCACGCAGCTCCGTAGAGCCAATGAAATTTTCTCACCACAAAAATATATTTCAATAAATTCACACTGGGTCTAGTATCATAAATTTTCTTGTTTGGTTAATATGAGATAAACAATTTACATAATACAAATACATCACCATGTTATATCTCGTGCCAATAAAAAAACAATATTTGAACAATGGTTTGCTTTTACTTTAGTCTAAATCAATGTCTTTGTTTAAAAAAAAATTATATTATTTAAGAACTATTCGTCAATTTTCCTTTGATTTTATGAGACATTGCTCATTTTTATCACGGACTTTTATTTTAGCTAATTACTCTCATGACTTTTTATAACCAGCCAATATTTCTCTACTATTAGATTTTCAAATTTTCAATCCAACATGTTGTCCCTTCTTGTCACGTGTAGTCCACCTAAAATGAATAATATATATGACACGAATATATCGTTAATGTCTCGTGCTAATAAGAAGAACGATACTTAAACAAACAAATTACACATATTTTTATTTTATTAGGACGACATACTACCGTGTCATATAAGTCCACCCACCCCAGAGAATTTTGATTTTTGAGGGTAAAAGCATCATTCCATTTTATGCATCGCTTCTGCAATGGATCGGGTCAAAATGCCATGCAAGTCCTCCCACGAGAGAGAGACTTTTTTGGGGGTAAAATATGCCACTCAAGATTATCTGACATTGACTTTTGAGTTGCGTGGGGAATGGGTACGTCTAGGTCTAGCGGAGCCTGAAAAGAAAAAGATGGAAATGTCCGCAGAGAGCATCTATAAAGCCAGTACGTGCGAGTTCAATTGTCTTCTCGATCTCCAAAGACGAAAGCTTTTGACATATTACAGTCTTTACAGACAGACAGGTAACGTAAGTTCTTAGCAACTTTTAATGAATGCATCAAAGCTTTCTACTTTATTAGATTAATTTGTTTCATCAATCGTTGTGTTCTAATTTGTATGGATATGTTGGTCGATGTCTAAAAAACTATTAAATTTGATATGAATTATGAATAAGTTGGGTGACTTTCGATGTCAAAATTGCGGGGAGTTGTTCTGACCGCCGTTAATTTTGTGTTTGTTGTGGTATTTTTGTGGCAGAAGTAGAAACATGGCTGGTGTGAAAAAGCTCATCCAAATCGACATCGTTTCGGATACGGTGTGCCCGTGGTGCTTTGTGGGCAAGAGAAATCTTGAAAAAGCTTTCGAGGCATCTCGTGATCGATTCGACTTTGAGGTTCTCTCTTTTTCCCTTTTGTTGGTTATTGTTGATGTTGTTGTGTTGGTGTTGATGGTGTTGTTAAAAGCCGTTTTTGACAACAAGGGCTTCTGAATACATTTGGTATGAAAACTTTAAAAATATTTCTAGGTCGTAAGAGCGCTTTCTAGAGAACGCACTTGATAAAACGACTTATAGTAAAAGCGCTTATCAGCAATCAGCATTAGTGGTTCCTACAAAAAGCAGTACCAAAAGGACCCTAAGTGTATATAAGTTGTTGGTTTTGTGTTGTGCCGTGATTCCATCCTAAATTGTTGTCACTGTATATGAACTTTTCAGGTTAGATGGCATCCATTCCAACTTAATCCCAATGCGCCTAAAGAAGGCCTTGATAAGAGAAGTTATTACGAGGAAAAATTCGGGTCTAGTAGGTCGAAACAAATGGAGGCTCGGATGCAAGAGGTATCGCTGCAATTCTATGACTCACCTGTACAAATCGAACACATAAAATACATGTTTCCTCTCATCTGTCCGGTCACTCACTGTGTCCCCTTTGACAAGTGCAGATTTTCAGAAGCCACGGCCTCGAATATAACCTGTCCGGACTCACGTAAGTGTAAAGGATACTTATTTCTTCCTTTTTACATTGTTACGCTGATTGTGTAAACTGTAAACAACAAATTTGTGATGGAAGGAAAGCCCGGAAAAGGTTTTGTTAGAACTTGGATTGCAGTTTATGTATTTAGTTTTTAGCATTGTGTCGAAATTGTACAGGGGAAGTACTCTAGATAGCCACAGGCTTATCTATTTTGCTGGGACTCAAGGGCATGATAAGCAACACGATCTTGTGGGTGAACTGTTTCTCGGATACTTCACACAGGTAAAATACATCGGGGACAGGTAATTACGCACAGTTTCAGGCCAGTGTTCGATGACTTTACATCTGTATGCCTTAAGGTTGTATGTAGTGATTTCTTTGTTTGTATAGTTATGTGTCAAACGTTGTGACCGCCTTCCGTGGGAGAACAAATGAAGTAGGAGTAAATGATTTTACATCCTTAAATCTGAATTAAGAGGCACAACACAAATATTTGCAATTTGGATACAGGGAATATCTTCTGCAAAGTGCTCGAAAGGTCGGAGTAGAAGGGGCCGCAGAGTTTCTTGAAGACCCCAACAACGGGCTCGATGAGGTTTGTTTGCTGATTCCTTCGCGTTGCTATTATTTGCCAAGTTAACAAACGAGAACAGAACGTAGATTTGAAGATCGACTGATTCAACTTATAAGATTCTGTTTATATGTACCTGGGAAGTGCATCTGGCTGGAAACAACCGTCTATATTTTCGATAAATCTGATGTTGCTCGTTAATAAAATGAAGGTCAATGAAGAACTTAAGAAGTACTCGAGAAACATCAATGGAGTCCCACATTTTTTGGTGAGTGATGAAAACTCACATATATGAATGTTGAAATTTTGTTGGATTAGCTTAATAGATCCTCTACTTATGAATCCTTTGGTTCTTTCGGCAGATTAACAACGGAAAGCACGCGTTAAGTGGCGGCCAGCCGCCTGAGGTGTTCTTGAGAGCTTTTGAAGCAGCTACAAAGTGATGCAACTGCAACCTCATGTATACGAGCTTTCGCTCTCCATCTCCAATAAGAATCCAACCTTGGAAATATATTTTCAATACATACGAGTAATTTTCATGTTGTTTGAGTGTGAATCATGAACCTTTTTTTTATTCGCGTGATGTAATAATGGTAATGGTTCTGAGTGTAATGTGCATCAATGGTTTGTTTATATATGTTTATCCATGTGACACCGGGTTTTCTCTTGTTCCTTTATTTTGTTCGTGGTTTCAAACCGCTGTGCTCTCACGAATCAGGTTGCTAGTAAGATTAAAATGCTTGAACTTCGACATGTTTCTGCAACGCCCAAAACTACGTCAATAGACAAACTCTGAAAGTCGTTTGAAAATATTATTCTGTTCCTTTTTTTCTTCATACAAATGATACCAAGGAAGAGGAATCGAACACAGATGCTCGGGCAGAAGACTAAAAGCTTTTAACCACTGCAAGCAAATATTTGTATTGGTTCATTTAGATGAGAAATATTCATCATGCCAAAATATACTAGAAAGGTCAAAATTTCGTTTGCATGAAAACTCAAACTTAAAGCACAAAGAGCCACGTGGTAGGTTGTAAAACTTTCAAACGTTTGCAGTCAAGAAGGTTGTCCGAAACCCACTACGCCAATTCACGAACAACTTTAAAACAAAAACATCATCAGATCCTCGTACGTTTAGCTCCATTTGTTTGATCCATCTTTTGCAAATGCACATTCCAATCGATATGGCTAGAAGGAAAAAACCTGTTGAAGTTGATATAGTTGCAGACACTGTGTGTCCGTGGTGCTTTGTGGCGAAAAGAAATCTCGACAAAGTCTGGTGGCAGGTAACAATCGATACGAGTTTGAGCTCCGATGGCGTCCGTATCAACTCGACCCCGATGCCCCTGAAATAGGCACCCACAGGAAAGAGTATTACGACGAAAAAGCTTGGCGAAGATGTGTCCGAAGTGTTCAAGGAACGGACGTCAGAAGTAAGAGGTCATGCACCAAGAATCTCAACGTATAAATCCATATAAAGAGGAGGAGGGATCCTTAGTTTATTCGAGGGACACCTTCAAAGGGCATGCTTCACTTTGTATTTCAGTTATCTGAATCGTTTATTTTCTTCTGCAATGTGCTGAAAAGGTTGTCGTAGAAGGGGCCCTAACAATCGGCTCAATGAGGAAGGTTCTTCGAGAGATTCTAGCATACAACTAGAGATATATTTCCATCTTTATGTGGCTCTCATCACGTAACCATCATGTACTGAGACATACGATAAGGCGATACATCCTGGAACAACCAAGAATTAAACACGAGCAAAAACAAAAACAGCGCATTGTGGTTTTCCCATTTATGATTCTTTTTTATGGAACTGAGAAGGTCATGGAAGAGCTCAAGAAGTACTCGGGAGTAAAAGGAGTCCCATATTTTGCAGTGGATGATGAAAACTTCACATCCTATAAAAACTGTGACCCGTTTGATAACTATTTCGTTTTACTTATGTTTGATTGGCTAATACATCGATTCAGATTATTTCGGTTAATTTTTTGGGGCAGATTAATGGAAAGGAAGAGTTTAGTGGTGCTCAGCCAACTGAGGTCTTTCTGCCTTCCTTTGAATCAGCCACAAAATGATACAACTTCCCATGGGCATTCTCTCTAGGTGGCTCTTACAAGAATATGCAACCTTGGAAACATGTTTTAAATGCTGATCAATTTCCTTTTGTTCAAAATTTTTGTATGTTGTATTAGTGTTGCTAATGACAATCGTTAACCGAGCGAAATCACATTTGTCCTACTTTTATCCCGCTTTTAGTTTTATCCAATAAAAAAAACATTCCTCTGCATTCAGTATTTTAGAGCACTAATAACAATTCCCAATAAACAATTCGGCCAACTTTGTTCAGTCTTTCTAATCTGATGTGAGATTTAAGAGACAATTAAGGGGGAAAAAGTGAAAAATTAATCATAATTTAACCAACTTTATACTCCACAGAAGACAATTACTACTCAATGACCACAGCAATTCAAGAACACAACAACAACCGAGCCTCATCTCACTAAGTGGAGCCTATATGATTCTAGAACGCCACAGAGCTCGGTTTTGAGCCAATGCAAGAAGTACCAGATAAATTTCTTTTCGCTGAAAACTTATATAGAATGAAAATTTAATTACAAGTTATCAGAAATCAAGTTTATATGTACTATCAAATGACACTTTTTGACATGTGGTATTAACAATGAAATCACTTCTTTAGTGTTCTCTCTCTTCCGAAGTTGTTGGATTCATCAACGACGCAAACCTTTTCGATCGCGATCAAGTCGTTTCATCGAATACCATCACCTAGAAAGCCAAACATATAAAGCTAGAGTAAAAAAAATACAGGTTGCAGGAGAAAAGCAATTTGTCATATCAGATAAACAGCTTAGAGAAATAACTTATGGATGGACTTCCTTATTTTTTATAATCGACAGTACAAAACCAAATTGCTTGATCAAGCAGCTCGAGTCTGTTCGTGAGGGAAAAAGATATTCGAGTACTTCAGGAACAAAAATAAATCGTTAAAACATGTCTAAAGCTAACCTTCACGTGACTGTAGTAGACTAGAACAGTTATCTTTCCACTAGTCATAAAATACGAAAGATGCATAGCAATGTATCGGCAATGGTGGAATTTGCCTATAGCGTAACAAAGTAACACAAATATTTGACCGTAGTTCAAAACTAAAAGCCGTGACCACCTATAGATTATCATCATGATGAAAGAAAATGTTACCTTGCCACAAACAGGGCAGCTTTCACTTCTCTCCATCCATTCATATATACAACCAAGGTGAAAATGATGAGAGCATTTTGTCATTATTTTGGGGTTTTCTGGCGTGTATTCTGCATACAAAGACAACGGGAAAAAAATGAGAAATTATATATCAAAAGTTATATGTACCATAAGGATACACTTTCCAGAATCATAAACCAATCAAAATTGCAACAAATATTGCAAATCCACTTAAGTACGTTTAACTCTTTTTCCTAGCAAAGCTAGAATTTGACGTGAATGGTGGTGAATATCACTACCCAGACCCTTCCCGCCTAGCTTTGGGCCCAACTTAATGAAGGAGCGGAATTTCTAGGGAAGCAAGGCAAAGGCACCATGAAAATGCACCCCTTGCATATGTATTTGAGTTTATTCAATTCGGTAAACAAACATTTGCAATTACCAGAGACGAAATGGAGCAGGGTCATCATTCACGTCAGAGTATTTTAAAGTGGAAACGACCATCAGACGAACAAAAATGTAAATATGAAGAAACTTTGGTACTAGAGATTGAGGAAGAAGGAGAAACACCAGTCAAAGAAACCCAAATAAAAATTACCTTCAAGACATGTTGGGCAAACATCCTCATCCTCCGGTGATGCATAGAAGTTCCCAACTCCAGTTGTGGCTTTGGCTGATGATAACTTCATTGAGGACTTGGAACGATGTTCTATTGACCCATCTTCACAAGCAGAGCCATTCCATTTTTCTCCTGTACTCAAACTTTCAGAATCTGCATCAGTATCACTTCTTAGAGGTTCAGCCTCCTCATGAGAGTGGCTTGAGCCCTTCTCCCGCCTAGAAATCAACCCATCCCGCTGTAACCGGATGTATCTAGGGTCAGCATCATAAGGCAAGGGCCTTGGAGGTGAACGATACATGTCAGATAAGGAATTGTCAAGTGATGCTGAAGAATTCATTGATGCAGCCCCCTGAATGGATGAGGGGATCGAATGCACTTCCCCTCTTCTGAATAGTGATGTATACTGCAAAATAAGAGAAGAGAAGAAACACGTTATACTTCCATCTTGAAGATTTAAGTTTTTATCATCAATATTAATATCTTAAGAAGCATCAGTTTCAGTTTTTATACTCTTCAAAACTTCTAAACAGTGAGCACCTGCCTAATTGAGCAATCAAAAGTAAACTAGAAATAAACAGCACTGTCTCCAGCAAAATATCCACAAGGTTGCCAATGCAATAGAAGATAAGTGAGGGCACAAAAGCAGCACTGTCTCCATCATAATTACAAATAAACAAAAGACCTATGTCGAAACTTTTATGCATTCTAAATATGTGGAACTGAGAAAATAAAAAGGACAAGAAAAAAGAAGAATTAGTTCAGTAATGAGGATGACGAAGGCGGAAGGCATACCACATTTAGAAAGTTCTGAAGAAAGCAACGAAGACAGACACATTCCCTATATGCAGAACTGTTCGGATTCACATAATCTTCAAAATTGTCAGCATTCAAACAACAACAAACAGAACCCATTGTGCCAGCTTCAAAACAAATCTCCGCAACAATTCCACACTCTCATCACCGAAACCAACCAAGCTCCACTTGTGCAATAACCAAAAGAGCGCTAGGAGCAATAACTGTACTTTGACATGCACGAGAGAGGACACAAGGCTCGCAGAAGTCCCACTGCCTCTGCGGACTAGTACCCTCCCTCTTTTATTTAACACTGTCGAATGCCTCAGCGGTTTTGGTATAACTTAAGGTTATATTCTTCACCTGCAAAATAGAAGACAGTAAATGTTCAAGTTTCAAACAAAACAACAACATAAACAAGGAAAGATCTAAGACTCAAGAGTGCTATCCTCTAACAAATTCACTAGTTGCTAAAGACCCAAAAAAATGCAATTCATGTTGATCAGTTTAATGGTACAGAGAGTTCACACATTTGAAATATATCGATCATGTCATTGTCATGTTTCCAGTGAAAGATCGTAAGCACCTAACCAATTGCAACTAAATAATACCATGACTTCAATGATAAGTAAACATAGAAAACTGAGAAGGTCATTATGATTACAATGTTCCACCAAAGAGATATTTTCAGACACAAATTCACCACATCTATTCAGAAAGCAACCATCTTTTGGTTCCTCACCCTTCCTCTAGTCTGGTGAGAAAGAAAGGCATATACCAACCAACACAAAAATCCAAAGGAATGTGAAGGTCAAGTCAAACTATCCAAAACTTTAAAAAGTAAATTGTGAAAGGAAAAGCAGTTATTCCAATTTTTAAAAGATGATTGCATTAAAAGAACCCAGAAAAACACATAATCCAATGTAATTAGACAGACCCTTATGCAAAAATCAAATCTTGGAACATCCAAAAGGTTCAAAAACAAAACCCAATTGCAAAAATCAAATTTGCAGCAACCAGAATGTTCATGGAATAAAACCCACTACCAGAATTAGCAAACAAATAAAAAAATCAAACCCCTTCTGCAGATATCAATTCATTCCTGATGCATTCAGAATATTCAAAACACTGCAGAAAGCAAATAAAATTCAGAAAAAAAAAATACAGATACATTAGATTTTTTAATAAAAAAAAGTACCTGAGAGAGGTGGGAAGGAAGTGGAAGGAGAGAGATGGAGATTGGTATTGGTGGGTGGACAGAGGCAGGTGCACCGAGGAATCGGAAATTCAGCAGAATTAGGAATTGGATGTTTTGATAAATAGATGATTCGAAAATCGAGTGCTAAATTTGGGTGGGTGGGGTGAGTAATTTGGGTCTTCGAATTTGTGTTGGATTTTGGATTTTGGGAGATAGAAGCTTTGAATGATCTCCTTAATCTTTGTCTCCTGACATTGGGTGCGTTGAAGGAAGAATCTATATTTCCTTCATATTTTATTTTGTATAAACAATGGAAATTAACTTTACTTTAATGATCCCAATCCAAATATAAAATAAATAATTCGCCCAAAAATATATAAAATAAATAGTTTACTGTTTTTTATATTTCCATTGGTAGAACCTTAAAAAATTTGTTGTCTATTTATTTATCTTTTCTACTAGTAAAGTATAAATTGTCGTGACATGTTTACAGTTATTCTGTTTTATAATTTTTTCTTTGTATTTATCAATGGTATGTTTTTTATTGTTAATGACATGTTTATTTATCAACAACAATAATTAAGTCTTATCACATCAAATAGAGTTGGTTATATAAATTTTAAACTCCATTACGTTTAATTTCAGAATTTAAGGTAAGACTTACTTTTTTTATTTTTTTATTTCTTGTATGAGAAGTCAAGAGTTAGAATCATTATTTTTCCCTCTCATACTCATTCTTTGTAAGTAGATAATTGAAAAAATTCGAATTTTTAATTTTCACGTGTAATGAGACATATGAAATCAAAAGACTTTTTAGACCACATTCGCAAATCAGGCGACGCGTCACTTATAAGAAATTAACACGTTAATCAATAATCTAATCATCAACAACCACGTTATATTATTTATAAAATATAATTTAAATATATGGTCTCACTTGCATTACTCTTCCCCATTTTTAGTATGATGCAAAAGAGATTAGCAATTTGATGATCGCATTGATGGTCTACAAAGATATTAGCAATTTGTTTTGGCTTTTTGGTCAAAATGATCATTGAGATTGCCAGATTGGTATTTCTCAATTTGGTCACTAATTTTTGAAATCAATATAAATGATTCTTGAGTTTGTCTATCATTAATCATTTTGGTCATTTCGTAAAAAATCTCTATTAAGTAAGAATAAAATGACAAAACAACCATCAATTTTTTGTTGAATCATTTTGCCCCAGTATTTGTTAAATTGAGAGTGTTTTGCCAGTTGGCTCTTATTTAACAAAAACTTTTACAAAAAACCAAAATGATTGATGTGGACAAATTAAATGACTACTTCTATCGATTTCAAGTCTTAGAGACCAAAATGAATTTTTTTACCGATCTCATAAACCATTTTAACTAAAAAAAACTTATTTGTTTTTCATCAAAGTGTCGCCCTTGTCGGCCTTGCTATTATACGCAACAAACACCGGGCACCAAATCAATATTACAGTTTGAGAAAGAAACAATAGAAAGGACGCATTAGCTTGACAAACACCTCACTCCAAACTCTAATTTTTATTTTCAAAAATCGGTTTGGTAGTAAGGAGCTTTGGTTGAGAATTCCCCACTTTTCCACTTCAAGTTTTATGTTCAATTTCTCAATTGTATGAAAAGAAAAATAGATGATACAAGAGAAGTGATTTTTACACGTTTTTTTTATTTTTTATCTTCATATTCATGTTTATTTCTAACCACTAAATTGCAATGATTTTCAAATTTTTGTTTGTTTTGGTTTTAGTAGTAAAAAACTTTTGATTAAGAATATTTACTTTTGCTGTTAAAGTTTTAAATTTAGTCTCCCTCTCGTATAAAAATAAAGAAACTGATTATTACAAGAAAAAGAATTTAAATTCAATAGTAAATAGCACAGTGATAACATTAAATGACTAATGTTAAAAATAAAAAAATTAATAATTAAGAAAATCAATATTAACAACTAAAACACATCACCATTTGTCAAGTGAAGCATTAAATTTGATTAATTAAAGTTAAAAGGTTGACAAATTGGATTCATACCGTACGGCTTGTCGTAAATTTTAAACAAAATTACACGAGTCGTTTCAGTTGTTTAAAACCATCAAAGAACCGTTGAACACATAGCTCTTCGCCGGCGACGTCTCAGATCTACTTCTCCCTCTCCAACATTTTTACCCCAAATTCCAAACCCTAATTCTCACAAACTGTCGCAGACACCTCCATTGTCCCCAATCCGCACCCTTTCACACTCTCCCGGCGCTGGTAGCGGTGTCAGTGTGAGGCGTTTGAAGTAATTTAGCTCCAATTTCAGTTTGCCAGTGCACGAATTAGGGGCCTTAATGTTCGCCGCGGATGGCGATTTAGTTCCTGAAGCTTTTTGTTCTCCGAGGAGTCGTGAGAGTCTAGGTTGTATACGGAAGAATGCAGGGCCCGTCGCAGAGCTCTGCGGCGGCTCAGCCGGAGGCGATATTGCAGTGGCTTCAGAAGGAAATGGGGTACCGGCCTTTGGGTCCGTACAGTGTTGCTTCTAGCAAATCGCAATTGCCCTCAATCGACTCGATGAGTAAGATTTGCCGTGGGAATATGATACCCATTTGGAATTTCTTGATTACCCGCGTGAAGTCGGAGAACACGGTGAAGAATATTCGGAGGAATATAACGGTTCACGGTGGTGGGGATGGTGGCGCATTGGTAAAATCGGGGAAGGAGGAGGGTACCAGGAGTAAAGGAGGTAGGAGAAAGGAGAAGCTTGGGGAGGGTACGAGTGCGGCGGAGACTAGGGAGGCCGCGCTGGAAGAGAGAGACTTGGCGGCAAAGGAGGTGGAGAAGTTGAGGAACATTGTGAAGAGGCAGAGGAAGGATTTGAAGGCCAGAATGTTGGAGGTTTCAAGGGCTGAGGCCGAACGGAAGAGGATGCTTGATGAACGCTCTAAAAAAAGGTTTGCACTTTTCTGAAAGATTGGCATTATCCTGTGTACATGATTTGGTTGAGTTGAAAACTTGTTTTGTAAAATCTATTGTGATATGTGATTATCATCATATACAAGATTGATTTGAGCTACGTAGATTATTTAGAGAGGAAATGATATGCTATTCCTCCTTGCAAGGTTTATTTGAGAATGGTCTTAATATTTGAAAAAAAATCGTGTTAGTTCATTGATCCACGCAACAAAAAGATAACACCTTTTTTTTGGAAGGCCGTGTAAATGCAAATGATATTCACAGTATAGTATTTCAGTTTTCTAGTTATTCAATGCGGATCACGGGCTATGTTGATATATCCTTGATCTTAATGCAGGCATAAGCAAGTAATGTTGGAGGCTTATTATCAACAGTGTGATGAAGCAGAAAAGATATTTGCAGAGTATCATAAACGTCTTCGTTATTATGTTAATCAAGCAAGAGATGCTCAAAGGTCTGGTGTTGATTCATCTCTTGAATTGGTTAACAGTTTTGGTTCAAATAGTGAAAAGGAAGCTGTTTATTCAACTCTTAAGGGCAGTAAAGCGGCAGAAGATGTACTTCTTATTGAAACCACTAAGGAAAGAAACATCCGAAATGCCTGTGAATCTCTTGCAGCACATATGATAGAAAAAATTCGATGTTCTTTTCCCGCATATGAAGGAAGTGGTATTCATTTGAATCCTCAGTTAGAAGCAGCCAAGTTAGGCTTTAATTTTGATGGAGAATTACCCGATGAGGTTAGAGCTGCAATTGTGAATGGGTTGAAGAATCCTCCTCATTTGCTTCAGGCAATTACTTCATACACATCACGGTTGAAATCTCTAATTTCCAGAGAGATAGAGAAAATTGATGTTAGAGCTGATGCAGAAACGTTGAGGTAAACACTTCCTTGTTAGATCTGTTGGATATTTGGAGTTTATTCCATTTTCTCTTTGCCTTAGCCTCTACAGACAAGGCTGTTCAACTACAATATACCTTCTTTGTCTTTTCTTTGAAGAGTAACTGAGCCAAAGATTGTTGATAATATGGTCTCCCCCTCCCTGCCCAATCCCCTCTTACTGTTAATACTTGCAGCTGCTTGATTTAAATAATAATAGCGTACCTTTTTTCAAATTTGATCATTTCTGTGTCTGAATTCTCATTCATTCTTCATATGCTTGACTATTGTTTCATAAATTCCTTAATCAGGTACAAGTATGAGAACAACCGAGTTATGGATGTTTCTTCTCCTGATGTGAGTTCACCATTACACTATCAACTATATGGTAATGGAAAGATAGGAGCAGATGCAGCTTCTAGAGGAACTCAACTTCTTGAAAGACAGGTTATATTCTTTTCTAGATAGTAGCTTTTACATTAATATTTATTTATATTTTCATCTATTCACTTGTATCATCCATCATAACATTCTCATTTCCACTACAAGGATACATTGTTCCTACTCTTTCTTTAAATGATTTTTCAGCATACAAAGTATAATAGTTGGTCTAAACCCTAATTCTATAAATGACCATACTGTTTAAATGAAATAATTGCTCGGTTCCATTTTACCCCTACATTTTCTACTTTTTTTTTGTTTTCTGAGTCATGCATTGCTGCAAGAGTTTAACTTGTTATTTGGAACATATTGTTCACAGAAAGCACATGTTCAGCAATTTTTGGCTACTGAAGATGCACTGAACAAAGCTGCAGAAGCTAGGGATCTATGTCAAAAACTTATAAAACGCTTGCATGGCAATAGTGATGTAGTTTCTTCAGGAACATCACAAAATGTGGGCAGTCTAAGGCAACTTGAGGTAAATCTTCCTTGCATATTAAATGAATTAACTACCAATAGTTTGGGTGGAAATAGCCCCATGGGTGACAGGTTTGATTAGTTTCAGTCTTTTGATCCTTTTCATAGTTGTATACTCTATGCTAGCTTACTTTTAGCCTGCACTGTGTTATCATCTGGTTTTTTACTGTCTTCCATTTTCTTTGTGTAGCTGGAGGTTTGGGCCAAGGAAAGAGAAGTTGCTGGCTTGAGGGCTAGCTTGAATACACTGATGTCTGAAATACATCGCTTAAATAAATTATGTGCGGAAAGGAAAGAAGCTGAAGATTCTTTGAAAAAGAAGTGGAAGAAGATTGAAGAATTTGATTACCGCAGATCAGAACTTGAAATCATATATACCTCATTACTAAAAGTTAACATGGTAAGGATCTCAGCTTCAATAGTGCTTGTAAATTTTCTAGTCACTTCATATACTGGCGTGGTAAGGATCTCAGCTTCAATAGTGCTTGTAAATTTTCTAGTCACTTCATATACTGGCGTTGTATAAGCCATGTCTGGTCATTCCACGAAGTGTTGGCTCTTTTTCTTTAAGTTCCAGGCGAAAGTTCATATATATAATTTAAAATTCAAGACAATTATTTTTAGCAGCTCAACTAGTAGATAACTCTTTTTTTATTGAATGAAATCCACGGTCTCCTCTTTAGATGCCCAAAGACCCTATTTATGGTTAAAGGTCTGGACTTAACTCACCGGGAGAATTCAATTTCCCTGGAACTTATGCAAATGATATCACCAATTGCATAGTTTTCATTTGTTATTCGTATCATATGGTAGAATATTTCAATAGAGGCAGCTAGTATATTGCTTATCTATCTCTTTCTGTCTTCTGTCGGGAATATTTTCTAATTTTATTTTTGTCTTGGTACTGGGTAGGATGCTGCTGCCTTCTGGAATCAGCAGCCATTAGCCGCACGGGAGTATGCATCAAGCACTATTATTCCTGCATGCACAATAGTCATGGATCTTTCAAATAGTGCAAAAGATCTTATTGAAAGAGAAGTTTCTGCTTTTGACCAAAGTCCTGATAATAGCCTCTACATGCTTCCAGCAACTCCACAGGTTTGTTGAGTAAATTTGTGGCTTTTTCATTATTAAAGAGTTGTTATTCCTGTAGGTATCACTCTTTACTTTTAAGTTGGCGATTGATTGGTTTAATGCCAGGAAGCAAAAATTGATTAAACTGTTTCTTATATTCCTTATCAGTTTGTCATAATTAGTGATTAATCATAATCTGTATATAATCTCTGTACGATTTTAAAATTCAGGACTTAAATAATTTGTGTAAGATCTTGATTATCATGAAGTTTTTCTGACTGTTCTTTGGCTAGAAAATACAAATCTGTCCTTTCTTGTTCACCTTCTATAATCTGTGTATGTAACGATGTAAACCATTAATTACTTTTGTATCAGGCACTGTTGGAGTCCATGGGTACAAATGGGTCTACTGGACCTGAAGCTGTTGCTGCTGCAGAAAAAAATGCTGCTATATTAACTGCAAAAGCAGGTGCTAGGGATCCATCAGCGATACCATCCATATGTCGCATATCTGCTGCCCTTCAGTATCCTGGTGGTGAGTCTTCATTCATCTGCTATGATACTATAGGAATGCCTAAGATTGGAGGGCACTGCCTTCATTATAGGCTTGGTTTTGGAAGAAATACATCCTCCCCACTTGTCTGAGGCTTGGCAACAAAAGATCTATTTAGCCTTCTTTTTTGAGTTGTGTGTGTAGTGGTTTGTCAATTGCACTTAAGAAGAAAAACAAAATGCATCAGTTTTTCAATAAATTGGTAAAGATCACTGCAAAGTTAGATTTTATGCTGGTGAGTATGGAGGTGCTGTTACATGACAGCCTGCAAGGATCTTGTTATGAATAATTTGAAGCCCATAGGCACTAGGACACTGAATAAGTGACCTCTCACCCGTGGTGGTGTGTGGTGCAAATCTGATGTCAGGATAAGAATAATCTTTAGTTACTCTTTCCTGAACCTAGGTACGAAGTAGTTTTGGTTGAAACATGAAAATAGAACTCTGATTAAATGGTGCTCTCATGATTTAGTGCTCCCTAAGCTTGTTACATGTATCAATAGTAATATAACGATAATCAGTTTGGCTTTTAAATTTGCTCCTTAAGCTTAAGGATGCCTAGCCTGAGTTTAATGAATGCTACCATATGCATGTTCTGACGTGTTATTTTGTTCTATTTCTTTGTGTGTGTGCCTGCTTAATGGGTGCTCTCAGTTCGAACTTACATTTACTGGATAAACAGGTTTGGAGGGTTCAGACGCTGCCTTAGCATCAATCCTAGAGTCCCTGGAATTCTGTTTAAAACTTCGTGGTTCTGAAGCTAGTGTGTTGGAGGACTTGGCAAGGGCAATCAATTTGGTCCATACACGACAGGATCTTGTTGAAAGTGGTCATGTGTTGTTGAACCATGCCTATAGAGCTCAACATGAATATGAAAGGTAAAACTTCACATGGCCTTATTTTACAGGAAACTAGATTGTGTAATCCTCCAAAACTCCAAAGTTTCAGCAAGCAGACTCGGTCAAATAATATAAACTTGAATTCCATCTTGAGCATTGTGAGATGAGGGAAAGTGCCAGAAACTGCTTTCTTCTTTCTTTTGAGATTCAAATGATTTGTTGCGCTAGATATTATGAATATTTTTTATCCAGATTCTACAGTTTGCTCTTTGTTCTAATCTGTTGTCAAAACTCACGATGTGTACCTCTGGTGTTATGTTAAATTCATTCTACATATTAAACCATTCAAATATGTGATGTTTATTAATAAGCATTGTAGGATCTCTGACTACGTTTTTGGATTAACATGCACTTAATTTTTATCTACTACTGTGCAGGACAACGAGCTATTGTTTAAATGTGGCTGCTGACCAAGAGAAAATTGTCATGGAGAAATGGTTGCCCGAACTTAAGGCTGCAATTTTGAGTGCTCAGAAGTGCTTGGAAGATTGCAACTATGTTAGGGGATTGGTGAGTGACCACCATATGCGGAGTTAGTCTGCATTTTGTAGTTGTATAGACAATCCATTTTTCTACCTTAGCAGTATAAGTTCTTTCTGTTTTTGTTTTGTCTTTCCCCTCTTTAATTGTCTGAACTGCAATACGTTCTGCAGCTTGATGAATGGTGGGAGCAACCAGCAGCAACTGTTGTTGACTGGGTCCTAGTCGATGGATTAAACGTTGCTGCCTGGCATAATCATGTGAAGCAGCTCCTTGCATTTTATGATCAGGAGCACTTGTGAATACTAATCGAGTACTCAGTAAACAAGATTTTCTCGGGATCTCCCCGGTCTTCCTGGATCAAATTTGCCACTTCTACAAAGCCCTGGTCTCATTCATTATGGCATTACTAAAAACACCTACAAAGGCCTGGTAGAAATGGCTCAAGCCCGGCTTCCTGCTTGGAAGGTGATTCGTCATCTCTTGCTGGTCGGGCCAGTCTTGTTCAGTCTTGCACCTCCCCTATCCCAGTATATAGGTATGCAGATAGGGTATGGGATTTATAGTTTAGGTATGCAAACAGGGTCGGGCCAAGTTTGCCTTCAGAAGTCTCTTGGTGGGCTTGGCTTGGAAAACATGAGAGTTATGAACAGCTCTTCTTGCTAAGAACTCTTGGAGATTGATGGAGGGGATGATGGTCTCTGACTCTCTGGGAAAAGTTTTCAGTGGCAAGTACATTGGCCATTGGGCCAGTTACTCAATGATAAAACTGCTTTAGGCTATTCTTGCACTTGGAAAGGTGTTCTTGAAGGGACAAAACTTTTGTATGAAGGGCTACTTTGGCGAATTTGGAAATGATAATACGGTAAAATTTTGGACTGACAAATGAGCTAAATGTGGTATTTTGCTTCATCATGGTAGCTGCCCGCTCTCGAACGATATGCTTAAGGCTATTGTAGCTGAACATTGTTACAATAATGTTTGGGATATTGGTAAACACTACTTGTTTTACCAAATGAGATTTTTGAACAAATTCCTAGCATTCTAGTTGGTTTTGATACTTTGGAGGGTAAGTGTAGTTGGAGTGGAACACAAGTGCTGTTAATATGTTGGCCATTAATTCTAGGGAGTTTTAACGAAACACTCCCGGTACTGTTCACTTTTAATGAAAAATCATATTTTTACCTTTCTCTGGTACTATTCACTATATTTTTAAAAATGACTTTTCGTTAGTTTTTCTTTAATTCTAGTGGTTTTTCTAATTTGCGATAGAATCTCATTTGGAATCTTCATATTCCTTCGAAAATTTAGAGTTTCTTATGGCTGCTTACTCTTGATAAGCTCATAACTAATGATCAAAGACTGAAAGGGTTACGATTGATAACCTTGAGTGTTAAAGATGTACATGTGGCTTTAAATCAGCGCCTCACGTCTTTAAAGATCATCATAAGGCAAGAGAAGTTTGGTTGAGGTTGAGGATGTATAATCAACTAAATTGATTCTCATGATTGTCTTCATTTTAATCTCACCACTAATTCACTCATATTAGGAGGTTTAGAGTGGAGGTTAGTTTTTTCATTGCTTGTTGATTTATTTGGTATTGGCGAAATAATTTTTTTTTAGCAGGATTTTGCAATGTTTGATGAGCCTACGGTTGCTGTTTGTGCATATCTTCGAGAATGGTTGAAGGCTAATACTCACATGATTGATAAATGTCGTATGATTTAATCTTTGCTCCACTGAGAAGCTCTTTATCCAAATTGATTGAGGTTTAATGTTGACGGTTGTAAGAAGGGAAATAAGATTTCTTTACATAACCAACCGACACCAGACGAGGGATATGTTGATGATGATGGTTGTAACTTGTAAGCTCTCCTCTCTCTTTTTTTTCCCTTCTCTCCTGTTTAAACGCTCAAGATTTTATTTTACTCCTGTTTAAACACTCAAAATTTTATCTTACTCCTGTTTAACCGCTCAAGATTTTGTCTTTGTAAATGGAGAGAAGAAAAAAGTAGAGAGAGAAGAAAAAAATCTGGAGAGGAGGGAAGGGAGGGGAGAAAAAGGGGGAGGAGAGAGAATACCGTCCTTATAACTTGGTTCCTGAGGGTGCGTTTGGTACGCGGGACGGGACGAGGCGTTCCGTCCCGCGTTTGGTACGCCTAAAACGAGTCGTCCCGTCCCGCGTTTGGTACGCCTAAAACGAGTGGGACGAGGCGTTCCACGGAACAAGTTTTGGATGATTTTTTGTTCCACCTCCCCACCCTGGAACGGGGTTGTTCCACGTCTGTGGGACATAAATTTTTAACATTTTAGGACAAACGCACCCTTGTCTTTTTCAAAATTTACAACATTCGTCCCGTCCTGTTTCGTCCCATCCCGTCCCGTCCGCGTACCAAACGCACCCTGATTGAATGAAGGGACAGGCTGCTGCTCGGCTTAATACCAACTTCAGTCCAATTGTGTTCTGGAAATTGACTACTCCACGAGATGAAAAAAAATCTCATGTACTATTACATTTAAAGTGATTAGAAATTCCGTGAAAATTTCTAATATCTTGTTGCATTAATGAACGGGTGAAATATAGAGAAACAAAATTTTATACTTTCATCTACTACGTTGATGTTCAGGTACATCGAAAGTCATGGTATATTGTATCCAAAACCCTAAAATTCTCCTCATGAATTATGAGTCTAATATTTTTCAAAGTTGTTATCAGCACTTACAAACAATGTTTTATGCATGTCGGTCTCGAAGTTATCAATGAGGGTCATGATAATTATTTTAAAGTGTTAATAACAGTTATTTTTTCTCATTCTCACTAGTCGGCTACATCCCTACAATCTCAAAATATGCTTAAATTCACTCATGTACAATGAGAAAATGCCATATGGCAGGTTTGACACAACTTGGAAACGAGGCAAATTCTCTACTATCTCATTTTTCATACACTTCCATCATCTTCTATTTGTGCGGTCATGGTTAAGCCACGTCAACATTTTATATTATTATTGTTTTTTGTCTTATTATCTTTATAAAAAAATCAATATAAAATATTGAAGTGGTTTAATCGTGACCGCACAAATAAGAAGATGGTGAAAGTGTATAGGAAGTGAGAGAGAATCTGTCTCCATTTGGTGAAAAAGTCCTTAATCCTCCCTACCCCGCACGGCAGCCCTAAAGTCGCCCGCGATGAGAAGACATGACATGTCTTTTCTGAATGACACGGTCGACAAAACCATCCCTTCTTTGTTTCAATAATTGTTATGAATTATCGTATAACTATTAACCTATAAGTAGATATGAACAAGGACTTAATTGCCACTCACTTTCACTATAAAAGGAAAACATTTCATCACAAGATTGCAGTGGGGACAGAGGGTTGAGGTCGTCGTAGACGGATTTGAATCCGTTGCGGATCTTAGTGTTTGGAGTGATCTCATCTATAAATCTAGGTCGCACAAATTGAATCTAACGGTCTCTATTAATTCATTTTCTTAGCCCACTACATACAACCAACTGCTCTGATTTGACTTGCACACCAATCAGCAGCCCAAATTTGTGAATAATGAAGTTTCGAACACTAAGGTCCGAAGCAGATCCAAATCCGTCGTAGATAAACCTAGGTATTGTCACAAAGCAGGAAATTGAATTAAGAACAAAACAAACAGATTGCGGGTAGGAAAAGACATATTTTTTAGTATGTCGGAAACACTGTTTGGTACACTAAGTGTAATAATACAATTGGTTGGAAACTTATAAAAAGAAAAAAGAAATTTCCAACGTTTTATATCATATAGTGTATCAGACCATATTCCCGACATCAATGAGATTTGGATGTCACGCATACAAATAAAGCCTTTTATTATGTCACATTATTATGTCTTGATAAGATCTTTATTTATTCCCTGCGAGTACCATATGAGAAATGCTAATTAAAGAGACTCTTTATGGATTCTCTGTCTATCACTTCATGTTTTTTATACAGTGTTTTATAATGTTAGCACCAGAATTGATTGTAAACTGTAAGGTGACTGAGAGTCTATGAAGAGTTCCACTTTAAGACAGTCTCCTTAGCATTTCTCATACCATATTTTGACACCATGAAAAGTAGCCATTTTTTATTATAAGTTTGAGTTTTCACACGTATTTATGTTCTGCGAGACAAACGAAAATAAATATTTTTGTATGTACAACTTTTATCAAGTTTAAGAGTTATAATTAAGATATTCCCAATTGTATATATTTATATGTTTTTAGTCAATATAGTTGGAGCTCATCATTTGTTTGTACCTGATAAATATCCTCGGTCACACGGCAAAATCTCACAGAAATGTCATAGCCAATAAAGTAGGCTCCTATGCATCATTTGTTTCTGTGTGAAGAGAAAACACGAATAAATACATGCATCAACCTATTGTTGCTGATATTGTACAGCTTCAGACCAAAGTATTAAATATCGATGATATCGGAAATATCGGTAGTTCAAAAACACGGAAATTTCGATGGAAATATCGGGATATTATCGATATCGATAAAAATTGAATAAAAACCACGGAAATCGTAAGAAAAACTTGGAAACTTTTATTGAAACTTTGTATGATGTTTATTTAGTCAATTATCTATTAGTTTATCACAAAAAATTGGAAGGAAATGCATTGCATGATGGATTTAACTGATTTAAGTTGATTACATAGCGAACTGGCAAACATTGTGAGTGTAGAAAATATGTAAATATTTTAACATATTTTCACAAAAACATAAGTGATATGGTGATCAAGGTGTTGAAGGAGTAAAATAAGAGAGGTTTGAATCCCCTTGGTGTTTTTTTAAATATAGAAATTTAAAAAACACGGAAATTTCGATGGAAATATCGATGACATCGGAAATATCGATAGTCCAAAAACACGGAAATTTCGATGGAAATATCGGGATATTATGGATATTTTATACCATGCTTCAGACTCATGATATTTGTAGCCACTCTACATATCTCGTGTGTAGAGTGCTATATCAAATATGCCGAACTTGATACATCAAGTGTTATGATGCAATTGATTAGAAAATAAGATTTCAAATCCTTTTTTCAAGTTTCTTCTCACCTAACCGGGACCCAACTATTCTCTTTGAAACTTTTACAGCAACAAAGAAACAACCTCAAGGCTCAATCTACTTGCCCACCATCCCATACCTTTTTTACCTTGTCTGGTTTGGTGGTAGGGAATGAAACTTATCTACGTTCACTTATTCTGGTTTGCAGCTAATACCATGCCTTTTTTTATTTCATTTTATTTGTGCAGAATATTTTATATTAATTTTTTTATAAAAATAATAAAAATATAAAATGTTAACATAACTTAACCGTAACCAAATAAATAAAAAAAAACAAAAATGGTATGATAAAAAGAGAATAGAGAATCTGCCTCATTTTCCTTTAGTGGAAAAACAAAGCTTGATGGACCCCAGGTTATAATATTCCAAAATAGTCATTCCTTATTTGTCTGTCAATCACAATTAATTTGTTGACTTAATTTTGTTGTGTACGTACGTGTAAAATAGCCAACTAGTGTCCTTTTTATATCTAAAGAAATCGTATAATCCTGAAGAGTATTTATATTAGGATTTAGATCCTCTCTTAAGTCCAAGAAGAGGATTCTCCGAATCAAGCATTGTAGGCCGTTGGACAGAGCCGGTCCATAGATTTTTGAGGTTCGGGGCGACGCCAAAAAATATGGCCTCACTTCATATAAAAAAAATTATTTGTTTTCACACGTAAGACACCGATAAAATTATATTTAGAAAAACACTTCAAACTCAATAATTTAGAAATACGGAATAACTAATTTATTTTGTATCGAGAGAAGAAAACCAAAAAACTTCGGGCTTACAAGTAGATGGATTATGAGTTTTGTTTTCCATCTGAACTTTTAAAGTGTTTTTGTATAAACCATGAGGTATTTTTTTTTATTTACTAACCTCGTCAATATAAGACTAAAAAATAATAATAATGTTTTTGAGTCTTTAAGGATATGTATAAGATGAATGAACACTAAATTAAACCTTTTGATGACATGTAATATTATTTGTAAATTTGGTCTAAAAATTTAGTCTACGCGTTACTCTTTGTTGAAGATTAGACTTGAATTGGAACGGATATTTAAAAATGGCAACCCACATAGCTACTAGCTAGTAAATAAATTAACAACCAAACAAAAATTTGTAAAAATTGAAAAAAATAAACATGCACATAGCATTTCGAACTTATGACCTCTCATTAATTTTAAACAACTAAAATCATTGCTTCTAATTAAACTTCTTGATCATTTAGCCAAATTTTATAAATTTTTACTGTTATAAAAAGAAATTTGTAAAAATTGGATTGTAAATAAGCACACATGGTGTTTTGAACCTAAGACATCTTCCTCATTAATATTAAACAACAAAATCACCAATTCTAGTTAAATTTCTTTGTCACTAAACCAAATTTTATAAATTTATACTCTTATAAAAACATATATAAATATATCACCCTAATAATTTTGGTGCCCCCAATTTTTTTGGGCTCCGAACGGTCGCCTTGCCCGCACTAGGCCTGGGTCGGGCCTGCCGTTGGATTTTTATCCAACAACTATAAACAAGAGAGTTCTTTTAAAGTTATAATAATTATAGCTGTTGGATGAAAATCTAACGGCCCACAATGCTTGGTCAGGAAGATTCTCTCCTTGCGCTCAGGAGAGGATCGAAATCCTTTATATTAGGCCTCGACAATTGATATAAAAGGCAACCTGTATGAACGCATTCTTAGAGTCAATAATATCAGAGCTTCTTAGAGGGGAAACAGAGAGGTTGTAAAACAATGTCTTGGTTTATTACAGTTATCTTTCTGGTTACTACTCTAACATTTTATACTCCTTCAGAGGCTAGCTATGAGGAGATCCAGCCTTCTGCAGTTGTTGTAGGCACTGTCTACTGTGACACATGTTTCCAAGAGGATTTCTCAAATACTAGCCATTTTATTTCAGGTAAATTCATCTCAAATTTTCAACAAGTTCTTTATCAATTTTATTTTTCTATTGTAGCCCGTTTAATGATTTCCGTACACCTCTTTTCTTCTATATACACTCATGTTTATATTTTAATCTTTAAATTTGAATAAATCAAAGAAAAATTAAAAGAAATAAATAAATAAAAGTGTACAAATGGAGAAAATGTAAAATCTAAATAACTGAAAACCTTTATACAGGTATTTCCTATGAGTCAACCATACAACTACGAAAAATTAAATAACACAGATCAACTAAAAAAAATCTCGCCTAAACTAACTCCTTGACGTAGGATTTTGCTTTCAATCACGATTTCTTTCCAACAGACAACAAAACGGTTGGAAGATATGTCATCGTAACTTGTCATTTTATTGTCAGTCAACAAAACGTCCTGACATGTTATGGATGCAGTATCCACAACACCAGTAATTTTGTGGGCGTTTTTGTGCAGGGGCTTCTGTTGGTGTGGAATGCAAAGATGGGACTTCAACAAAACCAAGTTTCAACGCACAAGTGAAAACAAACAGCCATGGGCAATTCAAAGTCCATCTGCCCTTCTCAGTGAGCAAAGATGTCAAGAAAATTGAAGGATGCTCCGTGAAACTAATCCGCAGCAGTGAACCCCACTGTGCTGTGGCCTCATCAGGCACCTCATCTTCCCTACACCTCAAGGCAAGAAAGCAAGGGACTCACATATTCTCTGCTGGTTTCTTCACCTTCAAGCCTCTCAAGCAACCCAGCTTATGTAACCAAAAACCCAGCACTCAGAATTCCAAGAAGTTAAATTCCCAGAAGTTCTCAGAGATGGCATTCCCATCCTCCCCTCAGGTGGACCCCAAAATGCCCGATCCCTCTCTCAACCAATCTGATCTCCTAGGTCTCCCAATCGATCTCCCAGGACTCCCAGGTCTCCCAGGCCTCCCAGGACTTCCAGGGTTGCCCCTTGCTGCTGAAAAAACTTCATCTAAGTCCTCCAACTCCAAAACTTCAAAGGATGGGCAACTAGGTGATAATAAAGAAGTAGCCCATCCAGATTCTCCACCAGCAGGTTCAGCACCATGATTCCCAACCTGCCACCTATCCTGGTTTCTGTTGGGTTCCTATCCTATTGGGCGTAACCCGTTTAAGAATAATAAGCCCATTTCCTGAACTTCTATGTATATAATCTATTCCTTCTCTTTTGAGAACTATGTGAAATATTGAATGTTTAAGTTTTATCTTCTTTCCCATTTTCTCTCTACTTTTCCCTCTTTATTTTCTAACGAGAATGTGTCGTTCATAGACAGCTACGGTACTTTAATATGATTCAATTATTAGTTAAATACAACGATCATCGTTGAAACTCAAAATTTCAGGATAAGAGAGCCGCAAGGATTCAGAGATAAAAATTATAATATTATACATATCAATTATTATTGAATATTACCCAAGGATGAAAAGGGTTATAGGTATTCTTTGCCGAGAGAGGAAAAACAGAAGTGGGTCGGCCATGCTTTTACCATCTGGGTCCCTTATAGAAAACCTGTTAACAATGAACCGTTTCATCAGAAGGAGGCAAATAGCTGTACGGAACGACGACATCCCTGAATTAGGTCATCTTCTTCGAGTGCGACAAGCCGTATCACATACCTTTCCTGTTTCCATCGAGTTTGATCGACTTCAACTCCTATTTCGACCGAGTAGCAGGGTAATGATTATGGGAAAAAAATTTAGGGTTAGGGTTTTGGAGAATAATTTTGGACTAGGGTTTAGGGTTTTGGATTGTTTTCACAAAATCATTCTCCACTGGTGAAATAAATCACCATAATAATAGCAGTAGGCTATGATTTTAACATATCAGTACCCCAAATGTAAAATTTTATGCTTATATCCGCAAATACTATTAACAATTTAACATGGAGTTTTAATTTTTTTTTTTATTACGTTTTTGTAGTTGGTTGGGTTTGTATGATGAATATTCGTGTTCTGAGAAACACTTGTTAGTCCAACTTCAAGCAAATTTGCAATCAGCAAGTCCATTCTCTCTAGCTGCGACCTTCCTTGCAAAGGGAGGAATCTTATCGGGGTCTTCAACCCTTCCCCAAAAGCTATGAATAAACTCTTTAACGACGACGGTCCAATTAAGCTGACTAACTTTGACCTTATTGTTATCGGAACGGGCCTCCCTGGATCAGTGACAGCCGCCGCAGCTTCTACTGCCGGAAAAACTGTTCTTCGCGTACCTTGACACTAACCACTTTTATGGTGACCACTGCGCCTATTGATGATTTGACTGTCTTCCTAAATTCTCATGCTTCCCAACCCTCCGCCACTGCTACCACCAATTTCACCTCTACAAGTACAACCCATGAAGATTGCATCGCCTTACCCGTCACCCGCCAGTTGCTGTACGCCGATACAGAGACCGTTACATATGCCCCTCAAGTCCTTGCACAACATAATATAAGCAAACCTCGGTCAAATAATATAAACTTGAACTCCATTTTGAGCATTGTGAGATATGGGAATGTGCCAGTAACTATTATGTTAAATTCATTCTACATATTAAACCATTCAAATATGTGATGTTTATTAATAAGCATTTTAGGAATATCTCTGATTATGTTTTTAGATTAACATGCGCTTAGCAAGAGAAAATTGTCGTGGAGAAACGGCTGCCCAACTTAAGGCTGCTCGGAAGATTGCAACTATGTTAGGGGATTTGTGAGTGACCATCATACGCGGAGTTGGTCTGCAATTTTTAGTTGTACAGTAGTTGTATAGACAGTCCATTTTTCTACGATAGCAGTACAAAATTTTTTTGTTTTCATCTTGTTTTTCCTCTCTTTAATTGTCTGAACTGCAATACGTTTCTGCAGCTTGTTGAATGGTGGGACTCCCACCCTCCATAACCGATGCCCATCCTAGGTGAGAGCAACCAGCAGCAACTGTTGTTGACTGGGTCTGAGTCGATGGATTAAATGTTGCTGCCTGGCATAATCATGTGATGCAGCTCCTTGAATTTGATGATCAGGAGCGCTTGTGAATATTATTCGAGTACTCAGCAAACAAGATTTTCTGGGGATCTAACTGGTCTTCCTGTTGGCAGTCCCACATCGGGGTGGGGGAAGTCAACAAGGTGACTTTAAATATGATTACCTTACTCTAACTAATACTAAAGTCTTTTGTGGTAAAATTCCACACATAACAGATTGGGTAGGTGATAAAGTTGGAGACTCTTGTTGGTCTGGCCACTTTTGTTCAGTACAGTCAGACCACATTGGTTTTCATGATTGGTTTCGAGTAGAGGTTAGTATTTTCCATTGCTTGTTGCTTTATTTGGTATTGGCGAAATAAATTTGTTTTCAAGCAGGATTTTGCAATGTTTGACGAGCCTACCGTCGCTACTTGTGCATATTTTCATAAATGGTTAGCCTTCTAATACTCACAAAATTGATAAACGCCGTAAGACTGAATCATTGCTCCAATGGGAAGCTCTTCATTCAAAATTGATTTAAACTTAATGTTGATGGGTGTAAGAAGGAAAATAATGCTCCTTATCACTAGGAGAATTTTGGCTAAAAGACACCCTTTTCATTGGTGTCTATTGTCAATTGTGGACACTCATATTGGTGGCAAACCTCAATTGTCACCAAGCAGCCACTAAATTAGAGAACATGTCCTATGTAGAAGACTCGATTGTAATAATACATTGGTGTCATTTGAAAATAGTGCCACCCTATATCACTGGTGTCAAAGTTGCAAAATAATATTATAAAAAAAAAAAAAGGATGCCTCCACGAGCACCCAAATTTGAATATAATTTTTTTTTTTTGGTGAGGAAACAAATTGTTATATCATTGATATAAGAATATACTACAAATTTGTATAACTGATCTTTTATAAAATTTTGAACAAATGTTGGGACTCAAACTTTGAAAAGTGTTTGAACACTATGTTTCCAAAGAGCTTAATCATATGAATAACTTAAATCTGATCATTAGATGCACCAAAATAAAATCCACAAATTTCATAATAACTCAAGTTCAACCATTAAAGCAAATATTAGAGTTGAGGGCACCACTGAGATATGATCAAATAAATACCTGGGAAATGTAATTTTTCAAGAGGTTTGCAGTCATACTATCAGCCATGAAGACTCTCACGTTGCTGCTACTGTTGATTGTTTGGCGCAAGTAACTTTGTCAACAAAAATTTCTCACAAACCTATGGAGATAAAAAAGAAAAAAAATTGAGCACTATGCACAAGTAACTAATAACAAACTAACTAAATTAATCTATGCTCATAGTGCACAACTATTAGTTCAGAATAATTCAATTTTCTGCAAGGAAAGGAAAGTAAGGTGAATAACATAGAGAGAGTAAGATTTGGAGGTAGCTTTATGAAAATATTACATATAACATAAAAATGAAATAAGATCAACCAAAACACTAATTAAAAATGGATTTCATGACAATACTAATAGAGTAGTTATAAAGTAGTAGCAAGAAGTATCGAAATTGAGTTAAAAAGCAATATATTAAACATCTAGTTCTCAAGTTTATTTGAAAAATGCAGTCACAAAGAAACCTATACTCAGCCATAAGCGAGAAAAGAATCATTTTATGAAAACTTGCTTAGTTCATTTAACAAACCAAATGTTAGAAAGTAAAATACATGCCAAATTCATTTCCTGAAGACACAAAAATGGTTAAACAACCCCTAAATAAGAAATGTATAACACTCGTATATAGATTCTGCAGCATGAATAACTAATTTGTAACATGTTACATAACAGCTAAAACTCAAAAAGTTCACGTCCAGATTGTAGATTCACTGAAGGTCCAATCTTATCTAAATTATCCAAGCATATTTCAACAATCAATACTCCAAGAGTAATGAACATGACCAAATATGATGCCTGGTATTCTTGAAATTGGAGAGAGCTCATTTGTTCTAGTAAAAGTAGTCGTACTAATTAAGTGACCCATAAAGCACGATCAAGAATGTGATCTATGAAAGTAAACAAACAGATGAATAGAAGGGTTTTTAAAATTTTGACCCAGGAAGTACAAATTATTCGGGAAAAAAGTCTCCAAAGAAGTATAAAAGTGAGTGATTAAAGGACGACTTGCCGTTTCTCATATGATATGTGGCATAACCAGATAAACCAAAAAGAGAAGTATTACAACTTCTTACTTCATTTATAAACCAACTAACACTCTCAAAGAAATTTGCAACTAAATGTCTATGGAAAATCATTTCTCATCAAGCATGTAAATTTCAGGCACACTAAAGCCAGGTGCAATAAGGGCAAGTATAGTGACCTAATAAATTCATAAAGAATTGTAAAACTAGGGAAGAAGAATAACAATGAATATAGGTTATGTATTTTCAGTGAATATCTACAAATGTATATTGAATTTATACAATAAATACCACTAAATAATTTAGTCACATAAACTAGAATGCCCATAAGTACAGACGACAAAAGGCCTTGCATACAAACCTATTTTGCCAGATTGCAAGCACGATCAGGTGAGTTAAGGATTTCACAGTAGAAGACTGAGAAGTTGAGTGCAAGTTATTTTGGACCTGCTGTCATGTTGCCATAAATGATTTCTGTCATGTTGCCATAAATCAAAAAAACAAAAGCATAGTTATTTTGGACCTGCTGTCATGTTGCCATAAATCCTTTCTGGAGGTTTTTTCATATCTGCCAATCCCTGTTAAATTAAACTTGTAAGATTCCACATCACCCGGGGGAGAATAAGTGATATGCCTTATATGTAAATGCCCACCTCCCTATATGAGATGCGTTTTGGATGGAAACTCAAGAACAAATCCATGAGGGCGTGGCCCAAAGTAGACCATATCTTATTTTGTGGACTGGGTTTGGGATGTGACAATTTGGTATCAGAGCCACTCCTCAGCTGGAAGTGCACCGACGAGGGCGTCGAGCCATAAGAAGAGTGGATTGTAAGATCCTTCATCGCCCAGGGGAGATGAGGTGATATGCCTTATATGTACATGCCCACCTCCCTTAGTAAGGCATGTTTTGGGTGGAAGCCCAAGAACAAATCTGTGAGCACGTGGCCCAAAGCGGACAATATCTTACTTTGCGGACTGGGTTTAAGATGTGACAATTTGGTATCAGAGCCACTCCTCGGCCGGAAGTGCGCCGACTAGGGCGTCGGGCCCCTAAGGAGGGTGAATTGTGAGATCCCACATCTCACGGAGGAGATGAGGTGATGTGCCTTATATGTACATGCCCACCTCCCTTAGTAAGGCATGTTTTGGGTGGAAGCCCAAGAACAAATCCGTGAAGGCGTGGCCCAAAGCAGACAATATCTTACTTTAGGGACTAAGTTTGGAATGTGACAAAACTCGTACGATCAGATTAATAAAAAAAAGCACATGAAATTGCATTTCAATTCAAATATATTTGTATATGCAAGAAATCACAGGGCTGAAGCATACAGCAACAATGAATCCCAAGTTCGCAATAGGTTCCCAAAAGTGAGTTATTTTTGTATTAACTGGTCTGTTCAAAAATGCTTGGAATGAAGCCATTCTTATAATGACACACCCCGACCCGAAAGTGGGGCATGCTGGCCATCACGTAAGTGTGACGTAGCCATGTGCACAGTACGAAAGCAAGATTAATTAGAAAGATACGAACTAAGACCAAGCCACTAGCAACCTAAGTAAGAGAGCGTGCTAGTGCAAGAATTAATAGTATTTATACTTAATCAGAGCATACTAAGTCAATGCAGTCAAGCATGAAATAATAATTTCGAATAACACCAAAGGGTGTTCTACATAAAGTCTGTCAGAACTGCTGAAATCCTCGTAGCCACCAAGGAACACTACCTAGAACCTGGAGGAGCGAAAAACAAAGTTGAGTGGGTCAGTAAAACAAATCTTTTCAAAATCAATCTTTTCTCAAAATTTATAACCCCTCTCCGTAAAACCTGTATAATCTCGTATACATAATATATCTCAAAATCATACTGGAATAATATCTGTATGTATGCCATGCCAAAGTATCTCTACTGAATGCTTAAATCGTAACTCTGTGATGTGATTAAATATTTGATAATCATCTCAGCCCTTGGTTGTATATATATATATATATATATATATATATATATATATATATATATATCATAATCATCTCATCATATCATGTGTGTGTGTGTGTGTGTGTGTGTGTATATATATCCTGCACACAAATCAATACCACCTCTAGTGGTCTGCAACTCATCACTGTATATATAATAATATGCTCTAGTGCTACAATCACGTGAAGACTGTGCGAATGATTCATGGGTCACCTACGAGTCGAACCCATTCAAAGGTGGTCTATACGACAGGACTGTGCACCTAACTTAGATCCAAGGTGAGCATGTGGTGCGGGAGGTAAACATCACGTGAAAGATTGTGCCCCTAACTCTGGGAGGGAGAACTAATATCAATGTGCATGTTTATGAGCTCTCATCACATCATTTCATTCATTCATATCACATCACATCATTTCATTCTCAACATAACCAGTATAGAACCTTACCTGATACTTAACTGTGCGTCCGCAGCACCATCACAATTATATGCAACACAAATGCATAAGTAAAGTAAATAGATACTTTGCATGGCATCTCAAATCATTTCATCATTTAAATTCATTTTCTGGGAAAAATAGCAATATATATAGGTATGTACGGAAAACAAACTGTCCACTCACTGATAAGTAGCCGGGTTGTAACCCCCACGCCTAGCCTGCCTCGCCTATATGAGAAGTAACTGAATAAACATTATTTAACGTACATAAACGGAACTTTAGAAATAACTTCTCATACGTTGATCAATTTTGGTATTTGAATATACCAACGCGACCTACACGAGCGTCGAAAAAAATTTAGAAAAATTTTAGGATGGGCCATGCGTCGTGAGGTGTGATGAGTCCATATTATACTATATATTTTACCCTTATCTTAGTATTAATTTATTGGTTATTTTGGTGAGATTTTGATACTTTGGATTATATTTTCAATATAGGACGTGCGGACTGGGTTGGAGCCTAAAGTAATCAAACGGTGGAATTTTTTAGCAATTCCAATTGGAGCTGGTTCGTGCGGCAGTCAAGAAGGCGGTGTCAAAATTTCATAATTTTATCCTGAAGCATCTGATCGTGGCAAATTAATTTATGGCCAGCGCGCAGTGCTGACAAATTGGGCTACAGAGCTTGTGAGCGACTTTTGGGCCGAAAGATGATGGATTTTGGACTTGGATTGTTCTTGGAACTTGAAAAGGAGGTCCTGATCTTTAATTTGACTCGTTTTGGGCCTGTTTTGGAGGCCTGAAGGTCCATAAACGTGGGTTCTCCTTTGATGGGCAGATTTCCTAATCATGATAGGAATGTAATTTTTAGTTATCCTTTTATTATTTTGTTTCCTAGTTTTTAGAAAGTCTTTTTCTACTAGGGTTTTTATTAGGAGTAATATAAATAAGGCTTTTTAGCCATTAGGGAGGATGATGATTTTTAGGAGGAGAGAACACACTACTTTGGCTTTAGAGAGCTTGTGACGATTAAGGTGTTTTCTATCTATATTCTTACTTATATTTTATTTTATGATTATTCTTAACTAGTTTCGTTTGCTAGGGCGAGGCCACGAGCCTTAGCAAGAATATGTAGTTTCTTTTCAATTTACTTATGATTTATGCATGCAAGTTTTGAATTATTAATCACCGTGTTTTAAACTATCTATTTGTCTTAGTGATTGGCCACCATTTGGATATTTAGAAAAGTAATTTGATGCAATTTTGGCGGAGGGCTGTCCCTGGAATTGGCGCTGGCTTCTTGTGGTTAATATGTGTAACCTCTTAGGATGGACGACACGTTTTAAGGGTTATATGGTTTTTCAAAAGGTTTTCATAAAGCTTAATGAGTCTTGCATGTTCACATTCTATCTGGACACCACGGACGGATTGCATGTTAGATATACGTTATATGTTGGAGGTTCCAAGTAGGGCATATTTTAAGAAAACCTAACCTTCAAATATGCATGTGTAATTCATAAGTAATTGAAAGAACTACATAAGATTGTTAAAGTGACGGCGGAACCCTAGTGCTCAAATAGATTTTCAAAACCATTTTCTTTTGTTTGATTTACTTTCCCAAGTTATTTAGTTATTTTTAATTAAATTCGTTTTTAATATTTTAGGTCATTAAATCACTCTTTTCCAAACTTTGTTTTCAAATAATTAATTAAGATTTGGTTAGCATAAAATTATTCATTCAATCCCTGTGGAGAACGACCTTGCTTGAGCTGCTATACTACGACAACCTTGTACTCTTGCAAGTATTTTTAAGTGTTTTTATCCATACTTTTGCAGGTGGTGAAAATACCTATTAAGGTGCACTGACCCACGCGCGTCATCTTCTTCCATGCGCTTGCCAGACTGGCTTCGCCGGCCGGAAAACCTGCAACTCGGGTTTTCTCGGCCATTTCTTCACCATTTTGACTCATTTTTCTTCCTACATGCTCAAAATTAAGAGAGGAAGAAGTCCATACCCTTAAAAACCTCGAAAAATGGTTGAAATCTCGTTGGGAAATTCTCCAAACTCGGCCACCTTCGAACCACGTGATCCCGATGTCAAAACACCTCCAACGAACGTCCTCGAGCCTCTAGAGGTCCTAACAAAGCTCCATGTGAGCTTAGATTGTCCTAAAACGTAACCAATAAAAAGTTCATGAACAGTGTCAAACTCGATGCTTCGGCTTTCAGCGTGAAACGTGACGAGTTCATACCTGAAACTGGTGTCTTTGGACTCGCATGGACCTCAGGAACACAATGGTACCATTAGTTCACTCGATCTACAAAGTTTAGGGAGGTTTTGGGGTGTTGTCGTACGATATGGAGGAGAGAGAGATAATCTGCGAGGGAGAGAGAGAGAGTGCTACGGGAAGGAAAGAGACAGAAGTTAGGTACACGTGTGTGGTCAATTCCCCAATCACATACGAGGACCCTAATGGATCTGATTGGCCCCAATAATTGAGGGCAATTCACTATTGGTCATCCTCACATACACATGCATACACGTACAAAATTCCCGTGAGGGCAAAACTGTCATTTTACAACGTCGAATTAAAATCCTAGGACGGGCTGTCACATGCAATCTCTGCAAAATCAGAACAACAAATAGAAAAAAGAAAAGAAAAAAGAAGATGACGAGATTCCAACAATGACAAGATAAAGAGTAAGACATATGTGCAGTGTAAATTACAAAAACATAACGATTTCAAAGTCAATCTAACAAACCTACTTAGAAACTTCTGAGTTAGCACCGATAAACTATTTTACATAACCCCAATTTACATGGTTTAAAGCACTTATCATGTTCTAGATCTAAATAGTTTCTTGTTTTAAATGATCAAACTTGCTAATAAATCTCAGCTTAGACATGATTTCACTATTAATCTCAAATATTCATATAACCCTAATTGCAAATATTAAACAACAAATAACTATCACACTCACAACTAACACTCTCAAATTGACCTCAATAATATACGATAGCTATTACGAGGAACATGTTCAATTTAATTTCTAAAGTTCCACATTAAAGCCCAAAACATATCAATTTTTTTAATTTTTTTTTCATTATGTGTATAAACAACCAACCAAATTGTTTTACCTTAAATCATCAAGAAAAACATAAGTAGCTGATGAAAAATAATTCCAACCTGCAAGTTCATACCAAACAAAAAAAAATCTGAAAAAAAAGACCAAATAATTAAAATACCTACACATGTATAAATTCAACAATTACCCAGAATAAAAAAATTAAAACAAAAAAAAATGAATTTTACCCAAACAGAGAGTGGATCCATGGATGTGGAAGTGAAGGACGCTTGGGAGGGTCAGCCCAGGTTGGAAACAACTTTAATTCACCTTCCTCGAACCCAATCTTTGACATGCATACTGATAATGTAATTAAAACTCGAAATCTAGAATTGATTCCATAACTAAAACCTTTTATTTTGGAAAAGCACTTACACTGGAGGACAGCCGTTAAGGAGATGATCATTTTTACCTTTTGGGTCAAGGTCCAATTCCGGCAGACTTTGCTGGAAATTGGTCGGAAACCCCGCGGTCACCATTCATTAGATCTGAAATTGAGGAAATTCGGCTATGAATTTGTAGAAACTAACTTGGGGGTTGGAAAGAGGACAAGAAGAGGACTCTACAGGTATAATTTGCCGATCATTGGTGACCAGTCGACGACTGCACTTTGTGTGGAAGAGAAGAGGGTGAGAAAGGATACGGGAGGGAGGAAGATGGCTCAAGAGGACAAGGAGAGCCTGAGAGAGAGAGAGAGAGAGAGAGAGAGAGAGAGAGAGAGAGAGAGAGAGAGAGAGAGAGAGAGAGAGAGAGAGAGAGAGAGAGAGAGAGTGCGTAGATATTTTCTTTTTGAAACTAGGTGGGGAGACGAGATGGATCAGTTTTGCCACCGATAAAGGGCACCGATTCTCCGTGTAAAACATGTAAAATGCACCAATATTAATCAACGGTGTCAACCTACTACTAATAAGCACGGTTTGGGTACGGTGTTCCAATAACAGTGTCCTATAGCCCTTTTTCTAATAGTGTACATAACTAACCGGCAGCCGTGCCAGAGGCAATACGTGTATGGAATCATATACTGAGGATATCGTCACTTCTATGTTACGATTTGAGGAGAGAAAGGCGGAGTAGGGAAGCCGGCCGGGAGGAACAGCTCCTGATCTTAGCCGGGAGGCAGGGGGTAGCCTGGCAGACCAGATAATTTTTTTTTTCCAAATTAATTTTTGTATAGAAAGACAAGGATATGTTGTATCATAAACTTATAACTTGGTCCCTTATTGAATGAAAGGTCAGGCTTCTGCTTCAGACTTCAGTCCAATAGTCTTCCTGTTCTGAAAATTGACAACTCCATGTGATGAAAAAACATCTCATGTATTATTGTACGGTTGAACTTTACACTATACATTTAACGTGATTAGAAATTCCATGAAAATTTACAAACAAAACCACATAGGGATGTGTCATAGGCTGAAAAGGAGTAAGGATGTTTGTACATAGGCTGAAAAGGAGTAGGGATGTTTGTACATTCCTTCCCCACAGTAAAACCACATAGCAAAAGGATTACAAACACAGCTAACAAATCAATAAACACAAAATCATCATTAGGGCAACGATAAATTTATATGATTATATCACATGCACGTCAATTAAATAATTCTTATGTTCAACTAAGGTCACTAAAAGCCCCCTATTTGGCCTAATTATATAGGGTCCTCGTGGTGATAGGGTATTTGGAATATAGCCCATGACTTTAAAAAAAAATCGAATTTAAACTCTTGCGATGATAGGGTATTTGGAAGACTGGCCATTTCTATTGAGCCACAACGAAGGGAGTGCAGAAATTCACAGTTTTGTTTTTGGGATTAACAAAGAAATAACAGAAATTTGGTTTTTGGGCTTAAATCATAACGGACTTCACTAGAAGAATGTAAATCCGATTTTTTTTACCAGATGGGCAATCTTCCGAATACCTTATCATCAGGATGATTATTTATATAATTAGGTCAATCTATTTTAAGGTGAATATCACAAGCTAATTAAAAGCGGAAGAGGATTCTCTCCCCTCCTAATCTCTCTCCCTTTCCCTCATCTCCTACTTGAATGGTTATGATTAAATCATGTTAACATCTTATATTGATTTTTTTATAGAGACAATAAGATAAAAAACAATGTGTGAGAGAATGGAAGGAAAAATGACGTAAATAAGAGAGGAGAAAATCCTACTCCTGCTAAAAACAAAAAATACTGATCGACTCAACACCTAATTGTGCAGATATTGGCTAAACCAAACATTAGATGTGAAAAATTAGCACTTTGCCGAATAATATTCCGAGTGAGCAAAATAGAGAAAAATATAAGGAAAACTAATGAAAAAGGCTTGAAAACTTTGAGTTTTAACGATAAGGACAAAATAAAGAGTAAAGTGAATAGTACTAGGTTTGACTTTTTAGTGTAAAAATGTGGTTTTTCGTTAAAGTGAACAGTACCGTGGGCTTTTCATTAAAACTCCCAAAAATATAACAATGGCACCCAGAAAAAATATAAAAGTTGAGGAGCCGGGTGATATAATATTAGACATTGCAATTGTAGGTTCGGACGACTCAAGGAGAAAAAGGTTGCTTGCACCACTATAGGAAAATTACAAATCAACATTGCAGAGGTAACATGCATGGTCTTCTCTTCTGCCATGAAAAATTCATGTTGCTTTCATATAATTAACTAGTTATTAGAGTTAATTATTCTCTAACATTTCCATCCTCCATCGTTTTCTTCTTCTTCAGATCAAAGTTTCAGTCGTTTTTTTTTATTTTTTAAATACCTTTTACTTTTAATAACATTGCAGAGGTAACAAAGCGACGTGGTTTTGTTAAAAAAATAAAAAATAAAAAATAAAACGGAGCAACGCCCCACTGCAGAAAACCAAAATGCAGCACCGTTGCACCAGAGCAACAACACCAGAGCAGAGGGGTGGAAACCTGGATTTTGGGAACGAACTCCGGCGACCGGAGGTGCGAGCACACCTGCTTGCACATCTGTGGCTTCGCCAATGCATGTCTCGATATTATTTATGAGGAGTTCATGATAACTACTTAAGTGTTAATAACAGTCCTCTTTCTTATTCTTATGCTAGTAGGTCTGGTAATTCCTATAATTTTAAAATATGCATAAATTCACTCATATAGAATGGGAAAATGCCGTATGTCACCATTTGGAAATTGGCGAGACGTGAAAAAGTCCTTGAACCTCGCTCCCCCTGCAAGGCAGGCTTAAACTCGCCCGTGATGAGAAGACATGTCTTTTGTGAATGACAGGAAATTGGACAAAACCATCCCTTCTCTTCTCTTTTTTTTGTTAAGTAAAAGCATCCCATGCATTCTCTCTTCATTCCACTGACTATTTCGAACACAAAACATCAATACAAGTAAACAGTAAACATTCTTATTACTTTAGTAAAATTAAAACTTCTTTCGTTTATTCAATAATTATTATGAGTTGTGTATATTGATCAACCTGTAAGTAGATACAAACACTAATAATACAATTACTTAGGAAAACAAAATCAGTTTTTTTTTCAAGTTTCTCAACTAACCGGGACCCAAGTATTCCCTAGGCGTTCTTACACCAACAAAGAAACAACAACGAAACACACTGGAACACAAAAATTGGGGACCTCTTTTTATCTACTTGCCCACCATCACAAATATTACCTTTGTTTTCTTGTATGGTTTGGTGGTAGGGAATGAAACCTAGCTACATTCACTTCTTCTGATTTGCAGTTGACTGGTTTTTCCATGAGTGTAATACTGTATATAATATTCGAAAATAGTCATTCCTTATTTGTCTGTCAATCACAATCAATTTGATGAGTTAATTTTGCTTACATCTAAAGTGTGAATAATCCTATAGAGAATATTAACATTAGTTCTAAGGCCTCAGCATTTGATATAACTTCGAGTCAAGAATATCAGAGCTTCTTAGAGGGGGAATAGATGGGCTCTAAAACCATGTCTTGGTTTTTTACAGTTATCTTTCTTTTTACCGCCCTTATATTTCGTACTCCTTCAGAGGCTAGCCATGAGAAGAACGATCCTTCTGCAGTTGTTGTAGGCACTGTCTACTGTGACACATGTTTCCAAGAGGATTTCTCATATACCAGCCATTTCATTTCAGGTAAATTAATCTCAAATTTTCAACAATTTCTTCATCAAATTTATTTTTATATTTTAGTCCAGCTATAAAATAGACTTCCGTTCAATGATTTCCATACACCTTCTCCATACACACTCATGTTTATTTTGTAATCTTTAAATTCGAATGAATCAAAGAAAATCAAAAGAAAAAAAATAAACAAGTGTACAGAATGAAAAATAGAAAGTAAAATCCAAGAAAATGACTGAAAACCTTTATACAAGTATTTCCTATATATGAGTCAACTATACAACTATGAAAAGTAAATAACAAACCAATTACAAAAAAATCTCGCCTAACTCCTTGGCGTAAGACTCTGCATTCAATCACGATTTCTTTCCAACAGACAACTGATAGGGATTTTACCACACACGCAAACGGGTTAAAAACTCCTAGTATACTTGCAAGAATAACAAGGATATTGTAGTATAAATGGATCTCGCAAGGTTATTCTCCACATGGATTATTAACTAATTCGAAGCAAATCAAATTTCAATCAGTTAATGCAAAGTAGAAATTTGGGATGATTGATTTTATGAACTAATTAAATTAAAACGAAATTAACTAACAAAAATAAGAAAATTTGCAAAATTAAAGATAATGACAAAAGAACCAGTTTTGTTTTTAGAAATCAAATTAAGAAAACACTAGGGATCCGCCGTCACCTTAACAATCCTACATAGTTCTCCCAATTACTTATGACCCATACATGCATATTTCAAAGGTTAGGCATTCTTAACATATGCCTACTTGGACCCCCAACATAGAACGTATATCAAACATGCAATCCGTCTATGGTATTCAGATCAAATCTAAACATGCATGACTCATTAAATTCTGTGAAACCTTTTGAAAAACCATGCAACCCTTAAGACGTGATATTCATCTTAAGTGAACTTGCACATATTAATCACAAGAAGTCTTTGTCAATTTCAGGGACCGACCTCCGACCAAAATTGCATCAAATTACTTTTCTAAACATCCTAATGGTAATCAAGCATCAAGACAATTAGATAGTTTTAACCAGTGATTAATAATTCAAAAACCTGCATGCATATAATCATAAGCAAATTGGAGAGAAACTACATATTCTTGCTAAGGTTTGTGGCCTCGCCCTAACAAAAGAGAATTAGTTACGCATATTCATAATAAAAATCATAAAATTCTTCATTAAAATAATAAAAGATCGAAAACACCTTGAATGGAAAAAGTCTGAAAATCTCTATGCTTGGCCAGTTTTTCCTCCTCAAGAACGCACGGAGAAGAAGAAGAAGAAAATAGGAATACCCGGCCAAGCTTATTTAACCTAATTCAATCCTCCTAATCAAAAGTCTTCCAATCCAATTAGGAAACTAAATACCTAAAATAAAATAGAAACATAAACCTAAATTAAATGGTAAAATTCGCCTAAAATCTGAACAGCCACGGTTTGGACCCCTAAGCTGCTCCAAAACCAACGCATAATGACTGGATTTAAAGTTTGGAATATTCTGAACACTTTTCCAGAAGGCCACGAACCCATCAGAGGTCGTCTTGGGCTCCAAAAACGCCATTAAAGCCCAAAAACGTCATTTTCCAGCACTGCACAATGCTCCTTTATTCCATTGCCAGAAAATAACCGCTTGGTAGAAAAATTCCAAATTTTGATAAGCATACGTCAAGTGACACACGAACGTCCTCCAATTTGAATCACTCCAAAACTCATCCGTTTGATCATGTTTTTCTCCCGATGAAGTCGAATGTCCTATATTGAAAATATAAATCAAAGTATCAAAATTCTACCAAAATAATTACCAAAACATACTAAGAATAGGGTAAAATATATAATATGATATTGACTCGTCAACAAGGAGTGTAGGGATATTATTTCTCTTGAAGAAAAGTTGGAGGATATGTCATTTGTATGTGTTGATATCATTGTCGCCAAGTATGTATGTCATCAATAACTTGTCGATTTTATTGTTAGTCAACAAAATGTCCCAACATGTTATGCATGCATTATCCACAATATCAATATATAATCTGGTGGGGTTTTTGTGCAGGGGCATCTGTTGGTGTGGAATGCAAAGATGGGAGTTCAACAAAACCAAGTTTAAAGGCAGAAGTGAAAACAAATAGCCATGGACAATTCAAAGTCCAACTACCCTTCTCAGTGAGTAAACATGTCAAGAAAATTGAAGGATGCTCCGTGAAACTAATCAGCAGCAGGGAACCCTACTGTGCTGTGGCGTCATCACCTACTTCATCTTCCCTACATCTCAAGGCAAGAAAGCAAGGGGCCCACATATTCTCTGCTGGTTTCTTCACCTTCAAGCCTCCCAAGCAACCCAGCTTATGCAACAAGAAACCCAGCATTCAGAATTCCAAAAAATTAAATTCCCAGAAGTTCTCATGTTTTTAAAGATTGTCCTAAGGCAAGAGAAGTTTGGTTGAGGTTGAGGATGTATAATCAACTAAATTGATTTTCATGATTGTCTTCATTTTAATCTCACCACTAATTCACTCATATTGGGAGGCTTAAAGTGGAGGTTAGTTTTTTCATTGCTTGTTGGTTTATTTGGTATTGGCGAAATAAACTTTTTTTAGCAGGATTTTGCAATGTTTGATGAGCCTATAGTTGCTATTTGTGCATATCATCGAGAATGGTTGAAGGCTAATACTCACAAGATTGATAAATGGCGTATGATTGAATCTTTGCTCCACTGAGAAGCTCTTTATCCAAATTGATTGAAGTTTAATGTTGATGGTTGTAAGAAGGCAAATAAGAATTCTTTACATAACCAACCGCCAGCAGGCAAGGGATATGTTGATGTTGATGGTTGTAAGCTTTCCTCTCTCTTTTTTTCCCTTCTCTCCTGTTTAAACGCTCAAGATTTTATCTTACTACTGTTTAAACGCTCAAGATTTTGTCTTTGTAAATAGAGAGAAGAAAAAAAATTGGGAGAAGGGAAGGGAGGGGAGAAAAAAAAGGGAGGAGAGAGTGCCGTCCTTATAACTTAGTCCCTTATTGAATGAAGGGACAGGCTGCTGCTTGGCTTAATACCAACTTCAGTTCAATTGTCTTCTTGTTCTGGAAATTGACAACTCCATGTGATGAAAAAACATCTCACGTATTATTGTACAGATGAAAAGTGCTGCTTTACACTATTACATTTAAAGTGATTAGAAATTTCGTGAAATTTTTTAATATCTCGTTGCATTAATGAACGGGTGAAATATAGAGAAACAAAATTTTATACTTTCATCTACTACGTTGATGCTTAGGCACACCAAAAGTCATGGTATATTGTATCCAAAACCCTAAAATTCTCCTCATGAATTATGAGTCTAATTTTTTCAAAGTTGTTATCAACACTTGCAAACAATATTTTATGCATGTCGGTCTTGAAGTTATCAATGAGGGGTCATGATAATTATTTTAAAGTGTTAATAACAATTATCTTTTCTTATTCTCGCTCGGCGGCTACATCCCTACAATCTCAAAATATGCTTAAATTCACTCATGTACAATGAGAAAATGCCATATGGCAGGTTTGACACAATTTGGAAATTGGTGAGACATGAAAAAGTCCTTAATCCTCCCTCCCCCACACGGCAGCCCTAAAGTCGCCCGTGATGAGAAGACATGACATGTCTTTTGTGAATGACAGGGAATTGGACAAAACCATCCCTTCTTTGTTTCAATAATTGTTATGAATTATCCTATAACTATTAGCATTTGAATCCTCTCCTGAGCTAATGGAGAGGATCCTCCTGACTAATCATCGTGGGCCGTTAGATTTTTATCCAACGGCTACAAACAGGAGATCCCTTTAAAGTTATAATAATTATAGCCGTTTGATAAAAATCCAACGGTCCACAATAATTGGTCAGGAGGATCCTCTCCATTAGCTCAGGAGAGGATCCAAATCCTAACTATTAACCTGTAAGTAGTTATGAACAACGACTTAATTGCCACTCATTTTCACTATAAAAGGAAAACATTTCATCACAAGATTGCAGTGGGGACAAAGAGGGTTGTGGTCGTAGTAGATGGATTTGGATCCGTTTCAAATCTTAGTATTCGGAGCCTCCTCATCTATAAATCTAGGTCGCACAAATTGAATCCAACGGTCTCTATTAATTCATTTTCCTAGCCTACTATAGACAACCAATGGCTCTAATTTGATTCCAGCCGTCCAAATTTGTGAATGAGGAGGTTCCGGACACTAAGGTCCGGAGCAAATCTAAATCCGTCAGTAGATAAACCTAGGTTTCGTCACAAAGCAAGAAATTGAATTAAGAACAAAACAAACAGATTGCGCGTAGGAAAAGATAGATTTTTTGGTGTGTTGGAAACACTGTTTGGTACACTGAGTGTAATAATACAATTAGTTAGAAACTTGTAAAAAAAAAAAAACAAATTTCCAACTTTTTATATCATGTAGTGTATCGAAAAACCAATCAGCTACAAACCAGAATAAGTGAACGTGGAAAAACAAAGCTCGATGGACCGCAGGTTATAATATTCTGGTTTGCAGCTGATTGGTTTTTCCATTAGTGGAAAAACAAAGCTTGATGGACCCCAGGTTATAATATTCCAAAATAGTAATTCCTTATTTGTCTGTCAATCACAATTAATTTGTTAAGTTAATTTTGTTGTGTACGTACGTGTAAAATAGCCAACTAGCGTCCTTTTTATATCTTAAAAAAATTGTATAATCCTACAGAGAATATTTATATTAGGCCTCGGCAATTGATATAAAAGGCAACCCGTGTGAATGCATTCTTTGAGTCAATAATATCAGAGCTTCTTAGAGGGGAAATAGATAGGTTGTAAAACAATGTCTTGGTTTCTTACAGTTATCTTTCTGGTTACTACTCTTACATTTCATACTCCTTCAGAGGCTAGCTATGAGGAGATCCAGCCTTCTGCAGTTGTTGTAGGCACTGTCTACTGTGACACATGTTTCCAAGAGGATTTCTCAAATACCAGCCATTTCATTTCAGGTAAATTCATCTCAAATTTTCAACAAGTTCATCAATTTTATTTTTCTATTGTAGCCCGTTCAATGATTTCCGTACACCCCTTCTCTTCTTCGATATACACTCATGTTTATATTTTAATCTTTAAATTTGAATAAATCAAAGACAAATTAAAAGAAAGAAATAAACAAAAGTGTACAAATGGAGAAAATGTATAATCTAATTGACTGAAAACCTTTATACAGGTTCCTATGAGTCAACCATACAACTACGAAAAATTAAATAACACAGATCAACTAAAAAAAATCTCGCCTAAACTAACTCCTTGACGGTAGGATTCTGCTTTTAATCACGATTTCTTTCCAAGAGACAACAAAACGTTGGAAGATATGTCATCGTAACTTGTCATTTTATTGTCAGTCGACAAAACGTCCTGACATGTTATGGATGCATTATCCGCAATATCAATAATTTTGTGGGGTTTTTCTTCAGGGGCTTCTGTTGGTGTGGAATGCAAAGATGGGACTTCAACAAAACCAAGTTTCAACTCACAAGTGAAAACAAACAGCCGTGGGCAATTCAAAGTCCATCTGCCCTTCTCAGTGAGCAAAGATGTCAAGAAAATTGAAGGATGCTCCGTGAAACTAATCCGCAGCAGTGAACCCCACTGTGCTGTGGCCTCATCAGCCACCTCATCTTCCCTACACCTCAAGGCAAGAAAGCAAGGGACTCACATATTCTCTGCTGGTTTCTTCACCTTCAAGCCTCTCAAGCAACCCAGCTTATGTAACCAGAAACCTAGCACTCAGAATTCCAAGAAGTTAAATTCCCAGAAGTTCTCAGAGATGGCATTCCCATCCTCCTCTCAGGTGGACCCCAAAATGCCTGATCCCTCTCTCAACCAATCTGATCTCCTAGGTCTCCCAATCGGTCTCCCAGGACTCCCAGGTCTCCCAGGTCTCCCAGGACTCCCAGGTCTCCCAGGCCTCCCAGGCCTCCCAGGCCTCCCAGGACTTCCAGGGTTGCCCCTTTCTGCCGAAAAAACTTCATCTAAGTCCTCCAACTCCAAAACTTCAAAGAATGAGCAACTAGGTGATAATAAAGAAGTAGCTCATCCAGATTCTCCACCAGCAGGTTCAGCACCATGATTCCCAACCTGCCACCTATCCTAGTTTCTGTTGGGTTCCTATCCTATTGGGCGTAACCCGTTTAAGAATAAGCCCATTTAGGTCTTCTGAGTTGTGGTTTCCTCAACTTCTATGTATGTAGTCTCTTCCTTCTCTTTTGAGAACTATGTGAAATATTGAATGTTTAAGTTTTATCTTCTTTTCCCATTTTCTCTCTACTTTTCCCTCTTTCTTCTCTAACGAGAATGTGTCGTTCATAGACAGCTATGAGTACGATGATATAATACGATTCAATCATTAGTTAAATATAATGATCATCGTTAAAACTCAAAATTTCAGGATAAGAGAGCCGCATGGATTCGGAGATAAAATATATATATATATATATATATATATATATATATATATATATATATATATCAATTATTATTGAGTATTACCCAAGGATGAAAAGGGTTATAGGTATTCTTTGCCGAGAGAGGAAAAACAGATGTGGGTCGGCCATGCTTTTACTATCTGGGCCCCTTAGAGAAAACCTGTTAAAAATGAACCGTTTCATCAGGAGGAGGCAAATAGCTGTACAGAACGACGACATCCCTGAATTAGGTCATCTTCTTCGAGTGCGACGAGCTGTATCACATACCTTTCCTGTTTCCATCGAGTTTGATCGACTTCAACTCCTATTTTGACCAAGTAGCAGGGTAATGATTAAGGGAAAAAAATTTAGGGTTAGGGTTTTGGAGAATAATTTTGTGACTAGGGTTTAGGGTTTTGGATTGTTTTCACAAAATCATTCTCCACTGGTGAAATAAATCACCATAATAATAGCAGTAGTCTATGATTTTAACTTAATCAGTACCCAAATGTAAAATTTTATGCTTATTTCCGCAAACACTATTAACAATTTAACATGGAGTTTTAATTTTTTATGAAATTTTTGTAGTTGGTTGGGTTTGTATGATGAATATTAGTGTTCTGAGACACTTGTTAGTCCAACTTCAAGCAAATTTGCAATCAGCAAGTCCATTCTCTCTAGCTGCGACCTTCCTTGCAAAGGGAGGAATCTTATCGGAGCCTTCAACCCTTCCCCAAAAGCTATGAATAAAATCCTTAACGACGACGGTCATATTAAGCCCACTAACTTTGACCTTAATTATTGTTATTGGAACGGGCCTTCCTGGATCAGTGATAGCCGCCGCAGCTTCTACTGCCGGAAAAACTGTTCTTCACGTACCTTGACACTAACCACTTTTATGGTGACCACTGCGCCTTTCTTCCCATTGATGATTTGACTGTCTTCCTAAATTCCCATGCTTCCCAACCATCCGCCACTACTACCACCAATTTGATCACCTCTACAAGTACAAGCCATGATGATTGCATCGCCTTACCACTCGCCCGCCAGTTTCTGTACGCCGATACAGAGACCGTTACATATGCCCCTTAAGTCCTTGCACTACAACATAATATAAGCAAACCTCGGTCAAATAATATAAACTTGAACTCCATTTTGAGCATTGTGAGATATGGGAATGTGCCAGTAACTATTATGTTAAATTCACTCTACATATTAAACCATTCAAATATGTGATGTTTATTAATAAGCATTTTAGGAATATCTCTGACTAAGTTTTTAGATTAACATGCGCTTAGCAAGAGAAAATTGTCATGGAGAAACTGTTGTGAATTCAAATAAAAACAAATGGTAAGTCAAATTTGTCCAAATTCATATCTAGTTTGATGATGTAATTGCTTACAATTGCAAAGTTAGGCAAGGTTTGAATAAGTGTGTGTTAGGCAAAGTTAGGCAAGGTTTGAATAAATATGTGGTATAGATTTCATTTGGTTTGCTATAAATACCCTAGTCCTCAAGCCTTGTAATTCATCCCATCCAAATCCCATTTCCCATTTCCATTCATTAGCTTGTAAGCTATTAAGTTTGTAAACTCTTTTTTTCATATATCAAAGTGCAAGTGTTTTTCCCGAAGCTTGTTGCTTCCCTTCTTTCTCTATTTCTTTGTCCAATTTTATTGAGAGTGAAAGTGAGAGGTGTGATAGAGTTTGTAAACTTATCACCCACATATTTTGGTATTGAGTTAGTAAACTTTTATAATACCAACAATTGGTATCAGAGCCAGAATACCTTTCTGGCAAGTGCAGCGGCTATGGCATCAAATCTAGTACAACTCCAAGTTCCCACATTGAAGAAAGAAAATTACGAAAGATGGTGTATCCAATTCAAAGCATTGTTTGGATCACAGGAGCTATGGGAAGTTGTCAGTAGTGGGTATGTTGTACCCACTGCCGAGCAAGAAGCTACATATACTGCAGATCAACGCAACACTCTCAGGGACTTACGAAAGAAGGATCAAAAGGCGCTGTATCTTCTATATCAAGGATTAGAAGATTCAACGTTCGAAAAGGTTGCAGAAGCAACAACGAGCAAGCAAGTATGGGAAATACTCAGTACAATATACAAAGGAGTAGATCGAGTCAAGAAAGTGAGGTTACAATCACTTCGAGCAGATTTTGAAACTGCTCACATGAATGAAAGAGAGAGCATCTCCGACTATCACACAAGGCTCATTGTGATAGTGAACCAGATGAGGAGAAATGGAGAGAGACTCGATGAAGTACGAGTTGTGGAGAAGATACTCCGGTCACTCACATCCAAGTTCGAGCATGTGGTGACTGCCATTGAAGAATCCAAAGATTTGGAGACAATGAGCGCAGAGGAACTACTAGGATCCCTCATAGTTCATGAACAACGCATTCAGAAGAATGCAAGCCCCACGACGCTGGAGCAAGCTTTGGAGACAAAGCTCAGTATCAACAAGCCAAGTGGAGGTCGTGGGACGTGGAACTCACATCGTGGAAGCTCATCCAATCGTAGCCGAGGACGAGCCCGAGGAAGAGGTCGTGGCTATGCACAAAATCGAGGACAATCTCAAGAGTGGAGATCTGCTCGAGGAAAAGCACATATCCAGTGTCATAGTTGCAAGCAATATGGACATTATGCAAATGAATGTTCATATAAAAACGGTGAGCATGTCAACATGGTAGAATCAAGTGGAAATGATGGTGAGGAATTCACAGTCTTACTAGCACACCATGATTCTAGTAGCCAACAAGATGTTTGGTATTTGGATTCTGGTGCAAGCAACCACATGTGTGGAAAGAAAGAGTTTTTTGCCGAACTCAAGATTGAGGCCTATGGATCTGTAAGTCTTGGTGACTCCTCAAGGCTACCAGTTGAAGGCAAAGGGAAGATCAAGATCATCCAGAAGAATGGTAGAGAAGAATACATATTCGATACCTACTACATACCAGGTATGAAGAGCAACATTCTGAGCATTGGTCAACTGCTCCAGAAAGGGTACATTATACATATGGAGAATATGTATCTCACTCTCAGGAATGCAAGGAGAAAACTTATTGCTCGTGTTCAAATGTCAAAGAACCGTATGTTCCCACTGAAGTTGAACACAAAGATTGGGAGTTGCAACATCGGTGAGATTGAAAATGAGTCATGGAGATGGCACCTTCGTTTTGGCCATCTTCATTTCAATGGTCTAAGATTGCTGTCAAGTGGAGGAATGGTGCGTGGTCTACCTCAGATTGAAACCAAACACCAAGTATGTGAAGGCTGCATACTTGGCAAGCAAGCACGGTTGCCATTTCCTGTTGGCAATGCATGGAGAGCAAAGGCACCACTGCAGTTGGTGCACACGGATATATGTGGTCCATTGGATCCCATGTCCTATGGAGGTAATAGATATTTTATTACTTTCATTGATGATTTCAGCAGGAAGACTTGGGTTTATTTCCTCAAGGAGAAGTCAGCTGCCCTTAGAGTCTTCAAGGAATTCAAGGCACTCACAGAGGCTGAGAGCAACCACAAACTTGTGGCCATGAGATCAGATAGAGGTGGAGAGTACACCTCCAATGCTTTCCAAGCATACTGCAAGGAGCAAGGAATTAGGCATCAAATGACTGCTGCCTATACACCACAGCAAAATGGGATAGCTGAAAGGAAGAATCGAACCATCCTTGACATGACAAGGTCCATGCTTAAGGAGAAGAATCTGCCAAAAGAACTGTGGGCAGAAGCTGTGGCTTGTTCAATTTACTTGTTGAACCGATGTCCAACAAAGAGTGTCAAGAGGATGACACCACAAGAGGCTTGGAGTGGATACAAGCCGAATGTTGCACACCTAAAAATTTTTGGTTGTGTTGCATATGCTCAGGTACCAGAAGCCAAGAGGAGGAAGCTTGATGATCGAGGTGAGAAGTGTGTGTTTGTGGGCTATAGTGAAGAGTCCAAAGCATACAAACTCTACAATCCACTAACTAGCAAACTAGTGGTTAGTAGAGATGTCATCTTCAATGAAGAAGAGACATGGAAGTGGAACAACAAAGAAGTCAGTGAGGAGAGAGTTGTTTCCACCAACTTTGAAGAACAAGAAGTTGAACCACTAGTCGAGCAACAACCTACTCAATCAAGCACAACAACTCCAGTGCACAGAAATGCAAGGAGTGGCCCTACATCCAGTGAAGAAAGTAGCTCATCAACTCCAGTGAGGCTAAGAAGTCTCACAGAGATTTATGGACAAGAAGATGGAGAAGAAACAAACCTATTCTGTCTATATGCAGATCATGAACCTCTATCATTCAATGAAGCTGTGGAAGAGGTTCATTGGAAGAAAGCCATGGAGGAAGAAATCCATGCCATCGAGAAGAATGACACCTGGAAGTTGACAAAACTTCCACCAAATCAGAAGGCTATAGGTGTCAAATGGGTGTACAAGATCAAACGCACTGCAGATGGAAGTGTGGATCGGTACAAATCAAGACTTGTAGCGAAGGGCTACAAACAGAAGTATGGAGTGGACTATGATGAAGTCTATGCTCCAGTTGCAAGACTTGACACGGTAAGATTACTAATTTCTCTTGCCGCTCATCATAAATGGAAGATTTATCAATTAGATGTCAAGTCAGCCTTTCTTAATGGACTTCTTGAGGAAGAAGTATATGTAGAACAACCGGAAGGTTTTCAAATACAAGGGGAAGAAGATAAGGTGTATCACTTGAAAAAAGCCTTGTATGGCCTCAAGCAAGCACCACGAGCTTGGAACTCAAGGATTGACAACTACCTTCACCAAAATGGATTTCAGAAATGTCCATACGAGCATTCAGTTTATATGAAGAATGGTGAGAAAGGGGAGTTCTTAATCATATGTCTCTATGTAGATGATTTATTGTTTACAGGAAACAATGAGGCAATGTTTCATGAGTTCAAGCAATCCATGTTCAGTGAGTTCGAGATGACTGACAATGGATTAATGTCATACTTTCTTGGCATAGAAGTGAAGCAAGAAAGTGATGGCATCTACATCTCACAGCAAAGGTACATGAGAGACATATTGAAGAAGTTTAATATGGACAAGTGCAACACTGTCAATACTCCAGTCGCAACTGGATTGAAGTTGTCCAAAGGAGGAGAGGGTGAGTTTGTAAACTCAACCGTGTACAAAAGCCTTGTTGGAAGCCTAAGGTACCTCACAATCACAAGACCAGATATAGTGTATGGTGTTGGACTTGTAAGTCGATACATGGAAACACCAAGGGAGTCTCATTGGCTTGCTGTCAAGAGAATTCTGAGATACATAAGAGGTACTCTAAACTTTGGTCTATTTTATAATTTTGGTGAAGATGCAAAATTATATGGCTATTCGGATAGTGATTGGGGAGGTGACCAAGATGAAAGGAAAAGCACAACTGGCTATGTGTTTTTTCTAGGTTCAACAGCTTTCTCATGGACTTCAAAGAAGCAGTCAATTGTTGCCTTGTCATCATGTGAAGCCGAGTATGTAGCTGTAGCCTCAACCGTGTGTGAGGCAATTTGGCTAAGGAATCTGTTGAAATCAGTGTGTCATCCACAAGAAGAATCAACCTTGATTCATGTGGACAATATATCTGCAATCAAACTTGCAAAGAATCCAGTTCAACATGGAAGGAGCAAGCACATTGATACTAGATTCCATTTTCTAAGGGATCATGTAAAACAAAAGACAATCGAACTTGTCTATTGTCACACCAAGGAACAAGTGGCTGACATATTCACAAAGCCATTGCCAGTTGAGCCATTCAAGTTGCTACGTGAAATGCTTGGAATGAAGGCGTTTTGATTTGAGGAGGTGTGTTGTGAATTCAAATAAAAACAAATGGTAAGTCAAATTTGTCCAAATTCATATCTAGTTTGATGATGTAATTGCTTACAATTGCAAAGTTAGGCAAGGTTTGAATAAGTGTGTGTTAGGCAAAGTTAGGCAAGGTTTGAATAAATATGTGGTATAGATTTCATTTGGTTTGCTATAAATACCCTAGTCCTCAAGCCTTGTAATTCATCCCATCCAAATCCCATTTCCCATTTCCATTCATTAGCTTGTAAGCTATTAAGTTTGTAAACTCTTTTTTTCATATATCAAAGTGCAAGTGTTTTTCCCGAAGCTTGTTGCTTCCCTTCTTTCTCTATTTCTTTGTCCAATTTTATTGAGAGTGAAAGTGAGAGGTGTGATAGAGTTTGTAAACTTATCACCCACATATTTTGGTATTGAGTTAGTAAACTTTTATAATACCAACAGAAACGGTTGCCCAAACTTAAGGCTGCAATTTTGAGTGCTCAGAAGTCTTCGGAAGATTGCAACTATGTTAGGGGATTGGTGAGTGACCATCATACGCGGAGTTGGTCTGCAATTTTTAGTTGTACAGTAGTTGTATAGACAGTCCATTTTTCTACGATAGCAGTACAAATTTTTTTTGTTTTCATCTTGGTTTTCCTCTCTTTAATTGTCTGAACTGCAATACGTTTCTGCAGCTTGCTGAATGGTGGGACTCCCACCCTCCATAACCAATGCTCATCCTAGGTGAGAGCAACCAGCAGCAACTGTTGTTGACTGGGTCTGAGTCGATGGATTAAATGTTGCTGCCTGGCATAATCATGTGATGCAGCTCCTTGAATTTTATGATCAGGAGCACTTGTGAATATTATTCGAGTACTCAGCAAACAAGATTTTCTGGGGATCTAACTGGTCTTCCTGTTGGCAGTCTCACATTACTCCAACTAATACCAAGGGCTTAAGTGGTAAAATTTTACACCTAACGGATTTGGCAGGTGATAAAATTGAGAACTCTTGCTGGTGGGGCCACTTTTGTTCAGTACAGTCAGGCCACTTCTGCTCCAGACTTCAGTCCAATAGTCTTCCTGTTCTGAAAATTGACAGCTCCATGCGATGAAAAAACATCTCATGTATTATTGTACGGTTGAAAATTGCTGCTTTACACTACACATGTAACGTGATTAGAAATTCCATGAAAATTTACAAACAAAACCGCATAGGGATGTGTCATAGGCTGAAAAGGAGTAAGGATGTTTGTACATCGGCTGAAAAGGAGTAGGGATGTTTGTACGTACGTTCCTTCCCCGCAGCAAGACCACATAGCAAAAGGATTACAAACATAGCTAACAAATCAATAAACACAAAATCATCATTAGGTCAACGATTATATGATTATATCGATCACATGCACGTCAATTAAATAATTCTCTAAGGTCACTAAAAGCCCCCTGTTTGGCCTAATTAGATATGGTCTTCGTGGTGATAAGATATTTGGAATATAGCTCATGACTTTTATAAATAAAAAAATTAGATTTAAACCCTTGTGTTGATAGGGTTTTTAGAAGACAGTCCATTTCTATTGGGCCACAATGAAGGGCGTGCAGAAATTCACAATTTTGTATTTGGGATTAACAAAGAAATAATATAAATTTGGTTTTTGGGCTTAAATCATAACGGACTTCACTACAAGAATATAATTCTTATTTTTTTTACCACATGGGTTATCTTCCGAATACCATATCATTACGAAGACTATTTATACAATTAGGTCAATCTTTTTTAAGGTGAATATCACATGCTAAAACGGAGGAGGATTCTCTCCTCTACTAATCTCTCTCCCATTTCCTTATCTCCTACTTGAATGATTATGGTTAAGTCATGTCAACATTTTATATTGATTTTTTTATAGAGACAATAAGATAAAAAGCAATGTGTGAGAGAATGGGAGGGAAGATGATATGAATAAGAGGGGAAAAAATTCCACTCCTGCTAAAAACAAAAAATACTGATCGACTCAACGCCTAATTGTGCAGATATTGGCTAAACCAAACATTAGATGTGAAAAATTAGCACTTTGCCGAATAATATTCCGAGTGAGCTTAATAGAGAAAAATATAACAATGGCACACAGAAAAAATATAAAAGTTGAGGAGCCGCGTGATATAATATTAGACATTGCAATTGTAGGCTCGGACGACTCAAGGAGAAAAGGGTTGCTTGCATCACTATAGGAAAATTACAAATCAACATTGCAGAGGTAACATGCATGGTCTTGTAGTCCGGCCATGAAAAATTCATGTTGCTTTCATATGGGAAAATGCCGTATGTCACCATTTGGAAATTGGTGAGACATGAAAAAGTCCTTGAATCTCGCTCCCCCAGCAAGGCAGCCTTAAACTCGCCCGTGATGAGAAGACAAGTCTTTTGTGAATGACAGGAAATTGGACAAAACAATCCCTTCTCTTTTTTTTTTTAATAAGTAAAAGCATCCCATGCATTCTCTCTTCATTCCACTGACTATTTCGAACACAAAACATCAATACAAGCACCGTTCTAAAAATCCCCGCCTAGCGCCGCCTAGGCCCTGCCTAGGCGCTAGACCCCAGCCCGCCGCCCCGATTAAAGCTAAGGGCGCCTAAACTTGCTGAGGCACCGCCTAGAATGCCTAGGCAACCGCCTAGACCGCATAGACCCGCCTAGACCCGCTTAAACATTCGCCTAGGTCGCAACTCACTTAGACAAAAAATAGATAACTTTCATTTTGCATTTTGTTTTTTTCCTAATAAATTGTAAGAGACTTGTTGCATACTTAAATGAACACACATTATATCTTTATTTCACATGTTTTCATTATGTTTCAATACTTCATAATATATATGCATTCTATTTTGTAGTTTATGATGAAATTATATATATTTCAAGTATAAGCAGACACTTATTTACACGAAATATGATTGATTTACTTAAATCCGCCTAGTCCGCCTAGGCGCCCGCCTAGGCCCCGCCTAACCGCCTAGGCGCTAGGCCCCAGCCCGCCGCCCGACTAGCGCCTAGCGACTTTTAGAACCTTGAATACAAGTAAACAGTCAACATTCTTATTACATCAGTAAAATTAAAACTTCTTTCTTTTATTCAATAATTATCATGAGTTGTGTATATTGATCAACCTGTAAGTAGATACAAACACTAATAATACAATTAGTTAGGAAATAAAATCAGTTTTTTTTTTCAAGTTTCTCAACCAACAGGAACCCAAGTATTCCCTTGGCGTTCTTACACCAACAAAGAAACAACAACGAAACACACAGGAACACAAAAATTGGGGACCTCTTTTTATCTACTTGCCCACCATCACAAATATTACCTTTGTTTTTCTTGTATGGTTTCGTGGTAGGGAATGAAACCTAGCTACATTCACTTCTTCTGATTTGCAGTTGACTGGTTTTTCCATGAGTGTAATACTGTAGCTCGATGGACCCCAGGTTATATAATATTCGAAAATAGTCATTCCTTATTTGTCTGTCAATCACAATCAGTTTGATGAGTTAATTTTGCGTACATCTAAAGTGTGTATAATCCTACAGAGAATATTTACATTAGTTCTAAGGCCTCAGCATTTGATATAACTTCGAGTCAAGAATATCAGAGCTTCTTAGAGGGGGAATAGATAGGCTCTAAAACCATGTCTTGGTTTTTTACAGTTATCTTTCTTGTTACTGCTCTAATATTTCATACTCCTTCAGAGGCTAGCCATGAGAAGAACGATCCTTCTGCAGTTGTTGTAGGCACTGTCTACTGTGACACATGTTTCCAAGAGGATTTCTCACATACCAGCCATTTCATTTCAGGTAAATTAATCACAAATTTCAATGATTTACGTACATCTTCTCCTACATACACTCATGTTTATTTTGTAATCTTTAAATTTGAATGAATCAAAGAAAATCAAAAGAAATAAATAAACAAGTGTACAGAATGAAAAAAAAAAGGAAGTAAAATCCAAGAAAATGACTGAAAACCTTTATACAAGTATATGAGTCAACTATACAACTATGAAAAGTAAATAACAAATCAATTACAAAAAAATCTCGCTTAACTCCTTGGCGGTAAGACTCTGCATTCAATCACGATTTCTTTCCAACAGACAACGAGTGTAGGGATATTATTTCTCTTGAAGAAAAGTTGGAGGATATGTCATTTGTATGTGTTGATATCATTGTTGCCAAATATGTATGTCATCAGCAACTTGTCGATTTTATTGTTAGTCAACAAAACGTCCCAACATGCATTATCCACAATATCAATATATAATCTGGTGGGGTTTTTGTGCAGGGGCGTCTGTTGGTGTGGAATGCAAAGATGGGAGTTCAAGAAAACCAAGTTTCAAGGCAGAAGTGAAAACAAATAGCCATGGACAATTCAAAGTCCAACTGCCCTTCTCGGTGAGTAAACATGTCAAGAAAATTGAAGGATGCTCCGTGAAACTAATCAACAGCAGTGAACCCTACTGTGCTGTGGCATCATCAGCTAGTTCATCTTCCCTACATCTCAAGGCAAGAAAGCAAGGGACCCACATATTCTCTGCTGGTTTCTTCACCTTCAAGCCTCCCAAGCAACCCAGCTTATGCAACCAGAAACCCAGCATTCAGAATTCCAAAAAATTAAATTCCCAAAAGCTCTCATTCCCTCCTACTGATGAGATGGCGTTCCCATCCTCCTCTCAGGTGGACTCCACAATGCCCGATCTCCCTCTCATCCCAAATGATCTCCCAGGACTACCAGGTCTCCCAGGTCTCCCAGGCCTCCCAGGCCTCCCAGGTCTTCCAGGCGTCCCAGGTACAGGTCTTCCAGGCCTCCCAGGTCTCCCAGGCCTCCCAGGCCTCCCAGGACTCCCAGGCCTCCCAGGTCTCCCAGGACTTCCTGGAACTCCAGGTTTGCCTCGTGTTTGTGGAAAACCTTCGTGTGGGTCCTGCAACTGCAAAACTTCAAACTCAAAGAATGGGCAACTAGGTGATAATAAAGAAGTAATCCATCTAGATTCTCCACCAGCAGTTTCAGCACCATGATTCCCGTAAACCTGCCTCCTATTCCTGGTTCCTGTTGGGTTCCTATCCTATTGGGTGCTACCCGTTTAAGTATAATAAGCCCATTTAGGCATTCTGAGTTGTAGTTTCCTGAACTTCTATGTATTTAGGTCTCTTCCTACTCATCTGAGAATTATGAATGAAATGTTGAATGTTTTAGTTTTATGTACTCTTCTCCCTCTTTCTTCTCTTACGAGAATGGTTCACATCTAGTTTCACTTTATGACCGTTACCGCCACCTCCAACCCTCCCGTTCCTCCCTCCATTCCCATTCCCAGTCTCACCTGAGCATCGGATGCCCGGAATCCCCCCAGCTTCTTCTTCAAAACAAAGTATTCACCTTGATTTAAACAATTACTATATTTAACTATGAATCGTGTATAATTACCTTTGAAATAGTGTTTTACATGTTTGTTTGAGTTTTTAATTTTGTAAAAGTTCTTGTATGGTTGGTTGTGCAAGTATCGGAACAATATATGTTTTACATAGTAAGGTTTGTATGTTTGTGCTTTTTGTAAAGAGCATGCGGTGGACACAAAATTATTGTCCCTGAAAGGGTAATGATAGTGTTACGCGGATCAAATTTTTAAATTGAATTTGCAAATTAAATGATCTGCCATTAATATAAAAAAATAAGTAAATTAACCAACACTTAGTAATAATTCAATCATCAACAACCACATTATTTGGTTTAAAAATTTGATCTTCCTAGCAGTACTCTACTTTAAATAAGGTATGGTTCCTATCATCTGACACACTATTTACTTTGTAAAGAACCTCTATTTGTGGTGAGGTTTTGCAATAATATTTTCATAATACTATACCTTGTATATAAGAGAATTTTAACTAAAGATCACAGTCTCATAAATATGCAATTATATCATAAACTTTGAACCCCGTATATGCATTTCAACTACTAACATCATTCTCCAAACAAAGAAAAAAATTGACCCTTTGAGAACTTCTTCAAAACACATACAAGGGAAGGAAACAAAGATGAAAGAAAGCTTGGAGCAAGTGAGTTAGGTGTATATACATAGAAGTAGTTTCATTCATAAAATAAGAAGGCTTAAGGTATTCCTAGTCAAGTGATTAATTCATGTCTTGTTCATAGACCGATATGAAGAGAGGAGCAGGGATTCAGAGATAAAAATAATGTTAGTATAATTGAATATTAACCAAGGATGAAAATGGATACTTGTTTGTTGGGTAACATTTGCCGAGAGAAGAAAAACAGAAGTGGGTCGACGGTCACGCTTTACTATATGGGCCACGGAGAGAAACATGTTAAAAGACCAATGAAATGAAGTTATGAACCGTTTCATTAAAAGGAGGTAAATAGCTGTACGGATGACGACGTCTCAGAATTAGGTCATCTTCTTTGAGCGCGACTAGCCATATCACATACCCTATCCTGTTTCCATCGAGATCTCTCTGTTCTTCCTGGATCAAATCTGCCACTTCTTCAAAGCCCTGGTCTCATTCATTCTTGCATCACTGAAAACACTTACAAAGGCCTGATAGAAAAGGCTCAAACTCGACTTTCTGTTTGAAAGGTGAATTCGTTATCTCTTGCTGGTTGAGCCACTTGTTCAGTTTGTCACCTTCGCTGTCCCAGTATATCCCATGTAGACAGTGAAAATTGCCAATTACCATTTGTGATCAACTTGACAGGTTGAATAAGAATTTCATCTGCAGCTCCACTCAATCCAAAACTAAAATTAACTTGGTTAAAAATGGAGCCAGGTTTGCCTTCCGAAGTCTCTTGGTGGGCTTGGGGATAATGGTCTTTGGGCAATAATAATTCCTACATAACTAACCTGCAGCCCTGCCTGAGGCAATACGAGTATGGGGTACAGTATACATTTACAGTGATCTAAAATTCCTTGAGAATCTACTATATATTGCGTTGCATTGACGAACGGGTGAAATTTAAAGATACAAAATTTTATACTTTTATCTATTACATTAATGCTTCAGTGCACTGAAAGTCACAATATGTTATCATGAAGAGTTCATCAAAGTGGCGAGTCAGCATAGGGTCATTGATTGTTCTTGACCCTAACAACTTAAAAACCCTATGTATATTGGTTTGTATGTTGTATTTGATCTATAAATAGCTAAGTCAAACTAAATTACAACTTCCTCCTTCTACATCTATTTTCTTCTATCATATTTGTCTTTCTTTTCTCTCTTCTTCTTGTATGAAATACTTTAGTTGAAAAGTCTTGGCAGTCTTCATCATTACTCCTATATATCTTGCATCCACCCTCAACCAGCCTGTACAAATAATAGTAGTTATCGACATATGTTGGCAAACTTTCAACGTATGTTGATAGGAATTGGCAAGTGCTTACTAGGTGTTCGACCAAATGGCCCAATGAAGATTTTTTGGTTGATATTATGACTCTATTATTTGAAAATTATGACTACACCACTGGTTCATGATAATTATTTTAAAATGTTAATAACAGTATTCACTCATATAGAATGAGAAAATGCCATATTTCAAGTGTGACATGTAGATTATAGTTCCAATAATAGTAGACCACCCAATCCGAAGATAAATAAATTACAATAAACAGTCTTATCTTATAAGTTTCAAGTTTGACACCATTTGAAAATTGGTGAAGACCTGAAAGGGTCCGTAAACCTAGCCCACCTCACACCCCCACAAGGTTAAACTCGCCCGTGAGGAGAAGACATGACGTCTTTTGGAACCCGTGATGACAGCGAATTGGACAAAAGCATCCTTTTTTTTTAACTTCAACATGCATTATTTCTTTACTTCACCATCAATTTCACACACAACACGTCAATACAAGTAAACAATCAACATCTTATTATATTAGTAAGATAAAAACTTCTCAGTTTTATTCAATATATATGAACTATTTGTACATGGATCAACTGTGAGTAGATACGAACACAAATATAGATAAATCGAACACTACTGAATTGCCACCCATTTTTAACTGTATAAAAGAAAAACATTTCATCACAAGATAGCAGTGGGGACAGATAGGCTTGTGGTTGTCGTAGATAAAACTTGGGCATTCAAGAACCGCCTTAGGTTGTCAAAAATTGCAACACGGACAAAGAATGAAACGGTACAGGTTTGTGGGTTTGTTAGCAGCTCAATGCAAAACTTTGTGCAGACAATCTGTCAATTCCAGTGCAGAATCATTTGACAGTACTATTCTGGAGTTTGTGCCTTGGTCATGTGGGGGGAATATCTCTTGCATGTCACAAGGTACGTTACGATTGTGGTGGACGCGACGACTGTAGTTATGTAATGAGTAATATATTTTAGACGATGATATATTTTCAGTGACACCGAAGTGTTGCCCTTTTGCCAGTCGAGAAGTTTTTCACCACACTTCCAAGCGGTTATTGGAAAATGAGAATTGTTGAAGTAGCCTTACAAAGCGGAAATTGAATTAAGGACAAAATAAGCAGATTGTGGTAGGAAGGGATATTTTGATGAAAAAGAAACTTGGTGCAAACACCAGTACGAGTGTACGGAGAAACCCTAATTTGGATATTATACACATCATCACATTAGTCAAACTTTGTGTCCTTTTACTGTTGCTTTGGTGCTGGTGATAATTTAAAGCAAATTTTAATAAGAGTCATGCTAAAGAAAGACTCTTAATGGACTCTTTGTCACTTTATGTTTTTGACACAATATTTTATAATATTAACTTAAAAGTTGACATTAAACTGTGAGTTAGTAGAAAATTCATGAAGATTTTCCACCTTAAGGAGATCCTTGTAGCATTTCTCTTTTAAAATGATGATAATGATTCATTTAAGTGTCCTCATAGAAGTAGAAGACATCCTGAGATTTGGAGGTCACACAAAAACAAATAAAGCCCCTTATTAATGTCACATTATTATGTCATGATAAGATCTTCATTATTCCCTGCTCAAACGGAAGGGATCCTCTCCGGATCCCTTCCGCCAAATCCACCAAATCAAACAATCCGGACTCTTGAAATTTGATCCAATGACTACAAACAAGGGCCCACTTTAAAAGTTATAATAACTTTAGCCGTTGGAGGTCCGAATTGTTTGATTTGGTGGATTTGGTGGAAGGGATCTAGAGAGGATCCCTTTCCCTGCTCAAATACCATATTCTAACACCATGGAAAGTTGCTATTTTTATTTTGTGAGTTTCAGTTTTCACATGTATTTATGTTCTACGAGACAATCGCAAATATATCTCATTGTATCCACAATTCTTATTAATGCAGACATGCAAATTCAGTACAAATAAATAGTCACCCAACACACTAAGATCGAAAATTACATGGCATGCAAGGGGCTAACATGGCATATGACTCATCAATAAAGAGTCTAGTAATAATTGTATAGTTGGGGTTAGTTAAGACAGGGGTACATGTGTAAATAGCTGATGTATGTTGAGGTCAATTATGTCTATTGTATTGTATATATACTCTGATGTAACTGTATTGAGATTATGAAAAGTAAATACAGAAGATATTTTTCACATTTCTATCTTCCTCTGTAAGCTAAGATTCAATATGGTATCAATCGCCACCGCCTCACGGCTCTGGTGACTTGTTGATCCACCGTCTCTCCACCTTCCGCCATCTCTGATCTCTTGTGATTCTTCGCTCTCTGGTAATTCTTCGCTCTCTCTCTCTTGTGATTCTTCGCTCTCTGGTAATTCTTAGCTCTCTGTGTTGTTGAATCTTGATCTTCCTTCAAGAATGGCCTCCGATTCATCCTCTTCTCTTCCCCCTTCCTCTTCTTCAAACCCTAATTTGATGTCGAGCTATACATCTCTCACGATTCAGAACATTGGGAGTATGGTCCCGATCAAACTTAAGAGCTCGAACTATCTTCCATGGCGTGCGCTCTTTGCTCCGATTCTTCGTCGCTACAAACTTCTTGGTGTTATTGATGGTTCTGAGCCCTGTCCCTCTCCTCTTCTTTCTGATCGTTCTCTCAATCCTACGTTTGAACAGTGGTATGAGAAGGATCAAAATCTTTTGATCTGGTTGAATTCTACTCTTTCAGATGAGATCATTCCTTTCACGGTTGGGGTTTCTTCTTCTCGTGATCTGTGGCTCAAGTTGGAACAACGTTTTGGTGGCGTCTCTGATGCTCATGTTCATCAGCTCCGATCTCATCTTCAATCCCTTCAGAAATGATCTCTCTCCATGTCTGAGTATCTCCAGCACATCAAGGAAATTTCTGATTCCTTAACCGCTGCTGGTGCTACTGTGTCTGATCGTGACTTGCTTGCTGCTACTTTGCATGGTCTGCCTGAGGAATTTGACTCGTTTGTTGCTTCTATCACTCTTCGTCTCTCATCTACAACTTTGGATGAACTTCATGGTCTTCTACTTACCAAGGAATTATCCATGGCTCGTCGCAAGAAATCTGTTGCTTCTGACTCATTTCAAGCCTATGCTGTACAGAATCAGCCCCCAATTCTTCCTACGCCACATCCCTCTCAGGCTTATGCAGCTCAGACTCCACCTCTCCACAATTCTTTTCGCTACAATTCTAATCGTGGCAGACATAGAGGTCATAATAATAACCGGGGTGCTCGCAACTATCAGGGCAACAATAGAGGTCATCCCTCTAATTCTGGCTTCAACCGGTACAACAATCAAGGGTTTCGTTCTCCGGGTTCTTCTGGTTCTCGCCATCCTTGTCAAATTTGTGGATCCACCAGTCACGAAGCTATTGACTGCTATGATCGCATGAATCCCGAAATTTGTGGTAAATTCCCTCCCACTAAACTGGCTGCCATGTTCACTCAGTATGCTTCAAAACCCTCTCCTTCATGGCTTCTCGATTCTGGTGCTACCTCTCATATCACTCATGACATCTCTCATCTTTCTTCTCCTACGCCTTACACTGGTGAAGATAAGGTGTCTATCGGCGACGGTAAAGGTTTGTCTATTCATCATACTGGCAATACCTTGTTAAATACTGATCATGCTTCTTTTAAATTGAACAATGTGTTACATGTTCCCCAAATGAAGCACAATTTACTCTCTGCCTATCAATTTCTCAAGGATAACCACTGTTCTTTGACTTTGAATTCCACTGGCTCTGTTGTTAAGGATCGTTCTACGGGGAAGATGCTTTTGCAGGGCCCGGTTAGAAATGGTTTTTATACTCTTCAAGGTATCCCTACTTCTTTCTCTTCATCTTGTTCATCCCCTCATGCTTTGGTTGGTACTAAAGCACCTGTGAATATTTGGCACAGTCGCTTGGGGCATCCTTCTTCTCCTATATTCAGGCGCGTGCTATCTACAAATAAACTGGCCTTGCACGGAAAGTCTTTTGTTGATTTCTTCTGCTCAGATTGTGCTATTGCCAAGAATCACAAGTTACCATTTCATTCATCTAGTTCTGCTTCTACTACTAGCTTAAGTTTGTTACATTGTGATGTTTGGGGCCCTGCTCCGGTTGTTTCTTCTTGTGGCTATCAGTACTATTTCTTAATAGTCGATGACTATAGCAAGTATTCTTGGTTCTTTCCTTTAAAGGCCAAATCTGATGTTTACTCTACTTTTGTTGTATTCAAGACTTATGTTGAAAATTCTGTTGGCAATAAAATCAAATGTTTGAGATCTGACTCAGGGGGTGAGTTTACTAGCAACAAGTTTAAATCTTTTCTTCAAACTCATAGTATATCTCATCAACTCAGCTGTCCCCATACACCTGAACAGAACGGCTGTGTTGAACGCAAACACAGACATTTAGTCGAGACTGCACGGACTCTGTTAGTTGCTTCTAAAGTACCTCATTTGTATTGGGTGGAATCCTTCTCTACTGCGGTCTATCTGATAAATCGCCTGCCTATTTCAAGATTGCATATTTCTCCATGGGAACTCCTTTTTAAATCTCCTCCAGATTACTCCAAATTAAAAGTATTTGGCTGCTCCTGTTATCCCTGGTTAAAGCCCTATGTTCACTCCAAGCTAGAAGGCAGGAGTATCGAATGTGTTTTTCTGGGTTACAGTTTGCAGCACAAGGGCTATAGGTGTCTTGATCCTCATACTCAGAGACTCTACATATCCCGCCATGTGACATTTAATGAACTTCAGTTCCCTTTTCTTCATTCTTCCCCTGTGGCCGTTTCTCAGGTCTCTCCATCTTCTTCTTCTCCCATTGATTTGCACTTCTCTCTTTCACAGCCACCTCTTTCCTCTCCTCCGGCCTCCAGCCTTATTCCTTCTTCTGCTTCTTCTCCTACGCCTCTTTCTTCTCCATCATCATTTTCTCATTCTGCCCCTATTTCCATTCCTGCCAACACCCATCCCATGCTTACTCGATCAAAGGCTGGTATCTTCAAACCAAAGGCCTTTTCTGCCACTAAACATCCCTTAGCAATGGATGTTGATTTTGTTCCTTCCACTTACTTACAGGCCTCCAAGTATGCCCACTGGCGACAGGCTATGCAGGATGAGTTTAATGCCCTTCACCTTACTGGTACTTGGACCTTGGTCCCACCCTCTCCTTCTCAGAATCTTGTGGGGTGTAAATGGGTGTTCCGAATTAAAAGAAAACCTGATGGTACAGTGGACAGGTACAAGGCTCGTTTAGTAGCCAAAGGGTTTCATCAAAAAGAGGGTGTTGACTATCAGGATACTTTCAGTCCAGTGGCTAAGCCCGTCACCATTCGGGTTTTATTAACTTTGGCTGTTCAATATGACTGGTTTCTTCATCAGTTGGACATTAGCAATGATTTTTTACATGGTGATCTCAAGGAAGATGTCTTTATGACTCAGCCTCCTGGTTTCATTGATTCCAATCTGCAAAGTCATGTCTGCAAGCTCAATAAGTCTCTGTATGGTTTAAAACAAGCCCCCAGGGCTTGGTTTGATAAACTGTTTCAGGTCCTGTGCACTTTTGGTTTCACGCAATCTTCCTCCGATGCTTCTCTCTTTGTGCTTCAAGGTTCTGTTCCTGTTATTGTTTTGGTCTATGTCGATGACATTCTTGTCACTGGACCAAGTGCAACTTTCTGTCAACAATTCATCTCTAATCTCAGCAAGGTATTTCCTGTTAAGGATTTGGGACCTCTTCATTATTTTTTGGGGTTGGAGGTGCAACGTTCTTCTGATGGTCTTTTCATGCATCAGAGTAAATACTCTCTTGATCTTCTTACAAAGGCAAATATGGCTGGTGTTAAGCCCTGTGTTACTCCTCTCGGTACTACTAAACTTGATCACACTGGTCCCTTGCTCTCTAATCCCACTGAGTATAGATCTATTGTGGGTGGTTTACAGTATATTACTTGGACACGCCCTGATCTTTCTTTTGCTGTCAACCAAGTTTGTCAATACATGCATTCCCCACGGGAACAACACATGCAAGCTGTCAAACGCATTCTCAGATTTTTAAAAGGCACTCTCACACATGGTATCTGGTTTAAAAAGGGTGCTCTCAACCTCACTGCCTATTCTGATGCTGACTGGGCTGGTTGTCCGTATGATCGGCGCTCTACTACTGGGTTTTGTGTCTTCCTCGGTCCAAATTTAATCAGTTGGAATGCTAAAAAGCAGCCTACTGTTGCCCGATCTTCCACTGAAGCTGAGTATCGAGCTTTAGCCCATACTGCTGCTGAAATCACCTGGATTTGCAAAGTTTTTTCTGATCTTCACTTTCCTCTGTCTCAAGTCCCAACACTTTGGTGTGATAATATTTCCGCCATTTCTCTTGCTTCTAATCCTGTTTTCCATGCTAGGACAAAGCATGTTGAAGTGGATTATCATTATATTCGGGAATTAGTCTTGGCACGTTTGATTAAAGTTCTTTATGTCTGTAGCCATGATCAATTGGCTGATATTCACACCAAATCTCTATCCAAACACAGATTCTGTTTTCTGCAATCCAAGCTTCCTCTTGGCACCTTTTCTGTTCCCAGTCTCAGCTTGAGGGGGTGTAAAGAGTCTAGTAATAATTGTATAGTTGGGGTTAGTTAAGACAGGGGTACATGTGTAAATAGCTGATGTATGTTGAGGTCAATTATGTCTATTGTATTGTATATATACTCTGATGTAACTGTATTGAGATTATGAAAAGTAAATACATAAGATATTTTTCACATTTCTATCTTCCTCTGTAAGCTAAGATTCAATAATCAAGACCAGAAATTAATATTTGATTTTAACTTAGAGTAGACAAATTAATTAATTTAAATTAAAGCAAATAGAAATGTCAAATTGGGCAAGATTGATTATTTGATTTTATTTAAATTAAATAATTGATTGATTGATGGAAATAAATCACGAACCAAGCCACAAATCAAAACCAAATTCATCCATTGGCAATGCTTGGAAAGTCTATAAATACAAAGATCCAAGGCAAAGAAAAGGATCCAGAAATCATTCAAGCACCCAAACGCTGCCAAAGTTCAAGCACCCAAAGGCCCAAAATACTCAAAAGAATTCAGAAAATTCTTTGCATTCTTCACCAAATCTTCGAAGAATCATCAAGCGCTACAACCCATGCCGATCCTTCAAATCGCCAAGAGCCAAAACCTCGCAACAATCGTTCATCCGAGATCAAGTAACAACCTACACATCTACACATATTTCGGAGATCGAATAAGAAGAAACTTGTAAACAGTAGAATCTCACGAGAATGTCATATATATATATATATATATATATATATATATATATATATATATATATATATATATATATATACCTGTTTCTAACCAATATAATGCATCATTTGTTTCTATGTGAAGAGAAAACATGAATAAATACATGCAGCAACCTGTTGTTGCTGACGGTGTACAGCTTCATACTCATGAAATTTGTGGGCACTCTACTTATCTCGTGAACCAACGGGGACCCAACTATTCTCTTTGGCATTCTTACACCAACAAAGAAACAACCTCAATAAATGTAAAATAAACAAAACACACAGCAACACAAAAACTAGGGACCTCTTTGTTTCTACTTGCCCACCATCACAAATATTACCCCTTTTTTCTTGTATGGTTTGGTGGTAGGAAATGAACCCTAGCTACATTCACTTCTTCTGGTTTGCAGTTGACTGGTTTTTCCATGAGTGAAATAATGAAACTTGATGAACCGCAGGCTATAAATTTCGAAAACAGTCATTCCTTATTTGTCTGTCAATCACGGTTAATTTAATGAGTAAATTTTGCGTACGTGTCGTGAATTGCAGAAAATAGTCGAGCCGTGTCCTTTTTTATGCCTAAAAAAGTGTCTAATCCTACAGAGAATATTTATATTAGTTATAAGGCCTCAGTAATTGATATAAAAGGCAGCCTGTATCAACTCATTCTTAGAGTCAGGAATATGAATGCTTCTTAGCGGGGGAATAGATAGGCTCTAAAACATGCCTTGGCTTACAGTTATCTTTCTGGTTACTACTCTTACATTTCATACTCCTTCAGAGGCTAGCCATGAGAAGAACGATCCTTCTGCAGTTGTTGTAGGCACTGTCTACTGTGACACATGTTTCCAAGAGGATTTCTCACATACCAGCCATTTCATTTCAGGTAAATTCATCTCAAATTTTGAACAAGTTCGTTATCGAGTTTCTTTTTATATTGTAGTCCGGCTATAGAACAGACGTTTGTTCAATGATTTCTGTACACCCCTTCTCTCTCCCTGCATACTCTCATGTTTCTTTTTAATTTTTAAATTTGAATAAATCAAAGAAAAATCAAAAGAAAGAAATCAACAAAGGTGTGTAAAAAGAGAAAATGTAAAATCTAATAAAATGATTGAGAGAGAACTGGCCAGAATGAAACATTTCATTGCTGCTGATTGTAAACCCTTTATGCAGATATTTCCTATGAGTCAACTATACAACTTGAAAAATAAATAACACATATCAATTACAACAAAATCTCGCTTATCTAACTCCTTGACAGTATGATTCTGCTTTCAATCACAATTCCTTCCAACAGACAACGGAGTGTAGGGATATTATTTCTCTTAAAGAAAAGATGGAGGATATGTCATTTGTATGTGTTGATATTATTGTTGTCAAGTAGGATATATCATCAGTAACTTGTCGATTACGATATTTTATTGTCGGTCAACAAAACGTCTCGACATCTTATGATGCATTCTCCACAACATCAATAATCTTGTGGGGTTTTTGTGCAGGGGCTTCTGTTGGTGTGGAATGCAAAGATGGGAGTTCAACAAAACCAAGTTTTAAGGCACAAGTGAAAACAAATAGCCATGGACAATTCAAAGTCCACCTGCCCTTCTCAGTGAGCAAACATGTGAAGAAAATTGAAGGATGCTTTGTGAAACTAATCCGCAGCAGTGAACCCTACTGTGCTGTGGCCTCATCAGCCACCTCATCTTCCCTACACCTCAAGGCAAGAAAGCAAGGGACCCACATATTCTCTGCTGGTTTCTTCACCTTCAAGCCTCTCAAGCAACCCGGCTTATGCAACCAGAAACCCAGCATTCAGAATTCGAAGAAATTAAATTCCAAGAAGTTCTCATTCCCTTCTACTGATGAGCTGGCGTTCCCATCCCCCTCTCAGACGGACTCCACAATGCCTGATCTCCCTCCCGTCCCTAGGATCCCTTATCTTCCACCATTGCCACAGCTCCCTCCTCTCCCTCCTCTTCCTCCCACCCCAACTGGTCTCCCAGGAGGAGGTCTCCCAGGACTTCCAGGCCTCCCTGGACTCCCAGGCCTCCCAGGCCTCCCTGGACTCCCAGGCCTCCCAGGGCTCCCAGGCCTCCCAGGTCTCCCAGGGCTCCCAGGACTTCCTCGAATTCCAGGTTCTCCCCTTGCTGATGGAAAAACTTCATCTGGGTCGTCCAACTCCAAAACTTCAAGGAATGGGCATCTAGGTGATAATAAAGAAGTAGCCCATCCAGATACTTTCTTTCCACCAATTATCCCTCATCCATTTCAGCCCCCTCCAGCTCCATCAATTCCTAATTTGCCTTCTCTTCCAGGTTCTCCACCAGCAGGTCCGGCACCATTGATTCCCAACCTGCCACCTCTACCTGGTTTCACTCCATCGCCGTCACCGCCACCACCAACCCTCCCATTCCTCCATCCATTCCCATTCCCAATCCCACCTACGCCTCAGATCCCTGGAATCCCCCCAGCTTCTTCTTCAAACCAAAGCACTTCACCTTGATCTAACCTAATTAATAGATTTAACTACAAATCATGTATAATTAATTTTCAAATAAGGTGTTACATGTTGGTTTAAGTTTTTAATTATGTAAAAATTCTTGTATGGTTGGTTGTGCAATTATCAGAAGAATATATATGTTTTACAAATCATACATATACGATTATATCATAAGTTTTGAACCGTATATGCATTTCAACTACTAACATCATTCTCCAAACAAACAAAAAACCTGACTCTCTATACAAAGAATAAAAACTTACCCTTTGAGGATGCCTGAACTTTTTCAAAACACATACAATGGAAGTGGGAAGGAAACAAAAATGAAAGAAAACTTAAAGCAAGCGATCAGGGTGTATATCCATAGCAGTAGTTTAAAATAAGAAAGCTTAAGACATTGTCAATCAAGTCATGTGTCATTTATCAATTTGGCCAAATACTTATCTCTCTCTCTCCCTCTCTCTCTCTCTTTCTGTGAAAAAGCACCAAACCCTAGCTTCAATGACCCTTGACATGGCTTGGGCTGGCAGCACCCTCTTATCTCTTCTTCCTAGCTTCTTCCCCACCCTCCTACACCTTCCACAGCCGTTTTTCTTCCTGTCTTCTTCTTCTTTCTTCCTTCCCCCACCCTTTTTTGGCTCTCACCACTCCAAATCGACTCAGCCAGTTTGTGGGTTTTGGCATGCCTTTTCGACGATCATCGCCACTCAGATCTCTCCCTACTTCTCACCCATAAGCTGCTCACTGCCTCCCCTTTTTCCCCTCACCTTCGCACCCATTTTTCCGCCATTCCTCTTGCTCCCACTTTATTTTCCAACCCATAATCATGATTTAGATCTTGAAGTTTTGGGCTCGATTTTGACAGAAGACCTAACCCTCCCACCCACTGCCAAACCGGATTGTCGAAAAATTTGGGCGAAGTGTGGAACGGTTTAAAAAACTTAAGAATGTAGGTTTTCAGTTGTTTGCATACCCATCTAACTATAGGATGCACTGTATTTATAAGCTGTTCAAGATTACATCAAAGGGTTTGAAAACCCTAAATACAAGGACGTTTGAAATTCAAAAAAAATATAAACAGAAACATATAATCTACTTATATACGAGATAAGCATATCGCCAAACCAGAAGAGTCAATCCAAAACGACTTTCAAGTCTTTCAACTGAGAACAAACTCCTCAAATCTCGGACAATGAATCTGAAGGTGGTTTACGTTTAACAGCCCCCCGCAAGCTAACATGTGGGGAAAAAACTGGAAGCTTGGAGAGAAGAAACTTAAACCGTGAGGAAGAAAGACCTTTAGTAAAAATATATGCCACCTGGTCCTGAGAACACACATAATTTACATGCAGCTGCCTACGAACAACCTTTCACGAACATAATGATAGTCCACCTCGAGATGTTTAGTGCGAGAGTGAAAAACTGGATTGGACGCCAGTGCAATCGATGAAATGTCATCACACCAAATGATTGGTTGATCCAGATGCAAATGAAGATCTTTATACAAGGATCATAACCAAGATAACTCAGCAACAGTATAGGCTAGCTACCTATACTCCGCTTCTGCACTTGATCGTGAAACTGTCTTTTGCTTCTTGGAACTCCAAGAGACAAGATTCGAACCGAAGTAAACGCAAAAACCACCCGTAGAATGACGAGTATCAGGGTTACCCGAGTAATCTGCATCAGAATAAGCTGTCAACACAGCAGAACCTGGTTTGTATAACAAGCCATGATTATAAGTAGCCTTCAAATAACGAATGATCCTTTTTACTGCCATCTAGTGAGTGGTGTTCGGCGAATGCATAAATTGGCACACCTGATTTACAGCGTAAGATAAATTCGGTCGGGTGATCGTGAGGTACTGAAGTGCCTCTACAACACTGCGATACGTTTCTAGACTGGTATACGGATCTCCACTGTAAGCACTCAGTTTCTGACCAGCTGCCACAAGCGTTGAGATAGGTTTTGCATCTGTAAATTTTGTGCGAGCAAGGAAATCTAAGGCATATTTAGACTGACACAAATGCATGGCATCACCATTGTACTTAACTTCAATACCAAGAAAATAACTCAGCGGGCCCAAGTCTTTCATTGCAAACAAACTCCTAAGTCGCTGAATCAAATAAGCAATCTAGCGCAGATTATTACCTGTGATGAGAATGTTGTCGACATAAATCAACAGAATGACGTAAACACCCTGTTTTTTGAACACGAAAAGACTGTGGTCACATGCAGACTTTGTGAACCCTAGTTGAAACAAGAAATATGAGAATCATTGAAACCAAGCCCTAGGGCCTGTTTGAGATTGTATAGCGACCGTTGCATCTTACACACATGATTTGGAAATTGTGTGTCAATGAACCCCGAAGGTTGTCGCATGTAGACATGTTCTTCCAAGTAGCTATGCAGAAACGCATTCTGCACGTCAAGCTGACGTACAGGCCATTTCTTCGACATAACAAGACTTAACACAAGACGAATGGTGTTGTGTTTTACTACGAGACTAAAAGTCTCTGTGTAATCCAAGCTAGCCTTCTGATGAAATCCATTAGTTATATCTCGCTTTATGATGCTCAACTGTGCCATCAGCACGACGTTTAATTCTGAACACCCATTTATTTGGTAGGACGTTCATGTTAGAACTATATGGAACAAGACTCCAGGTACCACTTCTCTGTAATGCATTAAACTCTTGCACTATAGCTACTCTCCATTCCGGATATTTTACTGCCTGACTGAAACATGTAGGCTCACACAAATTATTATCAACTGCAGCATGCATAGCATATTTGGGATTCAGTTTCAGAACCCCAGCTTTAGATCGTGTGGTCATTGAATGCCCCGTATCACTAGTTTCCACTAGTTGCACAGGAGGGGAATTGGGTAAAACTTGCTCATGTGTTGGTAAGACAGAAACAAGAGGCACAGGAGGCTCAACTGGCGGATTTGAGTTTGACACAGGTTCAGTAGGTAATGGTGGACTTTGAGAAGACATTTCATCAAGACTAGATGTTACGGGTTGAGAAGTAATTTGTTGGAGTGGAACACTATTAGTTGACGTATGACTCAATGGAGATGGAATGGATAAAGGAAATGTAAATAGTAAATCAGGAGAACAATTGTTACCCTGTACGTTGACACTTTCAGAAGAAGTTGTGAGTCCCTTAAAAGGGAAAGTGTCATCATCGAATAGAACATGGCAAGACAAATAAACTCGTCTTGTGGACATGTCCAAGCATCTGTACCCTTGATGTTTTAAGGAATATCTGAGAAACACACATGGCTTTGATTTGTTTTGTAACTTATTTTGTGTGTAGGTGTTAACCACGGAAAACAACGACAACCAAAAACCTTTAGCATTTCATAATTTGGTTTTCTTTGAAACAGTTTTTCATAGGGAGATGTATTAGACAACACACGGGTTGGTAATCTATTTATTAGATAGACAACGGTCGAACAAGCATCAAACCAAAATGTAGTAGACATGAAAGACTGAGCAAGCATAACCATTGCAGTTTCAACAATGTGTCGATGCTTTCGTTCAGCTAAACCATTTTGTTTAGGATGTTTGGGGCATGAAAACCATTGTAAAATACCATTTGCATTAAGAAACCGTTGGAATGAAAAACTTTTATACTCTCCCCCTTCATCACATTGAAGGCTTTTGATGGAGTGGTTAAACATGTTCTCCATTTTGGCTTTAAATTTTACAAATATTCAAAAACTTCATATTTTTTGTTTCATTGGAAAAATCCATGAATAGCGCGAGTAATCATCCACAAAGAGCAAATAATAACGAAATCCTTCATTAGAACGAATTGGAGAACACCACACGTCGGAATGAACAAGTTGCAAAGGAAATTGAGACTTAGACTCTGACAATTTGAAAGGTAGCTTTGTACTTCTACCTAATGGACATGACTCACAGAAACGGACATCAGTGGAACCACAAATAGGTACCAACTTATTCAAAACTAAAAACTTTATTATAGGTTGCGCAGGATGGCCAAGACGTGTATGTCATCTCTGGACGGACACTCGAACTCCCACACAAGCAGTAGCAGAATGCTTGAGATGTCCACTGCCACTTGGAAATGGGTATAACCCATTCTCACATCTCCCTTGGAAAATCGTCTTCCGTGTCTTTAGGTCCTTGACAAGAAAAAAATAAGGGAAAATGATTAAGTAACAATCGTTATGTAAGGTAAACTGATGAGCAGAAAGGATATTTGTAAATGCAGTTGGGCAATGAAGGATGTCACGTAAAATAAATGAGCAAGATTTAGTGTTAAGATGACTTGAACCGTAGTGTGCAATTGAGATACTAGTGTTATTACCTACACCTCATACTCCTTCATTACCGTGATATTCTTTCGGATTAACCAGATTCTGAATATCGGGAGTAATTTGTGCATTGGCGCCTATGTCCAGAAGCCATGAGCCATTCTGCTGTTTGTTAAGAGTGATAGGAGACGACACCATTGTCGAGAGACGTTGGGCTGAGATTCGTCTTTCAAAGGCAGTGTTTATGCGTTGATAACAGTCCAATGCAAGATGACCTAGTTTTCCACATATTTGGCATATAATTCTATCACCACAAGAGCTAAACCTTTATCCAGTACCTTAAGTGTTATGCGAGGCATTAGTTTGACGAAGGTTCTAACCTCAATGGCCACCACCACGAGGACGAGCACCCCCGCGTCCTCTAGATGCCACACATGCATTGACAGTGGTTCGTTCGACCAATGGAACAATGTGTTGCGTGAGTCTCTTCTCTATTGTAAGCAGCAATGATTCGAGAGTATGATATGGGATAGGGTTATCCCGAGCTTGAGCCGCGCTCACAGTCATTTCATAGGCTGGGCCAAGATTGTTCAACACAATCTGGACCAGTTCTTCATCACTCACATGTTGCCCAGCAAGAGCAAGATTGTCAGCAATCGCATTCATGCGATTAAGGTAGTCCGCCATAAATAAGTCACCCTTTTTGGTTTACAGCAATTCATTTTTCAGAAACAAAATTTGATTTTGGGACGTGGACGCATACCTTTGCTCCAGAGCTTCCCAGGTAGCTCGAGCAGTTCTTTTGCTTGCCACCACAGACAAGATAGATGTAGTCAACGATCCATAAATCCAGTTGAGGATCATTTGATCATGTTGCATCCAGGTTGTGTATGCAGGATTGATGGTTGTAGAACCAGCCACTTGTTTTGGGGGACACACCAATGTGCCATCAACATACCCCATCAAGTCCCGGCTTTTGAGAATAGGAAGAATTTGGGCCAACCACAGTGGGTAGTTGGTCCTGTCAAGTTTAATGTTGACAATGGTAGAGAAGGGTTGGAAGGTGGTGGTTTGAGGGTTGGGGTTGACAGTGGAGACATTGTTTTCAACCATGGAAGCGATGATGGAAGGGAAAACATGTTAGGATCTTCTTTGTCGTTAGACGAAAAAAACTCTAGAAACCATAAAAGACTTAAGAATATAGGTTTTCAGTTGTTTGCATACCCATCTAACTATAGGATGCACTGTATTTATAAGCTGTTCAAGATTACATTAGAGGGTTTGAAAACCCTAAATACACGGACGTTTGAAATTCAAAAAAAAATATAAACAGAAACATATAATCTACTTATATACAGGATAAGCATATCGCCAAACCAGAAGAGTCAATCCAAAACGACTTTCAAGTCTTTCAACTGAGAACAAACTCCTTAAATATCGGACAATGAATATGGATGTGGTTTACGTCTAACACGGTTCACTTCGTAACAAGGGTGTTTTACACACCCCCTTTGCCCTCTCCCTCCTCCTTTTACGTTTAGTGACCTTCCTTTCAGGTGTGGATGTGGAGGCTTTGTTTCTTTGTGGACGGATTTTGCACAATACTCTCAAATCTAGTTTATGGTTCGGGTTCTCTTTTTCTTTTGAGGTGATAGATTTTTTTTCACGGTGGAAGCAGCAGCAGCAGCGACAACGACGATCTTTTGGATGCTGAAGATTAGGGTTTTTGTTGCTTTTCTACTTTTGCTGCCTACGGGCCTAATGATGTATGGGCCTCCCTTTGTGTTTTGGGTTGGTGCTCTACTTTGCTTGGATATGTTTTATCTTTTATGTCCTGCTTTGTTTTATGTAAGGATTTGTGTTTTGTTTGGACCTAGGCTCATCTTTCACAAATTGTAATTTTCCTTACATTAATGGAATGTTTCTTCGACCAAAAAAAAAGTCATGTGTCATTTATGGACAAATACAAATACGACGATACAATATGTCATTTAATTATATCGTAGAAACTCAAACTTTCAAGATAAGAGAGCAAATTCAGAGATAAACATAATATATTATCTCAATTATTACCCACTTAATTAGTACTACAATCTAGTAGTATTCATCTTCACTTGTAAATGAGGGGTCTTAGTATTGATTCTCGCCAAAGGCAAATTTGAACCACATTATTGCTAGCCCATTGTGAGGCTAAGCCCGGTACGACAAGAAATTTTCAATATGATAGAAAAAAAGGTTTGGTACATTAAGTGTCATAATATAAGTGGTTGGATACTCAAAAAAAAAAATTCAATGAATTGTATTATGATAGTTGGTGTATCGAGCTGTGTTCTCGGTACACTGAAAAATCTCTCTGAATTTTTCAATATGACAGGAAAACGGTTTAGTACATTAAGTGTCATAAGTGATTGGATACTTGAAAAAAAAATTAATCACTTGTATTACGATAGTTGGTATATCGAGACGCGTTCCCAGTACATTGAAAAATCTCTTTGAAACGATGACGTCGCATAATTAGGTCGTCTTCTTTGAGCGCAACGAGCCGTATCACATACCTTTCCTATTTCCATCGAGTTCGATCTACTTCAACTCCTATTTCGACTGAGTAGCAGCGTAATAGTTTTGTGAAGAAAAAAAAGGTTTAGGGTTTAGGTTTTGGAGAATAATTTTGTGACTAGTGACTATGGTTTTGGATTGTTTTCACAAAAGCATTCTCCTTTGGTGAAAAAAAAAATCATCATAACCTTAGCCACCTGCTATGATTTAAACATAAGTACCCAGACATAAATTTTATGCTTACTTTCCGCAAATATTATCAATAATTTAACACTGAGTTTTAATATTTTTATGAATTTTTTTGTAGGTGGTTTGGTTTGTTTATATGATGAATATTATCGTGCTGAGACACATTACTTGCTAGTCCAACTTCAAGCAAATTTGTAGTCTGCAAGTCCATTCTCTCTATCTGGGACTTTCCTTGCAAAGGAAGGAATCTTAACGGAGTCTTCAACCCTTCCCCAAAAGTATGAATTAACTCTTTAACGACGACGGTCCAATTAAGCCTACTAACTTTGACCATTATTGAACGGGCCCCCTTGATCAGTGATAGCTGCCGCAGCTTTTACTGCCGGGAAAACTGTTCTTCACCTTGACACTAATCGCTTTATGGTAGCTACTTCGCCTCTCTTCCCCTTGATGATTTGACTTTCTTCCTAATTTCTCATGCTTACCAACCCTCCACCATTACCACCACCAATTTCACCTCTACAAGTACAGGCCATGATGTTGCGCCTTACCCCTCACCCGCCGGTGGCTGTACTCCGACATTGAGATCGTTACATACGCCCCTCAAGTCCTTGCACAACATAACCCCAAAAGACTCCACATAATTTCGCCTAGGGTTTTGTTTCGTGCAGACAAAGCTCAGACCTTCTGTCGAAATCAAAAATTGATTTGATGTGCATACACTGTGTTTGGCAATGCCAATTTGGAAATTTATTCACTAGTTTAGATAGACATTTTACATAATACGGATACATTGTCATATGACGTTCTGTACCAATAAAATAAGAACAAAAACTTACATTGTCGATATTATAATTGCATGGGATACCACCGTGATGGTGTACCAATGTCATGTAAGTTATTTTCCCAGTTTGGGATATGTTAGTTAGAAATTATCTATCATAGTAATGCACATGAAATACAACATATTTATTTCAACCAAAGAAATACAACATATTTGTAATACCAAAAAACAATTGTAAAACATATATATTTCAAGTTCTAAGTACTAACACTACAAAAGAAGTGGTCTAAGAACACAATTGATTTGTGCCCCTTTCACTTTCATTGAGCACACATATGTATACTTGTGCTTTTTAATGTCAACGAGCACAAAAATATCTCAAATGTGCTTTCTTAAACAAAAAGACACATTAGTTTGTGTCTTCAATAAAATATATTGTGCCTATTGAAATTTGAGCATCAAATATTGTGCCCCTATGACACACCCGTACCCGAAAGTAGGGCATGCTGGCCGTCACGTGAGTGTGACGTAACCATGTGCGCTGTGCGGAAGCGAAGATCGATAACGAAGTACGAATAAATTCAAACCGAAATCTAGAAATGTGTACTAGAGTCAATTCGACACTTATACATATTCAGAGCGTACTAAGTCGGTGCAGTCAAGCACGAATAAAAGATGTTTAAATACACACTCGGTGCCATACATATGATGAATCTGTCAGAAAAGTGCCGAAGGATCCTCGATGCGTCAACCCAGAATTCAAGCTATCTAGAACCTGGAGGGGCGAAAAACAAAAGGGAGTGGGTCAGCAAAAACAAATCCTTTTCAAAATCATTCATTTCTCAAAGTTCTAGCCCCTCTCCGTAAAACCTGTATAGTTTCCCAGAAAATAATACATACATATATCTCAATCTTTTCTCAGCATAAAACGTTTTCAAAGTATTTCAATGTATGCCGTGCAATGCATCTCAATGTTATCTGAGTCTCATAAACGATGCCATACTATGCATTTCATAATCATATCGCTAGCATATGTCATCTCAGCCCTCGGCTGTAAATATAGCTCGTAACTTCTCAATCACATAATCATATACATTCTGTACATCTCATCATTATCATCACTGTTTCAATAGTAAATGCTCTAGTGCTACAATCACGTGAGGACTATGCGAATGAACGCGGGTCACCTACATGTCGTACCACTCAAAAGTGATCTGTACGACAAGACTATGCACCTAACTTGGATCCAAGGCGAGCATGCGGTGCGAGAGGTGAACGACACGTGAAAGACTATGCCCCTATCTCTGGGCGGGAGCACTAACAGTGTGTACAGATCTATGAGCTAATAATTCATGATATCTCATCATATCTCATCACATCTCATCATATAATTCATCATATCTCATGATCGTTATCAGCATAATATCTCAAGTGTATCTCAATCACATTTCATACGTATATCAATCGTTATTCGTTCTCAACTATGCATGTACCTACCTGGTACTTACCTGGCGTCCTCGGCACCAACATATGCATGAAATGTATAATCAATTACTCATGCATCAAATCAAGTAATATGCAAGTCGATAAAACGTATATTTCCATTTAAAAAGTGATTCTGGGAAAATCATATGTATATATAGGTATACGAAAAATAATACTGCCCACTCACTGATAAGTAGCTGGTTCGTAACCCCCGCGTCGGGCCTGGCTACTGTCGTCCTCGGTATACGTCTCACCTATACGAGAAATTACCTAAATAACTTAGTTTAATAACACATAAACGGAAACGTAAATAAAATCTTCATAGATTGTCCAAATATAGGGTTTAAATATATGAAATCGATCTACTCGACGTCACGAACGTCGCTATATTTTTAAAATAATTTTTTCACTGTTCACGCACCCCCACGCGCCTGCACAGTGCACGGCACACGCGCCTCCCCGCGCAGTGCACACTGACGGCGTCAGTTGACGCCGTCAGGAATATTCCTGGAATATTCCGTCAACTTTAACGGCGTCAGAATATTCCGTCAGAGTTGACGGAATATTCCCCTGCCGGTTGTCTTCTTCGGCGACTCGCCGGCCGCCGGCGACTGTTTCGCCGGAATTTCTGGGAAAACTTCAAATTGTCATATCTTGCTCATTTTTCATCCTTTTTGACCCATTTTTCTTCCTATGTGCTCTAAATTAAGTGTAGAACATGAATATACCTTCAAAAACCTTGAAAAAGGCCTTAGATTTCCTCGGGGACGAACTCCAAAATTGGCCACTCTCGATGCACGTGATCCCGACGTCCAAACACCTCCAACGAACTACTCCGAGTCTCCTTGGGACCTCACAAGGATCACTGTGATCTTAGATTGTCCTAAAACGCAACGTATGAAAAGTTGATGAATAGTGCCCAATAAAAACATCGAGTTTTGGACGTGAAATCAAAGGAATCCTTACCTGAAAATGGTACCACTGAGTTCGTATGAACTTCACGAGTCTAAATATGCAATTTGTTACGTCGATCTACGAGTTTTGATGTGGGTTTGACTTTGTGCCGTGGCTTGAACAAGAGAGAGACGAGGGAGAGAATGATTGAGAGAGAGTGAAAGTGAGGGAATGATGAATGAGAGAGGAAGAGTGACGGGAGTGATGATTGTGAGGGTTGAGTGGGTGTGGTCCAGGTTGTCCAACACTAACAATAACATAGTTTAGTAATTTGAGGGCCACATTCAATAATTCTCACACCACCCACATGTACACGTAAATAATCCCCGTAGGGGTAATTCCGTCATTTCATAACCAATATTTTAATATGTTGGGACGGGTTGTTACACCCTATGTATAGATATTAGTAAACATAATTTTTTATTAATTTATAAAAACACAAAAAACATTTTTGTGCTCTTTGATTTAATATATTTAAATCAAATGATTTTATAGACACAATGTTCGGGTCTTCCTTCACAAGTGTGGACATAAAATCATATTTTAATATTAGTTTGTATTGATCAAGGAACATTGCACCCCACACCAGACAATGGTGAGCAGTAGCATTAAATAAGTTTTTCAAAAACTCCAATCCTGCCTTCCATTTCATTTTTCTCATTACCTACTTTTTCAAAAAATAGACTCAAATATATCATTGGTGTGTCAAAAGACACAATTGTATATTCTTTATTATTATTTCAAAGACTTATGACCCACTCATTCCTTACTCTATCCCCCTAACCCAACTTTATCTCTCAACCCTTCCACTTTTTCTCTCTTTCTTCCCTTTAACTTAACCCAATCACACCGAAAGATGGTATAGAAATATGGTAATCCCAATATATATATATATATATATATATATATATATATATATATAATTTTAAATTAAAATGGAGAAATTTTGTGGATCGTTGGATTGGTTGAGATTAAATATCGATCGTTCATGTATAATTAACCCTAAAATAACCTCTATCTTGACCTCACTTCACTGTCAGTCTCACGTCTCTTCTGCCAAAACCAAATCGAGCTTTCCTCATTCCTTAGTCCTCCCACATCAATGACATCACCCAAATTTGTCACCTGAATCGCAACTCCACCCATTGTCCACACCACCTTGTCTGAATTGCATGAATCGAGCTCTCAATCTTAGTCCTCACTCCTCTTCACTACACAAGGTAAAAAATTTCTGCAATAAACTCAAACAAAGTTCATGGAGATTGTTAGATTTCGAATTTGGTTAGTGATTTTGAATATGAGTTTCTGATTTGGGGCTTTTGAAATTAGGGATTTTGAATATTGTTTTTTGTTTACATTTTCTTTTTTATACTTGTCCCTGCATGCAATTTTGGATATGAATATGATGGGGTTTTGGTTAATTAATACACCTACCACCTTAGGTCGTCATTAGAGACTCTGAAGTTTCTCGGTGACTGGTTGATCGACTTTATGTTCAAGGTTATTGGTTTATAGCTTATACTAATGTGACCCTGAAAATCATATCAAATCTTCTTATATATGCGTTACGAAAATTGAATTGAAATATTCAATTCATTTTAACTTTTGCAAATCTGTACTCTGAGTCTTTGGCTATGAGTCTATCTTTCCCATGTCACTTTGTACATTGTTTTTCTTTTTGTTTGGGACACAAACGTGAGCACTGCATAGCATAAGTTTTAGGGTTACATGCCAATTTCCTGGCTCCACTAATCTATTTTATCTGACTTGATCTCTCGTTATGACTTTATATTATTTGTAAACATCAATTTAAGTTTGTGCTCAACTCTGATTAGCATACTGTAACGACAGAGAAGGATAATATGTTTTCAAGATCTTAGAGAATAACCAGTTTACTGGAATTATTCCCCCTGAGCTTGGGAAATTGGTTAACTTGAATAATCACATTCTTTTTCCTTTCACCCTCAGTTTGTTTTTACTTACTTTTAATTTTTATATAACTTGAATAATTTGTAAGCACATTTTTTTTCTTTCAACCTTAGGTTGCTTTTACTTAATTTTTAATTTTCATACAACTTGAATAAGCCTTGGTTTGCGTGAATTTTTTTACAAGCTAAAATAGCTTTATGGCCACGCAGTTAAATTAAACGGCCAGGATCGTTTCATCCATCTCGCCACTTAACCCACTAACAACCCATTTTATCTCTCTCCTCCTTAACCTACCCACACCACATATTTTATTGTCCACAGCCAAGTGGGTCAAAAGCTACAATCTCAGAGCCTTACAATAGCCCTAATTGTTTTTTTTTTTTGAGTAACTCTCTTTACCAGCCTATACATTTTCCATTTAGGGTTTCTGAATGGTTTTTATGTTTGATTTTAATTCTTAATTTATTAATTACCTTTACTAAAATTTCCTCGACAGGAACTTCTCTACGTCCTTATCCAAAGAAGCACAAGAAAGCACAAATTAACCTTGCAAAAGGCTTCTGCAACAAACAGGGGATTATGATATTAACCTTCAGAGCTATTGTATTTGCTTACCTGATTTTTCTTTTTATATATTTGATTAAGACATTTTGAATTTGCAGGTTTTGAAAGATGCTAAGGTAGCCCTACTCCATGGCAGATCTGAAACTTCTAGGTATTGATTTTAATCAAGTCTGTTTTTTGGTGTCATTTTCAACTAATTGTGGGAATGGCTTTGAGTTTGACTATATTTGTTTTGATGACTACATAATGAATGTGTATCTATTTGACTACATAATGAATGTGTATTTAATGAATATTGTACTATGTTAGCCAAGTGGGTCTTTTACTGTCAAATGTGTAAATGCAGGAACAAACAGATAATATGCTCACTGTCTAACAAGAGAAGCACACATCGGGGCATCTCCGTTCTAAACGCCTCTAATTTATAGAGCTCTTCTTGACGTTTTTGAAGATGCTCATTTAGAACAGAGACAACTTTTGTGAAACATGTTCAAAATTAGCCAATTTAAGACCCAAAGTAAGCTATAGAGGATTTGAAGAAGCCTTTTTTTGTCACTCTAAATTCTAGAGGCCGATCTTGCTAGCTAGCTATGTTATCTATATATCTCTCATAGATATTGGTTGGTGGTGGAGATTATAGGACATAGAGGGCTGGTTCATACAAAGAGAGTGAGATTATAGGAAGGAGTGAAAAGAGAAGAAGAGAATCCACAAAGTTCGATTGATGCTATTTGCTTTAACAAAAAGGGCATTTTAGTGACTCAAAAGAAAAAAAGTGCATTTAGAAATCCCAACAAGATAACTTAGGTTAATTAAATTACAGATTCGCCCATACACTCTCTTAGATTTTGAAAACTAAATTCTAACTTTTAGAATTTAAAAAAAAAAGTAAAAACTAGAAAGGAAAAAAAGTAGGTCATTTTTTTCATTCTTGGCCACATATTTCTAATAAAAATTAATTAATTTGGTGAGGCAATTCTTATATGAGTTTCTTTGATAAAATTAAAGCTTAATCTGTTTGTCTGAAGGGGATAGGAGTTCGACAGGGAAGGTTGAAGAGAATCAGTCACAAGCAAAGATGCATATTTCATATAAATAACTAACACCACAAGGACTTCGTCACAAAGTAGTATTCACAAGCTAATTATAATTAGGGTAATGTTAGATAGACTAAATTTTTGAAACCATATATAACGTGGTTGTTGACGATTAGATTATTAATTGAATGTTAATTAACGTACTTATTTCTTATTAGTGACACATCATTTAGTTTAAATTTTTAATTCCTATAACATTAGTCTTATAATTAATTCACTTTAAATCAAAGTGATAAGATAATTTTATTCGGCTGAGTTAAGTAATGTGAGCTTATAATTAAACAGAACTTAAAATATTGTGGCAAGTAAATAAATCGAATGTGACTGTCGGCCTACAAGGCACCCAATCCTTCGTGGGTAGAAAACAAATAACAAATGATAAGTTCTAGGTAATTGGTTATTATTCATTCGTATACCCAATTATACTTCACACACTTTTCTCAAATTTCTTTACTGTCGGATAGAATGAATGTGCGCTGATGAAAATAAGTGTTAATAACACTATATTTATTCTTTTGTTGTTTGTTTTAAATATTAAAAAAAAATTTACACTATGTTTGGATGAAGAAAATGAACTTAGAATTTGGATAAAAGTCAAAATTTATAAATTGACATGCACCAATTCTCTTGTTTGAATTTATAAACATAAAAATTTAGAATTTCTGCGTGAAAAAAAAACTTAGAATTTGGGGCCACCAATTTCCAAGTTTGAATTCCATGTAAATAGGTGTCATTTTTCAATTTCTATGATTGAGAGTTTAAAATTAGCAAATTTCATTCTCAATCTTATTGTTCTTTTAGGTTAACCAAACAAGAAAATTCACAAATTCTAGAAAATAAAATCTCGTCATTTTAAAATTTCTTAGTAATCTTAAATTTATTCATCTAAACGTAGTGTTACTTTTCACTAATTCAGTAATAATCTTCAATTTATTCATCTAAAAATAGTGTTACTTTTCACTAATTCAGTAATTCGTCATTTAAAATTCCTCTCCTCCTCTTTTAAACATTTTTATTTGAGTAAATTGTAGCTCCTCAACTAAAAAATTCATTATCATTGGTCCATCAATTCATCAAAACGTATGGTCTCTCAACTAAAAATTCATTATCATTGGTTTCTCAACTTTAATCCAACTGAAGAAATGATCCCTCAACTTTAATCCTAATTTGATCAATGATCTCTCAACTTGAACCCCATTTAATTAAAGTTGATTTAAAGTTGAGAGACACACTATACTCTTTTTAGGGGTGTATTCAATTGAGATTTTGAGAGATTTTAATTCTTTTAATGAATCTAGGGGTATTCAATCAGGAATTTAAGTGATTCTCTGAAATTCAATGTGTATTCAATCAAAATTTGATTTTAAAGAATTTGAAAAAGTTGAGGAATTATAGGGAATTGGAGATATTTTGGAGAGATTCCATGTAAAATTTTGATTCAATTCCCTCAAAATCTTTTGGGTATAGGTGAGATTTGTAGATGCTTAAAATACACTACAAAATCTATCCAATTCCCTCTAATTCCTCAACTTTTTCAAATTCTTTAAAATCAAATTCTAATTGAATACACCTAAAATGTTATAAACTTCTTTAAAATCCTAATTGAATACATCTGAATTTCTAAGGATTTTAATAAATTATCTTAAAATCCTAATTGAATACACATTGAATCACTTAAATTCCTGATTGAATACTCCTAAATTTAGGGGTGTATTCAATTGAGAATTTGAGAGATTTTAATGGATTTTTATGGAGTCTAATTGATTTGTAGAGATTCCATTCAAAATTTTGATTCAATTTTCTCAAAATCTCTTGGGTAGCGGTGAGATTTGTGGATGCTTAAAATACACTACAAAATCTCTCCAATTCCCTCTAATTCCTCAACTTTTTCAAATTCTTTAAAATCAAATTCTAATTGAATCTTAAATGTTATAAACTTCTTTAAAATCCTAATTGAATACATTTGAATTTCTATGAATTTTAATAAACTATCTTAAAATCCTAATTGAATACACATTAAATTTCAGATAATCACTTAAATTTTGAATTGAATACTCCTAAATTCATTAAAAAAAATTAAAATCCTCAAAATCATAATTGAATACAGCCACTCCACCCCCTCCACCCCCTTATTTTCTAGGAAAACTAACGAAAAATGCTTGAGAACTTTGAGTTTTAATGATGATGACAAAATAAAAGATAAAGTGAATAGTACCACGATTAACTTTTTAGTGTAAAAATATGATTTTTCTTTAAAATAAACAGAAGTTTTCGTTACTTATTTTCTTCCCAGAACCCTTTTTAAATTCCTCCCTCACTACTTCCGACCCCAATCAACACTCCTCCTTCCTCCTCCTCCTCCCTCTCTCTCTCGCTCTCTGATGCACTGACCGTCTCACCGATCGTCTCGCTCGCCATGGCCGAGACCTTCTCCAGACTCTCCGAGTCTGTCTACTCGGACGGCAAGCCTATCTCGTCCACTGATCTCCTACAGAGACTGCGCTTCTCCGACGACTCGATCAGACCTGGACTCGTGAACCTTCTCCCGATTCTAAAATGCGGCGTTGAGGCCGACAGAGACGGCAAGCTAGGGCTCCAGTCATGGACCGATTCGCAAATTCAAGCTGTGTATTCGATTGCCTACGCCGTCGCTTCCGCCTCTCGTTCTCTGTCCGGTACTGTGGCCTTCTTTTCATCTTCTTCTACATGAAATTGCCTTTTGTTTGTTTTTTGAATCTTGATGCTTTCTTGTTAATATAGAAGTAGACGATATTCCAAGTAGTGATTTCTAAGTTGCAGCTAATTTTCTATGTATTTCTAGTATTTTTTTTGCTTACAAATCTTAAGGATTGCAATTTTGAAGCGTTAATGAAGTGTTTTGGTAATAAGTTTGCTTAATCTTGTTGCGATTGCGTGTACAGTGTATCAAGCGGATGCTATAATAGTTGCCATTGTGCAACAGTCGTTGGAATTTGCAGTATGTTATTTAGAAAGATCAGAATTTAGCAGCGAAGATATGAGCATTCAGGTTAGTTAGTTCTTCCCATATCAAGTTGCTATGACTAGTTTAGTTTGAATGTTACTTTTATGCGTTAATCGTTTGGAAGGCAGCTGGTTTTATTTTTTGAGGGCTATGAATTACTCATGCACATTTTGCTATTATTCTCTAATATCAGCTTGTATGGTTGTTGGTGCTACAAAACAGATTACTTGGTTTTCATATTTCTTATATCAACTACTAAGGTGGGGATCAAACTTTTTTATTTCTAGTGCAGTGTTTTATTGAATTAATTGTCTTTTCTTATTGGTTGGCGCATTTTATGAGTGGTGATATGTGTTTATGCACACTTGGGGAGGGAGTGAATGGTGGCTCTACTTTTTGTTTATAATCCAATTTTTGTTTGGTTTTGCAGAATAATATGGTGCATCTTTTGGAGATGGCATTGATCGATGGAATGGATAAAACACCTGGCGCACTGCAACCTTGCTCTGTAGATAGCCTGGTGGACTTGTTGCCATCTGTTACCCATAGTTCTTGTGGTAATGATCTTGACAACCACAATAATTGTGGTCCTCAAGGTAAGAGCTTTGCTCATAAGAATTGATGTTTTCTAGTGTTATTGCATCATGGTTTACTTGATACTGATGAGATACTTTTAATGTGTCTGAGAAGGTGTCAATTGTTCAAGGGCAGAGAAACCAGTGGATCATCTGTTTTTGTCTTTAGCTTCTGAGTACATACAATCAGATAGGCAGACCACAGGGTTTGGTGTGCCTGCTTTCCACCAGGATTTCAACAAATTAGTTTTTCTATCCCAGCATTGGGCAGCTGTTCACTTAGGGTGCATTCGACGTTTGATTTTGCTCTGCAAGGGACTCATTGTGCTCCCAGATATGTTTGATGAGAAGAGTGCTGGGACATACGTCTGTAAGAGGTTGTCTTTTAGTTTGAGGATCATAAAGTTACTTGGAATTCTCACAAAGGACATCCCATATGTTGAATATGATGCGTCATTGGTGCAAGCAGTTGCTTCTTTTGCTGATGCAGTGCCTGGGTTGTTTAGGCCTTGCTTTGAGTTTGTAAATAGCCACGTTGCAGTTGAGGGTAGTTTTGAGAGCCTCAGTCTTTTGCTATTGGAAGACTTTCTTGAACTTGTTCGGGTTACTTTCTGCAACAGCAGTGTTTTCCTGAATGTCCAAGTCTGTGTGGTAGCTTCCATGCTAGACAATTTAGATGCTTCTGTATGGAGATATAACAAGGCTGCTGCTAACCTGAAGCCCCCGCTAGCTTATTTTCCACGTATTGTTGTGTACATGTTGATGCTCATTCAAGACCTCAAGAGACAGACTAGTCGGGCTGTCAATTGGAAGCAGTTAGACACAGAGCTTACTGGAAGTAGTGCCAGTCTTATTGATTCTCCTTCGTGCCTTGTTCATTCTGAGAAAATTCCTTTACTCCAAAGGTACACATTTGAACATCTTGTGCAAATAATATTCCCTTCCTCAAAACAATGGATGGACGATCTGATGCATCTTATCTTTTTTCTTCATTCCGAGGGAGTAAAACTGAGACCAAAAGTGGAGAGGTCATATTCTAGCTGTGCAAAAACTACTTGCAGCTCTGAATTAGAAAATGTGGTTTGCCATGAAGATGAGGCCCTTTTCGGAGACCTTTTCTCTGAGAGTGGTCGTGGGTCTACAGACGGATATGATCAGCCATCAGTGGTTGCTAATTCTAGCTCCAGCCAGAGTAATATGCCAATGGAAGCTGCTATGGAACTGTTGAGCTTTGTTAAAGTGTGCATCTTCTCTCCTGAATGGCATCCGTCTGTTTTTGAGGATGGCTGTGCAAAGCTTAGCAGAAGCCATATTGATATTTTTCTGTCCTTACTCCACAGCCAGGGATGTCCCGAGGATAGAACTCCCGAGTGTTATTCCCTTTCACATGAAGAGAAAAAGATTGGGCATGCCCATGAACTTTGTTTTGATTTGTTGCAAGACCTGGTCACCCGCCATGCAGTATCTGATTCGATAGAAGAGGACTTGGTTGAGAAGATTTTGAACGTTGAGAATGATATTTTCGTTTACAATAATCAGACCCTTACCTTGCTAGCTCACACCCTTTTCTGTAGGGTGGGTTTGGCTGGTAGCCGCTTGAGAACCCAAATTTTCAGGGGGTTTGTTGATTTTATTGTTGAGAAGACCAAAACTGTTTCTTTAAAATGCCCTACCTTGAAGGAACTTCTTGAGGCCCTTCCATCTGCTTTTCACATTGAGATTCTTCTTGTGGCATTTCACTTATCGGCCAAAGAGGAAAAAGTATCACAGGCGAACTTAATATTTTCTGCTCTTCGAGCAATTGGTGCTCCAACTTTGGGTTTTAACAGTACGCATTTGTCTTGCTGGGCTTTACTGGTTTCAAGGTTAGTTTTAGTGCTTCGACATATGGTATTTTACCCACAGACTTGTCCTTCATCCTTGCTTGTACATCTGCGGTCCAAATTGAGGGGGGCTCCGTCCTCCAATGCACAGCTTGGGGTGAATGATCATTTGTCATCTTGGGTCTCAATGGTATTTAAGAATGTAATGAGTGCATCATTTGAAGAAGAGTCTGATATCAGTCCCTTGATTCATCAGCTGATTGATACATCTGCCTTCCCTGCCTCGCTGTCCATAGATTGTGTGGATGTTGACTCCTTATGCTTGAACTGGGATGAGATTTGTTCAACCATGTCCTTAATTCTGGGGTTGTGGAAAGACAAACAGGCTGCAGTGGTGGAGGATCTTATTGTTGAAAGATACATTTTCATACTTTGTTGGGATTTTCCAACAATCGGTACTTCAAAGGACCATCAGGTTCTTTTAAGTAGCAATCCACAGAATCTTGACATTTCTGACATGGAAAATTTCATTTTCTTCAGCCATTCAATTCTAGGTCATCAGGCCGCTGTTGGTGCGAAAACTACTTCTGAAGTTATAGTTCGGCTGCTTCAGCTCTTACATACTGAACATATATCTGAGCACACTGAGGAATTAGGCTGGGGTTTCTTGAGAAATGCAACATGGCTGTCTTTTGCACTCTCCTTGCTTGATGTTGGGATCTGGAGGTATGGCATGAAGAATAAAGTCCCAGGAGTGGGTTCAAACTGGATAGAGAACACGTCTAAGGACAATGAGTATGTTGCTGTTGCTGAAGGGCTGATTGCCTCTTTAATGAATGCTGATCAAGTTTCAATATTCTTGAAGACATTTTCATCTTTGCTGAACAGTTACTTACTGACTTATCAGAAAGCTTTTGTTGCTACCTTTGGTAATAGCCAGAAGGATGCTGATGGGTTTTCGCCATTATTGCTTTTTAAGCATTCAGGATTTGACAAATGCCTTCAGGATGAGCTAGGAAAGACTGGCACATATTCTTTCCGTCTGGAGTCTCTCATTGATCCTTTGGCAAAGTTTGATGTTATTATTGACAAAAGAGCTTCAGGAATTTTGTGTAGGGCCTCCTGGGGATGTATGCTGCATGGTTTCCCATTGAATCTTCGGACTTCCAGTGGTTTCCTCTTTTCTTGCATTCTTAACATTAGAGGGATCGTTTCCATTCTGGTTGGTCTGCTTAAAATGAAAGATATGATAGGAAATGTTTGCTTGGAGACTGAAGTGCTCCATCAAATTCTTGATATGGTAGTGACAATCAAGTTTGATAGGATTTTTGAAAGCATTCATGGGAAATGCGAAACCATATATGACAGCTTGAGTGTAGGCTTGGGAGCTTCAGATTTTGCCAATTTAATTCTATTAGAGCACCTAGAAGGATTTTTAAGGGATATCAATGCCAGAGGAGTGAGTGACAGCAGTATCCATGAGTGCATAGTTACCAAAGCTATTGATACAATGGATAGCCTAAGGAAAGACCCTGTAAAAGTTGATTATTTTAAATTCTATCTTGGAATAGAAGATGTCCCCGAGCAGGTGAAGAAGCTATTTGGTGTGCAGTGTGGCGATCTACTGGTTCTAATTGACACTCTACACAATTGTGACTCTGAAACAGTTAACATAAAGGTTCTGAACTTTTTTGTTGCTCTGTTACCTGGAGAGCTGTTTCCTGGTCTTAAACAGAAGATCCAAAACAAATTTCTTGGCATGGACTTGGTTTTGCTTTCCAAGTGGTTGGAGAAGAGGCTGTTAGGTTGTGTTATGGACGCTTCAGGTGGAGTTGATAGTGCAAAAGGAAGTTCTGTCTCTCTCAGAGAGTCAACCATGAACTTTATTTTATGCATTGTATCCTCACCTTCTAATTTGAAATCAACAGAACTGCAGAGTCATATTTTTGAAGCTGTTTTGGTTTCCCTTGAACCTGCTTTTTTGCAATTTGATATTCATGTTGCCAAATCATTTTTCCAGTTCGTTGTTCAACTATCTAAGGGGGATGCTTCAGTGAGGTTGCTTTTAAAGCGGACCATAATGCTGATGGAGAAGCTTGCTGGCAATGATTGCCTGCTACCAGGCCTGAAGTTTATTTTTGGCTTTTTTGGGAGTGTCTTAAGCGATTGTGGGTCTGGCAAGAATACCCAGGAAAGGTCATCTGAGAAGTCTCTGCCTGTAAATGCTCTTGGTGTGGGATCTATGGCTCCAAGGCCAGTAGGATCGAGGAAAAACTCCGAGGCATTTGTCCTTTCTTCTAATCAAGAAGGTGGATCCATGGCTCTTGAATGTGACGCAACTTCTGTAGATGAGGATGAGGACGATGGAACTTCTGATGGTGAGGTGGCTAGCCTGGACAAGGATGATGAAGAGGATACTAACAGTGAAAGGGCCCTTGCTTCTAAAGTTTGCACATTTACTTCTAGTGGTAGCAATTTCATGGAACAACACTGGTACTTCTGTTATACATGTGATCTAACAGTGTCAAAGGGCTGTTGCTCTGTGTGTGCAAAAGTTTGTCATTGCGGTCATCGCGTTGTTTATTCTCGCTCTAGTCGTTTCTTTTGTGATTGTGGAGCTGGGGGTGTTAGAGGAAGCAACTGTCAGTGCTTAAAGCCACGCAAATTCACTGGAAGTAGTAGCTTGCCAGTCCGTAGTGCTAGTAATTTCCAGGCTTTCTTACCCTTCACGGATGATGGAGAGCAGCTGCCTGAAAGTGATTCAGATATTGATGAAGATACTAGTACTGATGTAGATAACTCTCTCAGACTATCCATCCCCAGGGAGCTTCAAGATGCGATCACGCCATTGCTTGAAGAACTTGACGTTGAAGGTCAGGTGCTTGAACTTTGCTCTTCATTGTTCGCATATATAACTTGTAAACGAGACTCCAACATGTCAAAAGATAATAAAATCACTCTTGGTAAAGACAAAATGCTTTCTTTTGGTGTTGATCTCTTGCAATTGAAGAAGGCATATAAAAGTGGGTCCTTAGACCTGAAGATAAAGGCTGACTATTCAAATGCCAAGGAACTTAAATCACATTTAGTTAGTGGGTCACTTGTCAAATCCTTGCTCAGTGTCAGTCTTCGAGGGCGACTCGCTGTTGGAGAAGGTGATAAGGTTGCTGTATTTGATGTTGGGCAGTTGATTGGACAGGCCACCATTGCACCAGTGACAGCAGACAAGACCAATGTTAAGCCCCTCTCTAAGAATGTTGTTCGGTTTGAAATCGTGCATCTTACTTTCAATCCAGTGGTAGAGAATTATCTTGCAGTAGCAGGATATGAAGATTGCCAGGTCCTCACAGTGAATCCCCGTGGTGAAGTGACTGATCGTCTTGCCATTGAACTGGCACTGCAAGGTGCACATATTAGACGGGTTGACTGGGTTCCAGGTTCTCAGGTTCAGTTGATGGTCGTTACCAACAAATTTGTCAAAATATATGATCTATCTCAGGACTACATCAGTCCTATACACTACTTCACTCTGCCAGATGATGTGATTGTGGATGCAACACTTGTTGTGGCTTCTCAGGGAAGGATGTTTCTTATTGTTCTCTCAGAACATGGAAAGCTGTACAGGCTAGAATTGTCAGTCGAAGGTAATATGGGGGCTACACCTTTGAAGGAAGTAATCCCGATACAGGATAAAGTAATAGATGTGAAGGGCTCATCATTGTACTTTTCTTCAGCGTACAAATTACTTTTCCTATCTTATCAAGATGGCACTACCTTGGTAGGCCGGCTAAGCCCCCATGCCTCATCTCTAAGTGAAATATCTACCATTTATGAGGAGGAACAAGATGGTAAACAGCGGTCTGCGGGACTTCATCATTGGAAGGAATTGCTGGCTGGCAGTGGTTTATTTGTTTGCTTCTCAAGTATAAAAGTGAACTCCGCCATCGCTGTATCAATGGGATCGCATGAGTTATTTGCACAAAACTTGCGACATGCAGTGGGTTCTACTTCACCTTTAGTTGGAGTCACTGCTTATAAGCCTTTATCTAAAGATAAGATTCACTGCCTTGTTTTACATGATGATGGTAGCCTTCAAATATACTCACATACCCCAATGGGAGTTGATGCCGGTGCTAGTGCAACAGCGGAGAAAGTAAAAAAATTGGGTTCCAGAATTCTCAGCAACAAGTCTTATGCTGGCACTAACCCAGAATTCCCGCTTGACTTTTTCGAGAAAACAGTGTGCATAACAGCAGATGTGAAATTGGGTGGTGATGCCATTAGAAATGGTGATTCTGAAGGGGCTAAGCAGAGCTTGGCGTCTGAGGATGGCTTTCTAGAAAGTCCAAGCCCTGCAGGATGTAAGGTAATTGTTGCTAGGGTCTAGTGACCTGACACTCATGGCATGCTTTAGTGTCTGATCTTTTGGTTTTCATCTCCTTTCTTCTATAGTTTATGGTTCTAATATTACTTTTTTTTCCCCTCAGATATCCGTCTTCAATTCAAACCCTGATATCATCATGGTTGGGCTTCGTGTACATGTGGGTAATACATCAGTAAACCATATACCTTCTGATATAACTATTTTCCATAGGGTGATTAAATTAGATGAGGGCATGCGGTCTTGGTATGATATACCATTTACAGTTGCTGAGTCACTTCTTGCTGATGAAGAATTTACAATCTCTGTTGGACCCACATTTAATGGATCTGCTTTGCCTAGAATTGACTGTCTTGAAGTATATGGTAGAGCTAAAGATGAATTTGGCTGGAAAGAGAAAATGGATGCCGTACTTGATATGGAAGCTCGTGTCCTTGGTTGTAATTCGTTGCCTTCAGGATCTGGAAAAAAACACCAGTCAATGCAGTCTGCTCCTATGCAGGAGCAGGTCATAGCTGATGGTCTTAAGATTCTATCCAGGATTTACTCATTGTGTAGATCTCGTGGTTGCTCAAGAGTTGAGGAAATTAGTCCTGAGCTGAGCAAACTCAGGTGCAAGCAGTTATTGGAAAAAATATTTGAGAGTGATCGAGAGCCCTTGTTGCAGGCTGCTGCTTGCCGTGTCTTGCAGGCTGTGTTCACCAAAAAGGACACTTACTATCAAGTATGTGAATTAGCAATTAATAAATTACCCACTGTTGAACTATGACAGTTTAGCAATTCTATCAGCATCCTTATTTATGGATGATGAAATGAAGAAATTTGTTTAATTATTAAATGACATCGTGTTCTTCAGGTTAAGGACACCATGCAGCTTCTTGGAGTGGTGAAATCAACCTCTGTACTCTCTACAAGGCTCGGGGTTGGTGGTACTGCAGGGGCATGGATAATTGAAGAGTTTACAGCCCAGATGCGTGCTGTATCTAAGATTGCATTGCACCGGCGCTTGAATCTGGTGACTTTCTTGGAGATACATGGTAGTTTCACATTATCCAGTGCACTGAATTGCTTACATTTTTAAGAATTCACTCTCTTGTGTTGAATGTAGTATATGAACCTTAAGCAGGAGCCAGATCTTCATATAAATAACATAGGGTACATGTCCAATCAATATAGTTAATTGTTTAAGTTATTTGCATCTGATTCATGGTAAGTTACTTTCCGTAATATTTAATCAAGTGCTTGTTGAATCACTTCCCTTGTAGTTTCTGTTGTAAAGTTGATACGATTCTTGTACATTAATCATATGGATGGTTGAATTACTTTTATGTTATTTCTCCTGCAATTGTGTTTTGCTAAAATGTTATGTTGGAATTTTCGTGGAGCTTGGTTAATTTTTGTACGCCCAAACTTTGGGTGGTGTTACAAGTTTATGCATAAGTTTCAGTTTGTTATCACGGGTTGCTGTATTCATCCTGCATCTGTCATTTATTTCATTTGCAATTAACGGATATGTGATTCCTATCCCTCATCCAGGTTCTGAAGTTATTGATGGGCTTATTCAAGTTCTTTGGGGAATTTTGGACTTAGAGCAGCTTGACACACAAACAATGAACAACATTGTTATTTCTTCTGTAGAGCTCATTTATTGTTATGCTGAATGCCTGGCTTTACATGGAAAGGATACAGGGGTACACTCTGTTGGACCTGCTGCTGTATTATTCAAAAAGCTTCTCTTTTCGTCCAATGAGGCTGTTCAAACATCAACAAGGTAGTAAATTCGTATTATTTATTTATTTATATCTTCAACTTGATTTTAGCTTATTCTATTATTCACTTGGACTACCATTTCTGTTTCAGCTTGGCAATATCTTCAAGGTTGCTTCAGGTTCCATTTCCAAAGCAAACTATGTTGGCCACCGATGATGTTGCAGAAAATGCAGTATCTGCACCTGTGCATGCTGGCAGAACTGGTGGAAATGCCCAAGTCACAACTGAAGAAGATTCAATCACTTCATCCGTTCAATACTGTTGTGATGGTTGCACCACTGTTCCTATACTCAGAAGGCGATGGCATTGTACTATTTGTCCTGATTTTGATCTGTGTGAGGCATGCTATGAAGTACTGGATGCAGATCGTCTCCCTCTACCACACTCCAGAGATCATCCTATGACAGCAATACCCATTGAAGTGGAATCATTAGGCAGAGATGGCAATGAGTTTCACTTCACACCAGATGATGTAAGTGATTCAAGCATATTGCCAGCATCTGCAGATGCCAGGACTCAGAATTCTGCCCCATCAATTCATGTCCTGGAACCCAATGAGTCTGGGGAGTTTTCTGCTTCAGTGAATGACTCTGTTTCAATTTCTGCTTCGAAACGGGCTTTAAATTCCTTACTTCTGTTTGAGCTTCTTGAACAATTAAAAGGGTGGATGCAATCGATGTCAGGGGTCCAGGCAATCCCTGTTATGCAGCTGTTCTACAGATTATCATCTGCTGTTGGTGGGCCTTTCATAGACATCTCGAAGCCTGAAAGCTTAGATTTGGAGAAATTGATTAGATGGTTTCTGGATGAGCTTAATCTGAACCAACCTTTTGTTGCCAAATCCCGCTCTACATTTGGTGAAGTTGCAATACTTGTTTTCATGTTCTTTACGTTGATGTTACGAAACTGGCACCAGCCTGGCAGTGATGGTTCTATGCCAAAACCTAGTGGGACAACAGATACACATGATAAAAGCATCATCCAGATTTCGCCCTCCACCTTGGTTGCTGCTTCATCTTCATTGGATGATCAAGAGAAAAACGACTTTGCATCCCAGCTGCTCCGAGCATGCAATTCTCTTAGGCAACAATCTGTTGTCAATTACCTGATGGAGATACTGCAACAGCTAGTGCATGTTTTTAAGTCCCCTTCTGTTAGTTATGAAAATGCAGGACCTGGTTCTGGATGTAGTGCTCTATTAACAGTTCGAAGGGATGTAGCAGCTGGCAATTTTTCTCCTTTCTTTTCAGACTCATGTGCAAAAGCCCACCGTACAGATATCTTTGTGGACTACCATAGATTGTTGTTGGAGAATACCTTCCGGCTGGTGTACACCTTGGTTAGACCTGAAAAGCAAGACAAGACTGGGGAGAAAGAGAAGGTTTCAAAGATCTCTTCTGGCAAGGATCTGAAGCTAGATGGATATCAAGATGTTCTTTGCAGTTACATTAACAATCCTCACACAACTTTTGTGAGAAGATATGCAAGGAGGCTTTTCCTCCATCTCTGTGGAAGCAAAACTCACTATTACACTGTGCGAGACTCCTGGCAATTCTCAAGTGAGATGAAAAAACTTTTCAAGCATGTAAACAAGTCGGGCGGGTTTCAAAGTCATTTGTCATATGAGAGAAGTGTTAAGATAGTTAAGTGCCTCTCTACTATGGCTGAAGTAGCTGCAGCACGACCTCGGAACTGGCAGAAGTACTGTTTGAAACATTCAGATTTCCTACCATTCTTGATTAATGGAGTGTTCTATCTTGGAGAAGAGTCAGTTATTCAGATTTTGAAGCTGTTGAATCTTTCCTTTTACACAGGAAAGGAGATTGGTCATTCATTACAGAAAACTGAAGCTGTGGATTCAGGTATGAATTCAAACAAATCAGGGACACAATCTCATGATCCCAAAAAGAAGAAGAAAGGTGAAGAAGGAACAGAATCTGGTTCGGAAAAGTCCCATGTAGATGTGGAGTCTCTGATAAATATCTTCACTGACAAGGGTGGAGATGTCTTGAAGCAATTCATTGATTGCTTTTTGCTTGAATGGAATTCTAGTGCTGTGCGTGCAGAGGCCAAGTGTGTTCTTTATGGTGTGTGGCATCATGCTAAGTCATCGTTCAAGGAAACTATGGTGGTGACGCTCTTGGAGAAAGTAAAATGTCTACCAATGTATGGTCAAAACATTGTTGAGTATACTGAACTTATCACATGGTTGCTGGGTAAAGCTCCGGATGACAGCTCAAAGCAACAGAGCAGTGAGCTTGTGGATCGATGCTTAACCCCTGATGTAGTCAAATGCGTCTTTGAAACACTTCATTCACAAAACGAGCTTTTAGCTAATCATCCAAATTCCCGCATATACAACACTTTAAGTGGATTAGTCGAATTTGATGGGTACTATCTTGAGAGTGAGCCTTGTGTTGCCTGCAGTTCTCCAGAGGTGCCATACAGCAGGATGAAGCTGGAAAGTCTGAAATCTGAAACAAAGTTCACTGACAATCGCATCATAGTGAAATGCACTGGAAGTTACACCATCCAGACAGTGACCATGAACGTCCATGATGCGCGGAAGTCTAAATCAGTGAAAGTCTTGAACCTGTATTACAACAACCGACCAGTGGCTGACTTGTCAGAGTTGAAAAATAATTGGTCTCTGTGGAAACGTGCCAAGAGTTGCCATCTTACTTTCAATCAGATTGAACTGAAAGTGGACTTTCCCATTCCAATAACAGCTTGTAACTTCATGATTGAGCTGGATTCCTTCTACGAAAATCTCCAGGCTTTGTCTCTTGAACCATTGCAATGCCCACGTTGCAGTCGATCTGTCACTGATAAGCATGGTATATGTGGCAATTGCCATGAGAATGCTCATCAGTGCAGGCAATGCCGCAACATTAATTATGAAAATCTGGACTCCTTTCTATGCAACGAGTGTGGCTATAGTAAATATGGTAGATTTGAGTTCAACTTCATGGCAAAGCCAAGTTTTGCTTTTGATGACATGGAGAATGATGAAGATATGAAGAGAGGGTTGGCTGCTATAGAAACTGAATCAGAAAATGCTCATAGGAAATATCAGCAACTTCTAGGATTCAAGAAGCCCCTGCTTAAGATTGTGTCGAGTGTTGGTGAGATTGAAATAGACTCGCAACAGAAGGATTCAGTGCAGCAAATGATGGTCTCCTTACCTGGGCCTGTATGTAAGATTAATCGTAAAATAGCTCTTCTTGGTGTCCTGTATGGTGAGAAGTGCAAAGCAGCTTTTGATTCTGTCAGCAAAAGTGTTCAGACACTGCAAGGGTTACGCCGGGTTTTGATGAATTATTTGCACCAGAAACAGTCTGTTAACGGAGTGGCTGCTTCCAGATTTGTGGTTTCCAGGTCTCCAAATAATTGCTATGGCTGTGCTTCTACATTTGCGACACAGTGTCTTGAAATCCTACAGGTCCTATCAAAGCATCCAAATTCCAAGAAACAACTTGTTGCTGCTGGCATTTTAACGGAACTATTTGAAAATAACATTCATCAAGGTCCTAAAACAGGTCGTGTCCAAGCTAGGGCCGTACTTTGTGCATTCTCTGAGGGTGATATAAATGCAGTGACCGAGTTGAACAGCTTAATTCAGAAAAAGGTTACGTACTGTCTTGAACATCATCGCTCCATGGACATTGCTCTGGCCACTCGTGAAGAGTTGTCATTGCTGTCAGAAGTATGTTCTCTCACTGATGAATTTTGGGAATCAAGATTGCGTGTTGTTTTTCAGCTGCTATTTTCTTCTATCAAATTGGGTGCTAAGCATCCTGCCATTTCTGAGCATGTCATTCTTCCTTGTCTGAGGGTTATATCTCAGGCATGTACTCCTCCAAAACCTGATGTACCAGATAAAGAGCCTAATACAGGAAAAGCTAGCACGGGTTCGCAGATCAAGGACGAAAGTAATTCAAATATGTCTGGATCTGTGGGCGGATATAGTGGTGGTACCAAGTCAGCAGAGCCACTAGATAAGAACTGGGATGCATCTCAGAAGACTCAGGACATTCAATTGTTAAGCTATGCGGAGTGGGAGAAGGGAGCATCATATCTTGATTTTGTTAGAAGGCAGTACAAAGTGTCCCAGTCTGTTAAAGGTGGTAGCCAGAAGACTCGACCTCAGAGACAAGAATTCCTGGCTCTTAAATATGCACTCAGGTGGAAGAGGCGTACTAGTAAGACAGCTAAGAACGACTTGTCAGCATTTGAGCTGGGGTCTTGGGTTACAGAACTTGCTCTTAGTGCTTGCTCTCAATCTATAAGGTCAGAGATGTGCATGTTGATAACTCTGCTCTGTGCTCAGAGTACATCAAGACGATTTCGGTTATTAAACTTACTAGTGTCCTTGCTACCAGCAACTCTTTCTGCTGGTGAAAGTGCTGCGGAATATTTTGAGTCTCTGTTCAAGATGATAGATTCAGAAGAGGCTCGCCTGTTTTTGACTGTGCGTGGATGTCTTGGTACAATTTGTAAACTAATTACTCAAGAAGTAGGCAATGTTGAATCACTAGAAAGGAGCATGCATATTGACATTTCTCAAGGATTCATACTTCACAAGCTTATAGAGCTGCTGGATAAATTTTTGCAGGTTCCGAATATTCGATCCAGGTATGACTGGTTTCTTTACTAATTTCAAATTTTGTGCTTAACTGATTTCATTTTTTTAAAACAACTTTTGTGCTTAACAAATTTTGTTTGTATTAATGTCAGATTCATGCGAGACAATTTGCTGTCGGAAGTTCTTGAGGCCCTTATTGTTATTCGCGGCTTGGTAGTGCAGAAGACAAAGTTAATTAGTGATTGCAATCGGCTTCTAAAAGACCTTTTAGATAGCCTTCTGCTTGAAAGCAGCGATAATAAACAGCAGTTCATTCGAGCCTGCGTCTGTGGTTTGCAAAACCATGGGGAGGAGAGAAAAGGACGAACTTGTCTGGTATGGATGATAAACTAACATTCGGGTTTTCTCTGCTATGTGAATGATGCTTTTAGACTGGTTTATCAAAATAACTCATCAAAGTTATAATATACTGATACCTTATTATACGTTTGTAGTAGGTAGAATTTTTGCTGTCTAGATAAAAGCCAATATTTCTTGGGTTCTTTATAGTTTGTACAAGGCTCACCTTCTCATATTTGCATGTGTTCTTCGCTTTTCATTTTTGTTGTGTTTCTGTATATGTAAGCATGGTGTTCCTTTCTTTTGCTTTCACTGACTTAGGTGCCGCACTAACATTCAACTATATGAACAGTTTATCCTGGAGCAGCTCTGCAATCTGATATGCCCATCAAAACCAGAGCCAGTGTATCTGCTGGTTCTTAGCAAGGCACATACACAAGAAGAGTTCATCAGGGGATCTATGACAAAGAATCCCTATTCTAGCTCTGAGATTGGTCCTCTGATGCGTGATGTCAAGAACAAAATTTGCCATCAGTTGGATCTGCTAGGTCTTGTTGAAGATGACTATGGGATGGAATTGCTAGTTGCTGGGAACATCATCTCTCTTGATTTGAGCATAGCTCAAGTCTATGAGCAAGTCTGGAAGAAGTCAAGTCAATCTTCGAATGCCATGGCCAATACGACATTGTTATCGCCTAATGCTGTTCCATCAGCTAGAGACTCTCCGCCTATGACAGTGACCTATCGGCTTCAGGTTTGTTATAGCTGTGTATTTTCCCATGTACAAGTCTGCATACTGATAAGGATTTTCTTCTAAATGACAAGGGAGTCGCCTTTTCTCCATTTCTGTACCAATATATGATATATATGCTGTTTGGTCACACTTCCATTCAAATTGCATAATGAAGTTCAAACAAAACTGACATTTAAATTCCATAGAAAAACAAAGTTATTTCTCTATCAAATCATGTATAGTCTCTAACAGATCATGTAAAGCATAGATTTAAGATGTTATGCTTCACCCAATCATTTTAAATTCATTTTGTGTTAAATTTTGAATCCATCCATGAATTTTGCTAAAATCTAAAGATAGGTACTCAATATAATCTTTCAGCCAACTTAAGCTTGATATTGAAACCAATCTCATATTTCAAAATCGTTCATCCAAATGCAACCTGACATCATTGATTCCTAATGGATCAATACGTCACGTTTTCTATTATTTTTGGTCTTGCGACTCTTACCTTGATATTCTTTTGATCATAACTATTCTCTTTTTGGGTACAATTTCCAGGGTTTAGATGGTGAAGCAACTGAGCCTATGATTAAAGAACTGGAAGAAGATAGAGAGGAGTCACAAGATCCAGAGGTTGAGTTTGCCATTGCAGGTGCTGTTCGTGAGTTTGGTGGGCTGGAAATTATATTGAGCATGATCCAGGTGCATTTCCTATTTCATTATTCCTACTTGACTTTTGAAGTGAAACCTTTTGCTACATATTGTTTAAATAACTGACTTTTAATATGATTTACAGCGTCTGCGAGATGATTTCAAGTCCAACCAAGAGCAGTTGGTAGCTGTTCTAAATCTCCTCATGCATTGTTGTAAAATAAGAGAGAACAGGCGAGCTTTGCTGAGGTTAGGAGCTTTAGGTCTACTCCTTGAAACGGCGAGACGTGCCTTTTCTGTTGATGCCATGGAGCCAGCTGAAGGCATACTTCTCATTGTTGAGAGTCTGACTCTGGAAGCTAATGAAAGTGATAACATTAGCATCACACAAAGTGCTCTTACTGTCACTAGTGAAGAGACTGGTGAACAGGCCAAGAAAATAGTCCTCATGTTTCTGGAGAGATTATCTCATCCTTTGGGCCTTAAGAAATCAAACAAACAGCAGAGGAACAATGAGATGGTTGCAAGAATCTTGCCCTACTTGACATATGGTGAACCTGCTGCAATGGAAGCGCTTATCCAGCACTTCAGCCCACCCTTGCAGGACTGGAGGGAATACGACCGGCTGGAAAGAGAACATGAAGATGACCCAAAAGATGAAAGCATCGCCCAGCAAGCTGCTAAGCAGAGGTTCACGCTGGAAAATTTTGTAAGGGTATCTGAGTCTCTTAAAACAAGTTCCTGCGGAGACAGATTGAAAGACATTATTCTTGAGAGGGGTATTACTGGCGTTGCAGTTAGACATCTGAGGGATAGTTTTTCAGTTGCAGGACAAGCTGGCTTTAAATCTAGTGCAGAATGGGCAACAGGCTTAAAACTGCCATCTGTCCCACTGATATTGTCTATGCTGAGAGGCTTGTCAACAGGACATTTGGCCACTCAAAAGTGCATTGATGAGGGAGGAATTTTACCTTTGCTTCATGCTTTGGAAGGGGTCTCGGGGGAAAGCGGGATAGGCGCTAGGGCTGAAAACTTATTGGACACCCTTTCAAATAAGGAGGGAAAAGGAGATGGTTTTTTGGAGGAGAAGGTGCGGAGGTTGAGACATGCCACCAGGGATGAAATGAGGCGTAGAGCTCTAAGGAAAAGAGAGGAATTGCTTCAGGTAATTCATTGAGCATTTTTTAATAGTTGTTGAGAATTCTTTTTATAGTTTATATATGAATTATATGAAAGCAGGTGCTGACTGAAGTAGATTGTTATCATGTTACAGAATTTGATATAGAAAATGAGGGTAGAAAATAGCTATTCTCGCTTTAAAACAGGAGTTTAGTTTTCCTTAGGGTCAGCTAGTGAAAGCAATACGTATCTCATGGTAAATTAGGATAGAATTTAGTCCTTCATGTATTTATTTTCTTATTTGATGTTCGTGTAATTAGTATTGAGAAAATGAGTAGAACTAATTACTAGCGGTGAAACTGATGGTTCCTTTCGTATCCAAATACTCAGGGTCTTGGAATGCGACAAGAGCTAGCTTCAGACGGTGGTGAGCGTATTGTTGTTTCACGACCATTACTTGAAGGTTTAGAAGACGTGGAGGAAGAGGAGGAGGATGGCTTAGCATGCATGGTTTGCCGAGAGGGTTACAGTTTGAGGCCCACTGACCTACTTGGTGTTTACTCTTATAGCAAGCGAGTGAATTTAGGTGCAGGGACTTCTGGAAGCGCACGGGGGGAGTGTGTTTATACAACTGTTAGTTATTTCAACATTATTCATTTCCAGTGCCATCAGGAAGCCAAGAGAGCAGATGCTGCTCTGAAAAATCCAAAGAAAGAGTGGGAAGGAGCAACTCTTAGAAACAATGAATCTCTTTGCAATTCTTTATTTCCTGTGAGAGGTCCATCTGTTCCTTTACCTCAGTATATTCGCTATGTTGACCACTTCTGGGACAACCTCAATGCTCTTGGGCGTGCTGATGGGAGCCGTCTTCGGCTGTTGAGTTATGACATTGTTCTGGTACAGTATTTTCCTTCACTTTTTTTCTGTCTTGTTATTTAACCTTTCTGTTGTATATTAACTTGAATGTGGACCTTATATTTATGAATGTTTTGTTATGTAGATGCTTGCTCGTTTTGCGACCGGGGCATCATTTAGTGCAGAAAGCAGAGGTGGCGGAAGGGAAAGCAACTCCAGATTTCTTCCTTTCATGATCCAAATGGCACGTCACCTTCTTGATCAGGGAAGCCCATCTCAACGTAACACAATGGCCAAGTCTCTGAAAGCATATTTGTCACCATCTGCATCAGATTCTAGGCCTTCCACTCCTGAGAAACAACCATCTATGGGGTCTGAAGAAACTGTCCAGTTTATGATGGTGAATTCACTTCTTTCGGAATCTCATGAATCTTGGTTGCAACACCGACGCGCCTTCTTGCAGCGTGGAATATACCATGCCTACATGCAGCACACTCATGGCCGGTCAGCAGGTCGCACATCATCCAGTTCATCTCCTATAGTCAAGATAGAGTCTGGTAATACAAGCCAAAGTCCTAGTGCAGATATCGGGGGTGCTGATGAGCTTTTGTCCGTCATTCGACCAATGCTTGTCTACACTGGCTTGATTGAGCAGCTCCAACGTTTCTTCAAGGTCAAAAAACCAGCAAATGCGGCACCCACCCGAGCAGAAGGTACATCGAAAGCATCCAAAGGGGATGACAGTGGAAGCCTGGAAGCTTGGGAGGTAGTGATGAAAGAGCGGCTTTTGAACGTGAAGGAGATGGTGGATTTATCGAAAGAAATGCTATCGTGGCTTGACGAGATGAGTTCCGCAAGCGATTTGCAGGAGGCGTTTGACATAATTGGTGTATTAGCTGATGTGCTGTCTGGTGGCATTACCAACTGCGAGGACTTTGTACGTGCAGCAATCGATGCGGGGAGAGGCTGAGAGTTCGGTTAAACTACCGGCGTTGTGTGCGTTGCTGTCGTGGTATCTGCCGGGGTTTCTTTTAATTTAGGCGATGGTGATACTTGTAAAATTACATACCCCGTGAAATATGGGGTTCAGAATCTTGAAACTACGTATATATCTCTGTATCTTCTTAGTGTGTTGTGCGCATATGGCTCCTTGGTAGTAACATTATTTTTTTCTCCCTAAAATCTGCAATTTTGGTAAATTTGTATGTTTCGCCCTACGAGTCTACTGCAACAATTTTGACAATTTTACTTGGAGTGTAAGCTTCTCTTCAAATTTCGAGTTTTGTGTGGGAAGTTGCTTGCAGATCGATTTAACTCATCAATCTATAGACTCGTTTGGAAGTGCTTTCAAAACGACTAAAGTTGTTTCAATAGGAAATTCTCGAAGAGTACATATGTATGTATTGAACCCGTAGAGAAAAAAGTGTCTAATACAAAAGAAGGAACCCTCTCTCTGAGGTGTTTAATACATGATACACCAGGCAAACCAAATGTGGTTCTCTTTTTTTCGGCCACCAACAGAAAGGGGCCGAAAGAACCCTAAAGTTATGACGCCCTAATTCATTGCATCGTAGTCGTCCAGCTTGTCATTGTACTGCAGCACCTTTCTCCTAATCTTCGATGAATCCACCCATGTAATGAAATCTTCCATATTCCTTGTCACGAGGAACGCTGGGTCAGTAACAGTTTCTGGACCGACACGGATGTGTCCTTGCTCGATGTATGTGACAGCTTCTTTCAGGTGTTCAGCAAACTTCAATCGAACCAAAACAGTTGAAAGCCTCCGTCTGTAAACATAGACATGGTAAGCCATCGTCACTCGTGACGGTGTCAAATAAGCCATCTTCTAACTTTTGTTGCAAACTTTTCTGTCAATAGTTTCATAAGAATTCATTGAGCGTAAGGAAGGAGAAGATTACCTGCAAAGGGATGACACCGACAAGCGTTCACACAATGCCAAGCTTTGCTTGGATGGTATCACGCCGATATTGTACCTGTCATCAACATAAACCCTTTTAAGTACAGAGCACATAAGATGATGCTAAAACAGACAAACCTATTGAGTTCGGATCATACAATATTCAAGTCATCTACAACCGGAACCTCTTTGAATAGATCCCGTACACTTCTCTCTTTATGTCACACAATAATGAACACAATTCGGGGGTAAAGTTTCTCAATTTCGATACACCCGTACATCCCAAACACTTCCCTCTTTATGTCAACACAATAACGACCAAACTTGAGGGGTTAAACTTTCTAAATTTCGACTCGATCACTACTTTGTTTTTCGATAACCCACAGTGTAACACATAATGTCCATAAGAAACACTCCTTAGGACCTAATTGACCAAAATTCGGTAACTTTTTATGGGTTTCTTATGCAGCTTTGCAATATTAATACTTTCAACTGACATATCAATTCAACTACGTGCAGCATCAGAAGCACACAAAAAATAAGACTCACAGTTTTTCCAAGAGCATCTCGGTCATTTCAATCCGATACGGATCGTTCGGGTTCAACTGCTTCAATATGTGCACCAGCTTCTGCACCATCCGGCACAAACCCGAGTACCTATTTTCCAATTTTCCAATTTTTTTTCAAATTTTTAATTGGAAAGAAACAAAACCCAGTTCATCGGAAGATTAATCGACTGATAAAACCTGAAAAAACTGACATGAAATTAAGAAGAAGAAAATTATATGTAAATTTACTTTTTGTAGTCGTCGCGACCGGTGACATGGTAGCGCTGCAGAACCTGAGTTTCTCTGTGACCTGCTTCTCTCTTCCAGTCCAAGAAGTTAACTTTCTTCAGCAGCTTCTTCTCATGAAACTTGAGCTCCCTCATGATTCCTTTTCCGCAGAGAGAGAGGTGAAAGACCTAAAACCTTAGCTGGAGGATAAAAGGGGGAAAAAGTGTTGCAAAACCCTAGATTACCAGGCAAGGCCATTTGAATATTTGGATTGGGCCTTAAAGCCCAAATAACTCTAGCCCTTTATGGTCGAAAGCCCTTGTGCATTAGAACCGCATCCGAATGACTTATCATGGTATTTTACTACACTCACGCAAAAACTCAACAATGACGTAATTCACATTTTAAATTGATTTTTGATGAAGATATAGTCATACAAGTATTAAAAATAAAAAATAATGCACGTGGGTCGATATCTTAGTGGATAGGATGTTGAGTTTATACTTATGCGTCTCAGGTTCGAAACTCTCCCTCTCCTAAATTATTGTAATAGCACCACCCAAATGAGAACTTGCACGGGGTATCATAATTGTGACAAACCGTGTAAAAAATACAACATGTTTGAATCATTGGTACAAGACTCTACAATGACATTATATATACCGATGTTATAGAAATTTATCTCAAGGAAAAAAAAATGTGTAAAAATCATTTTCATAAATTAATCCAATTATCCCATGGTCGCTTGAATGATTCTTGTATCAACAAGTGGCCAAGTCCTAACGGCGCGGACTGCCACTCCCCAATAAACGAAAAAAGGTGGGTGATCCTAGGTTCGATGCTCCGAGCTAGTGAGTTTGCTTGATTGTGACCACGATCAGAGTGAAATTCCCTATCCTCTCTAAATCCGAAAAAAAAATGAATAACCGTGGTTTGCTACCAGTTATTCACTTTTTTGTCAATGAAAAAAAGAGCAATTGAACTACACGTAGTTTTTACGGCAAAAGTGCAATGTTTGCCCCAGACTCAGATGAAGGCACCCCTAATTTACTTGGTAAAAGCACAACAGAATGAAGAAAAGTTTCACTTTTGGCCAAAAAGTGAATGTGAATGATGAGTGATGGAAGAACACTGTACAAGAATGTTACCTATTTAATATTTTGACATTGATGTGAGTTATGCCGTTTAACTTAATCCTTGAATTATCTTTTCGTTACATATAATCGTGTTCAAATCTTTTTCGAATTTCACTATTCAGAGTCTAAGGACTAAGAAATTCGGACCGTTCAAGAGAGATCGAACCTTTGTTTGGTGTGAAGTAGGCCAGGCCAATAAAATGAATTAATAAGGGTCAATTCAACTTGATTTGTCCGTAATTCTTTATCTTTGAGTTTCGGACAGTAAGATTCAAAAAGAATATTCATTATAATGGATTACAATTCGCTTTCTCATAAACAAATGAATATGTGTTGCATTTTCAGACCAAATGACATTCAAAACCAAATTGGTCTGTCAAATGACTGACAGATATCACGGGGATTTGTCACAACTGCAAACTCCAAACCTTCTCTCTCTCTAAGCAAAACATGAGCACACAGTCACATGACTCTCGCTGGCTTAAATGAAAGAAATAACACGGCAATTGGCTACCCTTAAATATAAGAAAAGAAACTTGTATACAACGGATAAGCCACTACCGCGGTCTGCGGTCATCATAAGTCAATCATACACTATATATACTATAAAATCGCATTATAATGTCTAATCGGCTTGAACTATTATCACAGTGACATTTTCGAGAGCCATTAACAGCTACCCAAAAACTGTCCTAAACAAAACTTGTGTTGGTTTAATGTCCATATGTGGTGACAGGGAAGTAGTCAGGCACCGCAACCACTAAATTAAGCTCTGCACATTGCCCCATCACTGTTTGCAGGTTGCAAACTTGCAAGTGGGCAATCACAAGGTTTACCTTCATTTGCCCATCACTAAAATGCAATGCTGATTGCTGAGCAATAAAATTGCAATGCAAAACAATGTAACCACTCAATTGAACTTTCAACATTTTTTTTATAAAAAAGAAATACACACACACACACACATATATAGTGCATATCCGTGACACCACTTTTTTTACACAATCTTTTAACGTTTTTGTGGGGCTCATCCCGTAATTTATTTTAACGATATGAGCCGTTTTTCTTTTAGAACACTATTCATATCATCCTTGCAAAAATATTAGACAATTCCAGAACTATTACGGCATTCATTTGTAATGAAGAAAATAGACGAATACGATTCTACAAAGAAATCGTAAACCCTTAATCCAACGGTAATATAATTTCAAATTTGAGTATTTTTATAGACATAATTTTTTTTTAAATACCTAAAAAGTAGATGATTCGAATCGTTAAAATATATTACTAAGTAAGCTCCACAAAAATATGTGTAAAAAAATAGTGTCTCGTATCCTTCCCATATATATATGCATTTCTTTTTAAAAATAAGCAAACAAAAAGGAGTATTTATCATTATTAGCCCAAATTTGACCCTTAATTTCAAAAATGTCAATTTTTAAAACAAAAATCAAAAATATCAAAAAGTTAACTTGAATAGTCATAAACACCCTTACTACTTAGCCTAATTACACCCAAAAACCAAAACCTTTCCAGTCGTTGTCCAGAAAGGGAGGGGAAAACCAGGGAGCCACAGACCATTTGCCGAGCAAACTTCCACATTCAAAGCAATCATTCCCGATTCATCTTTAAAACTACCATGGATACAATTTTATTGTGTGATGCTTTGTCCACAATTTTTTTATTGTCTTTCACTTTTTTCTGTAAAAAATTCCTATTTTTCTTCAATTGAAATCATTTATATCGATCATATACTCATAATCAAGATCGTTGATTCTTCTTTAATAAATCGGAACTTATACCAGTTCTACTTCAAAATTTCTCTATGAAAATGAAAATGTTGAAGCTCATTAGTGAAAGCCAACTTCATCTCAAGGCATCAAATGCAATTTTGAGCCAGCACCCATTAATAACTTTTCATCGGCTAAGCAAATTCATCTCTCTCTCACAAATTAGGCAAATTGGTCGAAATGAATCCTAAAAGATTATGGGAATTTTCCGAATGAAGTTGTCACTTGGATAGTAGATATAGAACAAATAAGACATCATAGTAAAGATAAAAACTTCTACATTATTAAAACTTGTGGGTTTTTGTAACCATTTTAAGGGTATTTGGATAAATTAGTATGAGTCTTTTATCATATTTGAAATTTTTTATAAAAAATGACATTTATGAAATTGTAAGCCCCAAATAAATAGATGATTGTACCTTTTACCCAAGGAATTACCTAGCATGATTGTTTTGGCATCAATTGTACAAAAAATGGAAGTCTCATAACTAGTAATATTTGGATGGTTAAAAACTTTGTCCTCTTACAATAATTGTGTCTTTGAATGTTTTTCCATGAAGCCATATGGTATGTAGTTCAGCTTTCTTTATCAATATATATATTCCCAACTTTGGAATTCCTAATGTGAATGGAAAAGCTTTACTTAATTTCTTTTTTTAGTATATCAATATATTTTTACATTAAATGGAGGAGAAGTTCGGTTAAACTACATAATCGGTAACCTAATTTGGTATCAAATTCGCCATCTATGAGATTTAAACTAAGACCTCTCACTTCCAAATGAAGATGAATAATACCATACTAATTAGGCAAAATGAATGATATGTCAAAACCAATAAATTAAAAAAAAAAGAGCAAATGCCTCCATTTTACCACAATGGAAACTACACCTACCCTAACCCAACCAAATTGACAAAATTTTTAGTGTCGTCCATTGTGTACACTTTAATACAAAGTTAATTCTCTCTAAATTAACAAGGGATAAAAATAAAGTTTCAATTTTTTTAATTTAACAGTATATTTAGGCTAAATTTTTTTTGTGGTTCCTGTGGTGACACGCCACTTTCAATGCGACCCTTGTGGTGAAAAAACTATTAATTAAACCCCTTGTAGTGAGCCCTGTTAGCAATTGAGGTCCAAATCCAAACTCCTGTTAGTCTTCTGATAAATAAAATCACGTGACTATCACATGTGGATCAGTCAAAATTAAGTTTATTTATTTTGGAAAATAAAAAAAACAAAAACATGATTAGATAAAAATATAATTACAAATAAAAGAAACTCGTAAAGATAAAAAACCCAACAGTTTCCGTATCTCATCTTAGGCTCCCAGCCATCACCATAGCCACTAATGGACCTCTTCCACCGTCACTAACCATCACCCCAATTTGATAGCACATGTATCTCAACCTATATAATACAAAAAAATCACATATGTACAAGAATAACTTAAAGAGTTAAAAACGATGGGTGAAATGCAGTATATATGCATTCAGACAGGTGAAAGGCATTGTAAAATTAAAGACAATGGGTGAAAGGCATTACAGAAAATTCAATCTTCAGGTCCACCCGCTGCATATGAACTTCAAGAGCATAAAAAAGTTGAAGAATTAAAATTCAAAGAGATTAAGAAAAAAAATTGAAAGGTTGTGTACTGGGCGACTACGGTCTGCATAAAATCACATTACCAATTAAAGACAAAACTGAAAGGCATTTATGCATTCAAACTGGTATAAATTGATACAAGAATGAAAATTCAAGCAAGACTAATACTCTAACTCATGATCAAAGACGTGTTGGCATTGAAAAAAAAAATACAATGGTATATTAGAAGTTTTTTTCCAAACAAAATTAAATCATACCTAAGAAATTAGGCGCGACTTCACCTTCACCTCTTCTCTTAGCCATAGACGTGGTTTTACATGTTTAGTTTCAATCTTCGTGTTCAAACTTTTTTTTTCTTTTTTGTAAAATCTAACTTCAGTTAAATCCTAAATTATACTAGATATCCATTAAATAAGATGTGATTTGGATTGAAAGAACGAATTTGACTAGTCACGCGAGTTTATTTAACGGAAAACTAACTGGAATTTGGATTTGGACCTCAATTGCTAATAACACTCAACACGAGAGTTTAATTAAAAGCTTTTTTACCAAGAGGGTCACATTAAAAGTGAAATGTCACCACAGGGATCACAAAAAAAAAATTGGCCGCATATTTATGTTAATGAGTGAGGAGTTTGAGTAAACTATACAATAGGCAAGTCATAATAATTTAACACTGAAGTCGTTATCGATAGAAATCAAAAGTCAAATCTAAAAATTCAAACTTACAAATAAAGATAAACATCGTTAAGTCGCATACACATGGTTTTAATTTTGTTTATAGGAGTCAACATATTTGACAAAATAAAATATATAAAAAACGAATTACTTTGGTTACAAAATCCACTTCCATACCAACAACGATCTGAAAAAAAATCAAAAAACAAGGGTGACTTGTATTTGATTTCATCTTTGTCCCGTCTTACCAAGTATTTCTGGTGTTTTTTTTTTCTTCCAGAAAGATTGTAATCTCAGTCTTTCGTGTTCTTTGGCTCGGCCTGCAATAGATGCGTTCTCTCCAGCCGTGATTCAGCCCTTTTTTCTGTTTCAGTTTCTCATTGCCACTGCATTCTTCAAGTTTCCCGGCGACACTCGCCGGATTCTTGGCCGGATTCTCACCGGAAAATTAAAGAGCAACGCAAAGTGAGTGTTGGGCTTGTCGGGATTGGTCATAAAGTTGCATTATTTGAACTCTTTTTGGAGATTTACTGTTTTTCCTTTCTGGGTTTTGATTGGTGAAGCTTTTCAACAATGGCGGAAGCTTCATAGCGGTACTTTTTGGGGTGGTTCCAGGGAAAATTTGAGTGTTGGGTTTTGATTATTTTAGTGCCGGACTACACCAGAACCAAGAAAGATTTAATCTTTTTTTATTCTTTCGAGGTGGTTTCGGATATGTCAATAACTACCCCAGCATCCATTGACATCCATTTGTGAAATATTTTGTGTTGAATTGCAACAAGTTTGGTGCTTGAATGGTTGAATGGTTGAATGGTTAAATGATCGGTTGAAAAATTGAAAGTTTTTTAGATCCTTAAAATGTGCAAAGCTGAGGACTTTGAGAAGTTTAATTACAGAGAAGCAATGAAGGTGGGATTTAAGTTGATGGGGAGAGTTGAAAGGTTGAAGAGCTCAGCGTTGAAGATGAACTCATGGCTGCTGATCATCCGGGCGATCGTTACAGCGTTGGTGTGGGCGTCGGCGGTGCAGCTGGTTGGGATTTGGCTGATTAGGGGGCCTAGTTTGTTCAATGTTTGGCGTCCTTGCACTCAGTTGGAATTGCCTGTTCATGCTGTTGAATTGGCTAACAAGCTTCCAATGCCAATTGTTCTCCCACCAAAGAGTATGTTTTGATCTTGTGTGATGTAAAATCCGGATCGATTTCGTGTTTAATAATTTGCACACCCTCGTTTATTTCTCCTTTGGTTTATTCAATCGAAAGAATGGAAATAAACAAGGTGTGCAGGGGCAGGGCGAGAAAATTTGTGTGGAAATCGTTTCTCCTTAGAGAACTGATGTTTGAGGGAGTACATTGAATTTTCATTCTTCATTTTAATCCGTTGCTGTGCATGCTAAATTGTTTGGATGAATAAAAGTTGTGATTTATGGGTGCTGTTTGTTTCAGGGGTCTACAAAAACAATGGCTATCTCATGGTTTCTTGCAATGGAGGATTGAATCAAATGCGAGCGGCAGTGAGTTTCTTGCAATCTGTCTCCCACCACCATGTTATTTTGCTCATTGTTCGATTTCCTGCAGATCTGTGATATGGTTGCAGTTGCCAGATACTTGAATGTCACACTTATAGTTCCCGAGCTAGATAAAAACTCATTTTGGGCTGCAAGGTAGGTCAATTTGTTTTCGAGTAAAATTACGAGGAATCCATAATCTCATTCTAAACCCCTTTATATGAATAAGGAAAATCTGAATGTCCCCTTGTCTTGGCACTTGGCAGTGAGTTTCAGGACATATTCGATGTTGATCATTTCATTACATCCTTGAGAGACGAGGTTCGGATATTAAGGAAATTGCCACCGAAGCTCAGGAAAAGAGCTGTATACTCAATGCCACCGGTTAGTTGGTCTAACATGTCCTACTACCTTCATCAGGTTGGTTAGAATCCGAGCATCATTCTGTTTCTTTTTTGGTTTATGATCATTCTAAGCAGTTGAACTAACTTCTAGAGGTGTTTTCCAACAGATCCTGCCTCTGGTGCAGAAGTATAAAGTAGTACATTTGAATAAAACTGATGCTCGAGTAGGTAACAATGGGCTACCTCTTGAGTTCCAGAAGCTGCGCTGCCGAGTTAATTTCCATGCTCTGAGATTCACTTCCCAGATAGAGGAAATCGGTAGAAAGCTTGTCAGGATTTTGAGAGAAAAGGGCCCTTTTCTGGCTCTTCATCTCCGATACGAAATGGATATGTTGGCATTCTCTGGCTGCAGTCATGGTTGCAGCAATGATGAGGAAGAAGAACTCACCAAAATGCGGTAAATCATCTTTCCATTTTTAATCTTTTCGTGCATCAATCATTACTAGTTTTTCGATTATTAACCTCTTTTAATTATGTAAATTGTTAGATATGCTAACCCCTTGTGGAAGATCAAAGACATAAATTCAGAAACGAAAAGGCTAGAAGGCTTGTGCCCCCTAACACCAGAGGAAACTGCTCTGGTGTTGGTTGCACTTGGAATTGATCACAACGTCCAGATTTATATCGCCTCTGGAGAAATGTATGGCAGAAACAGAAGGATGCAAGGTTTAAAAGCTGCTTTTCCGAATTTGGTATGTAGAAGGAAGAATAAGAAGCAACCTTTTCAACAATTATACATCATAGGATTGCCATAACAGTTATCTTGAACTTTTGTGCAACAGGTCAGAAAAGAGACGCTGCTGGAGCCTTCGGATTTGAGGTTTTTCCCAAACCACTCTTCCCAAATGGCGGCGTTGGACTATCTAGTCTCCTTAGAGAGTGATATATTTATTCCTACGTACGATGGAAACATGGCTAAAGTTGTTGAAGGCCAACGCAGGTAAATACAAGTTCAATCCCCATATCCATAGATTACAATGGTTCAGAACATCGTCTAACCTAGTGCTTTTCGGTTTTTAACTTTTTAGCAAGATAAGATCTGTTAATTTCAAATGATGTTTTTATCTGAGATATAAGTTTCTTCTTGGCTTTTTTTCATGCTTCAGATTCTTGGGTTTCAAAAAGACAGTTTTATTGGACAAAAGGCTTCTGATTGGATTGATAGAACAATTCAGCACTGGCTCATTGAGCTGGGATGAGTTCTCTTACGTTGTGAAGGAAGCTCACGCCAATCGGATGGGGAGCCCGAAGAAGCGAGTTTCGATCCCAGAAAAACCAAAGGAGGAAGATTACTTCTACTCAAATCCACATGAATGTTTGCAGCTGTTAGATGAACCCTTGAGAACCACACTATCTTAGCATGACAAAGAGATTGGTTTTTTCCCCCTTCAAAATTATCTGCATTTTGTACCATTGAGAATTTTTCACAGGCAGTAGTTTAATGTACATAAAATTGGGTTGAGGGGGTTTGATCATGGAGCCACTGCTTCGGGGGAAGGATTTAGGACGTCACGCTGTGTTCTAGAGGTGCATGTAAGTCTCTCCCTCGGCTTCGGATGCTCTTGATAAAAAAGTATTTGGAAAAATTTATAGAGTTTCCATTAATAAATCAGGTTTTATGGAGATAATACCAAATAAGATCATTGTAATTAAATAAGTGGCAATGTAATTCACACCTACCCCTCTCTTAAAATGACTCTAGTACTCTAGTATTGGCGAACTAATCCATGGTCATATCATCTGAATGGAATTGAAATTCTCTTCGAATTTCTATTTGAAGTCGATAGACCTAAAGATCCGGACTACTTATTTTAAATTATGCAATCCTCATTAGTTTATTTCACCGAATCACTTTACACAAATTAAGAATCTGAATCTATCTTTGTCTTTCTTCAACGATCCAAATCTCTGAATCCTTAAGCATTGAATACTAAAAATTTAGAAAGAATCTCGACTATACTGATTCCATAAGAAAACAATTAACAAAAACTCAATTACTTTTGTGGATAAAATAAAAAAAGTGAACTCGATGAACTAGGCATGCGTAAACTAATGAGATTGGTGGGGCCAAAATCCTCCTATGCTGACGGTAGCATGACATCTGGAAAGCTGATGTTTCTAAGGTAATGATCCCCGTCATTTCATATCCTTAATTTCTTATTAGTTTAGGAGTCTGCACCAAACCTTATTTCTCGAATGAGGTTCCTATTCAGTTCTTTTTTGTGAGGATTATAGAGATTTTTCAAATTGTGTTTGTTTATCGTACATCGTACGATAAAAAATTATTTTAAATATTTTTTTAAAAATTAAATATGAATAATATTTAACAAAAACTGATCGTATAATATACGATAAACGGACACAATTTAAAAGTTCCTAGTATCCTTACAAAGAGGATGCGAGAAGATCCTTTTGTTGTTTCTCCTTCGTTGTTTAGTTTTTCGGTTATACCTAGGTTGCTTAGTTCCCATCAAAATAAAATATGTATTATTTTACAAGTTAGGGTACACCAACCTCATGCTTCTAGCATAATATTAAAGAAAAAATCATGCCTAATAATGCGGAGAACTTTTAATAAAAATGTTACTGTGACAGTATTTCAGATTATCACTATTTTTTTAAATTGTAATATTGTATGATTGAATTGCGGTCCTCAAAGATATGAGGGTGCGTAATTAGCTTGAAATATTGTCACAAGGCTTCTCAGTGCATGTTTTCTTTGAACAAATTGTTTTGGGAGTTTTAGTCGTTGAATTCTTAGCTAAGAGTTTAACAGTTATGAAACTCAATGCATGTTAGTTGAAAAGAGTGATCCAAGAAAACTTGGTGCCCTAAAATCCAATTTCGTAATATTGGATAGTATGTAACAACTCCGTATTAATAAATGAACGAAACAGCAAGGGAACATAAATAGGGCCGAAATCCGCTTCACTTTTGATGCATGGAACCATCCATCTGAAACTTCAAAGGTACCAACAAATGAATATCTCACACTTCTATCTAGGGAAGATCCATGCACAAAGGAGCACAAACCATATACAATTGACCTTTAACCTAGTTGTTCTGTTGCCCATGTAATTTCCAAACAAAATGTGACCTGCCCGAGAACCCCGACACCCCAATAAAACCACGAAAACCAAATATCACACACTAAGAAAAGCTAGAAACTATCTAGTCTAGCCGTCTCTTGTTCTGAACCGCTTATGAGCCGGTTCAAATCCCCCATCACAGCTACTTACTTGAGCCTGTGCCATCATTTGATCGTTCATGGATCGGTTTACACGTGCCTGAACGAACAAATATCAAAGGGAAAGATTGTAAATTTCTATTGGTAGCAGATGTAGCAGTCACAGTAACAATGGGGTTTAGCATGATGGTTAGAGATTATGAACGAACCTTAGAACTAGATGCTACAGATGTCAGCCCACTGCTTGCTCGATTTGCAACATCCATTTGAACAGAGATGCTGGCCAGGGACAAGTCCAGACCAGCAGATTGCAGTGCTTGCGTCAGATTGTTCAAAACACTGCTCAACACAAAAACCAACTTAGAAACAGCACAATGGTACTTTTCCATAAAAACTTAAGGCTTTTTAGCCAAAATGGTCCCTAAGATTTGTATAACTCCTCATTTTGGTCCCTGAGATATGAAATCAATAGAAGTGGTCCCTGAGATTGTCCACCATCAATCATTTTGGTCCTTGGGTGAAAATTTATGTTAAATAAGGATCAAAATGACAAAATTACCCTCAATTTAATAAACAACATGCCGAAATGATTTGACCAAAATTAAGGGTATTTTTTTCATTTTATTCTTATTTTATGGAGATTTTTCCACAGAAAATGATGAATTGTGAACAAACTCAGGGACCAATTCTATCTATTTCAAATCTCAAGGACCAAAGTGAAGAGTTATGGACCATTTTGGCTAAAAAGCCAAAACATTATTATGATAACTTCTTGTAATATGCCAATCAACTATTTTCAAGTCTCCGCTCATAAACATGGCTGGTACTCCAAGAAGATAAACATGTTAATTAAAATAAAATATTTGGTAGCTGGTGCAATAAAGTTATTGAGAGATATTTCTGGGAGCTCACCCTTGAGAGTAGGCACTTGAGATGCTACCAGATCCACTATGTTCATCCTGTTTATTCAGTTTACCATCTGAAACAGTTGAAGATGTTATACCCACCGACGATGGGAATTGGGGCCGAGAAGCCATGTTCCGAACATCAGTAATAGATTCCTGCAACGGTTGTGTGGGTACTCCACTCCCAATAGAGTCTAAGATGCTTTGTTGCTGCACATTAGGAACCAATTGAGTAGCTAACCCAGCAATGTGATCCAGTGCTTTGTAAACAACAGCAGAACCCAAGTCAGATTCGACTGAGTTTTGAGTGTTGGGGAGCATTGCTGGTGAGACAACCACATTATTCTCATGACCCAAACCATTGTTCATAACTTGAGACTGATCAGCTAAATTTTCTCCAGAACTGTTATGATTTTTCTGTGGCAAACAAATAAATGGGAGGTCACTAAGTTTCCGCAGGGCAGACTACTATATTCAATACACTAGGCAATCTATATATATTTGGTAACACCGTGACAGTTGCAAGCCATACTATTTCTTAAAGTCAGAAGTAAACTTCAAAATCCTAAATAAGCCCAAAAATATATAGGGTTTGAGTCATCTCCGGTAAGATCTTGTTCTCACAGTAACAGTAAAGGAGCTTCTCTGCCTGGATTTGGGTGCAGGTCGCAACAGTTTTGTGCAGGTGTCTATGTGGTGTTTGTCTCATGTACCATATACATGTTATGATGTAAAGCACAACAGAAATTTCCAATTTTGTTCTTCCACCCATAATAAGGACATAAACTGCAGCTTCCGCCTATTAATTTGAAAATTACACAAAGGAACCATTGCAAAAGATACAGTCCGACAGTGAATCCCATGGCATAAAAGCAAGCTTCTATTGTCACTAGTTGGACATACTTGTTAGCACATGCCAATCCAAAGTATGTCTAGCACATGTCGTCTACTGTTCAAAACAGGTCCTTTCACTTTTTTCAGGCTCAAAGTAACACCTATAGAGATTGACAATGCAATACAAAAGTGATAAAGACGTATGACTCCAATACCATAGCACATGCAAGCAAACACTACCACACACACAGAAACAGATATCGAGCATTAGAATTTTACCCACGGCACCAGTTTGGTTGGCTCCGGACTCCACCCTTGGTATGACCCCTCGTATAAATTTACCTTCTCCTGTAAAAATTGTATATACTCTATAACCTGCATATAGATACAGTAATATTTCAATATGATGCTGAACATATTCCACCAAAATAATAAGATAACGAGGATAAACATTAAAAACACAATTGGAATGCATACCTCCAACAACAATGAAGCCTTATCTCTTTTCTGATCATTCTGGGGTATGATATCTCTCAACATCTGAAATCTGCCTCAGAAATATATTGCCCAGGTGAGTGAAGAGTTTACACCCATGCTACTAGAACAAAAAGACCCACATGGCACAAAACAGCAGCAAAAAAAAATGATAAAACTTTATACGACAACAAGAAAGGAGGGAAGACTACAATTGAAATTCAACACAAAATGCTTTCATTAGAAATAAACAAACAAATAACCACTGGGTAATCGCTTCTCAAATTTGCTAACTTGCATGACCAATTCGCAAATTGAGTTTCGAATAGCCAAATAGGCTTGGAAATTGTTTGCCTACAAGGTCAAACATTTTGAAGAATTTGGTAATCGTAAAGTTTCGATTTTTAAGAAGAAAAAAAATCACTTTAATTCAACAAATCATAATTTGAGCAAAACATTCAACAAATATATACTGTCAACTTTTCCAGTAGATACATTGTGACAATTGGCATTCGAATCATAAATTTTTCGAGTTCAAGCAATGCGAAAAATGGCATAATATTAAACCACAATCAACAAAGAAAAATTAAAGGAGTGCTTGAATTAAAAAGGGTAAAGCTTTGAGCTTGAAGAGCTTGCCTCTCATTAATCTTGCTCCTCCGACGCTGCTCGGTTTCGGAATGCTTGGACCGGTTCTTCTCCCTGCCTTGCCCTTCTACCTTCACTGCCAATTCCCCTATCAATTCCTCATTAACTTCACTCGCATACCAATTTATTATTTTTCAAAAAATAAAAATTCTTTTTTTCTTCAAAATAATATAAAATAAAAACCAACAGTCACAACTCATAGCTCACAGAGGAGAGAGAAGGAGAGACGGGGGAGAGAGAGAAACCTCCATGAGACACTTCATCGTCTTCTTCAAATTCATCGTGGTGGCCCGTTGAAGCTTTCGCCATCTCCGACTGCCTAAATTACATAAATTTCTCCCGAAATTAAATATAAATATACAAAAAAAAATGAAGACAATTTTATAGAGAGAGAGAGAGTACTGAGGAGCTCGGGGAGGAAGGCACGGTGTGAGAGTGAGAGGTGGCGGTGGTGACGGCGGAAATGCGGAGGTCCGGGACCTAGATGGGGGCCCGAATTGGGTCCGACGGAGCTGGAAATAGTGGAAAAAGGGTCTGGTTTTGGTTGAGCTTTTTGTGCTGATGCGTTGTCGTTTTGGAATTTTGTTTTTGCCCCAACAGTTACAGTAAGACGACCAAAGAAATTTGGAGCCCTAGGTGGCGACTCCTACAGTTTCTGTCGTTTTCCTAATTCATTAAATTTTAAATAAATTATTATTAAATAATTAATCATTCAATCTTGATTATTCTCTCAATTAATCTTAATTTATTAATTAATATTATTCTGTAGTGCCCGCCACTATTTCTAACGTGACCCGCCACCGCGCCTAATTGGTGCCATTTTTCTTTGTTGGACGCCTAATTTGTTTTATTTGCCCACCTAATTACCGTGTTAATATTATAAAATGTTATACCAAAAAATGAGATGATAAAAAATATATTGAGAGTCACACTTTTGAGCGAATCTACTTAATATTTTTCTTCCAAATTACAATAAATAGATTTGAATTCGTGTGCAAGAATGCAATAGAATATACGCATTATTATGGTCGACTGGTATCCTGTAACTTTAACCTGACACTATCCAAGACTTCTGATGGTCATCATAGTTAAGCATGTGATTTTTTTTTTTTTAACAGTAGTGACGTAGGGGAACGGGAGTGGAAAACTGACTCTTCAAGTATATGAGTCAGAGAAAATGCTCTTAACCAACTGAGTTACAAATTTTTGCAATACATGGTTTGCTTTTATATAAATACAGGGTTGTTTATTTGATATAATATTTTACATTAATTATATTCTTGCTACATAAATAGTGTGACAATTGATGCAAGTCATGTGGCTTATTACATATCTTACATAATTTCTCCATCATTGGATTGTAACAATGGAAAATAATAATCGCACACCCTTTTCCTCTCCTTCCACACTTGTTGATACACAACACTTCGATTTCCTGCCAGATGTTTCCGTTTAATTTATTCAATTCGATGACAAAAAATGAAGAGAAGTGTGGAAGAGGAGAAAAAAAGCGTGCTGTTATCATTTTCCACGACAATTAACTTCTAGAAGATCTCAAAGGCTTCAAGTCAAAGAGAGCCATAGTACCCTTCTTCCTTGGCTATGCTTGGAGCAAGTTGAGACTCATGGTATGAGCCGTCGGTATGCCGTAAGTTCAAGTCCAAACTAGCCAATTGTTACTTTATTTGAGAAGTGCTTAGCAGCGGCTAAATTCCACGCCTCCGGTCCATCCTCCGGCCTTCCGCTCCTTGAACGCTTCGTCTCTCCATGGAAGCAACCGGACAACGACCTCAACAAGGACATGAACCAAGTCGCCTTGTTCTTACTCATGGTTTTGAATTTGGATCTTAACTTGGAAGGCAAGGAACTGATGAAGTTGTGTTTCTCCTGGTTTTGTTGCTGCTACTTGGACTTCTGTCTTTGCTTTATATACAGCTTCTTTTTCTTGGAGCTCAAGTTTTTACTTGTTGAATACTTTAGGCCGTGGCATTGGATTTTTTACTTTGACTGTTGACACTTTGTTGACCAAAGTCTCCCATAATTTCTCAGCAAGTTTCTTGGAAGCCAAAGGTTTTCTTGAGAGGCAAACAAAGATTAACCATCATGAACTTCAAAACCTAATTACGTATCTTTCTAAGGCCCCACATAACTTTGACCAAGAAAAAAAAATCTACTTGAATGAGGAAAAACTCGTGTGGGGGCATTCAAAACGCGTTAATGAAATCAACAGTTGGGAAACTCGCACAAAAATATAAGATTATATGTATTTTAATCTCACTTAACTTCATCATGATGGCCCTACAAAGCTTTAACCATCTCCTATTGCCTAAATTACATAAATTTCTCCCAAATTAAATAAATAAACAAAAAAAATGAAGACCACTTTACAGAGAGAGTACTGAGGAGCTCGGGGAGGAGGGCGCCGTGTGAGAGTGCGAGGTGGCAGTGGAAATGGGGGGATACAGGACCAAGATGGGTGCCCGAAATAGGTCCGTCGGAGCTGGAAATAGTGGAAAAAGGGTCTGGTGTTGGGAGCTTTTTGTGCTGATATGTTTTCGTTTTGGAATTTTGTTTTTGCGACAACGGTTATGGTAGGACAAATTCGTGTTTGGCAAAAATCGAACTTAAAATATCTCACTTATAAGTGAAGAGGAATACCACTAGACTCTCACTTACAATTAAAGAGGAATACTATTAGACCATCGTACTAAGTGAGACTCTTACTGTTTCTGTCGATTCCTAAATCATTATTTTTTTAAAGAATTAATTATTAAGTAAATTAAACATTTAATCTTGATTATACTCACAATTAATCTTAATTTATTAATTAATATTAGAGTTTTTATCACAAATGGTCTTGAAATTGACACACATTAGTACAATGCAGTTGCGACAAATTAGCCAATTTACGGCTTTTCTCGTCTTCACTTGTTTGGCATACCCTCCGCTTATAGAGATTATTACTTTTCTGCATTCAGATTTCTTGGACATGCCAGCCTACAGGTTTGTCTCCCATTTTTGAAGTGTGATTTTCATTTTTAATTAATCTTTTGGATTTTTCGTTTTTTGTTTTGTAGTTTGTCTTGCAAGTTTTTACCTTTTAGGTTTTATATTAGAGGGGTTCGGTCCTATATCCACCCCTCTTTTTCTTGTATTTTTTTTAAAGAGGGGTAAGGTGATATTTCACATCCCGGCCCGGGCGGGACCACTTTCCGGGCCCGTCCACCATTGTAGCACGATATTGTCCGCTTTGGGCCCCGACCACGCCCTCACGGTTTTGTTTCTGGGAACTCACGAGCAACTTCTCAGGAGATCACCCATCCTGGGATTGCTCTAGCCCCCTTCTCGCTTAACTTCGGAGTTCCTACGGAACCCGAAGCTAGTGAGCTCCCAAAAGGTCTCGTGCTAGGTAGAGATGAGAATATACATTTAAGGATCACTCCCCTGGGCGATGTGGGATGTCACAGTTAAGTGTATGTCCCTCCACTTTTCTTGCTTTATGAGGGGTAAAGTTTATTCAATAAATTTCCAAAAAAAAAAAATAATAATAAAAACCTGACATTGTCCAAGATTTTTTATGGTAATCATAGTTAAGCATGTGATTTTTTTTTTCTAGTGATACAAGTGATTTAGGGGAGGGGGAGCAAAAAAATGACTCTTCAACTATATGAGCCAGAGTAAATTCTCTTAATCATATGTGTCACAAGTTCTTTACAATATGTTGTTTGTTTTTATATAAATACAAGGTAGATCATTTGATATAATATTTTACATCAATTATTACATACTTACATAATTCCACCACCATTGGATTATAGCAATGGAAAATAATAATCGCACATCCTTTTTCTCTCCTTCCACACTTGTTGATGCACAAAATCGACACTTTGGTTTCCGGCGATGAGTTTTCATTAAATTTCTTCACTTCAATGACCAAACATGAAGATAGGTGTGTAAGAGGAGAAAAAGAGCGCGTCGTCATTTACCACTACAATTAACTTCAAGTCAAAGAGAGCCATAGTACCCTTCTTCCTTGGCTATGTCTGGAACAGGTTGAGACTCATATGATATGAGCCGTTGGTATGCTGTAAGTTCAAGTCCAAACTAGCCAATTGTTACTTTATTTGAGAAGTGCTTAGCAGCAGCGGCTACATTCCACGCCTCCTGTCCATCCTTCGGCCTTCCGCTCCTCGAATGCTTCGTCTCTCCTTGGAAGCAACAGGACAACGACCTCAACAAGGACATGAACCAACTCGCCTTGTTCTTACTCATGGTTTTGATCTTAACTTGGCTTTAAAGGAGGCTTTCAAACAAGGAAGGCTAGGAACTGATGGGGTTATGCTTCTCCTGATTTTGTTGCTGCTACTTGGACTTCTATCTTTGCTTTATATATAAATTCTTTTTCTTGGAGCTCAAGTTGTGACCGATGTCTCGAGTAATTTCTCGGCAAGTTCCAGGAAAGGCAAAGAAAGATTAACCAACATGAACTTCAAAACCTATTTATGTATCTTTCTAAGGCCCGACATCAACTTTGACCAAGAAAAAAATTTGACCAATACTTGAGCAAGGAGAAAAACGAGTGTGGGAGCATTCAGAGCACGTCAATGACGTCAGCAGTAGAGAAATTCTCACAAAAACATGAAGTCCTATGTATTTTAGTCTCATTCGACCCTAGGCTAGTTCCACTTGATGTGAAAGTCGTCCTAGTCAAGCATCTCTACACAAGTTTTTTCTCTTGAATGGGTACAGTAGGTAGTGGTGCACACTTTGTGACGAAGATACGCAAAGAAATAATTCAATCACCCAAGAGACTGACAAAGACATTTTCCCTTTTGCTCGACATACTTCAATACTTGTATCAGTTTGAAGCAGAGTGAAAAATCTTCTAGAAAAATTAGAGGTTTCCTGAGAGAGATCATCTAAAGCTATAATTTCATGGAGAATATATCAGCTTACATCAAAATTGGCTGTGGGGGGTTAAATAATAACTATATTTTACCTGATAGGGGTTCAAAGACGGAGAAATTAACACGTAGTCACTCCTGTTCTTGAACCACGGTTAGAAAGTTTGCATTCCGTTTTGAATCTGGCGCCGAAGATGATTCCAAACTTGCTTGGATCATACTATCTTTTTATGTACAGAACTGCCGGCAATTGCCACTCAATCAGCCTCACTACCGTTCTCCACCCTCGAGCTCTTCTTGATCCTCCAACTGAGTTTCTTCTTTGTTGCTTATGTCTCCATTACCACCATCATGATCTCCATTATTTTTCCGGAAGAACAATCCTGACGAGGTGGAGTCGTCTTCATCTAGAGTTTCTTCGTTTTCCTTGTCTTTCGACTGCAATGTCGAATCATTCTCCATCCATGCAGGGCAATAGTGCACAACTCCAAGAGCGGAAAGAACTTGAGAATGACTAGGAGTTGAAGCATGAGGTGATGACGTGGCATTGATTGATTTTCCAGCAGGATCGTGCCTTAAGCAAGAACATTCCGGGACTGGATGAGAAATAAAAGACAGCGGTTTTGATCTTGCTGAAGCTTCTATTAATCCATCAACTAATCTCTTCCTCAAATGCTTGCGTACTGACATCAGCCAAGTATGGTTTGCATGGTATAGGTGGTCATGAATTTCATCTAAAAGCTTGGCGACTTCTTTTCTGCATTCAGAAAAACACAAGAAAGAATTTTTAAGAAAACAGACAATCGTCATCATCAAGGGAGCAACTGAATATAGCAATTCCTCAAACACCTATGTCCAGATAAAAGTACGTACCTGTCTGGTCTGTATGTCTTTGATTCAGCTGATTGATAGAGTCGGTGTCCCATTACCAAGCTAGCAAAATTTGGGTGCCCCTTACCATCAATATCAAATCCAGGGATAAACACATCAGCTTCAATGCATATCACATAATCAATTGCTTCCCACAGAAGTTTATGAGCATTGGTCCTTAATTCGATAACTGTACTATCAGGCTCGTTATCACTCTCAGCTACCCAACCCCACCAACCTTCAATGTTATAGGATTTGGGCCTGGCCGGGGGTGGTGGAAGTGGGCGAGGGCGTGGGCCTGCATTTTTCCATGCTTCCATTTTCATCTCTTCCTTAATCATCGGTGGACTCCTGGGATTGCGATCAACAAGGTTAGCTTCGCGACCATACATCCTACCAAGCTCCCAAGGCATGCTGAGGGAAGTCCTATCAACGACATTTTCAAACATTGCACGAAGAGGTATCAATGTCCTTTGACCACCAAAGATTTCTCCCCCTGAGACATATATTATTGTGTCCCACAAGTACCCATACGCACGAAGAATAATACCAATCTGTAGCAATCCAAGGAATATAGACAAAAGGTTCAGTAAGAAGTCATTTCTTATTAAAGGATGTAGACAATATTTTTCTCAAGATAATTCTGTGCTAAATAGACTTGCAGTGTATATTAGAACTAACTTTATAATATTCACTCCATCGTTAGGGCACTGTTCTGATTATGAACATTAATTTTGTTTTGTAGCCACATCATATCTTACCTCTTCCGGCATTAGTGGGCAAGATCCTTTAAGGCGCTGTTCTGCAGAATTCACGGAAAGCTTTCCCTTGACAATTCCACGTTTTAGCATCCATTGTCTTTTGTGCTGAATGAGTTCAGTGTGTACATCCTTGGGAAGACAAACACATGCAAATTAAACGCTATGAAAGAGTTCCAAAAATTAATTTATCATGCAATCGAGGGTCAAATGCTATGAAAGGTTTGAAGCAAATACCTGGAAGAGTTCAGCACAACCATGAAATGCCAAAGCCTCCCGGGTCATTCCAGGGTCAAATGCAATGAATGGCTGTCCAGGAGCCTTTAATCTATAGAGATAGTAAATATATGTTCAAAGCTTTGCTGATGAGAAAAAATTAGATACCACATACTTAGAGAGAGAGAGAGAGAGAGAGAGAGAGAGAGAGAGAGAGAGTAAATGGAGGCGGGTAATTGACCTTTGTAAAATTTTGGTGGCAAGTTCCTGGACCTCCTGCCGGAACCTAAGAGCATGAAAAGCAACCCTACATCTCAGCCTCTGATACTCTTCAAGATCGGGTGGCAGGATAGCCTGTAATCCAAACAAGGTAGTAATTATTAATCATCAAACCAAGAAATACAATTCGGAGTTCCACAAACTCAAGTTATGAGTACAGTGCAATAGAGAGAGAACCGACACTGTTACCTGCAAGCATCCACCATCAGGCACAACTAGTTCAACTACTAAATGCTTCTTCAAAACTGGAAGAACATGGTTCTTATAGTAATACGGAGAAGCAGAGTAAGGCACTTTAAACACCGGAATGTTCTTTTTTCTCCTTTGCCCTTTGAGATTTTTGGGAAGCGTCTTCACAACTTTGACATCTTTTGACAAGGCTGCCATGAATTGGTCCTCGTTGTAGAGATAGGCAAAACTCTTAAACTGAGAGCTACAGAAAAACATAAGACGCAAACAATTACGAATACATCAACTTTAGGTCACAAACAACCCAAACCGATCCAAAAAGGCAAACCTGATGCCCTTGCTGCTCGTGGTTGATTGGATCTCAGGAATCACTAACGTTGCATTAAGAAACCGAGAAACCACAACCACATCACATATCTGAAAAATCAATAAAATGCTGCAGCTGTAAACTTTAAGACAATTGAATACAATGAAAGGTCATTCATAAATGACAGATGACACCCTTACCGAATTCCTGATCTCATGAAATCCGCCTTGTATCCTGACAAAGATAAACCTGTTGGTATCTAAACGGGGATCTGTGACACAAACACATTTCACTTTAGAACGATTCCATGTTTGTTCACATAGATAATTAAACATCCTTTCAAGGTTTCAACATTCAAATTTTAGACATAAAGCATATCCTCCTGGGCCGTAGTAATCATGATTATAATAAATAACAATGATCAAGCTAATCCGAGGACCCCACTGGTTGTGTTAAACCTACAATCCGACATAAAGTAAGATTGCCAACTTTCTTTTTCTTAAGAGAAAGAAAGTGTTATCATCAACCTTTTGGTAACATTGATTCTGCAGAGAAAATCCTTAAACCGAAATAACTGTCTAACATAAGCCTCCAGAAAGCATTAAACCAATACAGAAATCACTATAGCAAGATGAAAAGTAGGCTAACCGGCATAATGTCCTCTGGGATTTGCATTCGGTTGCAAAGTTTCGAGATGCCGAACCGGACCCCATAGCCTTCTATACATTGGGCTCTGCACTCCAAAGTAGAAGGATAAGTGAAGCTGATTTCAGAAAACCAACAAAGTTGACATGGAAACACATAATTGATATAAAAACAAAAAAAACGGATCCACACTAAATTCACAAACCCAAACGAAAGCGATATCAGAAAACCAACAAAATTGATTCCTATATATCCTGCCTGAATTTTTCAAAATACCCAAAAAATCAATGTCACAAAAGCAACACTGATTGCCACTTTTAGAGCAAGAACAAGACTTTCCCAGAAGAAAGCAACGAAACTGTCAAAACCCAGAAACAGAAACACACTCAGGAATCAAGCTGCACAAAAACATGAGAGAGAAAGAGAGAGGAGAGAGAGAGCATTTAAGCAGAGCAGATGAAACTTGAGAAAGATAAGATCTTTGATGGGGGGGGTTAAGTGAAATTTACAGTCTTGGAAAAATTCAAGCTTTCACCAATGGCTCTTCTGGGGAAGATTGTGATGGAGGAGTGGAACTCAGAAGCAGCAGCCCCTTCTGTGAATCTGGCCAGCAGAAAGTGCACAAAGAGAGAGATAGCTGAGAGAAACAGTCCAATTAGTCCAACCCATTTCATCTTCGACTTCAGCACCATCTTCCCCTCCCCTTTCATTGAAACCCCACTTCAGGATCAGAACCTCCAACTCCAACCAGATTTTGCAGAAGCAGAGGATAGAGGGAGAGAGAGAGAGAGAGAGAGAGAGAGAGAGACACACACACACAGAGAGAGAGAGAGAGAGAGAGAGAGAGAGAGAGAAGGGATTTTGTTTGAGCAGAAGGAAGAGTCACAGAGAGAGGAGGAGAAGAGGCACCTGCGACACGTGCGAATGAGATGCACACAATTGATGCTCGAGTGTTTGAGTTGAATGACAGAGACCAGACGTGGCATCTTATTACATTAAATATTTGATGTTTTTCATAAATCTCTGTCTAGTAATACCCCACTCTCGACTATAGCGCGTGTGTAACAACTCCACACCCAATGGGAAATGAGGGCTTGAGGGTGTGGGTGTAGGTGTACGATAAGCGCTCGAGAGGTGTTGGATACATCCGGTGATGTTGTATGATTGGGAAGCAATGTGGGATGGAGAGTTTAGTCACGTGAGGTAAAGACTGTATCTTTTTGTCTTGATGCTTGTGGGAGGTTTTGTAATAGAAGATAACTTCACCTTCACGTGACGTCTCGTGTTAATAAAAATAAATATTTGTAAAATAAATAACTTTATATCATAAAATGTTAACCGGTTGTATCATATGTAAGTTATTTTCTTGTTATAGTTGGTCCTAGCAAGTGTACCCGCGAGTTGTTGCAGGGTTTGACACATTGTTGAAGATGCACAAATTATCCAAATCCATAACTTCGTTAATGACGTCTTCTTCATTTTATACGACAACGTTGAACTGAAAAAAAAAAAAAAAAAAACATGTGGAAGAAAGATAAAAAATAACCAAACCAACATCCAATTTAGTACAGACCTAAGAAAAACATAAGTAAGAAACCGTTTCAAACTCCTAAATCATTCATCAAACACATAATACAATCACACATATACCCTTAATCATTTATCAAAATTGAATTACTTTTAACCAACTTAGCATGTGGCTTAAATCCATATTATGCAATGTTTATAGGACATAGTTCACTATTGGAGAGACATATTCCTTTCTTTAATCTCCAACCCAAAGCTAAGTAGCTCCTAATTAGGCAGTGTTAAATCCTAGCTCATGCATAATTGAACAATAAAAGCGATAGTATTATGTAATTGAATCCTCCTAAATTTGAACTCAAACAAACAATCTAAGGTTGTTCAATTAAAAATCAAATCAAAATGCTTTTCATTCAATTAGCCAAGTGTATCTCATTACTTGATCTTCTTCTTTCTTTTTGATATATAGAGCTGCTTAAAATAAAGAATGACATGTCTGAATAAAAATGGATGAATGAAATATAATCATGTATTGTGAGAAAATTTCACGAACTGCCTCAGAGTCAGTGCAAGTTTTGGTCATAACTCACCACTAAAAGACTATTCTCATTCTACTTTGGTATTTTCTCCCTCACAGCTTGCTTTGAATTTACTGAGCAGTTTTCAAAACCAATTCCAATGATCAAATTCACGAAATATTCAATCCCATGAAAATTCTTAAGCTTATTAGAAAATGGCAAATTGTAAGATTTTGATGGTATTTGAAAAGTGTGGGAGAAAAGACCAAATTAGAAGGTCTGTCTTTTCTCTCGGAAAGTAAAGAACCTCTTTTGGAGGCATATGCATCCACTGTAACAACCCACTTTAAAAATTATACTAAATTACAAAAATACCCCTGTGTGGGTATTGCAATCAACCCATTTCCTTTTCTTTTCCTCTTTTTCCCGAGCCTCCCTTTTTCTTTTTCTGAAAACCCATCCCTCCCTAAACTCTCGAAAACTTAATTTCTCTCTAAGCTCCGACATCTCTTTTGCTCTTGTTTCGAATGCACCATCGGAGCATCTTTGAGTGATCCACCATTTGAAGCCGAGAGTTCCAGATTTCGAAACTCGAACCCAGGTGAGACTTGTGTTCCTTCTTCAAATTTCTGGGTTATTTTCATGATGGTGATGTGATTTCGTGTTGAAAATTCAAGGGTTTAAACCCTGCTACTTCTCTGTGTACGCATGTTCAGCTCTGGCGATGAATTCCGGCAAAATGCCGTTGAGTTCGACGTCGACTGGGAGTTGCAGCACCTTCATTCTATTTATACCTCACTCTTAAATGGACTGATGAGGTTCTTAGCTTACAGACCAAATTTTAATCCATGCATGCATTCCCTTCTCTGTTTCCAGTTCCCAGCAAAAGATGAGGGACGAACTTCGACGAGTTTGAGGTCTATCTCTTCCCAAAACCTGTTGCAGTGCATCTGGGTAAGTTTTTGAGTTTATTTGTGAGGTTTTTGAGATGTGAATCGAATTGGGAATCTCTGTTTTGATGCATGCATACTTCCCATTTCTCTCTGTAGTTTCCGACGACTTTTCCGAGCAAAAACTGTCGAATCCGAGGTAGATTCGACCTCTCCTCCTTCTAAACCAGTTATAGGTGAGTTTCTGGTGATGCGTAGGATTTGTTTACATGAGCTTTGATGTTAAAATCGATGGACTTGAGCTCGGGACTTGAAATTGCAGTATTCGGCGAACTTCGGGACGAATTCAAGGCCAGTCTCGACTCCTTCCGAGTCTATTGGCGGTAAAAATTCTGCTCCCTTCACTCTTAGCGTCATTTTTGTGATTTAATCTCATACTTTTACTTGGTTTTAAGTTCGAGTTGGAATCGGGAGAACTTCCCGGTGTGGAATCCAATGTTTTTCTTCGATTGGGTCCGGTGACCCACGGGTTATTCGGGTCGACCTGACCCGCATGCCATAAGTCCAGATTTTTAACCCACTTACCAAGTTTATAACCCAAATGGGTAGCCCAGATTTTTCTAATAACCCATCCAATTTATTTGGGGTATTTTAATTTTAGGCCCTAAAACTTAATTTGGACAGGCCCAAGTCGAATTGGGTTATTAACTAATACCCAAAATAACTAAATCCCTTAACCCAGTTTTGGACATTGGGCTTGGCAGCCACTAGCCCAGCCCGTGTTCCCTTAATTCTTTGGACCCGAGCCCAATTAAATTAAATTAAATTTTATTGGGTGTTTAGGTGCAACGGTGGGAAGTGATTCAGTACATCCTAATTCGAGCGGCTCTCTGAGAGTGGAGTATCTGTGAGTGAACCTCTTCTAAAATTATCATGATTTTTATGATTTAATTGCATAATTGAAAAGCATGCCTTACGAGTTTATGAACTGATTTTATGTTAAGCATGTTACTAAAATGTTGAATATCGTCTCATTATTTTGTGAGGAATTAATTGTTGGCCTATATTGAGCTATATTTTGATATATCGTATTTTCTATAAAAACCATGAACTGGCAGACTATCTGATGGATGACGATAGGATGCTAGAATATGTTTTAGAAACCCCTCTTTATAGTATAGACGATGGATGACTCTATACTATGAAGTGGTTATTTTTAGAGGCGTAACTATTTGTGCGTACCTAGTGGACATTATGCCGCCTGGGGCGAGGATCTGGTGTTGGCAATTAGGCCGGGATAAATAATCCCTAGCGAAAGGCTGAGGGACACAGAGACAAGCATTGGGCCGGGAGGGAGTTATCTCTGGCTACGGACACAGAGACTTAGGTGCAGGCATTGGGCCGGGAGTATATTATTATTCAGTGATCTTACTAGCAGCACACTGCGCTTATGAGACGATTTATGCTTGGGTTTTACGCGATGTCTTTCCGCGATATATATTTTGAGATGTTTATGGCATGCTAAGGTTTTCAATAAGCTATCACTTATTATGCTAGTAGTTTTCATTATATAACTGTGGGGGTTAGTATGTTCATAACTGTTTTCGTACTATGTATGTATATAAACTTGGTCCACTCACCCTTGTTTTGCGCCCCCTTCAGGATTTAGATTCGAGGTACATGATCCCAGCGTCAAGACAAGTTGCTCAGCTATTCTCGAGTTCACTCCACATGGGTATTATTCCATTGTTCGTATATTTTCCTAAAACTTCTTTTATGATATTTTTAGAAATGTATGCTCTAAACTCGTTCCTTAAATGTCTATTCCTTATGTTCATAAGTCTTATTCATCCTTTATTTTTAGCAATTGCACTCAATAAATGGCTTTCGTCACCCTTGGGTGTCGGCCAGCACGTGCCTATCCTGATGTTCGGGGAATATTAGGGTCGGGGCGTGTCATCCACTCTCTGTAATAGAACTATTTAAATACAGCAGACCTATTCTAAAAGATTGTAAACCACACACAATCTTGTTCGAAAGAAAGGGGAGGGAATGTCCCAACAATTTGACAAAACATCCAAAATCATAATAGCAAACCACCAACAGTTTTTAATATTCAAACCTACACAGTTGTTTGATCTTCCTACTTCCTAGTTTGCTTGTAATTTAAACTAAATACAACCAACAACAAACATTTGTTCCTGTAAAAATACCCAAAATAATTCAAACAAAATTTGGTGGGGCATTTCAAGAAGCCGAGCTATGACGACCCGTCTCGAATTATTATATATATATTTTATCCCCGAGTATGTAAAATGACGATGATGCCCTCGTGGTTTGGTGATGTGGATGTACGCATGCATTTTTAAATTATTTTTCTCGCTAGCGTAATTAAATTGTACTTGACGTCACAAGCGTGTTGACTTGAGTTAGGACCGAATCGGATTCGTAAAGCTAAAGTTACGAAAGATTAGACTCGTAAATGGGTAATTTGGACCAATTAAATGGACTATTATGTTTTATGGCCCAATGGGGTTTTAATTTCTTTTCTTTGGGTTTTTATTAACTTGGGACCTTAACTCCCTCCCTCTCTTTCGTTGCAGCCCAATAAGGGCCTTGATATTTTCTTCTTTGGCCAACCCGCGACACATACACACAAACACACGTACCATTATCCTCCTTCATCTGCTCGACATTTCCACGTCCGTAAACCGTACGAACCTCAACTTCCAAACCTTACCTAAACACCACAGATTGAGCGTGGGGACAACCTGTATGTGCTCCTCTCAACTTCACAAACCTGGTGGTGTTTTTTGTTCGAATAAAGAATGTCAAGAACTCGAGAAACCCGAGCTCCGATGAAGGGTTTAATTACCTCCGATGTGATCATGAAGGTTTTACGTGGTTTTGAGACCTAAGGAGGTATCCTTCTAGTTTCCCTAGCACCTTGGAGTTATTTTGGAGTGATTTGCACGTCGGGACGTTGAAGAGTTGTAGTTTAGGCCGGTTCTTCCTAGAGTTATTATGACCATTTTTCATTGATATTAAGACTCAAACAGGTATGGTTGTGTTTTACTCTTCACGAGGTTCAAATCCATATAAAATTCGTGAAATTTGGTTGAAAAATGAAGAAGATATTAAAGTTTGAAAATTTTCCAATTTCCAGCGAGTACAAACGGCGAATTTCGGTGAGGTTCATTGAAGAAAACGGAGAACATTCTGTTAACTTTAACGGAATATTCTAATGGCGTCAGGTAACTTTAATGGAATATTCTAGGATTTTAACAGAATATTCCCTAACGCCATTAAGGTTTCTGTCTGTGTGCCAGGCACGTGCCTGCGTGTGGCCGGCATGTGAAGGCGCGTAGGTCATTAGAAAAAATTTCTAAAAATATAGGGGTGTTTCGTGGTGTTGAGTAGGTCACGTTGGTACACCCCAATTGAGTAACATATGAGAAGTTATTACACAGTTTTTTATATGTGCTTAGTAATTAACGTTTAATCAGTTGTTTCACATATAGGTGAGACGTATTCGGAGGACGAGCGTAGCTAGGCAAGACTTGGGGGCTACGCCCTTGCTACATACTAGTGAGTGGGCTTTTAGTTTTCTATATATACGTATATATGCTTGAAATTTTCCCAAAAACTGTTTTAAATGGAAGTACGTTTTTAAATGCCATGTCAATTGCATCACATTTTAGTATATGCATTAGTATATATATGCACAATATTTCATGACGCTACAGATGCTCAAGTAAGCTTCAAGTGAGTACATATTGATGATGGAAATTGTAGTGTGCATGGTTATGCTTAGATGTATTTAGTGCTCATTATCCTGCACCTCAGTGTTAGTGCTCCGCCCGAGGCCAAGGCCTAGCCTTCACGTGATCGTTCACCTCCTACACCACACGCTCACCTTGGATCCAAGGCAGGTGCCAGCTTATTGTACAAACCACATTAGGTGATTCCGACTCGTAGGTGACTTGTAATACTTCGCACAGCCTTCACGTGATCTTAGCACTTGAGCGTACCTATTTACACCTAACATGTCGTACAAACCACATTAGGTGGTTCCGACTCGTGTGCTTCCTATATGAGCTATAAGTTCAGCCGCACATGTCACATTAGGTGACTCCAGCTGACATATCATTTTACATTGATTCACATCACCTGGCTTACATATTTATTACTGAGATACTTCACATGACATATGCTTGGTTTCCACTATTCTCGAGCATGATTTCTATATACGTATGTATTATTATTTTCTGAGAAATTATACGAGTTTTACGGTGAAGGGTTATTATATTTGAAAAGATAAATGTGTTTTCAAAAGCTTTGTTTTTGCCTACTCACGTTTTCTATTTTTTCGCATCTCCATATTCTAGTAAGAAGTTCGTATTGCTGGCTCACGAGGACTCTACAGTGGTTCTGACAGCCTTGCAATAAATGTAGGAATTTTCTTTTATGTTCTGTATAACTAATACTTTGCTTGTTGGACTGTACTTAGGTTACCTACAATTTGAGTACTTGTATCACTGCTTTAAACACCTTTGCACTCTTTTATAGTCATCTTGGTGTAAATTAGTTAGTTTTGGTTTTTAATTACTTACATTTTCATATCACTATCACCTCGCACTGTGCACATGGCTACGTCACCCTCACATGACGACCATCATGCCTCGATTTCGATCATGGTGTGTCACGAGCGGCATTCTCGTTCTTTTTGTTCCAGGAAATGGTGGCAATATTCTATGCCCTGCTACTAAGACATGCAACTGTCATTCTCATTTTTGGTTTCTTGGCGGAATAAATGTGCCTAAGAAGAAAAAAAAATGGTCCTTTGATTTGTAGGTCTCTACCAATCAATGCACTGATATATATACATCTCCATGTCCAACAGCCACAAACGCAAATGCAATCTCCAAATGTAAGAAAAAACTAAATCCTGAAGGCTAGCATTTAGTACACTGAATATGAAATTAGATAATGTTATTGCAGCAACAACAACATTTAGTACCTAGTGGAAATCAAACTCATTGAACAGAGTCTAGCTATGTAACATACAAATACAACCTCTGCAATCAATAAACAAAACCCATATTTTAAAAATTAAAACATGCGAAAATTCAACAAAGAAAAGATAATCCAGAAATCAAACCCATCAATCAATTCATAAAATCAATTGATAATCGCATAATTACCTGCCCAATTCTACAGTAAAACTCACAGGAAACCCAAGCTTTTCTGGGTTTAAATTTTTCTTCGAATTTTGGTTTTCACTTAATCAATAAAGTGCGGGCTTGATCAAGATCTGTTAAACTCATACTGGGTATAAACTGATTTCCCTGAAATTGTAGATACACAAACAAAATTAAAAACCAAAATTCCTTCGAATCAACACAAAATTGAGAAAACAAAACAATAAATAAAAACTCCAATTACCGCGCTAAAAACAGTGGTAAATTAGGATTCATAGTTCTTACCCAAATTTGACCAAATTCGAGCCTACCAACAACAGCTCCAGTTCTTTCAGCCTCAAATAACCATTACGAAGACGAATCTTAAACATGCAACATAGAAACGAATCAAGTTCCTAAAATTTCGAAATTGGGATAATCAGAATATGGACCAAAACCTAGAATCTTACCTTCATGTGTATAGCTCGTGACCAAGAGTTCGGAGGTGAAAACGGAATCAAGAATGAAGTAGTGAATTAAGCATGGAGGTGAAAACGGAAGAGTTGTTGTGCGCAAAAAAAAAGAAGGAAGGCTGACTTGCACATGAAGAAGATGACAACGCAGTGACTACATGGAAAGAGGTAAGGGCATACATGAGATAACATTGATTAATCAAGGGCAAATCCATCACTTCACTATTGATGAACAGTGCTCCCTCTCACGTGACGAACAGTGATTTTCTGTTGAACTTTAGTATATATAAATTTGTGCGAGTATACGTGTGGATTATAAATCAAATGGTGTGTGTAAAGGAAATAAATGAGCTTTTGGGTGGAAGGATGAGGTGCGGTTTGAAGAGTAGTGTCACATCCCGGCCCGAGCCCGACTCTACCGTAGCACGATATTGTCCGCTTAGGGCCCCAAGCACGCCCTCGCGGTTTTGTTTCTGGGAACTCACATGAGAACTTCCCAGTGGGTCACCCATCTTGGGATTGCTCTGCTACTCGCTTAACTTCGGAGTTCTGATGAACTCTGAAGCCAATGAGCTCCCAAAAGGCCTCGTGCTAGGTAGAGATGAGAATATACATATAAAACTTACAAGACTCTCTCCCCTGGGCGATGTGGGATGTCACAAGTAGGAACTGTTTTGGGGTGGGGCATAATCAATGGTAAGTAAATGCAGTTAGAAATTTTTGCTTGACTATGAAATTTCAATAAGGGAAGAAGAAACTGATGAAAATGCAGTGATGTCAACAAATGAAGGGATTCTTAAATGCAATTGAAAATACGATTTTCTTGTATTTATATTCTTCGTCACGTTATAATAATATCTATAATCGATTACTCATCAAAATCTTTGAGTAGGACTGGCATGAGAGTGTGCAGACAAGGCCATTACACAGGAATCTCAATTTTGATAATAGTGCATGATTTGATATCGAATTTATCATCCACAAAATTCATACTTAAAACTTATCATCTTTTTTAGGTCACACCGCGGTAAACACAACCGCCACGCGGTGGCAATCGCAAACTCATCCAGTCATCCTTCACTGCGATTGGCCGTCAGGGCGCGTAGTAATCACGCACACGAGAATCACATCAGATCCAACACCGCAACGTCAACATCAAACGAACGAAGCAGCGGCACGTGGTGCAATCAGCGCACGCATAGTGTCCCTGCCAGTAATTTAAAAAGCGACTTCAATTATTCGTTAAACCCCTTTACGCTTCTCGCGAGAGGGAGTTAGAGACGAACTCCGAAGGCGGGAGAGAGTGAGAGAAAGGACGAAACCGTCGCGGATTTTGAGGCCCGATCGATCGCCGCCGTCGATATTTTATCGTGTCCGATCTTCGCCGTCCGTCGGTCTCTGATTCCCTCTCGTCTCAGCGGCGGTGGATCTCCGGTAAGGCTCCGCCGTGCGGTTCTCAATCTCGCGGTCTCCGGTAAGTCTCACTCGTCACTTTTTTTCTGAGCTCAGCATTAGGAGACACAAATATTTAGTGAATTTTGCAATTTCGAACCGCGATTAGCATTTGAATCTTGCGTTTGTGTTGGTACTGTAAATTTTATGATCAATTTCTGCACACTTGCAAGTAATTTTTCTTATACAAATTGAACGATTACTGGAAATTTCTAAGTTACTGATTTTGGAGAATAAATTTTGAAAAAATAAAATAAAAAGTGAGAAGCTTCTGGATAGGGGAATTGAATGGACAAGAAATTGAAATTCGATTCTTGGGGTTGCATTTTTGGATTGAAAGTTCATGATGCAGATTGCTTTTGGTGATTCGAATTTTCGAAAAGAAGAGTTCCGTTGCTTTTGGTGATTGAATCTTTTGAGATAATTTTATGTATTTAAAGAAGGATTGTCTTAGAATTTCGTTTCTGTTGTGAACTTTCTGTTTAATAAATTAATTTAACGAATATGATCTTTTGGAATGGCCAGCATTATCTCCAATGTAGAAAAAATTGCAAAAGTAGGTGGCTTCTTCGATGTAGCTTTTTCCAATGTGAAAATCGCAGTAGTCTTCTACTTGGTTTGATTATGATTGTTTACGGTGCAAACATTCTCCGTCAATTGGTGCCGGCGTTTGAGATTGGCGTCTGCTTGAGAGAGAAGCTCTCTTCTGCTGCCGCTGCCTCTACTGCCGGCATTGGAACTTGCCATTGCCACTTCTTTGATTCCTTGCATGTCTCCTGAATTGCATAAACCTGTACATAACCAGATGGCAGTTGCAACCTTCAAAGGACCTCTGAATGGTGAGTACTGTGGGGATAAGAAATTTGAGAGAAGAAATTCAGGCAAGAGACGTGTTTTTGTGCAGACTGAAGCCGGTTCTGTTTTGGGTATAGAGCTAGATAGGAGTGATAATGCACACACGGTGAAAAGGAAATTGCGGCTTGCACTTAATGTCCCAACTGATGAGAGTTCATTGGTATGCGGTGACATGGTGTTGAAGAATGATCTCAGCATTGTTAGAAATGATTCTCCGCTTCTTCTCACCAAGAACTTCATGCACAGAAGCTCCTCAACCCCTTGTCTCTCACCTACTGGGAAGGATCTTCAGCAGAGGGATCAGAGCAGTCCAATTGAGGTACTGGGATACTCGGATCAGTTTGCCCGAACAAAAAAGCTGGTTCGGGATATTGTGAAGGCAATAAGAAATGAGATTGATCCCGTTCCAGTTCACGGTGGTCTTGGAGGTGCATATTATTTTAGGAATTGCGATGGTGAAAATATTGCCATTGTGAAGCCGACGGATGAGGAGCCTTATGCTCCAAACAACCCAAAAGGTTTTGTTGGGAAAGCTCTTGGACAACCAGGTCTCAAGCGTTCAGTGCGGGTTGGGGAGACAGGTTTTAGAGAAGTTGCTGCATTCCTTCTTGACTACAACAATTTTGCTAACGTCCCTGCCACTGCGCTTGTGAAAATCACGCATTCAGTTTTTAATGTTAATGATGGAGTGAAGGGTAATATGCATCAAAATGGAAAGCAAGCAAGTAAGATTGCATCATTGCAGCAATTCATTCCTCATGATTTTGACGCCAGTGATCACGGGTTTTCTAGCTTCCCTGTTGCTGCTGTGCACAGAATAGGGATCCTAGATATCCGGATTCTTAACACGGACAGGCATGCTGGGAATCTTCTGGTTAAAAAGCTTGATTGTACTGGGAAGTTTGGTCAGGTGGAGCTTGTACCCATCGATCATGGTCTTTGTCTGCCCGAAAGCTTGGAGGATCCATACTTTGAGTGGATACACTGGCCTCAGGCCTCAATTCCTTTCTCAGATGATGAGCTTGCATATATCAATAAACTTGATCCTTTGAAGGATTCTGATATGCTTAGAATGGAGCTACCCATGATTCGAGAGGCATGCCTACGCGTCTTGGTTCTTTGCACGATTTTCCTCAAGGGAGCTGCAGCTTTTGGCCTCTGTCTTTCTGAGATTGGTGAGATGATGAGTAGGGAGTTTCTTGGTCATGAGGAGGAACCGAGCGAACTTGAGGTAATATGCATCGAAGCAAAGAAACTGTTAGAGGAGGAAATATCTTATTCTGAACAGAAAGCAATCAAGGAGGAGGTTCAATTTGACCTAGACCGTGGGGAGGAGCTGGATTTGAGTCCAAGTAAGGAAATGAAAGTGGAAAGTGAAAGGAATTGCCCTTTTGGACCAAAAGGTGGAAACAGAAGATCTACACTTACCAAACTAGAGGAGAGTGTGGAGGAAGACATTGAAGGGCTCGAAGGTAATGAATTACCTTTGAGGACGGATGAATGTGCTACCGTGGTGCAGGATCAGATTCCAAATGTTTCGAAGCTGTCAGCATCATTGAGAAACATCAGCATTGGGGAGAAGAGTTGGCGACACCTGGGTTCAACACAGAAGAATGGCTACTTGGGTGGCATATCATCTGGAAACTGGAGCGTGAATGAGCAGCTGCCTGTGAGCAGCAGTTTTGTGAAGCTAGCGGATATGAATGAAGAGGAGTGGATGCAGTTTCTTGAGAATTTCCAGAGGTTGCTCCGTCCTGCTTTCTCTAATCGCAAAGCGGGGAATGCAGGTCAGAGGCAGAGACAGAGGCTAGGGACTTCATGCCAGTTTTGAGGCCTTAGCTTGCTAGATAAATAAATCGAATTTGAGGCCCTAGTTTCTTGTAAGGTTCGATGCTGCTTGGTGTTGTATTATTTGTTTCAGAAGTTTTTTTGCGGGAAGAACTGCTTCCAGAGCCTGAACTACCCTTTGAGAGTCGGCCAATGGAGGCGAGAACTGTCTTTTCGTTTGCTTAATGTTTTTAACTTTCAGACTCTGTTGGCTTCTTGACTTCGTGTAGAGAGTGAATAAATTTGTTTCAAGCATATATACATATATGTATTACCACGACGGGAAAATTCTACGATGTTTTGGTGTATGATATTCGACTGTCTAAAATGAACAGATGCAAGCACAAAACTGGAAACAAAATTCTTCTTGTTCATTCAGTTACTCTTCCGTTCACGCTCGCTATTCTACTCAGCTCCACCTGCTGAACTTCTATTCGGCTTACAGCCCTTGAAAACTCTCCACCTGCGAAAGACATGGTATCTTCTTTAGCGAGACGCCGCTGTTTTATCTTCAATATAGCCTGCGACACTTCTCCTATGGAAGGTCGCTTTCTTGGTAATTGATGTAAGCATTTGTGACCAACTCTCGCTAGCATCCTCACTTCTTCGATGTTGCATTCTCCAACCAGTTGCTTATCAAGTATTTCATCGACGCCATCTGGAGCCATAGCAGCCTTGGCGGAAAAGTGGAATTGAGTTAAAACAGTCGGGCAACAGAAGTAACAGTAAGAATAAATTTGTTTTGCAGAGTGCAAGGAACTCACGAGATTAACGTATTCCATCAAGTTCTGGTGAGGGTGGATGGCTGTGATTAGCTCAAATATGATAATTCCGAAACTGTAGATGTCACTCTTCATTGTAAACTGGTTTGTAGATATGTATACCGGATCTATGTAGCCGTAGGTACCTTTCAGACCAGAATTCCGGCCATCATAGACCGCTTCCTTAGACAATCCAAAATCAGCAACCTGTCAAATGCACCGGAGAAGGCGAGGATAGAATGACATGAGCACATAAAGAACATAACATTCACCATTGACTACCATGCATGTTGATCCAAATATACCAGATTACCTTAGCTCTCAACGACTCGTCTAACAGTATATTAGCAGATTTTAAGTCACGATGTATAACTGGTGGGACTGCCTGTTAAAAAAAACTTCGAGTGAATGAGATGAACGAATGAACTTGTCCGGTAACAAAACGAGGATACACTAAATATCATACCCCTTCATGAAGGTATTCAATTCCATGTGAAATGTCAAGAGCAATTTGTAGCCTTTCATCCCAGCTCAAAACCTGTTGTTCTTCACCTACATGAACGTAGAGAAAGATGATTCTCAAATCAACCAAAATCCTTCCCGACATAAGTTTTAGTCAAAGGTTTGAGGAACTGAAACAAGAAAAGACTGGAAGATGACTCTAGGTCTAGGTCAAATCAATGAACGGAAACTCTCAGCATGATTTAGCCCTCAATCAAACTTAATATACTATTTCAATGTATATACAGAAGATTCTGAGCTTACTGTACAGATGGTTCGATAAGCTTCCATTACTCATGAACTCGTAGATTAGCATACGCTGCCCTTTATCTACACAATATCCTACAAGATTCACAAGATTCCGATGATGCAGTCTTCCTAGCAGAGATACCTGCAATAAGACCACCGAAAAATTAAAAACTCAATCTGCTTCAAGGGATATAAACCTCAAGACAAGTATCACAGATAGTACGATAATTAGGTTAGCAGATTGTTGAAATTTTAAATTCTACTTGTATTATTTTCGACCAAAGGGCAAAAAGTTACGTTATGGTTGCAAATTCTACAATATATGTCAGAGTATTTTTATATCAGCTCTGTAGGCACGAAGGAAAATTGTCCATCACAAATCCTATTCAAAATATACTTCATGAGTCTTTACCTCTGTTTGGAACTCTTTCTGTCCCTGCTTAGAATTCGAAGCAAGGACCTTAACAGCTACTACCTCTCCAGCAGGCATTTTTGCTTTATATACCGGACCAAATGAACCTTGTCCCAAAAGGGTTGTGAAATTCTGAGTAGCTTTCTGTACATCTCTGAAAAAGTTACCAAGCATTAGATACGCCACATATCATAGGATCTCATTCCAAATATCTTACAGGGTCTATAAACCTAATAAAGACACCGCTTCCAGAAAATGGAAAATAAGAACCATTACAGCAGTATGTAACTTTTGTGTAGCTCAAAAGGATCGAGCTCTTGCAGAATTTAGAAATTCATACTTGTAAGAGTATTTAAGTACGCCTGATGCAGAAGCAAATCGATCTTTGCTGCGATGACTCCACCAAGACAGCGGAGAACTTTTCTGAAGGTTCTCGGTTCCTTGAATAGCTTTGGAAGTTGAAAGAGACGCACTATAGTCAGTGGTTGTACCTAAGCCATTTGTGCGTATAGGTAGAGTGGCAAAACTACGCTCATTAGCACATTGTCGTAGATTGGCACGCTTTTTATACCACCTTATGCCAAAAAATATGAGTACAGCAATCAAAATTCCGAGGGCTAGACCAACAGAGACGCCAATGATAACAAGATCAGTTCGATGAACCATCCTTTGGCCTCTTCTGAAATTCAGGCAATGAGAACATCTTGCAGGGCATAAATGCCACGGGTTATCTGCCATAGGATCGGCAAACACATTAATGAACACTCAAATTCCTTCTCCACAAATATTGTACTAACATGACAAGTTCAGTTCAGATCACACTAATTTGAATGCCACATATATCTCTAAATCGAGATGATGACTGAAAGTACGATCAGTCGAGCACAAGCAATGAGATCGAAAATCTTTACTTTCTTACCTTGCCCGATTCAAAACGGAATTGGCGCATTTCCAAAATTTAAACGGTACAACTTTTTCTGGAGAAATAACATGTCCATGAATATTATGCATAAAATTGCTTTATTTTTCCATCAACTGCTTTATTTGTTCATATGTATGCTGAAGATCAATGGCAGAATCTTATTTGCATAAAAAAAAAAAGGATAATTCAGCATATATATGCAAACACACACACACACAGAGATATTTATGTGTGTGTGTACGTGTGTATATATATCAAAATTAACTACCAAAAACCAATCTCCCCAATTCCCACAACCCCAATTGTCATATGCTCTATCATTAAAAACCAGGACAAACCCAGAAATCAGAACCAACCCAGATGCCCAAATATGCAGAAATTCACAAAGTCAAGACTGACAGAGACAAAAAGTTGACGAAGAACAATCACAAACCTCACCAGCTGAAAACCCAGAAAAGAATTCTGATCCATTTGTTTCTCTGACTCTGATTCTCTGAACTGTTATTGCAGATACTGGGTCAACGTTGATGACTCAAAGGGCAGTGACCCAGTTGAAGAAAATTAGAAAAGAAAAAAACTGTAGAAAAAGAAAGAAAACTGAAAGCAAAAGCAAAAAAAAGGTGTCCGAGTAGGACTCGGGGTCGATGGAATAAAAGGAGAACGCAGTTTTTGACGGGCTTAAACTGCTTGAAACGGGTTTGGTGAGGCGATTAAAAGGAAAATATGATTAAATGGGTGGGGAAAAATAGAGTTAAACCCACCACAGTGCAGACAGCAAAGCCGGTAAAGTTGTAGACTTTATGGTCGTTATCGGCCGTTCCACCAATTGCCAATGCCTCGTTAATTTATATGTAATCCGCCTTTAATTCTTAAGTTTTCTTTTTCTTTGATTTGATCGTTTTGTTGCTTTCTGACCAAGCTTTAGCTAATGTAAGTCAATATAGGGTCGTCTAAAAGTGCTTTTCAGAAAGCACTTACATTCAAAAGCAAATTTAAGGTTTGCCTAAAACTAGTTGTGTAGATTAGCACTTGGTTGTTGTATTTTGTGGAAGTGCTTCTTGAAAGAGCACCTACCATAAACTTTAATGAAAGTGCTTTAAGATCGAGGATGTACATGTAAGTTTTTTCCTCACCAAATATAATCGAAAACATATTTAGTGTCAAATAAGAGTTCGTTTAGAAGTGTTTTTAAAACAATTAAAAATACTTTTAGAGAAAATATGTTTTTGGGTTCCAAAAGCACTTCAAGTGTTTCATATAAGAAGCACCAATTATGGTCTTCTTGTAAGAAGCACCAGTTGCAAGAAGCACTTTAAGTATTTTTATATGATTCACTTGCATGTTTATTAAGGATTGGTCTTAAAAATAATTTAACTAAAAGCGCTTTCAGTAATTTAAAAGTACTTTCAAACAAACCATAACTCTTTTAATTTTTTTCAGAAGCACTTTGAAAGCCAAGTGGTAAATAATATTTACTTCTATCGTCAAAATTCTACTCCCTTAATATCTCTTGTATAAATGAAAAACTCTCTCTCTCTCTCTCTCTCTCTCTCTCTCTCTCTCTCTAACAAAATTTGCCCCATATTTTTGCTATATTAGGTCAATGATTACAAAGAAAACTATCTTACATGTTCTCAATGTGTAACCACAACCTTTGGCTTCCCCAACTTAGATTAGCAAGTGGGTTATGTTATGGTAGACTTCTACTTAATTATTACAAAATTATTAATTTGGCTACAAATATATGCATATAATTATTGTTGGGTCAACTAATATGCTCAATCAAAAGCATATTTCTTTGGGTGTCTTGACATGGTCTAAGTGAAGGTTCATCGTGTCACAAATATTATTTAATTTGAATAAGAAAAGTTAGAACATTTATTAATTATTAACAATTCCACCATTACTAATGCATATTATTAACACGATGAAAGACTTACGATTCAAGAGGGAAGGAGTACGTCTCTAAGAGCACTTTGTATAGACGCGTAAATCGTGATTGGTTTGAGATATTGTTATGATAACATTTTATTGTATGAGAATTCTTCATGCAAAACTTACTATTACAATTTTAAGAATATTACTTGACTTGACACCAATGCTAGGATACTTATGTAGTCATCGACATATTTTTCAATGTTTTCGGGATACAGAGCGGTACAACATATGTCACTATACAATTAGATGAAAGTTTTTTTTCTCAAGTGTCCATTTAATTATATAATAACATCTGATATACCGGCTCGTGTTCTAAGCACATTGAAATTCTCTCGTAGTCATGATTTATTGCCATTATGTCCCAACCATTCAATTATTAAAGAGGTACGTAGATTTAAAACAATGTAAAATTCTTCGCATGGTTAGGTAGAATTGAAGAGGATTGGGTATATAAAAGATTTGACCTATCCTACTCGAGCATTGATGGTAGGTTTGGGTCTTGTGGTTGTGTTGCTTCCAATGGGTGCTTGTCAATTAATGAAAAAATGCACACATTTTAATTTTAATTGATTTTTTAGTGTAAAAATATAATTTTTTGTTAAAGTGAACAATACCAGAAGTTTTTTGTTAAAGTACTCTTAGCTAATTGCCATACTTGTTTGCCTTTTTTGAAATGGAAATAGGTGAGAAAGTTTCTTGGGGGCCAATTAGATCTGGAAAATGGATCTTGTTTATCGTATTCGTATCGTTTTTATGTTATATTCGTTATCTTAAAAGATCATGTCGTGTTAAATCTGTTATCTGAACGGGTCGTGTCTTAACAAATATTTTTATGCCAATGTCTAAACCTAACAAACGAGTCGTATTCGTGTCGTTTACATGTCATATCTGTTATTTTAAAGAGTTATTAATGTGTGATTGGATAACGATCCAAATTGTTAACAGATTCTTAATGATTGATCCAATAACGAGTTAACCCAAAATATGTTATTTTCGTATCGTTTTATATGGCCATGGTATATATTAAATAAGTGGATTATGATAGCTTCAATGTCCTTGTTTAGTTTCTTAGCAAGGCACTCAGTTTACGCTTAATGGGTCTTTCATTGAAGCCCAACTAGTCGTCTTGTCAGACTTTTGGTTCTTATTTCTCAAAATAATATTAGAGAGACTAAATTTATAAATAAAATTTTGTAAATTAAATGACATGAAAGTTGATGATTATATTATTATTTAAGCGTTGATAAACGTGCCTATTTTCTACTGATGACACATTATTTAGTTTATAAATTTTGTCTACAAATTTTGTCTCTTTAGCTACTATTCCCAAATTTGATATGAATTTCAAAATCTGATTGTTAACAATAATTTTTATTATCACTCGTCATACTTGTTTCCATTCATCACATCTTTTTTTTAGTAAAATTAGAGGGATCATCGTACTATTTGAATTGTTAATTTAAAATGCATTCTTTTATATTCTACTACTAATCTAAATAGTGGGAAATGAGACTCAAACTTGAATCAACAATAAAACGCTCAGCAAGCACAATCGATGACCCAAAACCCTAACTTGCAGCATCAGTTAGTTTTGGGAGCTGCTATGGTCACATGAGATGTGAGTTTGCAGCCCCAAAATTCATAAAGTAACTTTTCACCCCCAGAAAAAAATGAAAAAAGGTCATGTTTATAGGCCACTTCTCAAAACAACGATCACAAGTTTGCTTCAATTCACTTCACTTTCCATGAGAGTTAAACAAACCATCACATATCAGTAACCATTACATGTACCAAAACTGCAGTTCCCACCTCACTAAAAGATCGCACCAGTTAATCTTCCACGTGAACTGACCAATACATCAACACACACACACGTATATCACACAAATACATATATATACATATGTACACACACACACACATGTGAGTTATAGCAGAAAAATAAGCATTGCAAACGTTCGAGAATACGAGGATGAAATCAGTGTCACTTATTTTGTTGTTCATAATTATTTTCTTGCATTTTCACTCATTGCAGATGCATAGTTTGCCAATTGCACCAGCGCTGTATGTATTTGGGGATTCACTTTTTGACAGTGGTAACAACAACTTTTTGCCAACTATTTGTAAGGCAGACTACTTGCCTTATGGGGTGAATTTTGTTAAGGGAGTCACTGGAAGATTTACCAACGGAAGAACAGTAGCAGATATTATAGGTAATTTTTGGTTTATTTTCAGTTCATATCATTTACTGGCTCTAATTTTGGACTGTGGTTTCTAACTCTATGTTCTAATATCTTTTTCTTTTTCTCTTTCTTTTAGCTGAGTTTCTTGGCCTGCCATATCCTCCCCCATACATGAGCATTCGTGGATCGGCGACCGCGCTTACAGGCCTGAATTATGCATCTGGCTCTTGCGGCATTCTGCCAGAAACTGGAAGCCAATATGTAAGTTTAGGCATGAGTTAGTGAAGTTAATTAATTATTAGATGAAGTTGGTTTAGTTAATTGGATGCTCTTTAATTAACATCTATTTTTTCATCACGTTTTGCTAACAAGATCATTAATTTTAGAACCGTTAAAATCCAATTAATCACAGCTAGGCAACATGCTTGGCAGGCAAGCGAGCTATATGAGCTTTTTCTTCATCTTCTTTTCTTGTTTTACAGGGAAAATGTTTGAATCTAAAAGATCAGATGGATTTGTTTCAACGAACCGTGAAGTCAGACTTGCCAGGGCAAATAAAAAATCAAACTCATCTTCTGCAGTACTTGTCCAAATCTATATTTCTGTTTTCTGTTGGCAGCAATGATTTCATCAACAACTACCTCGAACCCAAAGTTTTCGATGCAAGTAAACGCTACTCTCCTCAACAATTTGCACAGCTCTTAATGGATACAATTGCTCATCATATGGAGGTACCAATATCCGATCTCTTTTTTCTGCTTATTCGGTACTAATTGAAAAGTATAATAAAACCATGAATAATCAAATAATAATTAGCTGGTTCTTGTTGCAAATGTCACAGAGGTTATACAACTTAGGAGCCAGGAAAGTAGTCATGTTTGAAATTGGTCCACTTGGATGCATTCCATCCATTGCAAAAACACACAAACACTGTGGAAACTGTGTGGAAAGTACAAATGAGCTAGCCTCGATTTTCAACGACAAGCTTCGTGCAACACTTGCGAATTTAACCACCACTTTCCAAGGTTCTTTCTTTGTTCTCGGTCGAGCAAACTGGATTGGCTATGATGCAATTACAAGTCCTGTTAAATATGGTAAATTTCAAAACATAAGTTGTTCTCCCCCATTTAATTACAATTCAACATGTACTTTTATTGATTTATATGTACCGATCGAGTAGGGCTAATGGATGGAAGCAATCCATGCTGTACTACTTGGGAAAATGGGACTTCAGGGTGCATTCCATTGCTTACACCGTGCTTCGAACCAAATAACCACTTCTTTTGGGATGCTTATCATCTAACGGAATACGCAGGTTCAGTTATAGCAACAGGCTGCTTCAATGGCTCAACTGTTTGCACCCCTTTAAACATTAAGCAACTTGTGAAAATGTAGTTAATATTTGTACTCATTAGTGATTAAGATTGTTCATCAATCTAGCTAGCTCAAGGCTCTTGGTTTATGGAATCATGGATTTACTACTGTTACTAATATGCATATATCTTCAATTTTGAGTGCTAATTAATACATACAACCAAACTAACTTGCTACCACATGATATATCTATCATATACATATTTTCAGTACAGCGCGCATCTGACAACAACACGATGGCCGAGGTACATAAACTGATCGAAGATTGAATTACTTTTGGTTTTCAGTGATTTTCTCAATTCTTATAAGCAGTAGTAGTACAAGTATTACTTTTATCATAGTCCATCCAAGCTTAAAATTTTACATATAGATCTCCCTATCCTACGAAGTCATAGTTTCCATCAGAACAACGGGCTGTACCTGAATTCGTTGATGTAGTAGAACTACGGGTATCTCCATTCGGCCCAACTGCTCTTGCAGGCTCTAACTTCCTAAACACTTTGTGTGCCACCATTTTTCTTCCTCCAAGCCCTATCATTCTTGACCCAGCTATTGAAATTCCATGCTCGATTATTTCCTGTTCATACACTTATATGGCTTAGCTTACAAATGAATAATTGGTAAGGGAACATGAAACAAGAGAAGCTCTATTTGCACTCCTCAATGAGCTTCTTGCACTCGTCTGGAGTGCGCAAATATTACAAGAGTGTCATTTTGCGCACTTCACCATGAAAGTGCAAGAAACTGTCTAAAGAGTGCAAATATATAGCATTGCCCTACAAGGATCGTGAATAACAAGTACCTGTTGATCAGATGGTCCATTTCCGGTAACTGAAAGCTCTTTTTTATCTGTAAAAGGTGAGTATACATAAGAACCTTCACATACAAATCTATGAGAAATCCCAAAATCAAATTAATGGACTAATAGGAGAAGATTGAGCTATCTACCTTGATGAGCATGTATGGTAAACTCGCCTAGGGCATGCATAAAAAAAAGAAGCCCAACTACGAAGCTTGTAAGCTGTTGCATATCTTTGTGATTTCTTCCTTAACCAGTAGTTGGATAAACAAAAAAGGGGAAACATGAAAATAAAAATTCTTACGAAATTTGGTGTACTTGACCGTATTTTTGACATTGAAAATTTTCTCCACAGACAAGAACTTGGGAAGAACGCAAAGCTAAATAATCTAATGAATTAAATATCAAAAGAAAACAGCGTTTTCGGTTTTCAAAACTTTGAAAATGGTTTCACTTTCACCGTCAGTCTCAGTCTCACGAGTAAATTAGACGGAACCTGCAGAGTTTAGCAGGTTATTAAACGTATGATGATACATATTAAATTAATGAAAGTAGGGAAGCATGAACTAGGGTTTCTAACTTTTGAGCACGTCTCTCCTGCCATGCATGCTCGAAGGTAGATGAGTCATTAACATTAACCCCTACAGGCTACAGGTGTAATTTAGTATACTAATTAATTAAGTTCAGGACCACTCCTCCAAAAAAAAAGTTCAGGACCATCAGAGATATTTCTCAATTGAGGAAGAGGAAAAAAGATCAGATCATTATTCAGCTTCAGCAATACTAAAGTTTGTGTTAATTAATTGTACCAATTATCATTGGCATTTTGCAAGGTAACTAAGTGTAGTGTCAAATTTTCATGGAGATCATACTTTATAAAACTTAATAGCAATAAGTGATCAAGTCGAATAGTCCGATATTAGTTGTTATTTATTTATTTTTATTTTTTTATACAAAGTGATATCGAGTTTTGTGAACTCAGGATCTTGATGGGTACCAATATATGAATGTTCTTAGTGACAGAGTTATAAGCCCTTTGCATTTAATTTACTAATTAAGCCATCCAAAAAGTATGAGACAACCAATTTTAGGAGGGGCAACTTGAGTATCCAGACACACAATTACCCGTAGGGCAAGCTTACCTTTTGCCAAGTTTTTCACGAAGAGAATCCCATAAATTGAACTACATAAAGAGAGAAAAGATCACAAATAAGTTGCTTAATTAGCAGCATTATGATATACATCATACTTCACAGAACTAGTCTAACTACCGATTAGCAGCTGAGGCGAGCTGTATGATATGAAGTCATGCACACTTTTATTTCAGAGCACTATTTGTTATAGTTTCCTATGCTTGATAAAAACAAAGAAAATAAATTAAAGAAACACACAGTAATACACCGTATTCTATGTAGGCTAGCTATAGTGGACTGGTCTGTAAATATTCCTAGGTGGGCAAAATTGTGAGCCTAGCTAGATAAACCCGTACGTTTGAAAAAGATTTGAGTTCTTCTCAATCTCAAGCCCGTGGCTCAAAATTGTGTATCGGCGGCTTGCGGCTTCCCATTCGATGATAATCTTTATGCATCAGGTTTACTATCTCTCTTGTCGCCTTAAGAAGCCTTCTTGCTTCATCTGTCAACTTATGATCATCTTTTTCGTCATAACTTGTAGTCTTTGGAGCTTTGGTTGTTGGCTGCTTTGTCTTGAAATCTTGGGAGTGATTTGGTTTAAGATCTCTGGGAATTTCCAAACTACCGGCAGAAGTACTTTTCAATGTTGTTAGCTCCAGCCTCTTCATATCATCCTGGTTCATGTGTAAACATATAACCAAGTTAGAATCAAATAAAGTCAAAAGTTAAGCTGTCGGAATAGGCTAGTTACAGGGTTCGAACCCTCCAATGTTAAAAACTAATAAAACCAAAACTACAGAGAGAGAGAGAGAGAGAGAGAGAGAGACCTGTTGGTTTAATTTGTTTTGAGGTTTTCCATGGGAATTGCTTGAAGCTTTAGAATTATCCTTGCCTGCAATTAGAGAACAAGTATATAACATGAATCATGTATAATTCACCAGCTTTCTCAAAACCAACATCTCAAAATTGGTTCCACAACCATTATAAAACAATATGCTAATCTCATAGTTTTCCATCCATTACTCAAATATATTAATGCAAGGAAGCATCAAATTAAGCAAAGAAAATCCCCTCCAACATATATATCTTCTTTGATGCTAATACATACAACTACACTAGCTAGCTACATATAGCTACTACATGATATAACTATCCCACATATGTTTTCACAAGAGCATCTGACACCACAAGCCGGGGAAGGCAAATAATCTAAGATCGATCAAAGTTTTCTCAGTTGTGTTTGGGAGGATGGCGTGCAGGCCAGTGATAATCAGCACCAAAAGCTACAAAATCATGATGAGAAACTTTGGAGTACTTCTTAGAACTAGTATTACTTTTATCACGATCTGCAAGTTTACATTTTACATTTAGATCTCCCTTTCCTTCAAAGGCACAATTTCCATCAGAACTACTACGGTTTGCACCTGAATTCTTGGAAGTGGTACTAGCCTCTTCATTCAGCTGCCCAGCTGGTCTTGCTGGCTCTAATTTCCTTAACACTTTGTGTGCCACCATTTTCCTTCCTCCAAGCCCTATCATCCTTGACCCAGCTATTGAAATTCCATCAACATTTGGTTCCTGCATACTTATATGGGTTAGCTTATATATCAATTTAAATCATATAGAACAAGAGAAGCGCTCACTATTCACATACTCCCCAGAAAGCTTCTTGCACTTCCGAAACACAGTTCAAATAACACCATTCAGTATAGTGGTGCTATTTGAGGAGCGCGAGAAACTCTCTGAGGGGCGTTCGTGTTTAAAGTGTGCTTTACCTTTTGATTAGGCAATACTGCATGTTTCCCAGTCACTGAAATATCTCCTATACCTACACATTAAACAGGAGCGCTATAAGAGAAAATACTCCATAAAGTTCTATGAGAAATCCCCAGCCCGAATATATAGAAGAGGAAAAGCTATAGATATCTAGTATATATCTACCTTGATGAGCATGTGCAGCGCTAAACTGGCCTAGGGCATGCATAACAAAAAGAAGGCCTACTACCAAGCTTGTAAGCTGTAGCATCATTGTGTATAGTTTCTTCTTAGCCTTAACCTTCTAGCAAAACATTGACAACAAAAAGAGAGGAAACTTGGAGAGACTAATGTGGGTTTTATAGAGAGAGTTCAAACCCAAGTACAAGCTAGGGTTCAGACATGTACTTCACCTGCATAAAATATAATTCTCAAAGAGTACCGGTAGGACTTGGAAGAACCCAAACTAATTCATTCAATCTATAAAGTATTCGAAACTCTCATGTGCAACCAAGAAAAGTATTTGAGAAAACAGAGAAAGTTAAACAACTTTTCCAGTTTTCAAAACTTTAAATGCGGTTTCACAAGTTAATTATACATAATCTTTAGTGGTTAACAGGCCATAAAACGTACTGTGACTGTTGATAAGGATAATTAGTTGTTACTTTATTGTTTATCCTTCTGCTGTTTGTTTGAAATTCAAATGTATCATGGTTATCTTAGGATTCCGATACTGATAAGGATGGTTCTTGTATAAAACATTGTAACAGCTTACATTGTTAATGAGAATACGTAAACTTCACATGGTATCAAAGCCTTCGATCCTTCTATATATAAGGTATGAAATGAAATTAATATGTAATAGGTTTTATAATTTTGTTGGTTCATGTCTTTATTGCCATGTATGAAACGAAGTAATTAATTTAAGGTAGGCTTAAAGAATGAGTCACTAACCCCTTGTAGTATATGCTGATATGATCAAGGTAGCTCGAGAAAATCCTAGACAGTACTTATCCAAACTAAATTGTAAATCGAAATAGTTAAGTGCAGGACCACCATAATTTGAGGAAGGTCAAAATATCAGACATTAAATATAAACTAATTACAAGTGTACTAGTTTTATTTGGCATTTTGCAAGGTAAGCATGTTGGTATTAGTGTGTAATATTCATGGAAATCTTACTTTTGCAAGCTTAATTATATATAACCAAGTTGAATGGTCATCAAAAATGAGCTGTTACTTTTCATTTAATTACTAGACCAACTAAAACTAAGTGAAAATATGATTAGATAATTATAATCGGCTCAGTATATCGTAGCTGCAAGGATATTGTCAGTCAGAGATTCGGTCCTCACTTTTCGTTATAAATTACAAACAAGTAGAAAAAAGAGATTTTCAAACAAAGCTGGTTTACCTTTGTTTTGGATAACTTTTGAGAGAGAGGATTTTGGCCGGATTCTCTTTGTGAAGATCTCTGAAATTCTCTAATCATATATGTTTATAGTATATTATACGACTAATTTTCGTTAAGTATTATTTATATTCAATTTTAAATTAAAAAAATTTACAATAATTTTTGATAGCATGATATATTATAAATAAATGTGATTTAAAAATTTTCAAAATCTTGACAAAAAGATCCTGACTACCTTTTGAGACCTCTGCCAAAGGTAAATTTCTTTGTCTTTGTACAGCGGAGAATATTCAAAGGTAAATTTCCTTGTCTTTGTACGGCGGAGAATATTCATTTTGCTCACAACACATCAAATGCTTCAACATGATCAGCTCAACTGACTCATTTCTTCCTAATCCTTTGCTTGAAATTATGTATTTAAATTGAAAAAATCGAAAGAGAATCACAAAACAAAAATGAATAAGAATGCAAAAAAAAATTCTGGGGTACAGAAATTTTTTTCCAATACAACTGTAGTAATAAAAATAATGGTTTTAAAAATTTAAAGAAAAAGCAACAATTATTGTATTTGGATGTAGCAAAATTAGGTATGTTGGAAAAAAAAACTAATTAATTGGAAATTTGTGAATTGCATATGATTAAGAGTTGAGAGGAAACGAGGTGGTGGGTAGGCAAGCCTGCATAGTTCCCGAAGAGGGCATGAAGAAGGGAGGATGATTGTTTGCCCTCCTCTTCCTTCTCGTGCCTTCCCGTGTCTTCTTATTTTGTGTGGTCACGTAAACATTTTATATTATTTTTTTATAAAGATAATATAATAAAATAAATAGTAATATAAAATATTAACGTGGCTTAACCGTTATCACACAAACAGAAAGGTACATAAAGACACGAGAAGGAAGAGGGCAAACAATCCTCCTCCGTGAAAAAGAGCATTAAAGCAATGCATCAAATTAAGAGCCTGCAGAAACATTGACAAGTGATTTCGCATAGAATTGCTCAAAACACATCCCCTTAAACAAATTAGGGTTCCTATTCCGATGGTGTGTTGGAATTTTAGAACACGAGGGCGTGACCTCCAACTATGTGATAGTGCTTTCATCTTGAGAACAGTGCATATGGTGTGTTTTCTAAGTTGGTTCCAGACATATATATTGGCCAGCATAGCACACAACAAATATTGTTTTATTAACACACACCTTCTCAAACTATAATTCTCATCGAAAATATTGGCTTACTTGAAAATCAAAATCTCAAATAGAAACCTTATTTAAAAACTTTTATATTTTTTTTAGTTAAATGATTGTATTGATAAAATGTCGATAATATTGGCAGATAATGTTTCAATACAACAACAACAAAGCATTTTCTCACTAAGTGGGATCGACTATATGAATCATAGAATGCCATTGCGCTCGATTCTGTGTCACGTCTTCCGTTAGATCCAAGTACTCTCATCTTTCCTTTAATTTCGGCTACTCCTACTTTGCCTATTTTGGTTACTCCTATTTTACCTCGGATATCCTCAATTCTAATCTTATCCCTTCTCGTGTGCCCACACATCCAACAAAGCATTCTCATCTCCACTACACATATTTTATGTATGTGTTGATGCTTCACCGCCCAACATTCCATGCCATAAAGCATTGCTGACCTTATTGCCGTCCTATAAAATTTTCCCTTGAGCTTCAGTAGCATACGACGGTCACACAACACGCTGGATGCACTCTTCCACTTTATTCATCCAACTTGTATTCTATGGTTGAGGTCTCTATCCAACTCTCTGTTCTTTTGCAATGTTTCAACAACAAAATATTTTAACATGTTATCAACACATCAGTATTTTCTATAAAATCTAAAGTGTCACAAAGACTTTTAACGAAAACAAACATCGATCTTGCTCAAAAAAATATCATGCAAGTTTGTTGGCCAGCTCTGAATGCAGTCGGCAGTAACAACTAACAAAACGTACTAAGACCACCACAGAAATTTACAGGGAAAAAGTTCTACATCTAGCTAATGGAAATGGAAACATTGGCATGGGAAAAATCGGCTCCTGTTACCAATATTATCTTTTTTTCCAGAGTTGTTTAGAGAGATATTTGACATAGCCATCCGAATAGTGAACAATCTACCCACAGAAAATTGATGAGGAGCACAAACCAGAATGAACCTTTGTGCTGGTTCCGAGCTACCACGTATGGTTATAGACACAATACAAAAATTGGATGAGAGACATGCATGCATCTCGTCTCATGCGGTAGTCTTAATTTCTGTACCAGCCCAGGTGAAGCTTTTGAGATTTAGGAAGTTGTATATGCATGTCGTACCACGGTTACCATCAAAGCACGGGATTGATCAACACCAACATCAGAATCTGATTCACCGGTCTCGAAAAGGACACAGCACATGCATGCTCGTGTGCACATATCTATATATGTCGGTTAGGATATTGGAGGACCCATTTTTTTACATTCACACATTTTGTAGGGTTCATTTTATTATTATTTTTAAATATGATTTGAATTGTTTGTATTTTAATTCATTATTTAGAGATTTTTTTTTAAAATAGATAAATTCAAGGTTATTAAGATATTCATTTATAGTGAAAAAAAATTGACGAATACATTTTTGAAAAAAAAAACATTAAATGACCATCATTTAATCCGACGGTCATATGCTTTTAAATTTGAGTGATTTTTGATCAATTTTATCTTTGAAGGAATATCTAAAAGATAGACAGTTGGATCGTTAAACACGCTCGCACGCGATATACTTGATGTGGTGATAATGTGATTAGAAATGTTAGAATGTGAGCACTCAATCTGAAATCAATTAGAGGCACATAAACTTTTAAGCTCTTTATGCAAGACTTTCATCTCTAATATAAGATACTATCAAAATATCGTAAGCACTTTAAAGAAGTATTAAAAAAAATGTCCATAATATTGAACACGTAGATACGACATGCTCTAATACTACACTAGAATGTAAATATTCAAGTAAAAAAAAAACATTTGACAATGCACGCAGAAGTTTATGCAAGACCGTCTTCAGTGTGAGATACTCTCAACAAGAAACATGATCAATTTACAATATGCGAACTTGTATAGGGGTCCATTTGAGAACCCAATAACAAAGTATTCCTTTTTTTTTTTAAATACAAGATCAAAGATCCCTTTAGATTGCACTCAAATTTTTTTCTTTGGTATACCATGTACACAAGAACAACTTTTTTAATTTGTTACTCGTTTTTGAAAGCAAAGGCCAAAAATGCAGAGGCCCATGCTCCAAAATTCGTTTTTGCCTGGGAAATGGAACTAAATTGAGAAAACAGACATATAACACCAACCAAAAGACAGATGAGGAATTTAACTGAAATGACCAAGGCACGGTAACAGTTCAAACTATACAGGTTGGTTTGTTAATTGTTTCAAAACGTTTACAAGAATTCGAAAAGTTGCCTTCTTACAGTTTTTACCCCGATCGACCATGTTCTTTCTCTACCATGACCAGCCTTTGTCTCAAAACTAAAGCCTTGTTCAATCACCGGACAATAGACATCACAGGGCCCCTGTATGAGGTAATATCGCCAAGTGCAGGTCGATAATATCTCATTTACAAAATTGGTTTTCTGAGATGTACTCACATTGCAATCCACGAGGCCGTTCAACCCAAAAGATTAGCCAACAAGTCCAGAGTCAAATACCTTGAATCCATTGAGCATCAATTTTTTGATGTAGCAAAGAATGGATCAAGAGAACGACACCAACTGGAGATGATATCCGCTAAAAATTCTCTGACTTGTAATTGCAAAAACTGGAGAGCAAAATTTTCTGCTTAGTATATGGAAGCATCAAATCTCGGCTCATAGAAACAAACCTGGCTGTTGTATGACTGCAGAGCACTGCCTGCTATCCATGACCACACCTTCTTATCAACGTCATAAAGAAGACCCTTCCCTTGGTTCCAAGATGTGAAGCAAATCAAGTTATCCTGTCCAGAGCACTCGAACCTCTCAGCTGATAACCTTAACAGAGATCGGAAATACTTTGGAGGCATCCTGCTAATCTCCACCCATACAAATTTAGCATGATCGAGTTCCCAAATTCTCATACTCTGAAGAGTACTATAAAGACCAATTCTTCCAACCAGAAAAAGACGCTTCTGGGTGCCAGCAACCAAATAACCATCCAATAGAGACCGCGGAAACTTAGCTGGAATGTGTTCCCAGTACCCTGTATCCAGCCGATACATCATCAGGCCAAGTGGAGAAAGGGTTTCCAAATATAATCTGGAGTCACAATATGCCATCTTTGAGGAGCAAAGATTAACTGCAGGCATTATCTGGTGAATTGACCATGTATTGAGCTTTGAATCATATACTTCAGTGGGCAGTGATTTGTCACCATAAATATCACTAGTAGCTATAACTTTAAACGACCGGTCCTTCCTATCAACAACCATTATCAGCTGCCTTTGCTGATTATAATGCATACTTGGCAATGTCCTCCAAGTTTGTGTAAGAGGGTTACAAACCAAGGCTCTAAAATTTAAGCCATCAAGCCCGGAAAAGCAAACTAAACCAGCAGAAGAACCAACCAACCAGAACGCCCACCGTGGCAAAAATGTGAACGGAATCCTGTACCATGTTTTTAATGGCAAGCTGAAGACTGAGCATTGTGGGGTTTGAGAGTTCTTCCAAAATGTGAGAAGACAAGGCCCATGAGACGGCACTTGTGAGTGAAACTTAAGAAAGCTTCTATCTTGTAGAATTGTATTCCACCGTTTACATACACAGCGGAGCCTAAAAATCATGAACGGCGGAATTCTAGCTAATATCTCATTCAACAAATCCTCGGGCAACATTGCCCATATATTATCCTCCATCTGAACATCAGGATGAACTGGTTTCCCAAATGTAGAAGCCGTTTCTTCATCTAGTCCTCGAGGCTTTGTCTTAACCACCTTTTGCCTAGAAGGGCTTGTATTCCTTGATCTTACACAACCCACCGGACTCGTGTTCCTCGACCCACCACCTCTAAGCGGCGACACTTGCTTCAGGCACCTATCATCTACACTCGAAACCCCATTTCCCATAGATTTCGAATTCGTTACAGCAGACCCAGATTCAGAAGATTCCCCAGAACCATCCATGGTGGTAAAACCCCAACCAACCCAAATTTCACTCCTACGGTTCAACCCTAGTACCCAGTTCCTAAATCCTAACCATGCTTCCTACCCGAAAAGATCAAAATTTTCAATGTCATCTATGAACTTCCAGCACCGAACAACAAAACCCAGAATTCAAAAACTAAAATCTCTAACAATCACAGCATTAAACTAGCATTACAATTGAGATTAAACAAAAAAAGCCCTAATCTTTACTCAGATCCAAAACTCATAATCTTTGCAGATTGTAAGATGGGTAAAGTAAAAGATAGAACCTTTCTAAGCAAAAAGATCAATCACCAGCACAAATTCAAGCCTTGCACCTTGTGATTTGAGATGGGTTTCCTCATGATTCAGCAATCTTCCATGGCTCTGCTTGGTGAAGGAAACAGCTTGTTGGAGGAGCACAGATGAGTAAATTCAGGCATTGAAATTAGGGGAAAGACCTTTGGGGGTGTCCTAATTTCAAGACTATTTCTTTTTTACATTTGAGTTTGATTTACTTTGTCACTATTTGACAAATTGGACAAAGAAGAATCCACAAAAAATGTTTCTGCAGGCTCTAATCATCTGCTAACTTATCTGCATGATTTTTATGTCTATCCAATGATATGGCGCCACGTTAGAGAAGAAATGTGTCAAGGAGTTGATTCTTTTTCTGCTAAGTTGATAATGTTGTTTGACTGCGGACCTATCAAGCAAACTGGACGGCAGTGATTGGTGCTTGGGTGTGGTCGTTTGAATAGCAGACAAGTAGTAAGTTTTTGCTCTAAAAGGTGACTTTACCTCTTTAGTCTTCGCTATTAGATTATTGGGGTCCACTAAATTGCTGGTACTTTAGGCACGATGGGCTCCACTAAATTGCTGGTACTTTTGGCACGATGGGCTCCACTTATGTTTCTAGTGGTTGTTTAACTTGTTTTGACTTTAATCTACAGAAAGGCACCAAACGGCTGCATTGTTGTTTACCAAGTCAACTGTAAACAGAGATGTGTATTGGAAAAAGCAGGCAGATTCTCTGCTATTTTTTTTATACACTTCTCATTTTTTCTCGTATTTGTGCGCTCACAGTTAAGTTACGTTAATATTTTATATTAATTTTTTTATAGAGATAATAAGACAAAAAACGTGACTTAACCGTGATCGCACAAATATAAAAAAATGAAAAGTGTATAAGAAAACGAGAGTAGAGAATCTGCCTCCATTGAAAAATGATTCTCTCTCATACTAATATTTCTCTTTTTTTTTAAACGGTTATGATTAAATTATGCAAAATGAGCGAAGGGGAGGAGATGAAGAGGGAAGAAATCATTCTCTGTGCGTCTTCATATGGAGTAGCTGAGAGGAGGTGCTTGGTTTGATTCAACCTTTCATATCTCAGAAGACTAAAGTTTTTGTATATAAATTAACATTGGGGAGATTAGATCTCGAGTATTCCTCCAACTTTTTGGATGCTAATATAGTATCCCTCATTTTATGAAGATTCAAATGCAAAGAAGAAAAATTTATAGAACTTCGTGTTTATCATTACTGCAAAAACTAATTAAAAATAAGATCGTTTAGTTAATCAACAGTAGCAGTTCATAATTATTTTACCGGATCCATTCATATGTTTTTATATGGTTCGATGACCAACATATGTCATATTTTATTAATTTTTGTATAGATGATCTTTACAAAGTTATTAATAATATGAATGGTTTTGATCACGAGCACAAAATTCGGTGATCAGTCATTAAACGTCTTGAGGAGGAACTTCTCCTTAACCTTAACGAGCCAAGTTAATTTATTTTTTTACTGACCGTCTCTCACTTTGTTAATCTTCTTCTGTATGTTTCCAAACCTATTCAAACTTTTTCTGACTCATTTATTCATAATTATTTAATTAATTCGGTACACATTAACGTAATATTATCGATTCGATACAAAAGAGCACACATAGTGTATTCATTGGGGATTTCCTAGAAAAAAAATCGTCAATATGTACATAAAAGTTGATCAGCCAGACCTCCCGAGGGGTACATGATATTCCATCAAATACTCCCAAGAATGCTGGCAAAGTCGCAAATGCGATTTAGGTGCGTCTGCAAGTTTTGGTCCTCTCTTATTCGTAGCCCTTCCTTTGTCACAGCTCACACGAACTTCAATTGCCACAGCTACAAGAAAAATACTACAAAACTCCTCTTCACCTTATAAAAAAAGTAAGCACTAGCTCTTCTTCTGCTCAGGATTAGTTCAACAAGGACATCCAACACAACTTACGTACTCTCCGTACACATCTTACTCCGAATTTGTGGTGTAGAGTATCAACGGTTTGGTCTGTGGATCAAGTGATGAACATGTTCTTGTATTTAACCCTAGCAGGCTAGCACAAGAGAGTTTGCAGTGCTTCCTGATGCAGAAACCGACCACAAATTTCTCTTAGGATTCAGCCTTTTTTACCAACGAGTATAAAGTTCCAAAAACACTTTTCCCAATAGCACTTTCAGTTATTTTAAAAGTACTTTCAAACATGCCCAACCCTACCTAAAACTTGTCCTTTCATTTTATATTGCAGAGAGATTATTTTATAGGAGAATGAAGTTTTTCAAAATCAAGCAACTTCTGGTTGATAATTCCACAGTTTTCTTGTTGTATTTTATGATAAATGGACAGAAAACTGGGTACCCAAATAAATACTCAATGTGTATGGTCGACCTGAAATTAAGTATATGTAAGCTCCATACTTTGCATCTCTTCCATTATTATTGACAAATGATGTACATGTTAGGTATGGAGGCTGGCCCATGAAAGCTATAACAACCTAAATTATAAGGAGAGAAGAAAAGATATTTTGTGGCGGACATTTTAGCAACTTATAATCTTGATTTAGATTTTGATAATTCTCTTTCTTGTTCAGTTAGTTTTATTCGTAAAAATCGACTTAGAATGTTCCAGTCTAGATTTACTATTGAGTAGGGTTTGTTTGGACTCTTACTTTAGTCCCGTTTTTCAACAAAAGAAAAAGAAATGATGGTTATCACAAATAAAAAAAATCTTGTGAGTCACAAAATCAACATTGTTGCATATATGGATGATGTTAGATTTTGCACCCAAATTCAAACCTCTTTCTCCATAAATTAGGGTTGCAATAATAAAATGATTCTAAGTTCAAACTTGAGACTCACAGATCATGATCCCCAAATTGAAGGCTGCCCGTGAGTTATTTGGTTTTGACTCACCTTGATGAACCGTTAGCAAACCAACTTGTTTGATTCATGGCTCAAACTTTCCATGCATCACTTTTACCAATAATTTTAATAAATTCAAATTTGGAATATCTTTTAATAATAGCAGTCGCTACATAAAAAGTTAGTATATTGTTTTCGATTGTCAAAATTAGCATGACTATGATACGTACTGTTCAATCACATTAATTTAAGTTTTGCTTTTAAATATGTTAAGTGCTTGTATTGCAAGTCAATACTTATCCTCATCCTTACCTGGACTACTCCATTTCTTGATAGGACTTGGCCGGCCTTGGCCGAGCGACCCACGACCCGAATGTCCCACAACAACCTTCGAACTAGGCTTCTGGGCCGAGAACAAATCTACACTCGGCCCAAACCAATATTTTGGGCCCAAACACCAACATATCTCATATTTTATTAATTTTTGTATAGATGATCTTTACGAAGTTATTAATAATATGAACGGTTTCGATCATAAGCACGAAATTCGGTGATCAGTCATTAAATATCTTGAGGAGGAACTTCTCCTTAATCTTAACGAGCCAAGTTAATTTATATTTTGACTGACCATCTCTCACTTTGTTAATCTTCTTCTATTTGTTTCCAAGCCTATTCAGACTTTTTCTGACTCGTTTATTCATAATTATTTAATTAACTCGGTACAAATTAACTTAATATTATCAATTCGATATAAAAGAGCACATAGAGTGTATTTTTCATTGGGGATTTCCTGGAAAAAAAAATTTCAATGTATACATAAAAGTTGATCAGCCAAAGGCGAATTTGAATCACATTATTTATAGCCCATTGTGAGGCTAAGCCCACACTCTCTCCGTTAGTATAGATAATATCGTTTGTTAAAAAAAAAAAAAGTTAATCAGCCAGAGCTCCCGAGGGGTACATGATATTCCATCAAATACTCCCAAGAATGCTGGCAAAGTCGCTAATGCGATTTAGGTGCGTCTGCAAGTTTTGGTCATCTCTTATCCGTAGCCCTTCCTTTGTCACAGCTCACACGAACTTCCATTGCCACAACTACAAGAAAAATACTACGAAACTCCTCACCTTAGAAAAATAAGTAAGCACTAGCTCCTCTTCTGCTCGGGAATAGTTCAGCAAGGACATCCAACACAACTTACGTACTCTCCGTACACATCTTACTCCGAATTTGTGGGATAGAGTATCAACGGTTTGGTCTATGCATCAAGTGATGAACATGTTCTTGTATTTAACCCTAGCAGGCTAGCACAAGAGAGTTTGCAGTGCTTCCTGATGCAGAAATCGACCGCAAATTTCTCTTAGGATTCAGCCTTTTTTTACCAACGACTATAAGGTTCTCCGAATAGTAGTAGATCTTTCCAACAGTGGTTCGTTACCAGTTGTTCCTCTTAAAAAAAAAAAGACAAACAAACAAAAAACAGTGGTAGGTGATCCTACCGCCTGATCGATGTTTTGACTCTCACTTTATCCATAAGGGTGCGTTTGGTACGCGGGACGGGACGGAACAGGGTGGGACGAGGCGTTCCGTCCCGCGTTTGGTACTCCTAAAACGAGTGGGACGAGGTGTTCCACGGGACAAGTTTTGGATGATTTTTGGTTCCACCTCCCCCCCTGGAACAGGGTTGTTCCACGTCTGTGAGACATAAATTTAACATTTTAGGACAAAAATGCCCCTTGTCTTTTTCAAAATTTACAACATCCGTCTCGTCCCGTCCCGTTTGCGTCATCTATGATCACAAGCGCGTTATAAAGAAAATCAAATTGGTTCGAAAATCATGTTTGAGTCAAATATATTAAATTGATTTCCTAAAATTAGGCAATTATATTCATCTCACAATCCCAAAGATATGCAGTGACATGAATATTCTAGTTTTCTATTTGGAATTCCATGAATTATGGTCTTTAATGAATTGTCGTGTAGTCTAAGTCTTCGACACCTACAACGACAGTTGAAGATTAAATATTACAGACACCTTTTATACTTTGAGTGTGCTTGTAGGTGTTTTTAAAATGATTTAAAACACTTTCGATAAAGGTGTTTTTGGAACTAATTCTTAGTAAAAACAAGTGAATCCTAAAAAAGTACTTGAAGTGTTTCATGCAAGAAGCTCATAAGTGGTGTTTCTCCAAAATGCACTTCAAGTACTTTTGAAATCCAAAAACACTTCTCCAATAACATTTTCAGTCATTTTAAAAGTATTTTCAAACATATCCAATCCTAAAAAATTAGCCACCTAAAAAACTTGTCCTTTCATCAACTTATGGTTGATAATTCCACAGTTTTCTTACTGTATTTTATGATAAATGGACAGAAAACTCAGTACCCAAATAAATACTCAATGTGTATGGTCGATCTGAAATTAAGTATATGTAAGCTCCATACTTTGCATCTCTTCCATTATTATTGACAAATGGTGTACATGTTAGGTATGGAGGCTGGCCCATGAAAGCTACAACAACCTAAATTATAAGGAGAGAAGAAATGATTTTGTGTGGCGGAAATTTTAGCAACTTATGATTTTGATTTTGATAATTCTTTTTTTTGTTCAGTTAGTTTTATTCATGAGAATCGACTTAGAATGTTCCGGTTTATATTTACTATTGAGTACGGTTTGTTTGGACTCTTGCTTTAGCCCCGTTTTTCCAACAAAAGAAAAAGAAATGATGGTCATCACAAATAAAAAAAATATCTTGTGGGTCACAAAATCAACATTGTTGCATATATGGATGATGTTAGATTTTGCACCCGAATTCAAACCTCTCTCTCCGTAAATTAGGGTTGCAATAATAAAATGATTCTAAGTTCAAACTTGAGACTCACAGATCATGATCCCCAAATTGAAGGCTGCCCGTGAGTTATTTGGTTTTGACTCACCTTGATGAACCGTTAGCAAACCAACTTGTATGATTCATGGCTCAAACTTTCCATGCATCACTTTTACCAATAATTTTAATAAATTTAAATTTGAAATATCTTTCAATAATAGCAGTCGCCACATAAAAATTAGTATATTGTTTTTTATTGTCAAAATTAGCATGACTATGATACGGTTCAATCACACTAATCTAAGTTTTGCTTTTAAATATATTAATAGCTTGTATTGTAGGTCAATGCTTATCCTCGCACATTTTATATTCAATCTCCCGTGTCTTAACACCGGTTATATTAAAAAGGGAGATTATATTCACACACTCCAAATTACTTCTCCCACACATTTTTAATTTTTTTAATATTTTTCTATTAAGTGTTAGTGGTGTGTAGAAAATATTAAAAAATTAAAAAAGTGTGAGAGAAGTAATTTGTGGTGTGTGAATATAATCTCTCTATTAAAAAAGTTTAAGTGACTGATTGATATGGTGACACTTCAAGCGGAGAAAATTTAAAGCCCAAATAACAATGACTTAAAGAAATGCATCAGCCTCCATAATTTTGGAATAAACATAATTTTTCTCCACCAGCCTACACGCAGGGGGCTGCCTATCTTTTATATATAAACAGAATGGAAAAGGTGAATAATATTTTCGTGTCATCTAGCTTTAATAAAAATATTTGGACAAAAATGCTTTCAAGACAAAAAATTTCAAAGACATTCCAAAATAATACATCAAATAAGACAGGGGCATTTTCATCATTTTAACAGTATTTTTCTTAATAATTAATTTTTTTTGTGTTTTTTTTTAAAAAAAAATTGGTGCCTCACAATAGGCTAGCAATAATGTGATTCAATTTTGACACACCCGTACCCGAAAGTAGGGCGTGCTGGCCGTCACGTGAGTGTGACGTAGCCAAGTGCATAGTACAGAAGCAAGGATCATTAACGAAGTACGAACTAAGTAAAACCAAACTACTAGCAACCTAGATAAGATAGTGTGCTAGAGTGATAATACAGTAATTATACATAACCAGAGCGTACTAAGTCATAGTGCAGTCAAGCATAAAAAAATAAGTTCGAATACACCAACAAGTGTCTTACATAATAGCAAGTCTGTCAGAACTGTTGAAAGGTCCTCGCTAGCCACCACGGGTACTCAAGCTATCTAGAACCTGGAAGGGCGAAAAACAAAATTGAGTGGTTTAGCAAAACAAATCTTTTCAAATAATTCTTTTCTCAAAAGTATAGCCCCTCACCGTAAAACCTGTATAATTTCCCAGAAAATAATACATACGTATATATCACAACCTTTTTCAGCATAAAACATTTCCAATGTATCTCATAATATGCCATGTAATGCGTTTCAATGCCAATCTGAATCTCATAAGTCATGCCGTGCGATGCATTTCAATAACCATATCGCTACTAGATATCAACTTAGCCATCGGCTGTACATATAGCTCATAACATCTCAATCTCATCGCATATATATATACACTGCACATACATCAATATCCTCATGAGGTCATCATCATATCACTGTATCAATATAAAATGCTCTAGTGCTACAATCACGTGAAGACTGTGCGAATGAACGCGGGTCACCTTCATGTCGAACCCACTCAAAGGTGGTCTATACGACAAGACTGTGCACCTAACTTGGATCCAAGGCGAGCATGAGGTGCGGGAGGTGAACGACACGCGAAAGACTATGCCTCTATCTTTGGGCGTGAGCACTAACAATATGTGCAGGTTTATGAGCTAACAAATCACATCATATCTCATCATATATCATCTGTTCTTTCTCAACTATGCATGTACCTACATGGTACTTACCTGGCGTCATCGGCACCAACATATGCATGAAATGTATATATGAATACTCATGCATCAATATTAAGTCATATGCATGGCGATAAAAACGTAATTTTCATTTAAAAACTGATTCTAGGAAAATCATTATATATATATATAGGTTATACGGAAAAATAGCTGCCCACTCACTGATAGGTTGCCGAGTCGTAGCCCCCACATATAGCCTGGCTACGCTCGTCCTCGGGATAGGCCTCGCCTGTATGAGAAGTGACTGAAAAACGTTATTTAAGCACATACACGCAACTACGGAAATAACTTCTCATACATAGCTCAATTTTGGCATACGAATATACCAACACGACCTACTCGACGTCACGGATGTCGGCATAATTTTTAAATAATTTTTCTTGGGCCCACGCACCTTTCAGGGCACGGTGCTACACGCCCCCACGCGCGACACGTGTCATCCCTGTCCCTGGGTTCGTCGGACTGGTCTGGCCGGCGACGGAAAATGTTGTTGGTTTTTGGAAAATTTTCAAACGGCTATAACTCGTCCATTTCTCAACCATTTTCGATGTATTTTATATCAAAATGAAGATCTCGATAATATGAACAAAACCGTACCTGTCTTGACCCCCAACTCGCCGGAAAATGGCTCGATAATTCCGGCCAACTTTCGAAACTCCGATTTCGTTGCTCCGACGTCCAAATCGTTCAAACGAAGCACTCCAAGCTTCCTTAGGACCTTCTTAAGCTCCCTATAAGCTTAGAATTCCATAAAAATCAACCATTAATTTTTGCATGAACAGTACCAAATCGGAGCTCGAGGTTTCGACGTGAAAACGAGTTAGTACTTACCTAAAAATGATGTCAATGTACTCGTAGGGACCTCGGGATCACGATGGTGGTCTTTGTTTGTTCGATCTGTGAAGGTTTGATAGGTTTGTGGGTGTGCCGTACGATAATGGCGAGAGAGAAAGAGTGTGTTGAGAGAGAGAGAAAGGGTCTGTCTGAGGGGGACTAAGAGAGAGTCTGAGAGGGTGCTAGGTAGGGAGAGACTGACGGAGAGAGGTGAAGGTGAGAGGTTGTGTGTGTGGACCAAAATCATCCAAGTCAAAGGATGTACAAATATCTCATTGGTTCCCATAATTGAGGGTAGTCCATTATTGGTCGCCCTCACATACACACATCCATACGTACATGACCCCGAAGGGGTAATTCCGTCAATTCATCACTTAATTAATAAATATATCGGGACGGGTTGTCACAAATTTTCTTATTTTTAAACACGCTCAAAACATCTTAAGATGCGTGTAATACCGGTTATAAAAAAATATATTTCATGAATAATAATGTGATTAAATTAGTTGTCAAATCATTTTTTTTCTTTGACAAACGATATTATCTACACTAAGGGGGATAGGTGAGTTTAGCCTTATAATAGGCTAGCAATAATGTGATTCAATCAGTTGTTTATTAAATATTATTTTCTCTATTTTTAAACATGTTCAAAACATCTTAAGGGACGTGTAATGTCGGTTATAAAAAAAGTCTTTCGCACGCATATAATAATGTGATTAAATTAGTTGTCAAATATCTACACTAAGGGAGAGAGGGTGAGTTTAGCCTCACAATGTGTTAGCAATAATGTGATTCAATCAATTATTTATTAAATATTATTTTCTCTATTCTTAGTATAAATTTTATAGAGACCGATTTTATTATTTGAATTCAGCTGCTTTACTTGGTTTATGAGGGCTTTCTTTTAGCATGATCTAAGATTATTCATTTACTTCAAATATTTTACTTTCCTTTTGTCAATTTACGCTAAATACTTTTAAAATGTATAAGTCACGCGTAGCAAGTCATGATTCAAAAAATGTCTTCTACACGCGCGTGAGCACGTGCATGAAGGCTATTGTTTTTAAAGATAATTTATTAGTGGATTGATTGGGAATCAATATGGGCTTTCAACGCCCTCGCTGATGAGATAATGATGTATTGATTCACATTCAATTATAAATAAAATTCATTTATCGTTTAAGAAAAATAAATAAATAAATAAGAAATTAGAGAAACACCTGGGATTTCGTGAATTAATTACATAAACACACCTTGAGGTTATTGCGTTTTCACAAAATCTTTAGGTGAATCGTGTTTTCACAAACTTTATTAGGTTTGTGAAAGAACACTAAAACCCTTTGAGATTTTAATTTACTTTGATTGACATCACCCCTTTACAAACGAATTTACCCTTGTAGTTAAAACCTCAAGGATGAAGTGAAAGTAAATCAAAACCTCAAAGAGTGTTAGTGTTATTTCTCAAACTTGATGAATTTTTGTTACAAGATAAGTATAAGTTACATAAATTAAAGAGACTAATTATCTATTTTAAATTACATATTAATCTAGACAATTGTCTCTAATAACTAACTTGACAGAAGTTAGGGTTAGCTATTCATAAACGCTCGAGTCATACGTAAATAACTATCAATTATTGATAACTATGAATTTTAAGTCCGTTAGTTAAAAAAACAACTCTTGCAAATAAATTACTGTTTTAAATTTTTCTTTATAAAGTTTACAACAACATTCTCACAACATGTGTGAGAAAAAAACAAATACAAAATACAAAAGAACAGCTCTCAAACCCATTCTTCTGGCAATTACAACAAGATTAAAACAAAAACCTATTGTTTTCCCAAAAAAAAAAAAAAAGAAAAAAAAAAGCCTATTTATCTTAATTTCTAAAACATAAACAAATAAAATAAAAACTGCCAATCTGGCAAGGCCATCTGGGCATTAACGAAGACACAGCTAGCTAGAAGAAGGATCAGTGGACCACGGCTATCCCCGAGTGGACACGTGGCGACACACTAAAGCCGCTTGCAGTTGTTTTTCCTTATGTCGCCATCACCGGAGCACTACTCCCCTTCCTCCGCTCCTTCTGAAAAACTTTAGTCGTTTCACACATGCTGCCTCCCTTTCCCAGCCGGAAAATCCTCCGCCCCTCTCTCTCTCTCTCTCTCTCTCTCTCTCTCCCCGTCCTCTCTTTCTCTCTCTAAGCTTAAAAAACCTTCCTTTCCCGGATTCCATACTCTAAAAGCTCCATATTCTCTCACTTTCTCGGCAACCAAACACAAATTTTCCTACCCGCGAATTCAAACGAGCTTGAATCGAGCTCTTTACACTCTCCAGATTCAGTTAAATTAAATATTGTTTTTTTTTGTATATTTTTTTATTTTGGGTTTGAGATGGGGGCAGTGACGTCATCGATGGCGGCCAAGTTCGCGTTTTTCCCGCCCAGCCCGCCGTCGTACGGGGTGGAGAAGGAGGAGGATACTGGGAAGCTGAAGATGACCGGGGTGGGGATGAGGGAAAACGTCGACGTCTTGAAGCTGCGGACCAAGAGAGGGAACGACGTCGTGGCTGTGTACATAAGGAATCCGTTGGCGAAGCTCACTATTCTGCACTCGCACGGGAACGCAGCTGATCTGGGTCAGATGTACGAGTTGTTCAGTGAGCTGAGTCTTCACCTCCGAGTCAACTTGTTGGGGTAAGTAATTAACTATAGCAAATCTGCAAATTTCACTGTTTGATTTGTGACTAAGTATCTGTGTTTCTGTTTTTGCACAGTATATTATTTATGTGCGTGTTTGGAAGTGGTAAAGTTTTGAACTTTATGGGGATTTATGTGTGTTTTGTAGGTATGATTATTCGGGGTACGGACAGTCTACTGGGAAGGTATGAGATTTCGCTTTCGCTTTCGCTTTCAATTTTGTATCGATTTTGTTTGAAGGGAAGAGAAACGGCAAAAATGTTGATCGGATTGCTAAATGTTCTGTATGATTAATTTCAGTAGGGTTTCGTTTCTTGCAATTCCCATCAGAAGAAAATGAAACTTGAATTTGGTTTTATTACGCCGCAGATGCACTCTTATGTCGAGTTTTTCATCCTACTTTATGTTGTTATAGAAAGATTTCTGTTTTCCTAGAGACCGCGATGAGGATTGGATGAATGAAAACAAGTCTTAGCGATAATTGGTTAGGAGAATGTTCGAAATGAGATGTATATTTTTTGCCTTATGGACAGCCGAGTGAGCAAAACACTTATGCAGACATAGAAGCTGCATATAGATGCCTTGTGGAGAGGTACGGTGCGAAGGAGGAGGATGTCATCTTATATGGGCAATCAGTTGGTAGTGGGCCTACTCTCGATTTAGCAACCCGGTTACCCAAATTGAGGGCAGTGGTTCTTCACAGTCCGATCATGTCTGGTATTCGGGTCATGTATCCAGTGAAGCGAACGTTTTGGTTTGATATTTATAAGGTACTTAATCTTTTATTAATTGCAGCTTTAGACTCTTCGGTTCAAGTTTTTCACAACATTTGGGAGTATATTATGCTAACGAGAGTTTTACTATTCATGGTGCAGAACATCGACAAAATACCCTTGGTCAGTTGTCCTGTTCTGGTGATTCATGTGAGTACCTTTTTTCCTTTGAATTGCGTGGTTTATTTTCCTTGAACTTTGTGAATCTATAGCTATTAATTTGTACTTATGACCTAACTAATTGGTTAGTTCGCTAGTCTTCGACGCGTGCACTGATGCACTAACACTCCCAAGTCCTCTTGTTCCAAATTCACAAGTCTTCACTGTACCGGTGGTGAATGTTTTTGCTTGTGCATTCTAAATAATGTCGTTTCAGAATCTTTATGTGCTCGGCATCTTCTTGATATAGCATAATCCGGTTGGTGTAGTATACATAGCCCGGAAAAGAAGTGAAGCTACTGGCTATCAGTTTCTTTTATGTGTCTATTTATAGTTATCAAACTCTTTGACCTGGAATTTATTGTTTCCCCCATTTTACGAATCCATGTAAACAGTAAATAATGACAAAAAGGTAAATAGTTAACGATATATGTTTGAAACCTCTCTTAAAAGCCAAAGCGTTTACAGCATTTACTTTGTATTGTATACCAATAACTCATGGTGCAATCCTTGCCTTATGGTATCGTTAAATATGTGCGGTTTAGTTTCCAAAAGCATACTTATTTGCCAGGTGGGTTTGTTCTGTGTTTTCCTATTGCCTGCAGGGAACGGCTGATGATGTTGTGGATTGGTCCCATGGCAAGCAGCTTTGGGATAATTGTAAACAGAAGTATGAGCCATTATGGATAAAAGGAGGGAATCATTGTGACTTGGAGCTCTACCCACAGTACATAAAGCATGTCAAAAAGTTTGTATCAACCATCGAGAAATACCCGCATCTGAGGAATAAATCAGGGCCAGTTACAGTTCAACCAGAAAATCCACGGAAAAGCACCGACATCAGGGAGAAATCCTGTTCCAGCACAGATCACAAAGAGAATTCTAGATCCAGTACCGACCATAGAGAAAACCCCAGGTTAAGTACAGATTGTAGAGAGAAGTCAAGGGCCAGCACGGATAAGAGAGAGAGAACAAGAAAAAGTATGGATCAACCTGAAAAAGCAAGTAATAGCGTGGAACAGCCAGAGAGAGCTCGGAATAGCATTGACCGGTAAGAAATTTTTCGCTTTTCGCCCATACATTCTTTATCTTGCGAAATTCCACTGCTCACATCACAGCATAGACACATATACAACTATAGTTTCTCTGACTGTTGAAATTTAATGTTGGTGGCAGCTTCGGAGAGATGTTCAGATCAGTTGGATTGTGCAATATTGATTGTTTTAAGCCCACAGCAACCAGTGCGTAAAGAAACGTGATCAGTTCACAAATGGAAATCTGTCTTCTACCCTGCTCTATTTATTTGCTTGGTTAATTGGGCCATTTGGGTGATGTGAAAAATGTCTTTTGTAGGATGAGAACCAGCTACGCAGAGAATTCGAGTATTGTATACGTCACTAGTGCGAAACCAAGAAAAATGTACGGTCTAATGGTTGTTTACGCAAGGGCGGGGTGTGGGTGATGGGATGCCATTGTTTCTCATTCTTAGAGGAAGAATAGGAAATTTGTTAGACCAGGCAACTTTTGTGTGTGTCTCTCTCTAAACTTTTGTCAGATTTAATGTAGGATGAAGCAAAAGTTCCCACAGGAATATTGGCTCATGTACTCTGTGGTTTGTTACTGTATGTGTTCATTTTACAGGGATCCCAGAACAAGAATTTAGTTCAACAGAGTAATGTGTTAGGTTGTTGATTGTTATTTGGAGTCAAAATTATACATCATTGAGATCAATGATGTGGAATCCCAATCGTTGATTCTATTTTTGTTCAAACCGATGACCATAAATAAAGGCGGGCGTGTGAGAAGTTAAAAATGATCTGAAAATAAAATTGCTACTCTTACCGCATTTGTACTTATGGGTTGTCAACATGTCATTCATAGTATCCCTAGCCAATGTTACTTAGGGTTAGCAACCATGAGAGCTAGCCGCGCGAGATTAGGGTTGCCTTAGCGGTAATATTTGTGTCCATTTGAATTATGTAATTTTTTTTTTAACAAATGATGGTATCTTCACTAAATAGGTGGGGATGGTGCATTGGGCCTTAAAATGAGCTTGCCATAATAATATTATTCAACTTCATATTTAACGAGAATCGAACCTAAGACCTCTTACTTATAAGTGAGAAATTACTAGGTGACAGTATTAAGTGGCTACTTAACAAGTAACTTGGACGTAAAATTTGCTATCAAGTTAGGCGATATAACCCAATTTTTTTTTATTTTTTAAACTTCGAAATCTGAAAAATAAATAAAAGAAGAAGGAAAACTAGATGTTGATTAGGCCACATCATTACCAAACGTACGGATGCATGATTTTTGTGATCAAATCACGCAAATAGCCCCAAACTCCCTGCGAGGCACCAAGCAAGGCAAGCAAAAATCAGAAGCGTACACTACTGCTGCTGCCAAAGCCAGGGTTTAAGAAAAGGGTTAAGGGCTTTAGGCGGCTGCTTGCTTACTGGTTTTGCTTCTTCCTCACCTCTCTCTCTCTGATGAATTCGATTGCTTCTCTGAGTCCTTTCTTCGACCCATTTCCTCTGATCCCACTCTCACCAATTCATCTCCCCAAAAAATATTTGATTTTTTTAATTTGATGTCCTGCGCCCAAACCCCTTTTTCCCCTGCAAATTTCACCAAGAATTTCACATTTCGAATCCCCATAGGTTTCCACAAGAACCCATCAATGATATCCACAAGTTTGTGGAGAAACTTGGCTAAGCAAGCCATTCCCAGGAACCAGAGGGGTCGTCTCAATTCACAGTCCATTTCTCGAGCTTATAGCCTTCTGGGGTTTTCCCGGGAATCTGTTTCCCCACAAAAGTTGAAGCCTTTTCTGCTGGGTTCTTACTCAAACATGGGTTTTCCAGAGGTGGGTTTTCCCGGGAAAGGTGAAATTTCTACAGGTGAGAGTTATATGGGCAACCCAAGTTATTGGTCTGTGAGGACTCCAATTGGGTTTAATAGGTTTTGCCCCAAAGGGTATGCGAGCGTCGCTGAGGTGGTTTCTTCCACTGATGCGGAGGAGGATGTGTCTCTTGTTGATGAAGTTCAAGAACTGTTGCAGCAAATGAGTAAAGAGGGTAAGAGGCAGACTGCCCATTGGCGGCGGATGCGGCTGAGGAGAGTGAGAGGAATGGGGCAGGCGAAGTACCTTTCACTGAAGAGAAGACAGATAAAGATTGAGACTGAAGCGTGGGAACGGGCAGCGAAGGAGTACAGGGAGCTTATGATGGACATGTGTGAGCATAAGTTAGCTCCCAATTTGCCATACATGAAGTCTTTGTTTCTTGGTTGGTTTGAGCCTATGCGCAATGCCATTGAAAAAGAGCAAGAACTGTGCCGGAAAGGGAAGAATAAGGCAGCCTACGCACCTTATATTGATCAGTTACCAGCTGATATGATGTCGGTTATTACAATGCATAAGCTGATGGGATTGTTGATGACCGGAAGTGAACATGGAACTTGCCGGGTGGTTGCAGCTGCTTGCACCATAGGTGAAGCCATTGAGCACGAGGTGTGAAATTTGTTTTACTCATTATTTGTGGATGTTTTGATTCGGTTTCAGTTTGTTCTACTTGGTTTCTAGTCAAGTGCTTCCATTCATGAATAGAATTGCAGTCATTTTATATTTCTGTTTAGTTTCCTTTTTCTTTGCTGGAATCGAGTTAATGGTGGTGCCATAGTGAAATTCATATATTCCCCTTTTCTCGAAGCATGTTAAGTTTGTGTCGGTAGGGACTTAGAGAATGATCTAAAATCGAAAACCTTAGTGCATTGTTCTTTGTGTCTTGTTGTTCTCTAGCTGGACTAAGTAAAACGGTTCCTAAGGCTTGGTTTCTTACTGTACACAGTGTCATCCCGCCCATCTCTCCTAGATGAGCACTGATGTATCACTGCTTCAATGCATCAGGTTAGAATACACAATTTCTTGGAACGAACAAGAAAGAAAAAGGTCAACAAAGATGAGGAAAACCGAGAGTCTGATGATGTATTGAAGGAACAAGAGAAGCTGAATAAAAAGGTCACTAATTTGATGAAAAAGCAAAAACTGCAAGCGGTGAGACATATAGTGCGGAAACATGATGCTTCAAAACCCTGGAACCAGGATGCCAGGGCTAAGGTTTGCATGGTTTATGCTTTTACTGGTAGAACCTTATCAGCATTTTATTTACATGCATTCTAAAATGCCGCTTTTTCTTTATGTCATTTTCAGGTCGGCAGTCGTCTGATTGAATTGTTGATTCAAACGGCTTTTATACAACCCCCGGCCGATCAGTTAGCAGATGGTCCACCAGATATACGACCTGCATTTATACACACATTTAGGACTGTCACGAAAGATCCAAAGTATTTACTAGTCTGTACTATTGATAACTGTACAACTCCCTTTCTGAATATTTTTTTTTATGTTAATCTGGACTTTCCCTAACAGGAATACGTCCAGCAGAAGATTTGGTGTTATTCAATGCGACCCTCTTGTTCTCAAAGGCTTTGAGAAAACAGTAAGCAACTCCGATCCATTTTTCTTTCTGTCATTCTTGAAACAATTGTAGGTGTCTGTTGGCTCCTGGAACATGGTAACTATTTTTTTGTATTTATTCTTTAGGATCTAGGAGTGTTTTGGATTAAATAGTTTGATAGTATTGAAATTGAGTGAATAATATAGTCTGTATACTATTGTTCATTTGTCCCTGGCAGGTGATGCAGTGTTGGCTAAGCTAATAGTGTATAATATTTCTCTTTTTCCTGTCAAACGACACATCTTAAGAAGCTTACAGGAATTGTATATTTTCTTTAGTCTACAATGTATCAATAGTTGTTACTGTTTATGCAGGGAAGCCACATGGTGATTCCTTATATGCCGATGTTGGTGCCACCAGTCAACTGGACAGGGTATGATAATTTCAGTTTTGTGTTACCATTTTTGCCTAATTTTAAAGTTGTTCTTTTGTTAATGTTTTATTTGAAGTTCACACAAGATCAGATTATAGGTTGTGTGATTCATAGAATCAGTATTGGATGGAATGGAATGTGTAGAAGCTATTCGAATATACTGTATTCTTGCGGGTCTGAGCTGGAGATGGAGAACAGGGTTTGATATAGGAATAGAATTGGACAACGTCTCTATTTAATTCTAACTTCAAAGGTGGCCTGATGCTCTCATACTGCATGACATAGAACCTACAATTCAACTTCTTCAGAGTCCTTATGTGATAGAATTTCAGATTACTTTTAGGTTAACCTGTTTTTATCTCCATTTTGCGGTTTTGTAAATTTGTCTTCAGTTATGATAGAGGAGGGTACTTTTTCCTACCATCCTATGTCATGCGCACTCATGGAGCTAAACAGCAGCGTGAAGCAATAAAGAGGACCCCAAGGGAGCAACTGGAACCAGTTTTTAAGGTTTGTATACATACAAGGGTTGTATGAGATTTTCATCATGAAATTTTTTATGGAACTCAACCGAACATGAAGAGTGGGGTGCCTTATGTGTTGATTCTTATATGCGTTAATTTTTTGTTTCATGGCCAGGCCCTGGATACTCTTGGAAATACCAGATGGAGGGTTAATAAGAGGGTACTTAATGTTGTAGATAGAATATGGGCTAGTGGAGGCCGTCTTGCTGATTTGGTGGACCGTGATAATGTGAGTTTATTAGTCACAAACACACACAAAAATGGAAAACAAATTATTCAAAGATTCTTGGTTAATATTAGGACGTTGGTTCGTTCTTTTGACATGCTTTGACAAAAGCCGAAGACTATCGACCTTAATTAGTTTGGGGAAATTCAAACTGAACTTAACAACCGAACCAAATGGTTGGTTTAATCAGTTTTTAATTTTTTTTTCACTCCATTTTATTTCAAAAATATTGCTATCAATCTTGTGCTATGTCAGCCAATTTTGATATATTGAAATTGATCTGGAGCTGTGTTTTTTATCTTTTGGCATTTCAGGTTCCTTTACCAGAGGAACCAGATACTGATGATGAAACACTGCATAAGAAATGGAAATGGAAGGTGAAATCTGTGAAGAAAGAGAACATGGAGAGGCATTCACAGCGTTGTGACTTGGAGCTTAAACTAACTGTAAGATTCATTTCTCTCCCGTGAGTCAGTAACCATAATGTACTTGGAATATATGAAACTCATTTTTACTAGGGGGACCAGGTAGCACGGGAGATGAAGGATGAGGAAGGTTTTTACTATCCACACAATCTTGATTTTCGGGGCCGTGCATATCCTATGCACCCATACTTAAATCATCTTGGTTCAGATCTATCCCGGGGTATTTTGGAGTTCGCAGAGGGACGCCCCCTTGGAAAGTCAGGCTTACATTGGCTGAAGATACACTTGGCAAATCTTTATGCAAGCGGTGTGGACAAATTATCTCGCGAGGGTCGAATAGCATTTATAGAGAATCATTTGGATGATATATTTGATTCTGTGGACAGACCACTAGAAGGAAGACGCTGGTGGTTGAAGGCAGAAGATCCATTTCAGTGCTTGGCAGTGTGCATTAACCTTGCTGAAGCTTTGAGAAGCTCTTCTCCAGAGACTTTTATTTCACATATGCCCGTACATCAGGTACATTTTCATTGTCAGGGCACCAGATCTTGGATTCATGAAAATTGTGTGAGATTCATGTGTTTACCTTCAGGCTAGGGGAATTAAGTTGACAAAGTATACCACAAGTAATCAATTAGTTCTGGATGTTTAATTATGTGGTTTCAGACATTTTTGAAGGAGATTATATATTTTCTGGAATAGCATATTTACATTTCTTGTTTTTTACTGATTTTTTTAGGATGGCTCTTGCAATGGTTTACAACACTACGCTGCCCTTGGAAGAGACAAGGTAATTTATTTCTCTCAATTTATTCTAGAGTAGGTCATACGTGAACGCCCCCTCCCAACTTCACTTCCTCACTCCCTTGTCTACCTCTGGTATAGTGGGAAAATTCATGTGTTAGTTTGATGTCTGTTTTCTCATTGGAAATTTTCCATTCAGTTGGGAGCAGCTGCTGTCAATCTTGTTGCAGGAGAGAAGCCTGCAGATGTATACTCAGGAATAGCTGCTAGGTAAGTGATTTATGACTAAGGCAGAGGTATCACATGGTCCGTATTGAAGTAGAACCTTTTTATTTGTGCATGAGTGTTACTTTTCTCAATTTACGTGTAAGCTGTCAACATGTCATGAATAAGTAATTTAATGAAAAAGTGCCACACTCTCGTTGCAGGGTACTGAAAATCATGCGAAGGGATGCACAGAAGGATCCTGCAGTTTGCCCAGAGGCATTGCGTGCAAAAGTGTTGGTTGATCAGGTTGATTTTACAATTCTTCAGTAGTCTTTCTGATGGATACATTACTAAAACAAAGTGGATAGCGCAACATTAAGTTAAACCCGTTCAATTTCCAACAAAACATGTGCCTTTGATAGTATATCAGAAAATGTGGCTGTTATCTGATTACTGTTTGTAAACTGGCATTTTTTGGCTACCTGCTTATCATGTGCAATTGAGAGTTAACCCTGATGGCTGTTCATATGTAGGTGGATAGGAAATTGGTGAAGCAGACAGTGATGACATCAGTATATGGTGTCACTTACATCGGTGCTCGGGATCAAATCAAGAGGAGGTTGAAGGAACGCGGTTCCATTTCAGATGATGAAGAGCTTTTTGGTTGTGCTTGTTATGCTGCAAAGGTACCAGAAAATTCATATTGCGAAGGTGTCAATTCGTCTTTTCATATTTGTAACAATTTTTTCATATGCTTGCGAGCATGCAGTGTCCATTAGAATTTAAATGACAAGATTCCATACATCATTTGCAGATCACCTTAACCGCTCTAGGTGAGATGTTTGAAGCTGCACGAAGTATCATGAGCTGGCTTGGCGAATGTGCAAAAGTTTGTGCAGATTCCTCTTTTCTTTTGTTTCTTTCTCACTCACAAATTTTTTTCCTGTATTTTTGATATTTTAATCTTATTTTCAGATAATTGCATCTGAAAATGAGCCAGTACGATGGACAACTCCGCTCGGACTTCCAGTTGTGCAACCTTACCGTAAATTCGGCAGGCATCTTGTGAGTATTACAATTTTCACCGAGTCGACAAGGGTCATCAATATTGTTATTGTATACAGAGTCATTAAAAGGTTAAATCAAGTCTAATAGCTTCTGGTCCAATTTGTTGCAGATTAAAACTTCGCTTCAAATTTTATCATTACAGCAAGAAACAGATAAGGTACTTTAGTAATCTTTACTCGGACGATGCCATAAGAAAATGTAGATCAATAGTTTTCACGTCATCCTTGGAATTGTTTTAAATATTTGAAGTTTCCTAGCCTCAAATCTCAAATTGATTTTTTGTCTAATATAGGTCATCGTCAAGAGGCAGAGGACAGCGTTCCCACCAAATTTTGTTCATTCCCTCGATAGTTCTCATATGATGATGACTGCGGTTGCCTGTAAAAAGGCAGGCTTAAACTTTGCAGGTAAAAAGTTCTTGTGGAATCCATTTTAATTAGCCTCTCTCTCTCTCTCTCTTAAATGCTCACGTACACACTTCTAATAATGGCCGTGTAATAACATATGATTACAGGAGTTCATGATTCGTACTGGACACATGCTTGTGATGTGGATGAAATGAACAGGATACTTCGGGAAAAGTTTGTCGAACTCTACGAGATTCCAATACTAGAGAATGTACACTACTCTTCTATCCTGAAATTCTCCTTTCAAGTTAATTTGAAAAGAATCACGAGGCATCACAACTGCATTCTTTTAAAAATGTAAATTTTATTTGATCATCTAGTGTCATTGATCTAACCATCATCCGTTTTGCTTCCAGTTGTTGGAGAGCTTTCAGCAGTCCTTTCCCACATTAGCTTTTCCTCCCTTGCCCGAACGAGGTGACTTTGACTTAAGAGACGTGTTAGAGTCACCTTATTTCTTCAACTGAGAGATGGAGCGCGATCTTCATTTTCAGCTACCTTCGCCTCAATTAGCAATCTGCCTCTGGTGTTCACTCTGCTTCTATCCACAGCACCAAGAACAAGGAAGCAGCCTGAATGAGAACCTTGGTGGAGACTGAGCGGCATTATGCCTGTATAGTTTGAGGAAGTCCAGATGCCTCTGTACAATATTCAGCATGAACTCTTGAGTTCACAACGCCATTGTGCTGCAGAAGCTAATCCGCGGCTGATACATCATCGAACAAACTTCTGTAGACGAGGCTGAGAAACAAATATGTTAGTAGAGTTGGTCGAGAATTGATACCTTAGTTTATCGGTCACGTCACTCGTGAAGTATGTAGAGCTTTGTGGCCGATTCGGGCGGTATCTAGTCTAAAGAATGCCAGAGGACCATGTCATATTGCAGGTTGCTGGTGAAGATGGTTTTGAGTGGATATGTTTTTAATTCGGTTCTTGTAAATTTGAGCGGTAAATTTGGTTGTGTAAATAATTGGGAGACAATTCCTCTACAGATAATCAAAATTTAAACTTACATCATAGAAAATACAAGTTTATATCAGCTGTGTGTCGTGTTTGCGATCACATTCAGACACAACTAAGGGAAGGAACCGTTTCCTCAGAACACCGATAATTTAGGTGGAACGAATTTACCGCTATAGTGCTGTCATCACTTACTAATACAAAGTCACGTGCAAGACACCTTACATGACCTTGTATTAGTGGGCTCGGGACGCTACAGTGATGGCGAAGTTGTTCTATGAAAATCTATCTGAAAAGTAACCTACGTGCAAGATCATTAGAATTTGGAAAAATTTATAGATTGGACCGCTCATGGTGCAAACCGAGATTCATGGCCGTTGGATCTTTCGCCAAAAATTTAATGACTAAAGAGTGATTGGTCAAGGATTTCAGTCCGAGCAGGTCTGAGTAGAACAAGACATAACAGGTGCTTATTCCAGAAAACACTTTGAACTTTTTTGCTATATGGTGATCTAAAAGTGCTTTTAATTATTTGAAGGCACTATCACAAGCACTTCCGGCACTATTAAAAGCACTACCCCAAATAGCCAAGGATTTGATTGCACCAGTTGCGCTCTAACTTTTTCTTTGAAACTGTAAAGTACCAACAACAGTAATCCAGATATATCCGGCTGTGCCTTTCATCTCTCTTTACAAAGGTTCGACTTACGTCCCTAAATTGTTATGGCCACAAAACTACTCCCTCATTGCGTCCCCCTGTTTTAGCTCGATCGATGACATTGTAGGCGTAGAAACGATCATTCAAACAATAATCTGTCAATTTGACCACAGGAATTCGGATCTAGTAACCATAGCGACTGTTCAAGGATGTTCGTCCATCGCCAGATTGTCCTGCACGAAACATATAGATAAGCACCATTAGATTTTTTTTTCGAAAAAGAAAAGAAAAGAGAGCATAGCAGCAACCGGTGATTCAGTAGTCGTTACTCTTCTCCACCCCAACACGAAAAAGACGGAAGGTAATAAGCAAGAACCTAGAATCAAAATAGCTTTACCTTCGGGAGGCACCCACGTTTCCTCAGTATTAGTATCGAGAAATGAAGGTTTCTCGGGTCCAAGAACTCTTTTAGGCTTCTTATCCTTGCTCGACTTTTTCCCTTCTGAAACGTCTTGGCTCTCATTATCCGGTGCATAATAGCCTCTTTTATGTTTTAACAACAGTGCCACAGCATCCTCTGCCATGAACTCAGGTCCGGTTGAGGATGCCAAACGAGAATCATTGTCATTACCTTCGGATCCTTGAACTTGTTTCCGCTTCCGTATAATCAAACCGGGGGCAGCATTTTCAATCCCAGATTCCGCCTCCAAAACCTTTTTCCTGTCTTTATAGTCGATAAATCCATCAGCCTCGTGCTCATCTGAAGGTGCTGCAGGTGCTGCCTCTTGACGACCCTCCTCAGTTTTACTGTCCTCAACAGCCCCAAGCCACTGTGGCTTTGCAACAGTATACACAACTTTTTTTCCTTCCGTTGCATCAGTTACAATCTCGGCAGCAGCTGGATTCGTGGTAACATCTGTAGTTCCCTCTTTCAGTATAGAGTCATTTGCTGGTTGTTCGGGTTTGCTACTTTCCTTTGGTTTGATTGGAGGTTGCTTTTTTATGGCAGCGGCAGGAGTTTCAGATTTGTTAGGTTTAGACTCTTGCACCTCTTGCACTTTTGAATCCCTTTTCTTGGCAGCTTCACCAGTTGGGTCAGCAATCTTCAAAAGGAACATTACCCTGTCCAACTTAGACTGGAGAGCTGAAAGTTCCTTTTGAAGTTCCTCGGTTTTATCAAGCACTAACAAGGAAAGAAGGAACAATAAGTGAAAGCACAAAACACTCACCTATGACCAATTATTAACAAATCGGTGGTAACACAAAAAACTCACCTAGCTTAGTTGAAAGCCCCGACATGTATGCATCCAGTGCATCTGCAGCATCAGTTTTTTCTACAGTTTCTGATTCCATTTTGGCTTTCTCAACTAAAAGCAATTCTTTCTTCTCTTCCATTTCTTTCACGATCACATCTCTCTTGTCAAGAAGAGAGTCGGCGGTTTCAACACTTTGGTTTTCACCTGCCTTTTTACTTGAAGGCTTCTTTGTTCGGTCATAGAATTCATCATCATCACTGCAAAGTAACAAAGACTTTCAACCATTAACAAAAATAAACTGAGAAACCATATCGAATTGACAGTTAAAGGATGCCATTTCTATAGAAATCAAAATTCACAGATGATTACGAAAATCACAACTCCATGATTGCTGTTATAGGAATACACTGATCAACTCAAAAAATCCTCCAACACTTTTGCCAAGGTTTTTGTTATTAATGAAATACCTCAGAAGTTCTTCTTCTTCCTCAACTGCTCCTTTCTTCTTACCACGAGATGGTTTCCCAACACGCGCACCTAAACTTTCTCGAATACTCTCATTCAACGTCTCTTCCAGATTTTCAAGTTCTTCCATAATCTGTTAAACATTTAAACAGATAACATGTTAACCAGAAAGGCCCCCCTCTCTTTTCCCTTTGGAATTGATGGACACAACAACATTTGTGCTTCGGTTTATCAACTACCAATTTAAAGAAGAAATGGACCAGTGTATGCCTATTAATGAAGAATTTTACCTGTTCCATTCTCTGTTCATTTCGAGCAATCTGAGTTTGTTGTCCTTGAGTCAACCCTCCTTGAGGGATGTCTTTAGCACGAATAGCATCTATCTCTTTCTTCATATGAGCAATCTACAAGAAGAAACATGAAATGGTAAGGATAGGACAAGAAGTTCATAACAACATACACGAAGATTGACCATAAAGCTTAAAGACCTTTATAAAAAATCGTTTGTTATGTTTCTGATAGAATAATTTGATTGGTATCCATTTCAACATTAGATAAAAGGGAGAATACCTCTGTACCATGTAAAAACAAATTTTCTATCATCAACCTTTAGAAGTTTCCCTATCTTTCATCTTTCCATCTCCCCATTAGAAAAATGGAAACCAATGAGAAGAAGGGGTCAGGTTTGTCAAAATCACGCTGTGTATCTTTAAACACAGTAACATGAGAACTACAGCAGGTAAACAAGGTGGAGGAATTCACATAACTGAGATGACTAATGCGGGTAAGACCAGCCTATTAACGGAATGCAGAAACCGATAGATTAGAGTTACAAGCAGCATTTTCAACCATTTTAATAGGTGCTCTATTTCTACCATTATAATAAATTTACTTGAATTGTGGCTCTCCTCAGAAACCATGCAATATATACAATTTTTTCAATATGCTCATAACAGGTACACTGGTTATGACCTTTCTAAATACCAATTCAAGAACTGTTTTCGTCCAGTACCAAGCAATGTACACAACTTGTACCAATAAGATGCTAACAAGATATCTTGAGGATAAAAACAATTTACAACAGAGGGACCTTACATGCAAGGAAGACAGTATTTCATTGCTAAAAAACATGAGTATCTTGAGGATATATATAATGGGAAAGAAAATGGTCTAACATACGAGGGAAGATAGCATTACATTAATAAAAAGATATAAAAAGAAAAGAAGAAGAATCAAAACCACTTGCCTTTTCCAATCTTTTAAGTACTTTTTCGCGGGTTTTTTCTTGTTTTTCTGTTAGCTGTCCTTTGTATGTCTGCCAAGTTACTTCCTCACCGTCATCCTAAAATTCCAAAACCACATAAATCAGTAATATGTACAATAGAATTATCTTCTTTCAATTCATCATTGGAAAAAGAAAAAAAAACATCAGACTTGAAGAAAATAGCAGGATATGTAATACATTTCACGTAAATTTATATCCAAAACGCATATGAAAATGATGTGATCATAAAACCCCACAAACCTCAGCTTCCTCAATAGCATCCTCATCCATGCCCCATGAGATGCCATCAGCAAGAGAAGCTTCATGTCTTGCCCGTTGAAGTGATGCTTCCTGATCTAGGATGTCTTCACGCATTTTGGCTATTTTTAAAAGCTTCAAGTCTTTTTCCTACATACAACCAAACATTAATCCATGAACTATTCATGAGTATATGCTCTGTTTTGAAAGTTTGAAAATTACCATGCAGATCCTTACCGCTGGATGCAAATTCATGTATATCATTGCCAGTGAATAATACACATGTATTACCAATTAAAGCATTAATGAATTTAAATAAGAAAGTCTTACCGGTGGCATCAGCTCGGATGGTCCTTGCAAAATGTACAGACGAGTTGAACTAAAAACAAGAAAGAAGAAGACAATTATCAGAAGTGTTTCATATGAGAAAGACATGTATTATTCTACAATGACAAGGCATTTTAGGTCCAAATCTAAGTATCTAGCAGTTGACTATGAATTAATCACGTTGGGTTCCTCAAAATAATCTCAAGTAATTATAAAATGTTAAATCAAATGCCTATGTCTCATAATCTAATACAGTTACACACCTAAGAAGATACACAAAGGAAGTGAGAGTTAAGTTAAGAAGATACTCACTGCCCAAAACGGATGACATCACCAACACGTAAATCAACATAAACCTTTTTGTTCACCTGATTATTAGGCAAGAGAAAACCATTAGGAACAATCCAGAGCCTTTGTATATAGAGTGTAACAAAACCCCAGCCATCCACACTGCAAAGTTTATTACTAATTTGAAAACAACTCTAAGATTTCCCAGGTCAATGCGTGTTTGCATTTTTGGACAAAACAGTATGGATTAAAAGCGAGGAAAGCAATCATCTGCATATAAGTACCTGATTCTTGTTAACGAAAGTGCCGTGAGTACTCCCAAGATCGTAAATATACGCCTCCCCACTTCTCTTGAACTGAAGAACTGGACGAAAGAGCGAAAAAATAAAATTAACATGCCATTACAGATTTGGCACCAAAATCTATTACAATGCAACTAGCCCAAGAATTTGAATCAATCTATAACCAAACCACAACAAACAAGCTAAAATGCAAAAGAGAAATAGGCGGTTAATTACCGGCATGGAAGCGAGAAACAGTCGGATGCTCCAGCACAAAGTCGCAGAGGTCGATTCGGCCAAACATGTATGCTCCTTTCTCGAATCTGAAATTTCAAAATTTTCAATCACAACAGAAATTCGATATTTTCGATCACAAACAACTAAAATCTTGAAATTTGAAACTTGAAGAAGAGGAAGAAGCTTACACATCGAATTGGTTGATGATAGCACCGTCCTTGAGAACCTCGAGCTGGAACTGGTGGCACGGAGCTGCACTCCAGGGCGGAATCGTGTACGGAATCGGGACGTCGTGAGATTGTGGCTTCGAGTTTGAGGACTGCTTGACATTTTCTTCGGCTGCTTCGGTTGAATCGTTAACTGCGGGACTGGATTGGAGCTCTTCGGGGATTGGGGATTCGGACTGTGGTGGTGGCGGAGGGCTAGGGTTTTTGGGAGGCGGGGGACCCATTGGGGGCTTCATTGTGGTCGAAGACGACGACGTTCCGGCCGGTTCTGTGTTTAGGGTTTCGGAGTCGAGGACCGGCGGAGGACCCATGGCGTTCGTCATTGGAATTCAGAGAAAGACAGGCGGAGTCGTAGGGAAGTTGGAGAGGCGCCGACCGCCAAATTTTAATGGGTTGGGCCTCTGGGCCGGGTTGGTATTTTGGCGCTTATTTGTAACGCCACAAGTTTGCTGCGACATCGTTTCGTTGGTTGAGACAAAAGAAGCGGTTCATACACACAAATGACACTTCACTTTTTAAATTTTCGTAATTACCAACTGAACAAATTATTTATTACAATTTAGCACTTTTGTCGACTTTAATCTCTTTTAGCCTCGTTTAATAGAGAAGATTAGCTTGAATATAACTATTCACTACCGCAAAAAATCGTGTTAAATGACAAGGAAGGAATGCCTTTGTGAAAACAACCCTTAAAAAGTTTGGGTACAAAATTGCAAACACGAGGTGAAATTTAGGTGGTTGGTTATTGAAAAAGTAAAATTCAGATGGGGTGATTCCACAAAATTGAAACAACTCAGATCCTACTTCTGCAAAATTTAAAATATTCTGTAAAACGCCGTCGTATGGAGGTGTTATTTGGTAGGGCAGATTTAACGGGGGTACCTCTCAGAAAAATGCAGATATTTTGCTCTCCTGTATACAGGGAGAAGAAGAGCGTAATCTACCAAGTTTGAACTGGGCGGCTCTTAAGCATTGAATTTAAGATGCAATTTTCCAGTTTCCGGATTTTCTCGGTATTTCTGGGTTACCAAACGGAAAATTTCCCTGCAATTTAGAATTTTCGTATTGCAAAATACTTGCTTGGAGCTTCAGAAAGCTGTTGTGTTGCTGGAAGCTTAGAATTCTTCAATTGGGTCATGGTGTTCAGGTGAGTTGTATCACAAAACCCAGTTCGTATGATCGAAGAAATACCAAATTTGTAATCTTTATGTGTTCATGTGTTAGTTTTTAATTCTGGGTTTATGGGGGAGGTGATGAGGGTTTCAGTTTCCATAGTGATTAACGGAAATGGGTTTAATCTCCAACACAAACCATGTAGTCCAACGAATTCTAACCGTAAAATCGGCTTTCGGCTTTCTCAAAAGTGCTTAGTTTCCATGTGGTTGCCCAATTTGTTGTTGCCAAGGAAGGCGAAATCTCTGACATTGCAGAACATGGTGGCTGGTGTGCAATCTGGGTTGGTTTGTGAGGAAGAGGAAGAAGATAAATTGATTCGAAACCGGGAATATGGTGATGATGCTGCTTTTGTTAAGCAAAAATTGCCTCCTTGGGGAGAGTTGGAATTTGACAAGGACTTGGATGTAGAACCTGAGGTTGTGATCCAGCCCGAGTCGAATTTGAATAGGAAGGTTACATTGAATGTGGACAGGGTTGGTTATCTGGAGGAGATGGATGAAGAAACATTATCGAAGCGGATTTTGGTGCTTAGTAGAACAAATAAGACTCGAAGTGCGTTGGAACTGTTTAGTTCCATGGAACTATCAGGCCTTCTTCCTAATTTACATGCTTGTAATTCGCTGTTGTCTTGCCTCTTGAGAAACGGGTTGCTTGATGACGGTTTGAGGGTTTTTGAGTTTATGAAGAGAAAGAAGTTGACCACGGGGCATAGTTATAGCTTAGTACTTAAGGCAGTTTCTGTTGTTGAGGGCTGTGACTCTGCTATCGAAATGTTTTTGGCAATGGAAGAGGAAAGTGAAGCAAGAGATGCTTTTGATACCATCGTCTATAACACTATGATATCGATTTGTGGTAAAGTGAAGAATTGGCGTGAAACCGAGAGATTGTGGAGACGAATTAAGGACAACGACCATGCTGGAACACGAGTTACTTATTGCCTCTTGGTTAGCATTTTTGTTCGTTGTGGTCAGCATGAGCTAGCTCTTGATGCTTACGATGAAATGATTCAAAATAATTTTGAACCAGGGGATGATACAATGCACGCTATCATCGGTGCATGCTCAAAGGACGGAAAGTGGGATATTGCGCTAAACATCTTCGATAATATGTTGAACAGTGGACTCAAGCCAAATCCAGTTGCATTCAATGCATTGATAAATTCACTTGGGAAAGCTGGGGAGGTTGAACTAGCATTCAAGGTATATAACATCATGAAATCTTTGGGTCATTCACCCGACACTTACACATGGAATGCATTACTTGGTGCACTGTATGGAGCAAATCGACACGGTGAAGCTCTTAAGCTTTATGAGAGTATCAAGACAAGTCAGGGCTCTCAGTTGAACTCACATTTGTACAATACGGCTTTAATGTCTTGTTCGAAGCTCGGTCTATGGGATAAAGCTCTAAAGCTTTTATGGCAATTAGAAGCTTCGGGGCAGTCGGTTTCAACTGCATCATATAATCTTGTAATCAATGCTTGTGAGAGGGCAAGGAAACCTGAAGTTGCACTGCAAGTTTACGAGCACATGGTTCACCAGAAGTGCACCGCAGACACGTTTACTTATCTGTCACTAATACGAGGTTGCATTTGGGGTTCTCTCTGGGATGAAGTCGAGGAAATCCTCAACGTAAGTTTTTTTGTTTCTTTAATTTTTCAGGGTTGTGTTAGTTTTGTTTGTTCCGGCTTGACATCTCATTGCTTCTTTGCTTCTTGTGAAATTATGTATAAAACAAACTCTTTTTAGTGAACCCGAAAACTGGATCAAGGTTATTTGGACTCTCATTGCCCAAAGATTATGACATCTACAATCTGTACTTTGTTCTGCAGTGTGCTGCACCGGATGCGTCACTCTATAACGCTGTCATTCAAGGAATGTGCTTACGAGGCAAAACAGAACTAGCAAAGAAGCTTTACACGAAGATGCGCGAGAGCGGTCTGCAACCCGATGGGAAAACCCGGGCTATGATGTTGCAAAATTTGCAAAGACGGAAGAAGAAGCCGCAGCCTTCTCGTTACAAAACAAGTAATAAGTTTTCTTATTATCGCCGTTAACTGATGTCGGAACAGGAAAAGGATGACAGAAGCACATATTGTTCATCTTGTTCATGACTTGAACCAGTTGGCTGTATACTTGTAAAATTTTACCATTATACTTCTATGACCATCTATGGAAGGCGAATGCCAGCGTCTCCGCTCGCGTGCTTAATTGATTAGTGCTTCAACGCTTGACAGTCATTCACGTCTATGTTCAGCGTGGACGGTTCAAAGCAAACCTCGTTCTAGAGTTGCCAAAACTTGAGCATGTCCGGAAATGTTTTTGGAGTTGGTAAAAGCGCTTCTGACGATGCTTGGCAAAAAATAACTATCTGGTTTCATGAAGCATTTTCAAGCGCTTTTCTAACAAGCATTCAGATTCAAGATAAAAACTTTATTGTGCTTCTAATAAAAGCATTTTTAGGTGAAGTACTTTCAACCAACCTAAAGCAATCTCAAACATTCCGAAGTTTGTTGTGGAAACCTCGTATCAAAATGTACGCATTGCCACAAAATTCAAACAAACCAAAAGAACAGTTTTCACAGACACTTCCGAATTCAGGAAGCCGGAGGATTCTGATGAACAGATTGGACTTTGGATTCCAACATCGACACGTATCTGTCGAACACCGAAATCACGGCCTCGAACTCCGTCACCTGCTGCTCGATGACGTCGATCTGCTTCACGTACTCCTCGAAGCTGCCGCTTTTGGCCTTGAGCTGCTCCACGAACACGCTCAGCCCCGCCGCCACGTCGCCGAATCCCCTGTACTCTTCGGCGACTCGCAGGTTCATCTTCTCGAGAAGATCGAGGTGGTTGGTCGATCCCTGGAGCTCCGATTTGACCATGGCGGAGACGCTGCCGAAGAGATCGTTGATAGACTCGGCGAGCTCGTCTTTTTGCTCTTCCTTCTCAGCAGCATCCATTGGAACTTCGGGTTCGGTTCGGACCCGGCTGTTTTGGGTTCGCTTTTGTATGTGAAGCAGTTTATTTTATTTTATTTTTTTAAAAATTTTATTTGGACTCATTTTACCTTCCTTTTACATTTAACTTATTATCTGTTATTTTAAAATTTCAAATGTGCTTAATAATTCTCTTGTTATATGCAAATTAGAAAAACTAAAAAAAAAAATAATAATTCTAGCACTAGGAAACTCCCTTCTTTCGAAACCTCAACCACCCCTAATTTCTACCCGTCCCCTCCTACCCACAATGAAAACCCAAAGGTCTTAGACATTACTACCACTCTCTCGACTTTTTCCAAGCCACACAACAACTCCCTCTTCCAAACAGCTTTTCTAACATGTCTAAGTTATGTCAAAAATATCGACCGATTAAATTTAACTGTGTTGAACTATTGTGTGACAGCCTGTCCCGAGTTATAAACATTATTGACGTAAATAGACGTTTTTACCCCCGTTTATTTGTGAATGTGTGTGTGATTGGGCCATATTTGGACCTTTGGGTGCCCTACACCCTTAGGCCCAATAGAATTTGGGCTGATGATGTTGGTTGGTTTTAAAACACACACATGCACCACATGCACATACGTGTACTTTCTTTTTCAGATTTTTGTTTCTCTCTCTTCTCTCTCTCCCTCTACCATTTTTGTACGGACACACACACAGCATCATCAAGGCACAGATCAAGGGAAATATTGTTACCTTTGGATTCCTTGGGACTTGGTTAGTCTAGTGGTATCTTTAGTTTAGCTCAGGACATAGTAAAACCGTAAAAAACCCGAGTTCGATCTCTTGGTACTGTTCATGAAGTTGTTAACATGAGGTTTTCTTGGAATTTTGAGATCACAGGGATACTTTAGGCACCCTCACGAGGCTTGGGGTACATCATTTGCAAACTTTAGACGTTGGGATCACTAGTTCTGGGATTGGCCGGAATTTGTAGAAATTATCATGCGAGATTCCGTGACTTTCGAGGCTTAAAAGTGGTATGACTTTGTTCCTTACCTTCCAAGCTTCATTTTAGTACCAATTTCGTGAAATTTGGTTGAGAAACGTGAGAGAACAGTGAGTTTGAAATTTCCCCAGTTTTCTGGCGAGTGTAGCGGCGCCGACGCCGGTCTCCGGTGAGTCGAGGTATAAGACAAGGAATATTCTGTCAAGTTTGACAGAATATTCTAACGGCGTCAGTTAGAATTAACTGATTTCGTTAGGTTTTAACGGAATATTCTGTGGAATATTCTCTGACGTCGTCAACTGCGCCGTCTGTGTGCCAGGCACGTGCTTGCGCATGGGGGCGCGTGACAGGTCGAAATTTTTTTCTAAAAATATGGGGGTGTTCGTGGGATTGAGTAGAGCATGTTGGTATATTCAAACACCCCATTTGAGCAATGTATGAGAAGTTATTACCTAAGTTCATTTATGTGCGTTAAATGACGGTTTTATAGTTGTTTCGCATATAGGTGAGACGTACCCAGAGGACGAGCACAGCCACGCCAGGCTCGGGGGATACGACCTGTCTACTTATCAGTGAGTGGGCTTTTGTTTTCAGTGTGTGTGTGTATATATATATACGATTGACGTTTTCCCATAAACTTAGTTTTGAATGATTTTAGAATTGAATTGGTTTTATGATTGAATTGCCATGTCAAATGCCGTTTATATTTGATTATTATGATGATGATTGTGCTGGTCATGCTTCAGCGCCGTGGACGCTCAAGTAAGTCAGGTGAGTATGCTTGTTAGTGATAGTGATGACGATGGGATTGTGATATAGCTCATATTCTTGTACCTCAAGTGTTTGTGCTCTGCCAGAGTAAGGCCTAACCTTCACGTGATCGTTCGCCTCCCGCACCGTATGCTCACCTTGGATTCAAGGCAGGTGCCAGCCTGTCGTACAGACCACTATAGGTGGTTCCGACTCGTAGGTGACTTGCGATTCGTCGCCCAGCCTTCACGTGATCGTAGCACTGAGCGTCATATTATACACCTAGCCTGTTGTACAAACCACTGCAGGTGGTTCTGACTCGTGTGCAGGATTCGGTTGAGGAGCTATAGATTCAGCCGTACAGGTCACATGAGGTGACTCCGGTTGACGTGATATTATCGATGGCATATTATGATTATCTCACCTGCTTGATGTTCATTTCCATTTGAGTTGGGTATTTCGACATGGCTTATTCCTGGCTTTTGATGATTGAGTTTATTGATTTCAGTACAATCTTTCGTATACGATTATATGATATTTTCTGAGAATTATACTTGATTTTCAGTGAGGGATTATATATACTAATTTATGAAACGGTTTTGGAAAAGCTTTGTTTTTGCCCATTCACGTTTTCTGTTTTGCGCCCCTCCAGGTTCTAGGTAGAGGTGACGTCGGCGGCTAACAAGGCATTCAGGCGATTCTGACAGACCACCAACCATGTAGGATTTCTCTGTTATCTTTCTAGCGTTTGTTTAATCTGGACTGCACCTAGGAATTGCTCTGTGATATTGTGTTGCTTTGTTTCCGTTTTACCTCTCACTTACTCTTTTATCGTATTGTAAATTATCTTGTTTGACTTTTATTTCTGCACTTCATTTATATCTGTTTTCCACCTTGCGCTTTTGGCTACGTCACCCCCACGTGACGGCCAGCACGTCTCGATATTTCGGGTCGGGGTGTGTCACATTGAGTGTACAATATATGTGTAGAATCACAATTTTAATATTATCATGATTTTTTCTAAAGAAAATATTGTCATAAATTTCTTTTGGGTCTTTTTTTATGGTGGATTGTCACAGGATAAGGTTCTCCTAATTTCCAAATTGTTGGGAGTGGTAGGGGAGGTGGCGGTGGGGGTTTGGGGACGGGTAGAAATTAGGATGATTGGGGTTTGGAGGGGTTTAAAGAGATCGTGGGTGGGGGGGGGGGGGGGTGGAGTTGCGTATTGCTGAATTATGTATTTATTTATTTTGTGTCTATACACACACATGACATGTTTCAATTGATAAGTTGAAAGCCCCTACTATGTCAACAATGAATATGCATCACTATAAATGGCTACCACACTTGAGATTACAGCGAGAACGATCATGAACACTGACAAAATCTTGTCCTTTCTCCATGCAATTCCGTGAGGGTCCCTGAAACAAAATGTTCAATTTCTTAATTTTTTTCCGACGATTTGAGATGAAACAAAATGTGAGATTGTCGTTACGTTACGATTTAAACACCTAGGAGGAGCCGTTGTAGCAGTTTTCTAAATCAATCACGCACAGACATGTGCATTGGTTAAAACGCTTGGCATAGAGGCATCCCAGCTTATGCGTAGGTAAGATGGCTATGTGCAAGAAATTTCAGCGTAAAGGAAAGGAAGATGGACTCACTTGAGAACAATGCAAGCAGGGAAGATGAATGCAAGCAGAGCTCCAACAGTTGCACCTGTGAACTCAAAAGCTACCCATATGCTCGGTATGAATATTGCTCCCAAGAGGGTGATAGCAATGATTCCTGCGCTGATCAACGAAAACCTTACGTTGTCTGAAGCCAGCGGTCTGGCTGAGGGGAAGAGAAGGCCGTCCAAGTTCAGCCGGAGAGGGAAAAACCCAATGGGATACACAAGTAAAATATGGGCAGCATAACTGATTCGCACGATATCATTGAAGACAGAGCTGTATGGAATGCCAAGGTCTGTGTCAAAATTGGAGAGCAGGTCGGAAAGAGTTGAGTCACCGAAGAGGAGGAACCCGAACAGGCCTGTCATCACATACACAACGGCGCAGAGAGCAACTGTAGCGCGCACGATTGCTGGCATTGTTGGAGTATCTTTGAGCTCACTTTGTATGGTGTGAACTGCATCAAAATTGCCGGATCATGAGAACCGAAGCATGCCTCAAATCATAATCTTATAGCTTCATGAGTTTATTTGACATAGGTGCGATTAACTGCACTTTTAGAAAAAGCGTAGTTAACCGCACTGGAGAAGGACTGACTTAAACAAACTAAACACGATGGATATGTAAATTTATATTTTGACATCACAAAACGTATCAGATAATATAATCTGGATGCAGATCGCAAACGAATAATTATGTTTTGATGATAATCTTGTTATGAAACTTCATTTTCCTACAAATTCTGTTCATGAAAGAACACTGCTCTATAAGGAGAGGATCAATTTGCTTACCGTTGTAGTGGCAGACATAAGCAAAAACCACAACGGGGAATGCAGTGAAAAGATTAAGAAAGGAAGGCAAATCAGTAACACTCGGAAACCATGCAGGTGCCTCTATGCTTCCCAATACGAATTTGTACACTGTGATCACGATGACAGCGACGAGAAAAACAACTGCCAGCGCAACCGATATAGCTGACGTGAATCGCAGTGAATCTGCAGAAAGGAACTTAAAAGATTGGTCTTTTTGTTGGTAAGCAGAAACAAGTACTTAACATCAGTAGATTCTTACAACAACGAAAGAGATACTAACCGATGCGCTTAAAACATACCAACGGAACAAATACAACAACGGTTAGGACAACTAGAACGAAAGCACGCCCGGTCCACCAATGCACCCCTAAACTCTCTTCCAAAATGCCGGCATGATGAACTCCGCTTGAAGTCGAACCAGAAAGAACATCCTCTGCTCACCAAAAAAGAGAATTAACCTAGTGGTTTCGCAAAATTCACACAATATTCGAGCCTTAGAACACGGGAAAATTTAGCCATACCTCTGCACTTAATATCGCCTCTTTCCTTTTTGCCCTCTCTGTCTTTCAATTTCGTTTCAAGCCCCTAATCTTTTAAAACACGCCAATTTTCCCCTAATACTCAAATTCACACATTATGTTAGTTTTTCCCACTTGAATTGACGCGTTTTAAAAGATTAGGCGGGTTCAGAATCAAACTGAAAGACGAGAGGGGCAAATCATAACATAAACATAAGAAGAAAAGTTATTGAGATTTTCACCTATTATAATCATATACACAGTGAGAGCACCAATGTTGTTGACAATCACACAAATCTGAACCAAAACCTTCCCAACTTTTCCAAATGCTTCCCCCATGAGATCACCATACGAAAACACCGAACCGGGCTTGCTGAACCTCAGCAGCATCTCAATGGATGCTTCTGTCAGGAATGCAGCAATGACGATCAGTGCGACTCCCGGGATCAGTCCCAGTATGGTTAGGGTTGCAGGTAGGCTCATGATCCCGGAACCGATAACCGTGCATGACAAGTTAAACACAGATCCATGGAACGAAGCTCCTCCGCTGGGTTTGCTGGGTTCGGCAAACCCAGCTTCAACTTCTGCGTTCTCACTCGTGGGCAGCAATGGGGTGCTTTGGCTTTCATCATTTTCTCTAGTATTCATATTCCAACGCCGAACTCCAAACTCCAAAACTCAAATCTCAAAAGCTTCAAACTTTATCAGTTCATCCAATTTGATCCAAGTTTTTGGTTCAGAACTGTGAACTGTAATCGAAAATGGCAACTGGGTTATCAAATCTTGGGAGAAATCGAACTTAAAAAATGAAAAAAAATGCAGGTTCATAAAATTTAAGACTGAAAGTTCAAACTGTGGAACTCAAGAAGTTGAGCTACCAGTCAAAGATGTGCTTGCGTACATGAATCGTTCATTCGTCAGCGAGAGTTCGCATTCGACCGGAATACGACATGTAGTTAGGTGAGGCTGATGATCTGTGTGAGAGTTCCAAAAGTACGATCGACGACCGCAACATCATCGTCATCCAAATCTTGTTTTTTATTAGATTTAAAGTTGAAGTTTCAACAAATGGAAGAAGCCAACTGCACGTGTTGTAGTTGGAGTATCGTACGAGGAAGTACAAACTCCTGTTTCCAAGTTACAAGAGAGGTTGAGATCGCGACGCGTGGTCCGGTGGTCACCGTCGGCGGAGGATGCCTGATAGGCCACGCCAACCGGTTTGCTGCATATGCCTTGTTAAGAAAACAAAATGATTTTCCCACACGTCTCCATCTCTCTTACTTTCTGTGTCAATTTATCCTCGTCTGGTGTAGGGGTTTATGGCTAAAGTGATAAAAAATTAAATTTCAATGGTTGAATTAATTAAAATTCACGATATATTGATTATATATCGATGCATTGTTAAAATTTTAGTGATACAACGATAATATATGAACGACATACTAAAAGGTAAAAAAATGATCATTTCAGCAAATAGAGGTTGAAATTAGGTCATTTTAGTCATTTATGGCTTTTGGCTAAAATAATTTTTAATAAAAGAATAAGTTAGGGTACTAAAATTTTAAACCAAATAATGCGTTACCAATAAAAAATAAGTACGTTAATCGACACTTAGTTAATAATTCAATCATCTACACGCACATCGTTTAGTTTAAAAAGGTCTCCCTACCGCCTTACGAGCGAATGAGGAAAAAAAGAATCCTATTTCATACCATTTTTCTCTCTTATGAAGTGACTAATAGACAAGTTTTACTTGTATAACCCGGTTCTTTTGAATGTAAAGAACAAAAGGTACCAAGTTGTTGAAACGGAATAAAGACGTGTGAATTTATACTTGAAGAACCAAATTCTAGTTCGAATGCTGTAATCAATCTTGTCCGTTGTAGTTGCTATACAACGGGGATCCCTGAAACACACCAAGATCAATAGGGAATATGATATCAGAAAAGTCAATACCTTACAATAATTTAGAATTTATATAACAAAACTGGTTACAAACTTTTAATTGAGAATAGAACATAAGAGACGCTAAGTTTATAATAAAGGAGCACTATATTGCGATTTATCTACGATGAGAAGTGAATTCAGCACTCTCTTTTCACCTTTTGCATTCCTCTCTTCTTTTCTAGTCATTGGATTGGATTGCATAAAATGAAAATCGAGACATAATTGGCAGGCAAAATGAAGAAGCTAAAGGAGAGTATGGAAATCATTTCTTTATCTATGGCTTATAGTCGGTTTAGTGTTCTTCCAGTTCTGTTTTCGATTAGAAGTTTGTAAATGAGTTCTAACAAAATGAAGTGAGTTAACTCTAGTTGAAGAAAGGAAAAGATTGACTCACTTGAGAGTGATGGAATCAGGGAAAAACAAATGCAAGCCAGCCTCCCATGGTTGCACCACTTAACTGACTCAAAGCTACCCAAATATTTGGTATGAATATAGCACCCACAGAAGACAACCCTAAAAATTATAAGCATTCAACGTTCATAAATAGTGGTAAAAAGTTAACTACCATTGAAGAAGTTTCCTGTGTTTACATTCATGATACAAGTAATCACCACCCAATTACCCAACAAGTTTCGACGAAAAATTCAGTACAGCAAAAATTCCCCCCTTCGACGAGCAGGACGAGCAGGACTATTAGCGCTACCGGAGATTTTACAATACAACAGCGGATATCAAAAAGTATCGTGCTATGCCTCGGTTGCTGAAGGGCAGTCGAATGCATCGCATTGCATCTCCTCTGAATTGTACCTTAGCTACAATGCATTGCATCACATCTCTTTTTCTTTCTACTGCAGCAGAACATCAAAATGGGCTGTCTTGGTGGAGAAAGAAATAACCTCCAGCCGAAACCAGTAGAATGAATGTTGCCATGAGTAAATGCTTAAAGCTTAGCACTCCTGCATCTATTCTCCTCACAGTCTCGGACTCGGATGTAGAATCAGTAGGTTCCACTTTAGTCTCACGACCCTCACCAACAGATGCATTTTTCTGAGTCCTATCCAGCTGAAAAGTACAAATACGGAAGCCATTTTACAAACGTAAATCTCAGTAGAAAACACGACATGAAGAAGATACAAAGAGATATATATATTTTTGGTCAATAAAAAAAAATGAGAACACTGAATATGAAGTTAAATTGCTCAGCGAAAAAATAAAAGCATTCCTGAAGCATGAGAAATTAAGATTGAAAAAAGAAATAACACTGAAATATTAACAAAGAAAGCAAGCAAAAGCGTCAAACAGGGTTCATCATAGTACCGACCTTAGAATTGCTAGCAGACAACTCATCTTCTTCCTCAGTTTCTCTTGCACCAGTAGCCATTTCATGCTTCGAGTCTTTACGATTTTCTCTGTCATCATTTCCGATGACCACAGAATGAGAATTGTTTGTTTGCAACTTCAGTTTTAAAGTTTTATTCTCCATTGCTAATGAAGAGATCTGCACATTCAATCACCAGCAGCTAAGGTGAACATTTCTAGAGTTGGAAAAACGCACTACCCACATTTTTGACCCAAATACTATTTAGTGACCAAAACGAAAAAAGAAGTCGGGTGCCAAGTCATGTGAAAGAAACAACTAAAAGAGAATTTCCCACTTCATAGTCAAAAACCAACTTTGAACTTGAAAAATTGATCAAATATAGGATAGGTGAATACCTGCTTATGAAGGCGCTCTCTCTCAAAAGCAAGTTGCATCAATAAATTTGTAAGAACTTTGGACCGAAGACCAATATCAGCTGCAGTAGCTATTCTTACTTCCTTGGCTTGATGTAAAGATGCCTCCAAGCATACCAATCTACCCCTCAGAAAGCTTATTTCCTCATTTAGATCTGCATTGGACTCTGATAACATTATACACTTGTCTTCCATTATGTCAGCCCGATTTTCAGCTTTTAAAACCTTCTGCTTCAGATCCTCAATCACACTGTCCATGTCAGTGATTGTAGAATACAACATGTTCTGTTTCTCCTGGCTAGCTTCAGCAGATGCCACTGCATGCTGTAACCGGGTATTAGATTCCCGTAACTTTCTCTCAAGTGAATCCACCATCTCCAAGGGACTGCCAGCGCTTTTAAGAAGTCTGAGCTCTTCATTAAGTTCCGTATTAGTCTCTGTTAGTAATTTGCTTTTGGCTTCTGCATTCTCGGCCCTAGCTTCAGCTTTTGATAAATTTTCTTTCAGATCAGCAATAACATTTTCCAATTCACTGACTTCAACATTATGCTGCTCCTCAAGTGCACCCACCTTTTCCCTCATAGTAAAGGCCTCGGAATTGGCAATAATTAACTTATCTTCAGCTTCCTTCAAGCTGTCTTTTAAGCCGGTTGTCTGTTCTAGAAGGAAGCTATTTAGTTTTGCGTTGCTGCTTTCAAGCTTCCGCAATGTGTTTTCTTTGGCTTCAGCCTGACAGTCGAGTTTTGATCTCAGCTCAGCTTCTCGCTGAGCTGAACCATTTAAATTAAACTGGAGAACCTGGAGTCTACCCAATAGCTCTTTTGAAATACCCATCAGGACCTCAGATGCATTATCTGCCTGCAACCACCTACCCAAAGCATCTGCCGCTTCCTCCTCCATGCAATATGCTTCTTGCTCCGAAGAGTGCACCCTCAGTTTCAGATCTTCTTCAATTTGTTTTGATTTGGTCAGTTTCTTTTCAAGATCCATCTCTCTTGCCAAAGCCTTCTCTAGCATCCTCAGAATATGTCTTTGCTGTTCAACAGATTGCATTTTTATCTTTACATTCGTGCTCGAAACTTTGTCATCCTCTAAACCAACCACTTCTTCATTATCATTCCCTGTCAATACACTATGCATTAGAATGCAAAAGAAAATAAACAGTTATACTATAGAATATTTCACGACTTCAAGGACTTGTGCGCACACCAAAGTGGTTATAAAACCTGCCTGGCATATGCCATAAATTTCGGGCAACTCCATCACTCATAAACAAAATAAGAATGAGAAAAACGTGGTCCTGACAAGAAAATCAAGAACCGAATTAAGGCTTGTAGCTTACGATTTCGTTCTCCGTCAAAACATGGAAATGCCCTCTGGAGATTCAAGGATTCCATCCTAATTTCATAGGCCTGATCTTGCAACTGCTTCAATGATTGTTCAGAGTCGCGCAGCTTTTCTTCAATTACCGCTACAGTTTCTCCCAAGTATGTGTATGAAGATAGTATCCCCTGGGCAGTGGTGATCTCTGTTTGAAGTATAGCCATGAGTTTATCCAATTCACTCAACTCTGAGTCTAAAATTCCAGATAAGAGACTGAGTTCCAGAGCCTTCTCAAGATAATAAGCTGATGTCTGCTCTTCCTTGGAAGCAAAGGTTTCAAACTCGCTCTCCTTGGTTGCCACATGCATCATAAGAACATTTAGATTAACTAACTTCTCAGATGCACATGCTAGATCTAGTTCCACTCGGGTCAGAACCTCGCCAAGATGTCTTAATTCTCCAATAACCACACCATCAGATGAGACACTTCCGAGATTGCAAGCTATACTCGATTCCACTTCCAGGTCATCCATATTAACGTCACTGACAGATACACTTGCTTCACGACCAGCATCATAATCCATTTTAAGACTGCACTTGTTGAAGTGGTTCTGGAACCTGAATATCAACAGCTACAAAGAAAGAAAAAGGCAGCTCCATACGTAAATATGTACTAGTTATCACACAGGGGGAAGTTCAACTTCAAATAAAAGATTCTTAACTTTGCAAATAAATCTGTTGCGGTAAACATTACTTCACTTATATCCGATAACAAGACAACCAACACAACGGAATGTAGAGTATCGCATCAACAAACATATCCTCTCAGTAGTAGCGAAAATGGTTCATAACATATGAACCTAAAAAGGAAAGAAAATCTTGGGAGGAAAAAGACTCTAATTAAGTTTACATGGTGGATTGAATAAGGTAAACCTCCATACTTAGCATTTTTATTACCACAGTATATAAGGAAGCTCGACCTTTAACTATGGCCTCCATATTCAACTCCGATATTTGTTACTGATTGTAGAGAAGCGCTAAGGGCACTCTCTCAAAAGTAAGACTCTTCATGGACTCTCTGCCCCTCACAGTTAAACGTAAACTCCCGTGTCAACATTATAAAAACATAATGCCCAAAACACGAGGCGGCAGATAGTCTATAGAGAGTCTCACTTCCCCTTAGCGGTTCTCTTGATTGTATTTTACATAAACAAAAGTCTAAATTTGAACTATAAAATGCAGGAAAGGAATTGTCTTTGATCTATAATGGCATCTCTAAAATCCAAAATCAAGAATTTAATTACCCATTCAAAATCCCAAATCAAGAATTTAATTACCCACTTAAAACAACAAACTCGAAACACACAACGCAACTACTCGTTCAGATTCAGGGATGCACTAATGCTTAGCAAACATGTCATCTAACACCCCAAACATATTCAGAAACACCAGTTTCCTTCTCCTGGCCGACGGATTCGATCCAACGGTGGAAAAAAGTTTTGTCTCAATAAGATCAGAAGAAAGTTCGTACCTTTGGGAAAAATCTGGTGTCAGATTCTGCTGGAGCTCGTAGAGGCACAACAACACAGACGGAAAACGATGAACAAAGAAAAACGATACGTGGTGCTTTGGGATTTTGGGCTGAATTTGGGTCGGCGGGTTTGGACATTGTACATCTGGGCTTCAATTTATGATTTGAGCCCACATAAGACCAAAAATCTCCAACAAAATAATGTTGAACCAGCCCAAAATAATTTTTTCTTCTCTTTGGTAAGAGAAACCACTATCTTCCCAAAAAAACCAAAACTTATATAGGCCCTAACATATATTTAATACAACCAATATCTGATGGTTATATATAATTTATGTAATTATATATAAATTAAAGACTAAATTTAACACTTAAGGTGATAGTTTTATTAAATACATGTAAATATTGCAGCCAACAATGCGCGATTATCTTCTTCCTCCTTTTTTCATAGGCATAGTGGGAGTCAGAATTCTTATATTTTAATTACTCAAAAAACGAGACTCTCTATGAATTTTCTGCCACCTCAGATTTTTGGTACAATATTTTATACATGTTTTTCGCATACAAATTGACGTTAGATAACAGATAATTCATGAAAAAATTCATTTTGAGAAAGTTTCCGTAACATGTCTCTAAAAAAAACAAAAAAAAAAAGTGATGAATCATAAATTAAAAATGAGAAACAAACGACAAATAAGTTTAAAGTGTGAGTGAAAATTTGTGCACCACTCCTTTTTAAAGTAAATGACTTCAATCATTGAGTCACTACGGCCCACGGAATAAACCTATTTGTCAATGAATCCGGCGGGCCCGTTTGGTGAAATATTTGGGTCAAGGGGCCCACTGTTTGTAATGTGTGCGATTTTCGTGTTGGGCGGCCGCTTAAAACTGTCCTCTTTTAACAGACGAGGCTAGCGTAAAACTCATATAACAAAAATAATATTATGTTTTTACGATAAGACGTACTGACATGTGGTCCAGATTGGTCTTAAGAGGCCACTCAACATTATTTAAATTGGTAATTGGTCAGTGATCTTGCCCCAAACGAATAGATTTATAATGTGGCTCTGTCCCCAATCGGATTTAGCTTTTAAATCTCTCACTAATCACAGATTAGCTGACGCAAGAAGAAGAGTTAAGGAGGAACTGCTTAAAGATTCCCTGTAGTTACAGCACCGCCAATTTTACACCTGGTGCAACCACCACCCCATGTTTATATTATATATCTTAATCACCTTATTGGTCTTCTATTTTAATGTAATCTTACTAGGATGATTGTGTAATGTTGGGTAAAAAAAGGGTTTAAGGGGACAAACCCTGTTTACGACGGTCGTAGAAGAGGTGTTTAACGGTGCAAATTCAGTTTGGCGCAACTTTTGATTTTAGAGTTAGAATTTGGCCCGCAGAACTATTCTGGCGGCAATACGGCAAGACGAATTGTACAAAACATTTCGCGATAACGTATGATGAATTTTGGATGTTTGAAGTCGTTTAGAGGGTCAAAACTACAATTTACTAATAATTGGGGTTGTTTTTAAATTTTCATAGTTTGCCGCTTGTTTCCCTTTGTCATTTGGTGAGCAAGCCCATATAAACTTTCTTAGACCTTGAATTCATCAACCTTTCATTCAACAAATTTAGTAATAACAGAGTTTATCTCACCATTTCTAGCATTCCAAAAGTATTTTTAAAGTTTTGAACGTTGGTGATTTTTGATGTGTCAGAAATTTAGAAATATTGGGTAAGACGGTTTGACTAAAGCAGCTCTCACACTATATATAACTATTGTAAAGTTAAAATAAACCAAATACAAAATTTCTAATACTTTTATAAAAAACGTCTTACGAATATTATAGTTCTCCTATGTATCAATTTTTTGCCCACTCAATGAGAAATTCCATAATTGAATTGACGTTCATAATTACGTTAGAGAACGCCACATATTAAAGTAATGCAGTGTTCAATCAATTCGACCTTTACACCTTGGATGACATCAACTCTAATCATTTTATAATTTGTGGCATACATTTGCTGCAATATTTACTAACACAATAAGTGCTAAAAATAAGTAGAAATAGCTGCAATTAAAAATAAAATGAGAAAAAATTGGTTAATGTGAATTGAATATGTGGATTGAAGACTTATAGATTTTTTAGTTATAAGATGCAACTTTGAAACACAGGGTTAGGGCAAAAAATATAGAGAAAGATCTAAAAAGACTTTGAGATAGACTTAAAAAAAATATATAGAGTAACGGAAGACTTTGCGCAAAATTTAGAGAAACGTTCTAAATTTTTTTAAGCCAACACACTTAATAAAATAATGCTTGATTGTTGTTATTACTGTGAGCATAATAACATATTCAGAGTATAATAAAGGTAAAAAAAAAAAAAGATTTGTATAATATTAAATATAATCCAAAGTTAGTTATGTTTGTTGTTACCATGAAACCCATAGAAATTTGAGAAAGCAACATTTTTCTTCAATTTTTTATTGGCACTACGCAAAGTTTAAAAGAGAGGCAGATTGTGCGCTTCTTTTCTCATGCCTTTTTCATCTCATTTTATTTGTACGGTTATGATTAAATTATATTAATTTTTTTAATAAAGATAGTGAGACAAAAATTAATTAAAATATAAAATATTAACGTAACTTAATATTGACCGTACAAATAAAAAAAAATGAAAAGGGGCATGAGAAAATGAGAATAGACAATCTGCCTCTGTTTAAAAGTGACGCAACAACCATAAAAGTCTTATCTGAACATTTTAATGATATTTCAATTTGGCAGACTTGAATTAAAACCAAATTGACTAAAACGGCTAGTTTCTTCTTTTATGTATTTAAGTTCGGATTTTTTTTCTTGTAATTTAGATTAATCTCAATTAAATTCTGTGACGCCTTCTTAATTTTCGATCGTTAGATCAAATGAATTAAAAAAATATATATAAGAATTAACGAGAATCTATAAGTAAAAAATCTGTATGAATAAACAAAGCTCCTCATTTGACGTAGATAATAGCGGAAGCCTTTACTTCTACTCTATAAAGTCCGTAAATTTCACACCAAAATCCCCCAATTTCACAATTTTGTGGAATTTTGTGGATTAGGGTTTCATCGTCATCTCACCAATCCACAATAATTCCACAAAAAAGTTAAAAATCCCCAAATAAATTATTAAGTTGCAGTCTTGTCTCCACCTCCATTATTGTATTTCGATATCAAAAACTTTATAATTTGCGTGTGCCCTTCCGTTTCCTTCCATTTCCTTTAAATTGGGCTATAAAAAGATCGAAGCTTCACCTGAAAAATTCCGTCACGTTTCTTTGTGATTACTGGGTCTGTTCAGTTATTGACTTTTGAATTCTGGGTTTTTTATTGGTTTTTGGGTTAGCCTATCTTTGAAAGGGGAAAGCTGGTTTTTCTTAAATTTGCATATTGGGAAATTGGGTTTTGGTTTTTCTTCCCTTGTTCATATAAAAAATCCAGCTAAAGATTGTAAAAATCCACCTTCAGCTACCTGGATTTTCAATTAAATTCTGATACTTTAAGGTAACTTTGGGTACTTTTATTCCTGGGATTTGATTTTCCTTTGAATTTGGTATCATTTGCAAAAGATTGGCCTTTTTACCTCTCAGAAAGATTTGGATATTGGTGAATTTTTTGCTGTTTTGTCTGAAAATCTTACTCTTTAGCTTGAGTTTTCTGAAAAAAGAGAGTCCTGGTTGGGTGGTTGAGCTGCTTTCTGGATTTCCCATAAGCTTCAAACCTTTGTTTTGGAAGATCTGTTTTTGAGATATAAAAAATATGACAATTGGAAGTCTTGCTCCAAAGAAGGAGAAGAAGTCAAGAAAGCACAAAGGAGTGATTGATGAGAATGCTCCCTTGTTGCCAAAAGCGCAAGTGGAAGATGCAGGGTTTGATGAGTTCAATGGAGCTTCCTTTACTGGGGCAGTGTTTAATTTATCCACCACCATTGTTGGTGCTGGGATCATGGCTCTGCCTGCCACCATGAAAGTGTTGGGCCTTGTCCTTGGGATCTCCATGATCATCTTCATGGCGTTCTTGACCGAGGCGTCGATCGAACTGATACTTAGGTTCAGCAGGGCAGGGAAGTCTGCATCTTATGGAGGTCTTATGGGAGACGCCTTTGGAAAATATGGAAAGATTTTGTTGCAGGTATCGGTTTTAGTCAACAACCTCGGCGTGCTCATTGTCTACATGATTATCATTGGTATGACTATATCTCTATCTATAGTATCGAATTGTTTTTACGAGTTGTTGCAAATCTATCATTTCGGTATCTCTAGTGAAGTTTTTTGTTAATCTAGTTTGTCATAGGGAATGATATGTAAAAGGTCTTGATTTGTCTAACCGTCTTTATGCTTTATGCTGCTTGTGTGAAGGTGATGTGCTTTCTGGAACATCTTCGAGTGGGGTTCACCACGCTGGCGTACTTGAAGGATGGTTTGGAGTACACTGGTGGACTGCGCGATTCATTGTTCTTCTTGTCACTACACTTGGCATATTTGCTCCGTTGGCATGCTTTAAGCGAATTGGTGAGCCAGGATTCCTTGTATTTGAAGCAATTATTTGGTGTACTGCTATTAGTTTCATTTCCATGTGTTTGTGATTTGAATTCTAGCCTGATGGCCTTATTTGCTTTGATTACTTTTATACAATGTTAGGAGGATCAGCATACAGTTTTGATATGCTAATTAATATTACATTATAGTTCATGAGTTTTTCCACTGATTCGGTAAAGTCAAAGATGTTTAGCATATTTTTAACACGCCTTCGCTTCCCATACACATTTATGATATTCCTTATCTTAAGCCTGTTCGAGAATAACTGTGTAGCTTTTATATCAAGTTGTTGGTGGAGCGGTGATTTAATTAATAAGTTTTCCAAATTTTTGTTGAATTTGAGCCTATTATTTGTTGAAGTTATTCATTTTTCTAACTGGAATGGAATTTCACGGTGATGTTAATAACCCTGTTATGGTTGCAGATTCATTGAGCTTCTCATCTGCCCTATCAGTTGCACTAGCAGTTGTATTTCTTGTTATTACCGTTGGAATTACGGTTGTCAAGTTGATCAATGGAAGCATTGCAATGCCCAGATTGCTACCTGATGTTATTGACATCTCATCATTCTTCAGTCTCTTCACCGTAGTCCCCGTTCTTGTCACTGCATACATCTGTCACTACAATGGTATGAAAACTGTTTTGCTTACATAGAGTTCATTTTTCCGGACCCGGACCCTGTTCCTGCTATAAGAATAAGGAATTTCAGGTGGATTAGTATATTTGTTCTCCGCTGTTGCTTTCCTTTAATTTTTTTTCGTTAAACTGAATTATCATTTAGAAACATAAAAGTGATTTGAAATTAACATTTTTGACAATTTAAACACTTACAAGTTTACTGAAAATATGCAAGACTAATATTTGAATATTTGAATATGGGAGATCTGATATTTGATATGCTTTTCACCTTTTTCTGCAGTCCACAGCATCCACAACGAGCTTGAAGATTCTACACAGATAAGAGGGGTTGTACAAACCTCTCTTGCTTTATGTTCATCTGTATACATAATGACAAGCCTTTTTGGGTTCCTCCTATTTGGGGATGGAACTCTTGACGATGTGCTTGCCAACTTCGACACGAACCTTGGCATTCCTTACAGTTCCGTGCTCAATGATGCGGTGCGTGTCAGCTATGCTGCTCACCTTATGCTTGTGTTTCCCATTGTCTTCTTTCCATTGCGGCTCAACTTGGATGGCCTCCTCTTTCCCTCTGCAAGGCCGTTGGTTCTGGATAATATGAGATTTGCACTAGTCACCATTGGGCTCATAAGTATTATCTTCTTGGGTGCAAACTTTATACCCAGCATCTGGGATGCTTTCCAGTTCACCGGAGCAACTGCTGCTGTTTGCCTCGGGTTCATTTTCCCGGCTGCAATTACTCTCAAGTGAGTTTTTGACTTGATCACAAGAACTATCTGTTAATTCACGTTTCTATATACTCTTATAACCATTTTTTTTTTCATTTTTCAATTAGGTAGCGTAAAACTTTTGAGTCTCCACGTCTCATGGGTTTTACAGAGTCTGAATCGGAATCGATACTCGTCTCTTTCTCCTCTATGTAACATTGAGTTTTGTCTTTTGGTATTTCAGGGATCGACACAACATAGCAACACAGAAGGACAAGGTCTTGAGTGTTTTCATGATTTTCCTTGCTGTGTTCTCAAACGCGGTGGCCATATACAGCGATGCCTATGCCTTGTTCAAGAACGCATCAAAGCGCGAGTGATTCTCGGAGGCCCTCATGACTTTAGTGAAGACATCAACGGGCTGAATCCGAACTGTATAAGAAAACCAGGGTTTTCTGAGAGGGTTCAGTTGGAAAATAAAGGAAGACTCTCTGCACACATGTAAAATATGTTAGTTTGCTTGGTGCAAGAAGCGGGCAATGGAATTCGTTGCCCTCCACACTTGTGGTGTTGTATTACATTGTTGTTGAACTTGAACTCTATTTCGTACTAGAACCAAGTGGGGTGTGAGAAATGCAAATGCGTATTTTCGATTTCGGTCTAATTTACATGAACCCTAAGCATTTCTTACGACCCAAGATTTGTCCAAGCCTGGAAACCAAAAGTGGTTTGGTTGTTTAGATCCTTTTGCGGCAAGTTATTGCCCAAATTTGGCTCATGTCAGGGAGGAACAATCACAAAGAGCCGAACCCCCAACTACGGAAAAACTTTGTATTTTAAAGACGTTGATGTGTTAGTATTCATTTGGATCGAATGAGGATCCACTCCAGATTCTTTTTTTGTGAGGATTCCGAAGATCCTCCAATCGTATATGTTCATTGTAAATCGTGCGGTCAAAAATTATTGTAAATTTTTTATTTAAAATTGAATATAAACATTATCCAATAAAAACTGACCGCACGACGTACAATAAATAGACATGATTGGAGGATTCCCGAAATCCTCACCCCCGGAGAGGATCCTTATTAATTTGGATCGAACTATCAAAGGCTTCTAGGGCGAATATAGTAAGCAACTAGCATGACATGGATGACTATTCAAGGCCTCTAAAGGCGTCAAACTGTACAAAGTATTACACTATTAGGTACCCTATTTACAAAATTCTCATGCCCAGCGCAGCATCATCATCATCATCATCATCATCATACACTAATATGCATCAAATATATCACTGACCACTCTTAGCGCGGTAACATCTCTCCACATAGTCTTGGTGCGACTCCTAAGGGAATCGAAAAGATAGTTGAACCTCCACAATGTGGGAAGGGACTACCCCCTCTACTGTGTAACAAAGTCGTTGAAAAAAAAGAGAGAATACATACAGGTTATATGTAAGTTAGGGGTACCCAATGCTGGTCACAAAAGGTACCAGCCTTTTGTAATCTCTTCTCTTCCCCAGCGCACAGCAGTCAAGAACCCGGCCGAGGATGAGCCTTGTGTTTTGCAAAGCCACTTCTCTAGGCGAGACTCCAGATTCTGTTGCGCTCCCGTGTGCTGGTGTTGAACCTGTTGCAAATGGAGATGTCATACCATACTGTAGGGGCCCGCTGCGAGCCTTAAATGAGGTCTGAGGAGCTAGCATTTTGTCATCGCCACTGCCAATCCCGTTTTCAAACGACCCAGGTTCGTGAGGATGAGAACCTGGCACTGAGCTACAGCTTTGCAGAAGAGCTTCTAAGACGCTCAATGCCTCCCAGCAGAGTGTGCTCTCTACCAACTGGGACACAATCGCATACATGTGTGGACTTTGGGCAGCATCCATGGGAGTGTGCTGGAGCAATGCCTTAAGCATGAGCAGTATCACACGCTGATACTCAACTGGCCCTTTCTCCAGTAGTCGTAATAAGTGCCCAAAAGCCAAAGCTGAGTGCTTTGGGAACCACTCATTGCATAAGAGTGGCGAGACACAAGCAAGGAGATTGTTGATGCTTTTGATCTCACCACGTGAGTAAACCATAAATACAGTAGCCAATTCATCTAATGATTTTGCTCTACACCAAATAGAGATGTTAGCCGCAACAGAGCAAGCTTTCTGGAACTGCTGTTGTAGTGGCGAAGCAGGCCCCAACACCGGATCCTTGCTAAGCTGCAAGCAGAGCCAGGGAAGTAAGCCTGTGATGTGCATCAAGAGTCTTGTCTCAGCATCTCCAAATATAGAGTCACATGAGTGCACTGTGATCCGTGAGAGAACTTCAATAGAAACGCCGTGACTAACAGTTGACATGAGTCCTTTAAGAACAAGAGGCTGCACACCTTCAAATGTCGGCAGATTTCCACCAGAAGGAGGCTGCTCATAGCCACTCCTGGTTTCCATTCGCTGGAAGTCCCCAAGTTCATTATTGGTATCCAACTCATCCCGAGGCATGCTCGAACGAAGAACATTTTCTGTTGTTCTGTCTCGGAATGATAAACAGTCAATCACACGTGAGAAGAGTTCAAGCACTTGACAGTAGACGTGAACAAAATCTGTGTGCATCATAGCTACACAACCCCAAAAGAGTTGGGGGTATAGTATGACCTTCTCTGGTTCCATGTTCTCCACCATCACTTGCAATGTCAACAGGATTTCCATAATGAATCCCAAAACTGGAGGTACTGGATTTCCTAGGCACCTATGAAGGCACCGGAGGAGCAACACACATGTATCGCTTGTTACACTAGGCCGTAATGCACGGTAAATCTGATGTGACCGGCAGGCTAGGTGTCTCGATGTGCACTCCATGGCCCATTTCAGTGCCTCAGCTCCCCATGTCTCACGAAGATCTCCTTGGAAGAAGATAGCATCCACCATGCTCTGAACTAGTGCAGACAACAACGCTGCACTTGGAAGCTCAGATCTCACGACCGTGGGGTCCTCATTTTCCCACATCATGCTTCCTCGTTTTGATTGAACATACTTGATCAGGCTCACAACCTGCTGCTTGTTCTCTCCATCACTATTTTCAACCTCATATAATTCCAAGTGTCGTCCTGCAAGAGAATATAGTAGATTAACAAGCAGATGTTGGCAGTGTTCCAGCACAATGTCTTCCGAACTATCCATCGAAACAAATGTAACATGAAAGAGAAGAGGCAAGTGCTCGCGAAAATCTTCATCATTTTCATATGCAATTTCTGCGAGTAGGATCAGTGCTATATCTGCATGTGTCAGTGAATGCTGCTGATGGCCCTGCAAGGCCGACTGAAGTTCTTTAGCACTAATCCCATGCATGGAAACCCCAGAGTGCAACCCATCTTCACCCGAGTTTGGAGTATCAATATGATAGTCTCCACTGTCCCGAGAAACATGGCGACTCCGCAAGCTTCCTGTTGAACTTCTGACCCCCATTAAAGGCCCCGACATATTAACCAGTGCTGGAAGGAGCTGACCTGATCGGCCTGCATTTGCAGGAACAACGTTCAACTCGGGAGGCATTGGACCTATTGGGCCAGAGACACTTCGGCCTGTCACACCTGCTGTTCGCCAGCTCAGGCTCCCACTTGCATTCCTTAATGGACCATCAAAGGAACCCCGAACAAGCAACGGTGACATGTGTGGCTGGACGTCCACAAGTGATGCAATTTGGGGAACTGCAGGCCCTTGAGAGAATTCTAGCACAAAATTTCCATTAGCATCAACCTTATTTGCAATCGGCCCAATTGGATCTATGCTATCCTCCAGCATGCGCTGAGCTAACTGGTAAACCAGGTGGTCAATTGTACGCTGAGGACATACCCGTGCTAAGTATAAACCTACTCGCTTTGCAACAGAGAAATATGTAGCAAAAGCACCACTTATTTCTGCAGATGCATTTGAATCACAGTCCTCTATCCCTTTCGTGATCAAGAAATCTAAAACAGGACTAATGTTCCTGGGTTTGCTAGCAATTGTACTCCAAAGTTTCTCAATTTCATCAGGAAAGTGGTCACCATGCCGCCATGTCACGTAGTAAAGACTTTTTAGTAGTCTTTCACTCCAACCCGAGTCCTTAAGTTTCCAGAAATTTAAATTCTCAATCCAAGGAGCCATGCATGTTAAGACCTGATGCTGTGCAATTATATCAACAGCATCAAGTTGCCTCTGCATAATCTCCTCACATAGAAGCTGACTCAACTCAGGATGATCTTTGGCAAGTTTACACGAGAGCTTGTATTGAAACTGTTGGTAGGAATCAGGAAGGTTACCCACAACAGCAGCCCGATAATTCCCTGAGCTCTCAATGCCATCCTCAGCCCACTCACGAAGAGAAAGTGTCTCAAGCATCTGAAGGGCATCATCCCGGATTTGTCTTGATGGATCTACAACCTTATAGAGAATTAGACTCAGAAGTCTCTGGATTTCACATTTTGGTATCTCTTGGCGCATGTAGACCTCAGCCAGCACACTGAAGTAACCATCAGCTATAGCAGCATCAGAGTAATAGCACTGCAACGAAGTATCAAATTTGTTCTTAGTTTTTTAACAAAAATGAAATCCGTAATTTTGAGATGTTAACATAAGTTCACAGTAAAACAGAGACAATACAGCATACCAACCTAGAAATCTAGTAAATTATGCAATGCAACTGAAGACCAGTGAGAATGTATGTGAACTTTTCCAAGAAAAAAGGAAGAGAAATGACTTTGACATTTTATTCAAACCAACTTGCAAAGCACTCAGTAGATTCTCAGTACTTGAATCACCAAGTTACTTCTAAGGAAGTCAGAATTACCTTGCTGATTATCAAGGAATCATCTGTAAATATGATGAATTTACTAATGAATTAACAATACATCAATTATCATATGTAATACATCTGTACATGCTAAGTGATTCAAATTACAGAATCCTCAAGTGAGAAGGAGGGCGAAGATTCTCATAGAAGGAGCTATACCCCAACAGACTCAATCTAGCATAGGTTAATCAGCCTTCAGGGGTGCGGTAAATTCTACATATCATATAGTAGGGGCACTATCCCTCTGGCTCTTTTTATTTGAAAAAATATATATATAATGATATCAGTGTTCTAAAAAGCCCCGCCTAGGGCCCTTTTAGGCGGTTGTCCACCGCCACGATTAAATCCCAAGGCGTTTGAAAAATTAAGAAAGGGTGCCTAGACCTGCCTAGGCGCCCGTCTAGTCTGCCAAGACCCACCTAGGCACCTGCCTACACTGCCTGGGTCGCGACTCTGCCACAGACAAAAAATAAATAACTTCCATTTTGCATTTTATTTTTTCAATAAATTGTAAGAGACTTGTTGCATAATTGGATAAACACTCATTATATGCTTGTTCCCAATGTTTTCAATATGTTTTAGTACTTTATAATTTATGTCATTCTACTTTGCAGTTTATGCATCCAATATAATTTTGTAATTTTTAAGTAGACATTTATTTATATGTTATATAATAAAATTTAATTAAAATTAAGAAAACAACCTATGCCCTGCCTAGACGCTTAGGTGCTAGGCCCCTGCTGCCATCCGACTAGCGGCTTTTAGAACCTTGAATGATATAGGAACAGAGTAAGCAAGGGAGACGTGAGTACCTGATCAATACAAGCAGGAAACAGGTCCAAATTTGTTTGTAATAAATTCTTCAAAGCCAGTTTTGCTAAAGAAACACGATGATGACCACCCCTATGCCTATCACGACCACCAGTCCCACGACCTCCTTCTCCTGTGTACTTCGAGTATGATGGAGTTCTTGGGTCAGCTGGTGAGTACCCAAATGGAGCCCTGGGTGCTGGCTCAATGAACAAACTGTTTATCCAAGATATAACCCTGCCACTCATCTTCCTCGCATTATCATCAAAGCAAGGCCCGTATAAGAGTGAAGCCATGGCATTCATGGAGGCCCACTGGATGGCCTCAACCTGTTCACTAAGTTCTTTATCAAATGATATTTTGTCCACAGAATCTTTTGACCGGGCATTCTGAGAAGACTTATAACGTTCCACCTCACGTCGATAATCACTAATACCTTCTTGGCCCCATGTACTGCCCGTGTCGTCACACCAGGAGAGAAGAAGATCAAACAGTCGCTTTCTAGTCCTGACATCAAATTTCTCTGATTTTGACTCAACAAATTCAGGGGCTAGTGACCTTAGAACAGATGCAAGTGCAAAGCGGAGAGGCTGCATATCTTGGAAGTTTTCAGCAGGTGCTGTCAAGATCTGTCTGGTTGTTTCATCAATGAACTTCAGATAGTGCAGACGGAAAACCGGTTTACGGGCCAGCATGCCAGGCCAAACATTCTCAGCAACAGTACGAAATATATTTGCAATATGGATACGCAGCTCCTCCCGGCGAGCTTTTTGACTCTGTAGATTATGTTTAGTCAGATACACTGATAATCAATATCTAACTAATGAAGCACTTAACTAACTGTTGAAGCAAAAAAAAAAAAAAGGATATTAGTATTTAGCTTTTTCATATAATCAGTTTAACCAAACATTTTGCTAATACTAAACAACTCAAAACTGAAAGCTATACAGATGAAAAATCAATTGGAAAATGGATAAAATGATCTGCTGCTGTCAATGTAATTAATACAAATCTGAGTTGTCATTAAGTGCTGCACAAAATTATAATATTTCCAATTTGTACACAGAGCATGAGATAGTAAATATTTTCATTTTGATGAAATAAAGGGAATTATATTAATTTTTATAAAAAGGATATAATATGTTCCAAAAACACCAAAGTAATATAACCAAAGGTCCAAAACAGGTATAGACCACGCAAATGATTGGCATGCTAGATCAATACCAAGTAACAAAATAATAAGTTTTGGTTACCACTTTTGATGTTGGCAACATGAATTTTCCCCTTATGTTAAAGTACAGCAAATCGATACTCTCCAGTACCAAACAATACAGTACATTGGAAATGTCAAAATGCTCAGTCTTCAAATGTTAGCCTTGATTAAAAGAAATTTGAGGAGTTTATACAGCACCTTCCACTTTGGTTTTGTGTCTGTCTCTGACGAAACCTCATCAATGAAAGATGCAAGTTCAGTAAACATGATTTCACATGCTTCCAGATGCGAGCGGCCTAGAGTCATTGTTGCTGCATGCTAAATTTAGAAAGGACGAATTTAGTCTACCCAGTTGAAGAGAATCAACAAGCATGGAATAATTAATCAAAGAAAAGAAATATGCTTTCTAGTTAAAGAAAACCCTTACAGATGCAAAAGACCTCAAACTAGTACTAACAAAACAATAGGATCCAATTGTACGGGCATTAGAACTGACCCCCCACCATGAATTTGTTGTAATGACAAGAAAACAAGAAAAAAGAAAACAAGGACAAGGTACACTAGACATGACAATTTGTAACCATGAAAAAATCTTCTTGTATCCATATATCAATTTACACATAACAAAATACTGAAATTAAACAAACATCTAGCAAGTACTTACTATATGTGCCTCAGATCCCGATTTAAGAGACGGAAAAATTAGATGGTAAAGATCTTTGGTTGCAACTATACTACCAGCTTCTCTATTATTTGGTGGACATGAACATACAAACATAGCATACATGACCCACTGATCCAGTTTGCTGTCTGCGTCTTGTGACTGATGAGCCTTGCCACCCAACTCAACAGGTGTGATATGAGCCAGACGTTGCAAAACCTCTGCCCTGAAAATTAAGAATGTGTTATGACAATCGTGAAATTCGGGTTGACCAGGAAATCCTGATCATTATAAAGTGTTTCAAAGATGTATAAGATAATTAAACATAAACAGGAATATACTTACTTTGCTTCATGAACAGATCTTGGGCAAAGTTCAGCAGCGTATTTGACAAGCTCACTAAGACAACGAGCCCACCTGTTCTTATCAGGGCTCTCAAATATTATAGACTGAAGTGTCACATCAGGCGGGATAGCATCAGATTCTCGTCTCAAATCAAATGGACGCCCAGAATCCCAATAGCAGCTCTGGACGATGTCATCCTGAAACATTAGAAAAAGATTCATGAATGAAACTCAATAAGATGCACATTTGCAACATTGCAACTCAAATGGAAAACAGGACAGGGGGAACAAATGAAGATACGGTTAAGGATAGGAAGATAACTCACCCCATGCTCTTCCAACACATCAATAATAAATATTGGTTCAGGTTCATATGTCAAACTATGATCAGGCTGCGCACATATTGTAAGGTACCGTATATCATTCCTTAAAGCACGTACACACCGCAATAACTCCAGTGCAGTGTGTCTAATCTGGCTGTCAACAGAACTAAGGAAGATAAGACCGACTGCATCTATCTCTGACGCACGAAACTCAATCAATTCTCCTGTTATATGGAAAGAAGGTTTCTTAAATCCGTCATTTTGCCCTACGCGTTTTGCATCTTGAGAATCACATTCCAGTCTATCATCAATTAAACATGCTCTCCAAAAACGCATGAGTTCCAACAAACGGCCTAACGACGTTTGAATGAGAAGTGGGAATTCATCAGGAAGTCTTAGGATGAAGTTGGCCATCCCTCTCATCACTGCAAAGCGACGATGGGGAAGGAATCTCACGATCCGATTCAGTACCTGCACTGCTTCCTCACGAACACCAGGATCAATGCTTATCCCATGTTGAGGTATTATTTCAGTGATTTTATCACTTCGTCCAACCTCTTCTATTAGATACGGTATGCATTTCAGCACAGAACGGAATAGATATCCTTGAGACTTTTCCTTGGTTACAGAATCTGGAAAGCATAAAATTTATTTAGTGTTGTCATTGCAGCAACATAAGCACAAAGTTAAGCAGTATGAGCAGATAATGATTACATTACACTTTAGCTAACATTCCATAACTGCAATAAAAACATTTAGTATCTTAGCAAAATGAGAATGGCAGGCAGGAATGTTGATAAAAAGCCCGCACAACAGTAAAACTACTGGTTGGCCTAGTAAGGTAGAGAAAACTTCAATGGTTTGCTGTGTGCAGTGACATGTAGAGAGAGAGAGAGAGAGAGGGAATCAATTGTGTATTTGACAAGCTCACTAAGATAGTGAGCCCAACACAACACGGATTGTAAACAACATATAAAACTGACAACATTGAAATTTAATTAGCAAATCAATGCAAAAATGAAAAGAGAAACCAACTATATTATATGTTAATGAAAATTTGATTCCTTCACTATTGTCAGTGCTTAGTATTAGTAAAGAAAATACCTATGGTGGTCTTTGAAGACGTCAAAAGAGCCTGACTATAGGTTCTATGGCAAGACCTCAAAATTGACTCAATTGCAGCCTTCACTTTTGGAATATAATGGCCAATATCATGACCTGTTGTATGTAAGAAAACTTAAATGAGGATCAGTTGAAAACTTCAGCTACTAGAATATGATTACAAGCATATGACTGAACCTTTGAATATGTCCAAGCCGACATGCGGACTTGAAGGTGACATTACAATGGCGAGCAAAGCACGGAGACCAATAACCTTTCCTTCACTAGGACTATCTTGTTTCAGTAGTTCCAGTATCATATGGTTCATGGCAAAATCAAGGTTATGTTCTGCTATAGTCACACAGAACTCCACAAGTTTATCATGTTGGACATCCTGAGTAAGCATTCCTTTCTTCAGAACCGTTAAGAGTTGTGAGGTTACACTGTCTAAGTAATCCCATGTACGATTATGTGACTGGCATGATGCGTGGACACTCAAGTAAAACCTCAAAACTCGATGAAGACAGTCCAAAGCCATGAAACGATGGGTCTTGTCCTGAATGAATAAACTACATAATGTCACACAACTTACGCATGAAATGGAAAGCTACAAGGATATGGCCCCCACCCCTCAAAAATGAACATGATAAGAAAACATGATTGGATCTGGAAAATACGACCAATTAACCAAATACACGCTTTATTGTCCCCTACACCATTTGTTTCTTGAACTTACTCTGAGAAGCTTGTAGAGTTGATCCATGTGAGGGCTTAAGTTGTGGATGAAAAACGTATCATCGCCAAGACAGAGAAGGAGAGTTACCAAAGGGTAACCAACCTGACAAAAGTTGTTTACATAAAATTAAAATGAAAACCACAAACATGCAAGGGGAGGATGTAATAGACGGCACTAGCTTGACAAAACATGCATATTTTATTTAACAATAATGGCAAAGGGGGAAAAGAGTAACGGTTGACCTGACCCCATAACTAAAAATAAAAACATCAAACACCAACCACACCATTTAAAAGCAACCATTTAAGCCAAACTTCATCAGAAAAATCTATAGCTACAAAAAAACAAAAAAAAAAAAATGTACGACCCTTTTAGAGGAGTACTTGTAATTCTAGAATATAATCAAGTGAAAATCCAAATACCAAATGATGCCTCTGTAAAAGTGGCACATGAACTCATCATGAACCAACTGCCCCACTAGCGCCGACAAGTAATTCAGCTTCAAGATGAGATTCATAATACAATTCCAGGACTACCATGATAGTCTGTATAGGCATATAAACTATTAATCACTGTATATGGTATCAAATTCTTTTTCTGTTTCTTTTTTTAATTGTATACCAAAATCAAATGGAGGCTACAGTAAAGTGCAAAGGGGTAGCTTTCTTCATGAAAAGTGAAAGTACTATGAATGTTATTTTGCAAATTTTAGATATTGGAAAACCCAAATCAGAAACAGACAAAAAAGAGGTAAAAGAGCAAGGTCAACTTACAGCTATATGTTTGCTCTGTTTTTCCATCCAATATATGAGTTGTCCTCTTATCCGCCCAACAGCTTCATGCCAGAGTGTAAGTGCAGGATCTACACCTAAAGGTGGCCACTGGCTTTTTCCACCATCTGCCAAAGGTGCTAGGATATTTGAAAGCATATTGCATAGAGCATGATGGAGCTCACTTTTGCGTTTATGTGGTGCACGATTGAGAGGGTTTGCTTTTGCCACAAAGGAAGCAGATGCATTCAGTCCACCCTCAGTTTTTACCTAACAATTACTTTAGTTATACAGTGGTCCAAATATCATTTTTCCTATATGAATGCGACTATCCACATACCCCAAGTTTCAAGTAGCGCATTCCATTAATGATACTAAGCGTTTCACTTCGCGCAACACTAGTGTCAACTCGACGAATACTGAGTTCCATGAAAAAGCGCTCAGTGACCGAGCTAAACCTGAACACCATAATCAGTATATAACATTAAGTAAACTTGTAGTCAATCATATTGGATAGGTAAATGAAAATAAGATGCCAGATTGCCTAAAATTGGTCGGAACGTATATTATCAATAATACTGAACGAGTTAATATACACCCAACCTCACAAATGACAGATGATAAAATTAAAGAGAATTATATTAAATTTGATAGGAAATGCTAGTGCATTACCTATCTACCTATGCAGCCTAAATCAAATATACCGCAAAACAAGAGTATTAAAAGATACAAAATCATCAAAATAACAGATTTCAAATCCAATTTAATAATAAAGAACATTTTTAAATAATTTTACAATTCTCTTCTTTGTCTTCTTTCTTTTACGAGAGAGAGAGAGAGAGAGAGAGAGAGAGAGAGAGAGAGAGAGAGAGAGAGAGAGAGAGAGTTTGTTGATATTCAGTCACCTGATGCGAGACAAGGCACCCAAGAGCTGAGCAACTAAGTCCAGAAGAAGTCCTCGCAGATCAACCAATGAAGGATATTCAACCTGACTAACAACCCTGCAATAACAATATAGTGAATTGCAACCCAAAAAATAAAGCTTCTAATGTGGTTTACTTGTATAAACTTTTCAGATATTTGCTTGAGTCCCTTTGTCTCTGGCTTTCTGCACTACGTAGAACAGCAGGGAATACGGCTATAGGGAATTTCAGCTCTCTGACTTAGATCACAAGTAAATAGCTATAGCAGTGTCCTGTCCTAAAATCGTATCATCCCAAAGGCATCATTCTTGATTAAATTCTATGCTAAAACTCCCTCAACTAAAGTAAAGAACAACCAGTATTATCCACTTAAATCAGTCACCTTTCATTTTCACACCCAGGGTATAAGGTTAAATGCTTAGATCCAAACAACATCCTGGTATTCAAATTTTATTATAATTTTTGTATCATAAGTCAGAATCAACAAAGAAATGAATATCAAGAACTGAGGCAAACTTCAAAAAGATCTGCATCCTTTTCTCTTTCCTGATTAGAAGAGAAAAAAAATCCAGAACAAATACTCCATGCATATAGCAAATTTATGGTATAGGTATGACAGATACAAGAGAAATGGGAAAAGTCCGCATGATGAAGCATATAACAGACACAAAAATTAAGCCACAACATATATCCAAGAAGTTCCAACAACCAACTATGGCTTTACCTGTCAGCATTGATCAGCCAGTCAAACACAAAATTTTCAAGCCCAGACCAAAGATTCTCTGCATAAAAAACAAAGCTTGTGTTATTTCACTGAATAATACAACTTCGCAAGCCTCAAGGTAAAATAAAATACCAATGAAATGAACTACCTGTAAGTCCCTCTTGTGGACAACACTCAACAAAGCGAATACACGCTGAGCAAAAAATGCACTCCACCGCAAGCTGAGCTTCGGTAAACATAGCATGAAAGTTATAACTAATGAAGCAGACTGTCCAATCATAAATGCATGATGAAAATAATGGAAAAGGTCATAAACTTTGATATTGTAGTTTCTATACTACGCAAACTGATCTCCATACAAACCTTTCTTTGGAATGTAGATGCGTCATTTGCACCTTTTGGTGATTCACTGAAACAGAAGATTTCCATGTTAAAAGAAATGGCTAGGCCAAAAACAATGAATAACTCGGATCAACAAAAATGCTTTGACATATTGTAGTTGTGCCCAAGCCATTATAAACAAGAGGTTAGGATAAAGGCATCAAACCCGGAAAAAAACTGAGGAGAACAAAGAATAACACATCTGCGGAAAAGGAAGAAACCCACCCTTCTCTCCATTTTAGAAGAGCTTCTAAAAGAGGTATTGGTGTATGCCGCGCTACCATAGCTAATGAATCCAGCACTTGCTCATAAGCAGGGTCAGATGGTCGGAGATATTGCCCATCCTGTAAGTTCCTCACATAACGAAAAGAGAAGAAAAAAAAATCAATCGTAAGATGAATGCCAACCCATCATAGCAATACAAACATTCCCTAAACTACAAAGGCATTAACTCATCGGGTGAAAGATATCGACAATGTCCAGCAACAAATGGCAATGTCGGTACCAGTTCTACATAAATAGAGGATATTGGAAGGCATTAGGAGCCTAAGACGAAACCCTGAAACTACTTTTAACTTCTTCATCATGGTTAATTACTCTTTCCTCAACTAACGTTTGGAAATCATGGTTAGGAGGATTACAAAGCAACAAATGACCGCCCTCAGTAACTCTACCAAGTTCCTCGAGCCGAATACGAAATTACACTAAAGCCAAAGCATGCTAGAAACAATGGAATCAAATGTGAAGTGAAAATATAAAATCAAGTAGACCAAATATCTTTATCGACGGCGAAAGATTGCTAATTTCACACACAGAGCTACATAGAAACGCATACTGAGAGCTAAAAAAAACCTAAATTCAATCAAACATGTAAAAATTTGCATAATTTCAACTGGATTCAAATCAGAAAACGGACCTGAGCTTGAGCAGTCTCAATACGACGCCGTGCGAGAGGAAGAAACCGCTGGAGCAAGGCGTCGACGATAAGCTTCGCGGCGCTTCCCGCCTTCATTTTTCACTCTACCACTCCGTCTCCGCTGCCAACTCAGCTCTGACCCCACTCCGCCGGCATTCGCTCCGCCGCCCAATTCGAAACCCTAAAAGCGGCAGAAGTTGGGAAATTGGGAGCGGAATTTGGGGATTTTTGGTAGCGTGATTTTGGAGCGAAGGAAAACGAGATCGTTTAATCGGAAAAACTGCACGAACAAGAACAAGAGCCAAAGAAAGAAAATTTTCCAAAAAAAAGGACTCTTTTTCCCTTGTTTTCTCAATAGTAATTTCTCCATCTTCTGAGGGGTGTTTTTGTAATTATGTACCACCTTTTTGGTTTATGGGCTAATAATTGGGCCTAATGCTCGTTTGGCAAAGTTAAGAGAGAGATTAAAACCAATAATTTTCTCACTTCTCAAATGGAGGAGGTTTGAATATAAAACACACATTTTACATGCTAATTTTGAGCCCTTCTTCAAGACTCTCCTGCTCTCCCATCTCCCCATCAAGCACAAAATCCATTTCTGGCCTATACTCGGCGACAAGCAAATCGAGCTTCTCATACACCTCTTTACATCTCGGATGAGCCTTGTCCCAGACCAAAAACGCATGTACCTCGTCTTTCACCTCAATCCAGCTGCAACCCGGTTCCTTCTTCAGTCTACCATGCCGCATTGTCTTCCTCATCTTCGAGACCTCATCCCACATTCCAGCTTCCGCGTATATATTTGATAGCAGAGCATAGGTGGACGAATCTTGAGGATCCAGTTGCAGAATAGCGCTAGCTGCTATTTCAGCCACTTCTACATTCCCATGGAGCTTGCAAATACTAAGCAGAGTTCTCCATATAACATCATTGGCTTCGAAGGGCATGTCTTCAATAAGCCTCAAGGCCTCATGAACTTGGCCCGACCTCCCTATAATATCCACCATACATGAGTAACGCTCCAACTGAGGATGTAAACCATAGGTGCTAAGCATTGCGCGGAAGTAGTGTAAACCTTTTTCAGCGTGCCCAATATGTCCACGTGCTCGGAGGACTGAAACAAAAGTTGCATGGTTTGGCTCCACGTTCTAAAAAATACTAAGAGTGTCTTCCCCAAGGCCAAAGTTTGCATAGCCAGATATCATGGCGTTCCATGTGACAGCATCCCGCTTAGGTGCTTTCTTGAACATTAAATGAGAATCTTGCATGTTACCACACTTTGAGTACATATCGACAAGAGTGCTGGTTTTGTATACATCTGACTGCAATTCATGCTTGATAATCTGAGCATGGATCTGCCTCCCAAGTCCAACAGTAGCCAGATTAGCACAGGTATCAAGAACCGTTGCATATGTGAAGTTGTCAGGTTCTGCACCCATTTCCAACATCAGAGAGAAAAATTTCTGCGCTTGCTCATTTCTGCGCTTCTGTTCTGTCATGTATCTTTTCTGCCTCTTCCATCATTCCACACTTGCAATACATATCGACAAGGGCACCTCCAACAAATAAGTTCATCCCCATTCCAGATTTAATAATTCTGCTGTGGATTTCCATCCCGTAGTTCAAAGAGAGCTGACCTGCACAAGCTTTTAGAACACTACCAAAACTGAATTCATCTGGTTCCATCCTTGAGCAGAGCACGGACACAAAGAATGAAAGTGTCTCCTTTTCATTTTCGTTCTGTCCGTAAGCTGCAATAATCACATTCCAAGACACAGCATCTCTAACTACCATCACATCAAACACGCGAGACTCAGATCTCTGCATTTACCATACACGTCCAGCATGGCATTTGCTACACATATATTTGATCTCAAACTACACTTAACCACTAATACTTGTAGTTGAAGCCCCTCTAAGTGCCCCTTGATCCCAGCACAAGCGCTAAGTGCACTGGATAACGTTATCTCATCAAAACAAAGACCAGACTTCTGCAAACGCTGAAAGAGTCGCAGAGCTTCAAAACCTTGCTGGTTTCGAGCATAGCCAACAATAATTGCATTATATGACTGTTAACTCCGGTTTGACATCAAGTCGAATATCTTTCTAGCATCAGACATCCTATAACATTTTGCATACATGTCCAATGTGGCAGTTCCAACTATGACATCAAATTGGAAGTCCGTCTTTATAGCATGTCCATGAAACTGAGTGCCTAACCTATATGCCGATAATCCTGCACAGAACCTGAAAACACTAGCAAAATATCATAATTCTTATATGATGGAAATCTAGCAACCATTTTTTTCAAAACCTATTAAGCCACATTTTCTCACATCTTATTGTTGCAAATTTCTCTCTACAGTAAGATGTGTTGGATATTCAAATAAAACCACCCCACATGCTGCCAGCCTGTTCTTCACTAGTGTTTCTTACACTAGTCTTATAATAAGACTTGTATGTGCCAGCCGAATATAAGAACACAAAGTAGCAGTGTGCTACATGTGATAATGAAGCAGTTATGGATGTAAAGCTGCAATGTGTGTATATCCATAACTAGTCATGAGTGAAAGGGAACAAAACACATCCGAAGCATGTGTGAGGGTTGATAGCAGCTAGTGCTTTATGGCTGCCATGCTGCATTGTTTATCATCTTCTGTTTTTCGAATAAATAAGTCTTGCTACTAGGGTTTAATTGTATCCCATTTTTCTGTTTTTGTATTCTCTAAGTTCTTAGAAACTTGTAAGTTTCAGTTGTCCTTGAGTTTGTAAACTTATTTCTTTCTTTTATCAAATCAAAGAGTGTTGTGTGGAAGCTTGTTATTTTCTATCCTCCCTTCACTTGTTTGTCCGCGAAGATTGAGAGTGTGAGAGACAAAGGTGTGATAAGTTTGTAAACCTATCACCGATTCACTTGGTATTGTGTTAGCAACCCTAACCCTCCAATACCAACATTTGGTATCAGAGCCAGAATACCTTCTGGCAAGCGCAGCAGCAATGGCATCAAATCTTGTGCAACTCCAAGTTCCTGTATTGAAGAAAGAAAATTATGAAAGATGGTGTATTCAATTCAAGGCTTTGTTTGGATCACAGGAGCTGTGGGAAGTTGTTAGTAGTGGATATGTTGTACCTACTACGGCACAAGAAGCTGCATACACTGCAGATCAAAGCAACACTCTCAGGGATTTACGAAAGAAGGACCAAAAGGCTTTGTATCTCCTCTATCAAGGTCTAGAAGATGCAACGTTCGAAAAGGTTGCAGAAGCAACAACAAGCAAGCAAGTATGGGACACACTCAGTATCATCTACAAAGGTGTAGATCGAGTCAAGAAAGTGAGATTACAATCACTTCGAGCAGATTTTGAAACTGCTCACATGAATGAAAGAGATAGCATCTCAGACTATCACACAAGGCTCGCTGTGATAGTAAACCAAATGAGGAGAAATGGTGAAAGACTCGATGAAGTACGAGTTGTGGAGAAGATACTCCAGTCACTCACATCCAAGTTCGAACATGTGGTGACTGCCATAGAAGAATCCAAGGATTTGGAGACAATGAGCACAGAAGAACTACTAGGATCACTCCTAGTTCATGAGCAGCGCATTCAGAAGAATGCAAGCCCCTCAATGCTGGAACAAGCTTTGGAGACAAAGCTCAGTATTGACAAGCCAAGTGGAGGCCGTGGGACATGGAACACACGACGTGGAAGCTCATCCAATCGCAGCCGAGGACGAGCTCGAGGAAGAGGTCGTGGCTATGCACAGAATCGAGGACAATCTCAAGAATGGAGATCCACTCGAGGAAAGGCACATATCCAGTGCCACAGTTGCAAGCAATATGGACATTATGCAAATGAATGTTCATACAAAATTGGTGAGCATGTCAACCTGGCAGAATCAAGTGGGAATGATGGTGAGGAACTCACTGTCCTACTAGCACACCATGATTCCAGTAGCCAACAAGATGTTTGGTACTTGGATTCTGGTGCAAGTAACCACATGTGTGGAAGAAAAGAGTTCTTTGCCGAACTCAGAATGGAGGCTTATGGATCTGTAAGCCTTGGTGACTCCTCAAGGCTGTCAGTTGAAGGAAAAGGGAGAATCAAAATCATCCAGAAAAATGGAAAAGAAGAATACATCTCAGATACCTATTACATACCAGGAATGAAGAGTAATATTCTGAGCATTGGTCAATTGCTCCAGAAAGGGTACATCATACATATGGAAGATATGTTTCTCACTCTAAGGAATGCAAGAAGAAGGCTCATTGCACGGGTTCAAATGTCAAAGAATCGTATGTTCCCACTGAGATTGAATACAAAGATTGGCAGTTGCAACATTGGTGAGATTGAAAATGAGTCGTGGAGATGGCATCTTCGTTTTGGCCATCTTCATTTCAATGGTCTAAAATTGTTGTCAAGTGGAAGCATGGTGCGTGGACTACCTCAGATTGAAACCAATCACCAAGTGTGTGAAGGCTGTGTACTTGGCAAGCAAGCAAGGTTGCCATTTCCTGTTGGCAATGCGTAGAGAGCTAAGGCACCATTGCAGTTGGTGCACACGGATATATGTGGTCCTTTGGATCCCATGTCCTATGGAGGTAATAGATATTTCATTACCTTCATTGATGATTTTAGTAGAAAGACTTGGGTCTATTTTCTCAAGGAGAAGTCAGCTGCCCTTAAAATTTTCAAGGAGTTCAAAGCATTCACAGAAACTGAAAGCAATCACAAGCTTGTGACTGTGAGATCAGATAGAGGTGGAGAGTACACCTCCAATGCTTTCCAAGCATACTGCAAAGAGCAAGGGATTAAGCACCAAATGACAGCTGCTTATACACCACAGCAAAATGGTATAGCCGAGAGAAAAAATCGAACCATCCTTGACATGACAAGGTCCATGCTTAAGGAGAAGAACCTGCCAAAAGAATTGTGGGCAGAAGCTGTTGCTTGTTCGATTTACTTGTTGAATCGATGTCCAACAAAGAGTGTCAAGAGGATGACACCACAAGAGGCTTGGAGTGGACACAAGCCGAATGTTGCACACCTAAAAATCTTTGGATGTGTAGCATATGCTCAAGTTCCAGAAGCCAAAAGAAGGAAGCTTGATGATCGAGGTGAGAAGTGTGTGTTTGTGGGCTATAGTGAAGAGTCCAAGGCATACAAACTCTACAATCCACTAACTAGCAAACTAGTGGTTAGTAGAGATGTCATCTTCAGTGAAGAAGAGACATGGAAGTGGAACAACAAAGAGGTTAGTAAGGAGAAACTTGTTTCCACTGATTTTGAAGAACCAGAAATTGTACCAACTGTCGAGCAACAACCTGCTCAACCAAGCACAACAACTCCAGTGCACAGAAATGCAAGGAGTGGTCCTACATCCAGTGAGGAAGGCAGTTCATCAACTCCAGTGAGGCTAAGGAGTCTCACAGAAATTTATGGACAAGAAGAAGAAACAAACCTATTTTGTCTATATGCAGATCATGAACCTCTATCATTCAATGAGGCTGTGAAAGAGGTCCATTGGAAGAAAGCCATGGAAGAAGAGATTCATGCCATCGAGAAGAATGACACTTGGGAGTTGACAAAGCTCCCACCAAATCAGAAAGCTATTGGTGTCAAATGGGTGTACAAGATCAAACGCACTGCAGATGGAAGTGTGGATCGGTACAAATCAAGACTTGTAGCAAAGGGCTACAAACAGAAGCATGGAATAGACTATGATGAAGTCTTCGCTCCAGTTGCAAGACTTGACACGGTGAGATTGTTAATTTCCCTTGCAGCACATCATAAGTGGAAAATTTATCAATTAGATGTCAAGTCAGCCTTCCTAAATGGATTGCTTGAAGAAGAAGTATATGTAGAACAACCGGAGGGTTTTCAAATTCAAGGGGAAGAAGATAAAGTCTATCACTTGAAGAAAGCTTTGTATGGCCTCAAGCAAGCTCCACGAGCTTGGAATTCAAGGATTGACAACTACCTTCACCACAATGGATTTCAGAAATGTCCATATGAGCATTCGGTTTATATGAAGAAAGGTGAGAAAGGAGAGTTCTTAATCATATGTCTCTATGTAGATGATCTATTGTTTACAGGAAACAATGAGGTGATGTTCAATAAGTTCAAGCAGTCCATGTTCAGTGAGTTCGAGATGACTGACATTGGCTTAATGTCATACTTCCTTGGCATAGAAGTGAAGCAAGAAAGTGAGGGCATTTTCATCTCTCAACAAAGGTACATGAGAGACATATTAAAGAAGTTCAATATGGACAATTGTAACACTGTCAATACTCCAGTTGCAACTGGATTGAAGCTGTCCAGAGAAGGAGAAGGTGAGTTTGTAAACTCAACCGTGTACAAGAGCCTAGTTGGAAGCCTAAGGTACCTCACAATCACAAGACCGGATATAGTGTATGGTGTTGGACTTGTTAGTCGATACATGGAAACACCAAGGGAAACTCATTGGCTTGCTGTCAAGAGGATTCTAAGATATATAAAAGGTACTCTAAACTTTGGTCTATTTTATAATTTTGGTGAAGATGCAAAATTATATGGTTATTCAGATAGTGATTGGGGAGGTGATCAAGATGAAAGGAAAAGCACAACTGGCTATGTGTTCTTCCTAGGTTCAACAGCCTTCTCATGGTCTTCAAAGAAGCAATCAATCGTTGCCTTGTCTTCATGTGAAGCCGAATATGTAGTTGTAGCCTCAACCGTGTGTGAGGCAATATGGTTAAGGAATCTGTTGAAATCAGTGTGTCATTCACAAGAGGAATCGACCTTGATTCATGTGGATAATGTATCTGCAATTAAACTTGCAAAGAATCCAGTTCAACATGGAAGGAGCAAGCACATTGATACTAGGTTCCATTTTCTAAGGGATCATGTGAAACAAAAGACAATTGAGCTTGTCTATTGTCACACAAAGGAACAAGCAGCTGACATCTTCACTAAGGCACTGCCAATTGATTCATTCCGAGTGATGCGTGAAATGCTAGGAATGAAGGTGTTTTGATTTGAAGGGGAGTGTTGGATATTCAAATAAAACCACCCCACATGCTGCCAGCCTGTTCTTCACTAGTGTTTCTTACACTAGTCTTATAATAAGACTTGTATGTGCCAGCCGAATATAAGAACACAAAGTAGCAGTGTGCTACATGTGATAATGAAGCAGTTATGGATGTAAAGCTGCAATGTGTGTATATCCATAACTAGTCATGAGTGAAAGGGAACAAAACACATCCGAAGCATGTGTGAGGGTTGATAGCAGCTAGTGCTTTATGGCTGCCATGCTGCATTGTTTATCATCTTCTGTTTTTCGAATAAATAAGTCTTGCTACTAGGGTTTAATTGTATCCCATTTTTCTGTTTTTGTATTCTCTAAGTTCTTAGAAACTTGTAAGTTTCAGTTGTCCTTGAGTTTGTAAACTTATTTCTTTCTTTTATCAAATCAAAGAGTGTTGTGTGGAAGCTTGTTATTTTCTATCCTCCCTTCACTTGTTTGTCCGCGAAGATTGAGAGTGTGAGAGACAAAGGTGTGATAAGTTTGTAAACCTATCACCGATTCACTTGGTATTGTGTTAGCAACCCTAACCCTCCAATACCAACAAGATGATCAAGGACTCTAAGAAGGAAGGACGACTGGTTCCTTCCGATTTGGTTGTCAAACTTCTGAAACAGGCAATGCAAAGGAGCCGAAACAAGAAGTTTCTTGTTGATGGCTTCCCGCGGAATGAAGAAAATATAGCTGCAGCTGAAAGAATTGTAGGGTTGTCGTTAAAAGTATCAATGTTCCTTAAACGTAGTAGTGTTTCTTAGATTTTAATATATATTCATGAAGAACCAAATTTATGTTAATGCAGATGAAATTCGAGCCGGATTTTGTATTGTTTCTCGACTGCTCAGAAGGAGAAATGACAAGACGTCTTTTAAACAGAAACCAGGTGAGCAAATTGTGTTCTTAATTACTTGTTTCTTTAGTTTACAGATTGTCGATGTCTGTAAACTTGTCGAACTCTTCCTCATACGTACTCTTTGCGGTCTTCGAAGGGAAGAGTTGACGATAACATTGACACGATTCAGAAGCGTCTTCAAGTTTATTTCGAATGCACCGTTCCTGCAGTCAATTATTACAGCGCCAAGGGAAAGGTTCGAAAGGTAACCATCTCCTCAAGTGCTTCTGCTCGTCGACATATAGCTAGTCTTACCGTACAGTTTAATGAACTGTTCGCGTTGGAGCTTGTCTGTAATTAGTATGTTAGTTGTTTTCTTCTTCTTTGATTCTGCCTAGATTGATGCTGAAAGGCCTCCTGAAGAAGTATTTGATGTGGTCAAGTACGCATTATATGAGCTCGAAGAGAAGCGCGAGGAAGGCATGCCCTAGTTTTTAAGGAGAACGTACTCCTTTGTTCTTAGGTATGAAATTAAGCTATTTGAATTGGATGCTCTCAAATCTCGAGAATTGGGACATTTTATGCATATATAGGACGTAGTTTTGGAGAATTTTTTTCAGATGATGGACACATTAGCTTATTTGGAGTTCCCAATCAATACAACTTTAACACATGCGTATTTTAATAGAGGTGTGATATCCACACACTCCTTTTTACTTCTCACACACCCTTCTAATTTTCAGCCGTCGGATCGAATGAATTGAAAAAAGATCAATGGATAGAAGTTAATAAGAGTGTGTGAGAAGTAATTTGAGGTGTGTGGATAGCAAATCCCTTTTAATATTGAGATGAAAAAAGAAAGGGAGAGAGAAACGTGTGGGGAAGGGAGGGATGAGTTGGTTGGGGTGGGGTGGGGTGGGGTGGACCATGCAGGTCTCCGACAAGGAGTTGGCCATTGGGGTAGGCATGGGAGGTGATTTGGAGACTCGGAATACGGGGAGTCGGTTTAATTTTATATTTTTTAATTAATTGTATTTATGTTATAAGAATACAGGTGTCAACAAGTTATTAGTGGGGAACACCACCTGTTTTGCTGAGGTGTGTATTTCAGTTCTGTAAAAAAATCTCTCGTAGTTTTGAATTCTAGATCCGTCCTTCTTTGCGAAGCAGTATAAATTGTATTTATCTGCTCGGAAATAATTAATGTGTAAGTTTGTAAGTTATGATGTTTAGTGTTATTTTTTTCTTGAAGTTGAAAAGGGTTCTATGCTCAAATATTTGTGTTGATTAAAAAGAAATATTTAGGTCTCAACGGTAGGTGCGAGAAATTAAGAACTTTTATTATATAAAGTTGTAAATTAAACAAAAATGTGTTTTATACATAACATATGTACTTTTTACATAAAATACTTTCATTTTTTGCCTAATCTGCAGTAATACACCGTCATCTCATCCGTATTTCAACATCTCAATTCTAGTGTACAAAAAAAATTCAAACTAAATTCATTTCCACAACAAAACGTTTTACTTGAAAATAACAAAGACACGAAGAGATAAAATGATACAAAACCCCTAACATACAGAACATAATAACACTATAAATTAGTAATATGTTTCAAGTTCGACTTCTATAAACGACAAATTTTAATAGTACGTCTCGTGAGAATTAATCAACACAAGCATTATACTTGTTTGACACAAATACCTATTTGAGATAGTGTAAGGTCCCACATCGCTCAGAGAAAAGTATCTTCTATACATCATATATACATGACCACCTTTCTATAACAATATGTGTTTTGGAAACTCATTAGCTTCGGATTCCATAAAAACTCTAAAGTTAAACAAATTTAGACAAGAATAGTCCCAGAATGGATGACCCCGAGAAGACCCAAGAACTCAAGAACAAATACTAAGATTCACATGTCCAACCAGCATAAATACAACATCTATAGAATGACTTCCGTCTTGACCTAAATTTTTCTTTATTAATTTTTGTGCATACTTTTCTTTTTGGGTAAGACCCTTAAAATAAAAATAAAAAAATAAAAAATGAGGGAAGAAAACCCCGCAGTACGGCAGTATATAAACCGAAGGCGCCACCAACCGAAAATTTTCCTCTAATTTTTTGCATTATTATTTTTCGTAAACAATGTCTGAGCTTTCCGCCACCTCTCACCTACCCCGCGAGCCGCAACCATCAAACGAACCCGACGACCCGCAATCCCACCCAACCCCGCTCCTCGATCCCCTCACCCACTGGTGCGCCAACCAAAACTGCAACCCCTTCGCCGCCGATCCTCTCGATCCTCGGACCTCCTCCGATTGCGACTGGTTCTCGGACGCCGCCTCCGATTCGGACCATGACGTCAGCTGCTTCGTCACCGATCTCTTCGACCGCCGCAGCTCGGAGCAGCACCCCAAGACCGAGGGCGTCATCGATCCGGGTTCACGGTCGGATCCGGTTGCGACCGAATTGGAAATTGGGGGTCTTGAGGATGGCGACGAGACGGAGTCGAATTTAGGGTTTGGGTCAAATTCTCAGGGATCGGGTTCTGACTTGGGGGAGTTTATAGGCCTATCGGGAGCTGACTCGCGAGCTGGTGGGCTTCGGATTGTTGGGCTGGAATCGGAATCGGATTCGGATTCCGGTACTATCGATGACATAGAAAGTAATCGGATCACCGATTCGGGTATCCAGTCAATTTGGGATAATCTTTTCTTGATGGAGCATAGGAATATGCTTGAAAGTTCCGAATCAATCGAGACTAATCCGGTCAACGGCGGAGTGGAGGAGCTATCGGTGACCTCGGGGTTTTCCACTGAAGAAGAAGAGGTTCCGGCAGGAGCGGCACGGAGCCTGGAGTGGGAAATTCTCTTGACAGTCAACAATTTTCGGAGGTTCGCCGATGATGACGATCTTGACTTGGAAACTGCAGAGTACATCAACACGATTTTCGGGCAGTTCGTGGAGAATGCCAATGCCATGAAAGGTAGTCCTCCGGCGGCTTTAAGCGTGGTTGAGGATCTTCCATCTGTTGAGTTTACAGTGGAGCAATTGAAGAAAGAAGAAGCGGTTTGTGCTGTTTGTAAAGACAACATCTTGGTGGAGGATAAAGTCAGGAGCTTGCCCTGTTGCCATTACTACCATCAGGACTGCATTGTGCCTTGGTTGGGCATTCGGAATACATGCCCTGTTTGTCGGTATGAGCTTCCCACGGATGATCCAGATTACGAAAGGAACAAGTGTGAAAGCGCTGCTCGAGGCGAGCCAGGGGATTCACAGGTCAGGATTGAGTTTGGGTTTGAACAGTTTGTCTAAGATGCTATACAGATATATATAATGTTGCTTTGCTAAATGTAAAAATTGTAAATATGCGTTTTTCGGGCAGTCCTATATCCGATGATGAAATGAAGCTTGTAATGGTTTTGAACATCGTATAGCTTTTGTTAATTTGGTGGAGTTTCTCAGTGTAATAAATTGCTTTGCGTTTCATGTTACTTGAGTTTTTAGTAGTGTTTATGCTCCAACCTTGCAAGAGGGTTAATGAAAATTAGTTTGAACTTTGAAGAAGTATTCTTATTAGAGATTGAAATTTGTCAAATTGCGAAAAACGAATACATGAGATCTACGTTAAAGTACTACTACTGGATTTCAGATCAAACTACATACATTTCGCCGCCAAGTCCTAGCTAAAGAAGTAGTGAACACAAGGCTAGACTTAGGCGGACTTGATTGCTTCGAGTTGCTGTTGCAATTGTTGAATGGTATCTGTTGCATTCTTCAGCTTCTCTCTCAAACTCTTCTCCTCTTTGTCTCGACGCTCCCTCTCCTCAGAGAATATGCCAATTATGGTGTCTTCTTCATTGTTCAGTTCTGTAATTTTTTGTTGTGCCGCTAGGAGCTGAGTTTCAAGTGACTTGCATCTTTGATCTTTCTTCTCCAATATTTTCTTCAGTTGGATATATGCTGTTTTCAGTTGCTGCGCCCCTACAACTTGACCACGCTCCAAGCAGGAACGCTCAGCATTGACATCATGACCGAGTGGTGAACTGGCTCCCGGGCTACTTGGTGAACCATCGTGCTGTGATTGTTCAGTATCTTCCGTACGTGAAGATAACCGAGTCGGGCGATCTTTCCCAGAGTCTTCTTTAGCAGCAAATCCCTCACGACGTCTGCCACCCTTATCAGACATGGAAACATGCATGTCTGCATCTGCATCGCTAACATTGGCTGGCGAAGGTGGCGACGACGATGGAACATTGGCTGGCGACGGTGGTGCTGATGGCTCATAAGACCTTGATGATCCTCGTGTCGCAGATTGCTTGGGGGTTTGGACTCTATCGCTGGTGATCCTTTCAGAATCTCTCGAACCAACACCCTGAAATGCGGGTGGATGACGACCCGGAAATGGTCTCTTCTTTCTGCCTGGCGTAGTGGATGGAGGATCAGGACTAGTCTCTTTACGATTTGCAGAGTCGTTAATAATCTTCTTAAGACGTCGAGGAGCATACCCGATTTTGTGGCAGTTAAAACCCCAGTAATCCTTTTGCATATGTATCAATCGTTTCTCGAGTCTCGAAAGAACCGTTGTACGCTCAAACCCCTGCTTATCATGAGCTGGTTCAACAAAATTGGCTTCTAAAACACCGATAACACCCCTGCCGTCGCTTCCTGCAGCATTCCAAAGCCTCCAAAAGGGCTTAATCAGTCGATTCTTGTGATAAACATTGAACCCTTGAACGTCGACATGAGATTCTGCATCCTTTACAAACCCGATGGTGACAACAGCAGTCACATTTGCACTTGTTTGGTTCCCGTCAGCCCCGGTTGGCCGGTACGTGACTTGCTGGGACATCATCATATCATTCACTATGTTGTGGTGCTCAACTTCCTTCCCACGAAGGATGATCCGAAAGTTAGAAGGAAGCCGGAAATAGAGAATCGATGCATAGCTCCTTAACGAGTGCTGGTACGTTAAGAAAACTCGCGAGTTGGGATAATCTTGAGCCATTTGTATATTCTTCTCGTCCCGATTGACACCTCTGAGTTGAATATCATGAGGGTCGGCGTCAAAATCAAGCTCCAACTGATCTTCGTCGTCCTCCCAAAGGTTGTATATGATTATTTGGGTGCCATGGTTCTCAATCGTTAAGAACTGACGATGCAGCTCTTCTTCGCTGGAAAATGGCGACCACTGAACGATTGTCTCGACATTTTTCTTCCAGTCTCTTTCGGAGGATCGAAACATTTTGCGCCAAGCTCCTTCTCTTCTCTCATAATCAAGCATGGGAACTACAATGTCTTCCTTTCCAGTTCTCTTCAAGAAAGTGTAAGACAGCAATCCGATGCTCCGCGTATCACTTTTTCCATCTTTTCCTTCGCAGCGCGAAAACACGATCACATCTGCTCCCAGCCTCATGGTACTCGTCTTAAACCCGTTTCCATACTGTCCTATGGTGTCTCTAATTTTGCTTTTCACCGAATACCCCAACGACATGCAGTGTCGCATCTTGCTCGGATCCATACCACCGCCATCATCTTGGATCAGCAACATTCTGCTTCCATCTTTCTTGTTTTCAAGCACATCGACGTTGACGTAAGTAGCACCACTGCAAACCTCATCCAGTGCATTGTCTAAAAGCTCGGCAAAAGCGCCGAGAGCCCACTTGTGACTCGTGGCATTGGAATGCAGAAATCTGGGATGAACCCTAACGTGGTCGATCCCACCAGCAGCAGAAGTATGATCATCCCTACAAGGAGCTCCTTCATAGTCCCCAGCCTTCCAAAACTGCTTACAGCTCTGCCGGGCTCTCACCTGCCTCAGCGGCTGAGGACTCAGAACCGGGCCTGATCCTGCCCCGCCCAGCCTCCGCTTCTTCGAAGAACCTCCCAAAACTTCGCCCTCTTGTGACATGCTGGATGATACAGGCTAATCAACCGGTAGGGATTTAGAAAATTGTAGAGGAAAGTAAACCTAAAAAAGGGCTCTTATAGCGTGGAAGTATGCTAGAAAATTTGTTCACTCACCAATGTGATGATCCACCAAGTCCAATATCTGTGCATTTATACACAAGGACATAACCCGAAACAAACAGGAAAGGCCTAATCCTAGCTGAAATAGGATATTAAGCAAATTACCAATTAATCCTAAAACGAAAAGGAAATTAAACAATTTTATTCCTACTAAAAAGTTGAAAGCACCCTAATCCTACTGGAAATAGGAATGCAAAGATCAATCATTTGGCAATTTATAGGAGAAACATTTGTGTTACCAAAGATATCACTCCTAATTAATCGGGATTTATTTAATGGAAATAATTAATTTTTGGGTGGCAATTAGAAAATTAAAAATATAAAATAATCAATGAAGGGCACGTAAGTTACGTAACAAGCAAGGAAGTCTATATTTACTTCGATTTCGGTTTTGTAGGTCAAGTCTGCAACAAAAAAGGGCTACAATGGAATCCACCAACAAACAATGATTAAAAAAAAATCCTCATAAAAAAACACAAGATTATCAAAATTGATGAATAACACTATCAATTTTGATGATCTTCATGACGTTGTATTGGTCGAAACCCTAAATTTATTTTTCAGTGCAAGTGCGTTTCCAATCGTTGGTGTACTCTCATCACTGATTCTTATTTCAATAAGCACTTTTTATCCCTCCAAAGTGAAAGGCAAACGCCGATAATCCACCTTGGTTTAGTGCTGAGGTGATTCTGAAAAAAACTAGTATAAAAAAAAGTTGGGAGCTTTTTTGTGTTTGGTAAATATTCAGCTTCAGCTTTTTTTTCACAGTTTTGAGTGAAAAGAACAGAAAAAAACCAAATACAAGAAGCTGCAAAACCCAGATTTGAAAAACCAGCTTTTTTTTTACATCTGTTTTACATAAAAGTTTACAAAACACTATAATATTTTTTTTTTCAAAAGCACTTTTACAAAAAAAGTTTACCAAACACTATGCTGCTTTATTTCACAGCTGCTTATTCTCACAGCACAATAAAAACAGTTTTTTTTCAAAACACAACAATACCAAACCAGCCCTCTTGGTAAGCCACAAAGCATAGGAATTCCTTACTAGAATATCATCGTCCTCCAAGCCGCTGACTCCGTTATTCGAAAGGCTCACGAGCTTCCACTCTGAGAGAAAAGCCGATTGTGTATTGGATGAGTGGAGGCCTTGGTCGCATTAGTGATCATCTTCAGAACATTCTCATCGTCTTGGATCCATTGATCATCATCGACAAAAGTAAACATTATGAATGTAGTGCAATTCGCTTTGGTGAGCAATCTTTTTGAAGATCTAAGCCGGTACTTGAATGCTTTGGCGAGCAATCTTTCATATGAAGACCTTGTCCATTTGACCATCAAGAGTTACTTCAATTACAAATAAGGAATCTAGGTTTGGGTAAAACCCTATATAAAACTCTCCTATGTATACGTGACTTGCATCGACTATCTTCTATCGTTTTCCAAATTTCTGCCACCACGAGAGGTGCTATTGGTACCAAAAGAAGCAGATCCCAGTCGCCCCCTTGGAGCAATACTGGCCTCTCACCATATTCATCACCCAAAAGCATCAAAAAAGTAGTCTGTTCATAGACCCTGGCGATGTAATAGTTGAAATTTTTCGCCGACTCCCTGATACATCCGCTTGTCAGTGCATGTATATGTCCAAGTGTTGGCTCACTCTCATCTCTAATTCTTTAACCTTTGCATCAATGAATTTAGAGGAACGAATGGACCTCTAGATGAGGAGTACGTATTTTCGAATGAGCGGAAGACTGGATGGCATAGTCGGAATGTGTGACCGCATAATGGGGAGATTGGACGGAATCATCGCATAGATTAGCAGACTTAGGGCTAGGGGTAAATTATTTGTCACAAAACTACGTCTGCGCAGGAAGTGCAAGAGAGATGAGGCACATGGCTAGGGATGGGCAAATACCCATCGATTATGGGTAACCGCGGTTACTCTCATTCAAATTTTATGGTTATGGATAACCGTTTAGATAAATAAACGGTTATGGGTATAACCGTTTACTCGCAGAATTTAAATAGGTGGTTAAGGGTATGAAATGCGGTTATAAACGGGTAACCGTTTACCCATTTATTTTATACATGTAAAATTAACACAAACCATGTTTCCTATTGGACAAAACTTAGATCAATGCTATTGACTATATATAGTGCGTGGTTTCTGTAGCTAATATAAATATTGTTTTCCTTAATATATATATATATATATATATATATATATATTATGTTAATATTTTATGTTCTGAGTTAAATAACTCAATAATACTGTCTTTTAACAATTTTCGTAACCCAAGAATACTTAAGCAAATTTTAAATTACCTTCATTGATAACAATTAAAAATATCGTCAGTAAACTATTATTTCAATTATTGGAATGGTATAAGAACTTAAAAAATTAAAATGTGAAAATGTATGATGAATGTACTATAACGGTGTTTAATTGTCAGAAAAAAGAAAACTATGACAAATTTTTCTTTTTTTTTTTAATTTTCAAGTTGTTAAAAAAACACGTAGACATGTGAAAAAAGAGTAAATGGTAAAAAAGAAAAGAATAAACAGGTTAAAAAATGATAAATGTGTAAACGGGTACTAAACGGTTACGGTTAAATAGGTACACGGTTATGGGTATGAGTATAACAATTTAGGCAATTACCCCGTGGGTAAACGGTTATGCGGGTATGAGCATAAGCGGTTATGGATAAATAACTGCGTTATCCGCTCGCCATAACCGTTGCCCATCCCTACACATGACAGAATGTGATCATATAAGCTAGCCATTAATTCTTTCTTGAAGCTATAATAAATTGATATATATCTCGAAGGGCATTGATTTTTCGTACTGAAGTTTCTAGTTTTGTTTGTGAGTTCATCAATTAATTTGTATCGTACGTAGATAAGCTAAAAGTTGTCACACTTAATTAGTAATATTGGTCACTTTTGTAGTAGTTATCCATCCACTTTGTCTGTAAGTTGATATATTTTTAGCTACGAAAATTTCATAATCGTTAATTGAAATTTCATGATCATTATATAACAAATTTTGACAAGCTGCCGATGTTTCTTCTGCAAGTCGTTAATTATGGATGAGAGAATTATGTAGACTGATCCAACAAGTTCACGAGCATATTCAAAACTCAAAAGAATAAAAAAGATCACCAGCATCATCGTCATCAAGAACTAGTGATCTCCGAGACGATGTAGTGATTAAAATCTTTCCACAACTCCCTCAAGGCGGTGGGTCACTGTATCTATACAATATGTATAACTTCGTATGTTGATGTATGTTGATCAATATAACCCTCTGTTTGTTTATCTTTTGTTTTTTTTTGGGTACAATATAACTGTAATTTGTGGTTTAAAAAGATAATCTTATTCATTGACCAAGTTTTTAGTAAAGAGGAATGCTAGCTACCTTCTCCATTTACTACGTATTTGTTTGTTGTGCAAGTCGAGTACAAATGTCAAATGATGAATAAGAAATGTAAAAAGATAAAGATAAATAGAGAAAATAGCTAGTTATTCGTTAATTTTCTATTTTTATTTACAGAAAGAGCTTGCTTCTAAGTGAAACCCTAGATGAAGCTCTTGTTAGAATACAAGGACTGTAATCCTTCAACACACAGATATTGAATCAAGGAAGAAGAAGATGAACAGACAGTGAGTTCCTCACAGAGGAATATTCAAGCTGAGAAGATGATGTACTGTTTCATTACACACTCGCACACAAGACATGTGCAAAGGCATTACAGTTAAAAGAGAAGGAAAATCTTCCCTTTGTACAAGATTGAATCACCACCATTCATGTAATCTATCCTATAAGACAATTACAAGTGGCATCAACATTTCCTAACTAAGATTACATCTCAGCAGTCCAATTGGCATATAATCCAATGGCTCACAATTAAGCACAGAAATACAAACTGTAATACTACTAATGTATCAACACAACACTTATATTCCAACACTCCCTTCTAAGTGTTGTGCTGAGATCACTCCAAGTTTCTGTCTCAGATATTCAAATCTGTTTCTGGCCAGAGCTTTAGTGAAAATGTCAGCAACCTGTTCTTCAGTTTTACAGTACAAAAGATCAATTTCACCATCTTGCAGTGCATCACGAATGAAGTGAAACCTCCTGTTTATATGCCTTGTTTTGTGATGATGCACTGGATTCTTGGTTATGGCAATTGCTGAAGTATTATCACATAGCAATTGTGTTGGTTCTACTTGTTCTTCTCCAAAGTCAGAAAGCACAAATCTCAGCCAAATGGCTTGTGCTGTGGCTTCTGCTGCACTAACATATTCGGCTTCTGCAGTGGATAGTGCTACACTATTTTGCTTGATTGATGCCCATGAAAACACTCCAGAACCAAGATTAAAAGCATATCCGGATGTACTCTTCATGTCATCCTCACTTCCTGACCAATCACTATCACAGTAGCCTATAAGTATTGCTTCATTACCCTTCTTGTATGCTATACCATAGTCAATTGTGCCCTGAATGTATCTGAGCACCCTTTTGGCAGTTCCCATGTGTTTACTAGTAGGACCATGCATGAATCTTGCTAATAGGCTTGCTGCAAACATGATGTCAGGTCTTGTTGCAGTCAAATATAGCAGACTTCCAACAATCTGTCTATATAAAACCTCATCAGCTTGCTCACTGCCATCCTCCTTTGATAACTTTTCATTCACAGCAAGAGGAGTGGCAATTGATTTACAGTCTTTGAAACCAAACTTATCTAGCAATGTCCTTGCATACTTCTTCTGATGCAAGAAAATGCAATTTTCAGCTTGTATCACACCAAGACCCAGAAAATGATGTAATAGACCAAGATCTGTCATTTCATACTGTTCCATCATGGCAGTTTTGAATTCCAACAACAATCCTTGTGAACTTCCTGTGTAGATGATATCATCTACATATAGTGAAACAATGAGTATTCCACATTTGGTAGTCTTCACATACAGAGTTGCTTCACTAGGACTTCTCTGGAATCCAGCCTTGGTGAAGTAGGAGTTAATTTCTTCATACCAGGCTCTTGGAGCCTGTTTAAGGCCATACAGTGCCTTCTTGAGTCTATAAACCCTATCCTCTCTGTTCTTAAGTACAAATCCAGGAGGTTGATCAACATATACTTCCTCTTGCAACACTCCATTCAAGAATGCAGATTTTACATCTAACTGAAAGAGCTTCCATCCTTTCTGTGCAGCCAAAGCAACCAAGGTTCTTATTGTGTCAAGCCTAGCAACTGGTGCGAATGTCTCATTGAAATCTATGCCAGGCTTTTGAGAGTACCCTTTTGCAACAAGTCTTGCTTTATTTTTCTGGACTGAGCCATCAAGATTCAATTTAACTTTGTACACCCATTTGACACCAATCACTGGTTTATCTGAGGGCCTAGCAACTAGCTCCCAGGTATTGTTCTTTTCTATCATTCCAATTTCACTTTCCATAGCTCTCTGCCATGCCTCATCCTTAGCAGCCTCTTCAAATGTTTCAGGTTCTATGATGCACAGATTACATTTTCCATACACTTCTGCAATACTCTTATATCTCAGAGGTGTATGATCAATATCCTGTGGACCTGAATCAGATTCACCAAACATTTCTTCACTGTCTTTTGGTGCTTCAACTTCATTTTCAGAAACTTCAGATTGGTTCAGCCCTGTTCCTTCATGCTCCTTTGTCTTTTCAGTAATAGAATCAGATAGTGGAATTGAAATGGTGCAGATTCTTTGATTATTCCAATCCCAACCAGCCTCTTCATTGAATACCACATCTCTGGAAATGATGACCTTTCCAGAATCAATGTTGTAAAGCTTGTACCCTTTCTCACAGCTTCCATATCCCAGAAACACACATTTGATGCTGGTCACATCAAGCTTCTGTCTCTGCTGATCTGGAATATGTGCATAGCACAGAGAACCAAACACCTTCAAATGCTTGACCCCTGGCTTTCTTCCACTATAAGCCTCAAATGGAGTTTTCTTATCTAAGGCCTTAGTTGGACACCTATTTAGAACATACACTGCAGTGTTGACTGCCTCAGCCCAAAATTCCAGTGGTACATTCTTCTCAACCATCATACATCTAGCCATCTCAACAACTGTTCTGTTTTTTCTTTCAGCTACTCCATTTTGCTGTGGTGAGTATGCCACAGTGAGTTGCCTTTCCATTCCAATTTCTTCACAGAATTTGTTAAACTCAATAGATGTGTACTCACCCCCTCGATCACTTCTTAGTTTCTTCAATTTATATCCACTTTGTAGTTCAACAGTGGCCTTGAATTTCTTAAAGACACTAAACACATCTGATTTGTATCTCAAGAAATACACCCAGCACATTCGAGTACAATCATCTATGAAAGTGAGAAAGTACCTATTTCCAGCTTTGGTAGTAGTTTGCATTGGCCCACATACATCTGTGTGTACCAACTCCAAAGGAACAGTAGCTCTACTTGTGGTTTCCCTTGGAAAAGAATCTCTGCAGTGTTTCCCAAGAGTGCATCCCTCACACACTTTATTAGTGATCTTGATCTCAGGTAAGCCAAACACCATTTCTGTCTCCTGTAATAACTTCAAGCTGTTGACATTAAGATGCCCCATCCTTTTATGCCAAATGATGGTTGATTCATTCACACTTGCCCTTAATGCAAGATGCAAATCTGTCTGAAATTTCAAAGGAAAACTCCTGTTGCCTCTCATCGGCACCTTAGCAATCAGATTTGAGAGTGAGAAGTCATCATAGATCTCTGCCTTATTATCTCCAAAAATAAGAAAGTACCCGTGCTCCATCATCTGTCCTACACTCAGTAGGTTCTCCTTAAGGCCCGAGACAAGCATTACTTCCTTAATATATCTCTTTCCCATCTTTGTGTTCACTACCAAACTTCCTTTTCCTATAACATCAACCAACTGTCCAGTTCCCATTTCCACTTTGGCAGTTATGTTTCTGTCAATGTCAACTAATACATCTTCCCTACCAGTCATGTGGTTACTACAACCACTATCCACATACCATACTTCCTCAATAGGCTTCTTGTCAACCACATTACTAGCATAGAACATGGTAGTTGTAGAGGGAATCTGAGTTGCAAAGTTTAGCTGCTGAATACTTTGAACATTCTTCTTGCTATTACAGTTCCTTGCAATATGACCAATCTTCCCACAGCAATGACACTTAGGCTTCCCTTTAAGAAAACACTCCCCATAATGGTACTTGTCACAATGCTTGCAAGGATTTCTCACACCTTCTGTAGTTACAAGTTGCTTCCCAGATTGATTAACAGACTTCTGATCCCATTTCTTGAATTTTGGCTTCCAATTCTTTTGATACTGATTGCCTTGATTTCCAAAAGAATTGGCAGGTTTGGGGTTCACACTTAGACTTGAGAATGCTCTCTCAGTCTTATTCTCACTGTGTCTCTCCAACCTTTGTGCGAAACTCTTCAATGAAGCAACAACCTCCTGAACCTCAATCACATCTATATCCCTTGAGTGTTCAATCACAGAACATATAGAATCATACGCAGAAGGTAAACTAATTAATAGCTTCTGCACAATCCTCTCTCTAGACAGTTCTTCTCCATAACTTCTCATTTGATTTATCAGATCAAATAATTTCGTAAGATAAACAGACAGGGATTCATCATCTCTCATTCTGGTATACTCGAATTCTCTACGAAGTCCTTGTAATTTAACACTTCTAACCTGTTTATCGCCATGAAATTCCTGCATCAGGATGTTCCAAGCTCCCTTGGAAGTTTCTTCGTGAGAGATCCGAGGAAAGATCTCATCGGAGACTGCTCCCTGAATCAATCCGAGTGCCTTTGCATCTTTCATAAGCTTCTCCGTGAGCACGGTTCCACTCGATCCCTCCTTCTCCTCCTTCTGGAAATCGAGATCAACTCCCTTCGAATCTGAATGCTCGATTCCATTTTCAACATACTCCCAGAGTCCGTGAGACTTGAAAATGGTCTTCATCCTTATGCTCCAGAATTCATAATTTTCGCCGGTGAAGATCGGCGCTCTCAACTCTCCTCCTCCAGATCCTGCCATGTTAGACACAGATCTCACAGCAACTTCTTCTTAAAGAAAATTTGTTTCCGCCGATGAAGATCGACGAACCTTCACAGATTCAAACGCCCAGTGCTAAGCGATCGAACCAGGCTCTGAGGCCATGTTAGAATACAAGGACTGTAATCCTTCAACACACAGATATTGAATCAAGGAAGAAGAAGATGAACAGACAGTGAGTTCCTCACAGAGGAATATTCAAGCTGAGAAGATGATGTACTGTTTCATTACACACTCGCACACAAGACATGTGCAAAGGCATTACAGTTAAAAGAGAAGGAAAATCTTCCCTTTGTACAAGATTGAATCACCACCATTCATGTAATCTATCCTATAAGACAATTACAAGTGGCATCAACATTTCCTAACTAAGATTACATCTCAGCAGTCCAATTGGCATATAATCCAATGGCTCACAATTAAGCACAGAAATACAAACTGTAATACTACTAATGTATCAACACAACACTTATATTCCAACAGCTCTTCCTATATATGCGTGACTCATATCTGTACATTATCTGCTGTCTTCTGGCGTCTTCCAAATTTCTGGCACCATGAGAGGTGTTGCCGCCACCAAAAGAAGCAGATCTGAGGCAGGACATCTGATGACCATATTCATCACCCCGAAGATATAAAAAAAGTCACTGTCGCCACCATCACTTTCATCAACATCAAGGAGCAGTATTGATCATCGCCCCTTCCAAAACGTCCATATTAAAGAATGGTAAAAAATTCACCCCACTTCCAAAATGTACCTGTTGGAACTTGGAACTATGCATTAACTTTTCGACAAAAAATAAAATAAAATTATGCATTTACCTAAAGCGTCATCGTCAAAACACACAACGAAAAGAGAAATGCAATAAACAAATAAACCAGTCATTTTCACTAATAGGGGGGGGGGGGGGGGAGATAAAACCCTTATGGCTCTTGTAGTGTCCATGGAGAAAGAAAGAGCACTGAGTTCCTTTAGAAAAAACTTTTACAATATTATCATATTATGCGGCCTTTGGGAGTGGCCTTGGTTCAAAAATTCTACACATATTAGTTAAAGGCCACAGTCTGATTTAGATCGAGCCGATATTTTTTGCTAACGAGTGGGGACTTTGGAATTATTACTTCAATCATTTTTGCTTTGAAATTGATGTACCTAGGAGATAATATTGCAGGTGGCAATATTTGTGCCTGCCTCTCTTGCTTTTGTTTTCTTCAGGGTTTTTTACTTATTCGTTATGATTTGCCTTCTTGGTCATTTTTTGTTACCATTTTCTGTTGCTAGCCCTCTCAGTTAGCCCACCAAACAATGTCTCTTATTGCCATTGGCAGAACCCAGCAGCAATACAAGTTAATTCCCTTTTTCTTTCAAGAATTTATAGGCAAAACAAGGATGTCGTGTTTAACCATCTTAATTCTTAAAAACTATAAACGAAGACCAATTGATTAGTCCACAAATGGCTTAATTATGAAAGCATGTGCAAGCAGTTTTGGATTTTTCAAAGAATACAACCAAAACCAATCTTGCCCTCTCTTTTCTGCTAGATATGGCCATCATTTTGTTTTCCCGTAACATTGTATTTTTATTTTGATAAGAAATTTTGGTCAAGGATCAATGGATTATGAAAATTTTGCGAGACAATGGCATATAGATTATAGATGTATAGTGTTTAAGGATCAATGTGAAGTAACAGAGAAATTCAGAGGGCTGGCTAGCTAGCAGCACAACGATTCTTAACTAATATTGGAAACCCTAATTTCACGCAGGTCTTGTAATTCGGAGAGTTTACAAGATCTCTCTTCTGCCAATATTGCTTGTAAACCCCTATTTTCATATGTTATAAGCAAGCCTAGCTAGAAGGGCATGCATCAAGAAATTATAAGCAAACTCAGAAGCCAACTTGATTAGTTTAAAATCCAAAATACTTCGGAGGAGAATTGTCTGCCCTCTTCCTTCCCGTGCCCTCCTGTTTTGTGTGGTCACGGTTAAGTCACGTCAATATTTTATATTACTATTTATTTTTGTCTTATTATCTCTATAAAAAACAATATAAAATGTTGACGTGGCTTAACCGTGACCACACAAAATAAGAAGACACGGAAAAGAAGAGAGCAGACAATCCTACTCCAAATACTTCAGGCAGTGCATAATTAAAGTAAGGGAGATTATATTCACACACCCCAAATTACTTCTCTCACACCTTTTTAATTTTTTAATATTTTTTCTATCAAGTGTTAGTGGTGTGTAGAAAATATTAAAAAATTAAAAAGGTGTGAGAGAAGTAATTTGGGGTGTGTGAATATAATCTCTCTTAAAGTAATTAAACCAAAAAAACGCAGTGTTTAAGCACCACTCATTTTATTAATTAAATTTATAATCAGATCGCCACCAAATACCATATAAAAATAGAACAGCAGTCGTGTACCTTTTATGAAAACAAGCAGCGGTTGGATAATCCAAGACATTTTTACTACAAGACTACCATATAAAATTAAAGGAAATTAATGAAAATGGTTTGAAAATTTTGAGTTTTAACGAAAATGACAAAATAAAGTGTAAAGTGAATAGTGCCAGGATTGACTTTTTAGTGTAAAAATGTGATTTTTCGTTAAAGTAAACAATACTGGAAGTTTTTCGTTAAAGTTTTCATAATTAATTAGTAGCAGTAAATCAACCAACAAGTATCAGTGAAAACAAAAAATATTGATGACAAGCAGGTAATTAAGCACCCAAGTTTAAACTAATCATTTTGCTTAAAATAAACCTGCAACTTTAAATAATACTTTATTATTACAAGTACGCAAAGTACCTGTCAACTGTGAGTCAGTCTTACTCAAAATGCACCACGCTGAATTAAGTAAATGAACACATACATTGCACCAGATATGGCAAATCTTGGGTAAAGCATTAAACAAATATTATTTGATGGACTAATTAACTTGTCTGAGAAATGAGATTAGTTTAATTGCATAAGTGAAAAGCGGAACTGAAAAAGAAGAAATTATTAAGAGGGTGTGATCAGCTCATGATGGGCTTATCCTGTATTAACCAATCTCTTGAGATCTAATGACCTCATGAATTGAAACAGTAGGATTTAAATGTGGGAGAGGAGAAAATTTTCATTGTGACAGAAACACGGGTGTTATATCATGTGTTTTTATGTAAGTGTTGGAAAATTTTATTTTTTAAGTTATTAACTTTTTAACACACAAATCCCATAATTTGTATAGTGACACGTGCTGTACACCTCGTATGCCACTCACACTGAAAAATCTCTCGTGGTAAAGGAGGCATATAATGTGTATGCTCTTGGGATAAGAATGTGGCGTGGTACTAATTAAACATTTTGTTCTCACAAAAGATTATTAATTAGATTTATGTAAATAAGAGAATAATGTTCCCTTTATTCTCATTTCTATACAATTCATTTTGTTTGGGCCATGAATAAAAATAAGGCTTGTTACGGGGTTTATTCATTTTTATTTACACAAAAGTTGCACAACGCTAACCCAAAACTTCAAAACACAAACCAAAACTTAGACAACCATCTCAGTTAGCTCCAATTTGTCCGAGGCTTTAGACAGAAATCCCTCCAAAGTGTGTTTGCCATGCAGACGACCAAAGATTGGGAATATCTCGTCCTTTTAAATACATATGTTTGCATAATCTGACAAGATGAAGTCACTATTGATTATTGTTCTAACTGCCTTAAGACACAACTAAAGGTCACCTACCATGAATTACAATTACTGTCAGTGCCAAATGACCGATCTACTTCTACCCCAGCTCAGTGATATGATCGAGGTTGCTCATTCTCCATTGCCTATATAATAGAACCATAGACCTTTAAACTCACGACCTTCGTCAAGCTGATAGGCCAAGCTACATAACTTGAAATGAAAATTGACTGGAAATGTAAAGAAAGTAGTAAAACTCTAGCAAGATTCAGCCCATGAACGGCAACATAATGTTAGAAAAGTCCACCCAAGATTACTAGTGTCAGATTAGGTTTAGTACAAAACATGCGCCTCAGAAAGGAAGTCATGATTGTTGTAAGTAGACATCAACATGATCATACCACAGTGTAAATGAGCTATAAAAAGTTTAGTATCTTAGGGATCGTAAACAGTGTTTGCTTCGAATGAAGGCTTTGAGATTGTAGTTGAAAAGCTAACAAGAGAGTTTTGTTGAAGAACAATTAGGTTTGTGCTAAAAAGCAGTTGAGTTGATTAAAGAGTTAGTCAAGGTTTTGTTTAATTGTAGAGAAAGCTCAGCGCACAAAAAAGTGGCACGCAAAACAAAGCATGATCCATGTGGGAACTAAGGCGGCTAGACATATGTAAAATACAACACACAAAACGAGACGAGCTTGGCACACTGGTCAACTATTGTTGCCTGCACGAAGCATTGGTGCCAGGGGTGGAGCATATATAAGCCACTATCAATATGGGGTATAATTCAGTTTTAATCGCACGAATCAACCATTGTTGCTTATATGAACCATTGGTGACGGGGAAAGGGCATTGCAGAGGGTAGGGGTTAGTTTTAATCCCACGGATGGACCATTGTTGCCCTTACGAAGCATTTGTGCCTGGGGTAGGCATTTATAGACCGCTATCAATAGGAGGTAGAGTTTAGTTTTAATCTCAGGGGTCAACCATGGTTGGCCAGACAAAATATTGTTGTTGAAGGTGGTACATTTATAAACCGTTATTGTATGTTTTTTTTTTGTCAAATTTTTTTTCCCTTACCATAACACCAAACTATCATCTTCACGTTCTACAAATGTATTTTCTTATAATACATGTCAAAACAATTGAAAACAAGGATATAAATCTAAATCTAAAGGTAGTTTTTATTTTTTATACTTTTTTTTAATTTTTCTTTTATTTCTCTTACCATAACAACAAACTATCGTATTCATGTTCTTCAAAATATATTTTTTCCCTGCAAAATATATTATAATTCATATTTAAACATTTGTAATCAATGATTTAAAACCTAATTTTAAAGATATTTGAATTTAATAGTGGTTACTCAAATAAATAAAAAAATGGAATAAGGAAAGATCGGTACCACGCTACCGATCCTCACCCAGTCGTACTTAAATCAACGTTCAATCTATTTATTTTTATATTTGCCTCACCATGAAGTTTTGAAAATTAAAGTAAGACTAGCCTAGATTTTATTTTTATGAATGTTTGTAATCTTGACTCCATCATGAAATGATTATATCTTATTTATCGTTTTAGTTTCTATTTCAGTTTCATTTACTTTTTATGCAAGCATACACGAAATTACACTGAATTTTAAGCACTCATTCACTGGAGGCACATAAAAGAACTTAACCAAACTAGTGTCCCGCTCGGTGCACAATCATTTGTTTAAAAAGTTAGATTAACGCACAAGCTTCACATACTCAAATACAAATACTGTATGTTGGCAACTACCAATAGTGCCATGCCTATTCTCTCTTTCTCTTGAGTCATCTCATGACACTAAGACCAAAAGTAACACTCAAAGCAAATACGTGTTTAACCTCGTGTCCAAACTCTGTCCGAGTTTTAGCACCAACACATTTTATTGGCATGGAATTTTTTTTTTTGACTTACATCAACGAATTATAGCTAACAACAATTTAAAGGGATAATTTACTTCAACCTTTTTCACTAATCATGCAAAAGACATAGCAAATGAAATTCAGCAAACATAAATATAAGATAAAGACATGATTTTGAATTGGAAAATGTTATTGTAAGATAAAACTAATTTCATAGTCTATGTTCAAACTTAAGTGTAAAGGAGGGAATACAAGCCAACTTGACTAAATTCTTGTTGATTTGCGTTTTTATAGTTTCATTCAAAACAACAAAAACTTGAATTTAAGAACACACGTCACAAGAAAACATAATTTTGAATTGGAATAACTGTGAGTGCCTAAACCCTTCTTTCCCAGACTCACAAGTGTATCCCTAGAAAGAAACTGTGAGAGAATTATAGAAGTTCAAGTAGCCTTCAAATACACAACTTCCTAATATATACTAGCAACCCAACAAATTATAAGTTTCAAACACATAACTTCTTGCAAACCAAGACTCTTGATACTACGTACACTCTAGAAGGTTAAACTGGGAGGAAATAAACCAGCAAATATATATCAAGTTATAACTTTGATTAAGGATTATAATGCATACGTACGAACAAAGCAAATCCACCGGCGAACCACCGTCATGAAATGAAATGGCCTGGTTGGATGAAACCTACACGCCCTACCCTAGCTAGCCACTTCATCACCATGCCATCACCATTTTAACAAAAACAAAAACTGCAATGATAGTGGGGTGCACATTGTCATCTGGGCATCTAAGGACAATGCCCAAAAACTTGCAAACCCCTTGATTGGTGGAGGAGCCTGAAAAAGCCACCAAATTTAGGAGAAATTTTCAGTGTGCTGGGAACACGACCCGATACACAAAATATAACAATATAATTAGTTAGAAACTTAAAAAGAAAATTTAAAAAGAAAATTTGATAACTAATTGTATTATGACACTTAGTGTACTAGATCGTGTTTCCGGCACACTAAAAAATTTCTCAAAATTTAGAGAATCCTAGACACTACAGAAACCCTAGCTAGACCACCTAGCTAGAGATAGAGAGAGTTTGACAAGCCAAGCAATAGGGCTAGGAGGTGGAGCACTAAGCACCCATGAGCGGTTGTAAAAGAGAAAATTTTTTGTGTATCAGAAACACGATTTGGTATACTAAATGTCATAATATAAGTAATTAAGTTTTTTTTTTGCAAGTATCAAACTATTTGTATTATGATACTTAAAATACTAAGTCGTGTTCTGAACACGCTGAAAAATCTCTCCTTGTTAGCGTTAGCCAGGGCCCACGTGTGACATCTAACGTGCGCTCGCGTTTTTCTCGTCTGCCTACTTTAGTATACCTTTGTTCATGTCGATCTATCATTGTTTGTTGTTAAAATTTCAGGGTTTCCTTTTTAAAAAAATAAATTTCGGATCTCTTTTGGAGTGTCGTTGGTACGAAAAGGGCAGGAGTTAAATCAAGTGGCCTTCCGTGCACAACCAGTCCATCATTGTAGGGCAAATGTCCCAGGCTGAGACATTTTATTTTCCCAAAATGCCCTTGGAGCCTTGGATTGTAGTGACTGTCCAACAAAATTCCAAGGATAAAATAGAAACAAACGAAGAGATATGGAGAATGATTTTGAGAGGTAGATAAGATATGTCAGTTGAGTGAGGGGAAAAAAGGAGTTCTATCTTCAGATTCAATCGCACTTTCACTCGCGTTTGGTTTGAAGGAAAAGTGCCATTCAAAAGTGAGGTTGAAAGTTTCTTTTGGGGTGTATTCCTTCAATTTATCTGAGTGTATATACATTGCCAAGTATGCGTTCAAAATTGAAGTTGAAGTTTCATTTGGGGCGTATTCCTTCAATTTGAGTGCATATGTACACATTGCCAAGTATGCGTTAATAACTTATTTAACATGGACACGTGAAGAGAGATATAGAGATGAGAGAACTGAAACTGTGATCAAGTAAGTTTCTCTTATTATACTCGTAAACATAAGAATTTTGTTAGGAACAATTGTTCATGCATGTTTTAGTACTTGAAAGCAGAATTCAGACATGCATGCGCCATGCACTACCAAAATTGGTGAAACGGATAGATGTAAGCTATTTGTTGAATTACAACCAAAACCAAGCATGCTTATAGTCAAAAGTTTGCTGCATTTTCTGGCCTCCTTGACTGAACAATTGGCCAGCTTAGCAGATAAACCACAAATCATATAGGCACGATGGAAAATAGTTGACCATTTAAACAGGTTTACTAAAGCTAAAGTTAGCTGCGTAGAATTGATAACTCTTTCTTTTCACCAGCAAATTCCGAACCAACCCTATTCCACCAGAGAAACTTGCATACCCAGTTGTATGTTTGGCTCCCATGTTCCGTGATCAGCCTTACATGGAGAAGGGGGACATACAACCCAGGGTCAGCGAAGTACTTCTCCTTTATTACACACACAGAGACATACCTAAGGAGTTGAAACTAAGTGATGCAACATTGACCAACCAAATGCAGTTGTCCATACAATATACACTACAAGTACAGTTGAGCAGAAAAACATACTCCAAAGCCTGGGGGTTTTCAATTACGTACTCATCCACCTCTCTATATACTCCAAATCCTCGAAGAAAATAAAATTGAGAGACGTATGGAACAGGAGGACAGTTGCAAGACAAGAAAAGATAGAGCAGTCTAAACCTGTCTAATGGCATTGTTGACCATTCAGTCCACTCAACTTGACCCAACCCAAACCCTCAGGTGGGGAGAGAGAGAGAGACCATTGCCTGATCATCTGATTATCAGTAAGATTATGGTTTCTGCATCCATTCAAAACTCATTTAGTTAGTGGAAGACTGCATTTTAAAGTACATATCCATGAATCCCATATATCCATTTCCCACTACAAGAGGGGTTTCCACTCAGTAACATCTGCTAATTTGAATGGCTTGAACAATAGCTAATCTTTTCTCCATGTTCCTCCTACAACTGACTTAATTGACCTAAGTGCACCATTAATTATGCCTAAATATTTAACCAAGCCAGGAAAAAAGAGAGATCTACTCTTGCAACTAAGCTATAGTTCTAGTAGCGTTACTTGTCAAATAAATATTTGTCATGTACTCGAAAAGTGAATCATCTGTCCAATAAATACGTGTTACGTGGTGAATTAATGACAAGAAAACATACCTCTAAAGAAGGCCAGACTAATTTGGGTGAGGACAATTTGTCCTCAATTGGCCAATATAGTAATACAAACTGATTTTTATAATTGAGTTGCATTTCTCTTTCTTGGAGAATATATGCTAGCACGTTTGTATCTCAGCTTGCAAAAGAGGATAAGAAAATTGTTGTCCAATATCTCACTTTAAATGTCCCCCGTATATATTTCTAACTTGAGCTTTTGCTATCTACTCTAATTGCTAAGTGGTAGAGTAGCGTATCGCTATACGTATTTTGTATTTTATTAGAAGACCCGAGACTACACTATCAGTCCAACAACTAAAAACGCCGCAGAGGGCGTATGTTGCTAACGATCGGATAAATTATTGTTTACGGTTGATTAATTGATATACTAATAGGGAGTTTAAGTGTTTGATGAGTCACTAATAAGCTCTTAATTATGATGACCAGTACGTATAAAAGTTCTAGGCTTTCTAAAACCTCTTTAATTTCTTCCATTTCCTTACGTCACAAGGCTCTACTGAATGGCAAGTATCCGTCCGTATAGACTTGACAATGGCACACCAAAATTAAGATTGACTTGTTGATCCCATTTTCTCTTGCACTGCATTATTTTGCCAAAACATTCTTCCATCAAAATAATTGTACTCCCAATAATTTATGACATGAACTCTCTCTCTCTCTCTCTCTCTCTCTCTCTCTCTCTCTCTCTCTCTCTCTCATGTAAGCGGAGATTTGATCTGAAAAATTATTATCCACTAACCCTACTTGTAATCCTCCATGTTGAATGTATGTATGTAAAAATATCATTTCATGCATACATGCATGTAACCATCGATCGATGGATGCATGCCCATAACGAACATGTAAACGAGAGACAGGCAGACATCTCTTGGACATTCATGTACAAAGAGATGAATGTGATGAAGCTGCATAAAATAGAGACATTATGTGCATGATTCTCCAATCAGCTGAGCTTTGAGGGCACTTTCTCACACTTTTCATCCCTATAAAAGACCTCATCTCCTCAAGCCTCTCCCCCCCCTCCTAACGCAAACAAAAACTAAGTGCTCTCCACTCACCTTCTTCACCAATAAGTCCTTGAATTTATCCGTTGAAACTTCGAGAAGCCATGCAGCCCGGTGAGGTCACCAGACTCCATTACCTCGCTCCTTTGAGCTCATCATCTCCCTACCCTCCTCATTTCAGCATGAGCACTCAAAGCAACGCAACTGCGTTTCAATTCAACCGGTTTTCTAGCCCATTGTACAATTTTCAATTCCCTAATTCCCAACTTCAAGAAATTAATAACAATCCACAGCAACCATCCTCGTTCAGTAGTTCAACCTCTGATGAGGCTGATGAGCAGCAACTCAGTCTCATCAACGAGAGGAAACAAAGACGAATGATATCTAACAGAGAATCTGCGCGCAGATCGCGTATGCGCAAGCAGAAGCACTTGGATGAGCTCTGGTCACAAGTGGTTTGGCTCAGAAATGAGAATCACCAACTTGTGGACAAGCTGAACCAAGTCTCAGAGTCCCACGACAAGGTTCTGGAAGAGAATGCTCAGCTCAAAGAGGAAGCTTCTGAGCTTCGCCAACTGGTCAATGACGTGCAACTGCACAGTCCTTATAATCCTTTCCTTCGAGACCTCGAGGATGTCCCATGCAACACAGCTTATCTGAGAACGGAGTCCTCAAACCCGTCCATCACAAGTTCCATGGATTTGCTAGGCTAATATCGATGGACACAAGTTATTATCAATTCCCCATTTTTCCCATTGCCCATCTATGGTGATCTTCTGTTTGTGTAGAAGTCAACCAGTCCTTAACTCACTTTTAAATCTGTATCATATCCAAGCAAATAAGAAATAAAATGTTTTGAGCATTTTTCATTGAATCATTGCTCAAAATTTTCGGCACTATCCATTAGCTAGATTCTTATCTATCTCAAAAAAATTCTTAAATCATGCAAACTCTTGCTAAGTAGCTGCATAAAGTTAAAGACTGCTTATTCTTACATAAAACCTTTCCGAAAAATCCTGATCACCGAAAAATTATCAGATCACCTGATCACTACCGAACGAGCTAGATATTTATCATCAATAATTCTAGAAAGATTATTAAAAAATAAAGGTTATCGCACGACGAAGAAAGTACAGCAATAATTTCAGGTGTACTAGAACAAAGGGAGGAGAAAAAAATCCAATGGGTGGAACAATAAGTGGCAATGGTGGTGGGGGGTGGGGGGGGAGTTGGTCATGACACAGAATAAAGTTGGTGAAAATGGGAGTTGTTCGTCATATTAAAATTACCATAAAGAGGCAAGACATTCACAAAAGCTATCCACTAACATATACATCCAATTAAGCACTGTTTTCTAGCTTTTTAGAGAGCGGGCTTGACTAAACCCAACGACATGTTTTTTTTTTTTTTTGTTTTGCAGTTTGTTCTCTTTGATTTGGATATTTTCATATAGACTTCATCTCTCTCTTTCTTTCATTCCTGCAATACCTTATTTGCCTACGAATATCTGCAAACGTAAGAGCCTTGATATTCTATTTATATATATTTCCAGTGATGATCGTTTACACGCATTAATATATGCAATCAAATCAGAGTTGAAAACAAGCTCACTGCCGATAAATTTCAAATCCATCTCATCAGAATGAATCCTATCAAGATTTACTGCAGTTTAATCAAGTTCCAAAGTTTTGTTTAGCAGCATAGCAGAAACACTGATTGTTCTATGAGTAGTGATGCGGAAGGAAGACTTGAATGAATGGAAAAAATATATCATTTGCTTAGTGCAACCGAAGTGAGTTATTTATCGTTCTAAAATCAAGTGTGAGACTTGATCGTGTTGAGTAAATCCACGATTAGCAACGTAAGTGATTTCCGTTGCTCCTGGTTGAGTGATTCACAAGTATCTATTCCTCATTCTTTCTATTTCCCTCCATGCTTTGGTTTTTTTCCTGCGTCAAGAATGATGCGGGAGGAAGACTTGAATGAATGAAAAAAATATATCATTTGCTTAGTGCAACCGAATTGAGTTGTTTCTCCTCCTAAAATCAAGTGTGAGACTTGGTTGTGTTAAGTGAATCCAAGATTAGCAACGTAAGTGATTTCCGTAGCCCATGGTTGAGTGATTCCTAGGTATCTATTCCTTGTTCTTTCTATTTCCCTCGGTGCTTTGGCAACCAAAGTGAATTGTTTCTCTTTCTAAAATCAAGTGTGAGACTTGGTCGTGTCGAGTGAATCCACGATTAGCAACGTAAGTGATTTCCGTTGCCCCTGGTTGAGTGATTTCCATGTATCTATTCCTCGTTCTTTCTATTTCCCTTGGTGCTTTGGTTTTTTTCTTGCGTCAGGAGGCATCAGAGCAGGTTATTCGCTACAGTTGAAAACCATGGTTGTGATTTACAATCTGTTTGAAGAGCACATTGTCGAAGAAACTAGTTTTGTCAATTGGAATTTACCACCAATTTACGATATGAGTAATTAACGATGAAGAAGTCAAAGAGAATTTTTTCGATGGGTGTTCTCTACTAATTTATGGCGAGCAAGATAAAGATTACAAGGCTATGCTTACGGTGGTTGATCACTAGTGTTGCTTGCAACTTGGAGTCAATGCCAATCCTGCTCCAGTTTTTTATGAATACTGCTACGGTGATGAAGGAATGAGTTCATTTGTGAAAGGGTACGTGCATCATCATAGGTAATATTTGACCTTGATACCCATTATATATGTGATTACATTTGGGAATCCTTTATTGCTTTCCACAGTAGAAAAAATATATATCATTTGCTGCGTCAAGTAGATATGTTTAATCCTAAACTGTGTTAATATTATATTGCACATACATAATATATCCCTTTACCTTTCAGAGAAGTGCACAAAAGAATCCACGGCAAAAGAAGAGGGAATATCAAGGCTCAATTCCAACAAAATGTTTTCAGAAAGCGGAATACGAGGAAAGCTCTAGCAAAAGGTTTGTTCCGAAATTCCTAGGGTGCGTTTTCCAATTTATATTTTACTTCAAATACGTTAAACGTAAAAGAATAAGAAACAAAGTCATACGATTTTATTAAAATTAATCAGAAAGCAGTATACATCAATAGTAACACAAATGTGCAGATATGACCTGCACAGACTACAACTAGAAAAACAAAGAGCTGGGGCGTCGAAAAATTGGAATAAGAAACTTATGAATCAGCCTGCAAGATTATTCCATCATATGCAGTTTGAATTTGTGTAACAACATCACCAGTATTCCTTGCAAGAGCATGTCCCGTCCTTGATATGATGAAACCGATTTGATAGTAAACTATATGCTGCCGAATCATGTGGGTTCTTCTCGATAATCATCTTTGCTGCATGTTTACCAAGCTCTGTGTTACCGTGCACTCGGCTGGCTCAAAGAAATGTTCGCCAGATGAGTTCATCAGCTCTAAAAGGCATTGAGTTAATAAACTCGAGGGCTTCTACAAGGGATCCTGAGCGGCCTAATAAATCAACCATGCATGCACAATGTTCCATTCCTGGGACGATACAATGTTTTTTCTCCTTCGCCTTGAAGTGTTTCCATCCCTCGTCAACCAAAACCCGCATGGCTACAAGCCGATAAAACAGCAATATATGTGATCTCGTTCGGCTTTATTCTGGCCTCAAGCATTTTGTCAGACACTTCTACCGCTGCAGCTGCATATCCATGTTTTGCAAAACCCGTGATCTTTGAAGTCCATGATATAACATTCCAATCATCCATCTCTTTGAACACTAAAAAAGCAGCATCTATGTTTCCACACCTGGAATACATGGAAACATGCTTTGGTAAGACTCAAATCCTGACTTTATTATCCGGGCATGGATTTGTTCGCCCTTACCAACTGCACAAATGCTTGCAGCTCCACTCCAGAGGCTAGAAAATGTGAAAGCACTAGCCCCAAATCCTGTATCCTGAATTTCATGAAAAAGTCGAAAGGCTTCTTCTGCGTCTGAATGCTTGGCATATGCATCAACGACTGTGTTATAAGATATCAAATTGTTCTCACACAGAACATCAAAAGATTTGCGGGCATCTTCCACCTGGCCAGACTTTTGAGCACATGCTAATAAGTGAATTTCCCACAGTTAACGGAAGCAAGACCTGATTTCACTGCCAGGGAATGAACTTGTTCACCCCTACGCAGATCCGAAAGATTTGCACAAGCCTTCAGAATGCTAGAAAAGGTGAAGTGATGATTTGCTGGAACAAGACCAGACATCATTTCAACAAAGAGTTTGATGGCTTACTCATCACCCATTTCGCTCTGCACATGTCCATTGATAATTGCAGTCCATGACATAACATTATTGTTTAGCATCCTATCAAATACCTTCATTCATCGATCCATCAGCCGCACACTTGGAATACATGTCCACCAAACAACACCCGACACAATGACCCAAAGCCAATCCAGACCGTATAACCCACGAATGCAATTGCCGCCCTATTGATTGTGATTCCAACTTTGTACACGCCGATATAACGCCACTAGTGTAAACTGGTCGGGCACGAGCCCACTCAACATCATATCCGCATACAAATCAATAGCCTCTCTGGAGAAACCCATCTGAGCAAACCTAGTAATCATCAAAGTCCATGTCACCGCATCCGTCTCAGGCCTTTTCTCAGACACCTTATACGCTTCATCCAAATCTCCACTACCCTTGGCAAACATATCAATCAATGAGCACCCAACATACACATTGTGACAACCCGTCCAGGATTTACGGAAGAAAATGGTATTTTTATAATTTCAGTAAGTTTGGGGTACTTTTCTTTAAAATTTATTTTTGGATCTTAGTTTGTGTGCTAAGGGGCCCCATTGCTTTTGGGTTTGTCTCCCAGTCCCAATCACTCTCCCTTACCTCTAGGGGTGAACATGGCTCGGTTTGACCTGGTTTCACTCTCAAAATGAAACTGAAATCGAAAAATTTCAACAGTTCGGTTCGGTGCGGTTCTGTTTAAATTTATTACTAAAACCGTACAGTTCGATTCATGACGGTTCTGGTTCTGGTTCGATTCATGCTAGTTTACGGTTCTAACCAAAATTATATATATGTTTTTTTTCTAATTTACTACTTCTAATACCAAACACATATTTCAACCACAAATTCAAGTAAATTTGAGTTTTCACTACTAGAACTACAAGATTTGTGACCGGAAGATAGAAAGTGTGCATATAAATATAAATCAAAAGATAGAAAGGCTCATATCAAGACCAAAATATAGATCTTAAACTAAAACTACAAGGTACGTACATAATGCTGGAAAAGAATGGAGAAATATAATGTAGGGAAGAAAAATAATAAAACAACAAAGGAGGGGGAGAGAAGTGAAGAAAAACATTGGGCTTATGCACATGGTTTTCTTGAAAAAAAATGTCTTATTTATATAAAAATAATAATAAAACAATAATTTATATTTAAAGCGGTTCGGTCCAGTTCTTAATATTTCCATACTGGAACCAGAAACGTTTGAAACGATTCGGTTCGATTTTTGTTTCGGTTTTGACTTTTTTGGTCAACAAAATTTTTTTCAAGTTTTTTTTTTTTTTTTTTTTGTCACTGTTTGATTTGGTTTTCCGGTTTGGCAGTTTTTATACCCACCCCTACTCACCTCTCCCAGGTCGAAGTTCCGGGATCGGATGCAGGACTTGAGGAGGAGGGAGTAGGTGGGGAGGTCCGGGTGCGTCCCGCGCTGTGCCATGAGATCGAGGGTGGTGATTGCTTTGCGGAGAAGGCCGACATTAATGTGGCTGATCAGACGGTTGCTGAGAGGGTCAAAGTTGTTGGCTTTCTGAGGGCGGAGAGGAGGAGGTGGGGGGAGTTCGGCGGGAGCGGGAAGAGAGAGGCTCAGGCTCGGCATGTTTGTCACCAACGGCTAACTCTGAATTCCATTTCAAAAATCTGTTGTTATTGTACGGCTTGAGTTGGGCCTGAGAAAGAAAAACACAAAGGCTTTATTGGGCTCTTAATTATGGCTCTTGGAAAATTGATGGGCTTTTGTCTTACAATTTTGAAGCATACACGCACTATTTTTTATGTCTGTAGATAATAAAGCGCGTTATTTTAACTAACTTAACTAAACTTAAATCTGTTTTAGATTCATTGGGTGGGTTAGACTAAGGACCTTAGAATTTTATTGAACTTATTGCAAATTAGACTCCACATTGCCCGTTCCCTTTCCACCACCTATTGTTATTATTTTTATTTTAAATAATAATAACACCGACACGGAAATTAGGTCCTTCGCACTTGGAAGTTTGATCCCTTCCACGCTCTCACATGGTCTTCTTCTTCACACCCAGCTGAGATCTCACAGGATACTCACACACTTCCAATCACCTCTCTCTCTCTCCTCTTTCTCACTCCTCATTCCACTTTCCAATCAGTTGAGAGAGAGAAAACTCAAACCCTTCTGCTGCTGCTAGAGTCAAAACACTGTTCAATCGTCAATAATCGATCATACTCTGTTTTGAGCGTTCTGATCGGAAGTTTTGGTTGCTCCAATGGCTGTTGCCATGCGAGGCAGCCGAGGAGGAGGAGGGTCGGGTTTTGGCGGGTTCAGCCTCCGGAGCTTCTTCTCGTACCGGATCTTTGTCTCGGCTATGTTCTCTCTCCTCTTCATTGCCACGCTCTCTGTTATCCTCACCACAAATCCTTCAACTCCGCACCACGACTCTGTATGTATTGCCCCCTCTTCCCTAAATCCATTTTCTCCCAATTAATTTAATTAATCGAGGTTTAGATAGAAATTTCGAAGCTTTAGCAAAACCCAGGTGTTAATTTCAGTGATTAATCACAACCCACGTTCTAATTTTCACATCTGAACAAATCCCAGATTGGAAAAAAAAAACCCATGGGAAAATCTTGGAGTACTACAAAACCCAGATGTTAATTTTTTTTATTAGATAGGATTGAAGTTTTAATCCTGATGTTTAATTGATTGCAGGCACTTCCAACAACTGGAAACGCGTACATGCGTAGGACGTATTTAGCTTTAAATTCCGACCCTTTGAAAACCAGATTAGATTTGATTTATAAGCAAGCCAATGATCATGTTACTCTGGTGAATGCTTACGCGGCGTACGCCAGGAAGCTTAAGCTTGAGATATCTAGGCAAATGAGAATGTTTGATGATTTGGCGTCAAATTTCTCTGATCTTCAAATGAAGCCGGGTTACAGAACCGCATTGTTTGAATCAGACGGTCCTTTGGATGAGGATGTTTTGAGGCATTTTGAGAAGGAGGTGAAGGATAAGGTCAAAATTGCTCGGTTGATGATTGCGGAGTCAAAGGAAAATTATGATAATCAGCTCAAGATTCAGAAGTTGAAGGATACCATTTTTGCTGTTAATGAGTTGCTTATAAAGGCAAAGAAGAATGGAGCATTTGCAAGCTCGATTGCCGCTAAATCAATACCAAAAAGTTTGCATTGTTTGGCCATGAGGCTTGTTGAGGAAAGAATATCACATCCGGAGAAGTACAAGGAAGAAGAACCAAGCCCCGAATTTGAGGATCCAAGTTTGTATCATTATGCAATTTTTTCGGATAATGTCATTGCAGTCTCAGTGGTTATACGATCTGTGGTGAAGAACTCGGTTGAACCGTGGAAACATGTTTTCCATGTTGTTACAGATAGGATGAATCTTGCTCCGATGAAGGTTTGGTTTAAGATGAGGCCTGTGGAGCGGGGTGCGTATGTTGAGGTGAAGGCAGTAGAAGACCTCACTTTCTTGAATTCTTCGTATGTGCCGGTGTTGAGGCAACTTGAGTCAGTGAAGTTGCAGAAGTTCTACTTTGAGAATCGGGCAGAGAATGCTACCAAGGATACACAAAACATGAAGTACAGGAACCCCAAGTACTTGTCAATGTTGAATCACCTTCGGTTTTATTTGCCGGAGATGTACCCCAAACTGCACAAAATTCTCTTTTTGGATGATGATGTCGTGGTTCAAAAGGACTTGACAGGATTGTGGAAGATCGATTTGGATGGGAAGGTGAATGGAGCTGTTGAGACATGCTTTGGGTCCTTCCATCGATACGCCCAGTATTTGAATTTTTCACACCCACTTATCAGGGAGAGGTTCAATCCCAGGGCTTGTGCTTGGGCCTACGGGATGAATATTTTTGATCTTGATGCTTGGAGGCAGGAGAAAAGCACCGAGCAGTACCATTACTGGCAGAACTTGGTAAGTCTTTATTTTCATCTTAAATTCCTTGTGTGTGTGAAGATTAAGTGCCATTCGTGTTAGCATTTTCGAAATATGTAATTCTTTCCATAGAAACACTAGTGATTCTCACTTCGGAATTGCTACCCAAATGGCACCAAATGTAGTTGAAGTACAACTGCGCTGTTACTTTCGTAAGTGGGATGCATCATTCACAGTGATCAGTGAGTATTTTTGCCCATGAATTTTTGCAGAATGAGGACCGGACTCTATGGAAGCTGGGGACTCTTCCGCCGGGGCTGATTACCTTCTACTCGACGACCAAGTCGTTGGACAAGTCATGGCATGTTCTTGGGCTGGGGTACAATCCCAGTATTAGCATGGACGAGATTAGAAAAGCTGCGGTCATTCATTACAACGGAAACATGAAACCTTGGTTGGACATTGCTATGAACCAATACAAGAAACTCTGGACGAATTATTTGGACAATGATATGGAATTTGTTCAAATGTGCAATTTTGGCTTGTAGAAAAGAAAAACCATCTTCACTGCTCCAATCTAAGTTCATCGGCGAGTCGCAGCTATTGTCAGTCACTACGTACTAATTCTCACAAGTTTTGGTTTCCTTCGTTAGTCGCAACCACAGAGCGAAGAAGCTCGGTGAGAAACTATGTCGTCTTTTTTTTTTTCTTTTTCTTTCCAATTTTGGGAAAAGCTGTCTGTTATGCTTGCCTAAATGTTGTATCTGTTGTTCATGTGAATCATGGATTGTAAACAGCCAGATTGGGAATGTGTACGTAGCAATTCTTTTGCACTTTGCAGTAAATGTAATTCAAAGATTCAGATTACTTGAAACTTTAGCGAAAACCCGGTGACATCTACCACTGAAGTTTTGATGGTTGAAGCATTCATCAAACGAATCCGATCTTACCCTAAATTCTGTCTATCAGAAGACTCATCTCTCACTTTTTATCGACGGGAAGTCGAATAGAATGCGGTAATGGTTGAAGCATTTGCGGTTTGTGAATGTTCTTAGTATTCCTCCCAATGTAGGAAGATCTTATTTGTGGCGGGAGTTGTTTATCCATGTTCTTAGTATTCCATCTAATGTTGTTATTACATAATCATTATTCGTTTATCAAATTTAGTAGGAAGATCATATTTGTGGTGGGTCTTGGCTACGGTACGTATACATTCACCATCTAATGGTTAGATATGATATTTTTTTTCTTTTTGGTTGCATATTTTAGATTATAAATGTATCAAGTAAATACATATAGTGGTACAAATCATCTGATTTGTTATTGGTGGATAAGAATTCGCATTCATATACAAAGAAATCGGATCCACTCCAGATCCAAAGAAATTGAGCCCAAGAATCAAATTATCTTAGCTATTAAAATTTGATCCAACAGCTACAATTATTATAATTTTTAGATGACTCTCTATTTGTAACCGTTGAATCAAATTTTAATAATTCAAATTATTTGATGAGTCGACTCAATTCCTTTGGTAGGAGGGTATCCGGTTCCCTATACAAAGACGCAAACGGATTCCTGTGGTGTGCGGATGCTTTGCAAATGGTGACATCATGTTGAGATGGTTAATGTCTACTTTATTCATATAATTTGCAATTGGACAAAAGTGTCCACTCAAATAACGTCCAGGTCAGATGCATATGCTTTCCTAGATCCATTTCAGATTCTTGTCGCATTTAAAAATTGAAAGGTTAATTGAGTTGAAAATAGTGTTGAGATTAAACAGGATAGTGTGAGTGGAAGAAAATGTTATATGATGATAATTTCGCTATAATATGTTTATAACGGGCTACTTAGAATTACGATTTAGTAATGTAAGTGAGATATTTTAAATTTAAGTTTGAACTATATTATTGTTAGTCTATTGTGAGATTAAATTTACTCATTTGCGTGAGCTTGAGGAGTAACCAGGTAAAAGTTCACTCACAGAAATCTTGGCACCATAACAGGACAATTTTTTTTTGTCAAATTAAATCATAGACTCGGTGCCTCGTTTGAAAAAGAACACAAGCCACAAAAGGACCCTTTTGCTAGTTAATGACATTTGACCGTGTGTTTGAGATCTTGAGTTACATCGAAATTTGTACATTAGAAAAATGAGAACTCGGTTAAATTATGTAAAAGACAATTTAATTTAGTATCAAATTTTTTTTATTACGAAATTCAAATTTAAAATCTTCCAAGTGAAGATGAATACTGTTAAATAACAAATTGTGACAAATGTTGAACGAAAGAATAAAAATGTAGTGGCGCCAGTCAACTGTTGCGGTACGTTGGAGGGGCTTTCCATATCTCCGCCTCACCTAACCCATCTTCAACGACGGCTTGTCCACCTCACCTACCGAGCCAGTGGCCAATCTTGACCCGCTATACCAAGAAATGATTTTTTTCTTAATATAAAAGCTCAACACTTTCCGCCTACCGAAGATCTTTGATTTCTTGGGTTCTGCTCGATTTCCTCAGATTTTCAATCCCCTTTCTCTCCTTACAGAAGAACACTTTCAGGTTTGGATCCTTTTTCTTTCTGGGTTTTGATCAAAATGCTCCCCTTACTGATTTGATTTACTGAATGTAATTACAGCCATTAAATTATTTGACTTGCTGCGGTTAAAAATCATTGATTTTCTGACATTTGATTGGTTCCTATGATTTAGGATTGTTGGTCTGTGTTCGTTTTGTTACTGTGCAATTGGATTGCTCTTGATCTTGACTTTGAATTTGGTTTTGCAATAATCTGTGGATTCTTGGGATTTTTCAGATTGATTAGATCATGCGTTTTAGTTCATCCAATCATTTTGGTTGATGGGTTCTAGAATTTTATGATTTTTATATTAATATGATTGAGTTTTGGTATAGATAAGTAAAGAATAAGTGGGTCTGGTTTAATTTGGTTAGCTTCAGAGTTCAGAGAATTCACTCTTGTGGGTTTTACGGAGGTTGTGAGGCAATGAAAGTTTAATTTTTTTATATTTGTTTGTCCATTGACTCGATCGGAACAATTGGACTGTATAAGTGAGGGCTTAGTGATTCAAACTGGAGTAACATCTTTGTTCGTAAGATTTGTTAGTTTAATGTTATTCATCTGAGGATCATATACTTAATGTTTAATCTCTTCTGTGTTCTACAATGCGAAATTAGTATGCAGGGCTTAGTAAGTTCCTACGGGAGCATCATCGTTCATTAGATTTGTTGTTTTAGTTTAATAAATCTTAGCATCGTATACATAATTTTCAGTCTCATCAGTGTTATACAATGCTACAGTTAATATGTAGGCATTGGAATGGGTGATTACCTGTGAAATTATTTTTATGATCTGTAGTTCTGCTATTTGAGCTATCGTAGTTTGTTGGATTTCATCGAATCATCCTCACATTTTGTTTCTCGGGACTGAGGTTTTTTTAGAATTTTACCTTATGTTTTTCCAGTATCGAACTAGTCTGACAGTCTCACTACCAATTGCAAATAGCAGACAGGGAAAGAGATGGCTGCACCACCAAAACCTACAAGAATAGGCCTTGCCGGTTTGGCTGTCATGGGCCAAAATTTGGCCCTCAACATTGCAGAGAAGGGCTTCCCCATTTCGGTATACAATAGAACTACCTCCAAAGTTGACGAGACTGTTGAGCGAGCTAAAAAGGAAGGAAACCTTCCCCTTTATGGATTCCATGATCCTGAATCTTTTGTTAAGTCAATCCAGAAGCCGCGTGTCGTGATCATGCTTGTCAAGGCTGGGGCGCCTGTTGACCAGACCATAAAGACCCTCTCCGTCTACCTGGAGAAAGGTGACTGCATCATTGATGGTGGTAATGAGTGGTATGAGAACACTGAGAGGAGGGAGAAAGCCATGGCTGAATTAGGTCTTCTTTACCTTGGAATGGGAGTTTCAGGTGGTGAGGAGGGGGCTCGATATGGGCCTTCTATGATGCCTGGAGGATCCTTTGAGGCCTATAAGTACATTGAAGACATTCTTCTTAAGGTGTCAGCTCAAGTTCCAGACAGTGGTCCCTGTGTGACTTACATTGGCAAAGGTGGGTCTGGTAACTTTGTCAAGATGATTCATAATGGGATTGAATACGGTGATATGCAGCTCATAGCGGAGGCTTATGATGTGCTGAAATCAGTGGGAAAGTTATCAAATGAGGAACTCCAAAAAGTTTTCTCAGAGTGGAACAAGGGTGAGCTTCTCAGCTTCCTGATTGAAATCACTGCCGATATATTTGGAATCAAGGATGACAAGGGAGATGGATATTTGGTTGACAAGGTTTTGGACAAGACTGGCATGAAAGGTACTGGTAAATGGACCGTACAGCAAGCTGCTGAACTATCAGTTGCAGCTCCAACAATTGAATCTTCTTTGGATGCAAGGTTCCTTAGTGGGTTAAAGGATGAGAGGGTTAAAGCAGCTAAAGTGTTCAAATCAGCCGGCTTTGAGGATAGCTTGAATGCCCCAGAGGTGGATAAGGCAAAGTTGATCGATGATGTGAGGCAAGCTCTTTATGCATCCAAGATATGCAGTTATGCACAAGGGATGAATCTGATCCGTGCAAAGAGTATCGAGCAGGGATGGGACTTGAAGTTGGGCGAATTGGCCAGGATTTGGAAGGGAGGCTGCATCATTCGTGCAGTGTTCCTGGACAGAATTAAGAAGGCCTATGATAGGAATGCTGATCTCGCAAACCTTCTTGTGGACCCAGAGTTCTCGAAAGAGATCGTTGAGAGGCAGTCTGCCTGGAGAAGGGTGGTATGCCTTGCTATCAACTCAGGCATCAGCACCCCAGGTATGTCAGCAAGTCTTGCTTATTTTGACTCCTACAGAAGGGAGAGCCTGCCGGCGAACTTGGTCCAAGCTCAGCGTGACTACTTTGGTGCTCATACGTACGAGCGAACTGACATGGAAGGCGCTTTCCATACTGAATGGTTCAAGATCGCCAAACAGTCAAAGATCTAAGTCCAGTTTCCATGCCATCCTACTCAAAGCAGAGAACCCTCCTCCATCCGAATAATTTCTGCTGACAATTTTACGCTGGGCGGAGCTTCTGCCAACTCTTTTCGGTGAAAAATTTATCCTAAATATGTTTTATCAGTTTTTTTAAAGACTTATAGTGCTTTGTTATTCTTGTGCTTTTGGCAGATCTGTCCACCCCCACAGACCCCTCTCTAATTTGGAAGACATAATTCTGTTCAATGTAGGGAACTCTGTGGGGTGGTAATCTAGACTGTAATGTTTGAAGAAAAAAATCAATGAAAAAAATTTCTTATTTTTCTCAATCCACTACAAGAAAAATGGCCACTGCACAATAAATTATTGGTGCCCTTTGAGGCCAAAGGGCACCAACATATGTGCCCATTAGGGGTGGGTTCAAAAAACCGAAAACCGAAAAAAACCGACAACCGAACTGAACCGAGGCCGAAAAAAACCGAACCGAAACTGTCAAATCGAACCGAACCGAATCTGGCCAGTTTGGTTTCAGTTTTTGATGTTCGGAAACCGAACCGAACAGATATATATTTAATTATTTGTTTCAATATTATAAATAGTTTAGTCATACAATCATAACAAAACACAACCTGTTGCTAAGATGGTTTGAGTGAAACTTTTCAGGCATGGAGCCCATGGGTTCGAACCCTCATGCCTCCATGACGCCTCTCTCTCTCTCTCTCTCTCTCTCTCTCTCTCTCTCTCTCTCTCTCTCTCTCTCTCTCTCGGTCTTCAGTCACTCTATCAGAGTCTCTGTCTCTCACTCTCTCAAACTCTCTGGGCGCCATCCCCGTCGAATCCGCCTGCTGGTTCATTTACGCCGGCCTTTCCTGTTCTTCATCATCTTCGCCTGGTGGTTTATTCACTTTGAGCTTGAGATTCTACAGAACAGCGGCTCCCCCACCGAGAAGAAACAAGCAGATTCGTTCGCTGAACCTTGATTTTCCTTTTATTTTTTGGCTTTTGATTTCAATGATTTATTGATTTTTGTTTGGATCTGACAATTATAATCCCTTTTTTGCATTTGGTTTTTGGATTTGTGTATTTGGATATTTGTTTTGATTGTTATTTACATTATTGATTCGATCTCTGAGTGCCTATTTAGATCTGATGGATTTTGTTATTAGGTTATTCATATTTCCATTTTACGCCAATGGAATTGAGCAGTTCTATTGGTTTTTTTAGGTCTAAATGTTAATCAATTTTCCTTGTTTGTTCTTTGAGTTTTTTATTTTGGTTAAAAATTGAACCGAACCGAACCGAACCAAAATTTCGATTCGGTTTCGATTTTGGCAAAAAACCGAACCATTTCGAACCAAACCCAACCCTAGTGCCCATAGACCAATGGTAACAGTGCAGCAACTATTATAGTCTGTGCCCTCTGTGGGCGTTACCTTTGATGAAAGGGCACAATAGGAGTATTTGTGCCAAAGAAGCAAGCACAAATAATAGCCCATTTGTGCCTTGTTTTGACAACTTTGTCAGATTAACTTTTCCAACCATGTTGGCACTTAAATTGTAATTGTGCCAACATGAATTAATTAATAATAAAAAATCAAAATTTGAAAAATTGAAACTAAATTGAGGAAATGCAAAAATTTAAATTTTCACAAAATGAAGAAAGCCTACAACCATGAAACCAACTTTCACTTTCTGAATCTCACAAACATATATTGTAGTGTTACATATTTTCTCTCTAATACACCAAAAAAAAAAAAAAGCTTTAAAGCAAACATTTTTGGACAGTGCATCTTCCCAGCAGGCCTTGCACCTTATCAAATCTCTTTGCTGCTCCATAAACGAATTAATCAGATGACATGCAGTATATGGACTCTCACAGATGTCATGAATATCAAATGCAAAGATAAAGAAAAACTACACTTTACAAGAGCAAAGAAAATGAAGGGATAAAGAAAGTAAGAAAGGAATACCTTTGTGGGAGGACTCTTATTTGCTTCAAGGGTCTTTCCACCACTTGCTTTAAGATGATTCTTATATAACAAATCCACCCTCCAGAACAACCAACAATGAACGCGGAAAGTATACAAATATTCCTCATCAAAAAAAAGTTCACGAGTATTAAAAATAAGTCCACCCTTAGCAAAAAACATAGACTAAGAAATATTTATACCTTACAAATAGCATCCATTTCATCAAAGATTATCACATGCAAACCACTCTGATCGATCACAAGGCATCAAAGGTCAAAAACAAACCCCTTAACCATCTAAACCCCCTTGCCTCCAAAGACTGTGGAATCCCAAACAATTACGATCAATTTGAGAAATTAAACAAAAAAAAAAGGAAAACTTGGAATTACAAAAACCATAAACGCTTAACCCATCTTCCTTTCAAAGCTCTACAAATTTATCTTAGACCTTGCTTCCTATAACACCACAAACACGCCAAATAAGTACTTTACTTAAAAATTCAATTTTCATCATTATTTGTTTAACCCATTAAAAATAAAACTCAAAATAAGGAAACAAATGAATAGATCTGATATCAACACCCTTAGCAAGAGTAAGGTAATAGGAATTTCATAAGTCACAACACTGAATTGTAGCTGGATTCTTACAGTTGCTAAATACTAGCTTTCTTACAGCTTATATACAGTTTGCCAAAGCTGAAAGCTAGTTGGAAATTAACAGCATCATATCAAGCAATTTGACGAGAGCGTACAAAAGCTAGTTGGAAATAAAATTAACTATAAAGGGAAGATTAGGGGAAATTTTTCAAGAGACTTGAACAAATAAATCATTTGCCACTTCCAGTACCAGATCAATTTGACAACAACATATCAAAGTACTACTAGTGCCAATTCATTTGATAGAGATGGAAGAGGAAGCAAGAAGGGGCTGGGAGGGTAATGCAGGACTTATGGGTGTTGCAGAAGCTACAGAGACAAAGAAAAGGAAAGAGGAAGCAGATCAAGCTTGAAGTTCCGAACGGGATGAAGAAAGTATCATCTATAGTCTGGTAATCCCATTCGTTTATAGCAGACTTATTTACCATATTTACTTTGACACAATCAATCAAAATGAAGAGGTTCAGTTCACAGTTAATAAGTTATGCATCAAACCGCACACAAAAGGAAACAAAGAATAAAGCTGGATGCCATGCCACATTGCCACTAAGAAAACAATGCTATATATTTGAAAGAAAATGGATGAACCATAAAATGACTATAACTTACAGAACAATATCCATATGCCGAGGAGCATAATGTCCACCGCCTAATCCAAGAAGAACTTTATTCTTATCCTTCTCCCTAGAGCGCCAATAATATAGAAAATGAAGTTAGTTAGAGAAGCATCAAACTTTGGTTAAAATTGCAAACAAAGACATGAGCTTTTCGTGAAAATCAATATACCCGTTCCAATTTCCAACAACAGCTCCCCCTCCAAGCCCAAGTCCTTCCCAAACTAACTGCAAGCACAAAAATTGCCACCAATTTATTCTCATGAGTTGTTTGTTCTGTTAAACTTCATAAGCTTAGGGAAAACCAGAAACATTACAAAGAGAGGAAAGTATTAATTAAAAATACCAACAGTACGACGTATCAATGACTTGCTTAAATGATTGAAATTGGTAGTTGTCTACTTAACTAGAGCCATAACTTGTGCTGCATCTTGCCTCTTCCAGTACTCATCCGTGCTGCCTATATCAACCAAGTATCATCAAAAAACAAGAAACCCTCAAATTCATAGTAAAAAATAAGAAAAACCATGTCACATATAGAAACTTCAGACTGAATAACAGCTTTCCAAAGCCAAATATACCATTGGCTAATAAATTAATTACTACATATACAACTCAATATTTGTTAATTCATAAAAATAGCCAATCACCTTCCAGTCTAAACCTATTCGAAGTGACAGTAGATCACTTTCCATTCGAAGCAAAAATGGGTCTGTTTGAATCCGAACCAGATCAAATCCCCCTTTGATTATAACCCAAAGGAGAAAAAAGCTCAGTTCCCTTGTGTTTCAAACAAACCCTAACCCTAAAATTAATCACAAATTATTAACTAAATTAACCATTACAAGTTCTAAATTGTTACCATTTTACCTGGAACGAAATGGAGAGGAAGGAATCGCATTATACAGGCACTGAACTGAAGGGGAACTGGGGATAAGATGAAAGTTGAAGCCGACTAATTTGCAGATTATGTGTGAAGGAGAAGGATTTGCAGAGTCTGTGAGAATGTGTGAACTCGATTGAAGACTTGAGTTGAGACACACATATTCGCAGTGTGTGAAATTTGAAGGGGAAAGATTTGCCATTTATGTTTCTGCATGGCTTGAGAATTGAGATGAGAGGCGAGAGAGACAGAGAGAGAGAGAGATAGGGAAATAGCAAAATTTGGGGAAAACACAGAGATGCGAAATGAAGGAAATGAGGAGAGAGTGAGGCGCGAAGATTGAGGAAAGTGTTTTGTTTAAAACATTATTTTAAACAAAGGGCACAAAAAATCTTCCTTTATTTTAAATATATTAAATTGTAGGACACAATTACAATTACAGTGTCATTGCAAATTAATAAAAAATTTCCATTGCTGACATTAAAGTCACCAAAGAAGAACACAAAAAATAAACATATATAAAATTCAAATACCTGAAGAAAGCCACACCAAATGTGCAATTTAGAGCAAAATGAGGAGTTGAGTAGGAACTAGGCACCCCTCGTTCAGAATTTGTGTTTGTAGTTTATGATTTCTCCGCCCAGAAGTTCAGGCTTGGATTAGATCTTTTCTTTGTGGGTGGAGGGGAAGTACGAAATCATTTTTTTAATTTGTTTTCTTGTTTCTTTATGGGTGAAGATAAAGTATGAAAGCACTTTTCTTTGTGGATTAGAACTTTTCCTCTGCCCAGGTATGCAAGCATTTTTTTTAAATTTTTTTTCTTTTTGTTTTTCTTTTCTTTTTTTTTCTTTTTTTTTTCCTAGTTACTTGCCATAAGGCTTGCGTTGCTACGCTGTGAATTCACTGAATTGTGAGGTATGAACCAGATGGGAAACATAATTATAAACCAAAATATATATAATGCTGGGAGTATCTATATCATGGGCCAATTAGAAAGAAAACATTATTATATTGTTGTCACATCCCGGCCTGGGTGGGACCACTTCCCGAGCCCGCTCCACCACCGTAGCACGATATTGTCCGTTTTGGGCCTCGACCACGCCCTCACGGTTTTGTTTTTGGAAACTCACGAGCAACTTCCCGGTGGGTCACCGATCTTGGGAGTGCTCTAGCCACCTTCTCGCTTAACTTCGGAGTTCCAACGGAACCCGAAGCCAATGAGCTCCCAAAAGGCCTCGTGCTAGGTAGGGATGAGAATATACATTTAAGGATCACTCTCCTGGGCGATGTGGGATGTCACAATTGTCATACTACATAAGTTGATAAAAGGACTAAATAGGAGTCCAGCATAGCATAAGATAATTATATTTTCACACACCAGCAAAATATGACATGATATAAAATATATTAGTTGTCCTCGTCGTCGCTACTTAAAATCTGAAGCAACACAAGTGTATAAAGCAACCTTATAATTTTCTATGGACAAATTAGTAAAGGAGTGTGGATGTTTTATACTAGAATAAAGGCATAAATCCATAATTGTGCCAACATATTCTTTTGCTATAGTGTGACAACCCGTCCCGATGTACATATTATTTCAGTCGTGAATTGACGAAATTACCCCTTCGGGGTTGTGTGTGCGCGGATGTGTGTGTGTGTGTGTGTGAAATGGACCAATTAATGCATGCCCTCAATTATTGGGGCCAATCAGATTTTGGGTCCTTGATATCTGATTGGGGACTTTTGACCACACATGCACTGACCCATTCTCTCTCTCTCTCTCTCTCCTATCCGTAGCCTCTCTCTCTCTCTCTTCACTCTCAAAACTCTCTCTCTACCCATTTACGTACGACACACCCACAAACCATTACAAATCTTCACGGATCGAAGAAACCAAGACCATATTCGTGTTCCTTGAGACCATACGAACACAGTGATACCAATTTCAGTTAAGAACTATGTCGATTTCACGTCGAAACCACGAGGTCCGATTTTAGTACTATTCACAAAGTTGTTGTGGGTTGTGTTTTAGGCAAAACCAAGCTCACTACGAGCCTTAGAAGGTTCCCAGGAGGCTCGGGGACGTTCGTTAGAGGCATTTGGACGTCGGGATCACGTGAAACGAGTTTGGCCGGTTTTTGGAGAATTTCCCGACGAGATTCCAGTTGTTTTTCAAGGTTTTTGAAGGTATAGACTTGTTCTACTCTTAATTTAGAGCATGTAGGAAGAAAAATAGGACAAAATGGTGCAAAAATGACCGAGAAAACCCAATTTGCAGGTTTCCGGTGAGGGCTCCGACTACCCGAGGTAGGGGACGCGAGTGGGGGTGCGTGGAACATCCATAATTTTTTCTAAAAATATGCCGACGTCCGTGACGTCGAGTAGGTCGCGTTAGTATATTCGTATACCAAAATTGAGCTATGTATGTGAAGTTATTACCATATTTGCATAGATGTGCTTAAATAACGTATTTTTAGTAATTTCTCATATATGTGAAACTTATTCCGAGGACGAGCGTAGCCAGGCTAGACGTGGAGGCTACGACCCGGCGACCTATCAGTGAGTGGGCAACTATTTTCCGTATAAACCTATATATATATATAATGATTTTCTCAGAATTAGCTTTTAAATGAAAAATACGTTTTTATCACCATGCATATAACTTAATATTGATGCATGAGAATTCATATATACATTTCATGCATATGTTGGTGCCGAAGATGCCAGGTAAGTACTAGGTAGGTACATGCATTGTTGAGAAAGAACAGACGATATATGATGAGATATGATGTGATATGTTAGCTCATAAACCTGCATATATTGTTAGTGCTCACGCCCAGAGATAGGGGCACAGTCTTTCACGTGTTGTTCACCTCCTGCACCGCATGCTCGCCTTGGATCCAAGTTAGATGCACAGTCTTGTCGTATAGACCACCTTTGAGTGGGTTCGACTCGTAGGTAACTTGCGTTCATTCGCACAGTCTTCACGTGATTGTAGCACTAGAGCATTTTTATATTGATACAGTGATGTGATAATGACCTCATGAGGATATGATGTATGTGCAGAGTATATATATGATGAGATTGAGATGTTATGAGCTATATGTACAGCCGAGGGCTGAGTTGATATCTAGTAGCGATATGGTAATTGAAATGCATCGCATGGCATGGTTTATGAGATTCAGATTGGCATTGAAACGCATTGGATGGCATATTATGAGACACATTTGATAATGTTTTATGCTGAGAAAGTTTGTGATATATATGTACGTATTATTTTCTGGGAAACTATACAGGTTTTATGGTGAGGGGCTATACTTTGAGAAAAGAATGATTTTGAAAAGATTTGTTTTGCTGACCCACTCAATTTTGTTTTTCGCCCCTCCAGGTTCTAGATAGCTCGAGTATCCTTGGTGGCTAGTGAGGACTTTTCGGCAGTTCTGACAGACTCATTATTATGTAGGACACCCGTTGGTGTTATTCGAATTTAATTATTCATGCTTGACTGCACTTTGACTTAGTACGCTCTGATTCTGTATAAGTCCTATATTATCACTCTAGCACTCTAGCACACTATCTTATCTAGGCTGCTAGTGGATTGGTTTTAATTAGTTCGTACTCCGTTAATGATTCTTGCTTCCGCACTGTGCACTTGGCTACGTCACAGTCACGTGACGGCCAGCACGTCCCACTTTCGGATCGGGGTGTGTCATATAGAGTGATTTATTATTTATTAATATTTACTAGACACAATTTAGCATTTGTGACAAAAAAAATAATTTTTAATTACTAAGATATATTGTCAATCTGAAGACCCAATGGGATGTACAATGATTTATTATTTATTAATATTTACTGGACACAATTTCTAAGATTTGTGTCAAAAAAAAAAGGAATTTATAATTATTAACTCATTTGTATATCTGAAGACTGATAAACTTTTGCGTGGAGACCGATGGCCCAATGGGATGTACAATGATATATTATTTATTAATATTTATTGGACACAATTGTTGGTTATGTGTCACTGCAGAAAGGACTTTTGATACAATAAAAAAAATAAACACTTACAATAATGTCAAAAACCATATCGCCAAGTATCAAAACAAACCTACTAACAATCTAAAAAGTATTTCAAAAAGATACAAATCTAACAAACATTGATTGCATATGGAAATGATGCATTGTAAATCTAAAACACGCCGCTTAGTACTACGGTGTATTAGTATTCTTATTTACTTGTAAGTGACAGATCTGAGGTTCGGTTGTCGTCAAAAATGATTTTGAACAACAGTATTGCTAACATATTTTGAGGCTATAACATAGTAATAAACAGCTCCATACCATTATTTACCACAATTTTATAAATTTAATTTTTTTGGTCTTCTAAAGGTCAAGACAAACGAAAAAAACACATAAAGTGTTGTTGAAAAACAATTTTTATAGACACAAAAAGTTTTTTGTGCCCATCTTCAATAAAAAAAAGTTGTCATTTGACCCCACTCGGCACAGTTTCTGTGCCCATTACTGTTTTGTGTCTTCTTTTTTTTAACATTGGGCACAATAGATGGTGCTCTCTATGGAATGGGAACTGTTTAAGCTTTTTGGTGGTCAAATAGACATAACCTTCTCAATTGTACCCTTTGTTTTGTACCCAAAGACCCATTTTTATTGTCACATCCCGGCCCGGGCGCAACCACCTCCCGGGCCCGCTCCACTACCGTAGCACGATATTGTCCGCTTTGGGCCCCGTGACATCCCATATCGCCCAGGGGAGTGATCCTGAAATGTATATTCCCATCCCTACCTAGCACGAGACCTTTTGGGAGCTCACTGGCTTCGGGTTCCTTAAGAACTCCGAAGTTAAACGAGAAGGGGGCTATAGCAATCCCATGATGGGTGACCTCTTGGGAAGTTGCTCGTGAGTTCCCAGAAACAAAACCGTGAGGGCGTGGTCGGGGCCCAAAGCGGACAATATCGTGCTACGGTAGTGGAGCGGGCTCGGGAGGTGGCTGCGCTCGGGCCGGGATGTGACAATTGGTATCAGAGCCAAATCCTTGCCGCGTGTGTGCCGACGAGGACGTCGGCCCCCTAAGGGGGGTGGATTGTGACATCACACATCGCCCAGGGGAGTGATCCTTAAATGTATATTCCCATCCCTACCTAACACGAAGTCTTTTGGGAGCTCACTGGCTTCGGGTTCCGTAGGAACTCCGAAGTTAAGCAAGAAGGGGGCTAGAGCAATCCCAGGATGGGTGACCTCCTGGGAAGTTGCTCGTGAGTTCCCAGAAACAAAACCGTGAGGGCGTGGTCGGGGCCCAAAGCAGACAATATCGTGCTACGGTGGTGGAGCGGGCCCGGGAGGTGGCTGCGCCCGGGCCGGGATGTGACATTTGTTGTAGTGATCGCTGCAGCTCTTCATTTATTTTATTTTTGTGCATTTTCCTTCAATTATTATATGTGCCAAATATTCCTCAAGTATTTGGGTGTCTGAATAATGTGGCTTCCATGTGCTAATTTCACTTTAATTGAACCAATTCTGGTGAGGCATCACAACTCGGGCTGGTTTGGTATTGCTGTGCTTTAAAAAAAACTGCTAATGTTGTGCTATGAAAATAAATAGTTGTAAAATAAAGCAGCAGAGTGTTTGGTAAATTTTTTTGTAAAAGTACTTTTGGAAAGAAAAAAAAACAATATTCAAGACAGTTGTGACTGTGTGAAATGACCAAAACTAAGCTTATCTATCATATTTCTTTTTCTTCGTTTCCTCCGATGCTTCTCTATCATATTTCTTTTTCTTCGTTCCCCAAAACCAAGCTTATCGATGGGACCCCAAAGAAGATCATGAAGAAGAAAACCCAGAAACCTAATTCCACTCCTCCCTCATTCTGCTCCAAGCACAAAGACCTCCCTGCCGCAATCTTCCTCTGCGAATTTGTGGTTTCTCAGAACACGCAATCTTCTTCTGCTAAATCTGATTTAGTTTCAAGCACATTTGAGTATAACAACTTTAGTTAATTTGTGATGATTGCAGTCTAGAGCTCTCCTCCTGGCGACCCTTGTGGGTCTTTAGTGGTGACGATTCGGATCTTCACGGGGAGGGACGAGGTAGATTCATAGTGGAGGTGACACAAATCTTCAAAGATCTTTGGTAGAGATGAAGCTGAAAGGAGCAGAAAGGGGATGATAGAGATAAAGGGAGGGTAGGATTGCCATTTAGAAACTTTCATTAAAGGGTCACTGTTCACCCGTGTTTTAGAGGTTTGCGCAGAAGTCGAAAAGCCAGTTTTTCAAAACTGCCTTTTGCTGCTTCTGTTTTTTGGCGTTTTTTACCCAAAACTGTGAAAAAAAAAACTGAAGTCGAAAGTTTACCAAACACAAAAATGCCCCCAGCTTTTTTTGATACCAACTTTTTTCAAAATCACCTCACTACCAAACCATACCGAAACAAGGTTCAAAAAAGTTTAAACTGGTTGTCAACCATGAACTATTTTTCCTCCCATGCTCTATCTCTGTTGACTTTTATCTAAGAAAATTGTATCCCACCTGTCCTAACTTGTACTATTTTCACTTTACTTGTATCATACAAATTTTCAGAGTATCAAAATTCTAAATTACATCAATGTGTGATTTAACAGTTGTCTGAATGTGAGCTCAAGAATTCAAAAGTACATCAATGTGTGATTTAATAGTTGCCTGAATGTGAGCTTAAGAATTCAAAAGAATTTTACGACTAAATGTGAACCGAGGAATTCAAAGAATTCTTGAAGTGAATCTGATTTATTTAAAACACATGTAGTAAAGTAGGACTCCCCAAACCCAAATGGTGGGGGTTGGTTTTCTTATCTGATCATGTTGGCTTAATGAATAATAATACAAAAAGCAAGGCAAGGGGACATGTTCTTTGTTTCTCCGTTAAATTCATTTCTCACTTTGCTGAGCAAATGTTTGCATGTGTTCTAATTACCGCTCATAATATGCGGTTTTCTCTGATGCGGACACATCTTGTTGGATAATTGCAGAATATGAGTAGTCCGTCGATCTCCACAATATAGTCAGTCAAACGGTCACTCACATTTCGCTATATCAGAGAACTTATGCTGATATTACATGATAAAACGTGCCAATTTGATGACAAATCAGAGACTTTTGTTTTTAAAAGTGGTAGAATGTTCAGTGGAGTTGGAAGTACAGACGATATTTGGTATTTGCTGTGCTGTTGCATCTGCACATCTGTTGCAGAAATACTCTACCAACAACAATAACTAAGTCTTAGTCCACCGAGTGAGGTTGACTGTATAAATCCTAAAACACCATTGCACCAAGTTTTCCGTTAGCTTCAAGTACTCCATTATATTCTATTTCAAAATTTTTCTAGGTCTTTCTCTACTTTTTTTTGCCTGATCCTCCGTTATATATAGTCTCATTTTCTAACCGGAGCATCTGTAGATCTTCGATTCATGTGTCCAGACTAGCTTAATTAACTAATCTTCTGTTCTTATCTTTAATTATGACCACTCTTACCAAATTTTAGTTTTTTTCGTTAAAATCTACCAATTCTTTCTGTGACTTTCACAACAAAAAACCCCAACATTCATAGTTGGCATTTGTCTTTATGTTGATCTTTTTCTTTCCAGCACAACTTGTTAACATAAACACACATTCTGCATAATAATTTGTAAGCTTTTAAAACTAGTGCATCAATTTTTTCTTATTTTGCAAATAGCCACATGTGTGCTTTCTGATCTTTCATCTTTCCAGCAAATTGCACGCACTGTTTGCTTCATAGCCACATGAGACAGCGGCACAAACACTCAATACACAAGACGCATTATTGTTGAGAAAACTTGAGAGACAAACACACCACAATTTCTTGCTTGCAGAACAATTCAAAAACCCTTTTTCTCTTCTCCGGAACTTAATTATTCCGAGATTGAAAGAATGTGTTGTGACAAAATTTAAACTTAACACTTTCAACGGATGTTTGTCCGCCCTGATGAAGATCTAAAAGAACTGCAGGAAAAAAGAAGAAGAGAATGTGCTAATGAGATTCAAAAGATCGAAATAAGAACGGTGGAACCAAGAACTTTCGTGGAAGAAAAGAGAAATATACATCCTTCCTTTTGTGTATTCTACATATAAAGAACAAATATACATCTTCTTCTTCATTTGCAAGCTTATAGTTTTTAACTAGCAACTATGAGCTCATTTGCAAGTGTTTTTAAAATGACTAGAAACACTTTTGGTAAAAATGTTTTAGAATAGAAACTAATCATTAGTAAAAATCCAAAATGGATCTTGGAAAAAACACTTTAAGTACTTCATGCAAGAAACACAAATCCGGTGTTTCATGCAAGAAACATATATCTGATACTTCTTCCAAAAAAACGCTCGAAGTACTTTTAGAATTCAAAATTAATTTTATCGAAAACGTTTTCAGTCATTATAAAAATACTTCCAAAAGAGCCTAGTAATCTGCATTGCCCTTTTGAGCCAGGACTTGACGCCGCCGTCAAAATTCAATAGCGCTGATTTCTCATCACTTCTTTTTGGTACTCTTTTCACCAGTTTTCTTCTCTGGTTTGCTTGCGCTCTTGTGCCTAGATTGCTTGTTGTTATCACGCTTGAAGGGCGCAGTGCCTTTACTCTCTTTACTGCGCGGACGCACGAGATCATGGTGGTGACTTGGGCCGGAAGAAGCATCAGAAGCCATTGAATCATCACTCTCACTACCATCTTTGCCAACTTTTTTCCTGGTGAGATATGCGATATGATGATGGTTTTCGTAACCGACATCTTCAATATTGCTGCATTCGGCATCATCTTCTTGCATGGGAGAGGCAATGTATGTTGTCCACCCTGATTCACTGCTGCTGCATCCTTCTGTCCCATAAAAATTTCTGTAGGGATCCATTAAGAGAGAGAGAGAGAGAGAGAGAGAGAGGAAGAGGGAGAGGGAGAGAGAGAGAGAGAGAGAGAGAGAGAGAGAGGGGGTGCCTATGTATGCTAGAATAAAATGTGGCATGCACCTATGAAAATGCTATGACTATTAATACCCAAAATAAACAAGAAAGAAGACTACTTTCATGGATTTTTAAATGAATAATATTTGGGTACTCATTACTGAGGAATAACCTTTTTGTTTCGTCTAATAATAAATTAACACATGTTTTACATGTCATTAATTTTTTTTGGATTTTAAAAAATAACACGTAACTATTTTAGTTGGGTCAAATCAAAAAGTGAATTAATAAAATACTCACTTAGTATCAAAGTATTATCTTTTGTAAGGAAAAATTGTTATTAGTTTTCTAAAAATTTCATTTTGCACTCTCACAAGTGTATTGTAGCAATTCCCTTTTTAAAATTTTAAATTGGATTAAAGTTAAAAAATGGTAGATTTTCAGGACTAAAAATCTGTGCAGAAGTGGCATGAAGCTCCCAATTAAATAGGAAAAGTAGTATAAAATGGGAAATTTGGAAATATAACCATTTGAGATACCATGTATTGAAATATAACCTACTTTTTTAAACTCTTATATAACTAACCAAAATTGGTATTCAAAAGACTAAATTGCCCTCGAACTGAAACATTCTCTTCAGCAACGTCTGATTATCTCCCGCAGTCATGAGACTAAATTATCAGCAACATCCGTGGAGATGTCAGAGTCGATGCTTCACGATTCCGACGACAAAATCAAGGCCGTCAAGTTCGAGGACGACGACCGAGTCTCAGAATGGAAGGACCAGATCACCATCAGAGGGTCGGGATTATCCCCTCCTTCAACGTCGTCGCCGAGCTGCTCGGATTCTTCTTCGTCAAGTCATGGACTGGATTCTTAGGAAAATTAGAGCTTTCAGTTCCCCCTTTACCAGGCAGAAGAACACCTTCAACCAAACTTGCATCGTTGCCTTGCTATGGCCTCTCTTTTAGCAGTAAACCTAATTGCTTTTGTTTCAATCTTCACTACTTGGTATTAATCACATCACTCATTAACTGATTAGCTAGTTCTTAGCTTTTATTCTCTCTCTTTTTTTGTTAGTTAATTTTGATGTTAGTAATGGAAAATTGGTGTGTCTCCTCTCCAAACCCTTCATCTCCATTTTAATTATTGAATGAAGTGGAGATAACAGGGTAATGCCTGGTGGTTCAACAATGGGATGAGGCTAACAGTAAAAAAAATAAAAATGTTGGGAGGAAGAGAGTTTTAATCCAAGGGTAATTAAGTCTTCTGAACATCATTTTTGGTTAGTTTTATAAGAATTAAAAAAATTAGGTTATATTTCAATAAGTGTTTTTTAAAATGGCTATATTTCCAAATTTCCCGTATAAAATGGGGTTGGTCTGATGGTCTGTGAAAAATATAATCTTTATTTTCACGTTTTTTTTTCTTTTTCGAAAGAGTAAACCTTATATTAGATATGAATTGAAATGTTAACATCAGAAGCTAGAGCGTTAAATAACCACTCCGGTTCAAAGAAATCCCACATATGACTTCTCCCCACACGGGCAACATGGCCTGCAACCAAATGTGCCACCTTATTACAAGAATGCGGGGTAAAAAGAAATTCAACATGACTCACTTGATGCTTAAGATGATTAATATCCCAAAGAATACCCTCCACAGTAGCCTCCATTTGTAAAACTCTAGTCAGCATATCTACCAAAAGCTTCGAGTCTATTTCAATCTGAACACTTCCAATTCCCCTCTCAACGCACGCAACCATCGCAGCACGCATCGCTTCCGCTTTCGCCATCAAACTCGAGTCATAGAAGACATTCCCCACCCCTCCAACTGCTTTAAACACTCCTGCAAAATCTATAGCCACCCATCCGAAACCACCCTTACGCAATTGCTTAATCCAAGTTCCATCACAATTAAATTTAATGGTTTGAAACGGAGGCTTCCTCCACAGATCACAAACTCCCGCAACACCCACAGAATGAAGAGGAATTTGTATCATTTCAAATCCCTATTCTTATCGAACAGAAGGACAAGTCCGCAATGGAAGAAAGAAACGGCCTTTCGAAGCGTGGGAATACTTTTTTTGAATGTTGAATGGGAAAGGCCAAAAACTTGACTTTACTAAACAAGCAGGAGACATGGTCCATGCCTGGCGAAGAAATTCAAATTTCAAAGATTCTACTCGTGAGCGTAGAACTCTTTCTCTCGGTTCTTGATTTATGTAGTGAAGGGTGTGAAAAGCAAAAAATAGTACTCCCCGCCTCTGGGCAAGTAATCCCATGGCCGCTAATACCTTAATTGAGTCGGTCAAGATCAAATCTGTTACTCCAAAGAATACTTGAAATCGACTTCCTCTTCTGGATGGCGGTTTATTTTTCACGTTATAATTGTATGTAATTAAATTGGATTAAAGTTTTAAAATGGTAGATTTTCAGGACTAAAAATCTGTGCAGAAGTGGCATGAAGCTCCCAATAAATAGGAAAAGTAGTATAAAATGGAAAATGGTAGATTTTCAGGACTAAAAATCTGTGCAGAATTGGCATGAAGCTCCCAATTAAATAGGAATAGTAGTATAAAATGGGGTTGGTCTGATGGTCTGTGAAAAATATAATCTTTATTTTTCACGTTATAATTGTATGTAATTAAATAAAACTGCGGACTTATAGACTTTTGGACTTTTAGTGCAAAATACAGATGATCTCTTCTTTTTTTATTTCACAAGGAAAGAGGATTAGTGTAAAATCTAAAACACTTTCGAGTATCTACATAAATTCTGTTGTCTGGGGAAAACCTTATATACCAGCACATACTCCCCAAGCTAGAAGAATATATGAGACCCATGCATGTTCATGACTGTTAGAACTGAACCTTTAAATCTGCGACTTGTCAGCTTTTTATGAACATGGGAGAAAATGCAGAGAACCTAACTGGGGATTGGGATTTTAGATCAAGATTTTGAGACTTTTCAACGTTTTTTTTTAATGCTTTTGATCTGTTCTTGCTTTGTTTGATGTTGTCTATCTTTCTTAGAAGAGCTGGACATGATTTTATGCTTGTAAATCCCAGTTTGAATATTAAAAGTCTCAATCATGCATGACTCATGAACCAAAGAAAAGTTTTAAATACTGCAAAAGACTTGTAGCTCAGTTAGTTAAGAGCGCTCAACTTTACACCCAAAGTCCTAAGTTCAATTTCTCTTTCTCACAATGTCGGTTGCATAAAAAGAATATCAAAAAGTTGAAAACTATAAATTTAAAGCAAAGTAACAAAATTGTTGATAGATACACGAATCTATACAATCAGTGATAAGACAAATTTTCCAAATGCGAATCATTTTGGGATTTTGGGTTGTATCCCACTAACATTTTTATGTTAAAATACATCAGCACTTTAACTCACATGATACATAGTTTACACGTTTTCTCAGTGATCTTGTTGCCACAAATGTCAAACACAAGCAACAAAATCTGAGATGACTTAAGTACCAAAATCATATGATGTAAAACGTGATTAGGTAGGATTGATTTAGGAGCTTCCACCTGATTATGAGATCAATATCGAATTTGGGCACGTATTTTATCAAAATCCATATTAGCTCTCATTAATTTGAAAAATTTGCCCAAGTGAGTTTGAGCTACGTACTCATTTTCTTTTATGGTTTTATTTGGTTTTCTTCAAGGGTTGTCCTTCTTTATTTCTCGAAGGTATTTTTATTAGCACAAGTACACTCGTTCTGCCATGACATAGGGTAATAGAAGGCTAAGGCAGTTACTATTAACACTGAATAGTAATTGCCTTAGTGGACTTCTTCCATTCAAGAGTTGTCATGACGTTAGTCTTGGATCACATGTTTCCAGGCAGTTATTTGAGTTTGGGCTTAAAAAGGTCCATCACTTGCATGGTCAAGATTCAACCAATGGAGACCTTTTTCCCCAATGGGGGAAATCTGGCCTTTTGCCTTGGCATTTCATCAACCAGTGGAAGTGCTCCTAGCACTCCGAAAATGTAAGTGTGCACTTTTTTTTATGAAAACATAAGAGAGAAATAATGCATAAATGAGTGTATGATGATATTTTTAGAGTGTCAATAATAATTCTCTTTATTTAATAAACTCTTTTTTTTTATTTAAACAGACACTTTAGCTTATAAGGGGAAGTTTTAATCTGAGAGTGTATAAAGGGAATTGAAGCTGTGAATATATATACACGTATATGTATATATATCCATAATAATGGTATATTTGCACTAAATGATGAATGGCTTAGACTAAGCTACACAATAAACACGCTATAGAAAAAATGGTTTTGAACTCGTCATCCACATACGTTGAACTTAATATCTTTCACTTATAACTAGGGATGAATATTACTAAACCGTAATAGTAAGTGAACACTAAAAATGAATATGTACTCAAATATATAATTAAAAAATCTATGAAGACCTAAAAATGGAAATGATATTTAAATATTCATGTACACGTTTTTAGTTCATTTGTTAATGCATGTATGCATAACCAAAATTCATAAAAACAGATACATGCATCAACAAATAAACTGAAACCATGTACATGAATATTTTAACATCAAAATCTTAAGAAAAAGGATGCAAGATATGGAATAAAACTCTAAAACATGGAAGGCTTTGAAGATTGATTGTAGATGTTCCAACAATAAACCAAAAGAAAGTAATGTGAAGTGATATCATATTTGTATATACCATTTGTGTAAGGGCACTCTCTGCTATGTCTTGAGATCATTCCAAATGGTGCATTTGCCTACCATTAATTTGTTTCCCAGAACAAAAATAATTGATAATATAATTGGAAGGTAAGCCGCAAAAGAAGTGGAAAGCTTCTGTTTCCAAAGGTACAAAGTACACCATGGTTGATATTGAGATGACCAGAGTTGTCCATGCCACAGTGTTTTAGATATAAACTATAGTTTTGACCCGGAATATCCTCAGCATATATTCATCCGAATGATGAAGAATTTTGTACAAGGGGGATGTTAGGCAATTTTGCCCTCCGGGGTAGCCACTACCTACGTTTACCAACAATTCACAATCACTCATAAACTCGAAAAGCTAGCATATCTCTTATCTATATATATAAGTATTAAAATTAAATCTTATGTATTTATTTCATAATTTTATAAAATATGTATCAATGATTATTACTCATATAATATGCATTCACGATTTACAGTCACTTGTTTGCACAATAAACTAGTGTATCTTTGTTTACTAAAAGGAAAGTTGAAAAATAAACCTCGCACATGTCCCCCACTAGGCACAGAGACCCTTTTGTCAAAGCCGTTCAACTAGGGTATCAATGCATCATTATAGATCCTATTTGCATGCCGCCGCGTCTAAGCGCACTAAACATAAAATCGGCAACAAAAAACAACTTTTTAGGCAAAGCAATGTCATGGTCTGATGGTCTCATGGGCTCATAGCCATCGGTGCCTGGATAATGAAATACTGTTTGACAACAGCAGAAAGGGAAACTCTCAAATGCCAAGATGCTCTGTATCCTCCAATGGCGTTATTTCTAGGACTCAGATGAGGAGTCATCAGCCATCACCTCCCAATTACATATCTTATTGGCTCTCTTTTTTAGTCTTTAGTTCCTTGGTTTCTCTAACAAGAGAATGCTCAAGTTGAATAACTTCTGCACGTCTAAATTTTGCTCATCTTTCTGTCCAAGTACAATGAACTCCATTTGGAAATTTATAGTGTATTAGGGCTTAGCGCTTAGAGTTTAGGGTTTAAGGAAATTGAAATTGAAATTATTCGGATTATGCAAAGGGGGCTTTCTTAAAAGTGAGACTCTCTATGGACTTTTTGTCACCTCATGGATTTGGCACAGTATGTTGACACGAAAATTAACGTTAGAATATGAGTTGGCAGAGAGTCCATGAAGAATCTTCTTTTTGAGAGAGTCCCCTTAGCATTTCTCTAGTTTCTTTGAGTTTACTAAAACATGTTATGATTTTCCTATGTTTACTAACTCATATGTAACCAAAATTTTGTTCTTTCTTCTGAAATATGTAATTTAAAACCTGAAAGGTTATGTATTACACGGATTAGGGGTGCTAAAAGAATCAATACCGATTTCTTTTTTCATTTTCCAGTTTATGATTTTCTCGAAACGCAACAATTATAAGGAAGAACCACATCAATCGATAGGAGTTGTGAGTTTAGTACACTTCTCCCATACCAAATAAGTGACTACATATCCAACATTTACTATATCTTTTTAACTTGCAACGAGCCCTTAAGATAAAATCCACTAATATTGAATTTCCGAATGGTATAAAATAATTAAACTAGGGAACAATAGTGGCGTAACAGAAATGATATAGTATGTACTCAAAAAGTGGTAGTATAGCCGTGGTTCAGTTGGAACGCAGAAGATGTGATTAGGTTTCCGCCTCACTACTACCATGGTTAAATTTCAGATAATATTGACTGAACGTGGACGATCGAACCCACAATACTATAGCAAGATATAATTAGATTTCAGTTTTCTTTAAGAGTTTGTTTGGAAGTGCTTTTAAAATGAGCATTTTTAGAGAGAATATTTTTGGATTTTATAAACACTTGAAGTGCTTCCTAGAGAAGCTCTAGTTATGTGCTTCTTTCCGGAAGCACTTTAAGTATTTTTTTTAGAATTCAATTACGCTTTTACTAAAAATTAGTTCTGAAGACATTTTTACCAAAAACACTTTCAATAATTTTAAATCCACTTTCAAAGTCCTAGAAATAGTTCTACTGCTCTTTCTCTGTTCACAAATTTTGATCGACATACGTTTTAAATCAATTAATATATCAGGAGCAATTAAACCCAGGTTCATGGCTATAAAATAAGGAAAACTAATGAAAAGGGCTTGAAAACTTTGAGTTTTAACGATAAGGACAAAATAAAGAGTAAAGTGAATAGTACCAGGTTTGACTTTTTAGTGTAAAAATGTGGTTTTTCGTTAAAGTGAACAGTACCGCGGGCTTTTCGTTAAAACTCCCTTATAAAATATGATTGCTCAGAAAACTTCCACTTCCCAATACTAGCTCGGAATCAATTTACATATTCCCGCCAAACTCTAATGGAGAATTACAAAAAAACAACAAACTATTGGAAACAAAATTGAAAGAAGTTCCGAATCAAGGGATAGAATTTAGTCGCTATATTATCTCTCTTTTTTTTTTATAAAAAGGAGGCTAGTGACGAAGCCACGACAGTCCACCTTACCGGGATGACAAGACTTACAAAGACATTTCAGCTTTTCATACCCCTTATTTTCTAACGAAATAGACCAAATTTTTTTAATGTATGATCCCCTTAAACTTTCTGATCGGTCTCAGAGGAGCAAGTACAGAGGTGAGTTGTTGGAGTGATCACCTCTGTAGCTAAATGCGTCGCCTTGTCATCCCCGGCCATTATGACGATTGCAATCCTTCTCTCATCGTCAAGAACTGTGCTCATGGGCTTTGCTGGCTTCTCTTCATCATCTTCACTCGAAGAGGGTTTGCGGTATGAACACGCGAGGACGACCAATGCAACAGAAATGAGTAGCAGCATCAAACCTAAGCCGCCGAAGAGGTACGGCAGCGGAGACCTCCATAGGTTGTGGACTTTGGTGGTCGCTGATATGTCGCTTGTGGTTGCAGGACGCATCTCTCTCTTCTTATTCTCTAATAGGTTTTTTTTTTTTTTGTTTAGGGTGGAGAAACGAGGGTGGTATGGCAGAAATTTATAGGGTTTAATTTATGCCGCCTTCGGTAATGGGGTTGTCAATGACTATAATGCCCTTATGTGGCCTTTGGTAAAGAGGTAGGAAGATTATTCCTTGTGCTTTCTCAGATGCCAAATGTGACTTGGTGTGATTAATTTGGATGTTAAAAAAGTGCATGTCATTTGGTATTAGAAATCATCATACTTGCTAGTTAATTAGTTTAGAAAAGTGTTTGGGAAACCATGTTTTTGGATTATATTTTGTAGACCACATGATGTGACGGTTGATGTAGTTGGATTCTTTCTTAAATGATATTTATGCCTAAGTTCAACCATCAACCGTTAATTATTTGGTCTACAAAATATCGTTTAAATAGATAGTCTTTCTAGTATCACATGTGAGTTTATGCCTAAGTTCCTAAAAAGACCAAAGAATATGCTTTGAAGTGTTTCGTTCTTTTTCTTGGTGGCTCATTAATCATTTGAAAGAAGAAAATCTGTGTAACTGGCACCAGGTTTATTAGGGGTCGGTTTGGCCCTAATTTTCAAACACAGCACACACACACACATATATATATATATATAAGAGGTCTCTCTATAACTGTTTTTAAAGTGTTGATTAAGATCAAAACTCTAAAATCATTCGTAATTATCAGGAAACTTCCGTAGTATCAGAAATGATGTCAACAAACATAAGGAAATGGAGTTTACTGATCAGTTTTGCCAATATGTAATATATTATGAGGGACATGTAATACATTTCAGACACGTTAGAGGCTTATAGTATTTTTATTGTAACTTTTAAAATTTTAACCGCTCGAAAAATCTTGAAGGACATGTAACATGTTCGACTGTAACAGTAGGAGCTCTTCATATTTACCTGCAAATCTATAAATTTATACTCTCTTTTTTCATATACTTGTTAAATATCAGAATTAGCTGAAAGTTTCATAATTAACTGCCAATTCCGAGCTGGTGTTTCGAAAACCTAGAAAAATTTCTCCTAGCTAGTACTAGTGTAGATGTGTGGGTTGCTTGTGGAGCTAGCTAGCAACATCAATACTTGCATTCCCCACGAGAGAATATACATTTCACTTCTTTTGAATAACGTATACTCACTATATAAATTTCATAATCGGAATCAATTAGTTTTTTAATCTCCATTTGAAAATCTCTAAAAAAAATCATTCGAATTGGAGATCATTTAGTTATCTAAATGCATGAAACAAATCGACAGTGTGAGTACGTACCAAGTAACATATTCATGATGAAACGCTCATTTATTTTATACATTTGGATGACTAAACGACCTCTGATTCGAATAATTTTTTTCGTAGAAATAATTTTTAAATGAAGACTAAGAAACTGAACGGTTTAGATTATGAAATTTATAATGAATATACATTATTCTGATTCACAGAAGGTGAGATATGTGCACGCCGTATGAGGAAACACACAAATACTATTTTTTGGATATGGTTTATGTCCTAATTCCGTTGTAATCTTGAGAGGACCTGAGAAGCCCCCACCTGTAGTAGTTTATACATGTCTACACGAAATGATATAAATAATTAGTGGGAAAATGACAACATATTGTGGAATTCTTAAGAATTGTATGATCTCGTCCAGATATATGCATAGCATTAACCATTAAGTACGTAGCACGTACGTTGACGCTTGCTAGATTCTTACACATCCAAAGAACTCCGAGGATTTAACTCAAAATAATTGGGGGATGTGGTTGTCCAAATTTCCTGCACCTAATTAATGTGCAGAACAAGTGCTATGGTTTCGGTTTTTGAAATGTTATATACACTCCATGGGTGCACCACCTTGAGCAATAATTATAATTAACGTAGTATTCTCATAATTTTTTTTAATCACAACCGTTTATTTTCTTAATTGTTATCTCTAGAAAAAATTAATTAACTTGAAATTATTTAGACATTTAATTATAAGTATCGAACAAATCGATAACAACTCCTGATAAAATGTTCATTTATGCGACTGTAGATAACTATCTATCTTAAATTTGTTTGATTTTTATCATATATAATAATTTAATAATGATTAAGAAAATAAACGACTCCATCCAATTATAGAACTTGTACAATTGAAAAAATATATATTAATTGTAAGTGGGTGGACAAAATATGCACCCATGATTGAATGCAAGTATTGTCCTTCAATTTTTTATCTTCTTCTCCCTCCTGAAACGCAATATTAATCAATAGAACTGGACAGCGAAGAATGAATGATGCATGGGATCGATTCTCCCCTGCTCATGGTAGAAGACATATAAGATTTTTGTCCTTGAAGCCTTTCGTTTTCTTTTCCTCGTCAGTATCCATGGGAAAAGAGAAGGGAACATAAGTGGCCCTAAAAATTATTACATATATAGTATTATATACGATCTTTTTCCGCCTGCAAATATCATATATCTGTTCTCTTTAACTTTCCAATTTATTGTATTAAAATCTTTATTTCCATCTGGTGTAGTCGCTTAGATGGTCACTCTATCTTACTCACTCCCCAATCTTAATTAGCTTTAGTAAATCAGATGACAACTGCATGCAAGTGTTAGTTTTATGTGGTCCTTGGTGATCCACGTACAAGCTCTTAGCTAGCCATCTCAATCTATCTTGAAAAGTGCTGAAATCTCTTGTATGAAAGCTATGTCATTTAGTACCTTATTGGTGTAGAATTATTAGAGAGATGTACAATACGGCTCACTTTCAACAATATCGATATTATTCCTAACTTAGTAATTATCACCTGCACAATTCGTCAGGTGTGTGGTTTTATCACAAAAAGTCTCGGTATTAGTTGGAGTGGGTTATGATATTTAAACTCTTATTTTCTCATTGATACGGTCGATGCGGGACATTTCAACACGCTCCCTCACGTGGGACTCAATTAGTGGGTCACACGTGGGATATCTACATATCAACAACCACAACCATGTGGAGCCAAGGGGACTCACTCTACACGCGGGGCCAAGGTACCCACTATCACGTGGCAGTATAGTACGGGCCCGCTCCCTGGCTCTAATACCATGTAGAAGTATCAGAGAGACGGGCCATACGGCCCACATTCCAACAACACCGATATTGTCTCCAACTTGGTAATTACCACCTGCACAATCCGTCATGTGTGAGGTTTTACCAAAAAATGCCTCAGTATTAGTTAGAGTGAAATTAGGATATTTAAACTCTTCTTTTCTCACTGATACGATCGATGTGAAATATTTCAACCATTGGTTCAATTTCTAAAGAATAATTTAGTAATAACTTAAGGCGTAGGTTAAAGATTGAAATGACACACAGTTCCAATATTGGTCTTTCTTAATTAAATAAGCGAGATGTGAGTGAGTGGTTCATCAACTCCTACGGTATGACATATCTTTAGCTCGAGAGGTAACTTATTCGAGAGAAACTTCCTAATGCGGTGGTTGATTTGAAGAACCTTTTGATGTAGTCATTAATCTCTTTACTAGAGGCAAATATTGTTGTATAATAGTTTGATGTGTGATGCTTTTTTTTTTCTACGACTGGTTGAAAGCCTAGCATATTGTAAAGAAAACTCTTTAAAAAATTGAAGCAAAAGTCGGTTAGTGATCCCTCCAATATTTGGAATAGAAGTAGCTAGCCCACCATAATATTTCACCCTCGATCCCTCCCAACACTCTTTAAGGGTGTGCCAAGTCCATGTCCTGTAGTCCAACGAACCAAAAGAGCAAGAAAAAGAAAATTAGACCCTTAACTCCACATTCTACGTACCTCAGCATATGCCGACACTACGATATCAATTTAATCATTTTTTTTGTTTGTCAAATGAGATCCTCATGCCACTCTCGCCCAGAAATTCGATATTATCCTAAAGATTGTAGTCTAGTTATATTTAGTCTATATTTTGTCGAAAAAGGTTATCAATTCAAATTTCGTAAACAATAGTTGAAAAAAAAGCTATGAGAGTGATGGCGAAACTTCTCTAAATTTCTTGCAGCATACCATTGCGTATAACTTTTAAGATAATAATTATATGTATGAACAAAATTGTGTGGATTAGCTTAGAACATGTGGTTGGCAGCTTCAATCAAGTTGTCGCGTGCAATGTCAAAAACCCATCAAATATTATGAGGTATGGATAAGCATGCCACCTATAGATGTTTACATCTTCCCCTTAATTTCTGAGTGCGATCTAAAAGTTGTCATAGCTGGGTCCTTATTTGTAATTAACTAATTTATAAAGAAATATTCATGTTAACATATATTGCCCCACAATTTTAAAGAATTGTTGAAATGGAGAACCAACTTTTTGAAAACTTTTCAACCTCTCCCAACCCAACAAATTTGTTTCCACATGACTATTAGCTTCCAATTTTCCGTTTGATTCACATCATCCACATGTATAGTATTGTAAACCTGCGAGTTCGAGCCGTCGCATATATACATGCACAGACACATAAACCCTACAGCGTAGAAACATTTTCCCTTTCCTGGTCCAGGTTAAGATCGTCCTTAAGATAATGGCAGACAGTATTTGCCTAATCAAATACGGCTTACTAGCTAATAATTTATTTTAACATATTTTCTTTGCCAAGAGGAAGATTGAAAGAAAGATCAACATCGATTCTTAGCTAAGCCATTGGATCGAGTTAGTTTAGTGGTGAGGATGAGTGAGATAATAAGTAAAAGTAAGCTAGGTTCAACATTGAAATTTTAATCTAATATTTTAAAAAATTGCTGATTTGCATAGTTAATAAGATTTATGATATGTTTAATGTAACGAACAAATATAATAAAATCGTTATCATACGATACATATATATATATAGCAAGGAAAATAAAAGGAAATTAAAGCTGATTAATTAACTTGTAGCTCTGCATGAGACTTTTTTTTTTTTTTAATGTGAAAGATATAAATAAAATACAAAACCTAGTGGGAAATTAGCATTTCGCATGCCCCATGTTTTCCACTATAGAAATGTTGATGTGGAAATGCACTTCCCTTTAGACTAGTTAGCCATATCCAAGATAATTCTAATAAGAAAACCACCCACTTTTTCTCCATTTACTGTTAATATTCCATGGGTCTAAATTTCTAGGTCGTTCATTAGTAACAGTAACTAAAACACATTTCCGAGACGCCACTTTTCTTAGGATAAAAACATCATGATCCATATGTTCTGCCGAACCTCCACAAGATCAACTATATTAGTTGAATAAATTATAAACTAATGCTGTAAGACGAGACTAATATAGTATAAAATTAGTTAATTATTAGGGCAACCGGTGGTGGAAGACTCTTTGGTCTAACCGTACGCCAATGGATTGAGCCATAGAGAAATTAATATAGTTGAATAAATTATAAACTAATGCTCTAATACGAGACTAATATAGTATAAAATAAGTAATTTACTAGGGCAACCGATGGTGGTAGACTCTTTGGTCTAACCGTACGCCAAGGGGTTGAGCTATAGATAAAGGGGTGTGCTATCCACACACCCTTTTTTACTTTTCACACACTCGTATTACTTTCTATCCGTTAGATCTTCTTCAATTCATCTGATCCGACGGTCGAAATCCCAAAAGGTGTGAGAGAAGTAAAAAGGGGTGTGTGGATATCACACCCCATAGATAAATTATGGTAACTTATTCTATGTTTAGGTTTTTCTACAATAAACTAACGTTAGTGAGTGGTTTCCATAAAAATAAAAATTAAAAAGATAAAAAAATAAAAAAACGTTAGTGAGTTTTCAGTCATCATATCTATCCCTGCGCCCAAATTTTCTAAATAAATAAAAAATGATAAGCACACACTCTATTTAGTTTTTCACATATTCCTATTTAATTAAGATTAATTGAGGGGTGTAAGAGAGGCTATAAGGGTGATTGAAAATCATCCTCTTTCTAATCCCATCAAGGAATAAAATTTTGAAGCAAAATAATAAGGTTTTTTAGCCAAAATAATCTATAAGATTTAAAAACGACAGAAGTGGTTCATGAGATTGTCTGGCGTCAATCATTTTGGTCATTATATGAAAATCTCCTTTAAATAAGACTAATATGACAAAACTGCCCAATTTTTGTCAAATCATTTTGGCCCATTGTTTATTAAATTGAGGGTATTTTAGTCATTTTGATCCTTATTTAATAGAAATTTTCATGGAATGACCAAAATGATTGATGGTGGATAAATTTAGGGACCTTTTTTTAGCGATTTCAAATCTCATAGATCAAAGTAAAGAGTTGTGTCAATCTCAATGACCATTTTGATTAAAATGCCAAATAATAATATGGAATGATTCTGAACTAATTCAAATGATATATGTGATATGCCTATCCATTACTTTATCCCTCCTTATTATTGGAATAACCCTAAAAATTTATGTACGTGCATGTGTGTGTGTGTCTATATGTTTTGCTGCTGGTAAAATGTTGCAAAACATTGCCCCCCCCACCCCCCCCCCCCCCAACACGCGCACACACAAAAAAAAAAAAAAAAAAACCAACTACACATAAACTTTGCCGCGCTATATCAAAAGAAATTGGTAATATAATATCCATGAGCATTGGTTTTTTCTTTGATACTGTCCATGAACATTGGTTGAGAGAGAGATTTGCTGGATTTGGTCAATTTCTGTCAACTTTCACAAGAAACTTCATAGAAATGTGACTATGAATATAAAAACCCAGTGGAACTCCCCGCTGGAGTTGATAATGTAGAAAATGGAAATTGTATTCCTCTTGGACTAATTTGTCAAAGGATAATGCTTGCGTTCCTATTTGGGATGAGTTCTTTTCCCTACTTACTTATAATGTATCTTTATTGTAAAATTTTATAATCAGAACTGTCTAATCTCTTAATTTTCATTTGAAGATCATCTTTACAAAAAAGTAATTCAAAACGGACATCATTTAGTCATCCAAATGTTTCAAATATATAAACCAACAACGTAAGTATCAAGTCATATATTCATGATGAACCATTGGTTTATTTGATATATTTAGATGTTTAAATGGCATCTGATTCGAATAGTTTTTTATGAAGATGATCTTCAAATAAAGAAAAGACATTAAATAGTTCCGATTTTGAAAATTTTAAAATGAAGATGCTTTATTTACGGTGAAAAGCGAAATGTAAGTATTATTCTTGCCAAATGTCCAAGAAAATGGAGACAGTGGATTTACCAAAAATGATAAATACATACTCGGCGAAGCCACGTCTCTGTTAATCTAATCCATCAGTTACTTTTTGGCTTTCGTTTCTGTCAAACCTAGTTGGCTTAATGATGTGAAAATGTAGCCTACTAAAAGACCGTAGTTGGTTGTTACTGGATTTGGTGAAAGACTCTTCCAGACGGCAGGGTCTCAAAGTAGGACACTTCTTCCAATTAAGTCAACTTATAGACCAATTAATTAAATAAGACCCTTGAAATTAGCTTTAATTTATTACATAATCTTCATAGTTATCACTTAAGTGATGATAGTTAGTTTTGCTCAAAAAAAAAAAAAAGGTGATGGAAGTTAGAATTCATTGGCAAAGCTGTAACAGTGAAAAGCTTGTAATTAGAAGTCTAAATGGTGGAAGGTATAATTCCACGGGCTGCAAAATTATATGGTATTGCAGAACGTATTGGATTTGATTATATCACAGTTGTAGTTTCAACATCACATAATACCTAATTGACACACTTCTTTTACTAATTAATCATCATAATCCAAATTATGTCATTAAGTACTACGGTTTTGTGGTATTACTTCATTTGAAAGTGAGAGGTTTTATGTTCGAATTTCATAGATGATGAATTTAATACAAAATTAGGTTGTGCATTGTGTGGCTTAGCCAAACTCCCTCTTAGTGTAAAAATATTGACGTACTAAAAAAAATAGAAAACTTCATTTTAATCCTTGGCAAATATGACTTTTAGATAAAAAAACTATGAGTAAGATTAAAATCTAATTTTAGTCCCTTAATACATTAATAACCTCATTTATTAATTATATTTTGATTTTTTAATTATTTATCTTTTTTCTTTCTAATTTTCAGTGTATTGATTTTATTTCATTTTCATTTCATTTATCGTAATATTTTTTGTTGTGAATATTTAGATAAACTAATTTTTGTTATACAATATATTTCGATGTACTTTATCTTCTTCATTTAGGTACATTAAATTCATTATAATACATTTCGGTGCGTACATTTAGGTACACACATTTCGGTACATGCATTTCAATACAAACATTTAGGTACACACATTTCGGTACATACATTTCGATACAAACATTTAGGTACAATAATTCAATATAATACATTTCGGTACACACATTTAGGTACATTGATTTAATATTAATACATTTTGGTGCATATATTTCGGTACATACATTTCGGTGCTAACATTTAAATATATTAGTTCAATATAATACATTTCGGTACTAACATTTAGGTACATTAATTGAGTCTTTCAAATTTGAAGAATGTTAAATAAAATTAATAAATTAAAAAACTCTTTTTTGTTCAAAAAATAAAATAAAATTTGTGTATTAATAAATTTAAATATTTAATGGGAGACATTAAGTAAAATGCACATTAATTATTTTGAATTAAGGACAAATTATGGACTAAAATCAATATTCAATCTAACACCAGGTTTTTTTTTTAAATTTTAATTTTCTTGAAGGATTAAAGTTCAAAAATTCTCAAATATATATATAGATATATTACAAATTTTATCAGCTCTCACAAAAGGAGTATGAAAAGCTAAAAAATGAAATTTGAAATCATTAGCCAATGCGTACAATTAAGAACTGTTAATCTGTGGTACTAGATCACATAATAAATTGGTTATATCACGTGATAATGTTTCAGTATCACACAATAATCCTCAGATTTTAACACTCTTCTTTAGTAATCTACATATACATCAAAATTAAGATACCACAGTGTTATGCTAGCAAATATCATTAGCCACCGCCATGTACGATTAAGAAGCGTAAAGATTAATTGATGTGCAATTTCTAGTCATTTGCGCAAATGTGAATTTTGGAATAGCTACTAAAAGGGTGTAATTTTGGAGGTAATTTGAGTTGGTTAAGTCACCACCTGTGTATGGAAGGTTGTACTTTTCTTTACTGGACTTTCAAGTTTAATTGCTTCCCAAGATATGCCAAACTTTTAGTTTGCTTGCCTTTCAGATCTGAACATCATCATAACATGATTATCATCATATACCATGCTCAACAAATATGCCAAACCATGAAAAAGAAGAAGAAAACCCAGCAGAAAATTAAAAGTTGGCTTTTACTGAAGGACCAAAATAATTTACAATGGACAAAATTAAAGACTACTTTAATCGATTTTTATTGTGATGGACCAAAGTGAAAAGTTATGTCAATCTCAAAGACCATTTTAGCTAAAAGCTTGAAAATTTTAATTTCAAACCTAGGTGCCATGCAATTATCCTAAAATTTAAAGCATAACAAATTGAATCGCACCTTCAGATTGATCCCAAAACTAGAAGGAGAAACCATGATCATAACTCTCATAATAAAACAGAAATCATGGGAAGAAAATGGTTTGTATAACAATTATAATGCTCTCTTCAATTTACATAAATTTCCGCAAGATCTGACAAGCCTGCAGTAGTAGTAGGAGGAGGAGGAGACTGAAACTAGAATTAAATTAGAAAAAACCAAACCAAAGCTCAACTCAGACGTTTTGATGATCAGATTGGTGCATGAGAGAGAGTAGTAGAACATGTGATGGGGTTTGCCAAGTATGTTGGTGTTTTCTCTCCAGCCATTATGACAAGAATTTTGGGTTCAGAATCTCCAGCCTCTATATCCACTGGTCTAGTTGGTTTCTGATCTTGATCACTACTGCTGCTTGAGCTCGACCGTTTGTGAAAGGAGCAAGCAAGAATCAGCAACGCTGCCGCAACGAGCCCCAACATGAGTGCTAGGCCTCCAAAGAGGTATGGCATCGGAGAATTCCAGTTTCTGAATATGGCGTCGTGACCAGTAGCCGCGGTGGTGGAGTTTGCAGCCGAAGGCCTCATTGCTGTCTCTCGGGTTTTTTACAATGCAAATGTGACAAATAAATGAACTATGCTTTGGTTTTATAAGCTGGCGTAAGCTTTATATAAAGTTCAACAGTGACCTGATGAGAAGAAAGGAAATTTTATCGGATGGGGATTGTCAGCAATCCCATTTTCCATCCCCTTCTATATCTCTTCTTATTTGAGCGGTCACGGTTAAATCACGTCAACATTTTATATTAATTTTTTTTATAGAGATAATAAGACAAAAAGTAATAGAAATATAAAATGGTGACGTGGCTTAACCGTGACAGCTCAAATAAGAAGAGATGAAAAATGGGCGGACAGAGAATTCACATTCAATTTTATCATCTAAGCTATAAATTTACAATTATTGCCTCTGTTGTACATGAATAGTGATAGTGATTTTTTTTTTTTTTTTTGGACTTTGCTTGGCCACCTAGTCATGGATTGTTATAGAAGTTTTCTTGTTTTCACATGCATCTCTTTCTCTCTATTTCGGAATTATATTTGAATCCAATACTTGTTTCTTACGTACTTATTACAAAAGCTAAGGAAAATGATCTTCACGGAGCTAGCTGTTGTTGATTGGCGGAACTGTTTTTTCTTTTCTTGAATTTGTGTTCATACAAGAACATGCATTAGCAGGCTGTGCTCCCCTAAAAAATTTCTACGAAAAGTTAATATTCGGTGAAGAAAGTTCGCAATATGGAGAATAGTTTAACTTCTTATAAGTTCTTACATGATTTGGTCCCTCACCAATGGGGGGCTTTGAAGAAGTTGAGAGATTTCATTATAAAATCAATTTGCAACATGAGGAGTACCCCAACTTATTTATAAGCCCATCAATGTGAGATTGATTCTCAACGCCTCTCCACACATGTGGTAAATTTTTAAACCTAACATGTAAACAACACAAGCGGATGACGTGGAGCGGGTGTAGCCGTTTGACTTTGCACGTGAGACAGTTGCTCTGATACCATAAAAAAAGTTGAGTCCCTTCCTCCGTCTCCTGAAGGTGGTGAAAATCATGAGGGTGTGATCGACTTCGCGAGGTTTCTGCTTAAATATGGAAGAGCTCTGCAAGAAATTATTCTTGATACGGTCGCTACTACTGAAAGACGCTCTCTTTGGGAGGTTAAAATTGGTTTACTAGAACTTACCCCCGCAGGGTCAGCACCCTACCAATGTCAAATTCTCCGTTGTTTAACTAGTACAGGCCGGTCTAATTTGGTGAATGTTCTTACTAGATCTGGATTATGAAAGGGTAGTTTGCTTTTCAGATGCTGTAGCTAACCAAATAGGAAGACCTTACTACGTTGTGGCGACTTGTTGATTTCGTTCTAGACGTAAATTTCGACGTTTCGTGAATGTCCGTTAGCATATTTTCCTCTTTTTTTCGATTGAATCAGAGCATTCTTATGACAAATGAAACCACATTCACAGTACAAAATCTGCTGGAAAGAAAACGGAATTGTTTTATCAACGAAGAAAATGAAAATGATGAGCAGACTGATATACCGGGTACAGCATGCCTATTTAAGAGCTCTCCCATGGTAGAGATCACAACATCATCGCAAAATAGATAAATATATATAAAACCAACAATATTCAGTAAAAAAATGTAAATATGCATACATATACAATGAGCGATCACGCTAACTAATTAGTAACTTAAAACCCGAAAAAGAAATCCTGCAAGATAAGTGATTTTAGAAGCATACATGAGGAACAAGAAGCAAAAGACATGTCATGCATTTTGAGTCGGGTGAGGGGGATTAGGGAGGGGCTTTGCCAAGTATGTGGGTGTTTGCTCTCCAGGCATTATCACAAGAATCTTTGGCTCACAATAATCATCTGCCTCACTTCTTGCATCGCTTCTTCTTGAGTTGGGCCAAGTTTTAAGAAAATAATGTAAGAGGCAAACTAGAATCAGTACTGCCGTCGGAAAGCCAAGAATGAAGGCTATGGCGGTGGCAGGCATCGCTGGATTCCTTACGAGCCCAAAGAAACCGCCAGGCGCGGTGGTGGAATTTGCAGTGCACATTGCTATATCACACTGTCTAGCTAAATAGCCATCAAATGCTTTGCTCTCCAGTTCAATTTCCGATCTATCACACTCGTATAAGCGATCCGATGACAGCAGGAAAGTTTGATTGATGTATAAATTTAGGACATTTACAAAGATAGATGGGATTGGTTTTACACAAAATGATTGCAGTGTACCCACTTTGATTTTTAGCCAAAAGCGTCTGAGTAATTAAAAAGGACGTGATATTCAAACACCTTATTTTACTTCTCACACATTTTTTTTAATTTTTGGCGGTTAGATCGGATAAATTAGAGAAGATCAACAGACAAAAATTAAAAATGAGTGTATGAGAAGTAATCCACACCTCTAATTAAAATCTGCAACATCAATTGGGCATATTTTACTGTATCACCATGTGTTAGGTGATAGAATGATGACACTATGGCTTTATTTAGAAGGTTTTACTGATGCACGTAATTCCAAATCTAACTATAATTAATTGTGTTAGAAAAATATCCGAGTATACTTAATTAGTTAATCCCATTAAGAATAATGTTATCCATACAATTATTTTTACTTATCACACATATTGTCAATTTTTGGCTGTCGATGAAATGAATTGAAGAAGATCAATTAAGAGGAAAATATTAAAAATGTGTGAGGAAATAAAAATGGGTGTGTGAATAACATTATACTTTCGTTAATTAATTTGGCTGAAAAGTTAAATTTAGAAAGGAAGAAAGAAGGATGAGAAGAGATGGTATTTGGAGATTACATTTGTAAGATGCAATTGAAGTTAGCTAGAAGTTACAAGATTTGGGACTCATGTTTGTGAGATATAATTGAAATTAGTTTGCAGTTATAAGTAGACAGGGACGGAGTTAGAATCGATGGGTACGCACCTTAAAAATAAAAACTTCTTTTTTGTGACAAATCAAAATAACACTTAAAATGCTAAATCGAAGAAGGAAAGTAAGCCATTCAACTATTTACTTACCATGTTCTAATTGATTTTTAGTTGATAAATTCTTCAGTAATTTTGTCTCATTGCATAAGTAGCAGTGTGTTTTAGTTGGGTTACAAGAGCAAAATACAAAATCTAAACTTGGGCCTCCCCCAATTGGGGAGTTCTGTAGGTCCTGAACATTCTTGAGCAGCCCGTTATATTTATACCCCCGATTCCATCTTCCTTGTTTTTTACTGAATCATTCATAACTATGCTTTTTCCTTTTTCCAGATTCTGGAGGAAGAAGAACAACATTTCGACCTTAGTTACCTGACCCAAATATTTTCTGCTGAAAAACCATCTCTCTCTCTCTCTCTCTCTCTCTCTCTCTCTCTCTCTCTCTCTCTCTCTCTCTCTCTCTCTCTCTCTCTCTCGACTTTCAATCTTCACCACTGAAATGTGGAAGCCTAAGATCCCCAGAAGCTAGCTCACACTGAGTACTAACCGCATTTCCCAGTTGATTCAACTGAAATGTGACTTCATTTATTGTATAAACATTATAATCAAAATCATTAAGTAATTTTGTTTATCATCATTTAAAGATCAACCCTAGAAAAACTCATTTAATTTATAGACCATTTTCTCCATATGAATTAAATAAATTAAGGGTAAATTACACCATACCTCCTCAGGTTTGAGGTATATTACAATCTCATACAACATCTTTAAAACATTTCACTTTCATACCACACGTACTATTTTATTTCAAAATAATACATCTGTTACATTTTCCATTCATTGATCCGTTAAGTGCTAACGTGGATGCTACGTGTTTTAAAAAAAAAACCTAAATCTTCTTATAAAAAATAATTAATAATTACATAAAAAAACTGAAATAAAATCTTCTTATAAATAATTAAAAAAATTAATTAATTAAATTAAAAAAAAACTAAAACTGAAATAAAATCCCCAATACCCAGATAGAACAAACCCCCCTTCCCCCTCCCCCCCCACAACACCCGCGACAGTCCCTCCCCAACCCCACCCCCCCCCCCACCCACCGGCGACCCTCCTTCCCTCCCCACCCACCGGCGACCCTCCCTCCCCCCTCCACCCCCGCGACCCACCTCACCCAAAAACCTACATCCCTCATTATGCACCCTCTTCCCTCCTCTACACCCTCCCATTCCTCCTACTTCATGAGCCCTATGATGGCGAAAAGGGATCGGGGGTTTTTTTTTTCTTTTCTGGGTTGCAGGTTGAGGGTGGGGAGAAGAGAGGGGGGAAAGACGAACTGAAGGGTTGTTTTTATTTTTTATTTTTTCCTGGTTTGCAGGAAATAAGATGAAGATGGGGAAGATGGGTTTAGGGGTTGCGGGGAGAAGAGAGGAGGATGAGGGGGAATACGGTTTCTGTTTTTTTTTTTTAAATTTTAATTTTAATAAATAAGAGTTAGGTTTTTTCAACAAAAAAAAAAGAAAAAATTGCCACGTGGCTGCCAAATGTGCGCCACGTGGCATCCACGTCAGCACTTAACGGATAAATGGATGAAAAATGTAACGGATGTATTATTTTGAAATAAAATAGTACGTGAGGTATGAAAGTGAAATGTTTTAAAGATGTTGTATGAGATTGTAATAGACCTCAAACTTGAGGGGGTATAGTGTAATTTACCCATAAATTAATGGTTTTTTAAGATGATTTTACTTCTAAACATAATTGTCAGTTTGTTCATGCACATATGTGTGACTAAATGGACTCTAAATTGAACGAAGTTCTTACAAATAACAATATAGTAATGTATTATAACATTGTATGATCAAATAATGTTACGTCTTTGTTGAAAAAAGAATAACCCTTTACACAAGAAGAGTTCAGTATTATCTTAATTAAGTTTAATGTTTGATGATCAATGATGATGTGTTGTGTATGAGTTGTTTTATGTTTTTGTCTGGACGGGGAGAATTTCCTTGCAGTGACTATATGATTAGTATGTGGCTCAAGATGCATGATCATGTAGAAAAGTGAGGCACAACGACTAGTCATCTTTGCCCAACCAGCCAGAAGAAAGAAGAGGAGATAAAGGTAAAAATGCGCGGGCACTTGGCCGTGCTTAAATTGTTTTATTGATGAGACAAGAGAATAAGACCTTCTGGGCTATCCAAAATCATCATCCAACACTATCTAGCTTTTATAATAAAAGTTGGCTACTTGGCATTTTGCATATTCTTTCATTCCCTTAATTTTTTTGCCTTTGTGCATACTGCAAAGTGAAAAGTGGAGTGAACTTTTCATACAATTTGCTGTGCACTTTTTGATTCTTCGTGATCAAATATCCAAGCACGCACAAGTTAACATAAACTTAAGAGTGTTTTAGTATAGTCTCGCTTTGTAAAAGACTTTACGGATTTTCTATATGCAACTGGTTATATGATCAAACCTTACCCATCCCTCCTTACTCAAACACAAACCCTTTCTCTTTGAGGGGTTATTAAACTTTACAAAAGTATCATAATTATCTTCTCGAACATATGTTGCCGGGCGTCAAACTGTGAATCAAGATAATTTAAATATATATATATATATATGAGGCCTTTCTTTCTTCCCAAATACCTGCTTGTGATTCCCCAGGAAACCATACTACCTAATATTTATTTAAGGATGCGAATTGGAGTACTACGAGTACCCGCAGAAACAATCGCTAGAACAACCAAGTGGAGTTTAGAGATTTTGGAAGGAGCAATGGAGGACATGTTTCCCAGTTCTCTGTGGAACTGGCCCTCCCAAGTGAGGAGCAACAAGTGATTGTGGTTTATAAAAGGAGGGTTTACTGCTAAGAACTTCCAAAGTTTTCTTAATGGGAAGGGTACTAATTCGAAAAACTTTGAACAAGGAGAGATTCAAGAAAGAAATGAGTATTATAAGATTGAAGAATGTTGGATGTATAGAAAATGTGGGGTGTATGTAGAAAATGTAATGTGTATGTTGAGAATGTGCGGTGTGAGGGTATTATGGGGAAATATGTGAGGTGTATTAAGATAATTTTCAATTGAAAAAGCAAATGTGGGGTGCATTAAGTATGTGGGGTTTATTCAACAATATATGAGGTGTTAATATAATAAGCCTTAAATAAATTAATGGTTTTTTATGATGATTTTACTTCTAAACATAATTGTCAGTTTGTTCATGCACATACGTGTGACTAAATGGACTCTAAATTGAACGAAGTTCTTACAAATAATAATATAGTAATGTATTATAACATTGTATGATCAAATAATGTTACGTCTTGGTTGAAAAAAGAATAACCCTTTACATGAGAAGAGTTCAGAATTATCTTAATTATGTTTAATGTTTGAGGATCAATGATGATGTATTGTTTATGAGGTGTTTTATGTTTTTGTCTGGACGATGACATGATCTTGACGTCTGGACAGGGAGAATTTCCTTGCAGTGACTCTATGATTAGTGGCTCATGATGCATGATCATGTAGAAAAGTGAGGCACAACGACTAGTCATCTTTGCCCAACCAGCCAGAAAAAAGAAGAGGAGATAAAGGTAAAAATGCGCGGGCACTTGGCCATGCTTAAATTGCTTTATTGATGAGACAAGAGAATAAGACCTTCTGGGCTATCCAAAATTATCATCCAACAATATCTAGCTTTTATAATAAAAGTTGGCAACTTGGCATTTTGCATATTCTTTCATTCCCTTAATTTTTTTTGCCTTTGTGCATACTGCAAAGTGAAAAGTGGAGTGAACTTTTCATACAATTTGCTGTGCACTTTTTGATTCTTCGTGATCAAATATCCAAGCACGCACAAGTTAACATAAACTTGGAGTGTTTTAGCATAGTCTCGCTATGTAAAAAACTCTACGAATTGTCTATATGCAACTGTTAATGTGTCAGTCTTATTGTTGCTATAGCATGTTATCGATGCATTTTCAACAAAATTGATGTACACACAGAACTTAAGTGTTCATCATATTGAGGATTTTTCTGTTTGGTGCAACTTGATACACACCACAATGAAGTTAAGAATCCTTAATACGATAAAATCTACATAAATCTATGATTTTGGTGCAACTTTGTTCTCCCATGTGCTGATCATGTGCACATATCTTTTGAAAAGGGTGAAGAAAATGCAGTATGTCCTTGTTGATGTAGATCCTACCCATGGAAACTCAGTATTCAGTTTGTTCTATGCACTCATGGTTAATGGATGGCAATTTGGAATGAAAAAAGTAAAAACCACCAAATCATATGAATAATTTGCAGATTCTGCTGCATGTTCAAATCAGAGGTGTTCCTTTCGAATACTGAGATAAGATATTCGTGACAGATTACATCCCATGAATGTCTTCTGTGGATGCACTTAAGGACCATGTCCTGTGTCAATCCACACCGTACACCGCCAGAGCTACTTCACCCTTGCAAGGCCCTTCTTGCACAGAAAGTAATCTTCATCCTTGGTTAAAAAGGGTGCACATATTAATGCATGCATCTGGACATTCGTTTTAGTTGCCATGAGTGTTTGCAGGTGATGATGAAGTTAGAATCTGTCTAAAGGAGTGAAGGGAAATCAGAGATGCAGATGCTCAACCCATTACATCACAGATTCTGGTATCTTCTTGAGTTTGATCGGACAAAATTCGGAGCAACCAACACACATCCAGCTTTAAATCTTCAATAAGCTCCATATGCATCAAGCTACATTCAGCGGCTGAACTTTAATTGGTTTCACTTTCACATATCATTGAGCCAATGTGTCTATTTGTCTTAAGTTTCACTTTCAGATATCCTTGAGCCTCTAGTAGCTATTAATATGAGTCGCAGCTAAACTTCGAAAATAAGTAGTCAATACAGTAGTCCAATATTCAATACATAATCCTTTCACACAAAACAGAATTTTCGTAGGTGTAGCTTGCAGTGTTTAAATTGTGAGAAAATTGAGGACGAACGTTGATGAAAATAAGGCCGTGTAAAGATTGGTGGTCACAGTTTTTTTCTGATGAAATATGAGCTTTGATTGCTTGTATAAATTAAGTAGCATTTTAACTTCTAGACAGCACAATCACAATGCCAATAGCAAATAAAGCAAACAGGACCTCCATCATATTCCCTATAAGGAACATTCCTCAAATATCCTATCGAAGGAATGTCATTGTTAGAGTTTACAATGGCATTCAATCACCTTTCACTTCTTCCACCATCGTTCAGCGGTTAAGAAATTTAGATCAACCTCCGAATCAGATATACATGGAAAACTGCTTCTTGGATGCCATTTTTTCATTTCGTTAAAAGTCGTAGTTAGTAGATCATAGACCGTAATCGAGCTGGTGGACCTTTTTGCGGTATAAGTTGGGTGCAGTAAAAAGATGCCTCTAGCAAGGTTCTTGAGTCCAGTAAGTTGGCATTGCTGAAATGTATATCCCGTGTGGAAAGAGCAAAGACTCTAGAAGAATCAATCTCCAAAACAAAAGCAAAGAAAGCTCCTTGTGCTTCCAGAAAACAAGCAACTACTGCAGAATTGTAAATTCATGGACAATTACCTCTAAACATTGAAGTTAAAATTTCTGAGAACGTTAAATTTTTAGTTAAAAAGATGTAAATGCATTTACAACACAGAATTTGCAAGGAGATTGAGAACAATATACAGAATTACCAATCACACTTCACACATATCAATATTTTAGACCAACTAAACTGGAAAAAGATACACTAAATATCAGTTGCAGACTTACTTAATATGACTAAAAACCAGCACAAGTGTTATTTGAAGAGAGAGGGTCATCCTTCATCTTTTGAATGTCGTAACTAGAACGACGGAACAATGCCATATCCATTTTCCGCCATCAGCGTTGTGGAGAACATTTGGTCGACTTCAACTTCCATTTCAGTTCGCTTTGCAAATCGGCCCTTGATTCGGGGTCTGGTCTCGGCGTAGGCCTTCCTTGAGGCATACCGGATTGTTTTCTCAAACTTCCTCGTCTTTTTCTTCTCTCTGTACCTGAGAACCCTGGCCTCCCTGTCCATTGGACTTAGTTGGGTTGGCATTTGAATGGCAGATCCACCGAAAAGGTCAATAGTTCCTTTGGGAGTTCTCGGGTGCGAAATTGAGATATCGCTCATTGTTGAATTCGGTACAACTCCAACATCCAAGGATGAAACAGAAACCTATTACGTGACCAAAGGAAAACAGCAGCATATTTAATTGCTAGTTCAAGTGGCTTTGAAAACGAAAATATGTAGAAATATAAGGTACAGTAAAACCTCTTTGTAGCGAAATTATTTTGGATATCCACAATGACATCATGTGCGATGAGCTAACTGAGTTACTCAAAGCAAAATGAGAGCATAAATCCTGTTAAGAACCAATTATCTATGGATAAACTTGAAAAGGCAAATTTTCTAAGCAAATCATGACAATTTGGTGCAGCACATTTTGTTGAAGATCAACACCAGCTCAATTGGTGTTTGGATGCTTGACAACTCTAGCAAAATACTATGTTGGTGGTACTAGCTAGAAGGTTCTGGAGATTCAAATATGCATGGGAGTTGGACGGTGCATGCATCTAGCACCAAAGTCGGTGCATCATGCATGCATATCAATATGCTAGACAATTCAAGCATTATTATCTTAATTAAGTTGGTTAGGTTTGTTGCAATTAGAGAAATTTAGAATCACCACAACTTGTGGCTAAGATGATGCACTAAGCAAAGCATGCAAGAAACCAAGTGATCAAGCAAGTAGGCAACCAAGTGAGAGTAAGAAGTAAGAGTAGTTTTGTGAGGAGTGTGAGTGGTTTAGAATTTGTCTTTTGAAATGACAGAGTGTCATAACTTCTAAAGTATGTCCTTGATAGTTGTTGTGTTGTAATATTTTGTAAATTAATACAAGTAATTTATTTACTTGTTTTGTCTCTCAAACACTTATGTTAAAGTTGTGTACTCTAATTTTCCTCAACACATTTGGACCTGATTCCATTTTTCTGACTTGGATTTAAAAAGGGGAAAGCAAAAGAAAGGGAATGAAAACATTCATGTTGTTCGATTCCACCCTTTGAACAACAAAAGCAAAGAAAAAGAGCTTACAAAAGTGCTGACAAATTGCAATTTTTCTTTATTAGTAAGTATTGATATATTGATATGAAAAATAAATGATTGAAATTAAACATAGAAGATGTAATAGTTGTGGAAATCAAATCTAACAGCTAAAATCCCCTTAGCATTTAGTATTACATGACATTGAAGTCACATTCTATAAATTGTATTTATGTGCAAAAACTTAATATTTGTGTACTATTGTAGAAAGAAAAGTTTATGTGGATAGAATTACATGGCAATCTATCAAGCTCAGAAGGTGTACGAATTAAAAAGAAAAATGAAAAAAGTGTGATAGTGTAGTGGAGCACAGAAATTGGACTTGATTAGATTATTAGGAGGAACACGATTAGGGTTTCCAATATAAACCACCAGGTATGTTAATTAAAACCTGTTTTTCAAATTATCTAGGGTTTTGACTTCCGATAATCAAAGTTTAACAAATTATCAACATGAACTGGAGTAGTTAATTAATTAACAGTAACCATGATTAGACCGTAGAGTAAAGAGAATTAAGAAGCTTACACTGTGACCTAGAGAACCATTGTAACTGTATGCAGCTTTTGAGGACTCATACTCCAAACCCAACTGATGAAAACTTTGCTTCTGCAGCTGCTGCATCTGGTGGGCTTTCCCTACTTCTCCATACTGATGAACTGGCACAACACTATCTCCTCCATAATTCTTGTGTGGGACCCCATGATGTTGTTCCTGCTGCTGTTCTTGCTGATGGTGATCAGTGAACTGATTATTCTGATCAGCACATGAGTTGTACTCCACAAGATCCAAAAACTCATCAACCTCCACTCCAAAGAAAAGCCCATTGTTCTTTGCGTTGTTGTTGTTATTGTTTTTCCCTGGGTTGAGCAACAACCATGATGCTGCCTCATCCTCATCTTCCTCGTCAATGGTTTCATCTCCTTCCTGGCTCATAAACCCATCCTCCATCTCCGCCGTGGCGGACCTCACCAACGTCATCCTGCCATGTTCAATTGCCTGAGGGCCGTACAGGCAACCAGAAATAGGCGGGATGGGCACGCGCTGGTGGCGCCTCGCCAGAGGATTGGCAGAGTGGATGTCCGCGTCGCAGGCCGTGCAGAGCGAGGCCGAATCTGCTTTGCACAGAAAAGCGGCTGGGGCACGCTCGCACGCCTCGCATACCCACACACGCTCATGGCGCGACGCCACACAATTGGCCGCATGAATGGTGGCGTCGCAGCCTGAGCACAGGTACGCCGAGTCTGCACGACAGAACACCGTGCAAGCTGCTGCCCGGCACGTGTCACAAACACGTGCCCAGTTGTTGTCGGCAGCAGTCCCATTGCTCTGATCTTCCTTCAACATCTCTCTCGACTTCTCAGACTCTAAAATTTTGAGTAATAATTGAGTTGCGAGTCCTGTGACTTGTGAGTGCGGAGGCTAGAGGTAGTTTGCGGGTCTAACTGTAGGCAGAGCGCCAAAGGAACAGTAGGCCTGGAAGGAATCAGTAAGCGACACGTGGAAAATAATAAGTGGCCTAGAAAAGTTGTTACGTTTTCTTGTGGTTGGCTATGAACGAGGATTCTCTCCCGATTTTCTTTGTGAAGATTTCAAAAATTCTTCAATTTTGTTCGTTTATTGTAAATTGTGCCGATAGTTAAATACTTTTATATGCAATTTTAAATAAAAAAATTTATAATAATTTATGACCGTACGATCTACAATAAACGAACGTGAATAAAGAATTTTCAAAACCCTCGTAAAAGAGAATCCGAAGAGTATTTGGTTGGCCATGCTTTGTGGGGGTGTGGGGTGTGGGTCCCCCTGTCGAGTCGGAGGTTCTTGTGGGGTCCATGGCTGGCTACTGGAGCTTTTGCGCTGGCCCACCCTGAGAGCAGCTTAGATTCGGGGAGTACATGTGGCAATGCAGTAGAAGATGTGGTGGAGAAGGCTTGGGTGGTTCTGCCGCCAGTTGAACCGAACAGTAGTTCAATCTCACTACCACGAAAAAGGAAAGACTCGTGTTTTCCGCTTGCTTGGATAACGTAACAAAGAAATGACACGAGATGTCTGGATGGGATTCATCAGACTACAACCGGGCAAAATGGAGAAAAGGAAAAACTCGGATTCTTGTAGCAAATAGTTCAACCATATACAGTGATCATTTGGATATGTTGTGGGCTCTAAGACGATGATGTCTGTAATTAATTACGCATTGCTGTATAAAAAAATTTAACATGTGTCAACGCATAATAAATTTGGGACACTTGCTATTCTTACGTCATCAATCATATAAGTTTCTCTCATCGATATGGCATGTATCGATACTAAGTATTCTAATATAATATTGATGTGGTAATTAGTTTGACATATGGTTAGTAAAGTAAGAATGATATAGACATGCATCTACAATTAATGCCAATTTGCTTGGCTGGTGTGGAGTTGTCAAGCCTGTCACATATAACCACATAATTTATCAGATATCAAGATCAATCACAGGGTAGAGATGAATCCCCATGAAAGACCAATTCCCTAAAACAAACTTTTAATCAAATTTCGTGTTGTTGTCACATTACGAAAAAAAAAGTTCACCATAATTTGCCGACCACAAGAAGGGTGAATGAATATGGTGTGTTTTCCCCTACGATTTGGCATTTGACAAGCTTCAAATTGCATGGTGTCTCCTTTTAATACTATACTTTAAAGATTAATCAATTCGAAGTTATGTTAAAAGAAAGTTTTTATTTGATATAAAACTCACTAATTTTTAATGTTCATCAACTTTAATAATATCATTTGGATATATGTTTTTTTATTAACGGAATGGAATAATTTGAACTTAGGTCAAACATAAACGGAATGGAATAATATCATTTGAATTTTGCTACAGGCACAAGTGCGTTATTGATTTGCGATATTACAATTAATCGCAGAAATAGTAAGTATTTCTCTCTCATGAGAGAGAATTGGCAATTCTGGATCGAACATGTGTAATACTGAGTTGGATGTTGAGTTGTATAACTTCATCAGCAACACTCTCGCTCCCCCATTAGTATTCAGTGGTGACATGGAACCAATTGAGCACTTCAGTACGAATTAAGATTCTCTTCGGATCTCACTATCTAGAGCCAACCAAACCGTTTCAAGAGAAAGAGGTGCACGCCTTTTTTTTGGTGTGAGGTGAGCTATTGAAATAGGTTAATGAGGACCACATAATTCAATTTAAATGATCCGAATTTCTTAGTACGTGGACTCCAGACAGTAAGATCTAAACATGGATCTCAACTCCTTCAGTACGATACATCTATAACAGCACAGATGCTGACTCAGGCAATCCATATGGGCCAAACTCCTGTAGTCAATAGGATACTGCCACTTAAGAGACTAGATTAGGATGCACCTCTACCACAAGTTGTATGTATACATGTATCTATCACTTTCAGCTGTGGACATGTTTACTGATTTGCCCAGCTCAGGTACTTTTTCAAATTGTTCATCTGCACCTTCTTGTCTGGATCATCTCGAACTGTTATCAAAGCTCAAAATCAATACTTTTGTATCCAAAATTTTCTTAATATATATAAACTAGTGGTATTGGGAAAATACGGAACCGAACACAAGATTAAGATAAAATTCTGAACTAACTCAGCTACAAACTCATTATTTTTGTATCAAATCTTGTTTTTTACAAGGCGACTATCTGAACTACTCTACTTTATGTGAATAGAGCTCTGAACTCACGCTCAATGAATTGAACACACTATTTTAATCAACCGACGTAACTCACTGTGCTTATTTCAACTGACTTAATTAAATCTTTAAATATTTATTATCGCGAAGCCCAGGGGCCTTGATAATAGTATGTAGTTTCTTACAAGCAAGAATACCCGCGCTTCACTGAGGGCTTTAAAAACATTAAAATTGATAAATGATAGCTGGAAATATCGAGAATAGTTTTGTTCATTACTTAAACAGTAGAATATGTACACGGAAGATTTGTATTGACTCCACATTAAGAACTTATGTACAATAAAAAAGGCCTATACTCAATTTCACGAATGAGTTTAAAATCCTTAAACAAAAGCAGCAAGGAAAATGGACTGAAAACAAACATTAACTACCAAAAAAGCATTGATGTCCATTATAGTAAAAAAACTTAGGCATTCACCAGTAACCCAACTTGAACAGCGTTGTATGAAGCCTTCCTCTTGTGGTCTAAAGCACCCCTGGTTCTTTTCAGGTGAACAACCTAATTTGGTTGAAAACCAAAGGTTTTTGCTGGGTCCAGTGCTCATCATTCACTAATTATTGTAAAACCAACAAAAGGGTGATTTCACATTCTCCATAATTATATTTTAATGCCAATATTCATAGCTAATATACAAAGTTACCACTAATAGACTGTTCAAAGCATCAATATCCCAATATGAATCTGAAATGAAAGACGGTACCCAAAACTCAGGACCTACATCATTTGTGAGTCCCAACACTCTCAAATGCATATATTTTTCAACATATCCAGGCAAATCCAAAATTCAAAACTAAATTTGTATCAAAAAACATTCAAAAGCAAATTACATTCACAAAGTCAACCAAAATCAGTAAAGAAGAGCAACATTAGCAAAATCGAGTACTACTTCATACGGAATCCCGTTTTCGAAAGTGCTCTGCCGGAAGTATAAAACTTTACTCAACCTGAAAATCCAAATCAGAAAATAAAAAAAAATTTAAACAAAATAAAAGGTGAGGTAAGGTGATCCTTTACCAGACACCCCATCTTTGTTATTCCTAGTTCTTTTTGGCACTGTGTGCAAAACAAAGTGTAAACTCATGTGAACAATTATATTTCAAATCTTCCATCAAACCAATATGAATATGAATTAAAAGACGGTTCCCAAAACTCAACAGCTCCTTGTGCATTCTACATCCATTGAAACCTCATAATCAATGAACAATTTAACAAAGGATATAACACATAGGTAACTAATTAATGCATGAACAATAGTATATGAAATCTATGAATGATATGAATAGGTGAAAGCTTAAAGAATCAGAAGTTTGCAACGCCACGATACTTAAAGCTCTGCAACCTGTTATACAAAATTGATTAAGCTTGCATGAAATACTTCATAAAAATTTGAAACTATAGCATGCCTTGGACTATACCACTCAACAATTATGTTGCCAAAAACAAATTGTCATATACTGGCACATAAAGTTATTCATACACGTGAAGCGCTTGTAACTTGGTTAGTTAAAAGCTCCAAAAGCTACAATCCCAAATTTGATTCCTTTTTAACATTAATTAAAAGCCCCAACATCTGCAGTCCCAAATTCAATTCCCCTTGCCAATATCATTTGTATTAAAAGAAAAAGAAAAAGGTTGGTTCATACATAACAATCAATTAATCATTATTCATAAAAATAAAAATAAAGGAGAACTTATGTATTATGCAATTGGAGGAGAGGAGTTTTGAACTTGGGTCATCTTCCAGAATTGTAACCAAAGAATGATTTCGTATTAGTTAGTGAATCCAAGGCCATAATCCCCATGAACTGAATACTAAAATGTTTGCCATTGAGGAAATCCCGTCTATTAAAATGTTTAGATTGAAGGAAAAAATATGGCAAATACTAAACACCCTGAACTTTAGGGAAAATACATTTTTGAATCACATATTTTTTTTCAAGGATCCAAAGAAAGATGATGTAAGACTTGCTATGATAGAGTTGTATAGCTATATTGCTGCATATATAGAGATGAGCAACCAGGGATGTGAGATCACATGCTTTTGTACTACTTGGATCAATTTTTGAAAAGTTGATTGACCAACCAATTTGTTGATACCCAGGTTCTGGTTCACCACGCTATTGTCCCTGCCCAGAAATTGGAAGAATCCAATCTTGGACCAATATTCTCACACTAAACAGCAAAAAAAAAAATTCTAAAGTTTTAAGAACTCGGGAGCCGAAATTCCATAATTAAGTAGCAGCATATTGGTAATAGGTTCTCATCAGCCTCTAAAGATCTAAAATACCATAAACTTATTCTCTATCAAAAAATAGGAACACAAATAATCTTTCTTATCATTATGTTTACTAAAGCAGCACATGAGGCATCTTAAACATTTCTGCAGGGCCAGATTCCAACCCTTGCAACTACTACAACAATATATAGGTTTAACTGAGTATGAGAGAATTTGTAGATTTTGATTTGTTGGTTTGAGGGCTTGAGTTTGTTTTCTTATTTGAAGCGGAGAATAGAGGATTTTCTCAGCTACAAACACCCAAAATCACAAAATCACCAAAATTAAAACACGGGATCACCTTCTCTCATATACCGAGCAAAAAATTACGAATCCAAAACTAAAATTAAAAAATCCAAAAAACTTATGGCTAGGTGAAGTCTGTACCTTGGATTTTGAGGAAACACAGGAATATGGATTTTTGCAAATCGGCAACGTTCGATATCAGCTTCAATAACCTGCAATGGATGTGTTGTTACATCATATGTAGTTCCTTGATACTGTCTCTAATCTCACCAGACTTGGGACGTATCGATTACAACAACCTTGCAAAGAAAGCAAATGCATCCGATCAGTCGGATTCAAGCAAAATAAATGCTATTTCTTTTATTGGTAAATTTTAGTTTCGCCATCGACTCCTTTTAGAAAATGCATTCTTCAGTTGAAAATATTTCTGAACCCTATGAGAGTCCACTCAAATGAATAAAAAAAACACCAACAAAAACCCCAATATCTTACCATCAACCCAGAGGTCAGCCTCTCAGAATGCTTCAAATTAGCACATAATTTACTGCATTTGAAAAGATCCTCAATGCTCTTGACAACAATAGTATCCGCATCAAGATACACAACTACATAATCAAACTCCCGGAGATAAGAAACACAGAAGAAAAAAGAGAGTAAAACTTCAAATTCTTAAAACTAAAAATATTGCGTCTTTGATGAGAACTATGAAATCAAAGATTTTACCTTTCTTGTAATTTGTCACGTTAAAAATTTTGGGCTTTGTGTAGACACCCCAGAACCTCGTCGATCGAATTTGATTAGAATTTGCCTATAAACTAATCTTCTCCACTATCCATTCATCAGCCTGCACAATCATTCACCAAAAATAATCAAGCTTACTAAAAATCTGATTCAATGGTTGTTTTCGCAGCTCAAACTTCACTCAAACAAATAACCAATTTAGGATAAAGCACCAAACTTCAGCTTTTTCCCAAATCACTTGTCGATTCAGTTAATCCCTATTCATTTAAATCCAACTTCACTAAAACCAAAACTCGATTTAGGAAAAAGCAGCTTCTTTTTTCTAAAAACACTTCTCCAAAAGGAAAGTCTATCAACACTACTAAAAGCCTAAACTCAAATTAATTTCCTCAATTAGAAATAGGAACAAATATTAATCACCTGGAGAAGCTTCATGGCGTAATTGGAGACGCCATCAGAGACCAGAGCCACCATGTCCTCGGTCGATCCAGTGTCCCGTATCGATTTCCTGAGGACTCGAACGCCTAATAGGAACTCATCTTCGTACAGCGGCGTGACGTAAGCCTCCGGCAAACGCCCAATATCTTACCATGTCTGTTTTCGTCATTTTACTGTGCAAGCAAGAAAAAGACAAAAAAAATTAAGCAGCAAAACAGGGGCATTTGCGACAATTCACTGTACTTAGGAACAGTGAAGCAGCTCAACTCAGTTTTAGTATATATAGAATTTCGGTTACAAAACTTCATTTCTAACATATTAGGTAAGTTGTGTTTCCATGAGTTAAAAGGAGCACTAAACAAACAATAAAGCACGTTTCAATACATATTTATTATTCGTTTAGTGTTCCTCAAGTGAAAAGAGACTAGTGTTCATTGAAGATTTGTCAAATGTTCCATTGGCGCATGTTTTCAAAACTAATTCTACACATTATACAAAATTGACACCGATAGTAGTATTTTAATTGTAAAGTTAAATACGTTACCTTACGTTTTTTGTAACGTAAAATACAAGAGATATTAACTCAAAGGTTGAGTTTAGGAATACCTGATGAACTCCAATCCCGCTAAAAAGAAAAGAAAAGAAAAACAATTATAAAAAAAAAAAAAAAAAAAAAAAGAGATCGCGGACAAGTTAGCCAATTTAGGATTGTTTTTGTCCTGCCTTGTTGACATGCAACTCCACCCTGGACCCTCTTCCTTTTATGCATACGAATTTTTGGGCATTTCAGCCTAAATGTCTGTCTCTCCTTCTTCATGATTTTCATTTTTTGTATTTTTTAATTATTAAAAAAAACTAATGAAAATTAATCGTTAAAAGTAAAAAGTCAAATTGACTTTGTTGGACAGCGTGGACTAAAACGTCTTCTTGAGGAGCAAAAGACCTGATGCCATGCCAGTGCCGTGATCAGAATATTCTGTTTCATAGGAGTTCAACTTCACACAAGTCTCTACTTTGTTGCTGCCGCCACCGCCGATCACTCGGTTTCTCCGGTAACCCTCTTCCTCCTTCCTCCGTCCTTTATGTATGTTTGTTTGAATAAACAATAAGCGCTTGTGGGTTGGTTTCTTTGTATAAAATACCAAGATTGATGTGAAAGTTTGAGAATTTTTCACTGCTGGGTTTTTCTCGGTATGATTTTGGATCTGATCTTCTTCATATGCTTAGTTGGTTAGTAAAAGTTTGGCAATTTGGCTAAAATTATCACAAGTTTCAATAGCTGAACTGATCAAAATTAAATATCAACGACATAACGATGAATCAAATTTCGATGATCTGCTGAAAAATCATACCTTGAAGTTTCTATCTTTTTTATCTGATCAGAATTGATAACAAAGAAACGGAATCTTTTTTTCCCCATTTTTAGGACTTGATATGTTTGAGAAGTGAGATCCGTGTGTTTAATTTTCAAATTTTCTTTGATTTTCTCTATTTTTTTTTTCTTCAGAATTATGGTATCTGGGATGTGCCTATAATTGGATTACCTAAGTAAATTTTACAAATTTATTGTTTCTATATGTTGCAAAACCGAGCGCAATGGCGTTGTGGGATTCATACAGCTGACTCCATTTAGTGGGATAAGATTTTGTTGTTGCATTTTTTCTACATGTGCTAGATTTATGTACATTTTGCAATATGTATTTGATTGTTTTTCAGCAAAAAAAGTTGTCTGCTTTGTGGTGTCATTGAACACACTTCCTTTTTTGCTTGGGGATGTCTTCAAGCACTAAATTGTATGCAGTTTTGTTTTATACTCCTTATTTTGCTTATTCGTCATGGCAGCAGATCATGAATGATACCTTGGTGAAAATCTTCGGTTTCAAATTTCGGTATTTTACATGAAACGATGTCACAGGTTGGATTTGGATAAATGCCAGCTTCCAACTGCAGTTATGGTCTGAGAGAGCTGCTTGGGAAACTATTGAAGAGGAATACAAAAAGAATTGATCAGTCTTCTGGTAATGAGATTACTGAGATGGAAAGCGTTACAAAAAAAGATAGAATTAGCAATCTGCCTTGGGATGTATTGGACGGGATCCTCATTCGCTTGCCTTTGAAAGAAGTTGTGAGGACTAGCATCTTATCCAGGAGGTGGAGACATAAATGGACTGGCATTTCGCAGTTTGTTATTGATGACAAATGCATACCAAGCCGGATATCAGACAAAGTCGCAAGATGGGGATCGATCATGAAAATTCTTCGTCAAGTTCAATTGCATCACACCGGTCCTATAGAAAAGTTTAAGCTCGCTGCTTATTGCCGGCCAGACCATTCTGATTTAGACCAGTGGATTCATTATTTAACTGACAAAGGTCTCAAGGATTTCATCCTGCAGGAGTTTGACACTATAAAACGTTTTAACTTGCCTTTTTGTCTATTCTCATGTCCACTTTTGAATCGCTTGGAGATTTTCGGTTGTAGAATCAAGCCATCTTCTGAAGCTATCGGATTCAAGAGCCTCGCGAACCTCCATCTTAATGAAGTTTGTGTAACTGGTGGCACGCTAGAATGTTTGGTTCTAAACTCCCCGGTTCTTGAAAGATTGACACTGTTGAACATTGATCATCAAATTGTTCTTAGAATTGGCAACGCGAATCTCAAGTATCTGAAAGTAGATTCCAACTTTGACGACATATATCTTGAAAATAGTACATCTCTGGCTAGCGTTGACATTGGCTTGAGGGTGAGGGTCATACCGCGATCATTTGGGTCCGAAGGAGGGAATCTAATCAGGTTTATAGGCTGTCTACATGCTATCAAGAAACTGACCCTATCCAGTGCCATCCTAGCAGTAATGTTTCTCTTCCTTTTTTTCACAGTTTTGTTTGGCCTCTTTTGCTATTTGGTTGGCATAACGTATGTTTGTGTCTTATATGATCGTTGCTTTCATTTGTTTTTACTTTCTAGTTTCTGGGCAGTAATGACGTACCAGACAAACTTCCTACTCTGCCGCGTCTGTCTGTTCTCGAACTCAAGGACATACGGTTGGATTCTTTGATAGAAGTGTTGGTTTGTGTCTGCATTTTTCGAAGTGCTCCAAATTTAGAGGAACTACACCTTTCAGTAAGTTTCTCTGAACAACTAGCAATTTAGTTCAAGCATTTTTCATCTGCTCTAGGACTTTGAATTACAAGATGACTTTGGTTTTTTATTTGTTTTTCGTTTTTGGACTTGCAGGTTGCTGATACAACTGAGTATTCCAGACCTGCTGCTGACTTCCTCATCACTGAGTTGTCAAACCATTACTTCGAACAGCTTAAAGTAGCGAAGATAAGAGCAGTACAAAATTTTCAAAACGAGGCAATATTCATCCAGCTCTTACTCGCTCATTCGCCCGTGCTGAAAAGATTGACCATTGTACATTATGGAAGCAGAATTCTTCCAACAGAAGTGCTGGCGCAATCTGTGCCGGCTTCAAAAGATGTTGAAATCTTCAGCTTATGCGTATAAATCGCATCTCATCGAGACATTCCTGTGTTTTTGTGGTTTAACTTGAATTTGGTACCTTTCTTTAGCATATAACAAGCTCTGTAATCCCTTATTTATTGGTTTGATTACATTATTAAACACTTTTGAAAAGCAGACGGTTGAAGAGAAGCGGCTGAAACGGTGTCCTGGAAATTACTTTCTTTTTGCCCCTCGGGAATCAAGATCTCGAAGAACTATGAATCTAAGAATGTCAATTTATTGAAGAAGAATCTGTACAGTTGGAAAGAAAACATCAAAATTTTCGGAGCTCTGGCAAATACAACATAAACTTATAATCTTCATGTAACCTAATAGCTTCAAGCCTTCAACTATAAATTCTTGCTATGACATGCTTTCTTTTGAAGCAGAAAATTTTCAAGTTGGAAATCACCGTGGACCGGAGAGTTCCATTGCTTGTACTAGTAGCGAAGAGTCGTCAGTGAGGTCCGAGTATCTGTCTGAGGACGAGAACTCGGGGGCTTTGGACTTTGTTGATTCTGCTTTCTGTGAGGCTTCCCATCTTTCCACAAGTCCATCACCTTCAAGCATCCTTACCACTTCAGACATTTTCGGTCTGTGGCTGGGAAGGTACTGTGTGCACAAGAGTGCCACTTGAACCATTTCCTCAAGCTCAATCCCGTCATAGTTGGTTTTCAGATCCTTGTCCACAAGCATCTCAAGCTTCTTTTCCTGATGAATCCTTTTAACCTGTGATCAAATAAACGTCAGATATATGAAGTAAAATCTCGGGTCTGGACTAATTAAATTAGACAACAGTCCAACATATTACGTCTTCCAAGTTCGATCTAGAGTGGAGGGACTCTACAGTTCTAGCATGGACTTAATACCAATTATTTCCAGTCCCAGCCACCAAACGAGCGTTATGCAATGGTAAGAAGTAAATGAGATTTGTGGGCTCACCCAATCAAGTATTGCTCCTTTCTGGTTAGCTGCCTTGCCAAATTCCAGTGCTCTCTGGCCTGTGATTAGTTCAAGTAGAAGGATCCCAAATCCGAAAACATCAGTTTTCTCAGAGGACTGGCCGGTGGAGAGGTACTCAGGGGCTATATGCCCCACAGTACCCCTAACAGCTGTGGTGACATGTGAGTCTTCGTGATCCAGAAGCTTTGCCAACCCGAAATCTCCCACCACAGCTTCACAGTAGTCATCAAGAAGTATATTTGCAGCCTTCACATCCCTATGGATTATTTTCGGATCACACTGCTCATGAAGGTACAACAATCCTCTTCCAGCTCCCAAGGCAATCCGCTTCCTAGTGCCCCAATCCAAGACCGGCTTCCCTGTAAAAAGATCGATAAGATTTGCAATTAGCTACACATCATAGGGATTCTAAATGGACCGATTACAGTTAGTTTGAGCTGTTGATATCTTACCTTTGAGACGGGAAGCAACGCTGCCATTGGACATGTATGGATAAACTAGAAGTCTTTCGGTTGGTGTGATGCAAAAGCCGTAGAGCCTGAGAAGGTTGCGGTGAACTGCTAGGCTGATCATTTCAACTTCAGTCTGGAATTGAATCTCTCCACCAAGTGCACTGCCATCTTTAAGCCGCTTGACCGCTACAAAAGTCCCATCTTGGAGAGTTCCTTTGTACACATGTCCAAATCCGCCTTTTCCTAGTATGTTCTTGCTGCTGAAGTTGTGTGTTGCAATCTGAAGTTCTCTGAAGTGGAATCTCTTCAGGTTCCCAAGGGAAATTTCCTCGTGATGCTGCTCTGAAATTTCATAATACACGGCATTAAGTAGAGGATTGGTTATCCAATTACTTTCTCAGAACACAGATTTTTTTTTCATCCAAAAAGTACCTTTAACACCGAAGAATGCCTGCTGGTTGCGCCTTTGCCTCCACCATATAACTGCTCCAAATCCAAGAACAATCAGGCAGAGGCACCCTAGGCTCAAACCAAATGCGAGTGCCATTTTGTGACTTTTAGGTCCCCCGGGAAGAGCAGCTTGAAAAGAAAAAATCAAAATGAAGTCAGGATCAGAACAAGTATCACACGAAAAATTGAAATTGTGAACTTTGTGGAAGCCGGAAGTAGTTTATGCATAGTATCTGCATAATGAATTAATGCAAACTCCATACTTTGTGTAGTATTCAAGTTCATCGACATTGGCAACAGTGTCGTCCCATTGCATTCTGCTTCAGACCCCGTTGCGCAGATCAGAGGATTTCCAATTATGCTGCAACACCAGCAAAGAGAGGGGGTGGAGAGAGTTTAGCAAACAATTCTCTGTTGAGAGAGAGAGAGAGAGAGAGAGAGAGAGAGATTACTTGAATGTTTTAGCAGCAAATCTAGGTACAGGGCCACTGAGGTTATTGTAGGACAGGTCTCTGGGTTGCACAAACCACAGAATAACAAAATCTCACTTCAGAAACACAATTTTAAAAATTTATATATATGTGGGTGTATATATACATATATACATATAAAAGAATAAGATAGATAGGGGGGAGAGATTTACAGAAAGGCAAGCTGGCTCATGTTAGCCAACGAAACCGGAAATGCTCCACTGAGACTGTTATTGTTGAGCCTCCTAAACCCAGTTGAAATAATCTACATTAGCCTTATAAAACAGGTAGAAAATATACTTGAATTCATGTGCATGGATCACAAAATGCTTACAAGTATTGGAGGCTTCTCAGGTGACCTAAAGAGGAAGGAATTGCCCCAGTAAACATGTTATTGGAAATATCAAGTGTATGAAGCTTTGAGAGCTTCTCAATCTCCGAAGGGATCGCACCCGTTATGTTGTTGTTCTGTAATAGCCTGTAAAGTAGCAGAAATTCAGAAAAATAAAACACCATAACTTAATCAATTCCACGAGAACAAAAAAAGCATTGAGATTTGGCATTTTTTTGGAGAACTTACACAATCTGAAGATTTGTTAAGTTGCCTATGCTCGGAGAAAGAGTGCCTGATAAACTTTGGCTTGGAGTCCCTCTGCAAAACACCATTTCAAATTCCAATTACTTCATAATTCACTCATTAAATTTATGATGTTCTACTAATTAAACATGTAGCTCTCATAAAATTTAAATTTTCCTATAAAAATACTCACAGGCCAATAACTAGGCTTTCAGGAGAGCAAGTGACCATAGTCCAGCTACATGGATCAACAGAATCATCATCCCAGTTATCTAAAACTCCATGAGGATCCACCAGAGAGTCCTTGATGGCCATTAAAGCTTGCACTGAGATGAAAAAAACCCAGGTGAGGATTCTGCAAGTTACCTCCAAAGTTTATAGCTTTTGAAGAAAGCAATCCATTTTTTGCACAAAATTTTGCAACTTACCTTCAAAGTTTACACCTTTGGGAGAAAGCAACCCATTCACACATGTGAAAGACCATAGAAATGCCAGAAAACAGAGAGCAGCTTTTGTTCCTCTCATTCTCATTCCCATCCCCATTCCCATTGCTTCAAATGGCACAAGCATAACCCAGAAGCTGAAACTGAAGCCAGAAGCTGAAAGCTGCTTATGGTGACTGAGAGTGCTTTTGGGATGACAAAATCTCAATTGGGTTTATTTTGTTTAAGTTGTTTGATATTCAAGTTGCAACCACTTTTCTCGTTGCTCTCTTCTCTCTCTCTGTCCATGCGGGAATCCCATTCACCGAAACTCTGTGTCATAAGGAGCCAAGAAAAAGCCACTTCTTTTGGGGTATAAAAAAGACACTAGCAGCCTGTCATTGAGTCATGAGGCTGTGAAGGAAATTATATATAAAAAGGGCACTAATCCTAAAAGGAAAGAACAATTTGCCGTATTTGAATCCCAAAAAAGTAAATAATCGTGATTTCTCATCAGTTGTCTTCTTTTTAATTAAAAAAAAACACATAAATAAGTTAACCTAGTGAACTATGATTTGTACCCGCAAAATAAAAAACGAACAATCAGCTTGTATCAAATAGTATTTAAAGAGTTTAATCTGTTGTAAGCGTGCAAGATCTTGAATGTAACAGTTTCACTGTCATTCTCTCATTTCTCTCTCATAAAGTGTACACATTTTTTCCACAAAGCAGGAATACAAGCAACTGTAAGGGTAAATCTTTATCGTAATGATTTTATTATTAGCATCTCTCTAATTACGTTATAAAAGAGATAGACAAAGAATGAAATTGAAATTGATACATGACATAATCTCTCTATTGTGAAGATAATCCTCATTGAATGACAAATATTATTAAAAAAAAAAAGAAGAAATAAAGCAATTAATTTATATCTTCAACAACTCAGAGCGTTAGTCAATAAAACAAAAAATAAAATAAAATGCTGAATAATATTATAAACTCTCCTACAAATAGAACCAAATTTCTATGAGTCATACATATCATTTACCTGGAGATGGGTGTTATTTCATTTTTTTTTTAATTTTATCCGGTGATATTTATTGATTTTTTCTCAAATATTGGACACTGGAACCGGGAAATGCCTTGCTTGAGACCGTAAGGAATCCAACATTCCCTGCGCTTGGCCATTCAGTAAAATTACAAAAACATCGTCTTCTTTTTTCAAGAAATATGAGAATGTGAGAATCTCGAGGAGCACATGAAAGTAATGGTGGATTTGTCACCAACCATCATGAGAGGATCTTTGTTACGTTTTTGTTTTGAATTTTTTGTTTACATCATGCAGAATAATTATATTTTCTGTATTTTTATATATCCAAAAAAATTTAGATTTTTCGTAAAATTAATGGATAATATAGAAAGTAAGCACATGTAAGGTCATTCGTTTCTCGATGTGAGACTGATACTCTCAACACGCCATCTTAAGTGTACCGAACATGTGGACAACACAAAGATGATATAAATCGAGCACGTGTAACTGTTGAGCTTCACGCATGACAACTTACTCTGATACTATAAAAAAAATTAAAATTACACCGTAAAATCATTTGGCAATACAATCAACATGTATACACTTATATATTACTATATGTAGGTATTTTTTAAGAAAAATATTATCGACACGTAGCTTTTGTGCTGGAAATGTTGGAAGCTTTTTAAGATTCCACAAAGCACCATCCGCTAACAATCTCACACATGCTCTCCTCTTCTCACCTTCAGCGGACAGTCATTCCCCAAGACCTGTTCAAATGCAGAAACCGTGAAAAGCAAAAGCTGCCATCCAAAATCGCTTTTCTCCACGACACTTCTCCCTCTCCGGCTCACCCTCTCCCTCTAAATTATTTTGAGACCAAATCATACTATTTCGTTCTCATGCTTCAAGCTGTAGACAATAATTCTTGTTCTTGTACCCATGGATTATCCATAACACCAAAATGAAAATCATTTTCTAGACAAAATTCTGGGAATTATAATCACTATTCTTACGTCATCAATCTCTCATTGGAGGAGAACCATGACAACATAAAAAACCATAGAGTTTACACCTTAGATTAGTATATCGTTCAATTATTATATGTGTCGGTATATACATATATATATATATATATGATGTCATGCTTGCAACATTCATGCAACTCTCGTAGTTATGTAAGCAATTCGATTATGAGAAAGAGGTTATATACAAACTAATAAGTTTAATACCAGATAAGCTAGGCCAAAGAACTATTCGAAGAAAAAAATTTCCCTAGTACCAATTGTATACAATTAGATACATTTTGCAATTATCAATGACGTTATTCTGGCAATACACAAAATCTAAACCGGATAAGCTAATTAAGCCAAGCAACTCCTTAGTATTGGAACAAAAATTTCCTCTAACTCCAACTGTATACAACCGATTACACTTCAACTTTTCTCTATCCTTGAGCTTTTAGTTGTAGTTTAATTTTGTAATATTGGTTTTTGATGTGTTAATTAGGACCCAATGCACCAAATGGCCAAATACACTGACTAACAAGAAAATGAAAACTGACCAAACAGAAGAAGAGAACAGATAAAATAAATAATACGGGGGTGGGGGGGGCTAAGGCATTATTGTCCCTTTCTTCACATCACCTCAATCCTCCAAAAAAGGGCATTCCCACTTGCAGATTCTCACTACTCAGAACCATGAACTTAGATTTTGAATCCAATAAACCCCAAAGATAAAGTTTTAACCCACCCTTTGTCCCCATTGCATGCCCCTTTCTCCTTTATCGCCGAAGAAGGTTGACAGTGAGGCAAAGATACAATGTGGGTGCTGCACGGTACTGAAGAAAGAACAGCCTGCGGGAAGAAGACAAGTGCACAGAGAAGGTGATCTGGATTTTAGGTTTTACACGTGCCATTTTCTTATTGGCCTGCATGAACCGGGGATTGATCGGCAGCTGCAAGCACTTCCATAAAGGAGGAAAGCACATATTCATAAGGATCAGAGACGTAGTTTGAATGAAAATGCGGGCATGTAGTGAGCATTTAGGTGGGATGCTGATTGAACAAGACATGCACTACCATTTGCATGATAAAGAAAATTAGCCGGTACACCTTTTATGTCTCTGATTTAATTAGGTTTTTAGCAATCGAATATTGCGTGTCGCATTTAGGTAATATCATGAAATTTGAAGCCATGAACTTCTCCAGTAAACTCGAGATTAAGCAATGTTTTCCTTCGTAATCTAATTGTTCGTGTATAAGCTAATTTGATTGAACTTTTTCATATTTTATAATTTACGAATTTGTGTTTAGAGGGTATTGGCCTAGTCTTCCCGTTTGTTTTACTTTTCATTTTTTCCTTCATATTATTAATAAAATCTTGTAGAGGGGGGACGGGGCGGGGGATTTCTGGGTGCAACGGTCTTTTCTCCTTTGGGAGAAGATTGGTGTCTCGCACGCGACTGTTGATGAATAGCTAATCTCGCCTAATCTGTCTCTACAAAAATTTAAAATAATAATAATAATAATAATAATTTACGAATTTGTGTTGGGTAAAATGATCAATTTAGCAAGATTTACTTGATTAAGAAAAGATCACATGATCTGTCGGGGCCCGTTTAAATAGTGGGCAAGTTGTCTTATTTGACAACCTTAGGAGTTGTTTGCTTATGCTCTCCGCAAAGGGTTTGTTTATGAATTATACTTGGATTTCGCAAAGAACAATCATCAGCAGCAAACCCCATTTTTTCTCAAAACCATCAATTTAAAGCACTATGAATTATGAAAGTTAACATGAATCATTGTTTTCTAACCAAAAACTAAATACATCTTTCATTGTTTACTGTATCTATTTCCATGGGAAAAGAGAGTTACAACAGGTTTTCAATTTTTACAGAAATTTTTTAACCAAGCAAGGTAACTTAATTTCTTAATGCTTGCTTACGATAAGGTGAACAATCTTATATCAAGAGTAGGTCGAAAGAACATGAACAAGTTAGTCAACTTGCTAATCTGCTTGGCTCGTTATATTTAAGGAGTCATTTTACTTATCTGTAAATCACAATTTGACACACATGCAAAAGTAACTCGTTAAAATAAAAATGTAAAAAATGCTACGTTTACCACATTTATAGTGTACCACATTTGACCTCCGCCCTAAAGTTTTCTAAACAAGTTAAAATATAATGTTTCTTTAAAAACAAATTACTCATAATTTTCATTTCTAACCACATGGATGGTAATGTTTAAATAACTTACTTCTTGTTTTTATGTGCTTTGGTGGATTATAACAAGGAAGAGTGAAACAAGGGCATCATCCAAATGAGTAGGAAATAATTGTTGTTTCCACTTGGTTGAATATATTCAATGGAAGAAAAGAACCCTCTAGGCCTCTCCACACCAGCAGTTCTCCCTCCATTTGTTCAAACCAAGTACAAACCCACATGCCTCTTGCTTTGGCTAAGCCATTGAGTATGTGACATTAGACAACAAAAACAAAGCTAAAATGTTGAGAAATTATAGACCCCATATGTCACAAAAATTGTACTTATGGCAGTAAAAATCTGATGCGCACTACCATTGGTCACAAAATAAGTGGATCCATAATTCCATTTTATTCTCCAAGGCATGGAATCCAAGGGGAAAACTAATCATGACAATGTTCATTGGCAGTATTATATTGATGAGCTCTAAATTTATAATTAATGGTTGATGTATATCCGAGAAGTGTTACAAATTAACATCTTAATAGTGTTGATTCTGTAAAATTAAGATTGGTAGTAATTATGCTGTGAAGGTATCAAAAGTGCTTTTTTTAAGGGACATGGGCATCTTTTGTGCGGCCATAAGAGTGGGCTTCTGGCCCTCCTCGTTGCAATAATGATTCCCATTAGAATGAACATCATTTTGTTTCATTTGGTGATAAGCTCTCTTTTTTTCTCTTCAATCCTTGTGAGGAATGGTTTAGTGTACAAGATAGCCAAAACGTTTCTCGAATTTCCTAATTAATATTGAAGAAAGAGATCAATGATATTATGCCATTCAATTTTTTCAATGCACGATCTTAGATTCAAAGTCTGACAACATAAGATACCGCACAATGACAAAGAAAACATATTATTCTTAGGATCATGTATGAACACTTTTTTGTATCATTTCTAGTATAAAATAAATAGAAATGCAACATCAACAACATTTGCACTGTCGTCTAGTTTTTTTAACGTTATTCTATACAGGAAAATGATTTCCGCATTCTCTTTTTTTCTCCTTCTACGCATTCAGGTTCATGTTTTTCTCTTAATTTTTCTTTGATTTATTCAATTCAAATACCATAAATATACAAAGATGTACAGGAGGACGACGACGTTCTTCTATTCCGACTCCTAAGGCTCTAGAAGGTGACCACTGACCATTCCCTGAAGTTATGAGATGCGAGGTCTCATTCACGAGAATTCTAAACGGATTAACATGTTCACAAGACGAAAGACATTCATAGTGCCAGAGATAGATTGCTTAGATAAAGCTTAAGTTTAAGGGAACACGATGCCCCATCTCTTTCTTCTTTTACCAAAATTATTCTGTCGATTTGCTCACGCCTCTCTTTTAACTTTTTATCTCTTTAAAACTGTTACACAATAATGTTTCATCCTCACATTTGGCTTCTTTTTCCTTTTTGGGTGGGAAATTTTGCCTCCTAAACAGTTACTTGTCACTTTAATTTAAGTCGTGGGATATGATTTTCGCGCACTGCCAATGCCAATATAGTGTTAAAGTATACTTTGCGAGCGCGTGAGGTTAGCTCGAACGGTGACGGGAGGTTAGGATTAGGACAAGTACAGGGGTTTGATTCCCACACATGTAACTAAGAAAGTAAAACGTCGTTATGGGAGGGGGGGTAAACAAGGTTTAAGCCTTTAGGGTGCGTTTGTTGCACCGAATTGTCTCGGACTGTACTAGCTTTAGGGACTAAGTTGTACTGGCTTAGACTAGACTAAACTAGACTAGCTTAGTGAAGCGTTTGGTGCAGTGTTGGATTAACAAACTCTAATATTATATTATTTAATTCATAATTATTAATATTTTATTTTTATCCTTTTTTTATCCCTCTAATCCTTCATTACCGCCTCATTCTCTCCCTCTTTTCTCCATCTTTTTCTCCCTTGTCCGTTCCAATCTTTTCTTCAATTTGGTATTTTATATGAAAATTGGTTGTGAAAAGCATTTAGTCCAATGGTTTTCGAATGTGAGTGGTTGAGGAGCAAGGCGAGGAGGAGAAAGGGGACAGTCTTAGCTAGTCCCATGGTTTTTGAGGGGTTTCACTAAGACTAGCTAGTCCCTGATTTAGTCTGGGCTAGTGAGACGTAGTCTCATTAAACTTAGTCCCTGTCAGAAACAAAGATGGGACTGGACTAACTCTTAGTCCAGTCCAGTACCCTTTAGTAAGGGCAAACAAACGCCCCCTTAAGGTTTTGGGATATAGCATTATATTGCCGCCTCCAGGGTTTCCTTTTTCTTTGACTAGATCATACGTATTATAAACCACTACAGTTTACGAGAAGGAAAATATCAAACTTGGATGTAAGAAGATGAGCACACTGTCCTAACTCACTCGCATACGCATAGCCTGCAAAGTTGATGGGCCTAAAACTTGAGAGGTGTGTGTGTGTGTGTAAAACTCCTATGCACTGCATTTGCTTCAAGGGTCCAAATTTTGGTCCCCCACTGCACAAAACTTGTTGTCAAAACAGAGATGGAAACTCTCCAGGGAAGCAATAGCGACTTGTCATCAAAAGAAGATGGCATTTTGTCACATTGTCTGTAAGAATATCACTTGTCTTATTTCTTTCCTGCACTTCCCGCAAAACTCATATGTAGTAATTTGATATGTCTGGTGTGAATTGGGAAAAAAACTCCCAATGTTGTACCTAATGGCATGTTCAGTCGCACTCATCGCGTTTTGCTCATTGAAAAGTCTCATTCCATCATTTTGGTTTCGAGATTGGCATGCCTGTCTTCACCTCATCAATCTCTTTTGGGATGCAGAATAAAGGGAAAAAAAAAGAGCAGATTTAACAGGCTTGAAAACGAAACTCGAAACAGAAAAGAAGATAAAATGAGGCAAATTTAGCATGGTTTTGAAAACAACAAAAAGATTAAGAACACAAGAAAGATATCAAGATGCATGCCTGTGAACTGCAAACTGAGACTAAAGATGCAGTTCCCAACTTCAATTCAAGATCACATTTTTCCGGAAATCTTCGTAAATCTGTTCAAACTTTGATGAAAACACATACTAATGTACTACCAACAATCTTCGGTGCTAGGTGTTTTGGCAAAATCTATTGCCAAGACCGGTACAATTCATAGCAGAACAGAAACGGCGTTCGATGTGTTATTTAATTTCCGATGATAGGTATAACCAGTTCCAGGAAACAAGTAGTGTTAAAGAAGAATCAAAAGTTTACGAGTTCGGCATTTCAAAAACATTGCTGAAAATAAAAAGGGATATTTGCAAGAGGTAGCATTCAACAGAGATGTAATGTCTTTGGAAGCCTAATCGAGCAAGGCACATTAGATCGATGTGATCACATCGACAACTTGGTCATTCGATAAGAGATGAAAAAGAAAGAAGCTCTGGGAACTTGAATACAATTGATTTCATTTTCCAGCACCAAAAAACTTGAAAAAACTCCCACAATCACCAATACTAGAGGAGCAAAGGAAATATTCAAAACCAAATATTTTTGAACAAACGCTCTGCTACATTATCCTCTTGAAAGACATTACAAGGTACAGTCTAACAAAACCTATGCAGCCACCGCGGTGGGAGCAGCACGTTCTCCAGATTTAGCAGAATAAAATAGATCCAACACATCAGCATGGTTGCGGATGTAGCCTGGGCATTTGGAAAGGAAATTCTGTGCTTCACTGTGCCGTCCAGCCTTGAAATAGGCTTCAAATACATTGAGAAAGACGGTGGTAGATGGAAACCTCTTTGAAGTCATTGCCTTCAGAAAAGCTAAAGCATCATCACCAGTTCCAGACTTTGATACATACTCAACGAATGGATCAATAAAAGGAGGAAATCCATGATTTTTCATCATACCCAGAATATTCAGAGCATCTTTGAATCCACCCTGAACCAATAACTTACTTATCAACAACTTGTATGTGGTATGCCATGGCTCGAGCTGCCTTTCATTGACCGAATCATTGAGTAACTTGTATGCATCTATCGCCTTGTTCTTTCTGCAATATGCATCTACTAATCTATCAAAAGCATAACCAGCAGAGGCAACCCCCGCTTTTTCAAGCATCTTTTGGAAACAATCGGAAGCCTTATCGAGAGCACCGGCTGCACAGTGACCCTCAATTAAGGATGACCATATCTTGTAATCTGAACTGCGCCCAGAAGCTTCCATATCACTAATGAATTCACTTGTTGCACCCTTTTTGCCAGCACTACTAAGCCGGAGTGCAATCCTACTCTGTAAACCACCACTAGCTACAAGTCCACCTTCCTCCATTGCTTTGAAAACCGTATTGCACTGTCCATATCTACCAACACCATTCAGAGACTTAAGGACTGCATTGAGCATTGAATCTGTCAGCACATTCCCATTATCTGAAAAAATCCTCACAACTCTATAAAACAGACCCATATCCAGCTGCTTACCACCCGCTATTTTCCTCAACAGAAAGGTACAACAATGCACCGAAGGCTTATTTGCGCCAGCCATTGCAAACTCATACAAGTCTACAGCATCCTTCATCATTTTCCTCTTACAAAATCGCCCTAAAACCTTAACATACGTCTCCATCTCCAGTTCAAACCCATTGCTCCTCATTTCATCAACAACTTTCCAAAACCTATCTATGCAATCTTCCCTGCCCAATACCCTTGCAACAGCATTATAAGTCTGTTGATCATGCTTCAACAAACCACTCTCCTCCACCCACCGAAAAAATATCAGTGCTTTTGCTGGCTCTGTACTAAGATTTTCCAACACCATTTTAACCATGTCGCTGGAAAATGCAACACTCAAATCCCGTATTTGCCTCTCAACATCCTCACTCCACACCTCATTTCTAACAATCTTACACACCCTCGAACAAATCTTATCCGGGGAATTGTCAGTAGACCCCGCTGCGAAAACCGCTCTCAACTTCTCAACATCACCATCCAACCCATCCTTCTCAAACTTTTCTAAAGCTTTATCCTGCACCCATTTCGACACACCATACCCTTTCTTCTTCATAACACCAACCAAATCCCAAAATTCATTCACAAACCCATTAACTCCCAAAACACTCAGCATCGAATTATATGACTTGGAGCTCAACCTCTCACCTTCACACGACAAAACCCAATCAAAAAACCTCCTCGCCACATCGGGGCTCGATTCGAGGCTCTTCAAAACCTTCACCACCAACTCATGGCTAATCACAACATTGTTCGACTCCAATTCTTTCCTAATATCATCCGCACCCTTAGGACTAGCGAAAATATCAGCTACAACTCCATGATCGGAGTCCTTGTGCTCGAGTGCCGGCTCAGATGAGAGGCTGCGGGACAAGGGGTTTCTAGAGTTTATCGATTTTGCTAATTCGGAATTGAAAATGGGCAGCAAAGGTGAAAGCTTTGGGTCGAGAGTGTCAGTGTGGAACAGAGAAGTGAAAGAGCTAAGTGAATGGAGATTGAATTGGGAGTTTACCGGTTTTATGAATTCGTGCGGCGGAGGGCGGCGGTGAGCTCGGAGGAGCAGCAAACGCCATTGCTGTCTCATCGCTTGGATCAGGGCTTGCCAGGTGAGGTAGCCACGAAGGATGAATTTGCGTCCGAGAGAGGAGATTAGGGTTTTTGGAAGAGCTTTTCTAGATAGAATAGTAGCATTTGTGAAATACCAAAAGTAACCTCGTTTAGTTTTCAATTTCCACTTGCATAGGTGACTGAAAAAAATCAGACACAGTTTCTTTTGAAACTCAAAAGAAAATTCCAAGTCAAAAGTTCAAGTTATTATAACATTTGATGCCAAATTAGATTATTTATTGTGTGACTTAGTCAAATTTTCATTTTTAGTACATAAAAATATCGATGTACTAACATATTTACTGTGTTTCTAACATACTTAATTTTTTTTTTTCTGACGAACAGGGAAGAGAATCACATTCATGCTAAATTTCAGGGTTTCTGGAAGTACTTTGACATGGGCATTTTATTGCAAGTAAAAATTCTAAAGGGACCCTAATTCAAAATGGTCTTGTACTGTTTACTTTAACGAAAAACTTTATTTTAACACTAAAAGTCAATCATAATACTATTTATTTTACCCTTTATTTTGTCCATCGGCTAAATTCAAAATTTTTAAGTAATTTTCATTAGTTTTTCTAAAATTCTATGGCCATTAATCCTACCATAGCAATCCATGTTTCCACCTCTCGGTCCTCTCCTGAGGCCACTTCCAACTTGCTGAAAGCTTGATTATTCAGTGTGGAGCCGTGGGTATTGGGGTTAGCAGAAAGACAACAGCAATCTGTTTTTGAGCTTAAATCCCAACGAAATTTTAATTTTAATTTTTTACCACACAAGTTACCATCCATACCTTATTACGACGTTTTCACTACCGTATTATCCAACTAAGCAAGCAACTCATGAATGCATGTTGTTGTCGATAGAAATATTAATTTGCTTAATTTCCGATTTGTTTTTTCAGGTTTTTATAGTTCCTACATCAATATCGTTCTTTCTTTGAACTGTGTTAAATTCATCCCCACTTCTTCTTCTTCTTTTTTTCATGGCAAAGACCAATAAACCTTTTAGCAACATTTTAATTATCTTAATATCACGAAAACATAAAGATGAGCATTAGAATAAAAGTAAAAGATTAAGATATAATTAAACAGTTCATGGACTAATTAGGTGATAACAACAAGCGGAGCCCCTCTTCCTTGTTCAAATGAGAGACGAACACTAACAGAAGAAAAAAGCAAAGAAAACCGAACAAATAAACCATGTGCGAACTAAGTAAGCACACACAGCTCGACAACATCGATCCCTGCAACCGAGACGACGAGGGGCTACAGCTCCCTTTGTTGCAAACAAGAAATTAAAAACAGTTACACCACTAACAAGGCTGTCTAATAAGAGGCTCCATAGTTCAAAAACTAAATGCGAAAACGCTTCATTTTTTCATGCCGGTGGCGTTCTTGACTGCATCAACAGCACCCTGTGCCGTGGCCTGCACAGTCTGTCCGGCGCCTATCATTGATTCCTTGGCAGACTGGGCGGCATTGCCGGCCTTGTCCATCATTGTACTGGTCTTCTCCTGTCAAATCCCAAATCCCAAATCATCCAGCACAACACACGCATATCAATCTCAATGCACAGTCAATCGTAAAGCAAAAGAAAACGCAATCAAAACTGTTATTGTCGCTTCTAAATAGTCGATCATATATGCACTACAATCGTAAGAACAAAGAAGAAACGAGTGCAGTGTGACTATTTTGAAACCCTAGTAAGTTTCAAAACGATAAATGGAGATGAGATAGGGTTACCTGAGCTTGGCCCTTGGCCACTCCAGCGTTGTAGCTCATCTTCTGGGTGTTGTCAGCCATTGTCTTCTTGTTGGAAACTGGAGCAAAAGCACTTAGAAATCGAATGGAGGTTTAGAGAGAAGGAATTAGACTTGCTTGATGATGAATTACTCAGACGGACATGGGTTTATATAGAATTTCGGACCAGCTGAATGTCGACACGTGTGATGCCACGCGTAAGTCATTCACGGGCTGGCTCTATGTCATCGTTCTGGAGACTAACACGTGTCCCGTTATAACTTGGATGGCCTCCTGACCACGAAGCCGTTTATCTCCGGTAGCAGTTGCTCACTTGCTATTCGTATGGTTTTGACAGTTTTGTTAACGTAATGTTATTCATAATTATATTTTTATACCATTTTTTGTAGCATACGAGGTAAACAGTTATATCATTTGAAAAATTTGTAAAACTCAAGAAAAAAAAAAAAAAAAAACTCTTCGTGTATGAAATTATATATCCTTTTTAACTTGTCATATGAACAAAATTTTACGTAATTTTATCATACCAATTTTTTGAAATCATTAATTTGTCATCCCACTTAACTTTCAAGTTTTTCATCCAAATTTAAGTGAGTCTTGTGTCATTTACATATTATGAACTTTTGACCTCATTTTCCTAAGTTTTATTATTTTTATACAAGGATATACATACACTAGAGGTATAGGAATAAATTGGTTTCCGACATTTGACCTCCTTTCACAAGTTTTCCACTTCTCTTTTGTACAAACCCAAAAATTTTGGCTAGTGAAAAAACGTGTCATGTTCTTTTCAAAAACTTATGGTGAACTACTATAAAAGTATATAAAACTCATTAACATGGCGTTTAACTAATTACAAGCTTTAAAATTTCCATGTAGTCTATCTTTGTGAAGAAAAAATATTGAACTATCTGTAATAATCTTGAAGAAGTTTGAGGAGTTAAAATATCCAAATTAATCCTGAAACCAAGTCATGTGCAACCACATGATTCCACTCGACGAGCCTTGGCCATGCAAATTACAGCCGTGGGTGCTGCCGACGTCCAAACCAAGAAAAGTCAAAAGACTTGAAAAGCTTTTGAAAAATAGAAAATAAAGGGGGCAGAGAGTAAAACTGTGAAATATTATGGAAGCCCCTGATATTTTCAGAAATTACAATACAAACGGGTTACATTTTAATTTATTAATTTAATCCCCGCCCCACACACCCAAAAAACAAGCACCCTAAACCCAAGTCGTCGACAGGCACAAAAACCCTCAACCCCGCGGCAGCAGCAGCCTCCTTCTCCCTCTTCATTCGATACCAGCTATCGCCGGAGCTCCAAAGTTTCCAACTTTTTGTGATCTTTGTGTTCGTTTTTCTCTGCCAAAAAAACCCTCTTCTGCTTGTTCTTCTTCTGCATTTGTTTCCAGAAATTTTTTTACAGATAGGAAGAGGAAGCAGAGTCTGAGGAGTAGGAAAGTCGGGGTCTTGAGGTAATTGCGAACCGGGTTCGGACAACCCGAAACGAGCCCAGCTATCTAGTTTGCACACCCAGGAAGATGGGAACGAAGGACAAGAAGAAGACGCATAAGAAGAAGAAGGCTGCCCAGCCAAATTTGGCGATTGTTGAAATGGGTATGTCACTGTTCATATAAACCCTCAAAAAGTTAAATACTTTTCTTACTGTTTTAGTTGGATTCTAACTTGGGTTTTTGATAAACATTATGTTTAAATTAAAAGCTCATTGTTTAGAAATTTGTTTTGGAAGATGGACAAAATGATATAAACAGATGCTACATACTTTGGGAAATTGTAGAATTTACACATTTATAAGTAGTAGATGTTTGTGTAACTTTTCATATTTGTGTGGACACATAGAAATTTGGTAAATTTGATTTGGCAGCATAGAGTTTTTGCTCTCTGTATTTGTATAGTTACGGTGAAGAGTAAACATGCTGTGATTTTGCAAATTTATTTGTTTCCAGATAAGAAGTTAGGATCGGCAGAGATGAGAAAGAGAAAAAGGGCGAAGGAAAGCGATGCTGACCCTCGAAAGGTTGTTCAAGTCTCTATTGAAGGTACATTGGATTTCTGTTTCTTATGAGATAAGTACATTGTTAGGACTATAGATTTGGAATGAACTCTATGTTCTTGGTTTGCTTGTGTTGTTTCGGTAGATAATTCAGCCAAACCAGCCAAAGACAAGCAAAACACAAAACTAACGAAGAAAAGGAAAACAAAGAATGCGAAGAATTTTGTAGCTGTGGAAAGCGAGAATGATCACCCAATTACGGAGACTGATGATGATTTTAATGAAATAAATGGTAAGTTCCTACTAGTTGGGTTGCGGTATAGTGTATTGTATGCAGGGGAACCACAGTATTGTGTAATTTGTTAATCTTTTCCTGGTGCATTCAAGTACCTTTTTGGAGGTGATATTGGAAATTTGTAAATTTCCTATATCTTTGCCTGTCTGTGTTTTGTTTTTTATTTATATGTAAGTTGGAGTTGTTTTTATGTTTTCTTTTTCTCTAACCTAAGGTCACCGTTTTCATTTTCTTTTTCAAATTGTATGAAAAGGCTCAGGTGCTTTTGAAGTGTCAACAATAGAATCCTTTCCTGCTTTTAACTTAATTAATCTAATTTTCTTTCTATTAGGTGATAGAGTTGCCGATCAAAGCCCATTTGAAACTCAAGAAGAGATTGAAATTGGTGAAGTGCTCGGTGAGGCTGGCAAGGAACTGAAACTGGAAATTATGAAGCGACAGCTTTTGTTTGATCTGAGGAATATCAAGTGCTCAATGAACCTTTTTTTTTTTTACTGTAGGTAAGTCAAAGAAAGCTAAGAAAAAGAAAAAGAAGGATGGCAATTCGTTAGAGTTTGTGAAGTCACTGGAAAAGGAAGTAAAAGCTGGTCGCGAGAGCAGCTCAAGAGGAATATCAAGTATGATTCTTGAATTTGAAACATTTCTTTGTATCCAAGTGATCACAGTTTCATGGCAACCAGTGCTATTCTACTTTTAGTAATGATAAATTGTTGATGTAGGCGTATCCAAGAAAGCTTTGAAAAAGAAAAAGAGGGATCTTGATTCATCAAAGTCCACAAAGACAGTGGAAACAGAAGTAGAAGCTGATCAGGCTGATGTTTACCTTATTTCTTCGGGATATGAGGACTCTTCAAAGGGAATGAAAAGTATGAATTACTCATTTCAACATGCTCGTTGGTGTATACTGTTCATATTCTAAAGCCAATAAACACGTAGCAGTAATAAATTTATACATATGGATATGAAGCTTCAAACTATTTGATTTACTAAAGTCAATATATGTGATATATTATCTCTCTTATTGAGAATTTCTGAATCAACAGAATGGGTCACGGAATACCATCAAAGTAGACCTGGATCGAAGGAACTGCAGCAAAGAATTGATCAGTTTATGGTTGAACATGATGAAAAACTGGAACAGGTAATTTTGCTCTTCCATGCTACAATTGCCATGCAACTAGAGTATCTTCATTCAAACCAGCCATTGGAACCTTCGCTCTTAATAAAACTGTTCACACTGTCTTAAGTGAGACATATTTGTACATACTTGAAGATCTATAGAAACAATTTCGTGTATATTGAGCCATCTATAAACACATAACGTATTAGTTGATGTGCTTTCTCTATTGTTTTTCCTTGTTTCGAATTTTGGCCCGCATAATTACTTCTTTATGGATGTATGCCGCATATTCCTGCCTCTGAACTTACTTTGTATATATACCCATGTAATAACACTGCATGTAACTTCCCAGTTGATCAAAGTGTCTAAGTTCACATATATGTGTGGCACATACAGGAAAAGAAAGAGAAAGAAGCCCGTGCTGCAGAGGGAGGATGGACAGTTGTAGTACATCATAAAGGAAGGAAGAAGACCACAGATGCTGAGAGTGGAATTACAGTAGGGTCTGTCGCCCAGGCTGCTTTGGAGGACAAGGTGGCCAAGAAGAAACGTACAGAAGTTGTTGGGCTAGATTTTTACCGGTTCCAAAGGAAAGAAGCTCAGAGGAATGGTATGTTAATCTTACATATAAAGCTCATCTTTTATTAACCTGAAAAACCACACTTCGTTTGCTGAAAATGTTGCATATGCTTCTGGCATGTTACATACGCTTCTGGTGTCAGTTTCTGTTTAACTTTCATAATTCACACGATGGATTTTGATTTTAGAACCAGAATATATGTATTTTTGTTGGTCAAAGCGGTGCAGAAAACAGAAAAACACTAATACGATCTGTCCTTGCAGAAATTATGATGCTCCAGAGCAAGTTTGAGCAAGATAAAAAGCGGATACAGCAGTTAAGAGCGGCTAGGAAGTTTCGACCTTACTGAACGCCTGAAAGTTGGTACGAAGAAAAGCCAGGAATCAGTTGTTCTCATTCATAATGTCGAGACATGAGTAGTACAATGCACATTGCATAACAGTTTTGCTCCTACTAGGTTTTTCCGCTTGTTTTTATCAAATGTAAGTGAAGTGACATCCATGTTGAATTCTTTTTCTTGTTTTTTCTTGTTTTTATCAAATGTAAGTGAAGTGACATTCACTGTTTTTAGACAAATTGGCCTCCGGTCCCTTTTCTGTCTTCTCTTACCATTCGAAATCAACGATGCTCGTCTTAAAAGTCTATAATTCCTAGTTAGGTTTAGCAGGGCAACTTCTTCACTGGTACAAATTCAGCACATGCAATAATGAAGGGCTGCTTGACCTCTTCCAAGGTTTTGCTTAATGCCTATTGGTTTTCCTTTTTAAGTCAAATTTGGCAGCTTAATTTTTCCAAGTTGGTTTGAAATGTCTTTCCTTGGATTTTTACAACCCAAAGGCCCAACAACTTTCTACCAAAAACAAGAGAGAAGGGAACTCTCTTAACTCTATCACCTCATGCTTGAGGCACAATATTTCTAGTCTTCACGAGAATTGAAGTTAAATTATGAGGTGACAGTCAGTCCATAGCAGTCACTTTCAAGAAAGAACCCTTAGCATTCCTCAAAACAAGAAGCTTAGAAGCGAGGATGCTTCCTTGAGGAAGGAGATGATTAATGTGTACGACTTATATTCATTAAAATACCTCTGTGAGTCTGCTTATTCATTAAAATACCTCTGTGAGTCTGCTTATTCATTAAAATACCTCTGTGAGTCTGCTCAACTCCGAAAGAGTGGACTACCACCATCAACCAGTCCTCGTTTTAAAGAAGAAAAAACTTAGATAACATAAACCAGTCATAACACACGAAATTAAATAGATGACAATAATATTCATCTTATTGAGAACGCAAAAACAAAGGTAATCAACAAAGACTCCAGCATCCAAGAAGTCTCAGAACGACGACGGATATCGGCTGCCACCCGAGATCCGGTTTATTGACAATATCATAAACTAAACTTGTAGAGACACAGCATGCTGCGTTTCATAATACTAAGACCTTACTATAATTGCAACATAACCCCACAGTCACATTTGTTTTTACTTTTATTTATACTAAAAACACGAACAATATCACCCTAGATCTTTGCCAGACCTATTTCTTCAACTTCCTCGTCCTTCTCGTCCTCGCTCCAGCAGCACTTCAGAATCGACCTTGGAGACTCAGAACCGCTGTCGTCCTTGACAAAGCTGCGGTACATGACCGCGCCACCCAGCCCCAAACCCTCGTAGCTGCTTCCTCCGCTGCAGTATCCCTTCAAGTCCAGAGGGCACTTAGCGTCAAGATCTTCGCCTGCGCCTGCGGTGCTCGTGGTGTGCAAGGCTATGGAGAACTCAGCTGGTTTGAAGCAATCCAGAACCCTGTACAGCAGTTGGGTCAAGTTCACATCTTTGAAATCATAGCCCACTGTTTCAAAGCTCGCGTAGCTGAAACCATCTTCTGGTGTCACATGGATGGTAGAAACTGCATTCCCTTCGATGGAATTCATGGAGTAACCGCACGGCTCGAACTCAAAGTCGCATATATCGGATTGCGGGAGGATGTTCCTGATGCCGGATTCTACGGTCATACCAGTAGCTGAACTTGCTTCGGATTTGTAAAAGACAGAAGCCCTCTTCCTGTCTAAACCAGTCATGCACATCTCCAGAGTGTAGTTAGGGCCTGATTGGCGTGAACCCCACAATAAGTTTGCCAACTCCGCCGATGCAGAGTAAATATGCCATTTCTGAGTTTTGTCAGGGCTTCCCATAACATATGCCTTGCTTGCCAAACCAAGCTTGCCAAAATGGCCGTCAAGTACAGCTACCTCCTCCAAAAAGCTATGATGCGGCGAGGGCTGAGCACCAGGAAAGATAAAGCTCCCACGAGAGTACCTCACAGATTTCACAGCTAGAGAGAGGGAGTCAGCCAGCTTGAGGATGGCAGGGATTGATCGAAGCAATTTCGTTGTGCCACAGGTTTTGATGATCACTTTGTAGGGGTACACAAAGAGGCTCGACTCAGATAGGACATAAGAGTCAAGATCATCATTCGACAGTGAAGAAACAATGGTGCACTCAGCTGGTGTCAGAATCTCATCTATTTGAGCTTTTGATAGAGAACGAAGACCCATGCCTTTAGGGTCAGCAAACAGTCCAGGCTCGAAGAAAGTCACCTCGAGCCTCTTTTCATACCCTTCAAATCCAATTGCAGAGACCGGTACAGCCATCTCGAATTAAGCAAGCAAATGACGATGCAACAGCAGACCAAGTGATAACAAGCGAGGGAACGAGAGAGCGAGGGAAGTAGGAAAAAGAAATAGACTAGAACAACTAGAGTAAGATTGCAGTATTAACGATCGCACGGGGTTATGTCGGAACTTAACACAACTCAGGATGGCTTCCGAGCGCACTGCACAGAGAACAATGTATGATAATATTAGTAGGGTATCCATACAAAACAAACCAGGAAATCAATGCACCAAGAAACACAAAGTAAAACTTACGTTGGAGTAAGCAGCTGATCTGAATTTCTTGATTCCACCGTGAGGCCTGACGTCTTCAATGCTGTAACCGAGGGGAGCTTCGTATAAAAATGATTTACTACTACTAGAATCCTTTTTACCACCTTTGGACTCCATTAGCTCATTCAGTTATTTTCCTGCAGAAAGGATTAACCGAAAAGGGATCAACACCAAATAACCTCACAAGTAATAAACTAGCAAATCCGTTACCTCTATGCAAATTTCATGAAAAGCCAATTGCTTAGACCAATAAACAATGATTACCATAGACCTAAAGCCTAATTAACCAATTTTATTTTTAATAACAATCATACATCCAAGCATGAAACCCTATAAACAAAAATGCTATAATTATACACACAAAACAAACAAGCATTGTGAGTAGTCTGTATATGAGATTAAACACTCACCGAAAATATCGATAATACGCATAGAATTGGCTATTAAATTTGCAAATGAACATCTTGATTCAAGTTCTAAACCAAATCATTACGTTTTCCATAAGAGAATAGAATAAAAACCCCAATTCAATATAATTCAACAACAAAAACAAAACTTTGACCTAATCCAGCAACAAACACAATATTTTCTCGTATATTCATACCAATAATCAAATCAAACATCGAAATAATAACCGAGATATGGGAAACAAACTTACAATTGATTTTTTTTTCTTTTTATAATCTAATACCGAATCTACAATCTCCTTCAAAATTCCCCCTTTAAATCTCTATATCAACACCTGAAAACGCCAACACAAACCACAAAAAGATCAGAATTACATAAAAACAAAAAATTGAATTAAAATTCCATGGAATTGAGAACCGAAGGCGAACAATGGAACCCTAATCGTACCTGAAAATTCGAAAATTGGGACCAAATTGGTAAGGAGGAGGAGGCGAAGATCTGAAGAATTCGGCGAAATGGAAACCCTAAAAATAACTGAGGCTCACGAAAATTTGTTAGCAGAAAAAACGGTGCTTCGTTGTTTTCGTGAAGCTCTGAGCCCCAACAAGAGAGTCATCTTAAATAGTCGGATAATGCATGTTTGCCACGATATTTCTCTTTATTTACGGTCATGCCACGCTTTCTTTCCGCCTCATGTGGATTTGTTCAACGACACACGAACCTCCCGTAGTTTTTATTCGTACGATTCTGCCCTTCCGTGTTTGCGCGGATAGGAAGTTCGTCGCCACACACAAGGCAGGGGCAGTTTGGACATTTGATTGCGGAATCAAAGTTTTGAAAAGACCTGCGAAAGCGAAACGACGGCGTCAAAAGGTGGGTCCGGAGATTGAGGGCGGGGATTGCCGCAGACGAGCACGACACGTGGCGGATGGATAAGAAGGTGTGGTTGTGAACCGACCACACGTAATGGGATGGAAATTGTATGTCCTCTCACTTTTCATTCTCTCTTATTTAAGTGGTCACCGTTAAGTTACGACAATATTTTATATTATTATTGTCTTTTGTTTTATTATTTATATAAAAAATTAATTTAAAATGTTAATATTACTTAACCGTGACCATTCAAATAGAAAAAAATAGAAAATGGGAGGGCAGACAATTCCTCTCCCACATAATGAGAAGGACGGGTGTGGATATAAAATTTTAATTGTGACAGGAACACGAATGATACATTATGCGTTTTTATGCAAATGGTGAAATTTTTTTAATTTTTAAGTTATTAACATTTTAACACGCATAATTTACTATTTATATAGAGACACGTTGTGTATTCGTGTGACGGTCACACTGAAAAATCTCTCGGTGTGTGAGGAGGATGCTTTGAGCTGGTTATTTTTGTAATTTTACTTTTCTCGATCCTTTCCGCCTTTGTCTTGCATGGTTGTGTGGGCCCGCGTGTCAATATTCCTCGACTTTTATATCAAATCAATTGCAATTTAGTCCACGCAACTTGGACCGCAAACCCAAAAAGAATAATAATTGGTGCTGTTTCAAAATTCTGTTCCACTTGGTATCCCAATCGGAGGAGGATTGTCTCTCCTCCTCCTTGTCGTGCCCTATCATACTCTTTTGTTTTGTGTGGTCACGATTAAACCACGTTAATATTTTATATTATTTTTTTATAGAAATAATAAAACGAAGTGAATAGTAATATAAAATGTTGACGTGGCGGCCACGAAAGGACACGGGAAGGAGAAGGGCAGACAATCCTACTCCATCCCAATCGTATCTCTAATAATAATTGTGTTGATTAATTCATTGGGAACATCTCACCTGCGATGTAACTCGATAGCTAAGTATGTATTCCAGGAGGGTAGGGATTTTGCTTGGGATTGTTTGGATTTGAATTCATGTTTAACATTTTAGCTCAGGATGTAAAACTTTCTATTCTTCTATAATATTTCTACCTTTAGTTAAATAAAAAAATCTTTTGTAACGCTACTTTTTGCTATGAATTTGGTGGTTTTTTTTTCCTTAGAAGTGAAAAGTCGTAGATTCGAATTACGTAGATGACAAATTCGATATTAAATTAAGCTGCCAATTGTTTGACTCAGCAAAACTCCCCCTCTTCTTAGTGTAAAAGTATTGATATACTAAAAAAACAAATCTTTTGTACTCATTTTTATATAAAGCATTTTAATTGTATTCGTTGTTAATTTACGTGTTAGTAAACTTAGTTTTTTTTTAAATTTGTTGTCTTAAGCTTAACGAGAAATGTTAAAGAGCTTATTTCAGAAGTGAGATTGTTTATGAATTTTCTGTCACCTTATTTTTTTACCACAATTTCTATATCAGTATTATGAAATATTATGCAAAAAAATAAGGTGGCAAAGAGTTCATACAAGTCCTACTTTTGAGAGAATTTCGTTTGCATTTCTCGAGCTCAATACGTAACAATTAATAACAATAAGAAAAAAATAGTTTTTTTTTTTAGAATTTGTGCCCAACATTCCTAATAATGCTTAATACCAAATTAACTAATTAAGACTTTCTTGTTTTAGGGATACTTAATTTTGGAATATAAAGATTGGCTAATGGTCATCCAAAATTTGTGGTGATGCATGCATCTCTCCTAATATCGTGATTCGGATGTTTAAGCATCTTCTAATTTCTTTTTGTTTGTTGGAAAGCATCTTATAATTAACCAAAAGCATGCAACTAATGCCAACAATACCTTCCCACTAACGTAAAAGCAAGTTGATTGCCACAATTATAGGAACCTTTTTTATTCGAATTAGGAAGTGGCAATGTGCCAGGTTCATGTTTACCTATTTCTGTTCATGTCACGTTTTATGTTCACTTAATTATATACGACTTTAAATTCTTTGTAGTCAAATTTTTATGTGGTCTCTCTGCAATCTATCCTATTGAGTGACACATGTCACTACATTAAATTTGTGTTAAATTCAATTTGGTATTTTCGTGAAAATTTTGTGTTAAATAAAGACCAAAATGATAAAATACTCTTAATTTAATAAACAATGGCCCAAAATGCTTTGATAAAATTGAGATTATTTTTTGTCATTTTCTCATAATTTAAATAAGATTTTTAATGGAAAGACCAAAATGATTGACAGTAGAGTCACTCAAAGACGAGTTCAATCGATTTTTAACTTCAGGGATCAATGAGGAGTTATGTCATTTCAGAAACCATTTTAGCTAAAAAAACAAAAATAAATTTGATCAAAAAGTCACATGTCATTCAATAAGATAGGTCACAAATAGCTTTGAGTACAAAATACTTAAAACTCATTATATACATGTTAAGTTTGTGTCAAATTGGTTTTCAAAAATATAACAACAATATTCGTTGTGAGTCGTGTAACGAGTCGTGTCTAATACCGTAATTGGGTCGAGACTCGAGATGGACATATTCCAACTTCCCACCTCAAAAGCAGCCCTTGATCCCTCTCGTTCGTTCTGTCTTGACGCAGAAAATCAGGAGGGAACGCGATGCATGCATGTCAAGCGACACGTGGTTCAAGTAATGCTGTGCAGCTGTGTCTCCGTGTATCAATTCTGAAAAACGCTCCTCGGTCTTTTCTGCTACAAGCACATATTTGGCATCAACTTTTTCCTAATGTCAATTACCCTTCTGGCTTCTTCGAACTAATGAATAATATGATTTAAAAGATTGTTTGTCACGACGGGAAATTTTGAACAGTGAAAAAATTATTCGGAGGATCACCAATAAAAGTTCACAAAGATTTTTTAAACATGTATTAATTTTAAAAGTCAAACCAAAGTTCGATCATTTATAATTAGAAGGGCGACTTTCTTTTGAAGCATTTTATCAAGCAGGTGGAAGTGCGTGAAGAGAAACTTTAACTTTAAAAAAGACAGTACCTAAATTATCGATGAACATTCACAGAAGTTCGAAAGAACAACCGACCTCCTCGCCTCTTAATAAGTCTGCTCCTGAATCAGAGATATATTACAAATGATCAAGGCCTTCAATTTAGAAAGTTCCAAAACCAACGGCTTAGATCACTCGATCAGATTAGATCCATAACTTCATTTCACTTGGTAGATCAGGCCTAGGCTAGGGGCCGACCCTCTCACTCTTGGACCATAGGCCTATTGATGACCACTAGACTAGAGGCCTCCTGTTTCAAAATAATTCACGTGGACTGATATTGTACCAAATGCTTGACAAAAACTAAAAAATAGAGTCTAGACAGCATGATGCCAGTACTAAGGCTATCTCCAACCGAATGAGGGCCAAATGGCTTCCTTTAACCTTATAAACCTGCAAGAAATTACATTTTAATAAATAATGCCAGACTATATTTTATATCATCTCCAACCGAGGTGGCCAAAAAGTTATAGGCCAAACATAACCTTTTGACAAAAAACAATCTCGAACTAAGGGGGCCAAAGAGCACCAAACATAATTTATTATTTTAATTAAATTAATATGGTTAATTAAATTAAATTACAATATTAAAATAAGGTTCTCAGACATTTTGAGTGTCACTTGTCACCAAATTAATTAGCATCCAGATTTCTTATTTTTATATAATCTCAATAATTTTTTTGGATATGATTTCGAGTAACACATGTTGCTATGTAATCTAAATAATTTTTCAAATAGGATTTCGAGTAACACGTATCGCTAAAGTGAGTAACTTTTTAGATTTTTTATCTTTATGTAATCTTAATATTTTTTTTCAGATAGGATTCCAAGTGCCATGTGTCGAGATATAATTGGTTGTGCAAAATTTAGATATGATTCTTATTTACGTGACACTTTTTATCTTCAGCTTTCAATGTTATAGGAATTTATAGGAAAAAAATTAGAAATTTTTTTTAAATTCGTCCAAAAAAATAAAATAAAATTCAAACGGTAACTTGACGGCAACATGACGTTAGCTAGCCTTTGCTAGTTGGCGTCATGCTGACGCTAAGTAGCTGTTAGCATTCAAATGAGCTGAGCTAGAGGGTTGGCCAAATGTCAAGCTTGACATTCTGGTACTAGAGGGATGGCTGGCAAGAAATGGCCAACCCGCTGGCTTGATTTGGGGGTTTAGGCCCAATGGGGCCCACAAACCCTTTGACCTAGCTCTCGGTTAAAAACAATTTTCGTGTCATTCCGAGTTATTTTTAGCCTCATAACCTTTTGGTCGGGTCAGTTAGATATGGCCTAAGTGGGCGGGAGACATAGGAGCCGGAACCTTAGAAATGTCACAAACATCGCAAGTAAAAACTGAAAAAACAGAGTTCAGAGGGATGATCGAATAACTGCAGCCAAGATTAATGCAAGAATAAAAAGATTTATATACATCCTTTTGGTTTCCTATCTTAATAAATATTCACATCTAGCAACATTTGAGTTTGTAACAGGAACAGGGGAGTTCATAAACAAGGACTTGAACAATGCAACTATCAAACAACGATCGAGGACGATGTTGTAGTACATTGTTTCGGACGGCTATGCCGGGAAAATAATGACAGGTTAATTTAGCATATGTAGTGCTCCGATGAGATGCGCACGACCTTCATTCCAACTGCTTCTCAATCTCTGGAGACTTACCTTCCTTTCCGTTCTTCTTCTCGTACTCCTGCCTTGTTTCCTCCAAACCCCGCGATACCTAGTGAGATCAGCGAAAGACGCATATGCGCGTGAATGATGATAGAAGTAAGAAACTATGATGATAGAAGCAATGAAATGGATATGAAGAAGAACCTTGATTGAGTAAGCCAATGGAAGTAGAGTATCCGGATTCATTGCATCGTCAGGGAAGTTACGCAGAGCATGAATAAGTTTCTCGAATGGTAATTTTGCCTGTCAAAAGGAGAATACGGCAACAAAGTCTATGAGCATGCGATGTTCTAGTTATCATGGTGAGGAGTAGAAAGCTGTTGTGATATACTCACCAAGTCGTCATGGCAATACTTTAACAAGGCTAAACCAACTTTGAAGACAATTCTCACACCCTGTGAAAAATACGAAATGAAAATTTTTAAATTAGATTCCTGCCACCAATAGTACTTCGAAAGAGAGATAAAACACGTTAAAAATCACTAACCTCGTAGAGAAAGACATCCCAAATTCGAAGAGCCAAATGGAAGGGGAAAGAGTAGGAGAAAACGGTTATGAACCACTGGCTTGCATACATACTAGGATTTATCATTTCTCGAGTAAAATGCTCGCCCAGCTTTGGCAAGTGCTCCCTTACTAACTGATCAAGCTGAAAAAGGTATTGCTGTACCAGTGGTAGCCCTACCTACACGACAAGCATAAATTAACACTTCTAAGAGCACTGAAGCCATCTTACCCTTTACTATCCCCTTTTTTTCGATGAGAAACAATATATCTGGGTTTGAGTATAATAAACGAACAACTACTCTAGGCATAATCCGTATATATAAAAATGAATGTAAACAAGGTGATCAAAACCCCCAAATAGATACACAGAGTAGAAAAGACACCAAAGACATCATAACAGAATTAGAGCTCTGAAATGCTCAGAACGCCAGCAAATAACAAAGGAAAAATCTTTCAAGTAAAACAAAGGTCTAGCTAGGCTATGCTCAGAGAAGATGTCCTTTGAAAAGAAAGAAAAACATAGATAAACTCTTACTTTGCCTTACAAGAAACCAATGTGCTCAGTAGTAGGTTTGAGTTTTGCAATTTACCACCTAAATCCTATTTGACCAATTGGTTTATCTGATACCATCTGATACCATCTCAATCTCTTTTGTTTTTGTTGTTCCTTTTGATAAGAATTGGACCAGATGATCAAAACGGTGGTCTAACATTCTTCTTTTTGCATAAGTAATGATGGGCATGATTACGTTTAGTTAGTCTGCTAACCGCCAAAGAAAAGATCAAGATATTCAAATAGCATAAAGGCTACCTGATATAAACCTTCCATTGGTGCATGGACTGCTCCTTTGAGTAATGCGACTAATAACCAAAATGCATCCTCTTCGCTCATATAAAGAAGTAAGAGACCAGCCAGAAATCCCATTCCCTGCATTCTTTTAACCATTTAAAATTATCCAGTGTCTGACGTAAACTAAGTGCAAGAGTGAACAAACAGAAAGTGTCAAACCTGAACATATCCAACTTCTCTGTCAAAGACGGAGTATGCCTTCAAAACATTGTAGAGGGACCTTTGACCAGGGCCATGTCTCTGCTGGAAGAAAATATGTGAAGGGAAGGTACGCGAAATATCTCGAATTATATCCAGCTCTGAAGCTGAGGTCTCATAAATCACTAGTTGCTGCAACAACCATACTGCTTATTAGTTTAATCCTATGGATGTGCGTGCACAAAGAAACAAGAGCACAAGATGAAGTACCGACTTAGGATATGAAAAGAATAATCACAAATAAGGACGAGCAGTTTAAGTAACAACTGAGAATAATATGTACCTCGTAAACCCCAGGGTTCATCAGCAAAAGGTCCCGACTTCCAGAGATCAACTGCCAAACGAGACCCCTTAAACAATCAGGAATTCCTTTCCTTATTCTCCTCTTAACGACGTGAGGTTTTCTCCTAATATAATGTTTCCAATCACTCCCTCCCACCCCAATCATCTTCCTCCATTTTCTAACTCTTCTTTCCTCTCTGAAAACAGTGAAAAGCCACTGTATATAATTAGAATGGATGAAATGTTAAATTGCTCAAGTCTCATATTCATTACAACGAACTTTTTATGGCCAAACAAAAGGAGAAGATGGTAAATTGGTAAGCTTACCTCTCATATTCAAAGGCTGACCTGCTCTTGGTTAAACCTTGAGGAGAAACTTCTGGCTTTAAGAAGCCAAATCTGTCCAGTCGCAGTGGACGAACTGGACCTGGCTCATGATCATCATCTTCTTCTAGTTTGTTTTCCATTTCACTATCTTAACGAATCTCTTGCACGCCACATTGCAAAAGAGACAACTTTGTTACCATGATCAACTCCGTGGACCAAATAGACCGAAAACACTGAAAGAGGTGAAACAAAAGAAAAGTGAAACTGCTTGCAATCACAAAAATTTACCACAATTACAAGAAAACAAACAAACCCACTTGCATAAGCACTCAAACACATATGAATGACAACTTGTGGTAGCCATTAATATAACAGCAACAACAGCAACCTATAGCTGTCGAATTGCTAATAAGACTCGCAAGTTAGACGGCTATGATAATATATCGATTAAAACAATCTATCGAACCATTTGGCAGATAACTTCCATTATTCAATGAATATGCCATACCCTTAGCGTTTAAATATGACAAAATACAGCTGAAGAGACCAACAATGTATATGGACACCAAATGGGACGTATCATGAGAAAAACTACAAGGACACGCACATAAGAAGATGCTCTAGCAAATATTATCATCAAACTGAAGAATCACATCACAACTTTGTTCCCAATCATCATATAATCCAAATGACTCTCGCCAAGTGACTTAGGAAGTCACTCACCCTTGGGTTTGGTATCAAGGGTTGAGATTAAAACACGACAAGCACGTCCATTTATTCTCCGCCATTGATATTATATCGTAGGGCGAGTGACCACATATTTCTTCGTCGTTCGGTGACAAAGAGACCATTCTGTAATCCAAACACACCCATTTATCTTCTGAACAAACAAAAGCATACCCAATAACAGGAAAACCAAATCAGATCAAATCAGATTCAGAACCAAAGCAAAAACAAAACACATGGGCAGAGTGGAAAGCAATCAAACATCCACCGAGCTCTATGGATCCACAAATTTCTCAATGCATCGAGGCAAAAACCAAAAACCCAAATCGAAATCACAGTCAAATGCAGGAAAAATTAAAAACCCACCTGGGAAATTGGATAAGTTTGATGGGTGTTCTTCTGTTTGTTCCTCTGATCGTTAAAGTTGCTTCCTTTTTCTCTCAAATGGTGGTGGTTTTTTCAGCTGCTTCCCAATCAATGAATTCAAGACACAGGAAGGTCTAATAATGGTAGCTTCTGTCATCCACCAAAACCAAATGGAGCTTTACGCGTGTGCGCCATAGAGTGCGTCCTCCCCTTCTCTCTCCTCACTAGGATCAAAATATCATCGGATACTATTAATCGAGATTTTATAGATGGCGGCTTTTTGGAGTCGTTGCTTAATGGCAAATCAGCGACAACAGAACGCGTGGTTTGTTGGATATAAAAGGACATTAAAGAAAAGTTGGGATTATTTATACTCGTTATCTTATATTTTTGATATAATATTTTATAATTTTAACAAATAAATTAATATTAAAGTGCAAAGTGACATAAGGCTCGTAGAAAATCTCGTTTCAGTTGTTTTTTGGCAATGCACTTAGTTTGGTAGTGATTTGCAAGGAAAAATACTATTCTTGTTTCTTTTTCTTGATAAGTGATTTTAGCCCTATTAAAATTAATATTAAAACGAGAATAAATGTGCACAAAAAAAAAGATAAAATTTATTAACAATGTTCAAGATTTACACGAATTCTCACTTTTGTTCATTATTCTAAAAATTTTTGCGTTCCGATTAATGTCTAGGCGTTTGAAAATTAAGAAATGACTCCTAAACCACCTAGATAGCCTAGGCATTCGCCTAATCCGTCCAAATCGCCTAAACACCTACCTAGATGACAACTCACTTAGATAGAAAATAGATAATTTTCCTTTTACATTTTATTGTTTTCAATAAATTGTAGAGACTAATTGAACACTTAAATAACACACATTATATGTTTGCTTCCTATGTTTTCATTATGTTCCAATACTTCATAATATATATATGTCATTCTATTGTTTAGTTTATGATAAAATTATATATGTTTTAAGTATAAACAGACAATTATTTATACGAAATACAATAGATTTATTTAAATCCACCTAGTCTGCCTAAGAGTCCGCCTTGACTATGTCTAACCGCCTAAACGCTAGGCCTCAACTCGCCTCCCGACTAACGCCTAGTGTTTTATTCATATAATTTGTACCCTAGCATTAGTCTTGTTTTAACTTTATTTCAGTCGACTCCTCAATTAACTTGATCATTAAATCCATATTCCACACACCAATATTTTGAGAAAACTAATTAAACAAAGTAAAATAGCGGCAATACCGGTCCAATTTAGTCAAACAAAATCATTATCCTGTGCAGCCATACCCATGATAGAGAAAAAGTGGAACCAATCAGAGTTTGCCATGTAAAAATATCTGTTAGCAAAAACCTTGGAGATAATTTATTTCAGTTCATGGCAAACTGTTTTCTTCCTCGTTGTATTCCCCCGCTCATTCATGGACCCAATCCACAAAGACTCTCACTTTCATCTCCCATCTTCCAAAAATCACTAGCAAACGCTCTGCCTGCTGAACCAAAATTCCCCAGCTCTGAAGAATTTGAGTACCAAAACAAACACCTCTGACAGGTTTATTTTTCAGAATTTTGTCCGCTTTTCTTGCCAAATTACACAAAATTATGATTTTTTCTGTGTTAATCTTGCAATGGTGATTATGCAGTTAGTGGGTTTTGCTCTGATGTTTCAGTAGAGTAAGTGTTGTTGTAGGAAAAGCATGGCTTGTTGTTTTTCTGTAGTTTCCAATACTGGGTTCTTATCTGTCCCAAACAAATTGGAATTTAATGGCGGAAAGTCCAAGTCTTTGGGGAGGTATAGAGGTTTTTACTGTAGTTCATTTGGTTTTCGGTCGGCGGGGTTTCATAAATTTCGAAACTTTCAACATGGGTTGTTTTGGAACAATGAGCTTAGGCCACTGATGTATGGAAACAATGGAGTTTGGTTAGAGGGATTGAATAATTGTTGTAATTCTAGACATGGGTTGTGTTGTTACAATAAAATTGAGCCATTGACAAATGCGAATAGCGCGAATAAGCAGATCCATTTGGGGAAGAAAGGAGACACTAAGTCGAGGTCGTTGAGGAGGCGATTTTCTTTGAGATTACGCCCGAGGTTGCGGTGGTTGGCTATGAGAGTGAAAAGAGTTACAATTCAGTCAGTGTTGAATGGTGTTCAGACCTTCTTGCGAAAGAACACAAGACGAGTGACTCTTGTTTCTTTGGTTTCTGTAATATTGGGGCTAAGCTATCTGTTTCTGAAGTTAACAGCTGTGCCCTCTCCGAAAATGGTTCCATATTCAGAATTGGTAACAAGCCTGAGAAATGAGTCTGTTACGAAAGTTCTACTTGAAGAGGGGTCTCGTCGAATATATTATAACACAAACTCTCGCATTGATGGGGATACTCAATTGTCTGAAGGAGAATTACCAAGTGTTCAAAGTGAGAATGTGGCCGATAAAGTCACAAGTGATGATGGTTCTCGATCTAGTCAAGCACTTAATACGAATGTATTGAGAAATTTATCAGCGACTCAAGCTTCAACCCCTGACTGGCAGTATTTGACTAGAAAAGTAGATCATGATGAGAAATTTTTACTTAGTTTGATGAGAGAGAAAGGAATTACATATAGCTCGGCTCCTCAATCAGTTTTGATGTCAATGAGAACTACTTTGATAACTATAATATCTCTGTGGATTCCTTTGATGCCATTGATGTGGCTTCTTTATCGTCAACTTTCAGCTGCTAATAGCCCAGCTAGAAAGCAGCGACCTGATAAGCAGTTGGTTGGATTTGAGGATGTTGAGGGAGTTGATGCTGCGAAATTGGAGCTTATGGAGGTACACATCTCTTCTCTTGAAAACATTAGATATTTTGCATACTTTTTTTACTTCTGTGTGTCGATACTTTGTTTCATTGCTAACTTGATTATAGAGTTGATAATGTGGTACTTACTTTCTTAACACGGAACTGTGGATGTCCTTCGCTCTGCTTGCTACAATTATGTACTCCGTGAAAGCGAGGAGGCTTTTGGCTTACTTGCTGATACAAGTTAGAAACACTAAGAAGACATATTTATCAGTTCTTAAAAGAACAGCAAAAAATGGTTCTTTTGCTTGTTGTTGGAGTCTGGTCTCCACGAGCTTGAAACACCAAAGTCTTGAACAAAACATATATATATATAGAGTACATAGAAGGTTGTGAAGTTCACATCATGAGTCTATATTTGTAATCGGAACAGTGATGGGAAGGTATCCCATGGCTTGCAACAAGCCCTATTACACATGGCAATGAGCCTTTCAGGGTGCATATTTTTATTGAGATGTAATCTTGTGGATGCTTCTTGTTTTATTTAGAGGTGTTAGACAAGCAAGTGAACAACATACGCCTTGCATAATGGAATCTCTTTAAGTTGTATGTCCTTCTAAAGTTTATTATTGCCTCTCAAAACTATGATTTTGTTACCATAGTAGATTTTACTACCTGTTTGTATACGTGATTACTAACAAAGGCACAGAAATATATTCTCACTGTTTAATTATTTATACAATTTTATTCCTTTATTTTCGTGACATCTTTCTCGTTTGTAGATAGTTTTATGCTTGCAAGGAGCTATTAACTACAACAAACTAGGAGCAAAGTTACCCAGAGGTGTATTGCTGGTGGGTCCTCCAGGAACAGGGAAAACATTACTTGCCCGTGCAGTGGCTGGAGAAGCAGGTGTACCATTTTTCAGTGTTTCTGCCAGTGAATTTGTGGAGATGTTTGTTGGAAGAGGGGCAGCTCGCATTAGAGACCTTTTTAATATGGCAAGGAAACATTCACCTTCAATTATATTCATTGATGAGCTTGATGCAGTTGGAACGAAGCGTGGCAGAAGTTTCAATGATGAGCGTGACCAAACATTGAATCAGGTAATATAAGGTCCAATTATGGTTTCAATCCTGCATTTCTTGCATCCATCCGTATCAAATTTTAGCGGTCACATTCTGAATCTCTTCTGGAATTGTTAGTATAATTTGATCTGTGGGTCATTGTTTTTATTTCCAAACTTTTTGATAGTTGTCATACCACTGTTCGTAGGAAGACTCTGGTTCTCTCTATTTGATTTCATTTGATGAGAAAATCATATTGATCCCCTTTAAAATCTTGCTTATTTACTGTGCGTTTAGCTTATACTTTCACCTTCAATCTTGGAACGTTGAGTATTTCCTTTAATGTCCTTAGTTTTGTTTTCAATTTTCAAGTCTAAATTGCCATCAAGTATCAACACGTTAACTTAGCTTATTGTTTCGAATTTTGATCCCTGCTGTTATATACAATAGGAGAAGGCTGTATTAAGTATTAACCACATTACTGTATTGCTAGATCTTGGATTTGAATTTCAGGTGACAACTTGTCATCTGTAATGTATGTTTGAAATTTATTTTAATATCAATTAAGTTAATGTTTTTCATCAAAAAAATGTTTTTGTTCTTGTAGTTGCTGACGGAAATGGATGGATTTGAGTCAGACTCAAAGGTGATTGTTGTTGCAGCAACAAACAGGCCTGAAGTATTGGATTCTGCCCTTTGTAGGCCAGGCCGCTTCTCAAGAAAAATAGTTGTAGGAGAACCAGATGAAGAAGGAAGGAGAAAGATATTGGCTGTACATTTGAGAGGAGTTCCTTTGGAGGAAGACACTAATCTTCTTTGCGATCTCATTGCTTCACTGACACCAGGTTTTGTAGGTGCTGATCTTGCAAACATCGTCAATGAAGCTGCTTTACTTGCTGCTCGTAGGGGTAGGGTATATAGTACATCTAAATATCACTCGGTTTTTGCTATCTGAAATTGTACACGGATCTCAACTTCATATTTAATCTATGGTCTGTTGCAGGTGGTGAAACTGTGGCCAGGGAAGATGTAATGGAAGCAATTGAAAGAGCAAAGTTTGGAATTAATGATAAGCAACTTAGGCCGAGTACAATAAGCAAGGAGCTTGGGAAAATGTTCCCATGGATGCCTTCTCTGATGGGAAAGAACACAAGACAAGATGGAGTGCAAGGGCCACTCGGATATCAAACTCTGAGCTGAGTATGTACATACGTTCTAGTGGTAGTGATATGATACAATACAACTTATTTACAAAGTCAGCAATTTTGATTTATATTTGTTATATCATCGGAAGTGATATATATAGTTAAATAATTGGAAATGGTTAATTTTGGTACCCTATATGAAAGCTGAACTTACTTTAAGAGTGAATGTTCATCGCTATAGTTATGCCTTGTACATAGGAGCTCAAATTCGTCGAAATTTGAGTAGTTAAACTGCTTTTCGTATACGGGAAAAGTAGTTCACACAGGAGCCATTATCAACTTTAGTCTGATGTTAACCCATACTGCTAACTTGTCCACATTTTATTGGTTCCGTTTATCATCATATTTTCGAGAATCATCAGCTGTCTTGTTTTTTTTCTAGTTTACATCTTCTGTTCCTTTTCTCCATTTTCCTTCCATGAAGTTAAATTGTTGGATTGCAGCACTTTTAAGTCATTCTAAAAGCACTTTTAAACACACCGATGTCAAATACAGTAAGACTAAAGATGTATTGATGTATGTGTGTGTGTAAATCTTGTCCATGAAAAATGGTTGGTTCACTTCCGGTGGGATGTCATTTTCCAACTGGGATGTATTATGCTAATCTTGTCAGCAACCAAAACCATGATTAGGCCTATAGATTTGCCATTTAGTCTTTTAAGATTCTCTTGGATTCTCTCATGCGTTTCAACTCACTTTTGTTCCCTTTTTGTTTCTGTTTGATAGTGATTCCGTGACCTTTTCCCAGAAGGCCAAATCTACACGAGGCTTCTCGGATGCAGGTCCGGCACTATATGAGAGAGCAGGTCCGGCGCTATATGAGGAACGACTGTTATGAAGTGGGCAGCCGATCAGATAGGATCGTATTTGCAATGTCATGAGAATTTCGAAGCTGAGGGAACTACGAGGCAATCGGGTATCGAGTAGATTCGATATCAAGATATTGCAAAGCATACCATGAACATACACATGAACTGTTTTTCCAGGTTAGATGCTTAGGGTTATATTTTTGGATAATATTGGTTGAAGCACATTGCTGTATATTTAAGGGCGACCCAAGCCAATAAGGCTCTTCGTTTTGCGAGAGTAAGGAAGGAACATCTATTGTACGCAACCTTACCTTGTTTTGCAAAGAGGTTGCTTCCATGACTCGAATCTTGACCTTTTGGTCATATAAAAATACATTTCCGTTGCGTTAAGACTTGCCCTCCTATTTATGATATCCACGAGATTATAATTATTGATAACAATAAGAATTAAATAAAGGGAATAATTTATGGTTTGGAAACTTGAGACCCCACCGCCCATCCATTGCACATGTTGATCTGAGAAAAGATGTTGATAACCACTGCAAGCCACTCCTAAGTGTCTTTGGTCGCAGGTATTGGGAAATTTGAGTCAAGGATGTGCTTTTATATTTGTAGATTTAGAGGAAGTCTCGGATCAGACCGTCTGATCATATGACCTTACCCAAGTTCCTCTTTAGTTACTCCTAGTCATTCAAACATCATCCACACATTTGAGAAATTTGGAAGCAACATTAACATTTTATTCATATTCCTTCTGCTGAAGGAAGCAACACGATTTTAAACACAGTCAATAGGGCGGTGGCGCTTGCGGTGGGTTGCCATGGAAGTAGACCTAGGAAGCAAAGATGGATCTGTTCCCCAGTAAAACAACCTAATGTAATGAGGAAGATAGAAACCAAACTTCCTAATTCCTATATGCACATTTTAATTCAACTAACTTACGAGCAATCCACCAGAGTTACAGATCATCCTATTTACAAGATTGGTGACGGATCACCAAGCTTGCAGTTCCACAAAGACGTTACTTTCCCGTTAGATGATTGCTGCTTCAAGTCTCCTCATCAGCTCCTTCCTGTATCCAAACGAAGAGTTCAAACCGTGTTAGAATAAAACTGACCCTTTACGCTGCGTATGTATCAATTTTTATCCGATTTTGAATTTACCTTGTGAGTTTTCTATCATGAGATGAAGCAGATAAGAGTCCCCTGTTCTCTTCAGCCCTCCTTAACAGGTAAGGCAGCACCAATTGTATCGGTCCGAATGGCATGTACTTGCTCACCTGAAACCCTGAATTTTTCAGGCCGAAGGAAAGCGATTCTGCCATTCCGTACAGCTGTGCAAATTCGAGCTTCTGGTGCACCTTCCCGACCCCAATTTCATGTGCTTTCGCCATTGCCAGTTTCCCTACATTTGCATTAATAATTGTACGTCAGACATACTGATGCAAAACTCGTAACAATGCAGTTGCATTTTCTGCAAGTTTAAGCTTTCAAGTGTTTGGATTTATTTACCTGATTCCATATTATGGGTTGCAAGAACCACTGCATCAGAGCCCTTGGCAATCCTTTCGAGCATGAACGAAGCACAATCATTGTAACACGCGTGCGTATCCTCAATGCAATCGTGGATAGGAGACTTACAGCCCAAGGAAGAAGCTAATTTTCCTTCACTTGACATATAAGCACCCCTCACCACTTTGAACCCCATTGGAACACCCATCTTATCTGCAGCCTTTGTTGCCAGCAACAATCTTTCCCTTGCATCTTTCAAGTAAGCTTGAAGTGTCCCATAAACGATCGGGTGATCATCTTTGTTGTAGATGATTGCAGAGGAGTAGGTCAAGTAATCGATGGCCGGTTGAATTGAAGTGTACTCCGCATCGACGGATAGAGGCACATTGGCTTCTGCGCACTTCTGGGACAGTTTTAGTAGTCTCTGGTGGACTAACTCGAGATCACGCTCTTCTTCCGGAGTCAAAGGCTCCGGCGTTTCGAGAGTATGGTAGAGAGGGCTCGATTGGGAGAAAATGGGAAACGTATCGCGCTTCCATGGAAGGTTGAAAGAAGGATCTTGATGTTGCCATCTCAGCAAGTCACTCACTCGCTTAAGCAGGTTCGTAGGGCAAATTGCAGTGACTTTCACAATGATAAAGCTCACCTGTTACAAGCCAAAAACATCACTTTCAGTTACCATCGCATATGAACTTCACATGGAAGTGGTGAAGAGAAACATATCACATCAAGAATATGCTTTGTTTGAAAGTGCTTTTTTGATAAGTCAGTGTCAGAATCAGAACTCAATTGGAAAATTTGTCCGTAGAGAGGTAATCGGCAGCCAGCAACTGGGAAGCCAAGTCAAATGTAAACAGCCCTAGGCCTAGGTGGCAGATCCAACGTCGGACGACCAACTTGATGGTGCATGCAAACAACCAACTGGTATAAGTAAGAAAGTAGGACCCGCAATCCTCCATGCCTACAAGCACGACATGCCAACTGTATGGACTGAGGTTGTTTGACCGCGTGACATGTTGAACAGTCTCCTAAAGCAACGAGATCTTTTTTGGTCTAATGCCAGCCAGAACTTTAATGGTAAAAAATGCATGGTAAACAGGGATCTTTTACGAGGTATTAATCGTTGCATCTTGTTTTAAAATATAAAAATTAAGCTCTAACGATTAAAATCTGGACTCTGAAACACGAGAGTTTTTGTAGTAAACATGCTACGTAGGGCCCGCGTCGCGTTGTTATTATTATAAGCGTGATTAGTGATGTAATTAGTAAATATGGTTAAAGAAATTCACTTTTAAGAAAGAAAAAATAAACTGTTTTTAATTCGAAAAAAAATAGAAAAGAAAAGGAGAATTTTGATATTATCAAAGAAAGAGTCAAGAAATAGAATCTTGAATCTTTGATGTGGGGTGATGAGAAGAAACTACTTACCGAAGAAGGTGGCAGGGATTTGGTGGATTCAGCGGTGTCCAAGAACCCTTGCAAGTTCCTGTCACAAGCCTCGTTGTCGCCGGCGTACTCCAAAGCGTAAACCAGCATCCCTCTCAGCCCCGCCTCGTTCAGCTCCATCACCGACTTTCCGGCGGCGACAGCGTCCTCGCCGGCGCAAAAGTGGTCATAAATCGTTGACCGTATCATCCCCAAGATCACGTCTTTGATCAACGGAGTCTGCATGAGCCTAGAACGCATGACCCACATCCCAACATCCACCATCGGCTTCACCGCCACCATATGGAGGTTCAGCGCCGCCCTCAACAGCCGTGACGTAGAAACCGACGCAAAGAGCTTGTCCGCGTCATCAAAGCTGGAAAGGCTGAGGGTCACGCTGTCGGCGTTGGTGGTGGTGGTAGTGGTAGTGGGCTGTGGTGCTTTTTCGGCGTAGCCAATTGGCTGGGAGATGGTAGAGATGGTGGTGGAGGAGGCGGAGTTAAGCGGCCTGATAGTTTTCAGGAGTTTTGATGCTGCTGGGATTACACGGTTTGCCATTCAACGGTGGGTGGCTTGAGTAATTCTCTAGCTCTCTTGTTTCTAATCCTTCTCCTCCTTTCTCTCTCTCTCTCTCTCTCTCTCTAGCACTCTCTCTTTCTCTCTCTAGAAATGTCTTTCTCTGTTATGTGGCTAGAACTGTTGGGTTTCAGTTGCTTAAATAGACAGTCTCAGAATTTTTACAGCGCGGTGTGAGCTGGTGTCGGGTGAGAAATTTTTTGTTTCTGATAGGGGTGGTAAATTACATGTTATTATACAATTCAAAGCATGTTATTATACAAGTAAAAGGAATGTTTTTAAGAAGTTTATTCAATGAGATTTTAAAAGATTTTAATGAATTTAAAGGTATTCAATTAGGATTTTAATTTTTTTTATAACAATCGAAGTGTATTCAATTAGGAATTTATTTTAAAGAATTTTAAAAAGTTGAGAAATTTGAGGAAATTTGAGAGATTTCGTAGTATATTTTAAACATTCACAAATATCACCTCTCCATTTGAGATTTTGAAGGAATTGAATCAAGATTTACATTAAATATCTATAAATCAATTAAACTCCCTCAAAATCTTAGATTTATAAATCCATTAAAATCCTTCAAAATTTCAATTGAATACATAGGTGAAGTGTCTATCCAATTATATAATAACATGTGACATACCGTTTCATGTTACGGCACACTGACAAATCTAGCTCCACATAATCCTCTCCAAGTTTCTATTTTATTTTATTTTTTGTTAGAAATTTTCTCAGATAGAAAGTATGATATTTTGTTTTTTGTTTCCGAAAAATTGGGGTCTAGAAGAGTAAATGTGATTGACTTTCCAAATAAGTAGTAGGATAACCAAGAAACTCATCTCGCTATATAAACCTAAGCTACCTAATTCCATTCCTCCCTAATACAACGGAAAATGAATTGAAAAACCTTCTTAAAGCTTGTTCGGCAACAATTTTCAATTATATAGTGGACTAAAAACATAAAACGAAAAAGACGTTTTGGGAAAATTTAAAAGCGGGAGGCTTGTATGCTAACGACCTCTTTGTAACTTTTTTTCTCTTTTCTTCTTCTAATTAAAAAGAAGCTGTTAAGTTTAATTCATAACATTTTGGTAGATGAAGGTTTGTAAGTTTGATTGTTTATTTGAGGATAGGTTTTCGGTTGTGCGGGACACTCTTTTCCTTTGACCGGGTTGAAATCTCTGGCAATGTTTTTATTGAGGCCCATGGTACACACTATCCTTAATTTGTACGAATTCTGATTTATTTAATGAATATCGTACTTTTGCTCAAAAATTAAAAAGAAGCTATAACATAAGCTTCACCTCTCTCTTGCTCTCGGAAAAGAGAGAGATGAGAGGACAAAGGAGGTGATTTTTTTCGTTTTGTCACCTTTTGTATTATAAAATGATATTATAATTAAATTATTGGGTAAATTACAAAAAATTACCTCAACTATTGGTGTCACGACACTTTCATACCTAATCTTTTTAAAATGATAATGTTATATCTCATCTTACGAATTTGTGTCAATGTCATACCTCCGTCAGTTTTTTGTTAATTTTTCTGTTAAGTACTGACGTAGCTACCTGCGGGATCCCCTCACTAACGAATTTGTGCCAATGTCATACCTCCGTCAGTTTTTCTGTTAATTTTTCTGTTAAGTGCTGACATGACTACCTACGGGATCCACTCACTAATCAACTGGATTAAAAAATTATTAAATATATTTTTAATAATTAAAAATAAAAAAATAACTTATTATTATTATTATATATATCTCTCTCTCTCTCCACTCTATTTCTCCTACATCTCTCTCTTCTCTGCATCCCCAAAACCCCTTCCCACCCGACACCCCCGACCCCTTCCCACTCGTCCCACCCCCCCAACCTTCCTCCACCACCCTATATCTTTCCCCTCTCTCTCTCTCTCTCTCTCTCTCTCTCTCTCTCGCCTCTCTCTTCTCTACCCTTACTTCCCCTTCCCGTCTTCCCCAAACCCGATCCACCCCCTTTATTCCCCATCCAACACCCCCACCCCCACCCCAAACTTGATCCACCCCCTTCTCTCCTCTTCATCGTCGACTCCATCCACCAATGACCATCACCTTCTTCCCCATTCTAACTGACGACATTGAAGTCGCCGATCTCCGGCACACCAACCTCACCCCTGGCCAATCTCTGCCACCTCCCTCTTCTCCAGTAGCCCAGCACAATCTTAAAGCCCAGCAAAACGCAGCAGCAATCCCTCACCCACCACTACTGCCGATTCTCTTGTGAATACAACTTGGGTTTTTTTTTTTTTTTTGGGAAAAATTGAATGGCTTTGCTTTCTTTGGTTGCTCGGAAAATGTGGGAGAAGGGAAATGAATTTTTTTGATATTCTGAAGGTTCCATTTTCTTAGAAAAGTGAGGCAAACTGGAAGATGGATTTTTGAACTTTTGTTAATGGTGTGTTCTCAGGATTGGTGAGGCGAGAGAGAGGAGAGAGGGGGAAGTAAGGGTAGAGAAGAGAGAGAGAGAGAGAGAGAGAGAGAGAGAGAGATAGGAAAGAGAAAGGGTGGTGGAGGAAGGTTGGGGGGGTGGGACGGGTGGGAAGGGGTCTTGGGGGGGGGTGGGTGGGGGGTGTCAGGTGGGATGGGGTTTTGGGGATGCAGAGAACAGAGAGAGGCGAGAGAGAGGGGGAGAGAGAGAGAGTGGAGAGAGAGTGGAGAGAGAGAGATTTAATAATAAAAAAATAATTTTTAATTATTAAAAATATATTTAATAATTTTTTAATCCAGTTGGATTAGTGAGTGGATCCCGCAGGTAGTCATGTCAGCACTTAACAGAAAAATTAACTGAAAAACTGATAGAGGTATGACATTGGCACAAATTCGTAAAATGAGGTATGACATTGTCATTTTAAAAAGATTAAGTATGAAAGTGTCGTGACGCCAATAGTTGAGGTAATTTTTTGTAATTTACACTAAATTATTTTAAAGAAAATCAAAACTCAAATGCAAAGAGATGGATGCACTCTTTGAGATGTCAACGTAAGAAAATTCTCAAAATTTGTTTTATGTAGCAAAAATCACATGAGCTAAGTTATGAGAAGTAGGGATCAAGCCAACCGGCCAAACTGATTTTTATATTCAGTTATTCCTTTTCTTAACCACGTTGTTCATACTTTGTTCAATTATTGTTATTAGATGAACTATTTGTGATGACTTCATTGAGTTGCGACATAAAACGTGCGAAATAAATATTCGATGTTTATCGGCCAATGGAAGGTTATCTAAATCCCACCCACAATATTATATTTTTATCAGGTAACAGTGCGAAATGTGGGCTGGGTTGCTAGTTTTTCTAAAATGATTTTTTTGTTCTAAAAACACTTGAAATGTTTTATGCAAAAAGAATTAGATATGTATTTTTTGCAAGAAGCATTTCAAATGCTTTTTTAAAATTCGCTTATTTTTTTTTACTAAGAATTGGTTCAAAAAGAACTTTCTTTTGGATAAAAAGAATTGGTTCCAAAAAAAAAAGAAAAAAAAAAGAATTTGTTCCAAAAGAACTTTATTATATAAGCACTTCCAAACAAACTCAATGTCATTGCAATTAAATGGGACGTTGTACTTATAATTAAGAAAGGGGTGTGCTATCCACACATTCATTTTTACTTCTCACACATCCCTTGTTAATTTATGTCTGTTGATCTTCTTCAATTCATCTGATTCGATGGCCGAAAACCAAAAAGGTGTGGAAAAAGTAAAAAGGGATGTGTGTGGATATTATACTCCTTAAGAAATTTGAAGTTTGACTTAGATGAATGACGAGTTTGATCCGCAATCATTACTAACTCATTGCTATTCACTCTTTTTTACATCTTACACATTCTTGTTAATTTTTATTCCTTAATATTTTTCAATTCATTCAATCAGACGACCAAAAATTAAAAAATACAAATAAAATGAAAAAGAATACATGTATGGCATCATCCAAACGAAAAAAAAAAATTAATGAACAGCATAACTTGGTTCTGTGCCGTTCATGTAGCATGCTGTTAAATGTTAATAACAGATTAAAAATCATATACCACCAAAACATAAGAGGATCCAGCTTCTAGTACTGTCTCTGAATTCTCTCTCATATGCATTACTCAAGAAAATGACCGCCACTATTTCAGCTTACATTTTGGGGACGTCTAAATAAGATGAGAATTGTCTGTCCTCCCACTTCTTATCATATTCTCATCCGCTCTTATTTGAGCTGTCATGAGTAAGTCACGTCAATATTTTATATTAATTTTTTAATAAAAATAATAAGACAAAAAATAATAAGAATAAAAAATATTGACGTGATTTAATCGTGCCAGCTCAAATTAAAAAATAAAAAAAAGGATAGAAAGTGGAAGGGCAAACTATAAATATTGTTCTTATGGGCCATTTGAAATTGAAACCACCCAACTTGTATTATATTAGTTTTTCTTCCACCTTAAATATTGTTATTTGACACAAAAAGGAAGAAAACAAACCCCCACTTACAGTCAAATCAATTTGTTTAGTTGCATTTTACGGTGAGTGTATTTTACCCACCACTAATAAAATATTTTTTTATCGGGTTATTATGAAGAAATTTGTTAAATTTTTATTATTAACGGATTCTTAATACATGATTATGTTAGAAATTGGCAAGGTTTAGATGCAGTCTCACTCACTTTTTTATATCAATATTGTTATTCTTTATGAACCTAATATAATAAGTTTCTACTCTTATCTTATCCATCCATTTTTATTGATTGTTTAGTCTTGTATTATAATGAAAGCTCCGCAGCTTGAGAAACACACTCTATCAACATATTGTTAGTTTAGTGCTCCTACATTATTATTGGGCAATGAGGAAACATCTACGTCTCATCACACCTTTATCTCTCTTGCACGTTGGAGAGGCTAGTGTCGAAGTTTCAAAGACGTTTTAGTGGATTATTATACTACTCACGTTATTATTGGATTATGACTACTCACGCTATTATCTGCACAATTCAGTAATTATCAAGTTCTATTATAAAAAGTCTTTCATACAATTAGAATCAAAATCATTCAAATATTAAAAGAGATTTAGATTCATAAGATTTCCGGTGTCAGAGATATACTTTAACAAGTGAAAAACGAGAATGAAACATCTGAGAAGCACAAATAAGAGTTTCGTGCAGTATATGAAGAGACAATACCGTACTCTCATGCTTGTTTGTATTTTAGTATAGGAGAGAATGGAGCCTAAGGCCTATAATTAAACTAACTTAACTAACTTGAAGTGGTGTTTTTGCCATGAGTAATTAAACTGTGCATGGAAATGTGACATTTTATTTTTACTCTGTAAGCTGCCTAAATTCATGTTCAAAGTCGATAAATTAGGCCACAATTTAGCCTGTCTGCAAACAACCCTCTCTAAATTCGTAACTAATTAGCTTTGTCAATGTCACGAGAGAATGACTCAAACCCTAATCAAAAGCAGCCCTGGTCTTTAGGCTTGAGTCTAAACTTTGCTCAACATGTGTCGAGCAATGAATGGAACTGAAAAAGCTATAAAATCCCCCTCATTAACCTCAACATTTCATCATCATAAAGAAGTTGTAAGCATTTTTCAGCTGCCTCATATTTTCTTGTGTGTGTTTGTGTAGAAAGAGAATCATACTTTATCAAGATGGACCAATCCCAGAACATGAGCCAACAAGCTGGCCAGGCCAAGGGCCAAGCTCAGGTGAGTCTAAAAGCAGCTGTCTAGAAAAGCACTTTGGTTAAAAGTTTGTTGGTCGTTTTGATGGTTGATGATCATGTGCTTTTGCAATTTTGATATACAGGAAAAGGCCAGTGGCATGATGGACCAAATGAGCAATGCTGCCCAATCTGCCAAGGAATCAGCCCAAGGGGTTTGAACTTCTTGTTCCTTTTGTTAATTCTACGTACATTACATTCGTTATTTGTCAAGGAATGATTTTGTACCAATAACATGTCAATGCGCTATATTATTGACATGTTATGTGCAATGATATCAATGCCTTAACGATACTATATCGACAATTCGTCATTTAATAAAGAATCATCGTCTACACTTATTATCCGTTGCATATGCATGTTGTAAGTGCATGTACGTTTTTGCAGGCTGGTCAGCAAATGATGGAGAAGGCACAGGGAGCAGCTGACTCCGTCAAGGATGCAGTTGGAGCCAACAAAAGAACCTAAGGTGATGGGAGATCTCATCCGTCCGATTCCTCCCAAATTTTGTGTTCCTGTTTTTGTTTTGTGATTCTTTCTTTTTTTTGGGTTGATCTTGTACTTAAACTTGCCATTTGAAGCAAGAACAAGGTTTGATCATGTAATCGCTTGCTGTTCAGAGAGCATTACGCTAATAATTTCAGTTATATTTTTTCTCTAGCACCAATGTTTCAAAGAGTTTGTTCAATTATTTATTTACTTTTTTATTTATTTTAATTAATGCCAAATGAAATTGGAAGCCATTTCTATTTAAATTGGAAATCACAATACGATGCATACAAAAACAATTCAATTGAGAGTATGCTCCTTTTGTGTCCCTGTGTTTTGTTTTGCAATTCTTTGTTTTTGGGTTGATGTTTCTTAAACTTGACATTTGAAGTAAGAACAAGGTCTGACCGTGTATGCTAATAATTCCAATGATTTTTCTCCAGCACCAGTGTTTCTTCAGAGTGTGTTCATTTTTTTTATTTTTAAGAAAAACTAATGAAAATAGTTTGAAAATTTTGAGTTTTAACGATAAGGACAAAATAAAAAATAAAGTAATCAGGATTAACTTTTTAGTATAAAAATGTGGTATTTCTTTTAAATGAACAGTACATGAAGCTTTTCGTAAAAGTTCTATTTTTTTTATGACAAATGAAATCGAAAACCATTTTTATTAAGGGGAAACTTGATATAAGTCCAATTTTTTGAACCAATAAGAGGAATAGTCCAATTTATTAAAATAAGTTCAATTTGTTATATTTAATTATTTAATTATCAATAGTTATATGTTAAATGATAAAATTTATTATAAAAATCAAATTTATTCCCAATTATCTCTTTACTTATTTCTTTTTATTTATCTTTTTGTTATTTCTTGTTTTTCCTCTTGCTTTAAACTCCATTTATAAATTTTAATTTTAATTTTTATAATCAACTTATATCACAGGTTAACTATTTTTATCTACCTATATATCAATATTAATGTGTTTTACTTGTAGGTATGTTATGTTTTTTCTATCTTTTCGTTAGGTTTCACATCTCATGTATAGGTATAATATACATTCATATATTTGTTACTGGAGTTAGGGTAGAATGTTTTGCAGATAAATTTATGTTAGTATATTAATTTTTTTTGTTATAAGATATTAAATATATTTTTTGGAGTTGGAAAATACATAATATTAGAAAATTTTAATTGATTTTAATATTTTTAGAAAATATAAAATGAGTATAAAAGAAATAAAAACATATAATTAGATAATTGGACTCACTCCTAAAAACACTATGTGTTTTTGGACTTGGATCTAAAAGCCCCTTTTATTAATCTGCAAATCACACACAACAAACCGAGAAAAATCACGGTACCACACAAAGCTTCAGTAGTATGCTACTACATACGGCTTAATAACTTTTCTTCAAGACCTTCAGCAAATAGATAAGCAAAAGCCTCCATGTAACGTTTTTCCAAAACCAACCCAACCTCAACTCCACCATCGCCATTCTTGCTCTTTTGATAAGATATCGCCCCTGTTCCATCTATCGAAACTATCTCGTGCTTCGTCGGTCTCCCCCATCCAAAATCCGCTGCATCGTAAAACTCAAACCGGGGTGAACCGGCGGTGGTAATTGTTCTATCAGTGCTAGGCTGCAGTAGTGTATTCAAGATTCTTGATACCCAAGTCTCTGCACCCTCCAAAAGGGTCTTGTCCAAACTTTTTATAACTTCACTAATTGCATTCAAGGCCACTAACAGTCCATCTTCTCCCAGTAGGTCTTTTGTTTTCGCAACTACTCGATGTCCTGCGATGCAATTCCCGAAATAGGTTGGTGGTAGGGGAGGGTCTAAGCGCGACCGGCAGTCCACGTGAAGGATGAATACTACTTTCTCGGTCTTGATCTCTTCGGCCCTGACTAAGCAAACCCATGTATACGCGCATGTTAGCAAATATGTCGACAAATGCAATAGTTTTGAATGATAAGCTTGTTCCTTCTTCTTTGCCATCATAGTCCTCATCACTGACCGCCTTAACATTTCGATTTTCGCTCGTGTGAACTCGAAGGTGCCTCGAATTCCGTCTCCTGGACCTCTAACCTCCAAAAGCATTAAGCTTCTATTGTTTGGACCACCCAATCTTAACCACTCGTTTGAGAAGATTGCTTGGAGCCCGGCAGGGTCCTTGATGACCTTTCTGTTGTAAGTTGGCAAGGGTGGCGGTCCTCCTCCTTCTCTTCCTCCATGTTTGCATAAGTGACCCCAAAATTTGAAAAACGAGACCGCAGATAAGCCATCAAAGATGGCCTTGTGCATGGCTGATCCAATCGAAAAACCGCCACTGGGAAAGACGGTTATTTGCAATGCCAGCACAGCAGCTTTGTCATGAGACACTGCCAATTGGGGTACAAGAGGATGGTATTCTTTGGCTTCAATGTCAAAGTTGTTGGTTGAAATTAGACGGTGGAAATCAGCATCAGACTCGGCGATTGTGAGCAAAATTGCGTCGCCTTTGACATAACTGAGAAGGGGTATGGGGGAGTCTAGAGGCCAGGTGAGGTTTCCTGCTAGTGGTACAAAGTGTTGGAGGGTGGCAGAAAGCGAGGTTTTAAGTTTCGGAAGTATGGAATCGAAGAAGTGTGATGGGTCGAAAGAAGGCATGTTGTAGAAGGAAAGGAATTGAGGCGGTGGAAACCTTAGCCAGCGGAGGTCAAAGAATGTTAGAGGAAGAGACAGATCATCCGGGTGGGCGGAATCCGGCGGCGAGCTTGGTTTGGGAGTTACCCTGCAAACCTCAATAACTTTGGCTGAGCCTGGTTTTGCCATCGGAGATGGAAAAGAAAGCTGGACCCCTGAAACCGTGAGCCGAACAGAAAATTTACACACGGTTGGGTTCAGTTTCAAAACCGAAAATTTTAGAAGAAACGAACAAGAGAGACGGATTGGGATGGGCCGGAGAAGAGAGTGAATGTGGATGAGGGTGAGATGATCTGCACAAGAAAGGAATAAGATGGTGTTTGGTTCTGCAAATTGCAAGTGTCGATGAGATATTTACTTTGACATAGCGGGGCATATTTTTCGAAGTGGATGTGGATCCCACATTTCTAATAATTTTGTTTGGGTAATGCATCCATTCCATGATATGTGGCCAACAATCCAAACAAGTGTGACAGTTAGATGAGGTGATACATCACTTATCGTTATATAAATAATGAAATATGTGTCTATCGCAACTAAAATTTTCTCCAAACAACCACGGTTTTATTATTCCACCAACCAAGAACTTTTCTTCTCCCTCACATTGCCCAGCAGCTTTTCCTTGTGCATTGTCAAATCTTTCTCCCTGTGTAAAACGAGTGCGTAACTTATGATGAGTAGACATGGGTCATTCTAGCGGCCAAAAAGAAGAGTGGCATTTCTACTTAATTACAGTTTGACACACAAAAAAAAAAAAAAAAACAAAGAAAAAAGAAAAAGACAGTTGCGTTGAAACCAACTATATATGGCTTCAAATACCTTCAAAACCTTTAGCAAATAGAGAAGCAAAACACCACGATCGCCGTTCCTGCTATCTTCAAAGCAGACTGCCGGTGTTGGTATTCAAAGTTTTTTAACTCAAGACCAAAATATGTGGGTGATAAGTTTACGAAATGTATCACACCTCTCACTCGCTTTCACTCTCTACGAAGTTGGACAAACAGAAAGAAAAGATGCAGCAAGGTTCTTGGAAAAACACACACTGATATATTAAACAGTTTACAAACTGATTTGTTGAATTGAAAAGTGGAATTGGGGTATTTTAAAGCCTTACGGAGAAGGCTAATTTATACATGCAGAAAAAGAAAAGAAAGGACTACACAAGTAGTACTAATAAACAATACAAAATAAAAACTGACATATGCAGCATCACATGGTAACCACATGCCCAACTTGTACCGTGAGAAAGCTGTTCGTGTTGTGTTGAACCACAAGTCTGCCAACTACCATTACTTTAGTGGTTGAATTTTCCTTACGTATTGTGAAAATCGCATGGGACAACAGTGCGGAAAGTCACTGTTGCGGTCCAAACTAAACGTGTACCATCATGTTGAAAAATTAAAACACACGACAATTAATGATTCAATAAGAAAAACATCACAGTAGAATTTCAGGAATAGGTTAATAGGACGTCAAATTATTGTAAAGCATATTGAAACCGTTCTCAGGTTGGTGAAATATGTATTGAGAGTATGGCCTTTTACTACTAAAACGGTAAAACCAGAAGAACAGGTTCCAATCAAAGCACGGCAGTGTTGAGTTTCACACACTGCAAATCGAATTTGGGGTTTAAATACTTTTAACATTCGGACACATTCCCAACAAAAATACACAAAAATGAGACCGGCAATACCCAGCATTCGTTTAAAGAAAACAAAACACTACATCCTATCGGCCATAGTACGATATTAAAGCATGAAAGCTTTTACTAGGAGTGATCATTTCAAACTGGATTTTACATTAGTGTCCTTAAAGATAATGTCAATTAAAATATGTCATACATCAGTGCATGAATGCTTTTAAAAGGTTCAATTATAAGAAATTCTACTTATAATTTGTACTATAAATGAGCAACACAACGATAGATATACGAACCTTTTTAGGAGTTTAGGGTGGAGTGCTTTTATATAAAAGCACTAACCTATGCTTATTGTAATCACCCAAGTAGGCACGCAAGAAGAGAAGCAAAGTACGCAAGTAGCTAGCAAGAATCAAGAAGTGAGTTTCACTCTAAGTGTGAGGGTGAGAACCAAATAAGTGTGAGTGTTTTAGAGTTTGTCTCTAGACAGTGAGAGAGTGTCATAATTTCTAAAATTGTGTCTTTGAGAGTTTGTGTTTGTAATTTTTGTGAGTGTAATACGAATAATTTGTTTACTTATTTTCTCTCTCCAACACTTATAGTAGAGTTGTGCACTCTAATTTTTCTCAACAATTGGTATCAGAGTGGTACAATAAAAAAACTAGCTCTAATGAAGTTTTTGAGAATCGTGAAAAGTTTAGCACTTCGTAAGATTGTTGACTAATCTTGTTCGGCTTATCAAAGTTCAGCCAGTATGGTGGGTGACCTTCAAGTTGTTGGAGGAATCAAGAAGCTTAACAACAAAAATTACAACACGTGGGCGACATGCATGGAGTCTTACCTACAAGGATCGTTAGGAGGTTGTCGGCGGCAATGAAGTTACGAAGCCGCAAGAAGACACCAACGAGCCACAATACTCTGTGGAAGTGGAAGATCAAAGCATGAAAGGCCATGTTCGTGTATTCCTTTTTATTGTCTCTGTTTTTTAGGGGTAAAGTTTATGTCATTCCTGACTAGGTGTAATTTTTTTCGTTATCAATAAAATTTCCCTCTTTCCGTCGAGGTTTCTAAAAAAACAAAAAACAAAAGTTGGAGCACCTATGAAATGCTTCAACACCGAAAGAATCATGGGACACCTTTGCCACTCTTTTAAAAAAGAAACGATACGAGATTACAGCTTCTCGAGAATGAGCTGTTATCGGTGGCCCAAAGGGACATGACGATTGCTCAATATTCCCACAAGGTAAAGTCTATATGCCGTGAAATTTCTAAGTTAGATCCTACTGCAGCCATTTTAAAATCTAAGATAGAAAGAATATTTACCCATGGGTTGAGACCCGAATACCAAAGCTTCGTTACCGTTGTACAAAGGATGGCCGACCCATTTATTACTTGTTGAGTTTGAAAATTTGCTTGCCGATCAAGAAGCTTTGGCTAAGCAAATGGAGAGGTCTCGTCAAAAAAGGTAAGGAGGAATCACTCTACACTAATAAAAGTAAAGGTAGCTTCAAGAAGCATGTTTTTAGTGGATCTAAAAGAAATGGTGACTAGGCATAAGGTCATCAAGGAGGAGAAAGTTCTCAGCTAGGGGGACCTCCAAAATATCGTGGCAACCGTGGTCAGTCCCAAAATAATAAAAGGCTTGAGGGCAAGTACTACAACTGGGTAAAGAAAGGTCACGTGGCGAAAGATTTTAATTTCTAAAATTAATACTAAAACAATTCAATTGATAGTATGTATCTTTTGTGTTCCTATTTTTGTTTTGTGATTCTTTGTTTTTTGGTTGATCATTCTTAAACTCGACATTTGAAGCAAGAACAAGGTGTGATCATGTATGCTAATAATTTCAATGATTTTTCTCCAGCACCAGTGTTTCTTCAGAGTTTGTTCGTTTTTTTATGACAAATGAAATCAAAAACCTTTTTTTATTTATCTGCAAATCACAGTACATATAAAATAAACCCAGAATAGAAAAAGAAGAAGAAGCTTGTGTTGAAACAAATTTTAGTAGCATGCTACTACATACGGCTTAATAACTTTTCTTCAAGACCTTCAGCAAATAGAGAAGCGAAAGCCTCCATATAACGTTTTTCCAAAACCAACCCAACCTCAACTCCCCCATCGCCTTTCTTGCTCTTTTGAAAAGATATCGCCCCTGTCCCATCTATCGAAACAACCTCGTGCTTCGTCGGTCTCCCCCATCCGAAATCCGTTGCATCGTAGAACTCAAACTGGGGTGAACCGGCGGTGGGAATCAGTCTGTCATTACTAGGCAGCAGTAGTGAATTGAACATTCTTGAGACCCATGTCTCTGCCCCCTCCAAAAGGGTCTTATCCAAACTTTTTATCACTTCACTAATTGCATTCAAGGCCACTAACAGTCCATCTTCTCCCAAGAGGCCGTTTGTTTCTGCAACTGCTAGATGTCCTACGAGGCAATTCCCGAAATAGGTTGGTGGTACAGGAGGGTCTAAGCGCGACCGGCAGTTCACGTGAATTATGAATAATACTTTCTCTGTCTTGGTCTCCTCAGCCCTGACTAAGCAAACCCATGTATACGCGCATGTTAGCATATAGGTCGACAAATGCAATAGTTTTGAATGATCAGCTTGTTCCTTGTTCTTTGCCGTCATAGTCCTCATCACTGACCGCCTTAACATTTCGATTTTCGCGCGTGTGAATTCGAAGGTGCCTCGAATTCCGTCTCCTGGACCTTTAGCCTCCAAAAGCATTAAGCTTCTATTGTTTGGACCACCCAGTCTTAACCAATCGTTTGAGAAGATTGCTTGGAGCCCGGAAGGGTCCTTGATGACTTTTCTGTTGTGACTTGGCAAAGGTGGCAGTCCTCCTTCTCCATGTTTGCAAAAGTGACCCCAAAATTTGAAAAACGAGACTGCAGATAAGCCATCACAGGCGGCATGGTGCATGGCTGATCCAATCGAAAAGCCGTCATTGGGAAAGACGGTTATTTGCAATGCCAGCACCGCAGCTTTGTCACGAGACACTGCCAATTGGGGCACAAGAGGATGGTATTCTTTGGCTTCAATGTCGAAGTTGCTGCTCGAAATTAGACGGTGGAAATCAGCATCAGACTCGGCGATTGTGAGCAAAACTGCATCGCCTTTGACATAACTGAGAAGGGGTATGGGGGAGTCTAGAGGCCAGATGAGGTTTCCCGCTAGAGGTACAAAGTGTTGGAGGGTGGCGGAAAGCGAGGTTTTGAGTTTCGGAAGTACGGAATCGAAGAAGTGTGATGTGTCGAATGAAGGCATGTTGTAGAAGAAAAGGTGTTGAGGGGGTGGGAACCTTAGCCAGTGGATGTCAAAGAATGTTAGAGGAAGAGACAGATCCTCCGGGTGGGCGGAGTTCGGCGGCGAGCTTGGTTTCGGATTCGGAGCTACTCTACAAACCTCAACAACTTTGACTGAGCCTGGTTTTGCCATCGGAGATGGAAAAGACAGCTGGACCCCTAAAACCGGGAGCCGAGCAGAAAATTTACACACGGTTGGGTGCAGTTTCAAATCCGGCACACAGCTCCCGGAAGAAATGGAGGAGGAAGAGAGAGGCACGAAGAGAGAGTGACGGCCTCTCCAATGTCACAGATTTTCGTTACCCAGTTTACCGAGTTCAGATCTGGACGCCGCTGAAGGATTGGGGGTGGTTCGCCGGAGAAGAGATGTGATAGGGTTGGGGTCGCCGAGAGAGAGAGAGAGGGATTTGACGGTGAGATCTGCACAAGAAAGGAAGAAGATGGAGTTTGGTTGTGAAGATTGTATGTGTCGGTGAGAGATGGAGTTTACTCGCAAGTGTCGGTGCGCGCCAAGCCCAGCAAGTCACCCGACACATCCACGCGGGCTTGCTGCCCACTTGTTGCCTTTCAATCAGCCTAACCCACTTGTTGCCATGCAAACATGGGAATTGGATTTTTTTGGTCTTAACCCTTGATTGTGTATTGTATTACATCTTAACTATTTATTATGTATTGTATAATTCGATTTAAATGAATCGTTGGTTGATTCATCGGTTCCCATTCAATCGTTTTTTTAATTTTATATTTATATAGTTATTGAATTTAACGACTAAGATTGAATATGATTAAACTTAACGGTATAATAATAATAATAATACTAATAATAATAATATTCCAAATTTAAATCTTACGACTAAAATAATTAAAAAAATTTATTTAACTCAATATTCATTCAAAACTTTATAAATACCTATGTATTTGTTTAAACATCCACACAAAACTCATTTTCCTCTTACAACTCTTCCCATTTTTATTTCTACCATCTTCCAAAACCATTTCTATTAATCATGGTTTATTAGTGACTTCATGAGTTTTATGTGTCGATTTAGTATTTTTTAATATTTATCAGAATTTAAATATTTTTAGGTTAAAATGTTCATTAAATTAATTTAGAATAGTCTACATAATTTTTTTAAATGTTAATTAAAAAAAGTCTAAATTCATTATTTAATAATCTATGTCTAAAATTTTAGACAAGAAGGGTTGAAGCAGAAATGGTGTTAAACCCTAAATTTTATGGGCTAAAAAGTTTAGATTTTACTCCGAGAGTTGGAGATGGTCTAATAGAGGTGTGTAGGGATGGACATTTAGAACCGAAAACCAAAACTGAAACACGAACAAAATTAGACCTCATTGAACAATTTGGTTTTGCCATTTTGAAATTGTTTCAATTTGAAACCGAACCGTAGTCTGAAAAAAGGTTTAATTTCGGTTTTAAACATAAGAAACCGAACCAAAACTAGACCGCACCGCAAAACTTAAAAGGGTTTTTTCTTTGGTTTTTATATTTGTGGAGCTTTTAATTTGGTCCTTGGGGTTTTTTTCTTCTGGATTTGATATGTTCCAAGCTTGCAGCTCCGAGACCCTCGAATTACGGAATTTGTATTGCTTGCTGTTTTTCTTGTTTGAGTACTTATATGTAAGTAGTACCATATTGTAAGTAGTTAAATGAAACTCATTAGTCAAAACTATATCAACTAGGTACTTCGATTACTATACATTCAATTCATGCCGAGTATAATACCGCACATAACAGAAATTTATCACAAGAACGCCTACTTGTATTTGACGCCATGGATGAGATGCAAGTCAGTCTTCTACTCCCACTACTCAATAGTTCCCTTAATATATGAATATGTCTTAGTAATGTATGGGAGCGGGGACTATAACTTCATATATATACTGCTAGGGTTACACAACTAGTCTATTAACAGTTGTATATCCTTATCATCTTAATAATGAATGAGTCCTATCATGATTCAATATCTTTGCATTCAATCCTTATCAAGATTTCTTTATGTTAGCTGCATGGAGTTAAGACTCCTTAGTGGTCACCAACTAAAAATTAACTATACCACTTGTATTACAAATAACTCGAGAATCAAGTTAACTGTCATCCAAATAATACCAACTAACACTCATCGTCATTCATCAGAACTTTGCACATATGTCCACCGACCGAGAAAATTTTCCAAGTTCCAGGTTCATAAACTGACCTGGAGGTCCACCAACTATAACTTGACACTAGTACGCATTTTTAACACCACCCACCGTTTGAAAAATAAACAAATTAAAGATATTGGGGGTTAGGCCCCCACTAGGCTCTCCTTCCTCTCTTTCCTTCTTCGGGAAACTGAAAGGCTTTTTTGTGAAACAACACCGGCCTTCTGTTAGTTCCCTACTCTCCCTTGGCCGTCTCGCACACTGGCAACCAAGCAATCTCAGACCAAAACATCAAGGATTTTTGCATTTAAATTATTCAAAATCACAACTCAACACTTTAATTTCAAAATTATCCAATCTTTCTCAAATTCATGTTTGTGATATGATTATTGAGTGGAGGGCATTAAATATAATACGAATCTAAATTAATATAATCTTGTGAAAAATATGTATTTGGTCTTCACATGTCTTCATATGAAGATCTTAAGAGAGCACGACTCGTCTAGTTGTACCTACTAATTTATTTTAGAATCAATATCAATAATTCATCGATAAACCTAGAAAACGAAATTGTGAAAATCATGACCCTTAAAATAAGTTGGTCCCAAAGTTTTTCCTTTTTGACTCCTTTCATCTCTGCAAGTATCGAAAGCACCAAAATTTAAAGTGAGCTGTATGAAAAATATGTCACAAAAGAAAGTGGATTATAAAGTTTCTTTCTTTTACTTTAATTTTCTTTACTTAATATTATCAGATAATCTCTTACACATACCATCCACTTCTTTTCTTAATTCATAAGAAAAAAAGTCGATTAAATTTGAAAACGTACACTGGTAATTCACACCCATACACAAAGATGTATGTGACAAGGCCTCTTTCCATGTACAGGAAATCGCCAAGCACCCTTTCCCTTCATCCACCCGATGCTCCACGTTCAGGTTTCATGGTGATTACAGATGAAGATGCAGAAGCACACGACGCGTCTTGCTGGGGCCTATGCAAGCGCAGAAAGGTATCAAAACTGCCGTTCCCACAGGACAAGATACTGACCATCGTTTACACTTCGGAGTTCCAAGAGGCGACGAAGACTAAGGTCTGGTTCATCCCGGTTCTTGATCAGCCTTTGTCGTCTCATTGCTACTATGTCATCAAAGCAAGTGGCAGGCACAAAGGGTATGCTTAGGTTTCACAATTATAATTGGTTTCCTTTTAATTTGAGTCATATACTGCGTGGGGATTCGAACTTCGGAGCAGAGAAAGCACGCTGCTGTACCGTAGAAAATATTTGTTTGTTAAGTGGAAGATAAATTATTTTGTATGACCTTGCAGGAAAGCTTACAGATGTGCTAGAGAGAGGGACATCATGAAGTGCTGCTTTAACGACTATTTGGGGGACAAGAAACCAAGGGTTTTAAATTTTAGAGACATATACCAACAAGTTAAGATTCATCGCTTCGAAGGTGGTGGGTTTTTCGCAAGGGCTGTAGCTCCCGACGGCGTTCCCCCAAAATTCCTGAAGAAAAAAGGATGGACAGTTCGTAGCTCGAGTATGTATCGATCACAACTAGGTGAAGCTTTAGGACTTGACGCCTCCCTCCGTTCACGTCTTCCGGACTTCAATTTTACCACCTTTCAAAAGCGCTCGCGTACTAGCACTGTGGGGAGCTGGTACTGTCCATTTGTGTTTGTAAGAGAGAAAGCAACCATAAGACAGCAGATGAAGAAGTCGAAGTACTACAGAGTGACTTTTGAGCAATGGTGGGAAGAGATATACTCTTGTGGGAACGTTAATCGTGAAGGGAACGTTGTGAATGTGAGCGTAGATGTGCAAAGGGAAGTGACTATGGTATCTGCCATGCAAGCCGTGAAGGATGATAGGAACGGACGAACAGGGTTCACCTGGTACAAAGCCCATAACCCATACAGCAAGAAAGTGGTGAGTGTAGGTTTGAGCTCGGCAATTGTTCAGAATATGAGATGGGTTTTGGAGGCAGGAGGGTGGGTTAGTGGGGGTGATGAAATGGATGTGAGAGTAGAGAAGGTAGAAGAGAGTACAAGTGCAACTCGGTGGAGGAAGTTTGGGTGTTATGTGTTGGTGGAGAGCTTCTCTTTGAGGAGAATGGATGGAAAGTTAGTATGGAGATCCGATTTTAGGCACACCGATAAGATTCGATGTAAATGGGAATAAGGTTTCGATTAAGATTCTCCGTCAATGTACAAAAAGACAGTGGATCCTCGCATGTATTCTCTTTACTGTTCATCTGAAGGAACGGTGTATCCTCGCATGTATTCTCTTTACGGTTCATATGAAGGATGTAAATTTCCAATGCTATGAAGTACGAAGTTATGAAATCAAAATCAAGAATAGAATTTGTCATACATTCCATAGCCGCGACGAATTACACAAGTTTTAGAAAATTATAACAAACTGAAAACACAGTGCGCATATCAAACTCAGACGAAATAATATTCAAATAGCAAGGTTTCCAAGGGCAGATGGAATTGTGGAGAGACTTGAGCGCAGCAGCTTAGAAACCATGAATCTTGATATGGTCCTGCACAATGCCAGCCTGTAGTACTTGAAACGACCAACCAAGCAGATCGATAATCTTATCATTCTAACCTATATAACGTTTAACATCAATGTTATGTGGAGGAGTGACTACCTGGACTAGGAAGGTAGATACATTCTTTCGTTTATCACGGTTGTAAGGCTTTTTCTACCGTTTCTTTGCTGTATACGAATGTGTACATACTCTTCTGTCCCAGCACCTGAATCCTCAGAATTTGCCTCAGCAAAAGGATCTAAAACAAGTATAGTGCATAAATCAGACACCTGATGACCTCACCAAACCAAATACTTAGTTTCTCAAAAGTACCAACTTAGGTCAGTTTGGTTCGGTTTCTTTGGCGGATCATGCTAGTTGGGTTGCTGAACAGCCCTTGTTGACTAAGGCATTGATTCGGATAAAAACCAGTGCATCCACAGATTCCACACCAGCATGTCAATCACCATTTCACAGTGCAAAAACCAGAAAACTTAACCGGTGTCCAACATGTTGACAAGTGTCAATTTGGCTTGGTTTCTTAAGGTGGATGGGATACGTTGGGATACTTATACAACGAAAAGGTAAACATACCGAAGGGCAAAAGGGCGAAGGTAGTATGAATTTGTACGTCGAGCTCAGATATGAACCTTGGCTGTTCACTAAGAAAGCCTTGCAACCAGAATTCTTATACCTGGATCACACAAAAGGCAAATCTCAAACTATCATCCATCACAAAAATACCTCAAACTTTTCTCAGTATATGTATCCGGATCTGTGTTGAATAGTAAGTCTATAGCTGATTAGGAATAAGTTTTTGTATTAATGTATGTATGCACTTGAGTTAAATACCAAATGAGAGGTTATATGGTTGTAAGGCTTTGTAATGCCAAGTGTTGTAATCCTAGCAACTAGCTAGATGAAGGACTGAGATTGTTTTGTAGTGAGAAAGAATCCACCTTGGATTCTAACGGTTAGTTAAGCACCAAATGAGTGAGTATTGTAGAGAGAGAAGCAATTGAATGTTCTCTGTAATATTATGCAGAGAGTAAGAAACCATTTTTAAAAATTCTTCTTTGCTCATTCTTCTTCACTCTCTATTCTTCGATTACTAATCTCACAACCATAATACAAAATATAAAACAACATGGCCTCAGAGCCAAGTTCGATCAACTAAGTCTGGTTGTAAATCTGTGAGTTCACTGAGCTGAATCGAAGTTCACTCGAAGGTCGGTGAAGGTCGCCGGAACTCCATTATCATCTGAGAAAAGAAATCGAAGCATTCAGACTAAAGATGTCTAGATCTAGAGGCTCGGAAGTGAGAACTCCAATTTTCTCCGGTGAGAACTACGAGTTCTGGAGAATCAAGATGGTGACGATTTTCAAATCACATGGGTTGGTAGAGAATGGAGTTAAAACTTCTGATTCGAAGAAGAAGAAGAAAACTGAAAGAGCATCGGAGGATGATGGAGACGAAGAAATAGCCGTCGTGTTGATGCAAGACGCAAAGGCTCTGGGTATCATTCACAATGCAGTCTCAGATCAAATCTTTCCACGAATCGCCAAAGCCGAATCAGCAAATATGGCATGGGATTTGTTGTATGAAGAGTACCATGGTGGTGATTAGGTAAGATCTGTGAAATTGCAAAATTTGAGACATGAATTTGAATATGCTAGAATGCGTGATGATGAAACTCTGTCTGGGTAATCTTACTAGGCTAAATGAATTGATTAATCAGATGAAAACGTTTGGTGAAATTCATAGTAAACCATATGATCCTATATGTCTAGTCATTGAGAATCCAAAGTTTTTGGAGACTGTATAATTGCAGGAGGTAGTTGCAATTTTGAAGAGCCAAGAACAACGATTTGATTTGCATACGGTTCATGCAACTGAGAGAGCATTCTCTTCACTCTCCGTGAATTCAAAGGAACAAAACAAGGGTGGTGCTCACTCTGGTTTATCCATATTTCAGAGAATCTGGAATTCTAAAGGCAAGAAATGGGAAGCAAAACCCAAGTTTCAGCAGAAATCCCCTCCGAACACTTATCAGAATATGAATGCATCTCAGTCAATGGGTCAAAAGGTTGCAAAGCCTCAGTGCAAAATGTGTTCTAAATACCATTTTGGTGAGTGTAGATACAAAGGGAAACCAAAATGCTCCAATTGTGATAAATTTGAGCATTGGGCTAGATAATGTACTGCAGCTAAAACAGTGCAAAAGGCAAATAGTGCTAATCAACTGGAGATAACAGGGAATCTATTTTATGCAAATTGCACAGTTACGAAACCAAGGGTGAATGGAGAGTGGTACGTTGATAGTGGTTGTAGCAACCACATGACAGGAAATGTAGAATTGCTTGTTGATGTGAGAACCAATATAGCTGGCAAAGTTCAAATGCCAACTAGAAACCTTGTGAATGTAGTAGGAATAGGCTCATTGGTGCTTGATACAAATAAGGGTAGAAAGTATGTTAGAGAAGTGATGTACCTGCCTGGTTTAAAAGAAAACTTGCTAAGTGTTGGTCAAATGGATGAACATGGATATTTCTTGGTGTTTGGTGGTGGAATGTGCAGTGTGTATGATGGTCTATCACTGAAATGCTTAGTTATGAAAGTGAAGAAGAAAGTGAATAGGTGTTATCCATTAGCTTTATTATATGAGAATCAAGTGGTTTTAAAAGCTAGTGTCACTCACTCTACTGAGACTTGGCATAAGAGACTTGGGCACTTACACTTTGGTGGTCTCAAACAATTGAGAGACAAGGAAATGGTGCATGGCTTACCTCAGCTTGAAGAGTACAATGAAGTATGTGAAGGTTGCTAACTTGGAAAACAACACAGATAAAAGTTTCCAAGAAATCAAGTGCAAAGAGCAATTGCTCCACTTGAACTTATACATGTTGATCTGTGTGGACCCATGAAAAATGAGTCAATTGCTGGAAATAAGTATTTCATGCTCTTGATAGATGATCTCACTAGAATGACTTGGGTTTATTTCTTGAGATATAAGTCTGATGCATTCAACTGTTTTAAAAAATTCAAAGCTATGATAGAATTACAAAGTGGATTCAAGGTTAAGTGCTTGAGAAGTAATAGAGGAGGGGAGTTCAAGTCATCTGAATTCGACTTATTCTGTGAAAAAGGAGGAATACAAAGGCAGTTCACTCTTACATATACTCCACAGTAAAATGGAGTAGTAGAGAGGAAGAATAGAACTGTGATTGAGATGGCTAAATCCATGTTGCATGAGAAAAGTATGCCATATTTTCTCTGGGTAGAAACGGTTCATACATCAATGTATATCCTAAACAGATATCCCACAAGGGCCTTGAACAACATTACACCTTTTGAAGCTTATTATGGGAGGAAACCAGGAATAGCACACCTGAGAGTATTTGGTTCACCATGCTATGTTCATGTTCTAAGTGAACACATACATAAGCTTGAGCCTAAAAGCTTCAAATGAGTTTTTGTGGGATATGCAACTTGTGAAAAAGAGTATAGGGTGTTTGATCTAATATCCAAAAAGTTAGTTTTGTCAAGAGATATTGTATTTGATGAAGAAGCTGTCTGGAATTGGGAAGTGAACTTTGGTCAACTTATTTCTACTGCTGGAAACCTTGTTTATGGTGACATAAACACATAAAGGAATAAGAGGATGGTGCAGACTCTTCATCAACATCACCTTCACCTAGGAGAGTTCTTAGCATTAGAGACTTCACTCAATCTAAGACACCCATCTCAGATGAATCTGTGAACATCTCAAACCTGAATGAAAGGGACATTCAAGCATTTGACCCTACACGACTAAAATGGAGAAAATTTGATGAAGTATTAGCTCAATGTAATCTGTGTATCATGGATTTAGAGAAATATGAAGATGCCAAACAAGATGAGTCTTGGTTAAAAGTTATGGAGGATGAGTTGTTTATGATTAAAAAGAATAACACCTGAAAGCTTGTTGACATGCGAACTGAGAAACCTGTTATAGGGGTTAAATGGGTTTACAAAACCAAGTTAAATCTTGATGGCTCAGTGTTGAAGAATAAGGCAAGGTTGGTTGCAAAGGGTTATGCACAAAGGCCTAGTTTGGACTACAATGAGACCTATGCACCGGTTGCTAGGTTGGATACCATTAGAACCTTAATAGCTTTGGCTGCAGAAAAGAGCTAGAAACTATATCAGTTAGATGTGAAATCGGCCTTCTTGAATGAAGTTCTACAAGAAGAGGTTTATGTTGAGCAACCTGAAGGTTTTATAGTTAAAGGCAATGATGAAAATGTGTACAAGCTTCATAAGGCTTTCTATGGTCTAAAACAAGCTCTAAGAGCTTGGTATGGAGAGATTGACAATTATTTCTCCTAGTGTGGTTTTGAGAAGAGCTTAAGTGAACCAACTATGTATATAAAGGCAAGGGGATAAGATGTCTGGATTGTTTCTATCTATGTGGACGATATACTCTACACTGGCAGTTGCAAATCAATGTTAGAAGAGTTCAAGGAAGATATGAAAATGAAGTATGAGATGACATATTTGGGACTTCTTCACCACTTCCTTGGAATGAGAGTGATTCAAACTGACTTTAGCAGCTTCATTCATCGGAAGAAGTATGCAAGTTCTATACTGAGTAAGTTTGGATTAAATGAAGCAAAGACTGTCACAACTCATCTTGTAGCTACTGATAAGTTGTCTAAAGATGATGGAAGTTGTTCTGCAAGTGAGGAAATGTATAGAAGTATTGTGGGAAGTCTTCTATATTTCATTGCTACAAGGCTGGATAAAATGTATGCAACAAGTCTATTAGCAAGATTTATGTACTATCCTACTAATAGACACTATGGAACTGCAAAGAGGGTACTCAGATACATCAAGGGAACCCTGGATTATAGCCTGGAGTATGTGAAATGAAGAAAAACATGTCTAATTGGCTTATGTGATAGTGATTGAGGTGGTTCATTGGAGGACAACAAAAGCATATCAGGATATGCATTTTCATTTGGCAGTGGTGTATTCTCTTGGGCTTCAGTCAAACAAAACTGTGTTGCACTTTCAACTGCAGAGGCTGAATATATAAGTGCATCAGAAGCCACAACTCAACCAATATGGTTGAGGTTTGTTTTGGAAGATTTTGGAGAATTGTAAACTGAAGCTATTCCTCTTCACTGTGACAACACTTTTGCTATTGCAATTACGAAAAATTCTGTGTTTCATCAGAAAACCAAGCACATTGACATAAGGTATCATTTCATCAAAGATGCATTGCAGGAAGGCATCATTGATTTGATTTATTGTCCCACAGAAGAGCAGCTAGCAGATATCTTTACTAAGCCTCTTGCAAAGAATCGTTTTAATCTTCTCAAAAGAAAACTTGGAGTGAAATCATCTTTAGACTTAAAGAGGAGTGTTGAATTGTAAGTCTATAGCTGATTATGAATAAGTTTTTATATTAATGTGTGTATGCACTTGAGTTAAATACCAAGTGAGAGGTTATATGGTTGTAAGGCTTTGTAATGCCAGGTGTTGTAATCCTAGCCACTAGCTAGATGAATGGCTGAGATTGTTTTGTAGTGAGAAAGAATCCACCTTGGATTCTAACGGTTAGTTAAACACCAAATGAGTGAGTATTGTGGAGAGAGAAGCAATTGAATGTTCTCTGCAATAGTCTGCAGAGAGTAAGAAACCATTTTTGAAAATTCTTCTTTGCTTATTCTTCTTCACTCTCTGTTCTTCGATTACTAATCTCACAATCATAATACAAAATATAAAACAACAATCTGATCAAACTAGACGGGAATTAAAACTTCAAAAGTCTTCTAGTATTGTTTTCAATAAAGAAGCAGACTTGATCAAACTTGACAAGTATAATTTAAAATTAATCTAACTTATGAAGATAGAAATTCGATGTTTAAGTGCAAAGGGCAGGATATCGTGCAGTTTGGTATTGTTTTTTCACCAAAAGCTGCTTAAACAATAAAACAGATGAAAATAAAATATCCTGCTTATTTTAAAGTAATAGCCTCTAGACAATAGTTTTTAATAGCAGCTTGTAGGGTGCTATTTAAGCCTGCTTTAATAAAAAACAGAGTTGAGTCTTTAATAAATATTTTAAACTCCTATAATACGCTCATTATTATTATTATTATTATCTACCTAAGGGAAGAGGGGTTGGCTTAGCCTCACAATGAGGTACCAATAATATGGTTCAAATTCGCCTTTGGTGAGAATCGAACCTAAGACCTCTCACCTACAAGTGAAGAGGAATATCACTAAACCGTAATACTAAGTGGCCATTATGGGCACATTTTATCCTTCGAGAATAAAATGACCACCACCACCTATCATATTACAAACCCTAACCTCTTACACCACAACCACAACCACAACCACCATCGCCATTGTCGCCTCCCTTACCACCATTGTCACCTCTTCAGCCCAACCACCACACCTCTTTATTCGCACAACCATTGTTGTCGTCGTCATCGCCTACACTATCATGTCCACATCATTATACACAATTATATCACTTTTACATTAAATGTACCAAATGCTTTTACACCGCTTTTCATACTTACAACACTTTTAAAAATACAATTTATCAAACGCTCAACTACTTCATTTTGCAGCTGATTATTCTTAAAGCACATCATAAACAGTTTTTAATAAAAACACAACAATCCCAAATTGGCTCTTAGTCAACTGGCTTACTCCACATTTGGCCGAGAACTAAAATTTTATATAGGGTGATGATATTCGCACACCTTTTTTTTTTATCTCCCACCCATCTTTATTATTTTTTATGCATTGTTTTTATTCTATTCATTCGATCTGACTGCCAGAAAGAAATAGAAACGGATACGTGAATGACACCACACTTTATATATAGTTGGAATCATTTGAAGCCCATTGGACTATGGTCTTACAATTATGGGATGAATAATTGGGCCCTTCAAATTAGGGCAGGCTTTTTATTTTGTTTTATTTTAATTTTTAGTTGGTCAAGTGTCCGGAAAAAAAATTGCAAAGGAGCTCATCTTCTTCTTTTCTTTCTGTCGTTGCTTTCGTAAAACCAAACATCCCTCTCGACTCTCTCACTAAGGCAGAGCACCAGAGCACGAAAGGTACTTTAAATTTCGCGACAGAAGACCAAGTTTTATGTCAACCATTGATCAAGTAAGTATCACTTTCCCACTGGTTTGCATTTTCTTTCCCCAGATTTTCTCGGAAACCAAACACTTTTAGGTCTGATTCAGAAACTTGACTTTGGGCGTGACATTGAACTGATTCCAAATCAAAATCGAAAACGGAAAGAAACTCAATTTGCAACCCAAATTTATAAATTCAAAGCAATCTGTGTGTGATTCTCATTGTGTGGTTTTGATTGTGCGGAAAAAGTTTGTATATTGGTAGGGAAGTTAGGGTGAATTGGGGAAAAAATGGGAAGCAAAGGTCGAGTCCCGCCTTCTCACATGCGTCGGCCGCTTCCTGGACCCGACCCGTTTGGCCCGGGCATACGGCCGCCCCATGGCGCGTATCCTCCGTTTGATATGTTGCCTCCTCCACAAGTTATGGAGCAGAAGCTGGCTGCACAACATGTGGAGATGCAGAGGCTTGTGGTGGAGAATCAGAGGCTCGCCGCCACCCACGGAAGCCTGAGGCAAGACCTGGCGGGTGCCCAACATGAGTTGCAGATATTACATGCCCAGATAGGAGCTATCAAGTCTGAGAGAGAACAGCAGATGAGGAGCCTTGTGGATAGTATAGCCAAGATGGAAGCTGACCTAAAGTCAGCCGAGCCTGTTAAGGCGGAGCTACAGAAGGCTCGAGCCGAGGCCCAGAGCTTGGTTGTTTCAAGGCAAGAACTGATTGCCAAAGTGCAACAACTCGGGCAGGATCTTCAGAGGGCTCATGCGGATGTGCAGCAGATTCCAGCTTTAGTTGCACAGCTTGATGGACTGAGGCAGGAATATCAGCTCTGCAGGTTCGTGCTTATGTTCTATTTTTTCATAACTTCAAACTATGTTGCTTATTGTGTATTTTCAGTTATGAAAAACCGACCGTCATTTTCTGTTGGTTTGGATTGTGCAGGGATACATATGACTATGAAAAGAGATTATACAGCAACCACCTTGAATCACTTCAATGCATGGAGAAGAACTATGTTACCATGGCTAGGGAGGTGGAAAAGCTCCGAGCAGAGTTACTAAATAATTCTAATGTTGATCGGAGAGCTGGTAAATCTACTTCCTTTTGTATTCAAGGTCATTTGGATACCCTTGTTTATTGTTTACCTTGATCTTTAAATACATTGTGGATGGCTTATCTTTAGCAATGAAATGTAGGTGCCACATATTATGGAACCCTGGGAAATAATGAGAACGAGGCTGCTGGGCAGGCTTTAGGACAAAATGGTTTTGAAGATAGCTATGGTGTTCAACAGGTATGCCATCTTCCACATCTTGACTTTTGTTAGCTTTTCATCTTATTCTTTTCCTTTTCTCCTTCAAATTCTAGATTATGGTACCATGCCGGGTTGTCGAAGTCCCGGTTGTTTCAGCGGGGATTGGCTGATTGCAATAGTATAGTGTGCTTTGGTGACATCATTGGCTTATTTGTCCACACAATTTAACTCAAGACTATTTTCTTGAATACTTATAAAAATAGTTTATCATTGTGAATAACACAGAAGCCCTTCTAAAAATACTTAAAGGTCGGTTTTTCATTTTCTGAAACATTGGTGGATGCTAGAATTGTTACAGGGGTCATCGAAAATCTTTTATTTGTGCTTGCATTTTCCACTAAAAGTGTTCCTGGCCAGAGAGTAAATTAATGTTAAATGTATCTGTAGACTATAGGAAAAGAATATGTTGGTAGGTGACAATCATACTGTGTTTTACCACTCCCTTACTATTGGAACACTAAGACAACTTCAAATTAGTTGCAAAAACCAAATATAAAAATTCATTTCTGTACATCCATTGCCTTAGCTATCTCAAAAGCCAAACTGATAAATTTTGGTTTGGAATCTTCAGTTGCACATAACATGAGTAAAATTAGTAGATGATTTAAAAAAGGTTTTAAAAATGATCAAGAAGGTATGGCCTATAAAACGTTGTTGAATATTGCTGCTGATAAACTCTTAAGAAGTTGTGCTGTCCTAAAAATGTTTTGTTTTCAGTTGGAAAAATAATTTCCACACTGCCTCTATAGTAATGATAATGAAAACTTATGCACTGTTACACTGTAATCTGTCAGCAGGGACGTGCCACCTTCCCTCCTGCTACGGCTGCGGCTGTTGCTGGTGCTGGCGCTGCTGCTGCCGCCAAGACCCCTCCATTAGTTGGAGCTCAATCTGGACCTCCTGGAAGGACTGTTTATGATCCTTCGGGTGGACCTGCTCATGATGCGCAGAGAGGACCTGCTTATGATCCACAAAGAGGACCTGCTTATGATCCACAGAGAGGACCTGGTTATGACGCACAGAGACCTGGATATGATATACAGAGATCGGGTTACGAAGTGCAAAGAGTGCCTGGTTATGATCCAACCCGGGGTGTCAACTATGATGCACAGTCTAGAGCTGCTGCTGGCGGTCCTCAAGGACATGTGCCCACAGGCAATGTGCCTTATGGTTCTGCAACACCACCTACTCGCGGTGGAACTGGGTATGAGGCACCACCACCTCGAGGACCGGGAGGGGGAAACCCTGTTCGAAGATGAGCTCAAGTCATCGAACCAAAAGATTCTCGCTGAACCAAAGATTCTCGCTGAAATAGTGTAGTATTTAGGATGTCCGAAATTTCTCAAAATTTCCTCTGAATCTCCAATCATCTGCTACCTTGAATAACATGTTTTTTTTGGGGCCATTCTGGTCTTCCGCTCCTTTCTTCGATTTTTGTATATGGTTGGAAAAAATATTCTGTTATTACTTGCGATACAGGCAAACCGGACACGGTTTGTAATTGATATTCAAATGAGAACAAAATTGTTTGCAGTTCTTTCCAGTTTCCACAATTAAATTGGACCGATAAGAAGAATCTTGTGAGTCTCCTAGCCAAGCCAATCTTGTGACAACAAACGAGCCCTAGCCTAGACGTTCTATGTTAGCATATGGATGGATAACTAAACAGAAAATCTAAAAGCACTTTATGTATGATTTTTTTTAAATCCGAAATAGTCTTGAAAATTGACGTAACTCCTCACTTTTATCCCGACAATGAAAATTGATGGAAGTGGTTCTTGAGTTTGTTAAGTATACATCGTTTTGGTTCTTCTCTAAAAAAAATTGTCAATATCCTCATTAAATTATCACATGAACGACTACGTAACTCCTTTTTAAAGAGTATTTTTGTCAAACCAACCCCTCCACTTAACGAATATATTAATAGATGTTTTAAAAAATGACAAAAATGATCTACAGTAGAAAAATACAGAGACCACTTCTATCGATTTTTATTGTTAGAAACCAAATTGAATGCCAATCTTATACACCCTTTTAGCTAAAAACCTTTATTATATAGTCCCCTCATTTCTTTCTCACATGCTCATAGCCCATCCTTTATATATTTATATGTTCCAACTACAGAAATTTGGAAACCAAAAACACAAAATTTGATCAAACATTTTCCAGAGCGTGACGTTTCTTTCTATCAGTTCCTGTTTTATTTTATCACTTTTATGATCCATATCGATTTGTGGTCCTATGATTCATTCATTCATCAATCAGAAAAAGAAGAAGAAAAACAAAACTTTTCGGAACCTTTTTTCTGTGTAATATGTGGACAACTTTAGCCCCATACGTATTGGGAAAATAACGTGGAGTTACTTTTCAGAATATAATAATGTTCGGCGCCATTGAAACGTACAATGCATGCATAAGATGTGTCCACCATCAAATTAAATTCTTCTGCAAACAATTTGCCATGCCAAGACGACTTCACTTTCGGTCTCTTGTCTTCTATCCTTCGTCTCATTCTTTGACCTATATCCATATGTTGTGTTCTTCTTAATCTTAATCACTTGTATTATTGTTAGACTAGCAGGTTATACTTGCAGAAAGAGGTATGTGGTCTAATATCTTAGTGAATTTGGTGTTCAGTTTTCACCCATGAGTTTCAGGTTCGAAACTCCTCTTTGTAATAGTTTTGATCCCTTCTCTCTCTCCTTGATAATAACATATATATAGAAAAGAGAATGAACAAATTATACCAAACTTTACCAAACACTAAAGCTTTTTATCATGTGGCTCCATGTTGGAGATGATGTAAATAATAACATGGGATTTCTTCCACATTGTGTTGTGTACATATAATCATATAGTGGGTTGTAGAAGAAGATGCACAAAATGCATAAGGATTAAAAAAGGCCATACAAAATGCATGGAAGAAAATTGCTCAATTTTAACTACCTTTCATACATTATCCCACAATTGAAATTTATAGTGGATACATTAAAAACCATGCTAATTTTCACATGAATTCTTACTTTTATTTTTTATTTTTTTATTTTTTATCGTCTTTGTGCTTTTGGGGATTTAGTAAAATACCAGCAAACCTAAGTCTAACCAAGTTGTCTAGTGTATTCTTGCTTCATCCATTATGCACTTTTTCAAAATGTTAATTCAGGTTCAATGATTGTTACTGAATCCATGAAACGAGAAAGGAAAGAAAAACTAAATTGGCAATTTACCCACTAGAAATATAATTGGTCTACTAACAAGATTTTACTATATATAATCACTAAAAAAAAACTCACAAGTTTCATCAAAGAGTGGAATATGGATGCATAAAAGGGAAAAGAAAAAATGGTGGGATATTAAGGGCCTGTTTGTTAGTGTACTTGAATCCAACTTTTTAAACTCAAAAATAATTTTCAAGTTTTAGGTCTTAAAAACTTATTTGGTATGACTATTTTTAAAAACTGAACTCAAGACTAACTAAAAAATATAGTCTATTATTTAAAAACATAAAAAGTGAGTTTTTAAACTTAAACTCACTCATTTCTTTTCTCTCCCTCCTCCCTTCTCACTCCAAATATATCTCTCTCTTTTCTTCTTTCTTTCTCCTTTTTTTTTTTTACTTTTTTCGTCTCTACTCCAATCCAATCAAGTTTAAGTCGTAAAATTTAAAATTTTTAAATCGCAAACCAATCAAGTTTTTGAGTCTTAAAGAAAATTGTTTTCAAGAAATGTTCTTAAGAAATGTTTTGAGAAATGATAAAAATTTTCAAATAAGATACCAAACAGGCTCTAATACTCTCTAAAGGTTGTAATCTTGGAAGAATTCGCACCTCGTATTCTTGATTTGCATGGCAATGTTATATATATCAGAGAGAGAGAGAGAGAGAGAGAGAGAGAGAGGACAAATTATCCAAAACAAGGAGAGAAGACCCCCAATGATCCTCTTTTATTCTATTACATGAGGAGGGTAAATTACCCAAAACAAGAGAGAATTAAAGCATATTACCTTTGGTTTTTCTGTTACATACAATAGATACAATCAAAAAGCAAAAGTTTTGGACTTGGAAGAATCTGCGACCTGCAAAGTCTTTTCAATGAGCTTTCTGGCCTTCTTGCTCCTTATTTCAACTCTCATGCTCTCACTCTTTTCAATCTTGTCATAAGGTTTCTTACTCACCTTCAAAGACCTCAACTTGGATTTCAAGTTCACCACCAACCTATCCAGTCTCAACACCATCACGTCTCCAATGAACCTGCAGATTTCAAACCCAATCCAAGCTAGAACCCAGCGAAATGAATCGAAATCTGAGACGGAGAAGGTAACATAACCTGTTTTGTGGCAAAGGAAAATCCTGAAAGGCTGAGACTTGAGAGTGAAAATTTAAAGAAAAGTTTGAGGCCTTGGTAGAGTTAGAGAGACCTAGCTACCAAAGAGAGGAGTTGATGAAGAAGAGAGTCTGGAAGGAACAAGATGAGAGAGATAATATGAATGAATTAAAACGGTTGGAATTAAAAGGGGACTAACTACTAGTGGTTTCGCCATGTTACTCCATCATTCTGAGAGTCTGGAAGGCTTATAGAGGCATTTCAGCCTCTCATTGACCACTTTTTGGATAACATCTTAGTAGATATGAAAAAAATTATTATGTGGTATTCAAATATAGATCACGTAATATAATCTGTTTATATATGCAACTGGTTGTATACAACTATATCTTATTGCTATACAATTGATGATACATAAATTCTTTTCCACTTTTCAGGTGGTATTTAAATATGTTGACTTGGTTTTTATATTTATTTTTGTCAAACGATAGATTATGATAGATTATATATTAGATTAGTTATTGACAGAGTTCAAACTCACACTGTTATGTAACACTATGTTTGGATGAAGAAATTTAAGATTCTTAAGGAATTTTAAAATGACGGAAATTGAATTGACGGAATTTTATTTTATAGAATTTGTGAATTTTCTTGTTTGGTTAACCTAAAAGAACAATAGAATTGAATATGGAATTTGTTATTTTTAAGCTCTCAATCATAGAAATTGGGAAATGACACCTATTTACATGGAATTTAAACTTGGGAATTGGAGGTCTCAAATTCCAAGTTTTTTTCCACGCGGAAATTCTAAATTCATATGTTTATGAATCCAAACAAGGGAATTGGTGTATGTCATTTTACAAATTCTGATTTTTATTCAAATTCCAAGTATATTTCCCTCATCCAAACACAGTGTAAGGGTTCAACACATTTTCACTACTGTGGTAAATAGTCATTTGCGTTGACTTGGTTTTTATTGTTTATCTCATTTTTGGGACGTTTAAGTAATTTAAGTGGATTCATTTAATTTTAGGTTGCATTTAGTGTGCGGGAAATAAAGCAGGAGAATGGGAAATCACTTTCATTCCCTTGTTTACTGAATCAGGCTTGGGAAAAGTTGTAATAAATGCCGGAAAATGAGGTGGGAAAATGAAACCCATCATTAAGGATCTACAGTTCCACCTTCTTTTCCCATCATTTATTGCAAATTTTTAACATTGAATAAACGCGCGTGATATGTAAGGTCCCACATTACCCAGGGAGAGAATTATTTATACCTTATATGTACATGTCCTTCTCTTTCTAGTAAGACGCGTTTTGGGAACTCACTGGTTTCGGATCCCATAAGAACTCTGAAGTTAAGCGAGTTTGGGCGACATCGGGTAAGTGACCCTCTGGGAAGGCCCAAAGAACCCAACAACAAAACCGTGCGGGCCCAAATTAGAGAATATCTTGCTATGCGGACTGGATCGGGATGTGACAATTTGGTATCAGAGCCACCCCTGGCTGGAAGTGTGTTGACGAGGACGTCAGGCCCCTAAGGACGGTGGATTGTAAGGTCCCACATCGCCCAGGAGAGAGGATCATATATGCCTTATATGTACATGCCCGTCTTTTCCTAGCAAGATGCGTTTTGAGAACTCACTGGCTTCGAATCCCATAAGAACTCTGAATTTAAGCGAGTTTGGGCGAGAGCTCTCATTGGACATAGACTAATAAGGCCTCTTAAAAATAGGATACATGAGGGTGGAGTTGGTGCTGTGATCCGTGATGACCAAGGTGTGTTTGTGGCAGATATGGTTGCACGTTTGTGGGGTGGGGAATCTGCATAAATGGCAGTGCAAGCTGCTGCCTATTTTGCGCAGGAGGTGATGAAGACGTCAGGTCCCTAAGGGGGGTGGATTGTAAGGTCCCACCTCGCCCAGGGGAGAGGATCATCTATGCCTTATATGTATATGCCCATCTCTTCCTAGCAAGATGCGTTTTGGGAACTCACTGGCTTCGAATCCCATAAGAACTCCGAAGTTAAGCGAGTTTGGGCGAGAGCTCTCATTCGACATAGACTAATAAGGCCGCTTAAAAATAGGCCACAAGGGGTGGGGTTGGTGTTGTGATCCGTGATGACCAAGGTATGTTTGTGGCAGCTATGGTTGCACGTATGTAGGGTGTGGAATCTGCACAAATGGCAGTGCGAGCTATTGCCCGTTTTGTGCAGGAGGTGTCATGCTCGGCCGTTGAGGTACAAGTAGATGCAATGGTGATAGTTAATGCCCTCAAGGGGAAGATGGTCCTCTTCGAATTCACTTTGTGGGGATCCTTAGCTGTTCATTGTACATCATGCCGCCAGTTTTCATCAGATACTATTTGTGTTTAATTTTAAATAAAAAAAAGTCAAATGATTTCTGACCGCATGATACATGATGAATGGATCCAATTCCCCCTCAAGGTAACTGATGCAGTAGCCTTAAGTGGGGAATTTGGGCATATTCTAAATGAGCTAGACATATTTTGAAGTCTTTCTCACAATAGAAGGTTACATTTAAGATCCAATATGCATTCTTTTGGTAATTCCATTATGAACCGAAAATTATATATATAATAATTTTTTTAATCAAATTATATTATTAAATATACAATTCTAATTATTATAGGTTGTTGGATTTGGTTGAGATTTAATCTCAACCATTCATTTATAATTAAAACTCTCTTTAGTCATTGGTCTTCACTCCGTCTCTTTCTCCCCTTTTCTTCGCTCTTCTCTGCCCAAACCCAAATCTTTCTCGACTAGTCTCCTCCTTAATCTTCCCACTATGGGAGTGCCACACCATCCAAATCCTTGCTTGGATTGCAAATCTATCGCCCACACTAGTCACACACTTCGATTCTCTCTCGAAAGTCAAATCATTGCCTAGAATTCGTACAATGAGACGCCGCATTCATGAGAGGCGTTGTTAGGGTGCCGCTGCCAACAATTTTTAGGGTTTTATTTCTAGAAATTGAATTTTTTTTATGTCCTTGATTTTTAGGGTTTGTGAAAAGGGGTGTGCTTTCCACACACCCCTTTTTACTTCTCACACACCCCTATTACTTTATGTCCGTTAGATTTTCTTCAATTCATCCGATCCGACGGCTGAAATCCAAAAAAGTGTGAGAGAAGTAAAAAGGGGTGTGTGGATATCACACCCCTTGTGAAAATTGGAATTTCTGAAATTTTGATTATTTTTGGAACTGGATTTGGTTTGGATTTGTCAATTTGAATAACTTAAATTTCTGGGTATGCATGTCAATTAATCTTATTCGAGGAGGAAGGAAGCAATATATATGAAACTCTTCTCGATGAAAGAAGGGGAGCACCCTTGCATCGTAGTTGATTTATTTCTCGAACTGAACTGAAATCCTAAAAAACTCTTAGGAATTCCGAAATTCGGGAATACCGAAATTTTGGGTCGTTTTTTATTTTTGAAATCTCGTCCTGAAAGGGATTGGCTCGAGATTTGGGCTTTGGATTTCGATTCGGAATTCCGACTCGAACCAGCCCTATTAGATAGTCAAATTTTTTAAGTTTGAAAACCACCAGATGTAATCTCTGATATTATTTTTTAGGATAGTATTCAATATTAATTTTGGTGGGGGACGTTCTTTTTCTCTTTGACCGGGTTGAAATCCCTGGCAAGGATTTTATTGAGGCCCATTGTTAGCACTCTATCGTATTTGTTTATACATATTCTTCCATCTTTAATGAATATCGTACTCTTTCTGAAGAAAAAAAAAATTATTTCTCCTTTTTCTTGCTCCTAATTCATATCTCAATTTTTTCTTATGTGACATGACAACCCTTCCCTAATTTTACGTTTTTATTAATTTTAAAAGCATGAATTTATGAAAAGGTCCTTAAAGGCAAGGACTTTGACTTTCGTTAATCATCGTCTAGAGGAACATATGACTTATTCTTTTAGCGTATTTAAGTAGTACTCGTCATTACAAACGCATAGGCGAAAGCCATTGCGAGTCTAAATTATGACGGTATAGTTACGGACATTTGAAATTGGTTAGTTAAAGTTTAGTTAAATAAATTAAATTCCCACCTTATGGGATGAGGCCCAATCAACCTTCAGTAAGGAATAAAGGACCAATCAAATTAAAGGAAAAGCAACCAATCAGAAATAAAAAAAAGAAAAAAGGGAGAAAGCTCCCAACTTTCCCGTGCACGCCACCAACCCAGTTCGACCTTAAATTTTTCGATGCCGATTCCAGCCAATTTTGGTGGAATTTTTTGACACCACCACACTATCATGAAGCTCTCACTTTCCTCTACAAAACCCAACCAAGAACCACTGTATGCGGCAATTTGAGGCCACGAAAGTAAACGGTTCTAGCAGTGCTTCGACCATCATTTTCAAAATTTCAGCAAATCGGCAAAGCGATGGCTAATGCCACCACTTGGACTTTGTAGCCCATCATCCCAGGAGAAAATCCCGACCAGCCCTGACCCAGTTAGACCATCATAGACGATGAATAGACGCCGGGAAGCTTTAGGCACCTGCCGACTTTGTGGGCAAAATTGACTATCTTCCGTCCACTTTTATCCTTGGCCACAGGTATGAAAGTTGTTCCTCTCTTTGAATTTCTTGTGAAATTTGAGAATTTTTAGAAATAATAGAATTTTTTGACGAATCGGGGAGTCTAGCCACCACGTTCGGAGACGCGTATGCCGAGATCCCACCTGACCACCTTAAGCTAATTTTGAAGCCTTGATTCCATATTTGACATCTGCTTAGGGAAATTACGATGTTTTAATGTAGTTTTGTAGTTGACCACCTAGTTAGCCGCCAATGGGTCCTTGCATGAATTAACGATCTGACCATTGGATCGTCACCAAACCTTAGTACTTTATAGTACGTAATATTTGAGGATCATAGGAACTTATGGATCGAGAATCTGACGTACGGATCTTTCCGAATTAGATTTGTAAGTTCGTAAATTAAAACTTCGACCTAGGCATGGCAATTCAAACCGTTAAACTCGATAACCGTGGATAACCATCTGAATGGATTGGATTTGGGTATGAAAATTCGGGTATAATTTGGTTATGGGGAACCGTAAATATTATTCGGTTATGGTTATAGAGGTCTCCAATCCATATCCGTACCCAAATCTGAACCGAATAATATATAATATAATTATATATAATATTAAAGTATTATATAATATATGTGTGTGTATACATATATATATATATATATATATATATATATATATATATGTATGTATATTCATTATTCACCGAATCTTACCTTGAGAATACAAAAATTACATTCTGTGAGTTACATTTTGTGGCAAAGTCAAAAGTTTTGATATGAATCAAAATCTATGAGAATTCAAAGGTACTTATGGGACATATCAAAGATCAATCAACATTATCAATGTTTAGCTTTAGTTTTTATGCTCCACAAGATCCATTAATTAAATCATTTTATACATCAAATATTTAATGGTAAAATTAATATTTACTAAATTATCATGCGTTAATTGGACGAATATATTTTTTGTGTTGACGAAGATGGATATAACCATTAACCGATGGGGAATCCATTATCCGGTGGGTATGGTTATGGATAATACTCGATGGTTAATTTGCGGTTATGGATATGGTTAATTTTTTGTGGTTATGGGGATGGATATAACATTTTTGTCCCCAAACTGATCCTTTGCCATCCCTACTTCGACTGCCACTTAATTTTAGCAATTGGCGGATATTCGACCATTTGATCGTTTCGAAACTTTAGGATGTTGTTCTAGAAGCATAATGTGGATTCTGGAAGTTACAGATCGGAAATATGAGGTACAGATCTTCTAGATCGAATTACGTAGGGTTGTAGACCCTACCACCGACCTTTGACCGACGATTGACTTTTGGTCAATGGGTTTCAAATCATTCTAGAACGTCTTTGGGAATGTTTTTTTTTATGTAAGTTACGCGTTCTATTGATAAGAATTCTAAGACGTGATTTGATCATTGTTCTAGGCGCCGATCGTTCCAGACACCTTGATCTTCGTGCTAGGGAGTTGTAGCGTGAACTCTAAGTGAGTAGGCAATTTGTTTTCGTATATTTACGTATATATGCTATAGTTTCCATAAACGTTTTAAATGAATTATGCATGTAATGCCATGATTATTATATTTTAAAATGCTATAAGATGTTTGGGTTTTTTTTACACAATATCATGGCATTTCTTATGCATTTCATCTGCACATAATTGTTGAATGATTTGAAATGTTAAGGTGAACGTGGGGCGAGCAAGTAAGTTCAAGTAAGGTTATGTGAATGATTGAATGGTTGAGACTTATTGGCATGCATATCTTTAGTCTGCTCATCATTACTACACCCCAGGTAAGTGCTCAGCCCGAGGGCAGGCTAGTCCTTCATGTGTATGTTCACCCCTCGACACCGCACGCTCGTCTTGGATCCAAGTAGGTGTTAGCTTGTCATACAGACCATAATCGGTTGTTCCGACTTGATGGTGAATGCGCATACAACAAACTTCACGTGATTGTAGCACTAGAGCGTTATTATTACACCTAACTTGTCATACAGACTACACTAGGTAGTTCCGACTCGATGTGTTAGCATAGACGAATGAGCAATATGTGCAATTGACATGTTAGTGTAAATTATTGCACTTGATCTTATTTATACTATTGTTGAGCATTTATGCCATGACTCATTTATGGACTTACACTTGACATGCACATATTTTCATACTTATACGTAGTATGATATTTTGGAAACTATACTTGTTTTACAACGAGGGGTTACTATCTTCGAAAGTAAAAGTTTTTACAAAACATTGTTTTGTTGACCCACTCAACTTTGTTTTTCGACCTTCTAGGTTTAGTAGCCGTGCTTACGTGTAAACGAGGATTTTGGCGAATCTCATGAGATTGTTATCTTCATTGGTTTAAATTTATTCATTTTTTCCCATATCACTACACTTTATGGCTTCGTCACCTTCCAGGTGTTGGCCAGCACAACTCGATTCGGAGTCTAAGTGGACATTCATGGTCAGGGTGTGTCATCTTCTACCCTTCATCACAAGTTAAATGTGTTAACTAATCTACTTGTAGGTACTATATACACTAGTACAAAAACATATTTGCGCGACGCAGCAAATTTCGTCGCTCAAATGGCCTTTACGCAACAACACTTTGCTCGACGAAGACTGGCATCGTGCAAAGTTTCATTGCGCAATGTTTGCTGCGTCACACAAGGTTTTGGCGCCAAACCAAGATGCTTTACCGCTTTTTTCCCCAATTTTACGCGACCCAGGTGCACGTATGTAGCGCAAAGCTATTTTGCCTACGTCGCGCAAAGTTTATTTTTATTTTCCTTTTGCTTTTCTTTTGTGGTTCTTGCATTGCCTTTTTCTTTTGTGGTTCTTGCATTGTCTTTTTCTTTTGTGTATCCACTTGTGTAAATGTTTTAAATTGACGATCAAATTAGTTCATTGTATTCATATAAGGTTAAGGAGTGTAGCTGTAAAAAATCATCAAAATCGGAGTTAAAATAACCGTTAAATCATGATTTTTCGTTTATAACCGTTGAAAAGGTTTGTCCCATTACTTGATATTTGAATGTTTGTTTTTTGCGATTTTTGGCATATGTGATCTCGAAGCATATACAAACAAGTTTAATGGTTGGATTGTTGAAACTAGTTTCGTACAATGCGTATCCCATCAAAACAATAAATTCATTAACACTTGAAGTTTATTTATACTTTCATTAAGTATAACATAAGATTTTGTGGTATCCACTTGTGTAAATGTTTTAAATCGATGATCGAATTAATTCATAAGCAAAAGGGGAAAAAAAAACTTTGCACGAAGAATGTAAACCTTTGTCGCGAAAAACTGTTTTGCGCGAATTCAATCTTTGTCGCGCAAAGTTTTTTTTTTTTTTTCCTTTTGCTTTTCGATTGGGGTTCTTGCATTGCAATTTTCTTTTGTTCTATCCACTTGTGTAAATGTTTTAAATTGACGATCAAATTAGTTCATTGTATTCATATAGGGTTAGAGAGCGTGGTCGTAAAAAAAATCATCAAAATTGGAGTTAAAATAACCGTTAAATCATGATTTTTCATTTATAGCCATCGAAAAGGTTTTTCCCGTTACTTGATATCTGAATGTTTTTTTTTTGCGATTTTTGGCGTATGCAATCTCGAAACATATATAAATAAGTTTGACAGTTGGATCATTGAAACTAGTTTCGTACAATGCGTATCCCATCAAAACCATAGATTCACTAACACTTGGAGTTTATTTATACTTTCATTAAGCATAACATAAGATTTTGTGATATCTACTAGTGTAAATATTTTAAATTGGTGATCGAATTAGTTCATTGTCTTCATATAGGATCAAGGAGTATAGCTATAAAAAAATCATCAAAATCGAAGTCAAAACTACCGTTAAATAATGATTTTTCGTTTATAATTATTGAAAAGGTTTGTCTTGTTACATAATCTCTGAATGTTTGTTTTTTGTGATTTTTGGCGTATGGGATCTCGAAGCATATACAAACAAGTTTGACTGTTGGATCATTGAAACTAGTTTCGTAGAATGCATATCCCATCAAAACAATAGATTCACTAACACTTAGAGTTTATTTATACTTTCATTAAGTATAACATAAGTTTTTGTGATATCCACTTGTATAAATATTTTAAATTGATGATCGAATTAGTTCATTGTATTCATATAGGATCCAGGAGTGTAGCTGTAAAAAATCATCAAAATCGGAGTTAAAACTACCGTTAAATCATGCTTTTTAGTTTATAGCCATCGAAATTTTTTGTCCCGTTACTTGATCTCTGCATGTTTGTTTTATGCGATTTTTGGCGTATGCGATCTTGAAGCATATACAAACAAGTTTGACGTTGGATCTTTGAAACTAGTTTCGTACAATGCATTTCCCATCAAGTTCAATGGTATATATATTTACTAAGTGGATTTTAATTTATTTATTTTGTACTTATAACACTTAAGAAATTGAATGATATATATGTAAAAAAAATTATTGTGAGTTTTTGTTAGAAAAATATATTATTGTGGGGTTTATGTAAATAAAAAAAAATTGAATTTGAAAGGAGTAAAGTCACGTTTTCAGTAATTTTTATAATAATTCTTTTTTTTAAATACCTTGCGTGACGCCTTAATGTGGTCGTCGCGTAAAACCACTTTGCGCAACGTTAAATTGTATACCTACGTCACGCCAGTTGTGATAATTTTGCAGTGCAATAGTGAAAAATAGACCTTTTTTTTTCAATTTTCCAAGTTTGGACCCCAACTCTTTCTTTCCCGTAGACCTCTCTCTTCCCTCTCGCTCATCTCTCCCTCATTCTTTTCCGTAGATCTCTCTTTCCTCTTTGCAACCTTGAACCTTAAATCTTGAACCCAGAACTGTCTTTCCTCTTCACAATCTCGAATCTAATAACTACTACTACTATATCTATTGTCTCTATCCCTTTTGTTCTAAATGATGGGTAGCCACGCAGATCTCGAACCCAATGCAAATCAAGTCCCAAAATCAAGGTAAGGGTTTCTGATTTTCTATGGGTTTTTGTTATTTAGGGTTTAGGGTCAAATTGCATGTTGATTTCTGAGTACTTTGTCGAAATCTCCAGATAAAATTGGATGTTGGTTCTGATTTAATAGGATTTCGGATTTGTGGGTTTCGAATTAGGGTGGGTGCAGCCGTGTTGGTTTCTGTTTGTTCCCAAAGTAGTATACAGTTGCAACATGGTTGAACAATGGACTAGATTCGAACTTTTGCAGAAAGCGCTTTCTGTATTTAACTTTTCTGAAGCCAGCAACAAATGAACTAAACTTCTGTTGCCTTTCAAATTTCTTTAATTCTAAAAAAGGTACTTTTCTATGATATGCTTTGAAAATTTTGCCTCTGCACCCAATTTGTCTGTTGGAAAGAACAAGCTGCGATTGTTTAGAGAATTCTGGATATCATTTTGCTTTCTTGATTTGGATATGATTTGAGGTCTGTTGATTTTGTTCTATGAATGTTTAAATTTTTTCTAACATCATCAAATTCTCATTTACCTAGCAAAATCTTAGTTCTTTGACACGAACAAAGATACGAACAAAACAAAACAAATAATCTTTTGGCACAATTTTTTTTTATCTTCTACACTCTTTTAATTGCAATCAACTAGCTCTATATATTTCTAATTCAGGCTGAAGCTATATGAGTAAATATCATTTAGCTAACTGCCACATATGAGTGTTGAGTTTGTAAACTTAGTTAAGAATGTGCACAATTATACTTGTGAGGATGCAGTTGTGATATGACTTTGGATAGGATTGAGGGAGCCTGGGACATGTGATATTGTACAATATTTACAATTGCTGTTGGAGTGGCCTTATTACTTACAAAAACCATTTTCTCGGACTCCATTATTGTACTGTTGTTTGTTGGTGATGCTTGATATATATATATATATATATATATATATATATATATATTGAGCTCTATATATTTACGTAATAACTGAACATTTCCTTTCTTATCTCTGCGTGTGTCTCCTTATTAGTTTGAGAAAATGCATTTAAAATAGTGCATATTACATATATGTTACAATTAGAATGTCCATTTGCTTATGTTAATTAATTATATTTAATTTATTGAATGTGTGTGTATGTATATTGTGTGTGTCTTGTGACTATTGTCTGAATGCATGAGATTACAAGATGAGTAGGAATGAGATAGAGAGGAATGAGACACATCATCTCATCCTTGGATATTATTATTAGATGCACGGCCATAGTTATTCTTTTTTAGTGTACCTCGCATTTATCACTTTGTCTTTTGCCTTCATTCCTTCTCATATCAAACAACAAAACAACGGAAAGCCTTGTGGGAACATGTTTATGTGGAGGACTTGTTCGCAAAAACAAGAAATCTATCAGTCTTTTGGTTTTACCAATATGAATGGGCTTCATCTACAAAAGGATATTTGTAATATGTTTTGACAAAAATTTGCATGGTTAAGCGTCCTGATATGCTAACCTGGCAACAAAATCTTCCTCTTGTGATGTCATTTAGAAATTTTAACCTATCAAAACATATCTGGCTTTTTTGGTGTATATTGTATTTTTAAATTGCAGGAAGCAACACCACCATCTCTCACCTCCGTCTCTCAAACACACACACATGCATACACACAAAATGCACATACAGACTAACAAATAGAAAGTTGGGTTAGGGGTTTGACAGATTAAGATAGGTCTCTTGGTTTAGGTTTGACTTTTTTTAATCAATCGTGCTGCCTTGGATTCATTACACTTTTTAATCTTCTGTTAATGTTTGTTCAGTTTTCTTTGATTTTTTCACGCATGGTTTATTTGTTCAGTTTTCTTTGCTTTTTTCTTCCACTTTCAAATGCAAGAAAGGATTAGTTTCTAATGTTATATTTTTATGGTTCAAAAAGTGTGTAGATTTCGCAGTTGATTAGAAATTTGGTTGGTGTATGGCAAGATTGTTCGGTGTATGAGGAAGGTGCGGGTTCGTGAAACGGGTGCTTCATTTTCCAGATCGACCACATGAGAGGTCAATGCCCTGAAAGAAGAAGTGATAACCCTAAAAGATTAGTTTGCGGCCCAGGGCGAGCATATGAGGACTTAGGGCGAGCAGATGCGTATTATTGTATGGGCTTTATATATGTCCAGCCTCCAAATCCCGATGCCAGCACCTGATCTTGCTCCACCTTCGACCTCCCAGTCACTTCACGCGGCCTATACCTAGTAGCTTGACTACTTGTTGTAGTTTTTTCTTTTTTTTTGTTCAGACATCTTGTATGTACATTTTCATATATTTTATAATTAAATACTTTTTCTTGTTTATTAATTATTGTTTAGAATTTAATTACAATATTTATTAAAAATTAAATAAAAAATATTCATGCCAAAAACAAAAGGGTTTGCGCGACGAAGAAGTAACATGCATCGAGCAAAGCTGCTTTGCACGACGTAAGCAGTTTTGCCCGACACATGTTACTTCATCGCGCAAACCCTTCTATCACTGCCTTGGTGCGACAGTTGGCGCACAACGAAGGTTCATTGCGTTAATTTTTGCGCAACGTTTTTTCACTTTGCATGACGAAAGACCTATGTCGCGCAAAATGTTTTTTTGTATTAGTGATATGTCATTATATATATAATAACAGAAATATTTAGTAATAACAGAAATGCCACATTGCACTATTTCAGTAGTGGAGTTTGTTAGTATAGTTAGAAGGGTATTATTGTAATTGGGATATATGGCTATATAAGGGATCAAAATCAGGTCATTTCTTTTCGATTCTCAGTAAAATTAATTAGTTCTTGAGGTTAAAATTTAGGCACAAAGCCATTTTCAGTCTCTATAGTTGCTGGGCAAATTTCTGCAATTATGTATATGTGATCTGGGGGGTTTGGTGATTAAAGAAGGAGTTGTTGTTGTTGTTTTGTGTGTGTGTGTGTGTGTAATTCTTGAAGATTTGTGATGAAATTTCTTGTTGTTTCTGGGTCTCAGGAGTGTTAATCTCCTTGGTTGATTTGATTTTTTGGAGTGTCATTCTCCTTGGTTAATTTTGGTGTTAGTCTCTGGGAAGATTATGGAAGATCTCAGGAGTGTCATTCTCCTTGGTTAATTTTGGTGTTAGTATGTGGTAAGATTTAGGAAGATCTCAGGAGTGTCATTCTCCTTTGTTAATTTTGGTTTTAGTATCTGGGAAGATTTAGGAAGCTATCAGGAGTGTCATTCTCCTTGGTTAATTTTGGTTTTAGTATTTGGGAATATTTAGGAAGCTATCAGGAGTGTCATTCTCCTTGGTTGATTTGGTTTCTTGGAGTGTCATTCTCCTTAGTTGATTTAGTGCTAGTTTCTATAAAGTTTTTAGTTAGTTCAAGATATTTTTTGCTCCAACTCCTTTGTAGATGACAAAGACTTCAACAGATTAGGATTAAAAACTGTATTGTGCAGAGCATTTTCAGCAACAACATAAATTTCAGCAAGCCTTATGGGTTGATCAATTGAGCTCTCAGAAATTCTTGGTGAAGAGTTAGGATTATATAAAGGATTGGAGGGAATGGAGTTTCTTGTGGCTTTTTTGAAGAGCAAGTGGGAAATGATGATCTGCAGGAGTGATCGACGAAGAAGAAGAATAAGGTGGGTGTGGAGAGAAGAAGAGAGTTCTTGTGGCGCAATTTTCGAGCGGAGAGGCAGTTATTGGCACCCGGTGATATTTGTTTGTGTGGGGTTTTCTGCAGTGTTCTTGAAGCATTGCAGACATCTTGGTCTTGTAGTTCCATATCAGTTTCAAAGCTCTAGCTAGTTCAAACTTCACTTGGCTACACCAAATTCAGTTTGAGGGGGGAGTAATAACAGAAATGTTTAGTAATAACAGAAATGCTACATGGCACTATTTCAGCAGTGGAGTTTGTTACTATAGTTAGAAGGGTATTATTGTAATTGGGATATATGGTTGTATAAGGGATTGTATAGCTATTATTTTCATTGAGTTCAATTGTATACATTCTCTGAAATCTATCAATACAATCTCTCTGGTTGCTCTCTATCATTTTCCTTTTCCTCTGTACCAATTATTCATCTTTTATAATGTAGTTAATAATATAGATAAAATTTCTTTGAACTATTTTCATGGATGATAAGCAGATAAATTTTTGTTTATTTTTGTAGATACTTCTATCACATGTTAAATGTTTTGTTTATCAACCTATGATATATGTATTTTTTTTTAATTTTTCTAAAAAAAGAACAATTGGTGGCAAATCACAATTATCCATTCATTTTGAGGGCCGAGAAGACTCACAGAGACATTTACATTTTTTAAAATTATTTTATATGAAAGTGGTTACCTTTTCGTATTTAAATATCCAAATAAAAAATTTGAGTAAAAATACATAAAACAAGAAATTAAATTAAGGTTGAAAATAGGGAAAGTAGAGTAAATCCAACAACTCAATTTTTTTAACCTGGATTAAAGTACCCATAAAAATAGCGGTCCCAAGTTCGATGTTCTTAGATGGTGAGTCTGTTTGGCTGTGACCACAGACAGAGTGAAGTTCTTCATTGCCTCTCAGCCCAAAAAGGGTGGAAAACCGAGTTTGTCACCAATTGTCCCCCTTTTTACAGAAAAAACCCCCATAAAAGCAGTAACCTGCCTCTAGACTTTGTATCTACTTTTCCATCTTTACCAAACATGGTTAAAAGAAAATATATTTCGCAATTCCTGAGAAAAGTCACGATAAATTATTTCCCAAAAATTCATTTTCACATATCAAACACAGAGTGTTTACAAGAACAACTAGATTCTCTGTAATACCGAAGAGTCGTTTCTCTTTTCTTTATTTTTTTTGTAACAAAAACTGTATATAAATTATATTTATATATATATATATATATATATATATATTTTTTTTTTTTTTTTGTGTCCTTTTCAATCTTCATATTAGATAGGCATAAATCATAGAAGTTAGTTTTATACATATGAGTTATATAAACGATTTCGGAGGTGGCATAAATCATAGAAGTTTCCCATCTTCCTTGAAAAGAAATAGGATTTGCTTGTAGTTTTACCAAACCATCATCCAATAATTTCATACGATATCAAAATATCTGACTTTTTTTCTTGTACAACTATGATTTAGCTTTATCAATTACCAATAATTGGCGGCAATATAAGGCTATAAAAGCAGTCATAAATTTAAAGTCTTAATCCTTTTTCGGACAGAATCTAATCCCAATCTATTGCTATTATGCTCTATATATTTTGAGGGACCTTTCATTTTCTTAATCGTTTCATGACACGCCCCGACCCGGAAAGGTCGACGCATGTTGGCCGTCACTGTGAAGTGACGTAACCATAGGGGTAAGTGATGTAAAAAGTGTATAAATTTAAAATCTAACTTAGAATTTATTAAAATTTGAAATAGTGACAGAGTGCACAAACGTGGGTGTGGCCCACTATAGTTATTCAGAGCTTAACGAGGGAACGACTACCGAAGGGTAGTACGCTTATTACACATAGTGATAAGTTCATACGTCAGAAGCGGAATGCTGAATGTCAGAAATGTTTCAAGGTTCCTCGAATGCCACGAAGAACAGCTATCTAGGTCCTGGAGGGGCGAAAAACAAAGTTGAGTGGGTCAGCAAAACAAACTTATGTGAAAACGTTTGGTTTTGAACATACTAACCCCTCGCCGTAAAACAATTATAGTTTCCTTTATTAAAAGAGCACATTATGAGTAAGTACGTACGTATATATATCCACAATACTAAAGCCAAGTATAAATGACAATATACAATTCAATTCATGTTAAGATCGATGCTGCAGTTATATAATCATGTGGAACACAGTATGATTAGGAATATGTCAAGTAACTATGCATCAATGCTACAGTAGTATAATCATGTGATAAACAATATTCCTAAGTACTCATCCATCTAATGCTAGCACACAAGTTCGAACAGATGACTCTGACACGAACAGGCTGGGTGTAATCAATACGCTCAGTACTACGGTCACGTGAAGCTGGTGCAAAAGCACAACACATACAAGTCGGATTGCCTAATGCAATCTACCCGACAGGCTGGCACCTAACCTGGATCCAGACGAGCGAACGGTGCAATGTGAACATACACGTGAAAGCTGGCCCTGGCCCTGGGGCAAGTACTAACACCAGTGCAGCAGATGAGTATGTATATGACATGTATGAATATCATGACAAGTATATCTCAACCATACAGCAGCATTTATCACAATTATATCGTACTTAACATTTATTTAACAAAGAATACGTAAAGTAAATCATTCATGCATTTTGGAAATCATAAATACGTATAAGTACAAAAACAAACTGCCCACTCACAGATACGTAGTCGAAACGAAGCCTCCTAGCTTGGCTCAATCACATACATCATCGGAATACGTTTCCCTATACGTGAAATTTCTAATTAATTTAGTTTAATACACATAAACGGAAACGTAAATAAATTCTTCATATATTATCCAAATATAGGATTTAAATATATGAAATCGATCTACTCGACGTCACGAACACACACATATTTTTATAATAATTTTTTGACTTCTCACGCGCCCCCACGCGCCGCCACAAGGTGGCTGTGCTGTGGCCACGCGCCTGCGAGTACAGTGTACTCGCCTTCTTCGCGGGTTCCAGTCATTTTTTAGAGATTTTTCGTCCAACTTCCAGAGCTTCAAACGAGCTCGTTTCTTAACCAAATTTAGTAATTCAAAAGCCAAATTAAATTTAGGAATGTAGCAAATAGATCTACATTCACAGAAAGTTCATACGTGGTCTGTGTTGTTCATAAATTGGGCCTGAAAGTGGCCAAATGACCACGGTTACATTTTTCCAGAAAACTTATATTTTCTTTCCAACTTCCAGATTCGATATCTAACTCGATTCTTAGCCAAACTTGATGATTCAAAAGCCCTTATAAATTTAGGAATGTATAGAACAAGTCTATACCTAGTAGGTGTTCAGTTTAGGTCGAGGTTAACTAGAAAAATGAGTTGAAAGTGACCTAACAACCACAGTCCTTTATGTTGGAAAACTGCTCTAACTTTAGATGGCCATAACTTTGTCAATACTCAACGAAATCAAGTGAAACAAAAACGAAAGTTGTAGTTCTCAAAGATACGAAGAGAATGGTACCTTGCACGACGTCTAACTCGCCGTGGTTTGGCCGGAAACTGCCTCGAAAGCCGCCGGACTCGCCGGAAACTGGGCAAGATTCAAATGAGTATAACTTCTTCAATACTCAACAAAATTGGGTGAAATAAAAAGGAAAGTTGTAGTACTCATCGAGACGAAGAGATTGATACCTTACACACCGGCCAACTCACCGTGGTTTGGCCGGAAATTGGCTCGAAAGCCGTCGGTGCTCACCGGATTCCGGGTTCGAGTTTCTACGTGAAAACGAACGAGTTCTTACTTGAAACTGATATCTATGGACTCGTGAGGTCCTAAGCAATCCAATGGTAACCTTGGATCTTCAAATCACTAAGGTTTGGATTGTTTTCCAAATTTGCTCTGTGAAGATTGATAGAGAGAGAGAGTTTGATGAGAGAGAGAGAGAGAGACTGTGAGTTGTATTATTCCATTTGATAAGATTATGATTTGAATAACAGAAATGGAATGGATTGTGAGCTGTAAGGGACGGGTGGTGGGTTTCAGATTGCTTGCCAACGAATATGCAATGATGAATGATCATGGAGGGGGATGGAAGGCTTCGGAAATTTTGAGTGGAATGGGGTGGGTGAGTGTAGTACGGATTCCTTATTAATTTTACAAATGTTTTCTAATAATGTAAGATTTATAATACTATAGCTTAAACAGAATAAAGTTAATATAACGTGTTCATGTCATTCAACGATAAGGGTATAATCGTCAATATACGCATACAAGGAGAATTTACATAGAAAGTTCGGGACGGGTCGCCACATTTCAGTGGGGGCAAACATGATGAAATTAATTACCGATGGAAAAAGAATTATGTGTTGTAGGCCTATTTGATTGAGCGATTTAGGGTTTAGAGAGAGAGAGGGGGCCGGCTATGGTTAGAGAGAAGAGAGATTGATTTAATTGTGAGGTGTGTTTGATTCACCCCATTGTGCCTTTATTTATAGTAGTAGGATAGGCAAAAACCTTTTCCTTTAGGATTACAACATTTAATAGGTAATCTACTCCTAATAGGAATATAAGATACATTCTCATATCTACTAGGATTTACACAATCACATTTCTATTCTAAATATGAGTGCAACACTCCCCCTTGAGTGTGTAAATACTCAACGCACCATCTCATCAGATCTTCAGCAGGTAAGGTAGAATAGTTGATGAAGTCATCGGCACAACGGGTGATCGCGAGTCTCAAACTTATGTGAAGTATGCATTTGTGGTAAAACTCACAAAACCTCGCTATGGTAAAACCCAAGGCATGGGGAAAAACCCATAGACTAAGGAGAAAAGTGAGAAGTATGGATAATATCTAAAACAAACGTCAAACAGGACGAAAGTAGTGAACTCAACGGAGTATGATCATCCTAGGATGGGTGCCTCATCAAAACCTCGTTAGGCAGCAAAAACCCAGTGGGAAAAATGCACCTAATCGTAGGAAAAAGAGTACATTAAGATCATGTGAGTATGCTTTTGGATACTCCTCCTGAGTTAGACATAACTTCTAAATAAGAGAACTACAAGTGATTCAACTCAGATAATTTTTGCATGCCGATTCCTTGGACGAGCCTTTGAAAAATAGACTTGGACAATGACTTGGTGAAGAGATCGGCCAGGTTGTCTTGGGAAGGAATTTGCTTGACTTCAATGTTTTGATACTGCTACTGTTGGTGTGAGTAAAAGAACTTCAGCGCTATGTGCTTGGTGTTGTCTCCCTTGATGTATCCCTTCTTCAACTACTCGATACATACTGCATTGTCTTCAAAGATCGTCGTAGGAAGGTTAACGACTGACGTAAGACCACAAGTACTTCAAATATGTTCCATAACTTCTCTCATCCAAAAATATTCACGCGTTGCTTCATTTATGGCGAGAATCTTAGCATGGTTCGACGAAGTTGCAACTAGTGTTTGCTTGGTAGACCTTCAAGATATAGTAGTGTCTCTAACGGTAAAGACATAACCCGTTTGAGAATGTACTCTATGTGGGTCAGACAGATATTTAGCATCTGCGTAACCAACGAGGACCATAGGGGCAGCAACACTAGAAGATTTGTGGGTATAGAACAAGCCTAAATCCGTTGTACCTTTAAGGTAGCAAAAAATGTCTTTAACACTATTCCAGTGCCTGTGTGTGGGCGCAGTGCTGTATCTAGCCAAAAGATTAACAGCGAAGAAAATGTCGGGTCTAGTGCACTAAGCCAAATATAATATGTCAACATTAAGAAAGCTCAATGAATATGTTCTTGAGAAATTACACAGAATGTAGAGGAAGAAGAAGAGAGAGATTGAAAGAGAAAGAGAGATGTATTGATTTCTTGATGATCAAGTTATGATTACAATTTCAGTTATATATTCTCACTTTACTTAGCTACTAATCTTCCACCTACTTATCAACCATAATTCTAACAACTTGTAACTACTTCTAACAACTCATCTATTTAATCTATTGACAAGTGTCACTTAGTTTGACCCTTGATCTTCTCTTCACTTGGATAGCTGTTTTCTTCACTTGTGTCTTCACTTAAGCCCTAATTGCACTCAAGTAAGGAACTTCAGGTTCCAAAATATCTTCCTCATCCTCTTTTGGATGGAAGGGATCTCGTTTAGCATCTAAAGTCCGAACGACCATTGGTGTACTTGAAGGCTTTGCTTTATCCTCATTAAAACGACGCAACACATTTTGGGTGTAGTTTGATTGATGTACTAGGATTCCATCCGAACAATGCTTAATCTCCAGGCTAAGACAGTATCAAGTTTTTCCAAGATCCTTCATCTCAAATTTCGATTTCAAGTGTGCAATAATTTCCTCAAGCTTTGCTATGAGTCATGATAAACTGCAACGATTGCAAATCTAGAATGTGACTTCTTTATGAACACGCATGGGCATAGTTTGTTGTTCACACAACCCTGACTTGTCAAATATTCACTCAGACAGTTATACCACATCCACCCGGATTATTTCAATCCGTAAAGTGACCTCCTCAACCTAATTAAAAGAGTGTTTTGTGGTCTAGAAATATTTGAACCAGTCAATGGATGTCCTTCTGGAACTTTCATGTAGAATTCTATATCTAGATCCTCATAGAGATACGCGGTTACCACGTTCATAAGCTGTATATTCAGTTTTTCAGATACTACCAAACTGATTAGATAGCGAAACATTACAACGTCCATTACAGGGGAATACGTCACCTTATAATCAATCCCAGGGCACTGACAGAAGCCTTGCGCTATGAGGCGTGCTTTGTATCGCACTATTTCATTATTCTCAATACGCTTCCTCACGAAAACCTACTTGTAGCCAAAGGGCTTCACGCATGGTGGTGTAGGAACGATAGGTCCAAACACTTTACGTTTCGCTAGCGAATCGAGTTTGACCTGGATTGCTCATTTCCAGTTTGACCAATCGGTTTTACATCGACATTCATCGACAGAACGTGGTTCAATGTCATCACGAAGCATGATGTCAATAGCTACTGAGTACGAAAATGCATCATCGAAGATCATCTCATTCCTATTCCAAACCTCATCCAATACTGCATAGTGGACCGAAATCTCACAATTCTCGAAAGGTCGACATGTTTCGTCTGAAGCATCACCGTAATCTAGAATAACCTTATATGTTGGAACAGATGAGTGAGCGATGGTCAGATTCAAACTAGAGTCACTAGTTGGTGCCATTTTCCTATTCTGAGGTTGTGAATCCTTTGAACTAGGGGGTCTGCCACGCTTTAAGATCAGAGCAGATGATTGGTTAGCCACCAATTTACCTTGCTGCGTGGAAGTTGCGGCCTCCCCATCTTCGACAATGATTCGGCCTTCCTAAGCGGGTTGACGTACGTGGGGTACAACTATCCTTGCAGGTGTGTTTACAGCGGGTATATGTGATCTTATCACCTTTGCTAGATCATTAAAAGTATCTGGCATGCTTTGAGCATACCACGACAATTCGCGGTGTTCTACAGGAACGTTAGCAGGCTTATCTCCCCCTAATGACGGGAATATTGTCCCATCAAAGTGATAATCCGCAAAACGTACGGTAAAGAGATCTCCTGTCAAGGGTTATAAGTATCAAACAATTGATGGCGAATCATAACCGACATAGATTTCCATTTTTCTCTGAGGACCCATTTTGGTACGTAGCGGCGGCGCTATTGGCACATAAATGGCGCACCCAAACACCTGTAAATGCGAGACATCAGGCTCGTATCTAGTGACTAACTGTAACGGTGAATGTGGTTGAGTAGCGGTGGGCCTCAGGCGAACCAACATAGCTGCGTGCAATATTTCATAGCCCTAGGTAGATACCGACATTTTAGTTCTCATAACCGAAGTCCGAGCTATCAATTGAAGGCGTTTTATGAAAACTTCTGCCATGCCGTTTTGGGTATGAACATAAGGTATAAGATTTTCCACATCAATCCGTATTGACATGCAATAATTGTCAAATGTCTGTGACGCAAACTCTCTAGCATTATCCAGTCGAATCTACTTAATCTAATAATCAGGGCGGTGAGCCCTTAACTTAATGATTTAAGCTAGGAGTTTAGCAAACGCGGCGTTGCGTGTGGACAACAAGCAAACATGTGACCATCGTGTCGATGTATCAACCAACACCATAAAATATTTAAATAGTCCGCAGGTTAGTTGGATAGGTCCACACATGTTCCCTTGAATCCTCTGAAAAAATTTAGGGGGTGGTCGTGAATAATCTTTGTACATGAGGGTTGAGTATTCAACTTCTCTAAAGAACATGCTTTGCATGGCGGGAGTCCAATATAGGGATGTAACTTATGCCCGTGTGATGATTTGAGGATATGGCGCATTAGGTCATGTCCAAGATGTCCCAAACGGTCATGCCAAAGCAACAAAGTGTCCTGGAACTTAGGCATAGGGCCGGCCACACTGTGGGCTTCTATGCCGCGAATGGTTATGATGTACAACCCACTCGGCAGACGTTTCAACTTCTCGTGAATACGATTTTGGCCATATTCATACGAAGTGATACAAAGAAATTCAGAACCATGATCTTCAGTGGTTTCAATATGATATTGATTATCTCGAATATCTCTAAAACTCAGCAACGTTTTTCTGGAACGTGGAGAATAGAGTGCCTCTTTAATGGTCAAGATAGTACCATTGGACAACATGATACATGCCTTTCCGTATCCTTCAATCAAGTTGGATTGGCCTGAGAGAGTTGTCAAATGAGCTTTCTTGGGTATTCAGTTAGTAAAATAGCAATGTATTAAAAGCTCGAGGTGTGGGCGAGGCGTCCGAGGCGAAGCCCGGCCTAGGTGTAAGGCGAAGCCTCATGGGATTTAATTTATATATATATATATATATATATATATATATGTTTTATATATTATACATATAATTGTACAAAAATAATACTTTGTAAAATAAATATCCATTCTCAATTTTTCATTCAAATCCATAGTCATTCAAAAGATAATATCATCTAAATTCATCATTCAAAGGTAATATCATCCAAATTCATCATTCAAAAGGTAATACAAACAAAGAAAATAACCATTCATCCAAATCCTCTTCATATAAATCAAAATACAAACAAAGATATCAATCAATCATCCAAATCCTCTTCATCTAAATAAAAGGCACCATCATCCTCTTAATTGCCAACTCTAGATGACCTTGTAGGGTATGTCATCTATTCATCAAAAGATTCTTCCGAATCATACTCCACATTTCTTCGACTTGAGGGTTCTTCATTACCCCATTTTCTTTTGTATGTAATAGGACCCCGAGGTTGAGTAGGCTCGCGATGAGGAGGATTAGGCTCACGAGGAGGAGGAGGAGGAGAAGACTCTCTAGGCTCTCGAATGTATGGGCTCCAATTTTCTTAAGATACTAATAATATATTTACTTACCATTGAAAATGTGCTCCAATTCCTCTCACATCCCGATGCACTACAAGTAAGGCTTAGAACTCAGACAGCAAAGTTCGTTAACTCGGGTGTTTTATGCCCAAAGCGCTCCCAACAAGCCGATAAAAAAAACAATATTAGTAAGGTAAGTAATTTAAAGGTTAATTATAAAAAGATATTAACAATTGATTAATTAAATCTTACTTGGTGTTCACCTTTTTCCTAGTTTGCATAGCCATATAATTCGCAAATGGACCACGCCTATCATTATATAAATCCAATTGACAATCAGCCTCTTCACTTTCTTTCCCTTTCCCAAGCATCCTATCCATGCAAGCAAACAACCCATTTTGCACTTCATCAGTACATGAGAAATTATCCTCATACTAAAATTGTGGGTTTAAGAAATAGCCAGCTGCATGTAGTGGTTGATGAAGTTGATCGTCCCATCTACTATCTATCTTTCTCCAAATAGGCATATATTTTTTCTCCACTTTGTTAAGATTGCTTGCAATTTTCTCTTTTGTGGCATCCATCAACTCATATATAAAACCCATGGGAGGTCTCTCCTTCGAATCAACCTCTCTCAAGACACAAACAAGAGGAAGAACACCCTTAATGCAAAAGAAAACTCGACCCCAAAACTCACGATCATATAACACATGATGCTTAGCCAACTTTGCTTCACGGGATTTTGCATAGGTGCTTTCTGACCATTCTTGAGAGGCAAACAAAGCAACAAGATTTTCGTTTTGCTTTTGTAAGCTTTGTAGTGTAAGGAAAGAAGTGGCAAACCTAGTGACCGTAGGACGAAGAATTTTCAAATTGTTGGTGTACTTTCTCATCAAAGCTAGTACCTATTGATGCCCATATAGATACTTTGAAATACACCTAGCACGTTTGAGTGTGTCATCAAACCATGCCATCTTAGAAATATCTTCTAGCATCAAATCAATGCAATGAGCTGCACATGGAGTCCACCACACCTTCTCTTTCCTCTCTATAAGTTTTGCCCCGACATTCTTGTAGTTCAAAGCATTGTCAGATATAACTTGAACTACATTCTGCTCCCCAATTTCTTGAATAACATCATCCAAATAGCCATACAACAAATCTCCATTCTTAATAGAGGCCGATTCATCAATTGATTTCAAGAACCAAGTACCATGCAGACTATTGACAAGAAAGTTGATTAAGCACCTACTTTTGCCATCTGACCATCCATTCGACATAATAGTGCATCCATATCTCTTCCAAGCCTTTTGATGTTCTTTCATCAAACTTTGTACATCCTCAACTTCTTCTTTGAGCATCCAAGTTCTATATTCATGGCTTGTAGGAGCATTAAAGTCGGCACCAAAATTAGATACCAATTTCATTGCATTAGCATAATATTCATTGTTTGCCACATTGAATGGAATGGCACTAGTGTAGAACCATCGCGCAAGTGCTTGGGATGCTTGTCTTTTTTTTTTAAATGTGTATTCAATGTGGCTTGGTGAGCTTCCGATGTAACATACCTATCAAGTGGTTCCTTTGACCTAGGTGGTAGAAAGGAACCGGTTTGTTATGAATGTGTGACACTCACACTCCCACTCCCACTACTTACATATGGTGTCCTTGTTGTGCCCATATCGACACTTTCACTTTCTTCTCCACCACCACGACACAATCATAGCTAGCTTTCCTCTTTTCTTTAGTTCATATAACATTAGCAAAGCATTCTTCCTTTACATTGGGTGGGACATTTTTACAAATTATCATTCCTCCTAAACTTACACCACCTAAGTGATGTTTGAATCTAGAAATTGAACCCGTGCATTTGTGGTTACAAAAAAACACAATAAAAGTGCTTGCTGACAAGATCCAAATCTTTTGTCCATTGCCAAGCAAAATCCTTCTTAGAAGAAGAAGCCATATTTTTCAATGCCCTAAACAATAAACATTCGATGCATACAGTTAATAAACCAACAATTTATTAATTTATATACCAAGTTAGTATGCTCATAAGCCCAGGTTTTCTTAAGATTCAACTTTACACATTCAGATAGCTTGACAAGTCTATCAACCTAATATTTAAGATCTAAAAAATTAAACATTCTCACATAAGTCACTAACCAACATTAAGATTTCTTAACAGCCGACCAAACCCAATAAAAGTTACCAACAGTACTTGGGCTTGCTAAATAGCATCAATCAATGCATCAATTAATAGTACTATTAATTAACCATTTATCTACCGCATCAATTAATACTATTACCCCACTTTCCTTTTGCTCTTCCCACCAACCTTCCATCTTCTTTCATCTCTTCTTCTTCTCTCTGTAATCTGTAACAGTTAACACTCACAAACATTTCTACAAACAAGGCAGCATACAGAGGCAGAGCTCTTCCTCATAAAACTAAATCCCTAACATTTTCAGAATTTTAATTTTAGAAACCCTAACCTTAGAGATTTTGCTGACGGCGCTAGGGTGACGGTGCTAGGGTGATGGCGGCTGGGTGATGGCCGCATGGCGACGGTGCGGCTCTAAGCGGCGGCTGCGTTATCTGTTTTGGGCTTTTGGCTCACAGAAGAAGAAGCAAGCAGTCGAGAAAGGCAGAGGCAGACAAAGAAGATCGAAGGTATGGTAGGAAGAGGATGTTTAAAACTGAAAATCGTACCCAAACAGCGTTGTTTTGGGTTTAAATGGTTTTTTTTAAAGGGTCAGACAAGGCGCCTGGACGCCTTGAGGCGCGCCTCCGCCGCCTCGGCGTCTCTGGCAAAGCATTTTACCTACTTCAGCAAAACAGAGGCGTTGGCCTCACCGCCCAGCCTCAAAGGCGCTCTAGGCGCGGCTCGAGGTGAATTCTTTAAAACATTTTAAAATAGTGTCGGTCACGCAAAATGGTGTGCGTGGTTGCACTATCTAGCAGACAACTAACTTCCCCACTAAACATACTTAGAAATAAATTGATTGAATTGGTCACATGTATAAATATAAGTCTATTCATTCAATTAAGCAATTCAAGAAAATAATATCCATTCAAATAACAATCCATAATTCAAAACAAACCAAAACCAAACAAATTATTCCAAATACTTAGAAAAATTGTTCAAAATTAAACCTAGAAAATAAGGGGTAGGGGCTGGCCACACCTAGTGGGTTTGGCCACTAAGGGCAAACACCCCAAAAACATGTCTAATTTATTCATCTATAGGAGCTGACGCCTCTTGAAAATTCGATATCTCCATTGATGTAGTTGCATCTTCCGTATGATCCACAACTGCAAAGTTAGACTTACGACGGGAATGATACTTGGTAATAGCTTCAGGGGAAGATCGGCATACATGTGACCAATGATCCCTTGATCCACAACGGTAGCACATGTCCAGTTCAGTAGAAGCGGCTGAACGGGAGCTTTGCCCTTGTTCTGGAAGTTTAGGGCTTTAAGGGCGAGTGATGGACCCTGCTGGGTCGCAATTATTCCCTTAGATGCAATACTCTGTTGACCTTGAACCCATGGTGGAGCTTGCTGCCTATTACCACGATCACGATGATTCTTTCATCGTTTATGGCTACTAGAATAAGTCGCATGCGCTTCAGGCTCAGCGTTCGAGCCAGTCGGTCGAGCTTGATGATTTGTCATCAAAAGTTGGTTCTGCTTTTCAACAAGAAGTAAAATAGAGATTAAATCTAAAAACTTGGTGAATTTCTGTGCCCTATATTGTTGCTGCAGGACAATATTGGTGGCATGGAATGTTGAATAGGTTTTCTCTAGGAGATCTGATTCAGTTAGTTCCACTTTGCAGAATTTTAACAATGAACGGATTCTACAAACTTCAAAGTTGTATTCATTCACAGACTTAAAGTCCTAGAAGCGAAGATGCTGCCATTCCTGTTTTGCTTCAGGCAAGTTTATGTCTTTCTGGTGATTGAAATGGTCGGCTAGAGCAAGCCAGAGGGTGCGTGGGTCTTCCTCAGTGAGGTACTCGGTTTGCAATGCATCATGGATGTGTCTTCGAATGATGATCATTACATTAGCCTTCTGAGCTTCGTCAACAGGTTTGTCTATGATAGGAGTCTCGATGGTGGCACTAATACCCTTTCCAGTCAGATAGAGCTTCACGTCTTGAACCCACTTTAGATAGTTTCTTCCAAAGACTTCTAGAGCGGAGAAATCAAGCCTGTTCAAGTTTGACATGTCCCTAAAATGAAGGGAGAAAACTTGAGTAGTCATATGGTAAGCCGTAGACATATATCGTAGAACATACATGTTCTTTAGACATGTATTGGTTTAATTTATGCATGAAAACTACAGGTTTTATGTGGTATGTTTTGAATGAAAACTTCGGGTTTCAAAGGCACTAAATTTGAAACTACAGGTTCAATTTAGTTTTATGAACAATTAGTTCATAATGAGAGGTTCCTGCAAGAAACACAGAATGCAATATACAAATTTACATATTGTAGATTTGAGGTTTTTCGGGAACTCAAGTGTGAGAGCTTCGTTACTATGAAAGTATGTTACGGTTCAAAGTATAAAAATAAATTATTGAATCGTTAATGTCCAAAAGTGATCTTCAGGTCAATAATTTTGGATTCATTATCAGATTAATGAACTGCAGGTCATTTTTAATTAATTCAATAAATCGGGCCATGCAGGGTTGATTGTAGAAGCAAAATAATATTAACATACGGGTTAATTTATTTAGAATGCTAAAATAATAGCATGTGGGTTGAAAAAAAATCCCCCAAAAAATATTTGGGCTCGGGTTGGGTGCTTAGAGTAAGAGGCACGACCCAAAAAGGCCTTGGGTGTGATCTGCAGGCCACGGGGGTGGAAGAAACCCCAGCCGCAATTGGGTTTTATATCTGGGGCGATGAGGGGTCACGGGTCAAGTCCAGCAAAGCTAGCCTGTTGGTTTCTGCGCGAGAAAGCCCAACTGTAAAGCTGGCGTGATGCAATACAGGGCCGTTGGTCAGGAAAGGAGAAGCCCAACCAACTAGACTGGATTGGACGTAGGCCGGGGTCAGGGTTGTAGGCCCTTGTGGCATGGGACCTAAGCTGAAGCTTGGTTTAGTCCTAGAAGGAGCAGCATGCCACATGTTTAGGGTGTAAACGGGTTTAGGGCTTCAGGGCCACCAAATTGATCCCAGGCTGAGGCTTGGTGATGGCAAGCACAGTGGTGGTGCGGTGGAATGTCGCACCACATCCCATTCCCTTTTTTTTCTTTTTTTAATCCCTTAAGGTTTAGGAAACCCTAAAATTACTTTTAATTTAATTTTATACATTGACTCACATATTTCACATAACAATTTAATTGTGCGATGCATGAAACAAATATATATATATTGACAAATATATGAACATATACAATATATATATATATATATATATATATATATATATATATATATATATATCGTAAGGAAAATATAAGCATAGAGGGGTTCATGCATCATGGGGAATGTTTTCATGCTTCGTGGGCATTTCAAATATCTTCTTTTATTTTAAGCGTACCTAATTAGCAGAAAATGAATATAAGCCTTTGAATTTTGTGGATGAAAGCGTGCTGATAACGTGTTGTAGACTTATTTGATTGAGCGATCTACGGTTTAGAGAGAGAGAGGGGGCCGGCTATGGTTAGAGAGAAGAGAGATTGATTTAATTGTGAGGTGTGTTTGATTCACCCCATTGTGCCTTTATTTATAGTTCTAGGATAGGCAAAAACCTTTTCCTTTAGGATTACAACATTTAATAGGTAATCTACTCCTAATAGGAATATAAGATACATTTTCATATCTACTAGGATTTACACAATCACATTTCTATTCTAAATATGACTGCAACATTATGAATTAAGTTACTCTATGAACACATCAAATTTCTTCTCCAAACTTTATTTTTTGAGATGAAACGAATATACAAATTTCAAAAAGGACATCTTAGATTAAATTTAAGGGATTCTCAAACAAAAAGAACCTCAAAACAAAAAACAAGGCTAACTTGGCCAATCTGATAGCCACATATCAAAGCTGATATGTATGTGTGACAATTGACAAATAAAGTGTTTATTTTTTCACCAATTATCAAATTATGTGAATATTTATTCAAGTTTGGGCTCACTTTGATTTTCGTTAATTTGTAACGAGTAACACTTTCACAAGTGTACGAACACATTATTTGATAAATAAACTTGACACAAAAGTTGTGCCTTTAGCATTACTGTTATGTAAATAGAGAAGACATATTTTTGTTGGCCAAACAACACCGATTAGAGGGAGTGGTTTAGGTCTGTCCTTAAAGAATGAGATAGTATCCAAATATATAGTCTCTAAGCCAAATGGGATTGTATTATAGTGACAAAAGTGTGAGGCGGTAAATTCCTTAACTTCAATATTCAAATTAAGCTAATTACTATTGTTTTATTAGTGATGGAAAAAGATGATGTATATATATACCTAGCTAGAGGTTGACATGCAGTGCAAAGGAAACCTCAAATTTTCAGATAGCCATGCAACCACGTACTGCAAAGAGATATTAGCCATGCATATCTAACCATCGTTCTCATAAAAAATGACCAAACTAAGACACTTTTTCCTACGGTTACCATTTGGGATTTACATTGCCTTGAAAACACCAGATTATCTTGAAGCTGAAGTGGAATGGTCGCATTGCATATGTAAAAAAAGGTACGACTTCTTTGCCTCCACGGAAATTTAATGTCAATTATTAAATGGTAGATGTCATCATATAGGTCATAAGCTAGTAAAAGTGGACGTAACTTCAAGAGAGATGCGAAGGAGACTCTCAAAGTGGAATTCTCTATGGATTCTCCGTCATTTCATAGTTCAACGTTATTTTTCGTGTCAATACTGTAAAATATTGTGTAAAAAACATAAGGTGACAGAAAGTCCATGGAAAGTCTTACTTTTGAGAAAATCTCCTTAACATTTCTCTAACTTCAATTATCTTCTGTTTCTTATGCATCTCAATCATCAATCCACAAATTGCAAGTTGTGCGAATCCTCACAAAATCTCAAACACCAAAATCCAGAATTATACGACCAAAACCTTTCATGTGTACTTTATGTCGCTCGGATTTCATATTCTATATGACACTTCTGTTTCATTCCAATATTCATATTCGATTTTGGGATAAACAAAAGTTATAAATATCCCTCTAGTTGTTCACTTGATTGAAGTTAGGGTTTGTTATACCGGTTTTGACTTTTGATCACATATCAATGGCTATGCAATATGTAGGATCCAACCCATGTATATTTAGAAAGCTTTTGATTAGTACGTCATAATGTGTTGGAAGATGGTTTTAGAAGAGGAAGGTCAAGTTATTTTCATACTGCTACCTAGCTTAATGTTATCGCAAGAATAATGTTAAGACAAGTCGTTCATATACAGTTGATGAATTGTTAAAGCGTCATTAATTAATTATGAACATCATGTGCATCAACAGTTAGAAGCTGCTCATACGCTTGTACACAAATTGATGATAAATAAGTTGTGTAGCTACAAAATATACGACTCAAAGAGCAACCGATACAAAACCATTTAGAAATCCATGGTTAGCATAGTAGCAAACCTTGAAGCTGACCTTCTGAAACAAATTAGGCTGGTAAACCAAGGTATTATAGTGGGCTGAAAACACCTCAGCCAAATGTTGGCTTAGGCTGGCTTAGGCCCCAATCCAGCTTAAGAAACATTGTAAGACCAATAAGTTGTTTCAAAACGGTATTTTTAACTAAACAACAATTTGAAGTCACCTTTTTTTTAGTACATCACTATTTTTACTTAAAGAGGAGATAAGTTCGGCTAAGCCACACAATAGTCACTCAATGAAAGCATGTTGTGTTTTTTTGGCCACTCAGTACTACAGTCTGGTGGTATTCCTCTTTGCTTAAAAAAATAAGAGGTATTATGTTCGAATATTGTGGATGGTGAAGTCACCTTAATTAACCAACCACTTGTATATTAACTAAACAATAATTTGAAGTGAATTAGCTAAACATCCAAATCATGTTCAGTCAACACTGATGATGACAATTGGCATGGCAGATACATGTAACAACCATAATAAATATAAAGAAAGAAAAGAAGGAACAAATTAGAATAATAATAATGTAGGAATTATATATGATGATTAACATAAAGAAAAATTGACTTAAATAATTTAGAGGCATGTATAATTCAAATGATGAATAATCCAAGTTAATGAAGTACTGGTGGAGCCTCCAATCACAAAGTCTTGCAGAAGATTTCATGGTGTTTATGATTATAACCCAACCTAATTTTTCAGCTTAACCACCACTATACATATACATATATATCATAAATTAATTAGTATATAACACCATGTTAAGGTTAATTAGGGTCATATCAAGTGTATATATATTCACGATGGTAATGTAATACCAACTGATTTAATGTATGCATAGAAACGAAGGATACGTGTCTGTTTTTGTATTTTATCCATAATTGTCTAATTAGGCAATCTAATCGTGTACATCAATGATACAATCGATCATATCATATCATTATCTCTATTATTTGGCTGAATGAAATGATGTATAAATATCGTTTTTTTATTAAACAGCAAAGGCTTTCGTCGGTAAAGATGTCCGTAGTAGCTTAGTTAAACTTTTTTGTTTTGTTGTAAAAAGCTTAATTAAGATGGTGATCCGTTGAGTAGAAATAAAAGTTTTAAGTCATATAATTTCTTTTAAACGAGGCTTAGACCAAATATGTGTGACTTTCGAGCATGCCATGGGGACAGTATGATCATCTCCCTGGGCAGGCGGCCAATAGTTTGATGCCAAGTAATTTCCCATGCACAATTAGAGAACTTTTCAAATGATGCTAAAAACCAACCACATCATCTCTGGTCACTTGAGTTTAACATTCCGGTCTAAAAGTGGCAAAGATGTGAAATTTTCATACATACTACATTATAGTACACACACGCATCATATTATAACTTCTTGAACCACTGGATCTTGGATTTGTGATCACATGAGCTACAATCAACATTAATAAAATAATTTTGATGACCAAATAATGCTATTTCTAGTCTTGCAGTGTAGACTAATTTGTACTTTAGCATCGACACGATATTAAAACATGACACTGAAATAATAGCCATCCATCTCAAAGATTTGAATAATTTGCAATAATATATATGGGTAGAAGCTGAGAACACAAGCTTTTAACACAAATTTTGACATTTATTTTCTAGGGTCCATTTTATAATGTATTTTAACGATTTGAACCATTTATATTTTAGTACATTATTTATAGATCATCCTTGTAGAACCATTATGACAAATCCAACACCATTAAAACATTCATTTATAGCAAAGAAAAATGGATGAATACAGTTCTATAAAGAAACATTAAAATTAATCAAACGATCGTATGGTTTCGGATTTGAATGATTTTTTGTAGACATGATATTTGAGGTAAAACATAAAGGATAGATCGTTGAAATACATTACGGAGTGAATTAATTCCACAAGAAAGTATGTAAAAATATGTGCCAAAAATATGTGTTCTCAATCTTAATCCTATATGTGTGTGTGTGTGTGTAAACATATGTACACTTTTTCCACTAAATTAAAACTACGTCCTTGGCAGGTTCTCAAAGATGTGAAGTTGTAGCCTTAGGGTAATTTTTTTTTACTTTCGTTTTAAATTACATGTATTTGTATATCTCGATGATTCTCTTGAAACGTGCTAGGGTCATATACTCCAAATGAAAGAGGCTAGTAAATAGAAGAGATCTATCTGGTTAAGGGTAGCATCATGCACATTGTAACACAGCCACAACGATACAATATAAATAATTCGATAATAATCACTAACCACCCTCCCTCCTTGTGATCTTTGAAACTTTCCACACCTATATGTTTCAGTACTCTCTCATCATTTCCCACTGCCTTTAGAGAACTCTCTCTCCTCTCTCTCTCTCCTCTGTCTCTCTCTCTGTCTCTGTCTCTCTCTCTCTCTCTCTCTCTCTCTCTCTCTCTCTCTCTCTCTAATGAAGCACCAAGCCATTGATGAGCTTCTCTTTGGGAAAATACGCCCACAAAAGCCACCAAAAAAATTTGTACTGCTAGTCTGTGCCCTACTTCTTCTTACAATCATCCCACTCTATTACCCTTCAATATGCCGCTCTTTATTTGTGTCAAAAACTATTGATTCCAACCCACTAGTCCCCTCTCCATCATCATCTGCTCAGGAGGAGGATTTGCCTTCTATAACGAGCAACTTAAAGTGTGACATATTTACTGGAGAATGGGTTCCAAATCCAGAGGCTCCCTATTACACAAACAAAACGTGTTGGGCAATCCATGAGCACCAAAACTGCATGAAGTATGGAAGACCAGACACTGAGTTCATGAAGTGGAAGTGGAAGCCAGATGATTGTGAGCTACCCGTTTTCAACCCGGCTCAGTTCCTCGAATTGCTTAGAGGGAAGTCCATGGCATTTGTTGGAGACTCTGTGGGTAGAAACCAAATGCAGTCCATGATATGCCTCCTTTCAAGGGTACGTATGCGTAGTCCTTTATTTTATATTCCTCCTTTACCATCTAATATTTGTTTGTTATTTATTGTTTAATGTCACCATGATATGGTCTTTTGGTTTTCTTAATAAATCAATATATATATACTTAATTACTAGTTCATACACAATTAATTATTATGTTATTCGTTGTCTCCATTTGATTTATTCAATCTGATGACAAAAAAATAAAAAGTGTGTAAGAAGAGAAAAAGTGTGTATGGTTATAATTTTCCTACTAACAAAAGTCTTGCATGTTTTGGTGAGACATTTTGTTCAACCAAATTAGTTTGCAAATTATGTAAAGTGTTATTAATATAAAATAAGCACGTTAATCAGCACTTAATTAATAATTCAATCATCAACAATCACATCATACGGTTTATAAAATTTGGTATATAAATAGTTAGTTCCTCTAGTATTACCCTTGAATAATTTTTTTCCTTATTTACTAATTTAATAAATAAAAAGTTGGCACTACAAAGACAAATCCTGTTTATAATGTAATGATTGTACAAATCTAATATATCTCTGTATACCATGAAGAATCTATATTTTTGATAAAAGCATACACATATGTCACAGACTCACAGCCAAGATTGTTCTGATAAAGCCTTTTGTGGTCCCTTCAATGAGCATGCATGGTAATTAATTATCGACTTTGAAACTTGAAAACTAAAAGGAAACAAGAGATTTTTTAATATGTCTGAAATATAAATCGGAACATTATATGTTATTATATAATTAGAGAAATTTTTTAAAATATTTCATGTAATGCTTAACTTCGTACTATGCACACACTAAAATATCTCTAATGAAAAAAGAGAAGGTGAGAGAAAGTATATACTTTGGATTGGATCTTGAAATATATATATATAATTTCCCATAGCAACTGGCGCTGTCGCTTCTAGATTAGTTAAATAATTTTGTCCTATTATGAACGAGACTTGGATCTTCAAGGTTAGTTGACCTAAGCCTTTTATGTTATTGAGGGATAAAGGTGGATTAGGTAAAAATAATAGGAGCCTTGTTATTATTAATCACAATATCTTGTCTAGTAGCTAGGTAGATGCATGATAGGAATCTTTTCCGTCCCTTATTGTGCGAATGAGTATGTCTTGTAATATTTCACATGGATTCTTAAAAATAAAATAAAAAATAAATAAAAATGACATGGCCAATGAAGCATCGAAACATGGAGGCTTTATATATTTTCCTTCCTAAGAATAAAAATATAAAAGCATGCATACTCCTATCCGACTGGTCATGCATAAATCATCACTTAAATTGTCTAGTAAGCTATAGCACCAAAAAATCTATGCGTAGTTGTAATTTAGGTCAGTTAGACAGTATAGCCTGTTGGTCGTTTTGCACTTGTGTGCGATTTTTTCTTTTAAATTAGAATAATCAAGTTTTTTTGTTGTTGTTAAAGAGGTCTCAAAACACAAATGCTCTACTTGCCAAATTCATAGTTAATTGCAAAGAGCATGTAGTTTAAACGGTGTAGAACATATATCCATGTGCACAAGACCTTGTGTGGTTCGATTCTCTCCCTCTAACATCGCTTCTATATAACAAAATTTAAAATTAAAAAAAAAAAACTCAGTTCAAAACAAGAATAAAAATACAAAAATGCTTTTGGGCATTCAAGATAATGTCTAATTGTCTGTGGAGCCCCATGACATATATTCGATCAACCGAGTAACCCACATACATACTTGTGGAGACAACTGTTGTCTAAACAGATCTAGCTTCCCATGTGTTGGTCTATTACTGTGTCTTATTACGTGGATTATTATTTAGTTATCCGAAACAATGTGCATGTTGATGACCTATTATATCTTTATCTTTCACGTGGCTCTCAACTTCCCAATAATTAACACAAATGATTAGCCCTCACTGTCTACAGAAAAAAGCTTTTGGTCTCAAATATAATTAACATTAATTACATTAGGTATGAGCAGGCGAGAGAGTTTAAGTTCAATCTCGTGAATAGAAAGTTTGATATTAATTTATTCTCAACTCTAATGTGATTAATTACCGTCATATCAAAGAAAGAAGTACTTATCATGTGATGTTTTATAATCACTCACGCTATAGCATTTCCAATTTTTGCTAAACACTACAGAAGTTAATTTTTGCTAAACACAAATCTGTACAAATAAATGTTGGTTGGTGTTTGAGTTAGGTGGAATATCCAATCGATGTTTCAACTACCGAAGACCAGAGATTCATCCGCTGGAAGTACACATCATACAACTTCACTATGGCCACATTTTGGACACCACATTTGGTCAAATCCAAAGAAGCAACATACACAGACGGTCCGACCAAGACCGGCCTTTTCGAGCTCTACCTCGACGAATTTGACGAGGCATGGACAACCCAGATTAATGAATTCGACTACATCATACTTTCTGCGGGGCATTGGTTCTTCCGGCCGATGGTGTACTACGAAAATCGAAAGATTACTGGGTGCAACTATTGCCTCCTAGACAATGTACCTGACCTAGGCAAGCACTATGGCTATAGAAAGGCTTTTAGGACAGCTTTTAAGGCCATCAACAGCTTAGAAAATTATAAGGGTATAACATATGTTAGGACTTTTGCGCCGTCACATTTTGAAAATGGAATATGGAACGATGGAGGAAATTGTTTGCGAACGAAGCCGTATAAGAGTAATGAGACACGGTTGGAGGGTTTAAATTTGGAGCTTTATATGATCCAAATTGAGGAGTATAGGAAAGCTGAAAAGGAAGGCAGAAAGAAGGGGTTGAAATACAGGCTATTGGACACAACACAAGCAACGTTATTAAGGCCAGATGGTCATCCTAGTAGATACGGGCACTGGCCAAATGAAAATGTGACTTTGTATAACGACTGTGTGCACTGGTGCTTGCCGGGACCGATTGATACATGGAGCGATTTCTTGCTGGAGATGTTGAAGATGGAGGGTATGCGATCAGCTGAGGAGAAAAAGAGCCTGATTTCAAGAGACAGAAGATCGAATTGATGGATGCAATTAGCCAAAGTTGGTACTTATTTGATCAATGGATTATTCATTTGTTGCAGAGTATTTTGGTGTTAAAAGTTTGTTCAAGATGTTATTGGTGGCTACAGAATGTAACTCAATAATAAGTATTACTAAACCACCTGCGCCTTTCGTATATAAAATGATGTCGTAAACCTAAAATTGCATCAGATAAATTTGACTGTATAGGTAGAACCCTTTGCAGCCATTAAAAACTCCCTGTATAACTCCTTTGCAGACAAATCACCGCAAGTAGAAATAATCATCTTATTCAAAGCCTGAGAGCACTTCAGCATGTACTTTGCTACTTCAATGTCGACTTGGTAGCTCTTTAATATCCTTAGGGGGCGTTTGTTTGCCCTCACTAAAGTGTACTGGATTGGACTGAACTAAGGGTTAGTCCAGTCCCATGTTTGTTCTTGATAAGGACTAAGTTTAATGAGACTAAGTCTCACTCGCCTGGACTAAATCAGGGATTTACTGGTCTTAGTGAGACCCCTAAAAAACCATAGGACTAGCTAAGACTGTCCCCCCCCCCCCTCTTTCCCCTTCTCTCCTCGCCTTACTCCTCGACCACTCACCCTCGAAAACCATTAGACAAGATGTTTTTCAAAACCAATTTTTATATAAAATACCAAATTGAAGATGCCAAAGAGGTGATTACAATTCTACCTGAATTGAGTCCAAAAGGTGGTTGGAGGTGGCCGAAAAATGGCCTGGAAGTCTCGTCCAGTTTGGGTTTTTTCGAATCCATGACAAATTCGAGCATGCAAAGCTCGGATTTAGGACGAGAGATGGGGAAGAGTTTGTTAGTGGTGCAAACCTCATCTAATTCGGTGAGGTTTACTCAGAAAACTCGTCGGGAAACTTTCAACTCATAAAAAAAATGGAGTCGTGGGGGTTCTATTCAACTAGCGCAGAGCTAGAGAGAGAGAGAGAGAGAGAGAGAGAGAGAGAGAGAGAAAGGGAGGGGAGAGAGAGATGTAGACTGAAATCAAGAAGGAGGGCGGAGAGAGATGTAGACTGAAATCGAGAATGAGGGCGGAGAGAGATGTTTAATCTGGGGAGGAAAAGATTGGAACGGAAAAGGGAGAAAAAGATGGAGAAAAAAGAGGGAGATAATGGGGCGGTAAGGGAGGAGTAGAGGGATAAAAAAATGATAAAAATAAAAAATTAATAATTATGGAATAAATAATATAATATTAGAGTTTGTTAATTATCCTGTTTGTTAGTCCGACACTGCACCAAACGCTTCACTAAGCTAGTCCAGCTTAGTTTAGTCTAAGTCAATCCAGCTTAATCCACGAAGCTAGTCCAATCAGAGATAGTCTGGTGCAACAAACGCACCCTTATAAACATAGTCTTAAGGCGTGACATATCGATAGGAACATTCTTTGGTGGACTCCATAAATCCAAGTCTTCTTTATGCCCCGAGTCTTCTTCCTCCATCTTTGTAGCATGAAAAATAGTGCCTGAAGATAATTTAAAAATTCAAATAATATAAAATCATTAAGAGGCAGTTTGTGTGGTTTAATGTAGCACAAGTAGAATTGCATCTTTCTTTACATTGTAACGTTAGATATTGCAGTAAAGATGCTCTCCTGAGTAGCTTTAGTAGCAACCACTGTGCATCTGTTAATTCACTTTCATCAATATGACTACAAGAAACAAAAATGAGACAACTAAGAGCTATGTCGAAAGATTAGACTGCTAAAGGGGTCCATATACAATGTAAGAATTTTGTACATTTAGGTAGCATGGTGCCAATTTTTAAAGCACATATGTGATGGGACTTGAAATGCTCTTTGTGGATGCAAATTTCTTCCTCCTTGATCTTAAACAAAATTGCACTTACAAAACGAATCACACCTTAAGTCAAGGCTAAAAGCTTCATGGGCCCACGATGAATGGGGGAGCTTTGGCCGAAGAACCTCTAATGCCAAATTTAGAATTTTGAGAGAAGAGTGTTTGGAGAATTTTGTAGAATTTTGCAAGAGAATTGAAAGTGAGTTTTGGAGAGGATGAGAGGGTTTTTATAGGGGAGTGGCCGGCCTCTTTGGGTGAGAGAGGACCGGCCACCTAGTCTTGTTTGTGGGCCAGGGTCTTGATTTGTGTTAATTTGGGAGTTATGGAATAATTACCTAATCAATTAGCTAATTAATAGAATAATTACCTAATTGATTATAATAAAAAAAAGGGAATATTTTGGGAGTTACCTTGTGGAAAAGATTTGATGAGAATGGATGAAATAGGTTTTGAATTGTTACCTATTTTGGGTAATTTTGACTTGGTTGAGGGATGATTGGAAGTTGCTTGTGCGTAGGAATCCTAGTATGCCTCAAGGGTATTTTTGTCCTCTTTTACCAAAAATCCATGTGTCATCTTGTGATTATTTTTGGCTCCACAAATGCCCCCACACCTGTTAGGCTGCTCGCAGGAAAGGGTAACAGGTGTAGAGATTTTCTTGCTTTAGGAAACTTAGGACTACTTCCTATTTTGATGTAGATTCCTTCTTTAATATGAAATTAGATCCTTCTAGGAAAGGGAAATAAATTTCTCTCAAAACCTATTTAAGTCCACCTTAAGTGGGTTATTAAATCAACTTTGGAAAATGATTTATTCTACCCTACAAGAGAGAGAGCTTAGAGGATATTTGTTCCCCCTCCTCTAGCAATCTTCTACATCTTGCCCGTGCAAAAGACTGTCTTTCGTTGCTTTCTTCATCTTCTCTGTGTCGCACCGATGTAAGAAAAAATTAATTTTCCTTGTTTACTTCTTGAATAATGCTGCCACGGGGCAGCCGTCGGGGTGGTGCTGCACGTCGGCTAGAAGGGGCCAAGAGTTGGCTTGGCATAGGCCAATGAGGTGTTGTGGCAAGAACCACTGCTTTAGGCTGCTCGACTTGGCTAGAGCCAATGGCAGCTTGTGCGGCTGGGGCTGCGAATTGTGGCACTGGGGGCAGTGTTAGGCGAGTCGCATAGCTTATATCATTTGGGCTCTTGGACCTGATGCAGGCCAGGTCAGCAATTGAGAGAAATGAGGAGATCACGTGACTCATGGGCTGCTGGAATGCTAAGCATGTAGGGCTCCTACCTGCTGGTCTGAAAGAAAAATAAGGGAAAACCAACATGGATTGATCTCTCCTGCTAAGTACTGTGAATGATGTTGTCTGCTTAATCTTCTTAACTGGGAGAAATGTGGGCTGCTCCCGAGAAAGAAGATGAATAAGATCCAGGCGAATGCATTGGCTTGTCTGATCGCTGTTGTGGGTCTACTATGAATGAAGGTGGAAATAAGAGATCTTCCCCGCTTGTTCAGGAGATTCATGCGCTGCTCATGAGGGTCCGTCTGTTGCCGAGAGGCCCGTGATTGACATGACTTTTTTCAATGGGAAAAAAAATGAGGCTGCTAGATCTGAGCTTGTGGTGCCTGCCATGTCGAGAATGGCTAGTACGATTGCTGATAAGATTACTTAGCGTAGAGGTCCTATCATGCCCCTAGTGCTGAAGTCTGTACTAAGACGTCCATTGGGAGTTAAGTCTGGTTTACCCTTAAACAGGCTTGCTATTCTGAAGAGCGATAAGGTGGACTATATTGCTAAAGTGGCGCTAAGGCCCACTCCTGCTGCTATCGAGACAGAATCGCCTGCTGGGAAGGAGAAAACTGCTCGGGCAGGCAGTTGTGAGAAATCTACTGAGTCTACTTCTAGGGAGCCTGCTGAGATCTGTGCGCCTTTGAAACTAGATCTGCTTGAAGACATGGATGCTTGTGCCAAGTTTGTCGATGACATTAGAGGGATTGTTTACCCAAGTTCCTTTGCGAGGCATACGACTAAGTATAGGAAAACTGCTTTACTTGCCATGATGCAGAAGACGACTATTCTGGCAGCCAAGTCTATGATCATTGACCAAATAGATACCAAGGCTACCTAAGAGGTGGCAAGAGCTGTGGCAGCTGAAACTTATTCTTAGATTCAAGATCTTGAGCGTGCCATATCTGAGCTTTGTTCCGTTGCTTATGCAAATGATGAAGAGTTGATTGCTTCTTATAACTAAGTGATCCACTTCAAGAAAGTCGTTGATAGGCTTGAACCCTAAGTGTTGGAACTCCAAGGTGCACTGAAGATCAACGAAAGTTTGAAGAAAGAAGTGGGTGAGCTGCAGCGCGTCGGTGTTGGTCTGCTTGAGGAGATCGGGCAACTGAAAGGTGCAAAGGCTAGGCTCGAGGCTCCGCTTGTTCAGAGTGGGGCCGATTTCTACAAGCGGGGTTATGTAGATCATCTATTTGGAAGGCCGTATAACTTTAAATTTTCTAGTAAAGACTTTAAGACCTTTTCTAGTTCTCCGAAAGACTTGCTTACATTTACTTTTGAGTCTTTTATTGGTGAAGTAGTCGGAGAGGTTGGTACCCAGGTTGGGGTAGCTGGAGATGAAGCGCCGGATAATGCCTCTGCTGAGAATGTCGCAGTTGCTGAAGATGTGGCGACCGAGTAGTCGTGGAGTGTCCAAGCTGGTGAAGAATAGTCTTCTAAGTAGTCTTTAGGATTTTCTTTGTTTCCCTCATTTCTTTTTTATTTGCTTGAACTCATTCGGTCTTTGCTAGTTGTTTATCAATTTTGCTAGAAAATTTAATAAACTTTCTTCCTTTGTTTTCCTTTATCTTCGTTTCTTTTGTTCATGGCCTAACCTTTAGACTTTATAGACCAGTGGCAAGCATGCTACTTTTTTATAAGTAGACATGCATGCATAGCCGATGTAGCCGTAGGTATTGGTGTAGAACTTTGCAAAGTTGTTAGCCATAGGGTCGGCAGCCGGACGCCTTACTTACAGAAGCAGGCAAGTCCGCGTGACCATTAGACTGTTAACCTTGGTTTTCTCTGATTCTGTAGGTTGCGTAGTAAGTATCACAACACTTTAGGAATTGGTGTAGTTTGTTCCGCGCATGGCAGATGTGAAGCTTATCAACTACGTAGCATGTTGGCAGTGGATAAAGCTTTGTATATGCACACTAGCTTGTTTAACCTTTCACAAGAATGTGTGGTTGTATAAGTCTAGTGTGGCTTTACTGCTCGAAGGGCAAACCGTAGGCAGTCTTCTGGAAACCGTAGGCTACCTTAGTGCGCTCGGTAGCAGCTTTAGGGTTCCAGGGCAGCCATCTCTAGGGCATACTGCGTAATGTGCCCCTTCTATTTCTAGGGCCCGGTTCCCCGCGGATTAGGCCAGAAGACCCAAAATCCTTCAGTTAGCTAGGCCTTGAAAAAGACCATTGTGGTTACTTCTAGGAATCCCAGCTTAAGTAATCGTGCTTCTAGTTATACTAGGGTAGCCCAGCTCATCCACGTTTGGATATTCGGAGTGTAGAGTTTATCCTTCTGCTTTGAAAAGCAGACCCATGTGGGTGTCAGGGAATTAGTTTACCCTCTCGCACTGAAGGGTATGGTTGGTCATTTGGGGGTGCAATTCCTGCGATGAGTCCCTAAGAAGGGTGTGGTCTTCTTTTGAAGTGTAGGAGTGATCAGTTGTTGTAAGCATGCAGTCAAGCCAAGTTGTGATTACTTCTGAATTCCTCATTGAAAAATGAATGAAACAAACGAGAACTTAGATGTAAAGTAGGAACTACATAACAACTGGATAGTCCTCGGCTTGTGAGGTAGTGCCCGTCGAGCTACTTGAATCTTCGGGCTTTGATGTAGCGGGAGGTCACACATGGTACTTCCTCATATTGTAGGCGTTCCATTATTTTTCGATCTTTTTGTCGTTTCATGGTGACGAGAGTGTAATTATTATTGCAACCTACTCTGCTGATCGTGTACAGACCTTCCTAAAGGGGATCCATCTTTTTGGAGCCTTCTCTGTGGGTAGTGATGAAGGCTTTTCTTAGGACTAGATTTTTAGGCTGGAACTGCCGGATCTTAGCCCTTTTGTTGTAGCTGGAGAGGAGCTGCTATTGATAGGCTGCGATGCAGGTGATGGTTTGCCCGCACTTCTCCTCTGCCAAATCTAAGCTTGTGGCCATCTCCTTACTGCTCTGCTTAATGCTTGGTAGTAGAGCGATGATACTTGGCTTGATGACATTAGGATGAATGATTGCTTCTGAGCCAAATGCCAACGTGAAAGGAGTCTCACCGGTTGCTTGTCTTTTGGTGGTGTCATATGCTCATAAACATCTGGGGAATTCGTCTAGCCTTTTTCCCTTATTGCTGATGTGGGATTTCTTGAGGCAGTTGAGGATCATCTTGTTGGATGCTTCGACCCGTCTATTACCTTGAGGATATCTTGGCGCAGACATATGCTACTTGATGCCATATTTTTGGAAAAACTTCACCAAGTCTTGGCCCACGAATTGCAGGCCGTTGTCAGTGACGATGGATTGAGGGATGCCAAATCGGCAAATGATGTTCCTCCATATGAAGCGTTCTATGTCCGTTTGAGTTGTTGTCGTCATGGGCTCTACTTCTACCCATTTGGTGAAGTAGTCGATTGCCACGATCATCATGCATCTGCCCTTAGTAGCAGGCGGCATAGGTCCTACCAGGTCGATTGCTCACTGCATAAACAGCCAAGGACTCGTCTGTGGGTGTAGCTCGCTGGCAGACAGTGTTGGTACCGGCTTATAGCATTGGCAGCGGTCGCACTTTTGTACTAACTACTTAGCATCTTGGTGTATGGTAGGACAATAGTAGTCTGCATTAAGAGCCTTATGTTCTAAGGATCGGCCACTAGAGTGGTTTCCACAAACGCCTTCATGGATTGAGCTTATAACCTTCAAGTCATCGAGAGGCGCTAGGCAGCAGAGATGTGGTCCGGTGTAGGATCTTCGGACGCTGTTACACATGTAGTAGTGTGCTGTCGTTATTTGGAGCTTTTTAGACTCTAATCTTTCCATGGAGAATGTGCCATTGACAAGGTAGTTCATAATATAACTTTTCAAGTTTGGGGTTGTACTAACCTGTGAAGTTTCGGTTGCCGACTCCGCCTTTATGCTTAGCTTGTCTAAATATTCCATCGGGATAGAGTGTTTAAGTTAGTGGTCGAGGGCGGACCCTAGGTCGGCTAGTGCGTCTATGTGGGCGTTGTCTGCCCGTAAAACTTGAGTGAGGTGCAAGTCTAAAACGCCTCAAGTTGCTTGTGTACTTTCTATAAGTATTGCGCCATCTTTAGATGTTTTACTATGTACTCCTCAATAGTCTAGCTGGTGATTAGCTAGGAATCAGAATGAACTGCAAACTTTTTCACCGCCCAGTCTTTTGTCATTTGAAGGCCTGCTAGTAAGGCTTCGTACTCTGCATTGTTATTGGATGCTTTAAACCCTATAGTGATCACCTACTCGGGCATCGAACCGTCTGCGGCGATAAGGACAACGCCTGCTTCCGAGCCTCTGTAGTTGGATGCACCATCAACGTGTAAATGCTAAAAGTCTTCATTGAGCGAAGCAGACATGGTTAGGGCGTGCTTGGCTGCTTTTAGAGCATCGTTGGGTCGCTCTGTCGCGTCGCCTAGGCTAAGCGTGAAGGCGCAGTAGGGAACCGTAGAGCTGGGGCCATGTTACACGTAGCAAGAGATGATCAACTACCGGTATGGAGCTGCTCTACAGCTAAATTATGAAGCAAGGTCGGCTGGGGCCGTGTGACGCGTAGCAAGATGTGGAGCTCAACTGCCGGTACATGTTGCTCCTATGTAGAATCTTCTGGGATGATTAGAACAAAACTTACTTCCAAGTGTCTTTCTAGTGCTTGTCTGCCTCTGGCGTGGCTTTTGAGCTGAGTTGTTGCGTGCGTCAAAAAACTTTGCACCGCTAGTGTCTGCGTCTTTATCGTGTTGCGTCTAGATTAGGTGGATAACTTGAGATTTCAGGTTGCAATAAATGTTGCCAAAGTTTAGCTTTTGAATTTCTGGTAGCATTGAGGAAAGCTTTTGAATTGTGGAATGCTGAACTCGCGTGAAGGCTCTGCCTGCTTGATCTCATCCTTGAAGGGTGACCTGCTTATGTTGGTCATGTTCCGTCGTAGTGCCTCGTCGGTGTCCTCATTGCGTCAAAAATTGCTCAAACACTTGGTCAAGAGTCTCTCTACTTCTTCCTAAATTTTTCTTTGTTGAGGTAGCAGAGCTCTCAGCTGCCCCCAGTCATGACTTGCTGGTCTAGGATGTTCTTCAATATGTTTGGCTCATCTATGCCGCGAATGCGGTGCTTGGGGTGCATTCCTAGCAGGCGAGCAAGTTCTTCGTAGGCTTCCAGTTGAACTTAACCCGGATTGAGTGACTGCTTCTCTCTATTCGTCGTGCTACCTACTCTGATGTGAGGTGAATGATGCTTTTTGCGGGTTTAGCTGCGAATGAACACTTCGCCTGGAAGATTACTCATGTTAACTATCGGAGTGTGACCTCAACAGTGAATGTATGTTCGTCCGTGGGCCTAGTCGAGAGTGCACGCTCCTCTACGCACTAAGGTGTGAGTATACGCTATCTCGAGGGCCTAGTCGGGAGTGTACACTGCCCGAACACTCGGTTTGTGGCTGGTCGAGTGGCTGTTTATCATGACGCTACTGGAGAGGTTCTTTGTCTACCCTTGTCCTACTTTAGGACACCTCGTCTAGGGCACGTTGTATCTCGGTGCGCTGTAAGAGCTGGTTCACCAAGGTTGTCTGTTATGCGAGGGCACTCGTCAACTTTAGAACTTGTCGATACAAGTGTTGCTCTCCTTTTGGGTTGGAAAATCTTGGGAATAATGTATCTCCTTGAGCAGTGGAAGTGTGGTAGACTCCGGGGCAGAGATTTTAGTTGGGAAATGTCAAATCTGTGAAAAAATGTGGTGAAAATACCCCCGATTCGATCGTAGGTCCCGAAACTTAGAGTCGAGGTAGTTATGCTACTTTTGAGCTGACTTAGGCTGCTTGGGAAACCAAGGGAGCATGCTGGGTTGTGTGAACAAATTGGGCCTCAAGAGTAGGCTGCTCGGCACGTGGCGCATGTAGGTGCGAGGCTTGGGCTCAGCTTGGCAATGCATTGGGCTCGCATTGGGCTTTGAGTGACATGGCTCGAGCCGTAGCTTTGGTGGTGTGGGCCTTGGATAGCACGGCATGGCCCGTGGTAGTGGAGCCATGGATCTTGCCGCGAGTGATTACTGTGGTGGCCACCGCGGTGGTTGCCATGGTGGAGCCTTGTAGTGGTGGTGCTGCTCCCCTAAGATCACATTTAGTCTCGTGGATCACCGCGGTCCCATTTCTTGAATATTGAAATTTTCACTCATAGAATTTTCTAAATTTTTAGCCATTGTATTTCTCTTTTACGTTTTATCAAAGAATCTTTGCAAATAAAAAAATTTCAATAATAAGAACGTATGAAAAATACAAGTGAACTAGAAATTAGAAAAAATAGAGAAAAAACCTTTTTTACGCTAGAGTATTATACGAGTGTGGATCTAAACTCTCAATGAAAGCACCAATTTGTGGATGCAAATTTCTTCCTCCTTGATCTTGGACAAAATTGCACCTACAAAACAAATCACACCTTAGTTCAAGGCTAAAAGCCTCACGTAGCCACGATGAATTTGGGGGGGGGGGGGCTTTGGTCAAAGAACCTCCGATGCCAAAGTTAGAATTTTGAGGAAAGAGTGTTTGGAGAATTTTGTAGAATTTTGCAAGAGAATTGGAAGTGAGTTTTGGAGAGGATGAGAGGGTTTTTATAGGGGAGTGGCCGGCCTTTTTGGGTGAGAGAGGACCGGCCACCTAGTCTTATTTGTGGGCTAGGTTCTTGATTTGTGTTAATTTGGGAGTTATGTAATAATTACCTAATCAATTAGCTAATTAATAGAATAATTACCTAATTGATTATAATAATAAATAAATAAATAAAAAGATTTTGAGAGGTACCTTGTAGAGAAGATTGGATGAGGATGGATGAAATAAGTTTTGAATTGTTACTTATTTTGGACACTTTTGACTTGGTTGAGAGATGATTACTCGCTGCTCTCGTGTAGGAACCCCGGTATGCCTCAAAGGTATTTTTGTCCTCTTTTATTCAAAAATCCACATGTCGCCTTTTGATTATTTTTTGCTCCACACTCTTCCTCTCTACGAAGGGAATGGATCACATATGTTTCCTTCCCCTTATTATTCCAACCACCATCGTCTTTCCCTACTACAATCCTGACTAGTAAACAGCGTAAAAGAAAGAAGTTAGGCCCTGCACAACGTACCTCACCACAGTGAACTGAAAGGAAGGAAAATGATGACAATTGAGATCAATATTGGCTTTTGAGGGCGGATTTCGCCGGATCCAATTTATATTCTGAAAAAAAAAATCCTCCTTGACATTAAAGATTCCGAGCTTTGGGCCATTGATAAAAAAAATTTCACGCATTATTTTGAATATTGTATGCAAATTTCAAACATATTCTTAGTAACTTCAGTTCAGGTGCAGAAATGTTGAAAAACAAAGGGAGATTGTCTTGAATGTCATCATCTTTTCGATAATAAAAAAAGGACAAAGGTCCCCGTCTATTTTCAAATCTTCAAGAACAGGGCAGCACGAGAAAAGTTTACACATTGAATCCTTATCGGGAAAATAAATTGTAACGTGGAGGAACTTGAGACTTGGGAAACACCGTGTTAGGAATGTTGATAATGAAATCTGATCTCAACTTCAAAATCATCAGTGTTTTACACACAAAAAGGCTTTTAGGCAACTCATGTGCATATTTTTTAACATCAAGATCAAGCTCAACAACTCTCCGCAGGTCAATCCAACCATTAATACTATGAGAACAGCCCTGACGACCAGACCAACAGCTTAGACATAACTTTTTGATGTGTGATAAGTCACGAAAGAAAATCTCAACGATCATAAAAAAAAAAAGCCCGGCAATATCACTGGAATCGTCTGTGCAGAAGTCTAGATTGGGAACAGAAGCCCATAGGTCCTTCCGTCCTGTAGACAGAATGGCTCGCTTCACAACACATTTTGTTGGAAGATATGAAAATATGTGAGAAATAACTTCACCTGGTAATTCACCTAGTTAGATAAGTCTTTGTTTTCAATGCACTAAATAACAATCCAATCCGATGTGTTATGTGCTTGTGGAACTTAAAACTAGCAGATTTGGTTATATTATTGAACGGACCTACCTCTCTAACATGGCCTCGCGCTATATAACAATCAATAATCACGCATGAGATGATGCTTAATCACTAATTGGTAATCCTTACAGAAAATAATGATTTGAACGTGTATTTTCCTTTCAGGTTGATCGAGTACTGAAATGGCGATGCCAACAGTATCAAATATGTTTGGATGGAATTCTAACTTGCACTTGTTTCTCACCGCCCACACACATTTGGGCTCTGCGTGCGGCATGGATGGTCTTATAGCTTAAATGACTCTTGTTCTTGTTTTTGCCCGGTTATATTTATCCGTATTTGCAACGCAAAAAACAATTCATACCACCCAAAAACACTGTGACACATAACAGAGAGCAAAATGATATTGCCCAGAAGTAGAAGGTACGAAACAATAATTTGATAGAACTCAACCAATAAAGAGAAAAATTTCGACAAAAAAAAAATCCAATAAAGAGAAGAATCAGACATTAATTCATTGGCAGTGTTATAGGCCCTTGAATTGTATCTGTAAACTAAGCAAATCTAGCTTATACATTACATGCACATTACATTCTGGAACACTAGTGTTAGAGTATGAGTGTGATTCTCACAGTTTAGTAATAATCATTGTTATTTCAGATTGGTATAAAGAGGTCTTGATGTGTTTATAAGAGTTAATTCAACTTTGGTTTGGATTGAAACTCTACTGTTGACTCGAGAATAGAACTCATACTTGTACAAGGATTTAGTCTTGTATTCTTTGTAGGATTATTATAGGGTAATCCAGATTTTATAATATAAAAGCCACAAGCCCCTGCTCTCACAAAGACACGCTCTTATTGTTCCAATTACTTATAACTTGGAGAGCATTGAGTTTTGCAGAGATGAGATGATTGTGTGTAGAGGGTGTATTGGTATGCGTCTATGTGACAGTTGAAGAAGATGGAAAAGTCGGATTGCACACGCATGGTGCTTTACGTGTCCTGTTGTATTCTCAAACCTAGCTCCCTTTGGCAACAAAATAGTTTCCAAGTGCGGCAAAGGTTGCGGTGTTCATGGTTGTGACACCATCCGCGTGGCTCTTGCTTCCGCTGGTTCTGGTCATCATTGAACCGTCACCAATCATCACAACATTGGTCATTTGCTTTTCAACGATGACAGTCATCTCGGAAACCCCTCGTCCTTTGGCTTAATGGAATAGCATCATCTGCTGTCTTCTAACAGCACACATGGGAAAGATTTCGTGAAACAGTCTGCAAGTATGTGTTGCAGATATCACTTCAACATCTGCATATGTAGAACATATTTGATGTGTTGGTTGTGATTTAGTTAGTAAATTCTTGTGTTCTTGGCTAAGTATATTAACATAAAGCCTATGTTTATTCTTACAACTAGTACTATCAAAACTAGTCATGGATCAAGAAGCAATTGAGATTTTGACTTCGGAAGATGCTCGAGGAAAACCCTTTATTCTACGGATTTCATTCAACCAAAAAATAGTGGTTTGACGCCGCAAAATTTCATATCCTGCAAGCTTCTTCCATGTTCAAGAAAAAATCTTACAGTATTGATCGTAGAACAGAAGACTGAGAAATTGGTATAAATCTTCACCACCTTCAGGTGACATAAGAAGGCACTAGAACTTTGAACTTGATTTTGCCAGTATTGTTCTTCAGTGCAACTGGTGCTGTCCAACAAAGGGTTGTTCCATCTCTGAAGAATGTTTCAAATATAAGAAGTATATGTTCATATGAAGAATATAAAAGCAGCAGAATAATGTCAAAACTTACAGCATTGTGGCCTGTATACCATAGTTCAAGTATAAGAGTGTGTACTCCAGGAGAACTCTTCAATAAGCATGTTATTCCTGGGATTTCACATTTTTTCAAACTAGTATAGATATGTTGATATTCAAACAATCTTTCATCTCAATAAACTAAACACATGGATTAGGCTAGAAAAATGAAGCAACATATGACAAATATGAGCAGCAGATGGGACAGCTGATAAGGCAAATGGTCAGCCCTCTTACAAAACATATGGCAATAGATTAGAGATCAAAAATATTTCATATTACATAAAAGGATTAACTTTAACACTCCTTCTTAATGCTCTGCTACTTTACTCTCAAAAGTTCTCTTAGGTAGATGAATCTGTCCTTAGGTAATGCCTTGGTGAAGATATCAGCAACTTGATTTTCTGTCCTGCAGTAGACCACATCCACTTCCTTGTCCTCCACAACACCTCTGATGTAGTGATGCTTCAAAGAAATATGTTTTGATTTGCCATAACAAACAGGATTCTTGCTCATGGCAATAGCTGACTTATTGTCACAAAGGATATAAGTTGCTGATTCTTGTTTCTCACCAAAATCTTGCATAATTCTTCTCAGCCACACTACTTGAGAAGTTGCAATTAAAGCCAATACATACTTAGCATATACCATTGATAGTCCAACTGATTTCTGCTTCTTAGATGCCCAAGAGAATACACCAATCCCTAATGTAAAAGTATAGCCAGATGTGCTCTTCAAGTCATCCACACTACCTCCCCAATCACTATCATAGAACCAATACAATTTTGGCTCAACATTCTTTTCGTACATAATACCAAAGTCAAGTGTACCTTGTATGTATCTTAGTATCCTTTTTGCAGCTCCATAGTGAATGCGAGTAGGCTTGTGCATAAATCTGGACAACAAGCTTGTAGTATACATAATATCTGGTCTAGTCGCTGTCAAATACAACAAACTCCCAACTCTATACACAGATTTATCAGCATCACCACTACCATCTTCTCTTTGAAACTTTTCGTTCACAACTAGAGGTGTTGCAACAGGCTTGCAACCAACCATTTTGAATTTTTCCAGAAGTGTTTTTACATATTTCTTTTGAGTACCATCATTTGATTGAATGATACTAATTCCCAAAAAATAATGCAACATGCCTAGATCACTCATCTCATATTTCCTCATCATGTCATTCTTGAAATTAAAGATCATTTTATCACTACTTCCAGTATAAACCAAATCATCAACATATAAGGAAACGATAAGGATATCTGAAGTACCTTATGTTTTGACATAGAGAGCAGGTTCATTCTCACTTCTTGAAGTCCCATTTCATTGAAATATGAGTCGATCTCTCCATACCATGTTCTCGGAGCTTGTTTCAAGCCATAAAGTGCCTTCTTAAGCTTGTACACCTTGTGCTCTTGTCTTCTAAGAACAAATCCTTGAGGTTGATCAACGAACACCTCTTCCTTTAGGACTCCATTTAGGAAAGCGGACTTGACGTCAAGTTGGTGTAGAAACCACCCCTTCTGAGCAGCTACAGAAATAAGGCCTCTAATTGTTTCACGCCTAGCTACCAATGCAAAGGTTTCTTGGAAGTCAATCTCGAGTTTATGAGAATAACCCTTTGCTACCAATCTAGCTTTGTTCCTTTGAACGGAACCATCTTAATTGAGCTTAGTCTTATAAATCCACTTCACTCCAATAACAGAGTTGTCACAATGTCTATCCTTCCCATGTCCTATTTTTCACAATGACATTGATCTCCTCTTGCATTGCGGTCTTCCATGTCTCTTCTTTCACTGCATAATCAAAGTTTTCCAATTCTACAATACAGAAATTGCAACTTTCATAAACTTCATTTAAGCTCCTTAACTGAACTGGTGTTGAACTTGGACTCGAAGGTGTGGGGAGTGAACTTGAGGACTGTTTTCAAGTGACAATTGTGGAATTTTCGGCTCAATTTCCTCTTCATTTGGTTGATTTTCTTCTTCAATCCTGATTAGTGCAGATTCCTCTCAAATAGTTGCTTAAGTCCAATCCCACGAAGATTTCTCACTAAAGAGAATATCTCTACAAACCACAACTTTCTTCTTTTTTAAATTGTAGAGTCTATACCCTTTTGTGTGTGAAGCATAGCCTACGAAAATGCATCTTTCACTTGACTCATCAAGTTTTTGTCTTAGTTCTTTTGGAACATAAGCAAAGTAGATTGACCTAAACATTCTCAAGTGATACACGAAAGGATTTCTTCCACTCCATGCCTCAAATGGTGTCTTGCCTTCAACCGCCATTGTCGGATGTCTATTCATCAAGTAAACCGTTGTATTCACTGCCTCACCCCACAAATATTGAGGCATTCCGTTGTCATGCAACATTGCCTTAGCCATTTCGACTATGGTTCTGTTTTTTCTCTCGGCTACTCCATTTTGTTGTGGAGTGTAACGGACAGTAAGCTGCCTTTCCAAGCTAATATCTTGACAAAACTTACCAAATTTTGTGGATGTGTACTCTCCTCATCTGTCACTTCTAAGAACTTTGATTAGATAACCAGATTATCGCTCAACCATAGCTTGAAACTTCTTGAAGATTGAGAACACTTCTTATTTATGTCTTAGAAAATATACCCAAGCCATTCTGGAATAATCATCCACAAAGATTAGGAAATACTTGTTTCCCACTTGAGTAGAGGTTTTCATGGGTCTGCAAACATCTGTTTCCCATGACACAAAGTATAATGCTAGGGTTTTTGAGAATTTGTTTTGCGTTTTTGTTAGGGTTTGAAACTTTTGGGGTTCTTGTACATATGCATGAAGAATATATAGGCTGGCGGATGGGGAGGGATATTGGATCTGCCTCTCTGACATGAGCCAAATTAGGGAAATAATATATACACTCCAAAAGGATCTAAAGAATCAAACCACTTTTGGTGGTAAGAAAGGCTCCTACATCTTTCTCCTTTTGTTTTAGGAATGTGTAAGTAAATGTGTGAATGAAAGGTGTTAGTTTTCCGTTTGCTCCATGAAATTGGGTCCAATCTCACATTTATATGGAGAAATTAGGTTCACACTGCTCTTTTTGCTACTCCATTGATTAAAGTCTTATTCCTTTTCAATTTTTTATTAAGGTCCTTAGATTTTAATAAATGTTATTAATTATTTTAATAATAAAATATTTTTTATTTCTATATACATTCATTGTTGGAAATTCTACTTTTAATATATTTATATTTAGGGATAAAAAAAATTTATCATATATTTTTATTTTTAGTTTGTACCCATTTTTAATTTGCACCAATTTTATTTTCAGCTTTAATTTGTACCCATATGTTAATTTCTTTTTGTGCCGATATATTTTAAACTTTTATTTGTATTTGTACCCTTTTTTTTTTTTTTGCTAAATGTACCCATTCTAATTCTATGTATTTATTTTATATTTTAAAATATATCAATAGTTATTTTCTAAAATATGTTAATAATTATGTAGGTACATTATTTTTTTGCTATAATTTTGTGAAGAAGAATATTACTCTATTATTGATTTTTAAGTATTTATTATATTTTAAAAATATTATTTGAATTTGGTTAAATTTCATAATTTGAAAGACATTAAATGCATAAATGCATGAGTTAAATATCTTAAATGATACTAAGGACCTCGATCAAAATATTTAAACAAACAAGATTTCAATCTAACAATTAAGTTAATAAGGGACCAAAACCAAAATGACCCTATTTGTATTTAGTATTTACAGAGCCAGTCCCGTAATTTACCATGCAAACTTGGTGATTAAGGTTGAAATCTCTATCTATTAGTTCCCTTTTTTGTTGATATTTTCATAAATTTGAGCAGGTAAGAAGGCTTCTATATTTTTTTTAGTTATTTTTTTGTTATAAAAATATTTTGGCAAATTAAGTTTAAAAGATACTAAATTCGAATAAAACATTTACATTAGATGCATTAAATTCAAAGGAAAACCATGAAAATTTGCATTATATTCGACGGAAACGTTTAAATCAAATGCTAATAATAATTCAACTGGAATGAAAATTGGGGCGGTGAAGAAGGAAGCATACGCAGGGAAGCGGGAGCAAAGATTCTTTCTCGAATTTGATTTGCTAGACAACCGAGATCACATGATGGCACACTCCTTTTTTCCTCTTCTTTTCCTTCCTCTGATCTGAAGAGGAGTCTGCCAAGGGTTGCAGGGGCTGACGGCACAGAAGAGGGCACATCACAAGGGGGTGAGCGGACTTCAGAAGATTGAACGTTGCTCACACTTATAGACACCAGTCCATCAATATCGTGTATCTGTACATAGTCTTTTGCATGTTATACACATGGATCATATTTCAATGCGAGACTAGTAATTAACTCAATATATATATGGGTCCATTAGATTTTAGCCCTTGCAATTCACAATCCTTAGACTAAAACCCATGTATCTATAAACATCTAATAAAAACCCAAATTTAAAATGTGTAGCTATATTGAAAAACTATTGACCTAATAATACAATAATATTACATCTATGCCACTTATGCCTAGCAGCCGTTTAGAATATTATCCCCATAATATCATCCCCAACCGTTTCAATTTCAACCGTTTTGCAGAACCCCATCCATAACCCCACGCTTCTAATTCAGACGTTACAATATTTGCCTCTTCAATGATTCCAATCATAATATGGACAATAAAACAGGTGATTACAATACGTTTTTCCATATTTATTTTATGAAAATCTGTATATATTCCATAGTATTAAATTTCGAAAATTCTGTAGGTACATTATATATTGTTGAACAATGATAAAAAATTGGAGGAAGTAATATATTCTAAATCGTTGGATCATACTCGACTATAATTTCCCTTGTAAGTATGCTATATTCTTTGGTATGACTCGATTGTGGTGTTTACATTGTATTTCGGTGTAATTCTATTTTGTGTGCACATATAGGTAAATTGGCATAGTTTCATACAATTTCACTAGTCTTTTGGTTTTAACATGGAATATATGTTGTAGGTACATTCATTGTCTAACCTGTTATAAACTTTGTTTTGTCTTTTTCTTTGTAGATTTGGAAATGGAAATCAACAGGAAACAGTTTGGAAAAATGCAATACCGAGCTTCTTTTGGTCCATTTTTTAATGTTTTTAATGGTTTGAAATTGAAAATTCAAGAGGAACATCGAGAAATTATAAAGGGAACACCATTTTGGGGTCTTTTCAAAGCTTATGATGGAGGGTTGGTTAGCGATGATATGTGTAGGAAGACTTATGTAGATATAATTAGAATAATTAATTGTTTCAATGCCGAGACATCTGAATTCAAATTTGGTGATAGGTGTGAAAAGTTTACAGGGTTCAATTGAGGAGTTGCTTGGATTGCCTAACTTTGGTCGAGATATAAATCTTAATGAACGATGTTCAAAATCTGAGGAAGGTTTCATTAAAAGAAATTTTAAAACAGTTGACAGAGTTACCAGACAAAATATTGAATCTGCTTTGATTACAGTAGTATCAGGGAGAACACAACAGAATCGTGAGGATTTTGTATGCCTAATGTGTTTGCATCTTTGTATTACATTATTATTTTGTAATAGTGGTAGTACCATCTCTTGGAACATAACTTCTCGTTGTCAAGATGTTCGAACAATAGCGGACTACAATTGGGCAAAAGCAACATCGGATTGTTTACAAAAACAACTGGTGAAGAATTGTGGAAACCCATCACGCGTATCTGGATGTGTTGTGTTGTTGCCGGTATGTATTGTATACTATTGGGTGTGTTTATAATTCTTTCTTTATGCCTTGTATTTTGTTGACCAATATATTTTTTTTTTGTGTCAATAGTTTTGGTTTTGTGAGAAAATTTCATTGGTTGAACCTGTAAGAGGGAGAATGGATTTGGCGCCAAAATTTGTGAAGTGGGATCTACAGGTGCTGCATGAGGCTATGTCAGCTACCAAAATTGATAGGTTACAGGTACGTTAAATTGAACTTAACTACTTATTTTTTTGCATGTTTTTTGATTGTGGTATAATGTTTAGACGATGGTTATTAGTTTGGCGACTAGAAAGATGATATAAACTTGTGGGGGAGTTTTTACTGTTTCTGCTTTTTTTTTTTTTGTTGAAACTGTCTGTGCTTGTTTCGTTTTTTTAAAAAAAGTTATGTTAAACCCCTTCATTTTAAAAAAAAAAAAAAAGCTACGCGAGACAGTCCTGATAAACTCCCAAATTTATATAAAAATAGAGGTACCGTAATTTCAAGAGAAACACATGCACTAAAAGCCAAAAAAAAAAAAACCAAAATTAGTGCTTTTTCATATTTAAAACTTGGTAAGAAGATATAAAAAATAGAAAAAAAAAAGCCTAATTTTATGCAAATTTAAAAACAGAGACAAATGCATTCAGAAAATTGCATAAATATTCAAGATTTAATACATCTGATTCTTTAATTTCCTTATTATTTAAATTGAGAAAATAAAAAATAGTTATTTATTTGGTAAGAAGATAAAAATTTGAAATAAAATGCCTAATTTTATGCAAATTTAAAAACATAGATTCAAGATTTAATATATCTGATTCTTTAATTTCCTTATTATTTAAATTGAGAAAAATATGCATAAATATTCAAGATTAAATAGTCATTTAAATTAATAAAAGACATTCAATATATAAAACAATTCAAATTCGTATAGTTCTTCAGGACATTAATTCTCATATTTCATATTGGTATGTATTTTGAAATTCGTTACAGATGGAATAGTTGTATGGTGCAATATGTATAGTAACTTGTTTACACTCTTACATGTTGGAACTCCAGACAAATTTCGGTGTTGCGAACGATCATCGCTTGTCAACCAGTGTGAGTGGTGGTTCCAATTTTGATGAGATTCGAACAAAAGAGGTGGTGAGTACTACTTCCAAAAAAGAGTTCGACCCGTCCAAAATGTTTCAACTCATCAGTTCACAAGACAATCTCTACCACAAAGGTCTCAGCGAGTGCGGACTCGTTGAGTCACACCATGTACCGAAAGATTCTGAACTTAGTGTGGAACAACGACTGGAGAAGGAACGTTCAGAGAATAAGTCATTGAAGGAAGAGATTAAAAAGTTGGAAATTGAAGTTGAGGTAGCGGAAGTGCATTCTGTGGTGTACCATGAAATGTGTTGCGATATTGAAGCTCTTGTTGCAGATGCATACAATCAGTATGATGACTTATCGTCCGACCTTACGCAACTACTAGAATGCATAGAAAAGGAAATGGGTGAAAACAAACATGCCTCATCCCCTGAGATCGCTACATGGATTGTAAGGTTGAAAAGGAAACAAAGGAAACCGAAACGTTTGACTGGGTTTGTTTATGATTAGATGAAATCTTGGAGGGAACCCAAAAAGGCAAAGCTTAATGATATAGTATCTAGTGTTGTGAATCCCACCAAAAATGATGAGATTGCAGACACTACTAAAGGAAAGGTTGTGATAGGGTTAGCAGTTGTTGGTTGTCACACAGTCAAAGGGAAACAAAAAATTGGTGTAACACTTGACCCTTCATGCATGTCAGTGTGGATGTACTTGTCAAATGACGAACAAGATAAGATGCATCAATATTTTCTTTGCGCTGATTCTGGGTGAGTTTAAATGACATTATAAATGTATTATATATGATAATAATAATTCTTTGCAAGGATGGTGTAATAATGAAAAAATATATTATGAAAACAGGGTTCCCTTATGGAAAGGATCATACTCGGCTGTATATAAGGATGATTTAAGGGACCTATTAACGGGGTATGCTATAACGTGTAATGTAAGTTGGATTAGTTTGTTTAATTAATATTAATTGCATTTATTTGATTTAGTTTTTTGTTTCTTTACGATTTATAAACCTTTTTGTAGGTCATTGATTCTTTTGGGGAAATTTTGCAAGCTGAGTTGGAAAAGGAAGGAAGAATGAAAACTTGTTCGCACATTATGACAACTTATAGCTGGGTAAGATTAATAATTATTTCTAATTTTTTTTCAAATGAACCGAAGCTACAACCTTAACTATTATATACTTTACAGGAATCTAGTCTTAATATGCATGTGGTTTGAGATAATGCAACTTTCGTTCCAGGTTTGACATATAATTTATCTGTTTGATGATTCAGGAATATCTGCGGAGAGGTGATCGGATCATATTTATACATATTTTTATATCAAATTCACTCGTCTTTTCTTAGCTAGTTCGTTATATTTTGAGCTATTTACATTATTTTTATGTTTTATAAGATTTTCAAGAAAAGAAAATAAAAATAGAATAAGTGAAGTGTTAAGTGCTAATTTCATCTAAACTATCTTGTCTGTTGAAATATACTTATCATTTGAAAAATAATATAAATATATATATATTTATATAAATATAATATAATGGTGACGGTGATGATGTTAGGGAATTGGTGGTGCTTTTGTGGATTTAAAAAAAGAATTGGAAGTGGAGCACTTGATGATGGCCACATGCAAAACGCACAAAAGCAAGGCAATGAGGAATAAGAATTCAGAAAAGTGCAGCACAGAGGCTGATAATGAAAGAAAGAAAATATAAAATAAAAAAAACAAAGCAGGAAATTAAAAAAGGGAATTGAAGGCTGCGGACGGAAATAAAAAGAAGCAGGGAGTCTCGGAAACGGGGGGATCAATTGAAAGGGGGAATAAGAGAGCTGCTCTTGGCAGCTTGAGGGAGACGGTGCCAGACAGCGCAGAGGCGCCAGCCTCGAAGAAAGGAGAGGACCGGAGCTGCCTTGGGGTGCTGTCTGAAAAGGAAGGCAGGGGAGCAGCAAATAAAGAAAGCTGCCCTTTGGCAGCAAGTTAAACGTGAAGCCTCGAGGGCTTTGGCAGATAAGAAGGCAGCAAGTCACGGAGACGAATAATAAGGAGCAGGGGAAGCTGCCATCAAGCCAGAGAGCAGCACGTCTTGCACCAAAAGGGTGGAGAGCTGCGCAAGCAATTCGGCGGACGTGAAGTTTTGGCACGGACAGAAACAAATAGCACAGTGCACAGCGGTGCACAGAAAACCCTTGATCCCCATTTTGGTTTAATCCTCCAACTCATTTTTAATTTCTGTTTTTAATTTATAATAATGTGTAATTAATTTATTTTGGCTAGAGGATAATTCGAAACCATGATTATATTTGTAATTTGAATTGGTAATTTCAGTTGTGATTTCTGAGTTGTGATTTAATTTACTTAACTGCTTGATTAATAACTTATTTATGTTTGTCGATTAAGAATGCATACTTAATTTACATGCATGAATTTGATGCTAGAATATAAGTGAATTTCACCTAATCGTTATGAACTTATATTCATGAGTAGTGAAGGTTGCTAGTCACAATCGCGTTAAGTAAATTCCTGGCAAACGTATCATGCTGTTCATAGTTACGAATGCCTTGTCAACACTTATGATTTTCTTAGAACTTAATGATTCTCGCTTGTATCTCTATTATGCAATTCATGTAGGGAACTTGTGGGGAATGTTTTGGGTTGTCGTATGCAATCATCCAATCCATTAACTTAAGGAAAATCTGAGAATTAATCTATGCAATTCATGGTTAATTTGGGGCGTTGAGAATTCATAATTTATTGAAAGAACAACTGAAAATCAATTTAGGTTGCATATGTGTCATGTGTGGAGAAAAACCCTCTAGCCAATCCGTCGTCTATCCTTTCACCTTTATTTTATGTCTTTGTCAATTTTGTAATTTATTTAAGTTTAGTTTCCGTTTCGTCAAAAATCAATTCCCCCATTATTATAATATTATTATTTAGTTACTTTTTATTATTTCTAATCTTTTAATTTTAATTTCTTTTAATTTCAATTCCTAGTTTTTATTTTAAATTGTTTATTATTTTGAGTCATTTTAAGTGTGTTTCGAATTTTTAGCCTAGTTTTGTATTTTTAAGTCTTTTGATTTATTTTAGTTTATTTGTTAGTTCTATTTTAAGTTTTTCTAGTTAAGTGTTTTTATTTTAGTTTAGTATTTTAAATTTTGTTTTTACGTTTTTAATTTAATTTTAGAGTGATTAGCAATCCCTCCTAATCCCCGGTCCAGAACGATACCCTACTTATACCTATACTACGATTGACAAAAGAGGGTTTAATTTGTGTCGAGTTAATTCTCGCATCAAGAGGTGATGGCAAGACTGTTGGCCAATTTCTGTTTGACCCTCTGTTAGATGTTTTATCAAGGGCAGACTATATCTTTTTTCCAATGAGACATGATGATCAATTCCACTTCACTTTGTTAGTGCTACAAAAGGATGAGGAGCAATGATTTCACTACGACCCAATGTGTGTTGTGACAGATACATCAAATGACCGGTGTTTTGCTGACGCGGAAAAATTGGTTAGTATTGTTTTGCACTTATCTAGTTTATTTATTTAGATATTATTTTCTTGTTTTACCTAATATGTGGTGAACTTTTTTGCAGCGAGATGCTGTTACAATGTTCCTTCAATATAATAGTTGCATTGCTCCAGTTATGTTGAATGACGGTTATCGAATGAGACAATCTGTAAAAGAAGGAGAAAAGTCAATCCAATCACCCCTAATGCAGAGTGAGATACAAACATTAAAATGGTTAATATCTGCAGACCCTAATTACCCTTTGTGGCCATCGCTATCTTGCCCACGACAGTTGGATGGCTCGTAAGTATTTTTCTTTTATGCAAAATATTATCTATGTACTATGCGTAATTACCCATGTTGTCTCTATAGAGTGTTTAATCAAACATTTTTGTGAATCAGTCTTGACTGCGGAATCATAGTGATGTACTATATGTCAACAATCTCAAGAAGTCAAACCATGGTGAAAGACTTTTCGGTCAAAAAAATGAAGGAATATCGTGCGGAGATTATCAGGAAATATTTAAGTGATGGAAAATGTTGGGAGTATGAGTAATTCTTGTGATGACAAACAACTTGAAGTCTACAACTGTGGTGTGGATCCTATGAAGGCACGTTATTAAAGTTGCAAGAATCGCCTGGATGCCTAGTATTTTTAGTTTTACTTATGTTTTATGGCAAAAGTCATGTTGGTAGACTCATAATTGCAATAAATTTTTTGTACCTTTGTTTCTTAACATTAAGATGTTTTGATTTGACCCATTTATATTTGGAGTTTAAATGTTATTGGGTAAGCTTGACCTATTTACATATCTTGTCCGATGGATGCTTGTTGTTTCTTCAACTTTACTGTACCTAATGTGTTGCAATTGCACAAAAAGAGTCAGAATGAGCAATATATTCCCACAAGAGGGAAAAAAAAGGGAATGAAATACAGAATAATTTACCAACAACTTAGATAAATGTTGCAGTCGCAGGATCAGTGACAAATGGATGAATCCATTAATATGTTGATGATTTTTTATTTTTTATTTTTTATTTTTTATTTCAAACATGAAATATGATCAAAACCCCTATAATTATGACAGTTGAATAGTCGTGATAAAGGTCAAATGAAATACAAAAACTGTTATTTTTTGTATTAGTTGTATCCATATCATTCCAAACTTTTGGATCCCGATTCCAAAAAAATTAGCTATACATTCAAACAAGATAAACTCAAAATACATTCAAACAAGATAAACTCAAAAGTATGATCTAACTCCTAAATTTATGCCACAGTGTTTCTGATATGTAGGCAGGTAATGATAAAATGCCAAAAATTAATGTTTTTTAAATTATCTTCATATTTTCAATTGGGAGATAAGAAAGTATGATATCTCGGTAATATATCCAATAAATACCGAACTATATCCCTTATTTGGGGGTCAATTCTATATCCAATAGTAACTACATATATATCCCTTGGCAGGCACGTGAGGATTGTCATTTCTTGTAGGTAAATAAGTTGCAGGTAAATTAATTAAATGTAGGTAAATTGTTGTAGGTAAATTAGCTTCAAATATATAGATCAGTAGTTATTGGATATGTTAACAACTCATAATATTTCATGTTGTAAATTAACATAATAATTGGAATATATTTTATTTACAGTTACCAACCTCCATATAAGGAGAATTTTGACATATATGTAGGAGTTGGATCAAAATTGTAATTTACCTATAATTCCCTCATTAATATCCATGTATTATTATATTTGGTTTTTTTTGGGTCCAAAAATGTATTATTTGTTGCAGTCCTATTTAGAATAGGAATGTGATTGTGTAAATCCTAGTAGATTAGGAATGTATCTTATATTTGTAATCCTTATGGGAAAGGGTTTGTCCTTTCTACCACTATAAATAGAGGCACAATGGGGTGAATAAATCACACCTCACAATTACACATCTCTCTCATCTTCTCTCTATGTGCCGCACCTCCCTCTCTCTCTAGGCCTCCATAATTGTCCAGTAAATTATACCTACAACACGTTATCAGCACGCTCTTGACGCTACGCTAACAAGAGAGTTTATTCTTCAATTAGGGGAGTATTACGTTTTAATTATTCTTTTTGAGATTAATTTATTATTATTTTGAATTGATCTACATGCTATTGATTCAATTTAATTTTTCTTTGTTGAACATGATACACCGCATTGGAGACGCAATTTTGACTTTCTGAGAAGGATCTTCTACAAATTCAAAGGCTTTTATTTGTTTTCTGCCAATCAGGTACGCTTAAAATAAAGTAAGATATTTGAAACGACCTTGAAGCATGAAAACATTCCCCATGATGCATGAACCCCCCTATGTTTATATTTTCCTTCCGATATATATATTGTATATATTCATATATTTGTCAATATATATATTTGTTTCATGCATTACGCAATTATAAATCGCTATGTGGAATTTGTGAGTCAAAGAATCGAATTAAATTAGAAGCAAATTAGGGTTCCTAAACCCTAAGGGTATTGAAAAAAAACAAAAAAAAAATAGCATAAGAGGGCCGGATTTGGTGCGGCACCGCACCATCCTAGTGGAGCCAGGACACCAGGCTTCGACTTGGACCTTCCCTGCTGGGCCTGCAGCCCACGATTTCCTTGGCCCGCATGACGCCAGCCTTACGGCTTGGCTCTCCCGCGCGCACCATGAAGGCCAGCCTCGCGGCTGGGCCTTATGCTTATGGCCTGCATGAAGCCAGCCCACGTGGCTGGGCTCCCCCGTGACAACCAAAGGCCAGCCTCTGCTGGACCTTGTCCCGAGCAGACCACACGGCCAGTTTTTGCTGGGCCGTCTCTATGCCCCTCTTGCGGCCCAAAAACCCAACCCAGCTTCGGCTGGAGGTTTTTCTGTCCCTCACCCGTGGCCTGCAGCCACTCCCTTTGAGGTCCTTTAGGCCCTGCCCATTTTATTAAGGCACCCCGTGCTTTTCTTTTTGCACGGCACCCATACCCAAATTATTTTGGGATATATTTTTCAACCCACATGCTATTATTTTAGCATTATAAAATAATTTAACCCGTATGTTAATATTATTTTGCTTCTACAATCGACCCTGAATGGTCCCGATTTATTGAATTAATTAAAAGTGACCTGCAGTCCATTAATCTGATAATGAATCCAAAATTATTGACCTGAAGATCACTTTTGGACATTAACGATTCAATAATTTATTTCTCTTCTTTGAACCGTTGACTCACTTTCGTAGTCCCGAAACACTCACACTTGAGTTCCCGAAGAACCTCAAAATTCACTACACTTAGTTGTATATTGCATTCTGTGTTCTTGCAGGAACCTCTCTTTTATGAACTAAACGTTCATAAACTAAATCGAACCTGTAGTTTCGAATTTAGTGCCTTTGAAACCCGAAGTTTTTCATAAAACAATACACCCATGAAAACTCGACGTCTTTCATGAAACCATGTCTTAGAACTTGAATGTTCTAACTTTGATGCTTATGGATGATTCCTTCCCATAGCACCAATCACAATCTTGTTCCCTCCAAATTCAGTGGATTGTCGAACCGTCACAAGTTTGATTTTCCTGATTTGGACGTTTCTAATAGAAACCACTTTATGTGGGGTACAAGACGTGAATCTCCACTTGACTATCAAGAAGTTGAGCAACCATTGAAGCCAACAATGGCATGGAAGAGCTGAATAAGCCACCGCCATGATCTTCATTCGAAGACTTATGCCCGAAGCATTACAAATGGAAATACCTCCGAACGAGGATTCCATGGCTCTTTGGCTCGCTTCTACGGACTGTTTAATCATAAAAGATATTGCCGAAGCATACCATAATTACGTCTATGAATGAGTACAATTCTGAAGTTTATAAATCCGATTGAATTTTGACTAGAGAATACTTTTCTCGTCCTTCCTTATTTCTAACTTGCTCCTGCAGCAACAAGTGTAGAAAGCATAAGTTTACCAAATTCTCGGATCTGATTACTACCACAATCATATGGTAGAATCAGGGCATGTCAAGGTGTGGCATCATGCCCGAAACATGATCCTTGGCACTTAAGACCTAAAACTTCAAGAATAAGGGATAGTATTCCCGAACCTTAACCCTGCAGAATCTACTTCCGTCTCGATGGAATAGATCATTGGTTATGCACTTGTTCGTGCCTCTACCAATGTTGTTAAGGAGTACCATTCTCGTAGTCAATATGTTTGAGATTAATTTTGCTCCACCAAACACCGTTGGAAGAGCATAATTATGACATGGCTGGCCTTATTGGCCGAATCCCTTTAGTAAACCATTTACTTTGTGAACATTTTTCCATGTTCTTGGATTCAAGTTTGGTGTATGTTTTACTTATGGATAATCTTATTGATATTGTCCTCGAATTTGAGTTAATTGAATCATGTTTCTTAGTACATGTGACCGATTCAATTAAACACGTGATTAGGTAGGAATGTGGGAAAGTTAGTTGTCTGGACGAATGCGTACTACGCACACTAACTTTACACCTAAATCACATCTCTAACAACGACTTCAGGTCTATCCAACCTGATTAAGAGCATTGGCACGCTCCTCGTTGTATGAATGGTACTGCATCACCATTTAAGGGACCTTAAATTCTCCCTGACGTTGAGTTTTTAAGGATATTCGAGATGACAATGATCATAAATGAAACCACTAAAGAAAATAGAGTGAAATATCTTTGCACCACCTCCAAAAATGAGCCTGAAGCTTTGATTTGGGGCCAATGAGTTGTTTCCCAACTGGGAATACACCACATGTGGCCGGCCTGGAGCTTGGTGATTGAGCAGTTTCCTTGCTTTGGCATGACCTTTTGGGACACTTAGGTCGAACAATGATGCTACGACGCATCTCCTTACCCGAAGTAAGGATCTTGTGCCTACAAGCACACTTTGTCAAGCTTGCTCATTAAGGAAATTGATTTTCTATATCATTCCTCGCAAAGATACGAAATCACCTCTTTTCCATAGTGGATTCAAGGGAATATATGTGGACTAATCCAATCAAAATGCGGACCATATAAAGACTTATGGTTTTGATTGATGAATCGACAAACTGGTCACATGTTTGTCCACACACATTACTACTAAACCTCTTGGCCAATTATGGGTTCACCACCCTACTTATCCCTTAAGGTCCTGGAGACTGGATAATGCCGGAGAGTTTATATCGACCGTTTTTGATAAAGTATTGCATGTTGTTTTGGGTTTCTAATTGAACATTGAGTTCCCATGTTCACCCCAAATAGCCTCGCTTAGTGATCATAAAGCGCAAATTTAAATGATCGCCCGAATTTTGGTAAAAGTACCAAGTTTTCGGTTTCTGCCTAGGGCTATGCAATCCTTGTACGCAGTTATGTTGGTCCGCCTTGAGGCACATTGCCACCCAACCTATATGACGTTACAGTTGGTTACTGGGTACGAACCTGACGATTTTCGTATTTACGCATTTGGGTGAGCATTCCATGTGCCAAGTTGCGCCGCCGCAACGTACCACCATGGGTCCTCAAAGAAGGATGTGTATCTTTTGTCGATCATGATTCTCCTTCACACTAGCTCTCTTCGAGCCCTTGCATGCGATCTCTTTACCGCTCATTTGCGGGTTGTCACTTTAATGAGACACTCTTCCCGCCGTTAGGGGGAGATAAGAACGTCAACGTTCCTGTAGAACGGCGCGAAGTTGCGTGGACGTTGCCCACTATGTCTCATCTCGATCCCCATACCGCACAAGTGTGATAAGCAAGTGCGATGAATTCTAGATTTCAGAATGTTGCTCCAGACGCATTCCTCTGATCTAGCTAAAAGTGACGAGATCATATACAAGCTGCAAATATGCCTGCAAAGATAGACGTACTTAACGGACGTCGAGTCAACATCCCTGAAGGGTGTGCCGCCCCTGTTGGACGGTTTGGACGCCCCTGTTGGACGGTCCGGTACAACGGCGGATAGCCAATCAATCTGTCTTGGCCTGGAGCACAACAGATCATTCGGTTCGTAGGATTCACTTCCCTAGAAGAGGAAGACACGGCACAACTATGAATCTAAACTCGATCGCTGTCTCAAATCATTTCCATCTCATGAGATTAATCCGGATTACTCCCGAGACATGAAGTTCTTGGTCCAGTATACTAGTTTGGATGAGAAAAATGGAATTGAAATGAGATTATCATCGATGATGTTTTCACTTATATGGTAGCTACCGACATAAATGAAAAGCGACGATATCGAACCGTGTTCCGTTGATTAAGTGACAACGTAGAACTGATTGGACAACTGAGATTACAATCTAGGTCAAATTCCTTACCAAAGTGTGTATTGAACCTGTCGTTCCTACACTGCCCAAGGTAACCCTATTGTGTTACAAGTGGGAAAGGAAGCGTTATGAGATGAATGAAATAGTGCGATGTGATGCACGCCTTACGGCGCAAGGTTTCTCTCAAACGTCCTGTGATTGATAGCAGCATTATAAAATGTGGTTAGTGTTTCTCCATGGGGATATAAATACGGAGATTGACATGTAAGTTCCTGAAGAATTACATGGACTGGTTCAAAAAGTTCCAAAACCACGGAACACCCTCTTAACTTGTTTTGAGGCGTTCACTTAAATCCGACGGATGTGGTATACCCGTTTAAGTGATTGTTTGATCAGTCAGGGATATGAATTATGCCCTTGCGTGTTAAACTATGAAGTCTTATTCCAAATTGCTAGAGTTACAGTTTATGTCGTTAACACGAATCTCACTAAGACTCTGGAAGAGCTTGAGAAAACTGCCTCGCACCTGAAGATGAAATTTGAGATGAAGGATCTTAGGAAAACTCGTTTATGCCTTGACTTGAAGTTCAAGCGTTGTTCTGACGGTATTTTGGTCTACCAGATGAACTACACTTCGAATGTGTTACCTTTGAGTATACCTTTGATCGTCCATACGTTATATGCAAATGAGACCCTTGAAGAGGTTATGGAATCCGAAATTCCATATCTAAGTTCAACTTTGCGCTTCGTTGTACTTAGCTCATTGTATTTAGACAGGACATCTCCTTCGCTGTTGATCTTGGTAAAGATGCAGCACCGCGCCTACACGCAACCACTGAATTGGTATTAAAGACATACCCTGAAGGTATTATGAGGGCAAATCCTAACGCATCTTAGCGGATCCGACCCCCCTGATCCTCGAAATGATGCTTGCCTTGTTGTTATGCTGACGCAGGTTACTTATCAAACCCGCACAAGGCAAAATCCCCAAATGGTTATGTCTTTACCGTTAGGGACATCGCAATATCTTGGAGGTCCATGATATGACCTTAGTTGCGAAATCTTCGAATCGTTCCAAAACTCACCTCACTTCACTACGCCACAAGTGAGACATGGTTAGGAGTTCTTGTTGAGCATGTTCGTAGTACTTGCTGTGTTTTCATCCATCGTTGAGTCCCGACAACGATCCATGAAGACTATGCCGCATGTATCAACCCGACCAAGCCATGATACATTAACAAAGTCAACGCCAAGACATATTGCGTCTACATCTACATCAGCAAAGCATCAGGAGATTGAAGTCATGCAAGCCGATCCGAGACAACCTTGCCGACCTCTACGCGACGTCACTGCTGAAGTCCACCTTCCAAAAGCTTGTCCGAGGAATTGGTATGCCTAACTATCATATGCAATGCTTGTAGTTCTCATTTGGAAGTTATGTCAAACTCAGGGGGAGTATCCAGAAGTATACTCACTTGATCTTAATGTACTCTTTTTCCCTACGATTAGGAGCATTTTTCCCACTGGGTTTTTGCTACCTAACTAGGTTTTAACGAGGCACCCATCCTGGGCTGATCATACCCTTGAGAGCTTTTCTACTTGCGTCCAAAAGACGTATAGTTTTGACTTAATGCAACTTCTCACTTTTCTCCTTAGACTATGGGTTTTTCCCACCTTGGGTTTTACCATAGCGAGGTTTTGTGAGTTTTACTTTTCATGCATTCTTCCGTTGATTTGAGACTCGCATTCGCCCATTGTGCCGACGACTTCATCAACTGTACCTGCTTCATCACTGAAGACCTGATGCGCCATTTACTTGAGTATTTACACACTCAAGGGGGAGTGTTGCAGTCCTATTTAGAATAGGAATGTGATTGTGTAAATCCTAGTAGATTAGGAATGTATCTTATATTCCTATTAGGAGTAGATTACTCATTAAGTATTGTAATCCTTATGGGAAAGGGTTTGTCCTTTCTACCACTATAAATAGAGGCACAATGGGGTGAATAAATCACACCTCACAATTACACATCTCTCTCATCTTCTCTCTATGTGCCGCACCTCCCTCTCTCTCTAGGCCTCCATAATTGTTCAGTAAATTATGCCTACAACATTATTATATATGTTTGGTATATCCAAATAATTTACATCCTTGTTGAAAATGTTATTATATTACATCAGGACTGTAATTTGGTAGGTAAATTGTTGTGCACGTAAAAAAAAAGTCCGAATCATTCAAGAGTAAGGGAATAAAATACTGAATCTAATCCTAGTTATGACAATTCAAACCCGTTTTGCTAGATATGAACCTACATATTTATGCATATTTTTCTCACTTTAAAAATTAAGGAAATTAAAGAATCAGATATATTAATTGTTGAATATTTATGCATATTTGTGAATGCATTTTCTATGTTTTTAAATTTGCATAAAATTAGGCATTTTATTTCAATTTTTTATCTACTTACCAAATAAATGACTATTTTTTATTTTCTCAATTTAAATAATAAGGAAATTAAAGAATCAGATGTATTAAATCTTGAATATTTATGCAATTTTTTTAATGCATTATGTGTATTTTTAAATTTGCATAAAATCAGGCTTTTTTTTCAATTTTTTTTATCTTCTTACCAAATTTTAAATATGAAAAAGCACTAATTTTGGTTTTTTTTTTTTTGGCTTTTAGTGCATGTGTTTCTCCTGGAATTAGTGTACCTCTAGTTTTATATAAATTTGGGAGTTTATCAAGATTGTCTCACATTGGGTTTTTTCCATATTTTTATCATTTGTACTAATTACATAGTCATTTAAATTAATAAAAGACATTCAATATATAAAACAAATCAAATTCGTATAGCTCTTCAAGAGAAACAACGAAAACCTAATTTCGGTGGCAATCAATTGATAAGGCAGAGGCATTTTTTAATTCAACATAAAACAAACAAGAAAATCGAATAAAAAATGAAACAAGCACAAACAGTTTCAACCAAAAAACAAAGCATAAACAGGAAAAACCCCCCAACAAATTTATATCATATTTCCGCAGTGCAAGTGTTTCTGTTGTGGTGACCCAAGGTTCCACACCTAGAACATGTAATTGGCCTTGTCCGCTCCCCCGATGATTTGATTCGCTTCACCTTTGGTCTTCCGGGAGGTTTCTTTGTCAATGGTGGATTAATCAGCATTTCTTCATTTTCCTCCTGTGCATACCTATCGATATCTGGAATCGGAACAATTGGTGTGTCATAGCAACTCTTAAAAAAATGGACCATAAAATAGTCTTCCATGTACTCATACGGATTCCCCTCCGACTTAAGTATAGCAGCAAGTGCATGGGCGCAAGGAAACCCTTTGATTTGCCACATTCTACAGCTACACGTGCGAGATTGGAGATTAACCATTACAGAGTCCTCACCATGCACCTCAAACAAAAACTCACTTGAACGACCAACATCCCAATGGCGCCCGCATTCCAGCAAATCTTGCATAATGGTCTCCATCTCTGGGCAAAGAAAAGTTTTCCAACCCTCAGCTACACGCCTCCTTTGTGCATTCATCTCCATGATTTTGGCCCTAATTCCATCAAGCATCTGGTATATGGGCAAAAAACGTTGGTCGACAATCCATGCATTGAAGGATTCAGCTACATTTGAACACATTTCGCCATACTTTGGGCCTGGAAAATGAGCGGCTGCCCAATTTTCTTTTGGAAGCGTTTTCAAGACGTCCCTCATTACAGCACCTCCTTCCTCCATTAACGTCCTCATATGCATTTCAAATGCATCCTCGGTGGGAGCATATGCACATTTCCCAAAAAGCTGAATGATCCAGTCACGATACGACTTACCCAGGGAGGATGGGTACTTAAGAAGTATGTTTTGCTTCAAGTGGTGGTAACAAAATGCATGCGGTGATTGTGGAAAAACTGATGCCACTGCTTCGATCAACCCCTTTTGTCTATCTGATATGAATGTAACGGTTCTTCCTTGAGGAGTGACAATTTTTGACAAGTTTTGGAGGAACCAAGACCAGTTCTCTTCATTTTCAGAGTTAACAACCGCAAAGGCTAAAGGATATATACCTGTTTCATATAAGACTATATGTTATAAATACAGTAGTATTGTGAACAAAAAAACATAATAGCAATTTGTAAAAAAATTTGAATAAAAATTTATACATAGCAGTGGATAATCATTTTTTAATGACCTAGTTTATATACTGTGAACATATACGGAATGTAAAACACACATAATTTATAGGGACTATATGTGCTCCATATACAGGTAAGACATGATTGAACAATTGTATTAAGTAACTAGAATAAAACATAAAGAAATAACATAGGCCTGGAAGAATTGTATTAAGTACCCTGGTTTCCATTTTTCCCAGTAGCGGCAAGCAAGTGACCCTTGTATTTGTTCTTGATAAATATTCCATCAAGAAATAACATAGGCCTGGAAGAATAAGGGTAGGTAAATTAAGAGTTTCCACATGCAATTCATGGAAAATAAGAAAACGGTTCATTAGATACTGGTCCTGAAAAATCATGATTTTTAAACATAAACCCACATATAATAAAACATCCAAAAAAAACCCGAAAGTCAAATAAACTGCCACATAAGAATATAAGTAACCTACTAATACAAATTAATTACAATTTTTGCACCAACCCACACTTGAAAATTAGCTTCAATCAAGGGCCTTATAATCTAATTAATCATCCTAACGTTTTTTCTATTTATTTATTTATTTTTAATTTCTACAACAATCTAGTGCATTACTTTAAATAATGAATACATTATTATTCGGTGTAATTATTCTCCTTATATATAATAGTTAAACGTCCCTACTTTACCTATATAAATAATATCGCCCTATTCAATGTAATTTACCTACAGTATATAAACAAAATATTCTCATATTTCTTTATGCAAATAATATTCTAATGTTTTGTTGGCATTTTTCCTAAATTATGCAAGTAGGTAAATTAATATAATAGTAGGTAAATTATGCAAGTAGGTAAATTTCAATAATAGTAGGTAAATTAGGCACACGTGATTTACCTACATTTTTTTATGTGAATCAAATATCTAGACTATGTATGCAAATAATTTACCTATAGTTGGTTCTTTTCTTTTTCTTTGTCCTAAAATTAATTTACCTGCAATTTTTATCGCCTTTAATTTATATATTTTTACTTTGACAACAATTTTTTTTATATATTTTAAAGTACAATAATTTACCTATATATAATATGGACACGATGTAATGGTAAATTGGAATTCGAGAGCCAAACTAACCAACAAATCCCTACATTTATATGCAAAATATTGTTTTTGTAAAATCATTAATTCTCCCTTACAATTTGCATAGAATTAATTGTGTACATTAAACATTCAATAAGGGTGTTTTAGGCATCCGAAATTTTTTAAATGGGTAAAGTCAAACATAAGTGATGAATTTGCTTATGTGGAGTCTAGTTAATGGGTTTTATTTGAGTAAAAAATTTACGTCGGGTTTTATGTGAAGAAAATTGAGTTTTAGGGACTAAACAATACGAAGAATCAAAAATTTACCTACAAAACGCAAATCCCTCTATGCAACCATGGAAAGATATGAAGATCCTTTTAAATCGGGAAGATTCCACATCGCACTCCAACACACAATGTGAGCCAGGATTTGAACTTTCAATTGCTCTGACGTACCAAGCCAAGTGATTGTATGATAACGATTTGTCGCCATGCATCATTTTTTTGGCTGATTCCTTCCCGTACCATGCATTATAGTACGAAATATCCAACCCATAGTATTTCTTAAAATCCTTTACGATCTCAGTTGGCTTCAACATTGGCTTGGAAGAAGCTTGCTCCATGAGAACGGATGACACCACTTTGGATGACATCATGCCACCAAACCGTTCACGAATCAAACCGCTGCAAGTGTGTGTATTGTTCAATGTACGAATATAGAAAAAACCATTGGCATGACACAAAGTGGCATGCACCCGCCACATACAACCTTCAGACAGTTTTTTAGAACACTCAGCTGTCACTCTCTCCTTTTCATTTTTTAAAAAAGCTATGCTAAACCCCTTCTCGATTGCATACTTACGGAGTTTGTCTCTAAATTCAGAGACCCCCCCCAGTAAATCTTTGACCAACTCGATTAATATAGGTTTTCCACGAGTGAGATAAATAAGTTTGTGGCAGTGGTGCAGCATATTTTCCAAGGAAATCATTGGTGTTACTAGGTGTAGCACCATCCCAAATGTTAAAGGAAGACCCAATCCCATTAACACCACCATCACCTTCACATGGTGATTGACACGCATTAACAATAATAGTCACAAAATTTTGCTTGTCATTGACCAATGACAAATGTAACACACGCACATCCAAATCAGATTTTACCAAGCATGGAGGATGGTCAAGAACAACATAAGTCATTTGGAATCCCCCAACTATGAGTTCATCAAATCGTGAACACACTTCAGAGCACAATCCCATGAAAGAGGTGTCAGCATATATTGGAATTGCCGCAGATTTGTTTTTGAAAACACACCTTCCGATAATAGCACCCTCCATTTGACACCTAATAGTAAAACCAACAATGAAATATATGTCAAATGGTCACAACAAATATTTATAGATACATGGTAGGTTAATTAACAACCAATATGTAAAAACAACAAAACGAACATAGATTATTACGAAGGGTACAAATACCCTTGTTTCTTCTTTTTTGCCTGATATGTATAACACAACCACTGAAAAAGTGCACTAGACTCAAGTACAAATGATAAAAATATGGAAAAAAAATCCAATGCAAGACAATCCTGATAACCTCCCAAATTTATATAAAACTATAGGTACACTAATTTCAGGAGAAACGCATGCACTAAAAGCCCAAAAAAACCAACATTAGTGCTTTTTCATATTTAAAATTTGGTAAGAAGATAAAAAAATTGAAAAAAAAAGGCCTAATTTTATGCAAATTTAAAAACACAAACAATGCATTCAGAAAATTGCATAAATATTCAAGATTTAATACATTTGATTCTTTAATTTCCTTATTATTTAAATTGAGAAAATAAAAAATAGTCATTTATTTGGTAAGAAGATAAAAAATTGAAATAAAATGCCTAATTTTATGCAAATTTAAAAACATAGAAAATGCATTCAGAAATATGCATAAATATTCAAGATTTAATATATCTGATTCTTTAATTTCCTTATTATTTAAATTGAGAAAAATATGCATAAATATTCAAGATTAAATAGTCATTTAAATTAATAAAAGACATTCAATATATAAAACAATTCAAATTCGTATAGTTCTTTATGACATTAATACTCATATTTCATATTAATATGTAACTAGTTTAAATGCACCATTGATTCGGCTATATTCATATTAAGATCTTTTGATTTATTATTTTTTATTTCTCAAATTCATTAACTCTCTCCATATAATTTGCATGTAATTAATTTTATAAATCAAACATACAATAGGGGTATTTTTGGCATCCGAAATATGTAAAATGTGTCAAGTAGAATGTAATTAATGAATTCGCTTATGTGGATCCTAGTCACTGGGTTTTTTTTGAGTAAAAAAAACATGTTGGGTTTTTTATAGGTAAAATTGAATTCTAGGGGCTAAAGTCATATTTTCAGTATATATATAGATATTTGTGGTAGTAGATGCAGCAGACTCCTCGACTACAACTGAAATTCACGGTGAGCGGTGCCAACATTTGCACCACATCGACAGGCTGATTTTCACCCTGATCATATGATAGCAGGTTATCAATAGTTGCCATCATATGCCACAAGGCATTCGTCAGTGACTACCCCAGAGAAATGCATCTCTCCCTGAGATTCTCTGCCTCTTCTCAGACCTTGAGGTAAATTCTTAAGGATGAAACGATCTTGAAGGTTTAAGTATGCCTCCATCAGCGCAACACACACATGAGCCACACAGAAGAAAATATGGAGGTCTTCAATTAGCGTCGCCAACCGAATTTGGAGACTGTCGTTATGTTACGCCCTCTTCTATTCCCTCGGCCTCTACAACCCTTGGCAGTCAGACTCCTTTTCTTCAGATGCAGGCAAAGGAGAAGAAGAAAAAAAGGATTGTGTCATCATGTAAACTCGTTTGTCTAGCAGCTTTTTATTTCATTTGACATATTAATTATTAAATGTCGAAGAAGAATGTAATGAACTTTATTAAAATTACATTTCAATTCCATACAAATTTTCATTTTTTTTTGTTGCAAAATTTAATTTCAATTCCATCATCATTGTCATCTTTGCAAAATTTAATTAGCGTATTTCGAATCCCTAATCTGAAAATTGATTTGGTTGATTAATGTGCCTAATTAAGACCATGCAATATAGATCCAAATTAAAAGTATAATATTCTAGGTTGAATTCGATTAAAAGCATTCAAACAGCAAGTATAAGGAGTGTGTGTACATACCAAATAAATTATTTCATCAATGCTAGAGAGACTAAATTTTAGAAACTAAAGGACATAGAAATTGATGATTGATTTATTACTTAACAGTTGATAAAAGTGCTCATTTCAAATTGTGACACATCATTTAGTTTGCAAGTTTAGTCTTCCTAGCCTTACCCATTTGAAAATTGTTAATATGAAATATTTTAATACAAAATTATTTTCTGGTCTGAAAAATAAGGTAATAATTACAGAAGAAACTACGAGTAACTAGAAATACATACTCGTTGCTGCAGTTCAGCAAGGGCTTGAAGAAGAGGATTTACAAGCCTGCTAGCTTGAGATAGAGAAGCTTGAAGTGTAAGAAATCCCAAATAAGTGAGCTGCATCAGTTCATATTGTGGTGCAAGTGTGTAAACATTATGGTTGTGTTCGAAAGACTTGAAAGAGTGGCATACACCGGATAAATGCCAATATAGGAGGAAAAACTTAAGAAACTGATTATTTGAAATAAGAGGCAGTTACATGAATAAAGAAATTGCATGTAACCGACATCCTTAAAGCATCTCCAAAGGAGATGTAAATATACTATGTGAAAATTTTATATGATGGCTGATGTGACAAATTGAATACAAGTGCTAAATTATCTTCTTTTCAAATGATTATGTCAAATATTTATTTATTATTTTTTTGGGCCTATAATTACATTAACTATTTAAAAATAACCAAAATTAGTTGTAGTTTTTATTCTATTGGTTGTTAATGGGACTCATGCATTAAAAAATTCAATTAAATATATTTGACTCCTTATTTGTTTGCTGTCAAAAAATGCAGCTAAAAAGCAAGAAATCAAATGACTCACATGCCCATCATATATATATGGCATGTCCATTGAAGAACACCTAAATGTCTTTTAGTCTTATTTGGCATATTTGACATCTTCTTTGGAGATGGTCTTCGAATACAAGTAAGTGACTATTTTTAGTTTTCGAAACCCTAATCATGCATGCAAACTGCTTTAATAGCACTGCATGCAATATTGTAATTAATGCTGTAAATTTAGTTCATTAGGGTTTGATTGTTTTACGATCCTTAAACTTCCAACATGCAGATGATTTACAAGCCTGCTATCTCGCTTGCTCAGCTCTGTATCGATATAGATAGAACAGAGGACCCCCCCCCCCCCCCCCCTCTCTCTCTCTCTCTCTCTCTCTCAAGTAATGAAAATTTAAAATAAATAGGAGTAAATGAAAAGGAGATATAGCAGCTGTGGTCTTGAATCTTCTTTCTCCATTTGGTTTCTGCCATGCAATTGAACAGATACCAGTTTCGGCCATGGTAGAAAACAAAAACCAAGCTCTTTAAACCTCGACCTCTCTTTTTCGTTCTCCCTCGTAAATCACTGTTCGTACCACACAGCTTTGCAGAAGAAAGATGGGTCATGGCCCATGTGAAGTAAAAGAGTGTGTTCTCAGAATCTTCATGAACCAGCACGGAGAGAGAAGAGCAGGGTGAAAAATGAAAGAAAAGAGTAGGATGAAACCACCGCAAACAATATCGCTAGGTGAAAAACCTCTGCAAATAATATCACTAGGTCAAAAAAGACAGAAAAGAGCACGGTGAAAAGCCACCGCAAATAATAGCGCCAAAATATTATGGCTAATTTATTGGCTGGCTTATTATTTACACGTATTTATTAAATTAATGGTGTAAGTACTAAGTTACATATTTATGATGAATTGTTAATTTATTTATATATTTAGATGACTATATAATATTCAATTTGAATAATTTTTTGTATGGATTATCTTCAAATATATATTACGAGATGGAGCAGTTTCGATTTTAAACGTTTTATGGTAAATGCCGATTTTAAACGTTTTATGGTAAATGCACTTTATAAACTTACAAGCAAATGGATGAATGAGTTCATCACCGTAAAGGGGAATGCATGCATTATCTTTATCCCAAATGAACATGCTGCTCCAGCATCAAAATTCCCCTATTGCTTACTTACAGCATACCTTTCACCCTATTGTTTTTTAAGGGCCAAGTCAGATTAATGGGTGATAGAGTAGGAGGAGGATTGTCTGCCCTCCTCCTTCCCGTGTCCTCCTATTTGTGTAGTCACGGTTAAACCATATCACCATTTTATATTATTATTTATTTTTGTCTTATTATCACTATAAAAAAACAATATAAAATGTTGACGTGGCTTAACTGTGACCACCCAAAATAAAAGGGCACGGAAGGGGGAGGGCAGACAATCCTCCTATAGGCCTTGTGATAAACAAGTTAGGATTCAATTCCACGTGGTGAGACTGTTTGTAAATTTAACCCACATTGAAATTTCCCTTAATTATCTGTCAGATGCAGGTGTAAATTTGTCCAATCCCACTCTTTCTTTTGTTTATTTTTCTCTCTCGTCGTCTCTTCTCACTCTCTAATTGTTAGGGGTGGATGCGGTTCGGTTTGGTGCCGTTTTGAGTGAAACCAAAACCAAAATCGCAAGTTTTTGCGGTTTGGTTCGGTTCGGTTCGGTGCGGTTTCAAACGGTTTCGGTTTCGTTTTTAAGAAAAAAAATTACAATTTGTAATTTAACATATTAATAAGCATTTCCCAATAATAATAGGAAAACGACATTTGTTATGTAAACAATTAGCATGTTGCATGCAGTTGTGATGTTAAAACATGTTTGTGCAACAAAAGGGTGTCCCTTACAATGTTTTTCATAAAACAAGTTGAATAAATTTGAATTCATTAAACGTGAGCAAAACTTTCATACTTGAATATGTGATATCATGCTTCAAATGAGTGGACTTCATTAGATCATTGTTCGACTCTTGATAACAAGATTAGTCCACCCTTGTATATTTATGTGTGTGTGTGATGGTATAAAATAACAAAGGTCCTTCTAGTTAATAAACGTGTTGATGCACAAAATCAGTGAGGACTTTGGTACAACAAAAAGTGTCAGGTGTGTGACCTTCGCTAGATTGCTTCGGTCACTAGTGCAGATAAGTATGTAAAGATATAGAGGCAGAAAAGCAAACATCAGATGTACGTGGTTCACCCAGATTGACTACGTCCACGGAGTAGAAGAGTTCTCATTAATTGTGAAGGGTTCACACAAGTACATAGGTTCAAGCTCTCGTTTTGTGAGTTTTAGTGAATGATTTAGTACAAATGACATTAGGAATTCATTGTGGGAGAATGATCCCTATTTATAGAAGAGAGTTTCTAGCTTTGTTCTGACATTGACACGTGTCATGTTATGATTGGCCTCTGATGTTGACACGTGTCGTGCTGTGATTGGCCTCTGACGTTTACATGTGTCGCGTTGTGATTGGCCTCCTGATTGGAGGAAAACTCTTGTGGGTTCTTGACGGTATAATGTTGACCGGTGCTTAGTAGTTTCAGGGTTGGTCAAGTATGGTACAAACAGTGCTCCCCTAAGTTCCTGATTGAGGGAAGCTTCTCGGTTGGGGACTTGCAAGATCAAAGCTACTGAGTAGTCACGAAACTTCTAAGTGCCGAAGTATGGTATCTTCTTCAGTTGCCTCTGTCCCATAGGTAGGAATGGTATCTTGAACATATATTGACGCACAAGGTAATGTATCATTTTTACTTGATGCTTAATTGTAGTTTCAGGCTTGGTCAAGTGAGATACAAACAATATAGTGGGAGTCCCCCAAGTTTCTGACTGAGAAGATCTGCCGAATGAGGTGACAGACAAGGTAAGCAATCAGAGTCTCAAGCAAGCAATCGCAGATCGGAGGTTTGACTTCGGACTCCGGCTGCTCGTTCTCTTTCTCATTATTTTGCAGGTTGCATGAAGGATAAGGAGAAGCAAAGGGAGAAGAGATGATATGAGATACTTTTTCTTTTGAAGAGGTACCGGATGAATCGGTACGTGTTTTGTTGTACTTGTTGACTTTCCACAGGCTTATTCTTGAACTGGGCTGGAGGGTTTTTTGGCTTCCTCCAAAGGAGCGAGCCGACTCGAGAATTTGAGGGTCAAAACAACTCCATCAAATCTATAGTACATTCGATCTTGATGATATAGGATACTGTTGCTCTTCGACGATGGTGCCAGCGAAAGGTTGTTGATGCTTCTCGAGTTCTTCAGATAGGGCAATGATGCCAAGCTTGGTTTTGACTTAGACTCCTCCGTCTGGATTATGCAGTTCTGTAGGAAAGACGTTGTGCCGTAGTGACCCGTTCTAGCTCATCGTTGACCCTTCAGAACACTACTTCTTAGTGACTCATCCATACTTGGCAGCTTCAGTGTAAAGAGCCAATATCTGATTAACTGTCATAGGGTATTTGCCAGAGGAATTTGTGACCTTGAAAACAGTTAAGGATGAGTACTCGAGAGTAATGCTAGGGAAGCGATCAGGCAAGGGTTCTAGGCAATTAGTTCCAGATCGAAATTCTAACTTCAGGTTCCAACTGATTGCTCTCTTTCTCATTGTCATGTAGGTAAGAACAAGGACAAAGACAAGGACAGAGAGAAAGCATGATATGGGATACTCTTGCTTTTGACCCTGATGATATGAGGTACTCTTGCTCTAGTGTGGCTTGTTTGCAGAGATATTATAGGGGGAAAGAAAACTAAGTATTTTGATAGGCTTCGTTGGGAGTACCCTCTCAAATGTGAGGAAGGGTCGAGCATTTCTTGCAGGCCTGCCTGGCTGTGGAAGATGGAGGTCGACATATATAGGAATTTCCCCAACAATAAGTGGTAATACTATTCTTTTACCCTTCTCGGTCATAGCAATGTAGTGGGAGTTGCAAGGTTCACGTATTGTCGGATATCTTTGGCAAAGTGGTTCATGGTATCCGGAAAGCTGATGTTGCGTGTGAAGAGTGTCGAGACATTTCATCCAGGAAAACCTGGCTCCCAAAATCCGGAGAGTGGTGTCTCTTCGATTTTTGAACAAGCAGATCTGTTGAAGGTCTGGCTCTTCGAAATCAGTGAGAGTGGTGTCTCTTTGATTTTTTAACACATAGATCTTTGTTGAAGATGCATTCTCGTGGAGGATGAAAAAGTAGGCCTTTTCCTAAGCTTCTTTTGCCATGGAGGACGAAAATCGACATATACAGGGGTTTCCCACTTAGCAAGTAGTGGTGTCCTTCCTTTGCCCTTGTGGGTAATAGTAAGGTAACTGGCACTTCAAAATTTGCGTGCCTTTGCTTTGTCAGAGATCTTTGCCCAAGTTATCTGTGGTTTCCGAGAAGCTGATTTTGTGTGTGAGGATTGCCAAAAAATTTTATCCATAGGGACCTGACTCTCGGAATTCGGAGTATGGTGCTTCTTAAATTTTTGAACACGTGGCCATGTTGCCCTTCCTTTTATAAGGGTCCCAATTGTGTTCAAGGAGTACATTCAGGGAGCTATTACTTGTAGAAGTTCTCCCTCATTTTCGTACTTCTGAGATTTATTGTGCCTCATTTTTCCTTCGTCATTTCTGCAAATGGCTTGCCAATTCGACTGTCGTTTTGATTTGAATGATGTGGAAAAGGCATCCATGTCTTCTCAAGACAACATATGGCATTCATCCTTCTTATCCTCTACTAGTCCTTTTACCATTGGGGACTCTGTGATGAAGAATGATATGACCGCTACTGTGGTGGCCAGGAATCTTCTCACCCCCAAAGATAATAGGATACTTTCCAAATTGTCCGATGAGTTAGCAGTTCAGGATTCTCCGGCTTTCAGTGTTCAGTGTGCGGCTTCTGTGTTTAATATGGGCCAACGTCTACTTGCTCGAACCCGTCAAGTTGAGTCATTGATGGCGGAAGTGGCAAGTCTCAAACAAGAGATCAGGGGGCTCAAGCATGAAAATAGACAGTTGTACATGTTTGCACATAACTACTCCACGGGCATGAAGAGAAAGCTTGACCAGCTGCAGGAATTCGAGAGTCGGATTCTGAATGATCATCAAAGGTTTGTGGATTTGTTCCAAAGGCATCTACTGCCTTCGTCTTCTGGAGCTTTACCGCGTACCGAAGTTCCAAATGATCAACCTCTAGGGCCTCCTTTTTTTGGTGCTCTGCCGATTACTGAGGCTTCTCACGAGTAACCTTGTGAAGGCTCCCTCCTCTTTGTTTGTTTTGATTTTTGTGTATGTCCATGTATGTAATTTATCAGAAATTCCAATAAATAAGCTTTACTTTGTTTAGCTTATTGTGTTAAATACCCTAAGGCATCATTTGCTAAGTTCTTTGAATCTTTTCTTTTGTTGAAGTTTGCATGTCGAAACTTCATAGGTGGATCATGTAGGTTGCAATAGTGCTCCCCTAGTTTCCCGAGTGAGGAAAGCTTCTCACTTGGGGACTTGAAAGTTCCAAGGTATTGAGTAGTCATGAAACTTTTGACTACCGAAGTATAGTAGCATATGGTAGGAGTCCCCCAAGTCTTCGGGCGAGGAGTTGACGAAGGAGGTGTCATGCTAGTAACCAAGTTTCTGCCACTTTTTGCTACTGCTCATTTTCTGGTGGAATTCTTTTTCGTTTCTACTAATCAGCCTGAGTCACTGCAATATAACACCATCATATGTAGCTCAAATTGCAAAGCCATCTCTATGAAAGTTGTTCCTTAACTCGTTAACTACAACATATCCAAATTTGAGACCCATCGGAATAGTACAACTCCAGAAATTCAAGTATGATCAGTGATTGTTCATTATTTGCTTGTCAACCCGTCAGACCTGTTGTGAGCTTCGAAACTCCATCTTCTCTTACTCAGATCAATATACTTTCTTCATCAAAGTTGTTCCTTATCCTCTCTTCCATAATATATCAAAAGAACAAACTAACTATTAAATATTTCTAGATCGTTGAAACACTATAGCACCATTAAATCTGCAAAAATCCGACCGTCTTGTTTGGAGCTTCAATACTCTAATTTTTGTTGCTTAAACAGAAAAAGTTCATTCTTGAAAGTTGTTCATCTGCTCAAGGACTATAATATGTCCAAAATTCAGCTCCATTGAAGAAGAGGAGGAGTTGCAGAAATTTGTTGAAGATCGGAATGTGTGTAGTTCAATAGGTAAGGTTTGTTGAATGTAGGTTTTTGTTGTGGGTTTTTATTTGGGTGTATAGCTTGAATGGTTGAAGCTATTTTTAGGACATAAAACTTGGTTTAGCTTCATACTATCTTGATCAAGAGTGTGTGAAGCTCTTGCATGTTTTAGTGTTGAAATTTTGTAATGAAGCTTTGAAGGTGAAGCTTTGAAGGTGAAGCTTTGTAGGGTGAAGCTTTGTAGGTGAAGCTTTGAAGGTGAAGCTTTGCAAGTGAAGCTTTGTAGGGTGAAGCTTTGAAGGTGAAGCTTTGTTGGGTCAAGCTTTGTAGGGTGAAGGTTTGAAGCTTTGAAGGTGAAGCTTTGTAGGTGAAGCTTTGAAAGTAAAGCTTTGTAGGTGAAGCTTTGAAGCTTTGTAGGTGAATCTTTGTAGGTGAAGCTTTGTAGGGTAAAGCTTTGTAGGGTGAAGCTTTGTAAGTGAAGCTTTGTAGGGTGAAGCTTTGTAGGTAAAGCTTTGTAGGTGAAGCTTTGAAGCTTTGAAGGTGAAGCTTTGTAGGTGAATCTTTGAAAGTGAAGCTTTGTAGCTTTGAAGGTGAAGCTTTGTAGGTGAAGCTTTGAAAGTGAAGCTTTGAAGCTTTGAAGGTGAAGCTTTGAAGGTGAAGCTTTGAAAGTGAAGCTTTGTAAGTGAAGCTTTGTAGGTGAAGCTTTGAAGCTTTGAAGGTGAAGCTTTGTAGGTGAAGCTTTGAAAGTTAAGCTTTGAAGCTTTGAAGGTGAAGCTTTGTAGGTGAAGCTTTGAAAGTGAAGTTTTTTTGGGTAAAGCTTTTTGGGTGAAGCTTTGAAGGTGAAGCTTTGTAGGGGAGGGAGGTAACAGAATTTGGAAGGGGAGTGTTAGAGAGGGAGATAACAACAGAGCGTGCAAGCCAAAATTAGAGGCGCACAAAGAGAGAGAAGGGAAGGTTGGAAAAAAGACGCGTGGAGGGAGAGAGAGTGGCGGGTGACAAGTCTACCACCTGTCACCATTTATACAGTAACATGTGGTATACTATCTCGTGTTGCGATTACATTGAAAAATCTGTCCCATCCCGGCCCAAGCTCGACTCAGCCGTAGCACGATATTGTCCGCTTTGAGCCCCTACCACACCCTCACAGTTTTGTTTCTGGGAACTCACACAAGAACTTCCCAGTGGGTCACCCATCCTGGGATTGCTCTTACAAGAACTCGCTTAACTTGAAGTTCCGACGAACTCTGAAACCAGTGGCCTCCCAAAATGCCTCGTGCTAATTGGAGGTGGACATGTACATATAAGGCTTACAGGATCTTCACCCCTGGGCGATGTGGGATCTTACAAAATCTCTCACCAACAACGACCTTCCCTCTCTTTTAGCCAAAAATTGTCGAGATTGACATAACTCTGTACTCTCATTTTTGAGATTCGAAATAGTTAAAAATGTTCTTTGAATTTGTCCACCATCAATCATTTTCGTAAAAAATTTACTTAAATAAAAATTAAAATGACAAAAATATTCTCAATTTAATAAACAATGGCGAGACCCCAAAAATATTTGTAGATGCCGAAATGCAGAATGGTTTCTTATAATCCATGTCAAAAAATTTGAAAACAAGATACAAATCTAAATTTAAATCTAAAAGTATTTAAATTTAAATAAAGTAACGTATTTAAGTTTTCAAACCATTTTTATTAGTTTTTTTTTAAATAGAGAAAAGAATAAAAAAATTAGAAAAATATATGATCGGTACTTATATAGCGATGTTCCTAATGAAGAGTTGCTAGTAAGCTAGCGATTAATCCTATTCTGAGTCGCTAATGTTCTAGCGACTATATTATAATTCATATTCATGTTAATTTTTCATTTATTTTTTTAATATTTTTATATTTGTTAATTTTTCTTTTATTTCTCTTACCATAACAACAAACTATCATATTCATGTTCTTCAAAATATGTTTTTTCTATATAAAATATATTTTAATTCATATTTAAACACTTGAAATCAACGATTTAAAATCTAAATTTAAAATTTTTTTTATTTTTCAAGTTTAAAAATCAATAAAAATTATTCCAAGACCTAATGAATGGTAGGATCACATCCAAAGGTTTTGCAAGATCTTAACTCTGACGCAAAATATTTCCTAAAGCTAAAAACATACAAAAACTGTGAGTTACCCATAATTTTCTAATCCATTTTGAGAACTTTTACAACATTCGTTATAAGCTAAAGTTGGAGTCATTCTACTAGCATCACATTTTTTCTAAAGTTAATTTAAGATATTTCTAAGATTTCGTACACCTACACATTTCTTTGGGGGCTCCACTATTAACATTCATTATTTTTTTCTATTTTCAACTTTAAAAATTAATTAAAATAGCTTCGGGACCTAATAAAGGAAGAATCACATCCAAATGTCTTGCAACATTTTCGTTAATTCCCACATAAGATATTTCCTAAAACTAAAAATTTTAATTTTTTCACAAAAACTGTAAGTTATACTCACGTTTTCCAATCAATTTTAAGAACTTTACAAGATTCATTATAAGCCAAAATTTGAGTCGTTTTAGTCGCACCACATGTTTTCTAAAATTAATTTAGAACATCCCAAATATTTTTCAACACCTACAAATTTCTTTGGTGGCTTCACTATTAGTTTATACTATTTTTCTAACTCATAGTAACAACGAAAAAATTTTCCAGCATGACCAAAATGATTGATGGTGCATAAACTCAGAGACTAATTCTATCGATTTCAAATTTGAAGGACTAAAGTAAGGAGTTATGCCAGAAAGTGGCCCTCTACCACAGTGGTGGAGAGGAGTATTGCCCTTACACTACGACAGGGGTTCGAACCATGTCGGCTCCCTAATCTAACATCTAATTAAAAAAATCTATTGTTTGATGAAGAAAAAAAATAAGGAGTTATGTCAATCTCAAAATCCGTTTTGGCCCCTTTTTAACATGGATGGAGGGTTTCAAATTCCTTGTTACTACCTTTTAGGGGTTTTATTAAATTTTTTGAATTTTTTTTGTTGTTATATTTGAACGTGTCTTTAAAATTATTAAAATTGTTTTAATATAATAAAATAAAAAATGTTTATGACAACATTTTGACAAAAAAAAAGGACTTTATGGAGAGGTCTATGAGCAAAATGCAACTCTTACTACCTATTTGTACTATAATTTGTACCACTAATAAAGATGAGACCCACATGCATTGGCGAGCCCTACCTCTATTAGAGATATAGTACAAATATATGGTAAATGTAGCATTACTCGTTTTAACGGAGTACAATTCTCTGTCATCCTATTCCTAGTGTGGTTTAGTCCATACTAAGGCCCCGTTTGGGGTTGAGGTGATTATTAAAAAAGCTCCATGAAAAAAAGCTGGGACTCGTTTTGTTGTTTGGTAAACTAAAAAAAAAGGGCTTATTTTGGAAGCTGCTGTGAGAATAAGCTGAAATCAAAGGAAAAAGCTGAAGCACCTATTTGTAGCTTTGGAAAACTGACTTTTTTTTCAAAGCACACGGAGCTACAGTGCTCCTTTAATGAAAAGATCCACTATCAGACTGCTTTTTTTTTTCCAAAAGCACTTTTACAAAAATGTTTACCAAACACTCAGCTGATTTATTTCACAGCCGCTTATTCTCACAGCACAGCCGCTTATTCTCACAGCAGCTTTTTTTCAAAGCACAGCAATACCAAACTAGCCCTAAGTGTATGGATTCTAACAAACGACCAATTAAAACATGAAATCTAATATGGACATGTAATTAAATGTTTATTAATATTTATGGTGCGGTTCGGTTTCAGTGCGGTTTTTAAAAGCCAAAACCGAAACCAAACCGTTTTCTATGTTGCGGTTCAATTTCAAAACCGAAACCGTTTCAAAACCGTAAAACCAAACCGTTCGGTGCAGTTCGATTTGGTTCGTGTTTTGATTTCGATTTTCAATTCTAAGTGCCTACCCCTACTAATTGTAGCTTCACATTCTACCACCGTCTCTCTTCAACCATTTTTTTCAAAAAGAGAACTTAAACAATTATAGCAATTATATCCAGCCCCATTTTTTCAGCTGCTGCGCTGTACAAACTGTTTAATGCTCAACTCCAATGGATGATGAAAAAGGACTTGTTGATAATAAAGGTGATGAGATTGATTTTACTGGCCTCTATCTCACAACTTTTTCAACCACGAATATATTTGTTCTGAAGTTATTGGTCTCATTTGGTTGTAGTTTTGTATACAGAGGGATATTGTTCAAGTTTTAGATTCTCTGTAATTTGGAAAAGCATCAAATGGCTGTCATTGTCCTTTTACTTTGCGAGATTATTCCACCACACAACGTATATACTTACATAAGGGTAATTTTAAGAAGGTTAATTTTTTAAACTAAATTTTATAGATTATATGACGTGTTTGTTGATAATTGTTAGAAATGTAATTCTTAGAACATGATGATGTTGATTCTTTATTAAAAGACATAATATGTTGATAAACCACCAATAATATTGTTTTTTTCCCCTTAAAAAGGGAAATAGTCGGTGACAAACTACGGTAATTAAACCTTCCAAGCTCATAGGAGATTAGTTGGGAATTGCAACCTAAATGTGGCCATGATCAAGTATATTCACAACCTACAAAATATCGGAACCCATCAATAATATTGTTAAACAACATTTCAATGTATATCAAAACAAACAAACCACACGTTATTGACATTACCAATACAAATTTTGTCCTTTTAACTTAATAAGGACGGACGTCGTGCACAACTAATCTGGTAAAAAATGTGCGGTTGTATCACACTATTGTAAATTTCATATATCAACTTTACTAGGTCACTCTGTTTACCTGTCTGCAGTGAGTGAATACCCATTTTAATTGTTCGTCTCAATTCACTACAGAAACGATTTGAACAGCCAGCCTGTCAAGGTAAATGCGACAGCAACCAAGTAACTCTTTGAAAGTGGTGGCAAATAAGTTAACAACTCAATCTTTGACGTCACTAAAGAAGAAAAGTGACCACATTTTTCTTTTTAATTTTCACATATGTTAATAGTAAAACATATATTTGACCCGGAATCACATTTCGACTAAAATGATTAACGGAACGAAAAAAGTCATCACGAGAATGTGATTTCGGGTTACAACATTATTTTGTTCCCGACGATATGTAAAGTCCATTGACATGTAGCCAAAGCTGCATTATTGTCAAACCAAACATTGACGATGCGAACAGTGGAGGCCACGAGCCTAATCTGAGAACTTTCCACTTTACAATTATTTCTGGCTTCACTCTCAAGCCACTGCAGACCTGGCCATCATACTCCAATCACTTCTGGCACAAAGTACCCGATGACCATCCATATGAAATGAGACAAAGTATACATGCACTCAATTATTGCTGGCAAGATTTTATCCCCAGAACGAATGAATCAAATTCATTTTGGCTAATTCTGAAGCAGATGCGAGTTTGTTATATAAATGAAATGATGGCGATTTTCCATTACTAATGATAACTGTAGCAATTACAAGGTCGGCGTGTGGGTACAATTTTCAGTGACTAAATATTTGATCAGAGAGTAATTGGCACAAACAAGCAATGTCAATAATCTCTTAATTAGCTACCACAAGCGCGCACACACTCACATTAGTGCAAGCACCCTGGAACTTATACCAAAGCACACGTAATGACACCACAACACAAGCGATACCACATCAAACCATCGCTAACAAATGAGACCACATCAAAACTACAACTCACAAGCGGTTGTTCCATCACTCGCTAGTCGAGATGTTAACCGCTAGATGCAGTACAAACAAACCTACACTAATCTGAGAAACGAAATCCTCTGATTGCTTGTCTCCAACAATTGACTCATCTCAACATGAAGTTTACCACTTCTAGTGAGATCCGCCACAACCATTAGCCAAGCAAGGTAAGGCCACCACAAATCTGGTCAAGGAAACAAATGCAAGTTAAACTAGTTAATTCAGGTAATGTACTGCTTTTGCATTTGAGTTTGAATCTCTTATTATAGTAGATTAGTGTAATTAAAACTAATATCGCCTTATACGAAAAAATAATTCTGAAAAGGTCAATAATGATCGAGAAATGAAAATTTTAGTGCACATGCACCTGTTTAGGAGGTAATTATCTCCAACTGATGTGTATGCAATTATATGTAAGGTGGCTTTGCTATTTTTTGTCCAAGGTTGTATTTAATTATGAAAAATGATGCCCCACCAAAAGAAAAGTTGCATCATAATTTGGTTGGTAACCCATACCATAACAAATTATTTGCTAATTTTCCTCAATGATCACATTATTATTATTGGACATATTACGTACGTATAAATATATTTCAAGAATCCAATAATCTATAATCTTGCCTCACAATTTTCCACCATGAAGTTTCAAGCTATTGATCTGCCTAATGCAAAATATACACAACCAAACAACATCTACAAAAACGGTATTCTTCTAGCCCTCACCTTTCTTCTGCTCACCACAATCCCTCTCTGCATAAACAACAGCACAACTTCTCCATTGCTATCTCCTAACAACAACATTACCAGTGGATTAAAAACCATCGAAAACGAAGACCAATGCCAAATATTTACAGGGAATTGGATTCCATATCCAGATGGACCTGCTTACTACACAAATGAAACTTGCAATTTGATCATTGATCAGCAGAACTGCATGAAATTCGGGAGGCCCGACACGGAGTTCATGAAATGGAGGTGGAAGCCTGAAAATTGCGAGTTGCCATTGTTCGATGCAGCTCAGTTCTTCGAGCTTGTTAGAGGAAAGTCATTGGCATTTCTTGGTGATTCCGTGGGAATGAATCAAATGCGGTCATTGCTCTGCCTTTTGTCTAGTGTAAGCATTCAGTTACTCTTAGACAGTCCGGCTATGGAAATGACGTCCGTAATCTTCTTTTTACAAATCAGTACAAAGATTTTGAGTAATTTCAAGATAGTCTGGCTATGGAACTGACGTTGTTCTTTCTTTCAGGTGACTTATCCTGAAGACGTTTCTCACAAGTATTCAACAAACACGGATTATTTCAAGCGTTATGTGTACCACGACTACAACTTCACTATGGCAAATCTCTGGGCACCCTACTTGGTTAAATCTCGAGAAGCCGACCCGAATGGCCACAACATCAACAGCATCAGGACCCTCTACTTAGACGAGCCCGACGAGGTTTGGGAAACTGAGGTTGAAATTTTTGATTATGTCATCGTCTCAGCAGGCCAATGGTTCTTCCTGCCGCTGATATATTACGAAAACGGTCGCGTTATAGGGTGTCACAAGTGCGGACGAGACAACATGAAATCTTTTCTCACGCACTACGGCTACAAAAAAGCATTCCAAACGGTGTTCAGGACCCTTCAGAACCTCAAGAACTACAAGGGGGTGACATTTTTGAGGACGTTTTCGCCAGCACACTTCGAAAACGGGGCGTGGAACGAGGGAGGAAATTGTGCTAGGACAAAGCCTTTTAGCAAAGAAGAAATGAAGCTTGCTGGGGGTATTTTGGAGATGTATTTGGCACAACTAGAGGAGCTAAAAGCAGCAGAAAAGAAAGGTATGAAAAGAGGCCTTGAATTTAGGTTAATGGATACAACTGAAGCTATGTTGCTGAGGCCTGATGGACATCCTAACTTCCATGGACACTCACCTCACCGGAACATGACTGTTGCCGACTGTGTTCACTGGTGTTTGCCCGGACCCATTGATACGTGGAATGAGATTTTGCTGTATATGTTGAAATCCGGCCACAGGGCATCCTGAAGGGGAGAAGAAGTTCCGTGCACTTTGAATGTTACTGTAGAAGTATTAAATATCATTACAATGCATAGTTAGTTTGAGATGCGCAACATAAAAAGGTAAATTATAATAAAATGCCTGATGAAACATATCCACATTGTTTATATTTTGTTTATTTCAATGTAGTTATATAATTTATGGGAACAGATCCGTAATACTACTTTTTTTTATATAACTTTTAACACATTATTTTGGAATCCACTTTTTATTGTATTTTAACGATCCAAATCGTTTATTTTTTATAACATTATTCATAGATCATCTTTATAAAAAAAATTAAACAAATCCAAACCATTAATACATTCATCTCTTGTAAAAAAAAAAATAAACTAATACACTTCTACAAAGAAATCCTAAACTCTTAACAATAAGATCTTTCAGAGATGATTTGGGTGATTTTGTTGGAGAAAATCTTAAAGATAGACAATTTAGATTGTTAAAATACATTATAAAATTGACCCTGCGAAAAAAATGTGTCAAAGATTATACAAAAAAAAAATAGTTTTATGGATCCGTCATCATAATTAATCATAATAATGAAAGTGCTCGATGCATGTGGTAGATACATAGCACTATCTTGGTGAAAAAGACAACGTACTTGCAAAAATTTGCTGGTGTTTGCTGGCTACTGGTATATTTTTGTATAAAATTTAGGTGAGTTGTATACTTCCTAATATTTCGAAAGCGTACGGCCAATCGAAGAGGACGACAGCGAAATTTCGTTATTCATTACAGTATAGCTAAGGTGTATATGAAATATGATTCTCAAATGCACCATTTGTTCTCGCACAAACTTTAACTTTTTAGCGTGACGATAATTCATTTACGTTTTATAATATTAATGGATATATACTAGTGTTTATATAAGATGATCATGAGATAAAGCACATGTGTAAGGCTAAATGTTGGTGGCGTTTCTACGGCATTCTACTTTTTAGGTATCAGAAAGACTTACAGAGGCATTTCAATCTTTTCCGGCTGTCATTGTGTGATACACCATTGTCAGAAATCGAACCCAAAACACGTCGTGTGAGATATGGACTTAGAATTCGTTCTCAACCACTAGACCACCCTATGGTGGTTGAAATCTTGGGATTCAGGTTGGATGAACTGACCAACGCAAAGTCATATTTCAGTTTTGAGTAAACTTAGATGAAGACTTAGCAAGTTGAGCAAATGTAAAATAATTTGCTAACCCACATGTTGAGTAATCTCTTCAGGCAAACACAGCCTTCTGAAATAGTAAAAGAATGAGCACTCTCAATAAATAAGTAGTGCATTACTATTACCATGTGTTGATATTTAAAGGGAGAAATTTTAACATCTATCCTTTCAAATTGGTTGGCTTGTGAGGCACATTTACACATACTTTGAAGTTCCATAAAAAATCTCTATATCGTATTCGCGTACTTCAAAATTAACTCCACTCTATGAGTTTATGCATAAGGAGAGGCGGATATAAGATTACAAAATGAATTTTCCTAGATTAGGGCCTTGGGAATACACCTGAGCCTCCATCTCTATATGCAAAACGTATTGGAATCGCATCCCAGGACCAACATGACCATAAATTTGTCACTAGAGACCCACATTTGCCCAAATACCTGAATCAGATTATCCTCCCAGGCTTCATTAGAGCAAGTGCACGATGATCCCATGCTTCTTCCAGCAGCAACAGGCAGGCTTCCCTCAGATTCAAAAGATGAAAATAATGTCTCAAACAATGACAGAGAAATTGCCGAGAGTTCAAAGAAGGAATCTCAAGGTAATGATAACAATGTTCAATCAGCTGCACAAGATGTTGCAGATATGAAGAAATGGTGCTAAGCTTGGAAAGTTTGAACAACATGGCGGAACTTGACGATGACATTCAAAAGCCTTGAAGCTTTTCCACGGCGATGCAACTTGGAGAAAGCTATTTGCGAGCATGCCTGATAACAGGAAGAAACCTGTCATCCCTGGGCTTGGTTCACGTAATGATTCAGCAGGTACGCGTGTTTATGTTAGTGTACTTGTTGCAGCAACCAGGGCAGTTGGCAGAAACAACTCATTTGGTGGTCTCAGAGGATGGGAGGTGTTCAATAGGCCGAAAAAAGTTGCAGTCAATTGCCCTCCTCGTTCTCATAAACAAAAAAATAGACTACCATACACGCCCCGGTGGCTACCCTCGCCTACCCCATCTATAGGCATTTCTATCCGCCCGCATCGCCGGTTGTGCCGCGTGAGCCTCCATGGTGCCTTCGGCTGCCTTCTTTCTCTTTCGCACTCTGTCCGCTCGCTCTCTGCTTCCTCAGCTATGAAAGAAGACGCGCATATCAATCCACAACATCACAATGAATTTGCTGCATTACCGGGTTAATGAATTTGCTGACTACTGGATTTAAAATTAGCAGATTAACATGCCTCAATCAACCTCAATCAAGTTCTACTGCTCTCCATGTTTTGCCGGTGATTTTGGTGTCTGCTAGAAAAATGAACGGAGTTAACGGAAAGGATCAAAATGCCATGTGAGAGTGAGTTTGAGGACCACGGGAAACAAAACAAAACAGTTGAGAGACAAAAATGAAACACGGTGGAAATACTCTCGTCACTCCAAGAGAATTGAGTCTTACAAAATAACTAGTAAAACAAAGTTAACTTTATTTATTTACGTTCAATATTTGAAACAAAGAATATTTCATACAACAAAGTTCTTCACACCCCCTCTTTTACAATACAAGATATATTGGGTTTAACATACAAACAGAATTTGGAAATATTGATAGCATCTTCATGGAACACTCTTCAAAACGAGATCTTGATGAAGACCAAGATATTCAAAGCTAAAATGTAAAGCACAAAACCCGACCTGAGCAGCATGAGCCTTTGCTGATTCCCTGCTCGGCCATCGGCATTTCTATGATGAGCGTCAAGGATATAATCAGAAGAAGCCGGTCCTTTTCCTGATGCACTCCGTCCAAACCTATTTCTAGCAGTATTCATTTCTATGTTGCTACTTTCTTGATTTCTCCACAACGCATTCAATCTTTCTAGCTCCATCTCTTTCATATGAATTTCATTGACCAGGCCTTCTGCTTGTGCCTATAAACACTCGAGATAACAATGAACAAATTTTTTACCGTATATGAACAGAGAATAATACAAATGACATCTGAGAAATAATAAAATTCAAATATTACTGAAAAGTTACGGAGATACCTGTTTTGCTTCTAGCTGCTCAATTAGGCTGTGCAGTTGCTTATCCAAAATCTTCTCTCTTTGCACTGCACAAAATAAATTGCTTACAAATTAGTCCTACAAACTAGAATGACTGATAGTTTGCTTACAAGGGGTTTCAACTAACAGTTGCAAAATTCAGCCGAGAAGCGGTTAATGAGTTTATACAAGAGCCACATGATGCACCATATGCACCACTGAGATTCCAAAAGGCAACACCATGCTCGCCATGCGGTACACACAACTAAGTTTGACTTTTATAAACCCGACCCAAAAACAGAAGTAAAGAACTCAACTAACCATAAATTTCTTACCCCTTCCCCATTTTCTTGTTCAAAATTTATGTAAACCTTATTTGCTTGAATGTTCCTAAGACCAACAATATATCTCAACAAAAAAATAACAAAACGGCTATTGTAAATTGAAAGTATAAATGCATTCAAACAGCAAACAAACACTATATATAAAACAAATCAGATGAGTAATGTATATCTACCTGGCGAAGGCTGACTCAATGCAATATCTTGAATTTCTGTCCATTTTTCCTCTAAATCTTTCACTACTGCTTCCATTGAACTCTAAGAGATCACATCATCTTTTCAGCAATCGAGATAAAATAAATTGAAACTACAAACACATCTGCAATGAACGAAGATGAAACAAATGTAAGATCAAAGGGAAGATGAGACTGACCAGTTCTTTTTTCCTCTGCTCTAACTTTTCAAGTATAGCCTTCTTTGAAGCTTCTACGTCAATTTCAGTTTCAACTGTTGTCTTTGGGTCACCAGTGGATTGATCTGATTGACCAGATCGACTGGCATCCAATGCGGTTTGTGCATTTTCGAGTTCATATCTCAAATTCCTTTCATTCTCGTCCATCTCCTGATAACAAGAATAAAAACAAATCAGAAAAAGTGTGGTTTCCATTAACAAAAATACGATATTACTCAATGTCATCAGATACAAGATTATAATACATGTGTAGGCCTAGAATACATGATGAATAAGAGCATCGTGCAAAAATAAGTTGTGGGAAACTCAAGGCTCACCATTAGCTTCCTCTTAAGCAAATCCGCTTCTTGAATTTTCTCCTGTATTTTACTTTCACAATTCGATATTGCCCTTTCATATGCAGCATTCTCTTCCTGCAATGTCACCTCCCTCAACTGTGCCTGTTCACAAATACAAATGGGAACTATTAAGAAAGAAAACTAAAAGATGAAAAACATCGCTTTTTTTGTTACTCCAAACTTAAACAACACTCCACAACCAAAAATAAACAATCACATAAACCCAGATAGGAAAGTTTCGAAATTCGAAGAAAATGTGCTACAATTCAAAGTTGTACAAAAATTACGATCCAAAACAAAAAAAAACCCAGATACAAAAACCACCGAATTCGAATCAGAACATCCAAATACAATAAGAATAATAACAAAAATCAAACGCCCAGATATCAATCGAAATTCGAGAACTGAACCGAACCTGTTCGCGGGTGGTGGAATGGGCGTTCAATTGGAGAGCAAGGGCGGCGTTGGAAGCGAGGGAGTGGGCGTGAAGATCAGGGAGGCGCTGGGAGATGTCGGAAGGAGGGAGTCTGAGCCGGAGGTCATGGATCGAACGGCTGAGAGAAGATGCTTTGCGATCCAAGTCCAGGACATACTTGTGCTGCTCCTGAGTGAATATCAGTGGGATGTCTTCTTCGTTGTCTTGCCCTCCACCTCCTCCCACTACGTCTGCTGCCCATGCTAGCAGTCCCGCCATCTCTCTGGATGGCGAGGCAAGGCAGTACCGGGGATTCACAACCGACCCGAAAACGAAGCGGGTTGGGAGCAATCCGCGTACTCAAGTTTCTGATCTCATTTTTAATTTCCTTCCTTTATTTTTCTAAATGATTCTTTAATGTTTTTTTTTCACATTTCTAAAATATTACGTATAGTTTTAATTTGATATGGCAAATATGTCACCAAGTAAGAGGGCCTTGTTCACGCCTCGTCGGAGAGTTGACAAATTTCATAATGGATTTCACGGAAAGTGACAAAGTGAGACGAAAATCGTGTTTTAGATATCAGATTCAGATGTGTAATTTGCATTACAAGCATGAAAGTGATATTGACATTGATTTCCGGGAGACGTTGTGAAACATACACGCGTTAAAGTTATATTTTACCTCTTTAGGTTTGAAGTCAATTTTAATTTCTTACAAAACTTTTGAAATATTTTACTTTCATACCTTAAGTACTATTTTATTTTAATTTCATACATCCGTTAGAAAATCCGTTAAAAAATTCGTTAAATAAACTGTAAAGTGATGATGTGGCAAATAAAGGATCTCTATTTGTGTTAAGGTGGCTGCAACATTTGTACAACGTGGCTAAACATTTAATAAAAAATTTAAAAATTTAAAATAATTAATTTTAAAAAGTAAATAAAAAAAAGCCGAAAACAATTCGTCTTCCCCACCCAAGCACACCCCAACCCATAATCTCCCTCAAACTCACACTCCTCACCACCCTCACCGAAGCACACTACATCACACGCTGACCCTCCTCAACTCTCCTCACTCTCTCTCTCAAACTTCAAACCACCCCAAAATCCCCATATCCAAAATCCCCAGTTCTCAACCTTCAACCACTACCTCACCCTCACCCACCTTCAAGGGCGGAGCCACAGTGGGGTCAAAGGGGTCGTGCGACCTCTTTTGAAGCCATGGAAATAACCTTATAGGTCCCTTCGAGCTGCTGGTGCGACCTCTTGGAGCTGCTGGTGCCGTGGTGCGACCTCTTGGAGCTGCACACCACATGCTTGACAAAAGGTCTGAACGAAGAAGAAGAAAGAGCAGCGGAGGTTGACGAAGGAGAGGGGCGCAAAAAAAAATTTAAAACAACCTAGGCAAAACAACGTCGTTTTGGCCCAGGGAATTTTTTTTTTAAATGACCTGGCCAAAACGACGTCGTTTTGGGCCAAGTCTGAAGGAAAAATAAAATTCCCAGCGTGTCCCCAATCCCCCCTTATGCACAGATCTGATTCCTCCAAAAGAAAACCCTCAAATTTCTTTTGTTTTCTCCTCCTCCAACCCTAAGTTCCAAACTCATTCCCCCCCCCCCCCCCCAAAAAAACCCTCAACGCTATCTCCTCCCTTACTGCCGCCGTTGAGGTGTCTTTGTGTTGTCCTCCCTTGCTCCGCCCCTGCCGCCAGCTACATTGTGAGTTTTTATTGGTGGTTTGATATTTTGATTATTTTGTATATGTAGAATATACATGATTTAATTTCATTATTTTGTATATGTAGAATATATTTGATTTAATTGAAATTCAATTCATATTTATTTTGATTATATTGATGGTTTGTTTATATTGTGAGTTTTTATTTTCATTATTTTGTATATGTAGAATATATTTAATTTAATTGAAACCTAATTCATATTTATTTTGATTATATTGGTGGTTTGATTATATTGTGAGTTTTTATTTTCATTATTTTGTATATGTAGAATATATTTAATTTAATTGAAATTCAATTCATATTTATTTTGATTATATTGATGGTTTGTTTATATTGTGAGTATTTATTTTGAATATTTTGTATATGTAGAATTATTATGGAACGGTTTTTTAAGAGAAAGTCATCATCGGGTTCGAGTAGTTCGAATAATGTTGATAGTTCAAATATTATTGGTAGTTCAAGAAGTCCAAGTTCAAGACAAAGTCAGTTAGATGATGTTTTGGGTAATCTTCAAACGGATCCTGGATTAAGAACTCGAATGATAGATTATGATGCTAATGTGAGAGATGAGATTCGAATGGCATATCTACAAAAAGGACCTTGTCAACCTAGAGGTCATAATTTCCCAATAACTAATATGTCGGGAATTAATCGACGCTTCATTCCCCAATGGTTTGATGAGTTTGATTGGTTAGAGTATAGTATATCTAAAGATGCGGCATTTTGTCTCTATTGCTATCTCTTTAAAACCAATTTTGCACAAGTGGGTAGTGAAGCTTTCACTGGAGATGGATTTAAGACTTGGAAGAAAGGGAGAGAAAGATTTAAGATGCATGTTGGACCGATTGGGAGTGTTCATAATAAGGCTAGAGAAGCTGCTACAAATTTGATGAATCAAGCTACACATATTGAAACGGCAGTGAGCAAACACTCTGACTAAGCTCATAAGGCTTATTGCACATGCTTGAATGCATCAATCAAGTGCACTAAGTTTTTATTGCGACAAGGTCTTCCTTTTCATGGCCATGATGAAAGTGCCACTTCAAGCAATTGGGGAAATTACTTTGAGCTATTGCAATTCCTTGCAGATAATAATGGTAAAGTTAGAGAAGTTGTGATGGAAAATACTCCGGGGAATCTTAAATTAGTAGCTCCTTGCATTAAAAAAGAAATTGTGAATTCATGTGCCCTTGAAACACTTGATGCTATCATGGATGGTCTAAAAGATAGATTCGTGAGTTGAATGGCCTTAAAACAAAGATATTGAGAGAACAACCTTGTGCATATTATGTTCATTGCTTTGCTCATCAACTTCAACTAGCTCTTGTTGCCGTAGCAAAAAAGAATATAGACATTGCCTCTTTTTTTGCAACGGCTAATAGTGTGGTTAATCATGTTGGAGCATCTTGTAAGCGGCGTGATTTACTTAGAGGGCAACTTCAAGAAGAGCTTGTAATAGCTTTTGAAAATAATTGTCTTATAACGGAGCGAGGCTTAAATCAAGAAACAAGTCTCAAACGTGTCGGTGACACATGATGGAACTCACACTATGGTACCTTGATTAGCATCATTTCCATGTTTTCATCCGTGGTTCATGTGCTTCAAATGGTTATTGATGATAATCCCAATGAAAGTGCGGGTGAAGCAAATAAGTTAATGAGAGAAATACGTACTTTTGAGTTTGTGTTTCACCTTTTCTTTGATGAAAGTTATATTGGGACTCACAAATGATTTGTCACAAGCATTGCAAAGGAAAGATCAAGAAATTGTGAATGCAATGGCTTTAGTGAAATCATGCAAGGAAAAGCTACATTGGATAAGGAATAATGGATTCGATGCATTGGTTGATGAAGTGTCTTTTTTTTGTGAAAAACATCATATTGATGTTCCTAACATGGAAGAGGCATTTATACTTCCAGAGAGGTCAAGGCGTAATGCTCCAATAAAGACAAATCGTCATCATTATCGTGTGGAGCTCTTTATTTATGTCATTGATGAGCAAATTACGAAATTAGAGGATCGCTTTAATGAGGTAAATACCGAGTTGCTTATTTTTTTGGCATGTTTGAGTCCAAAAGATTCATTTGTAGCTTTTGATAAACCAAAGTTACTTCGTCTTGCTCAATTTTATCCTCAAGACTTTTCGGATGAGGATCGTTTGGCACTTGAAGATCAACTTGAGATTTATATTCATTATGTGCGTTCCAGTAGTGATTTCTCTCAATTGGAAAGGATTGGTGATCTTGCAAAAAAAATGGTGGAGACAAGGATGCATCAAGTATTCAATTATGTATAATTGCTCATTACATTGTCTTTAGTTTTACCAGTTGCAACTGCTTCAGTGGAGAGAGCATTTTCTGTCATGAATATTGTTAAGGGTCCACTTAGGAACAAAATGGGAGATGAATGATTGAGTGATAGCTTGCTTGTTTATATTGAGAGAGATATTTTTGCTTGTATTGAAAATGAAGCTATAATGCTTCGTTTTCAAAATATGAAACCTCGTCGTGGACAATTATAGCTTGTAATATTGTTTCCGTTATGAATTATGAATTAAAGTACTATGATTTCATTTTCAATATGTTTTTCCATCCAAAATTTTTATTTGGACTTTTACACTAAAACCCCTTGTAGTAAGATTCCTGGCTCCACCATTGCCCACCTTGCTGCCAACATCATGACACGCCCCGACCCCGATGTCCTGTAGACATCGGGGTGGTCACGTGCTGGCCGACACCCGAGGGGTGACGAAAGCCATTTAGAAGGTATAAAAACGAGAATTATGAATTTAGATTACACATTTAATAAGTGTTTCAGGAACGTGTTCAGAACATACATCTAATTTGAAATACTACAAGAAAGAATATAAAATTGAATACACAAAAGAGTAGGTCCTACACCAAGAGGACTCGAAGATGCCAGTGCGGAAGTGCCTTGACGCCGGGATTGTATGCCTCGAATCTAAGCCCTGAAGGGGGCGCAAAACAAAGGTGAGTGGACCAATTTGATATACATATAAGAAAACAGTTATCAACGTACTATCCCCCAGATTTTATGAAAACACAATTATATCATGATAAACATAGGTTTTCTGAACCTAGAATGCCGTGCAATATCTCATGTCCTAACTCATCATGCAATATCTCAATTCATAACTCGCATACTATAATCATATTCATAGAGGAATAGTCGCTAGTGAATGTCCAATATAAACGCTTCAGGCCCCATGCCGGCTCCCCGTCCCTGAGCATACAGTCAGAGGAAACCACACTTCAGGCCCAATGCCAGCTCCCCGTCCCTGTACTCAAAAGTCAGAGGTAACACACTCCAGGCCCTATGCCAGCACCATAACCGTCGTCCGGGATGGACCGGAACCCTATCCCTACATCCCGTAGCGGAAGTGGACCTAAACCGTCGTCCGGGATGGACCGGAACCTTATCCCTACATCCCGTAGGTAATATCATAACTATCGCATATACATTTATACACTATCAGAACTATCGCACATACATCATTCTCATGTTATCATGCTTTTCATACATGCAATTCTACTAATAAAACATGTATTTTTAGAAGGGGTCCACTCACAGTACTTAGCCGTCCAACGCTGCGCTGCTAGCGAATCTAGAACAATCCCAAAAGTTGCTCCTAAGCACATAAAGGGTACAACTTAGTCAAACTCTATTCAAACGAATTTATTTGGGAAAACAGACCTCAAAAACGGGTCCAGGACGTCCAAATTAGCCTAGGAGGGGTCCCGGACGGAACCCGAAAAAGTCAACCGAGAAAGTCAACGTTGACCGTTGACTAGTCAAAGTCAAAGTCAACGGTCAAGGTCAAAGTCAACCGTTGACCGGGTCAACGGTCAACCGGGTCGAGTCAACGGGTCAGTCAACCCGGGTCGGGTCAACGGGTCAGGGTTGGATCCGGGTCTGGGCTAGGGTTTGGGTTGCAAGGGTTTGGGCTTGGGTAAACTGACCCAAAAAGGGTCTTGGGTTTTGGGGTTGAAGCACACGGGCCCAAAGGCCCTTTTCTTCACACGGCCCGAAGGCCAACCCTAAAAGGGTTTTGGGTTGAACTAAACGGGCCAGAGGCCCCAAATTTTCTAAGGCCCGAGGCCTTAATGATTTAATAAACTAAAATAAAAACCCAATGGGTCAGGATACTGGGTTTGAGGGAATTGGGCCTAATGCCCAATTAAAATGGCCCAAGGCCCTAATTAATTAACTAAACAGAAAATAAAAATAAATAATTAAAATAAACAAAACGGGCTGGGCTATAACGGGCCTAAGGCCCGTGGGGTTTGGGTCTGGGTTCGAAACGGACCCAAGGTCCGTGGGTTATCGGAAAAAGGCCCGAATGCCTGGGTGCGCCGGGGAAGAACACCGGAGCTTCCCAGCTCCGGCCGACCTCAACCCGGGGTTCTAGACCCCGATCTACATACCAAAATGAAGAACAGAGAGAGAAGGAGAGGTTTATACCCTTGGATTCGCCGAGAGACGACCGGAGACGGTCGGGAAGTTCCATGAAGTTCACTGGTTCGTCGGAGAATGGGTGTGCGCACCCCGGGGTTGATTTCGTCCTAATCCTTCAAATTATCGAGATAAAACTCATTAAAATTCATCTATACATCATCTAAAACGAGAATAGAGGAACACCCGAGCTTACCTCGTCAGAGGGAAGAAAATCTCACCGGAGATTTTCTGGGCTTTCGCTGCAATCCGAGAGAGAAAGGGAACGAGGGAGAGAACGAGGGAGAGATGAAGACGGTGGTGCGCTGGCATGCGTTCGTTCGTGCGATCACAAGGGAGAGGTGAGAGGGGGGGTTTACGGGAGAGTGAGGGCGCAGAGAGGTCGAGAGAGCGAGAGGGAGAGAGTGAGAAAGACAGAAAACAGAGGCAGAGGGAGAAGAGAGATACGGGAAAGGGGAAGCAAAATCAGGGGTGGGCCCCCTGGGCTCACCATTTAAGAAATAAAACAATTTAAAAATTAAAAGGGTTTAGGGACTAAATTGAAAGTTTATAAAAGTTTTAGGGATTAAATTTGTATAATAGAAAAGGGTTTGGGGTCTAATTTCTAGAATTTAAAATAAAATCGAGGGGCGGGCGTGTCACATCATGACCGCACCACCATCACCGTCTGCGTCGTTGACAACTAGGGACTGTCAGACCTTATCTCCAAGCACTCGTGGATTGTTTTTTATTTATTTATTTATTTTGCAGGTTTCATACAAATAATCTGGATTTTTTGGGTTTTTTGGGGGGAGGGGGGGTGGTGGGGTTGCGGAGAGGTCCGGGAGGTAGAGGTGGGGTGGGATGGGGGATTTGGGTTGCAGGGAAGGGGTGGGTTTTTTGGATGGGAGGGGAGGTGGAGAGAGCGGAAGAGAGGGAGAAAGGGTCAGGGAAGATGGTTTCAGTTTTTTTTTAATAGGGTAAATTATTATAATATTTTTAATGCATAAAAAAATTTCCCACGTGACATAAATTTGGCTGTCACGTCAGCTTTTAACGGACTAATGGATGGAAAATATAACGGATGTATTATATTGAAATAAAATAGTATTTGAGGTATGAAAGTGAAATGTTTTTAAAACGTTGTCAGGAATTGAAATGGACCCAAAACCTGATGGGGTAAAATGTAATTTACTCTAAAAATAAAGAAAAACTAATGAAAAAAACTTTAAAACTTTGAGTTTTAACGATGAGAACAAAATAAAGGATAAAGCAAATAGTCTAAAGATTGACTTTTTAATGTAAAATTGTGGTTTTTTGTCACATCCCAGCCCAGTCTCCCACCACATCCCGGGCTCGACTTCACCGTAGCACGATATTGCCCTCATTGAGCCCCGACCATGCCCTCACGATTTTGTTTTTGGGAACTCCGACGAGAACTTCCCAGTGGGTCACTCATCCTGGAATTGCTCTCGCACAAACTCGCTTAACTTTGGAGTTCCGAACTCTGAAGCCAGTGAACTCCCAAAAGGCCTCGTGCTAATTAGAGGTGGGAATGTACATATAAGGCTTATAGGATCCTCACCCATGGGCGATGTGGGATCGTACATTTTTTGTTAAAGTGAACAGTATCGGGAGCTTTGCGTTAAAGTTTCCTAAAAATAATGATTTTTTTTTTTTTTTGGTTTTAGAACTCTATAGGTGTCCAAAGCAAATAATTATTTTCCTTTAAGAAATCACTGAGCTTTTTATGGTAACTTTATATAGGGTATAAGTGTTATTTTCTTTCAAGTAAATTTGATAGACGTCCAGAAATGAAACTTGAGTGTACAAAGAATTCCTCTTATGAAGATGACATCCACTTTGTTAGAGCAACATAAGGCCCACTGGGCTAGGAAAGCCCAATTTAGTGGGCGAGGGCAAAACGGGCTTCTAGCTCGAACTTGCAATCGAGCCTGAGCCATTAGATTTTGTATTGTGCAGGAGGTTCTAATTCACGGCAACGGGAACTAAACTTAGGTGAAAGGAGCGACCACACTGTTTTAGGTCAACTGATCTAACCCCAAACATAAAATGATTGGATTGAACTAACCAACTAATACATTTTTTTTTATCAAAAGATATATTTTGTTAGATTAGAGGTTAGAGTAGTCACCAACAGGGTTCAAACACATGCCATCATACAAGGGCTCAACATCTTTCCACCACTATGGTAAAGGACCACTTGCACATATTATTCATATTTTGATATCATTTTTTATAGAAAATTTTATGTTATCCCAATGTCATAAACATCCATAGGAAAATATCAATGACAATTCTTGGTTCATAAAGTTATTCATTTGCTATATAGCACAAATCAAGTTTTCCAAGTTTCTTGTTTGTAAATAGAAGAGAGGTTGTAATGATGGGATTAGAAGTAATGGAATTTGAAATTACTTAGCAATAACATATTTATATTTGTTAGATAAGTGAAAAGAAAATGAAAAAAAAAAGTCTGAAAATCCCATTGTAGTGTATAGCAAAGAATTCTTCGAACACATTTTGGTTGATGAGTGGTTGTCGTTCTTGGGGCACTTATTGCGTCTGATTGATTCGAAAATTTAAGAAAAAATCGTAAGATGAAGACGAGATAGAAGAAGATAACCTTGACGAGATCACGAGGTGAAGAAGATGTGAGAGAGTACAAGTGAACGTGTAACTGAAAAAAAATTTACTTATCATTTATTAAATGATTTTAAGCCCAAAATTAACTCACATATTCGATAATAAGACATAGCATAACCTGTGATGAACTCAGATAAACAAGAAGATTCTAGAACTGTCAATGCACAATGAAATCATGTCAAGTGTATAAGTTCAGGAGAGTCAGCTATTTAAATCTTCCTAGCATTGACCAAACAAGATTTGGAGCCATTTTACTTGGAGGGCATCACTAAGTGGATATTGAGAAATGACATGCGATTAGTTGGCTGAATCTAATCTAATCAATGTAACACCGTTAAGAAAGCTCAAGATATCAAAAATATGGACATCCAAAAAATCACAATAGTGCAAGAACAAACGAAAGCACTATAATCGAGAAGACGTCAAAAATACAAATACGGTTGTTCGTTATTGGCTATGATTTTAATCCGAACAAACATAAGAATATATTTGATGTATGAGGGGTTTGAAAGGAAGATCATCGTTTGAATAACGGGGTACGAATATATTATATTAGTTTCCCCTAATATCTTAATTTATTCTAGTCGCAGCATTTTTGAAACATTTGTAACATGTACTATTAGGATAAATTCCAACATATATATGTGCTCCAAGCCTCCAATGCCAACCTCTCGCCTCAACATCACGCCTTATGATATGATGTTCAAATAACATGATCTTAAGAATTTAACATGATGGAGCAAGTCGCGCACCACCACCAAAATTTGCTTTCCTTCAAACGTAAAACAAAAAAAACAAAAAAAAAACAAAAAAAGAAGCATATAACACATTATTTAAAGGAAAGCAAATTTTGATGATAGTCCGTGATTCTCAACGTCTTCCACTCATTTTCAGTGGTGGATCCATAAATTTTTTCATGAGTGAGCTATGTACACAAAAAGGCAGAAGCAATGTGTTTTCACAGTATTGAGAGTGAAAAAGAGAAAAGAAAAAAAAAGAGAAATCTTGTATATGTTATAAATAACTGAACTATTCTTTGTATTGTCAATTGGTATTATGATGGAATTTTAACTTTTTTCAGCTGCATTGATAGAGTTAACGTATGGAGACAACGATCCTATTGCCACCGGATCAGTGCATGCAGCATTGGAAATTCTTGCAGCGAAAGTTTGGTGGCACGTAAAAGAGAAAGAGAAAATGTACGAGGGAGAGATTTCACTAGGATTAATAGAGTGGTGGGAGTTCCGAGTTCTGCGGGGAAACAAGAGGGACAGCGGACTTGAGAGAGTGTCGGCTTGCAATTCAGGTCTTGCCTATATTACCGATCACCGGAGCTTTGTTTTCCGATGTTGGATTGTTAGGGAGCTTGTAGGGTGGATGGATGTTGTAAAGACAAATTTTTGTCACACGAACGTCTTTTTTCTTTCTGATGTCATGAAAGGAATTGAACATAAAGCTCTAATGTCTTTATGTACGAATGGAGAGATTTTTTTTTTTTGTAACCAATGCACAATCTTAGTGACGTCACTCGTCAAATGAATATTTGTTACTTATTTTAAAAAATGATGAATGCTAGCTACCTTCTCTATTTACTTTCTCTATTCAATAAATAAGCAAATAAGAGAGAATAAATAGCAAGATAACCAGCGTTCCTTTATTCAATAAATGCTTGCCAATTGGCATGTTTGCTAATTGGGTGAAAAGACCTTCATTGTTAATTAAAAGAGAGTGAAAAGGCCAAATTAATCCATCAGAGAAACTAAATAAAAATAACCAAAATAAAAGTTTTAGGCAATATGGTAAATTAAACACAAGAATTTTGTTTTTTTTTTTTCAAAACCTCACAGGCAAGATAACAATATCAGTTGCCCCCATTTTTTCTTTCACGTTTTTCTACGAAATAGTTATCCAAAATCAAGACTAGAATGTCAACTATTAGTTATCATGCATGGAACTAAAATATTAGTTTCTCAACGAAAACTCAGATTAATTAAAATTGTCTGTATCAACTCTTAGCCTAATAATACTTTTCTTTTCGATGTTGAAAGAGCTCCCCAAGTTTGAATTTCTTATTCCACCGAGAAATCTGCTTTGCAGTGAACATTTGGGAATTGATGGTAAAAAGCACCATTCGAAGAAATGGCATTAACTAACTCAAAAATTCATAGATTAATTTCGTTATATGTTTTCCTTTTTACAGACAAAACTATATACAAGAAACATGGCTTCTCATCGCTTTGCTGCCCACGCCCTATCGACGTCGGACAAAACAATCTCTTGACACCGAATAATTCCGGCTGCCCCTCCATAACACAGCCACCTCTCACTACCCTTGTTCATGTTCCATCTCACTCTATGCATTGCTACTGTTTTGTCAGGAAAAACTTCTGGCTCTCTCACGGTTTCTTCTTCTCGATTAGTCGGCTCTTCATCCATGCATACCAATGCCTGGTCATCATCCGCCTTTTTCTTACTGGACTTCGATTTCTTTGTTTTTTTGCTTTCGAGAGAAGCCGCACCAGTTTCTTCTTCCTGTGCAGCAGTCGGCTCTTCATCTATGCATACCAATGCTTGGTCATCATCCGCCTTTTTCTTACTGGACTTCGATTTCTTTGTTTTTTTGCTTTCGAGAGAAGCCGCACCAGTTTCTTCTTCCTGTGCAGCAGTCGGCTCTTCATCTATGCATACCAATGCCCGGTCATCATCTGTCCTTTTCATACTGGACTTGGATTTCTGTGTTTTTTTGCTTTTGAGAGATGCCACTTCCCCCCCAGCTTCCGATTCAATTCCTGGATCATCACCATAACAAAGAACTGCGACAAAGAGAAAACTTAACGAACATTCCAAAATATGGAACTAAGAACATAGGGGATTAAAGAGAACGTTGAGGGTTACGTAATTGACAAAGCTTTACCTAAACTTTGATCTTCAGATGTGTTATCTTTTGCCATCTTATCATTAGTAGTTTTCACTTTGTTTGACTCGGCATTGTTACGAGCTACCTTCAGTGGGAAAGGGGAATTTGATACTGGAGTATTGATCGTTACAGCAGATTCCTCCATTGTCAATGACACACACAGAAAATGTGGGGCTCGGTTTCGTCGAGGATCTTTCTCCAGAGATTTGGTTGTTAGCTGATGATATGAAAATAAAAACAAAAAATTTACTGCAGGTCTGATCATGTTACTAAAAAATTTAGACACGGTCATAAAGTGTCTATAACTCAAGAATTTACCTACACGACTGAAAAGTAATGTTAAGCATGTCAAGAAATATAAAATATGTCTGATATAGACAATAGTGATATCAATGGAAGAAGTTGAAACTCACCTGGAAGCGAAGAACAGTTCCGTCTGCCCCACAATATGCAACCATACCTGAGATTTGAAAGTGGAGTTCTCCAATTAGAGGATATTAAAAAAAGCTGGAATCAGAAGTTACACAGAAGTATATGACAAAGTAGATTAATCATGAAATCCCACCGTTGTCAATGTCAATCCAGACAACTCTTCCCGTTCACAAAGTTTATTTTAAAAAAAAAAAAATAGCAAGGCACAGCCACAGATATGAATAGCATTCTCGCTGTGTAAAATTTATGGTCAATGACAATGATTTAAAATTCTTGGCAGACAGGAGGCTAAGCATCAAGGGAGAATAGGAATTTCAGACACAGCAACACTTACCAAAAAAATTTAAGAATTCAATAGCCAACGCTTATGCAGTTTCAATTGCGTGAGGAAAAAGTCCAAACAAGGAAAATTAAAAGAAATGAGCGGATAATACATAGTATCTATCGAATCTTATGTACAGTATGCTTATATAAATTTCCTTTTCTTTTCCTTAAAAAGAAAAATAAGGCCATTTTTCGTTTTGAGTATGCTTCTCTCAGTGGACTGAACTTAGCACCAGGTTGCAGACGGTTGAGCCATTTGCCATTAGGCCATACTGATATGTACCCATATGGTCAACTCTGATATAATCAATATACATATATGCGCACTTCTGTAATCAACTGAAATACCATTCCAGATAGAAAAGCATAAGGAAGACCTGTTAATCGCGAGGCATGAACACTCCAGATAGCAAAAGGCAAACAGCTGAGATTATGCAGGCCCGGTTGTTTTGTTCCAACCCTTCCTGTTACAGGGTCATCGGATGCAGCCTTCACCAAGCTGATAGCTTTCATTGTTCCATCATCAAAGGATAAAAGAACACACCTAAAAAAACACAACACCCACTAAAACTGAAAAGTATATAATACATGTGTACACATGCACACCAACCACATAGTTACACTTATGTTTCACACCGAGACTGTGAGTACCTTGGATCTGGAAGCCAATTCAGACTATATATGAACCTTGGTAAATGATCGAGGTCCCACAACGGATGGAATGGATCACTGCAAAACCAAAAGTTATGCATTACTATGAAATGCAATTTACACTAAAAACCACAAGCATTTAACTAACAGTAAAGGAGGAGAAACTGCACATGAGCATAATAAAGAACAAGCCATGATACTTACCGCAGGTCCCAAAATTTTAGGCCTCCATGTCCACCAGTAGCTATAAGATGGGCACCCTCTGGATTGCTGAAATTCACAAACAGTTACATTTCACATATCTGAATGAACAAATATAAAATTGATAAAATAAATAAATAAGAGCCTGAAATAGCAATCTCTATGCCCATATCATAATTTAGTGACATTCAAGACAACCCTTACAACACACATAGCCCCACAGAACTTCAAAAGAAGACTGTAAGGTACCACATAAAGAAGTAAATACAAATTGATTTCCAACATAGCTAACCTTTCAGCTGGGGCCCAAGCAAGTGCCCTAATTGGATTTGTATCTGCATTGAAGCAAAGTAAAGGCCTTGTATCTGCTGAGCAACAAGTGGAGAATTGAAGCTAACATTCTTAGTTTATTTATTAGTAAAGTTAAAGTCACATGTTAGCCATACCTTGAGATGCATTACTTGCTGAAAACTTCCATAAAGCAACCTGAACACATCGAAAGCTTCTTTTAGTTATAATATCAAGAAAAAAAGAAGAACAAGTAACTAAAGAAGGAGACTCCTTCCAGCTGGACGCTGAGTGGGATGGAGGAGATGGAACTAGCAAATTTAAAAACAAATACACAAAATGTTTAGCATGTATCCTTCTATCAGAATGCAAAATAACCACAAGGTTACCCATTGAGTACTTATCCTTCTATGGAAACCCTTCATCAGTTAACATGAATTCTTATTTGAAACCATGCAAAAGCATGATAAAAGTCTACAAGGAAAATATATTAAAGAATGAGGTGAAGAAAATCACCGTTCCATCATGGCAGCCAACAAGTAGGTAATCATAAGGTGGTGACGGTGACCATTCCACAGTAAGAGGGATGCTGTTCAACAAAGCAATGGATTTCAAATTTCCAGTTAATCATATAACGTCACATAACATGGTCAAGTGAGACATCTGAATGCAGTGAGAAACCCATGCATATTCTACAAGATTATGCAGTAAATGAAATCAGTGGACAAACCAAATGAAATAGTTTTCCACTGATGATATCATGCCTATGGGAATTTCATACATCAATCAAAATAAGCCAGGGAAATTCTGATATGATTTAATTGTTGTCAAAAACTTGGAAATGATGCTCTAAATTACATGGCAATCTAAGAAAACTTCCAAATTATTATCAAAAATGAGGAATATACGTCCAGGGTACCTCTTTTCACCACCACACTTCAACATTGAGCATCTGAAAACTGGTGCTAATTTTACAAAGCGAGGATCAGTGCCCTCACCACATGAAGAAGAATAAATAACTTCAATTGCACGAGGAAGAGGAACATCCCACCTGCATTTAAAAAGGTCCAGGATAAGTATGATGAGATAGCGGAACACAAAGTCATTTAGCTAGTTGAGGACTAATGTAAAAGGAAGAAACTACAAATTGCATGTTGCATGTGCACTCAAATATTATCTTGACTGCAAAGAAAGAAACTGCAAATCTTTTAAGAAGAGATCTAATAGATATAGATATCAAGAGGTCGAAACAAAGAATTATGTTAAAGGATCTAAAGTGTAAGAAACGAAAAGGAACCATTTATAAACAAGTAGGTTGATGCCTTACACTTCCAGAGACCCATTTCCTGACAGCACAGCAAGGTAGCCCATCCGATGCTTGCTTTTGGAATCACGTTCATTAAGAGGACGCCATTTCACATCCCAGGCAACCTTTCCATGGTGAGCCAGGCATAATACAATTCGTGGCAATGCTACATCTGTCGGAACTGAACACCTGGTCGAGCCAGTTTCAGAGTAACCTTTATTTTGAACATTTTTGCTTGTTTGAGGATCATGTTCAGAATTCTGCTGTGTGTGATGATCTGAAACAGGTGGTCCCTTCTCCCCGTCTTGATTCAACAGCGGTGGGGATGTACAACTATTAAGAGAATCCTGTCCAGAATTCTGATGTGTATGATGATCAACAAGTGGTCCTTTCTCCCCATCTTGATTCAACAACGGTGGACATGTATAACTGTTATGAGGATCCTGTCCATAATTCTGCTGTGTATGATGATCTGAAACAAATGATCCTTTCTCCCCATCTTGATTTGACGACAGTGGACATGCATAACTGTTACTACTCCCTGCACTTTCCATATTATTCAATTTTCTCCTCTGAACATGTGATATGCGAGCTGGATCAGATGCAGATGCTGCATGTTTGTAACTCTTTCGTTTTTTACCATGATCTTCTTGTACAACATGCACATGAGTATTTGCAGGAACACAATCCGTAGAAGGCAACTCTAGTGATCCCTCTGGATATTCGATAGCAAGAACCTCAACATAATCATTGCTCTCATCCAAGTTGTCAACATAATCTTCTACGGCATACTTTTTAGGTCTTCCTCTAGGCCTCTTTGGTCGAGTTGATTTTTCTTCTGCGGCCTCTTTGTCAGCAGATTCTTCAATTGGCTTCTTTCTAGGTCTTCCTCTAGGCCTCTTTGGTTCAGTTGATTTTTCTTCTATTGGCTTCTTTCTAGGCCTCCCTAAAGGCTTCTTTGGTTCAGTCGAATTTTCTTGTCTGGCTCCACTGTTCTTACGGCCCTGCTTTTGCTTTTCTGCTATTGAATGTTCGTCTTCCTTATTTACACCAGCATTTAAAAGACACCATACCTGAATGGCACCTCTCCCAGTCAGTGGCTCGCCTAATTTGTGATAAGAAGATCCAGGAGGATGAGCAGCTATGGCAATAAACTGCAAAGTACGGTGATGATAACACTGTCATAAAATAGAAGACGAGAACTACTTTAACATGATAAAAGCTCACTAACTTGTATAAACCTCACCAATTTTACAGATGTTGCTGACAATAACACAAGGAGTAGCATAAATATTTGAAATCCAGTTGTAACTTTTCACAAACAGGAAAACGAATTATCACTATAGTCCAACATCAAAGTTAGACAATTATTGCCAAATGTATGTGTATGTGTATGTGCACACTTACTACCATGATTAATAAAATAATGTGAATTTAATGACGTAAACATAAGAAACTGAATCCAAGAAAGCAAGAAGATGGAAAACCATACTAAGAATCACCTAAAAGGAGACTTCTCGTCCATTTGAGAGAAAACTAGTCAAGTGAAGTTTCCTACATTGCTCAAAACTAATATTTCAGAGTTCACTATTTAAGGCCCTTAACATTCTCAAGGAATCCGTTGAAGTAGCTAACCACTAATGATCAAGAATGTTAAAGTCAAATATTACAAAAAATAACTTTGTAAATAGCAAAAGTTATCATATCACATTTCCTTCTATGAGAAGTAGCGAAAGTTGTAGACCCTTAAATTAATACACTTTGACAAGAATGAAAGAAGGAAGGGCCTTAAAAAGATCATGTACCTCGCATTTTGGATGACCATCACTACTTTGATGAACTCTGGGACACCAATCTAACGCCCAAACAGGCCCTCCAACATACATCACAAAGTCTTGGCTGCAAAAATGTATAAAGGACATTTGAAGATATATATCAGTGCTTGTTTAGGTGGCAGCGAAAATCCAATAAACAAGACTAAAATCAAGTTTAAATTTGAATTTTTTGGTCAACAAAAGCAACAATCTCCGAGAAATTTGAAAAGTAGAATAGCGAATGAAACGCAAAAACACAAGCACGAAACAACTAAATCATCACAAAATGCCTCATTGCTAACGCCAATTCACGTACCTCAACTCCGGAGATTGTGTGTCCCCAGAAAGTGCCTTGTTCTGCATTAACATGTAAACCGCAAATTAGATCAAATGCCAACTTTGTTTCCTCATATGAGAATGAGAGACATCACTACAGCTCATCCTTTGCAAAACTGTTACAGGCAAACCGACCATAAATTCGAATTCGAATATATACCTTAGGAACTGTTGCAGAAGAAAATTGCCGCAAGTTTATCCCACCGACGACATCCTCCCCCTCAGGACTTCCAACTCCACAAGCAAATCGAACATCTCGAGGTTCATACTTAAAATCTGCCCATTCCCTTCAACAAAAACGTTACTTTTTACAAAATTAAGCAACAAAAACACTATGAACAGATAGGGATTTAATTTGTTATTACCTTAGAAAAGTAATTGAGGACGATAAGCGTTGAATGTCACCGTCTTCAACTCCGCGATCCTCCCCCGCCTCGCCGCAGAGCTTGGCAATGGTGTCCATAACTCTGAAGTGATTCTCCACCGAGTCGTCGAACATTGAAACGCTAACCCTAGGCCCATTCCTCGAGCCTTCTTCCCCAATTCGAACTGGCTCCGCCTCAATCCGAACTCCCTCCGGCTCAACTCCAACAGGCTCCGGCTCAATCCGAACAGACTCCGGCTCGATTCGAACTGGTTCCGGCTCTGGGTTCTGCTGATTGGATGTTGTTGCTGCTTGGGATTTTCGCTTGGTCTTGGTTGTTTTCCCGCGTTTTGGAGCCAACAGCTCCGCGAGTGGAGGTTCGACTTCCACTTCCTCCTCCACTGCATTATTCATGCCTCGCCGCCGAGTTTTCGAATTCGAATATTCTGTTTTTTCTTTTCTCTTGGTTTGGAGTGTAGGCTTCGAACCCTCGCACTGGTAGTCGTCGATTGTTACTGCTACGCCGGACTCTCCATCCACGTATGCCTCTTCTTTTAAAAATTAATTCCACATATGGGTCCCACCACTAACACAACAAAAAATTTAAAATTACAATTAAACCAAGACCATCTCGACAGATTTTTCAGTGTAATCGGTACATGTGATCCATTATGTATTACTATACAAATAATATGATATATATGTTAAAAGTTTAATAACTTATAAAATAAAATTTCTCACTACTTATATAAAAACACGTGGTAAACCACTCATATTTCTGTCACAATAAAAAATTTCTCCATTTCATGGGAGTTTGTCCTGTAAGAAAGGTTTCTGGACCTTTGCGTGTTTTGAGAATAGAACCGGAACGAACCGGGTTGGAGTAGTCTGCTAATTGCAAGTCGCAATTTACCACAGTAATAGAAAAATATTGAATTTTTGCATTGTAAGTTTAATTTTATCAGTTACTAATTTAACATTTAATTTAATAAAATTTAACGTTAAAAATAAATAAAAATTGCCATTTCTGGATAGCTTCAAATTTTGGTTTTCAAGTCAATGGTTGACTCGTGTCTGATTTTTAATAATTTAATGAGGAATACATCAACTATCAAGTCATCAGCCACACCATTGCTTTCCCAGATTCTACTTATCTATCCCTCCTTCCTCTGTCTCTCCCCTTTCTCCAGACCTCTCCTTTTTCTCTTTCACCAACAATCACAAGGATGAAGGTCAGATCTCTCCTTTTTCTCCTTCACCGACAAACAAAAAGATGAAGATGAATAGGAACCTGTGCTCTTCTCGAAGGGGCTGAGCAAGTCACATCTGTTCTTCAAATTCAGAGAGTCTACCCGACCGAACTGTCAACCGAACTGTATACCGATACGAAGTTTGGATACTAAATGGCCAAATCTGGCAACTATTAGTTTGGTTTTTTTGTGAAATTATTTACAATGTCAGAATGTTTCTTTGAAATCAGTTGGAAAGGTTTCTTTTCTTTTTATATTTTTCCCTTTTTGGACATTTGCAGTTTTGTCCGGAGTGCACATTTTGGTTGTCTGCGTATTGAAGAGGCTGCGAGGAAAAGATGATGGTATGGGAATTTGAATGCAGAAATAGTACTTTTACGTTATTCATTCACTATATCGTGTTCACTCTTTCTTCCTATGCAGTCATTAATGCTGGAGTAGCTGGATGTTCACTCTTTCTTCCTATGCACTCATTTTTGTTGCTCTACTGTGGTTATATTTTTGAAGTGATCAAGCTCTGTGATTGCGTATATATTAGTTGATCTATTTCTTAAAATTGTGGTTAAAAGAAACCTTTTTGAGATTATGTGAAAATCCATTTTGTCAATCAATCTGATTAGTTAAATGTCTCTTTAGATATGATTGGGTCCCAAAAGAAGTTAAAAGACTGCTACTTTATTGAGGACAGAATCAAAATCAAATTCTTCTAACACTTCTCCGATTTCCCAAAAGATGAATTACAACAAAAGTGCTCCTCCTTTCTTCAGTTGTTATTATTACCTCAAAACATTTGCATGTATGTGTTTTTTTGTAGGAAGCTCAAAGGATGATTAAGAAGAAAAGGAAATCATAGATTGGAAAATAGATGGACAAAGAGGCGATAGAAATTTCTAGGGTCCCGGACCCGTGACATAAAAGGTATAAAATTGTTAATTGATCATTGAACATAAATGCACTGGTCATGAATAAGTATGGTTGCTTTTGTGCAATGTATTAAAAGCCCCTAAACCGAGCCTTTTAAAACATTGCTTGTGACATCCCGTCCCGAATTTTTATACGTTCGAGGTAAAATGACGAAAATGCCCTCAATTATGCGAACGGGTGCGTTTTGGACACGAAATTAGGTTTTGGGTGTCCTAAATATTAAGCCCAAAAAGATTGGGCTGATGGTGACACGTGCACCCACACATGCACACAACCACGTTTAACCCTACTTTCTGTTTCTTCTTCCTTATCCCTTTCTTTCTCAAACTCTCACTCTCTCTCTCGACTTTTCTCTACGGACATACACACATACAACCATCGCGATCCAACTAAGGCCTGAGGTAAGCCTATTCTTACTCCTTGAGTGTTGCTGAGCTTGTTTATATAGGTTTTAGGGCTTGGAAACCTTCAAGACAACTCAAACCCGTAACCTAAACTCGAGCCACTATTCATGTACTTTTGTTTCAGAGTGTTTTAGACAAAAAGGAGATCACCAGTCATCCTAAAATCTTCCCACGGACCTCGGAGTACTTAGTTTGCAAAGCATGGACGTCGGAGGTGGTGGTTTCGAAGTTGGCCGAATTTGAAGGATTTTCCCATCGAGATTTTGGACCTTTTTCGAAGGATTTGAAGGTATATTTGTGTTCTACATTGAATTTGGAGCATTTTGGTATAAATTTCATGAATTTTGGATGAAAAATGAAGGAGATAGGATAGTTTGAAATTTGGCCGGAATCGGTCGCCGGCGCCGGCGACGGTCGCCGGAAAAACCAGTCCGGCCGGCGACCTGAGGTTAGGGATGACGGAATATTCCGTCAAAGTTGACGGAATATTCCAACGCCGTTAACTAACGCCGTTAACTGACGCCGTTAGAAGTTAACGGAATATTCCTTTACTGTTAGGGAATATTCCCTGGCGCGTGCACAGCACGTGACAGCGCGTGGGGGCGCGTCTGTCCGTGCTATTCCTGGCGCGTGGGGGCGCGTGAGCAGTCCAAAAATTATTTTAAAAATATCACGACGATCGTGACGTCGTGTAGGTCGCGTTGGTATATTCAAATGCCAAAATTGACCTTCGTATGAAAAGTTATTTACGTAGGTCGTGTATGTGTTGTTATTGACGGTTTTGCGATTAATTCACGTATAGGTGAGACGTATCCGACGGACGAGCGCAGTCACACTAGGCTCGGGGGATACGACCCGTCGACATACCAGTGAGTGGGCTTTTGTTTTCAGTATATATATATATATGACGTTTTTCCCAGAAACGTAAACTGATTGAATTACGAATTGTTTGGATGTGATAATTAGATTGCCATGTCGTATGTCTACTATAGTATATGAATATGATTACGATTGCATTCATTATGCACTGACGCCGAGGACGGCCAGGTAAGTACTGTGGTAGTGTTTGAGATAATGTTATATTGTAATTAGTTAATCACCTGCACCTCGGGTGTTGTGCTCCGCCAGAGTAGGGCCTAGCCTTCACGTGATCGTTCACCTCACGCACCGTACGCTCAACTTGGATCCAAGATAGGTGCCTAGCCTGTCGTACAGACCACAATAGGTGGTTCCGACTCGTTGGTGACCCGCGATTCGTCGCACAGCCTTCACGTGATTGTAGCACAGAGCGTAATATTATACACCTAGCCTGTCGTACAGACCACATTAGATGGTTCCGACTCGTGTGCAGGATGATAATAATGATAATGATTGATAGGGATTGAGTATGTTTGATATGGCCTAATCTTGAGCTTGATGATGAGTTGTGATATGTAGACGATGTTTTCGTATATACGTTTATATACGTACTATTTTCTGGGAAAATTATACTGATTTACAGCGAGGGGTTATTTATGGAATTATGAAATGGTTTTGGAAAACTTTGTTTTTGCCCACTCACCTTTCATGTTTTGCGCCCCTCCAGGTACTAGGTAGCTACGTCGTGGACGGTTAGCGAGGCGCTAAGGCAGTTCTGACAGACTACCACCACTTATGTAGGATTTCTTTTACAGTTGTAACGTTTGTTTTAACTTGACTGCACCTAGGATCGGCTCTGTATCATATGTATATTATAAACTTAATTTTCACTACTGCACTTCATACCAAATTCGCTTCCGCTGACGCACACGGCTACGTCACTCACACGTGACGGCCGGCACGCCTCGGTTTCCGGATCGGGGTGTGTCAACTTGGTATCAGAGCCTAGATTTTAGTAGTTCTGTGCAGTTGTGAATATTCTAAATCGTTTGGTGTTTCTGTCAGAACGATGCCGCCTCGACGAGAGCCACGTCCACCTGTTGATCCTAGTTTTCCCGACCTTTCTCACTTGGGAGATGTTATTGCTCAGGCTATTCAGTCTACCCTTCGTCCTTCCCATAGGACCCCTCTTGAGAGTGCGCATAATTTGAGGTTACCGAGATATGAGGGTGACGAGGGGCACGAAGGTGCCGAACGCTGGTTTCTGCAGATAGAGCGGACTTTCCGAATATTACATAGTCAGGGTAATCTAGCTGCGGGAACTTGGGTTGAGACTGCGACATGGTTTATGGGAAAGGAACCTGCCACTTGGTGGGAACAGCTGGCTGACAGGATGCCACCAGAAGAGGCCAAGGACTGGGAGGTGTTCAGACAGCAATTCTATGAGCGATTTATTCCAGACGCCTATCTCGACCGCAAGAAACAAGAATTTACGAGCCTGAAGCAGAAGAAGATGTCAGCGAACGAGTACTACAGGAGGTTCACTGATCTTTCTCGCTACCACCCTGAGGTTGCTAGGAATCAGGCCGAGATGCTTCGGAGATTCAAGCTGGGCACTCAGAAGAAATGGCGCACGATGGCGACTACGAGGCACTGCGAGACCTATCACGACTTCTACGCGGTTTTGGTGCAGATAGAGGATTCAGAGAACCTGCCGAGTGATAGCGACAACGAGGAAGGGAAAGAGGAACCGAGGAGAGACGACAAGGGTAAAGGAGTAGCATCACAGGGGCCTCGGAGGACCCAGAGTTTTAAGAGAAGTGGTTTTAGCTCGAGTTCTTCTTCGAGTGGGGGTACGAGTTCCCCGGGTCAGAGGAGATGGGGCGGATTCGCCGGAGGTCAGCGTTTCCAGAGGCAGCGAGATGCTAGTGGTCCTTATGTGCCGTTCTGTCGAAGGTGCAACAGTCGGCATTATGGCGAGTGCAGGCAGGGCGCTCGTGGATGTTTTACATGTGGACAGCAGGGTCATCGCGCAGCGAATTGCCCACAGAGTCAGCCGAGACCTCCACTATTTGCGTTACCACCACCGGTTCCTATCCAGCAGGTCCCACCTCCTGGTGGATATGGTCAGCCGAGTCGTGGTGGTACTTATCATTATCAGGGTGACGTTGCTCCTTACACTCCCGCACCGTACCCATATCATCAGGATCCGTACTATTCAGGCGGTTCTCAGAGTAGTTATTCTCCGTATCCTGGAGGGTATACTCCGTATCCTTCTTATCCTGCCGGCGGACAGCAGTGGTATTCGGGAGTGCAGCCACAGCAGGGAGAGGCTACTTCTAGCAGTGCAGGATCATCTAGACAGCCTAATCCTGCGGGATCCAGTCGTGGTGTGCCTGGACGATCTGGTCAGCCGAACAGAGGTCGCGGTGGTCGACAGCAGCCGCAGGGCCGTATTCATAACCTTACAGCGCATGACGTCCAGAATAACCCGGATCTGATAACGGGTAAGTTAAATATACTTGGTCATTTCGCTAGCGTGTTGATAGACTGTGGCGCTACTCATTCGGTCATTTCTTACTCATTTGCCCAATTGACTCAACCTGAGTCTGCCCCCCTCGTATTTGAGTTAGAAGTGTCGATGCCTAGGGGAGAGACATGTCTAGTCAGTCGGATGTACCCAGGGTGCCCCGTGTTGATTGAGGATGTGATGATGCCCGCTAATCTTATTCCGTTGGATATTGTTGAGTTTGATGTGATATTGGGCACGGATTGGCTACATTTTCATCGAGCCAACATAGATTGTTATGAGAAGAGAGTTACGTTCCATCGGCCGGGGTTACCTGTGGTCACATTCACTGGCGAACGCAGTAATGTTAGGCACGGCATTATTTCAGCCGTGCGAGCTACGAAATTGTTGCAGAAGGGTTGTCAGAGGTATCTGGCTCACGTGGTATTGAACGATAGTGCTCCTGTCAGTTTGGAGGATGTGAAGGTGGTCAGGCACTTTTCCGACGTATTTCCTGACGATTTGCCAGGCTTGCCACCGGATCGAGATGTGGAGTTTTCTATCGACTTATTGCCAGGTACAGACCCTATATCTCTGACTCCCTATCGAATGGCTCCCGCTGAGTTGCGAGAGTTAAAGATTCAGTTACAGGAGTTGTTAGACCAAGGTTTTATACAGCCGAGTATTTCACCTTGGGGAGCTCCAGTATTGTTTGTGCGTAAGAAGGATGGTACTCTACGGCTGTGTATCGACTATCGACAGCTGAATCGGGTAACGATTAAAAACCGTTATCCATTACCTCGTATTGACGACTTGTTCGATCAACTGCGAGGAACTTGTGTATTTTCGAAGATCGATCTACGATCTGGCTATCACCAGCTGAAGATTAAGGGCGACGATGTTCCGAAGACGGCGTTCCGAACCAGATATGGGCACTACGAGTTCTTAGTCATGCCATTCGGTTTGACTAACGCTCCAGCTGCTTTTATGGATTTGATGAACCGAGTATTTCAGCCGTATTTGGATCGATTCGTCATTGTGTTTATCGATGACATTCTGGTGTACTCTAAATCGAAGTCAGATCACATGCGACATCTTTCATTAGTGCTGAAGAAGCTGAGGGAGCATCGATTATACGCTAAGTTCAGTAAATGTCAATTCTGGTTAGACCAGGTGGCATTTTTGGGACACGTTATCTCAGCTCAGGGCATTCAGGTGGATTCCCAGAAGATAGCAGCGGTAGAGAATTGGGAACAGCCACGAACTGTTTCTGAGGTACGGAGTTTCCTCGGATTAGCAGGCTACTATCGGCGGTTCGTGCAAGACTTCTCAGTAATTGCGTTACCTCTTACGAAGTTAACCAGGAAGGATGTTCGATTTGAGTGGGATGATAGCTGCGAACGGAGCTTTCAGCAGCTAAAACATTGTCTTACTCATGCTCCAGTGCTAGCACTTCCAGACGATAGTGGTAACTTTGAGGTCTATAGTGACGCATCATTGAATGGCCTGGGTTGCGTGTTGATGCAACATGGTAGGGTGATCGCCTACGCATCGAGGCAGCTAAAGTCGCACGAGATGAACTACCCTACTCATGATCTTGAGTTGGCGGCGATTATATTTGCGTTGAAGATCTGGAGACATTACCTCTACGGTGAGAAGTGTAAGATCTTTACAGACCACAAGAGCCTCCAGTACTTGTTCACCCAGAGAGATCTGAACCTCCGCCAGCGAAGGTGGATGGAGTTGCTGAGTGATTACGATTGCACGATTGAGTATCATCCGGGTCGTGCAAACGTAGTAGCTGACGCACTTAGCCGGAAGTCTCAGGGTCGAGTGGATGCTATATACGCGAGCCGTGCTCCGTTGTTGACCGAGCTGAGGTCGACCGGAGTCGGATTGGAGATTGATTGTTCGGGGGCAAAGAATCGAGGGAAAGCATTACTTGCTCACTTCCAGGTCAGACCGATTCTGATTGATCGTATTCTCGAGACTCAGTTGAATGACGCGGAGACTCAAGAGTTGATTCGACTGAGGGGTGAAGGTAAAAAGATCGATCTGCGGATTCGAGAAACCGACGGTATGCTCATGCAAGAAAACAGAATGTACGTGCCAAACGACGCAGAGTTAAAGAAGGCGATTCTCGATGAGGCACACGTATCAGCTTATGCGATGCATCCGGGCAGTACCAAGATGTATCATACCATTCGACCATTCTACTATTGGCCTGGTATGAAGAGGGAGATCGCCGAGTACGTGAGCAGATGTCTTATTTGCCAGCAAGTTAAAGCCGAGAGGAAGAAACCGTTCGGACGACTGCAACCACTTCCCGTTCCTCAGTGGAAATGGGAAAACATCACCATGGATTTCGTCTACAAGTTACCCCGTACACTGAACGGGTACGACGGTGTTTGGGTAATAGTTGATCGGCTTACGAAATCTGCGCATTTCATTCTGGTTCGAGAGAAGTTTTCTCTACCACGATTAGCTGAGCTTTTCGTATCGAAGATCGTCAAGTATCATGGCGTGCCAGTCAGCATTATCTCAGATCGAGATCCGAGATTCACATCCAAGTTCTGGACGGCATTCCAGGAAGCCCTCGGCACGAGGCTACTGTATAGTACAGCTTATCATCCACAGACGGATGGACAGTCCGAGAGGACCATCCAGACGCTTGAGGATATGTTACGATCTTCCGTACTCCAGTTTGGTGATGCATGGCATCTACGCTTGGACCTGATGGAGTTCGCGTACAACAACAGTTACCATTCGAGCATCGGAATGTCACCATTCGAAGCGTTGTACGGTCGAGCTTGTCGTACGCCCCTATGTTGGTCGGAAGTCGGCGAGAGGGTACTTGAAGGTCCAGAGATAGTTGACGAGACGACTCAGAACATCCAGGTAATCAAGTCTAATCTAAAAGTGGCCCAGGATCGCCAGAAGAGCTTAGCCGATAGACACGCCACTGATCGGGTTTACGTGGTAGGCGATTGGGTGTTCCTGAAGTTGTCGCCGTGGAAAGGAGTTGTACGGTTCGGTAAGAAGGGGAAGCTGAGTCCCAGGTATATCGGACCCTATCTAATCACCGAGCGGATAGGTGAAGTAGCGTATAGACTTGAGTTGCCTCCAGAGCTATCCAGAGTTCATAACGTGTTTCACGTTTCGATGCTACGTCATTACGTTGCTGATCCGTCTCACGTGCTACCTCCGCAGCAGTTAGAAGTTAGTCCTGATCTGACGTACGAGGAGGAGCCGGTGACTATCCTAGACTGGAAGGATAAGGTTCTACGGAACAAGACGGTTCGGTTAGTAAAAGTGTTGTGGCGAAATCACTCGGTTGAGGAGGCTACTTGGGAGTTAGAGGAGCGAATAAGAGTTATGTATCCGCGTTTATTTTATGTTTATTAGTGTTTACTTGTGTTATGTAAATTTCGAGGACGAAATTTTATTAAGGAGGGTAGGTTGTGACATCCCGTCCCGAATTTTTATACGTTCGAGGTAAAATGACGAAAATGCCCTCAATTATGCGAACGGGTGCGTTTTGGACACGAAATTAGGTTTTGGGTGTCCTAAATATTAAGCCCAAAAAGATTGGGCTGATGGTGACACGTGCACCCACACATGCACACAACCACGTTTAACCCTACTTTCTGTTTCTTCTTCCTTATCCCTTTCTTTCTCAAACTCTCACTCTCTCTCTCGACTTTTCTCTACGGACATACACACATACAACCATCGCGATCCAACTAAGGCCTGAGGTAAGCCTATTCTTACTCCTTGAGTGTTGCTGAGCTTGTTTATATAGGTTTTAGGGCTTGGAAACCTTCAAGACAACTCAAACCCGTAACCTAAACTCGAGCCACTATTCATGTACTTTTGTTTCAGAGTGTTTTAGACAAAAAGGAGATCACCAGTCATCCTAAAATCTTCCCACGGACCTCGGAGTACTTAGTTTGCAAAGCATGGACGTCGGAGGTGGTGGTTTCGAAGTTGGCCGAATTTGAAGGATTTTCCCATCGAGATTTTGGACCTTTTTCGAAGGATTTGAAGGTATATTTGTGTTCTACATTGAATTTGGAGCATTTTGGTATAAATTTCATGAATTTTGGATGAAAAATGAAGGAGATAGGATAGTTTGAAATTTGGCCGGAATCGGTCGCCGGCGCCGGCGACGGTCGCCGGAAAAACCAGTCCGGCCGGCGACCTGAGGTTAGGGATGACGGAATATTCCGTCAAAGTTGACGGAATATTCCAACGCCGTTAACTAACGCCGTTAACTGACGCCGTTAGAAGTTAACGGAATATTCCAACGGAATATTCCTTTACTGTTAGGGAATATTCCCTGGCGCGTGCACAGCACGTGACAGCGCGTGGGGGCGCGTCTGTCCGTGCTATTCCTGGCGCGTGGGGGCGCGTGAGCAGTCCAAAAATTATTTTAAAAATATCACGACGATCGTGACGTCGTGTAGGTCGCGTTGGTATATTCAAATGCCAAAATTGACCTTCGTATGAAAAGTTATTTACGTAGGTCGTGTATGTGTTGTTATTGACGGTTTTGCGATTAATTCACGTATAGGTGAGACGTATCCGACGGACGAGCGCAGTCACACTAGGCTCGGGGGATACGACCCGTCGACATACCAGTGAGTGGGCTTTTGTTTTCAGTATATATATATATATGACGTTTTTCCCAGAAACGTAAACTGATTGAATTACGAATTGTTTGGATGTGATAATTAGATTGCCATGTCGTATGTCTACTATAGTATATGAATATGATTACGATTGCATTCATTATGCACTGACGCCGAGGACGGCCAGGTAAGTACTGTGGTAGTGTTTGAGATAATGTTATATTGTAATTAGTTAATCACCTGCACCTCGGGTGTTGTGCTCCGCCAGAGTAGGGCCTAGCCTTCACGTGATCGTTCACCTCACGCACCGTACGCTCAACTTGGATCCAAGATAGGTGCCTAGCCTGTCGTACAGACCACAATAGGTGGTTCCGACTCGTTGGTGACCCGCGATTCGTCGCACAGCCTTCACGTGATTGTAGCACAGAGCGTAATATTATACACCTAGCCTGTCGTACAGACCACATTAGGTGGTTCCGACTCGTGTGCAGGATGATAATAATGATAATGATTGATAGGGATTGAGTATGTTTGATATGGCCTAATCTTGAGCTTGATGATGAGTTGTGATATGTAGACGATGTTTTCGTATATACGTTTATATACGTACTATTTTCTGGGAAAATTATACTGATTTACAGCGAGGGGTTATTTATGGAATTATGAAATGGTTTTGGAAAACTTTGTTTTTGCCCACTCACCTTTCATGTTTTGCGCCCCTCCAGGTACTAGGTAGCTACGTCGTGGACGGTTAGCGAGGCGCTAAGGCAGTTCTGACAGACTACCACCACTTATGTAGGATTTCTTTTACAGTTGTAACGTTTGTTTTAACTTGACTGCACCTAGGATCGGCTCTGTATCATATGTATATTATAAACTTAATTTTCACTACTGCACTTCATACCAAATTCGCTTCCGCTGACGCACACGGCTACGTCACTCACACGTGACGGCCGGCACGCCTCGGTTTCCGGATCGGGGTGTGTCATTGCTTTTGTGTCATATTGAATCTTGATTTCGTGGTGTACATTTTGTCCGAAGGATTATTATTGCCCAATTTGTCCCATGTTCATCTTCCACAGTACAACTAAGAATTTCCACAAAATTTTGTCCGATTCTGCTTCTGTTTATTTCCAAAGAAGGGAAATTATAATAGTAGAATAAATAACCATATTATAGTTTTGGGTTTTCATGACACACCCCGACCCGAAAGTGGGGCGTGTTGGCCGTCACGTGAGCGCGACGTAACCATGTGCATAGTGCGGAAGCGAGATTCATAAGAAGAATACGAACGAATTAAAACCAGGCCACTAGCAACTTAAGAAGATAGTGCGCTAGAGTGCGAAGTTATAGTGCTTATACAAATTCAATGCAGTCAAGCATGAAATAATAAATTCGAATAATCCCAAAGGGTGTCCTACATAAAGAGAAGTTGATCAGAACTGCCGAACAATCCTCGTTAGCCACCAACGATACTCTAGCTACCTAGAACTTGGAGGGGCGAAAAACAAAGTTGAGTGGGTCAGCAAAACAATTCTTTTCAAAATCATTCTTTTCTCAAAAGTATAACTCCTCTCCGTAAAACCTGTATAATTTCCCAGAAGTAAAGTATATACTCATATATAGATATTCTCGAAATCATGCTAGAAAATATGAATGTATGCCATGCCAAAGTATCACAACTGAAATCTAAATCATAACTCTGTGGATGTTATTAAATGTCAGGTAATCACCTCGCCCCTATATAAAACTCATAATCAACTCAGCCCTCGGCTGTATAAATAATCCATAATCAACTCATCATATCATGTATATCAATCCTGCACACAATCAATACCACCTCTAGTGGTCTACACATCATCACTGAATATAGAATAAGTATACTCTAGTGCTACAATCTTCTTAGGTTGCTACAGTCTGGTTTTAATTTGTTCGTATTCTTTTTATGAATCTCGCTTCCACACTGTGCACATGGTTACATCACGCTCACGTGACGGCCAGCACGCCCCACTTTCAGGTCAGGGTGTGTCAGTTTGGTATCGAGCTCTAGGTTGCAATCGTGCATATTTTGTGAAATCTCTAATGACTTGATGTCTTCTGTTAGAACTATGTCGCCTCATAGAGAGCCACGTCATGCAGATGAGCCTAATTTCCCCAATATATCTCAGTTAGGGGAAGCAATAATGAGTGCCATTCAGTCGGTAGTTCGTCCTTCCCACAGAACCCCTTTAGAGTCTGTCCATAATCTGAAAATCACTACTTTAATGGGGAATGAAGGACTCGAGGGTTGAGTTGGAAATCTACCTCCTGACAAATGGGTCGAGACGACCACATGATTTTTGGGTAAGGAACCAGCATCGTGGTGGAAGCATTTGGCCGATGAGACGCCCCCGGAGGAATCTAAGGATTGGGAAGTGTTTAAATAGTTGTTCTATAAGAGATTCATTATTCTGCATACATTGATCGTAAGAAATAGGAATTCACAAGTTTGAAACATAAGAAGATGTCGGCTAACGAGTACTAACGGAAGTTTATTGATCTCTCCTACTATCACTCGAAGGTTGCTGCCAATCAGGTTGAGATGTTACGTCGATTTAAATTGGGTACGAAGAAGAAATTGCGTACCATAGCGACGGCGATTCCCTGCTCTGCCTATCATGAGTTTTATGAGGCCTTGTTGCAGATTGAGGATTCTGAGAACTTGCCCAGCGACAATGATGAAGATGAGAGAGAAGGGAATCATGGGAAGAATAATAAGGAAAAAGGTCAATTCTCGCAGGGACCTCGCCAGACCCAGAGCTTCAAATGTAGCGGGGCTAGCTCTAGTTCTTTTAGTGGAGGCTACAGTGCTACAGGTCATAGAGAAGGAGGCAGATTCTTCGGTGGTGCCAGATCCCAAAGGCAGGGGAACTCTGGTAGGAGTAGTGCTCCATTGTGCCGTAGGTTCTACTCATACCAGAGTTTCCCTGCCTTTTGGATCTGGCACCACTGAAGAATCAGCCTCCTCCTCTCTGACATGTAGCACTGTAGCCTCCACTAAAAGAACTAAAGCTAGCCCCGCTACGTTTAAAGCTCTGGGTCTGGCGAGGTTCCTGCGAGAAATGAACTTTTCCCTTATTATTCTTCTCCTGATTCCCTTCTCTCTCATCTTCATCATTGTCGCTGGGCAAGATCTCAGAATCCTCAATCTGCAACAAGGCCTCATAAAACTCATGATAGGTAGAGCAGGGAATCGTCGTCGCTATGGTATGCCATTTCTTCTTCGTACCCAATTTAAATCGACGTAACATCTCAACCTGATTGGCAGTAACCTTCGGGTGATAGCGGGAGAGATCAGTAAACTTCCTGTAGTACTTGTTAGCCGACATCTTCTTCTGTTTCAAACTTGTGAATTCATGTTTTTTTACGATCAATGTATGCAGTCTCTTATAGAACAACTGTTTAAACACTTCCCAATCCTTAGATTCCTCTAGGGGCATCTCATCGGCCAACTGCTTCCACCACGATGCTGGTTCTTTACCTAAAAACCATATGGTCGTCTCGACCCATTTGCCAGGAGGTAGATTCTCTTGACTCTGCATCACACTGAAAGTCTTCTCGATATGCATAAACCATTTCTTAGAACCCTCAGGTCCTTCATTCCCCATCAAAGTAGTGATTATGGACCGACTCCAAAGAGGTTCTGTGGGAAAGACGAACTACCGACTAAATGGCACTCACTATCGCTTCCCCTAACTGAGATATATTGGGGAAATTAAGCTCATCTGCATGACGTGGCTCTCTACGAGGCGGCATAATTCTGACAAAAGTCATTAGAGATTTCACAAAATATGCAGGACTGCAACCTAGAGCTCTGATACCAAACTGACACACCCCGACCCGAAAGTAGGGCGTGCTAGCCGTCACGTGAGCGTGACGTAACTATGTGCGGAAGCGATATTCATAAGAAGAATACGAACGAATTAAAACCAGGCCACTAGCAACCTAAGAAGATTGTAGCACTAGAGCATACTTATTCTATATTCAGTGATGATGTGTAGACCACTATAGGTGGTATTGATATACATGATATGATGAGTTATTTATATAGCCGAGGGCTAAGTTGATTATGAGTTTTATATAGGGCCGAGATGATTACCTGACATTTAATCACATCCACAGAGTTATGATTTAGATTTCAGTTGTGATACTTTGGCATGGCATACATTCATATTTTCCAGCATGATTTCGAGAATATCTATATATGAGTATATACTTTACTTCTGGGAAATTATACAGGTTTTACGGAGATGGGTTATACTTTTGAGAAAAAGAATTGTTTTGCTGACCCACTCAACTTTGTTTTTCACTCCTCCAGGTTCTAGGTAGCTAGAGTATCGTTGGTGGCTAACGAGGATCGTTCGGCAGTTCTGACAAACTTCTCTTTATGTAGGACACCCTTTAGGGTTATTCGAATTTATTATTTCATGCTTGACTAGCGCACTATCTTCTTAGGTTGCTAGTGGCCTGGTTTTAATTCGTTCGTATTCTTCTTATGAATCTCGCTTCCGCACTGTGTACATGGTTACGTGACGGCCAACACGCTCTACTTTCAAGTCAGGGTGTGTCATTTCAAGAGATTAATTTCTATGTAAAGAATTTTGTTTGTTTTGATGCAAGAGTGAACATGGGTAGAGGCGAAGAGAGGAAGACTCACTTCATGTTAGTGCCATTTACTATATCTTTATACTTTCAACCAAATGAATTTTTATTAGATTTTGTAAGGTTACATGTTAATTCTGTATGTAACTTGCAATTTTTTCCAATAGGTTTGTTGCTAATAATCTATTGTAACCACTCTGTTTGCCATTTCCAATAAGTCATTCTCTCTAATTTCTATATAATTTTTTTCACATTTGCACAAGTTTAGTTGTCTTTCTTATTATACAATGTAGTTCATTAGTTTGTCATTTAATAAGTGCAACCGTACGTGCAACTCTGAATTTTGACGATATAATTATTCTTATAATTTTAATTTTGACATGTGAGTTTAGCTTACTGATTAATGTTGTTTCAGAATTCATGGTGTGTTAATTTGATGAAGCTGTTTCCTATTGTTTTGGTTATCATATACTGGAATTTGAAATGTCAATTGATTCAAAGTTTGCTCTTTTTTTTACAAAATAAAGAAAGGTTTTTTTTGTGGGGTTGTTGCCCACAAATTCTCTTTAGGCCAAAGAACAGAGTTAGAAGAATTGCGGTTTGCCTTCGTTTAGTCTCCTCTATTGAGTGCAAACGCGTTGCTAATATACTTGAATTGATTATAAAGATGGTATCTTTTCTGGGTTGTTTTACAAAAGAATTTCTCTTACTTTTGATTCAGATTTTGATGTCCTTTACTTCAAGCAAGTTAAACTAATGAATTTAACTTTGCAATACAATTTTCAATCCTGCAGCAACGTGCGGGTACAAATTTCTAGTTATGAGTCTAATCACCATGTTATTATTATTATTTATTTTTTTAACAAGAATGAGTTTGGAATTAGTTAGTCATAATAATTTTGTTCGAATTTATTTTTGACTAGCTGAAATCTTATTTTGATTAGACCATGTTACTTCTTAGTTTAGTTGTATTTCTCTTAGTTTGAGTGACTTTTGCATACATTTTTTTTTTACCTTTTATTAATCTGTTAATTTTAGTCTTCGAGTCAATAGCTAGAAAAATGATAAGATTTTGCAAAAAGTAAGGGCCTGTTTGGTATCTTATTTGAATTTTTTTTATCATTTCTCAAAACATTTCTTAAGAACATTTCTTGAAAACTATTTTCTTTAAGACTCAAAAACTTGATTGGTTTGCGATTTAAATTTTTCAAATCTTACGACTTAAATTTGATTGAATTGGAGTAGAGACGAAAAAAGTAAAGAAAAAAATGACAAAGAAAGAAGAAAAGAGAGAGATATATATTTGGAGTGAGAGGGAAGGAATGAGAGAAAATAAATGAGTGAGTTTAAGTTTAAAAACTCTAAAAACTCACTTTTTATGTTTTTAAGGAATAGACTATATTTTTGAGTTAGTCTTGAGTTCAGTTTTTAAAAATAGTCATACCAAACAAGTTTTTAAGACCTAAAACTTGAAAACTGTTTTTGAGTTTAAAAAGTTGAATTCAAGTACACTACCAAACAGGCTCTAAGAGTGCGAGCTGAAATTATTTTTCTAATATTCTTAATGCAACTAAGGCCTCGTTTGGCATGCCGTATAAAGGATCGGATAGTATTAATAATATGGTAGAAGTTGTTTGGTGCTCATCTGTACTAATTAAGCACCGGATAAATTAAACTGGTCCCACCATTTTAATACCCCTCACGCCTGCTAACTTATCCTCCCCAGAACCTCTGTATAATTAGTCGGGCAAATCACGCTCGCGCTCTCAACCGCTCTACTTGCATCGCAACATGCTCATCCAAATATTCCATATCTCTCTCCTTCCTCACCTTCGATCAACATCAACCATATACAAATAGAAAATCAGAGGGGGAAAATTAAACCCAGGCCATGGTGTCCCTATTCAGACATCCATGGTGGCAGATCGAACTAGAATTGGAGAGTTGCGCTGTCTGAATCAACTCGTTCTGAGAACCCGCACCGTCGCCGCCCATGACCCACTGCTTCTCTATAACTGCTCGCATCACCATCTTGCACTCAAGTCTGCCACTGTTGTTGTATCTTGAAACGAGATCCCATGATTGCGAATTGTTGCCACCTTGAACCACTGCACGAACCCAAACACAGAAAGCATAAAATCCATTGCGTCGCCCCCACATAGCACAAGACCCGATTGCAATGAACCATTGCAGACCACTGGGGGACGAACCTGCCAAAAAAATATCCTTAATTTACCTTTTGTTTTTAAATCAGGTTTTGATCTAATTTGGGGGCTTTTCATTTGCTTCCCATCGTGAAGATAGGATTTGCTTCTTGTCAAAAACTTTTTTTTTTAATTCGGTTGCCAAATACAGTATAAATAATACGGTCATTAGTCCAATACTGCACCAAACGTCCGATTAATTTAGTCAGTACTAGCCGGTGGCTATTTATCCTATCCGATTGAAATAGTCAGTACAGTCCGAGCTGCCAAACGAAGCCTAAACCGCGTAAGATTGGCGTGTTCTTATCTGCCACTCTCGTGCAAGGCGGCTCAAACACTCGATCCTCCTTTTTACGAATTAACAGTTTTCGGAGTTGTGCAAAGTTTACAACAAACAAAAGTCGAGATTCAAGACCACCTAGTAAGTCATATATTTGCTTGCCTATGAAGTATTCTGAAATCCCACATTTGTTTTGGGTATCCCTTCCTTCAAATCGAAGTACATTTGGATATCTTGCAATTCTCCCAAGCCCCATCCGGATTCCAAATTTCCAATATATTTAAAGTTCTTCTTCCTCCTTGTTTGGTAACTAACTGCCAGGAAAAATCCCCACCATTTCCTCCTAGCTTCCTCGTCTTGGCTCCTACCCAATTCCCACCAAATCATCCAAAATCCTTTGATTTTCTTGTGATTCTTTAACTCGAGGGATTTTCGATCCAATCCATATTATCGGTAGAGTGGTCTAAACTTTGGTTATAAACGAACATGCTGCAGTCAACTTAACTTCGCTCAGGTTTGTATTATTATCAACATTTTTAATTTAAAATTTATTTCTTACTCGTTCAGCATTTAAATCTTTAACTTACTATCATACCACACAATGTTGAAAAAGGTGAAAAGGAAAGTCAAAACCTTGGTAAAACCCAAGAAAAATCCCTATAAACCACCACCCCCTCCATCTTCATTTCCATCATTACCACCTCCGGAAGAAAAATCCCAAACCATGTCGCCACCGCCGCAACAAACTTTCAGGCCACCCGCCACCGCCGACCCATTCCTCTTCCCCCAAACCCAATCCACCGTCCTCCCCGACCCGTCAAACTTCTTCTCCCCAAACCTCCTCTCATCCCCTCTCCCCACCAACTCCTTCTTCCAAAATTTCGTCCTTAAAAACGGCGACCAACCCGAATACTTCCACCCCTACGCCGTCAAATCCTCCTCCGCAGCCCTAACCATCTCATACCCATCTCGCTTCTCCACCTCCGCCTTCATATACCAAATCTTCATCGCCGATCTCGCCATCTCCGCCACTCAAAACCCCGGTTCCCCACAACCCCACAAAATCTCCTCCTTCAACGACCTCAGCGTCACACTGGATTTCCCCTCCTCCAACCTCCGCTTCTTCCTCGTCCGCGGCAGCCCATTCATCACCTGCTCTGTTTCCAACTCCACATCTCTTTCAATCTCCACCATCCACGCAATCCTCTCGTGTTCATCAAACGGCTCAAAGACCAAATACACCATCAAGCTCAATAGCAATCAGACATGGCTCGTATACACTTCTTCCCCGATCGATTTGACAACCAGCGGCCTGTCACTGATCACCTCCAATGGGTTTTCTGGGATTGTTCGGATTGCGATATTGCCGGATTCGGATCCGAAATTTGAGGCGATCCTCGACCGGTTCAGTTCTTGCTACCCGGTTTCCGGCGAAGCGGTTTTCACAAAGCCGTTTTCTTTGGAGTACAAATGGGAGAAGAAAGGATGGGGCGATTTGCTCATGCTTGCTCATCCTCTGCACCTACAGCTTCTCTCCCGCGAGGATTCTGACGTCACTGTTTTGGAGGATTTCAAGTTCAAGAGCATTGATGGGGATCTTGTTGGCGTTGTTGGTGATTCGTGGGCGCTGAAACCCGACCCTGTTTCGATCACCTGGCATTCGAGTCGCGGTGTTGGAGAATATTCGTACGCTGAAGTCGTTTCTGCACTTGTTAAGGATGTAGGGGAGCTGAATTCCAGTGGGATAGCTACAACATCTTCGTACTTTTATGGAAAATTGGTCGCGAGGGCGGCGAGGCTGGCTTTGATCGCAGAGGAGGTGGCTTATCTCGATGTGATTCCGACGATTAGGAAGTTCCTTAAGGAAACGATTGAGCCGTGGCTGGATGGAACTTTCGGGGGGAATGGTTTCTTGTATGACAAGAAATGGGGTGGCATTGTCACGAAACAAGGAGCAACCGATTCTGGTGCAGATTTTGGGTTTGGAATTTATAATGATCACCATTATCATCTGGGGTACTTTGTTTATGGGATTTCAGTGCTTGTGAAAATTGATCCTGCTTGGGGGAGGAAGTATCGGGCTCAAGCTTATTCGCTTGCTGCTGATTATTTGACGGTAGGCAGGCGATCACATTCGCATTATCCACGCTTAAGGTGCTTTGATTTTTACAAATTACACTCATGGGCAGGCGGTTTAACTGAGTTTGCAGATGGTCGTAATCAGGAGAGCACGAGTGAGGCAGTGAACGCCTACTATTCAGCTGCATTGTTGGGATTAGCTTATGGAGACACCCATCTTGTGGCCACAGGATCAATGCTTGCAGCTTTGGAGATTCAGGCAGCGCAAATGTGGTGGCATGTAAAAGAGGGAGGTAACATGTATGAGGAGGATTTCACAAGGGAAAATCGCTTGGTTGGAGTTTTATGGAATAACAAGAGGGACAGCGGACTTTGGTTCGCTCCTCCGGAGTGGAAAGAGTGCAGGCTTGGAATTCAGTTGCTACCGCTATTGCCGATCACTGAGGCCTTGTTTTCAGATGTTGGCTTTGTTAGGGATCTTGTGCAGTGGACACTACCGGCTTTGAGTAGGGAGGGAGTAGGAGAAGGATGGAAAGGATTTGTGTATTCCTTGGAAGGGATTTATGACAAAGAAGGCGCTTTGGGGAAGATAAGGAACTTGAATGGTTACGATGATGGTAACTCGCTTACGAATCTTTTGTGGTGGATCCACAGCAGAGGAGAGGAAGAATCGGAATTCGGACTTGGACATAACATTTGCTGGTCTAGGCACTATCATTAAATTTCCTTCTCCGTTGTATTTACTGTTGTGTTTCGATTGACATACATTTGTTCTTTCTACTGAATTGTGAGCTTTCTATCTGTTTCGATCCCGTTGTATTTACCTGTTATTGTTGAAACCATATATCGTATTTTAGATGACTTTAATGTCAAGAAACATTGACGCGACAAGGGGAGTCGAATTCTAAAATTGTAAACATCGAGAACTACAAGGTTTTTTCTTTCACAGCATGAACAGAACCGAACACAAAAGCCATTAGAAACTCACTGAACCTAAACAAGGTCTCGGATGCGAATCGCCCTACAAACGCCACCCTAACCCATTCTTCGCCGCTATATACTCGATTACATAGATGAGCACTAGGGTTAAATAAATGCCTGACAAGAATCAATACCCAATTAAGAGAAAAATTGCAGACCAGAATAACAACATTATGATTAAAAAAAGAACCACAACTCTTCACTCTGTGATAAGTCATCTTCCAAGTCTTGATCATCTTCCGAACCTTGGTCATCTTCATCTTCCGAATCTTGGTCTTCCTCCATGATTCCTAACACTGCCATTGATGAAGTATAAGCATTGCTGCGGGTCCTAATCCCAGAGAAGTTTAAAGAATCCAAGTGTAGTGTTCTGGTTTAACACCGCTTTGTAGCCGCGAATCCAATGAGATCCAAGGGGCAACGAACTCCATTTTCATCCTTGTGCATTCTCTGAAATCCTAGCTTCATCTTCCCTTCAATCTCTCGTTGAAAACCTAAACAAATCTTCACCGAAATTCACGGTGTTTGTGAGTGAATCCCACATCGGAGAAATAAGGGACTCATATGTGCTAATAAATAATTGTTGAATTATTTCTTATATTTTCAATCGGTTTCATGGTAGAATAGCCCCTTGCAAATCAAAACGGCCAGCGAATTTGGCTGTCGATCTCTTCGCTTCTCCAACTTCGCTCTCACATACCACGTCACCTTTGCTGGCGCCACCATGTCCGTCACACACAAGACCAAACATAACACTCCCAAAAACCATGTCATCTCTTCCTTCAGCGATCTCGGGGTCACACTGGACTGGACATCCCCTCGTCCAATCTCCGCTGCTTCCTCGTCCGCGGGAGCCCTTACGTCACCTGCTCTGTCTCTAACACTATTACTCAACCGTCCGTGCTTTTCTTTCGTGTTCTTGTTCCAACAACTCACTTACCAAATACAAAATCAAGATCAACAACCAAATATGGCTTCTATATGCCTCCTCAGCAATCAACTTGAAACTTACCAGCGACGCAAACTCGTAACTTCTGGTGGGTTTTCTGGGATCATCCGGATTGCTATGTTGCCGGGTTCTAATCCAAAATCCGAGTCATTTCTGGACAAGTTCAGTTTCTTGCTACCCGGTTTACGGCGATGGAGCTTTCACAAAACAGTTTTGTTTGGAGTATAAGTGGGAAAAGAAGGGGTGTGGGGATTTGATAATATGCTTGCTCATACCCTCCACCTGCAGCTTCTCTCTGTTGATGAAAGTACAAATAGAACGTTAGCAAAGATGACTTTTTGATAAAAGCTACGAGTAAGATTAAAATCTAATTTTAGTCATTTGATACATTAATAATCTCATTTATTAATTATATTTTGATTTTTTAATTATTTATCTTTTTCTTTCTAATTTTTAATGTATTAATTTTATTTCCTTATAATTTTCATTTTCATTTCATTCATTGTAATATTTTTTGTTGTGCACATTTAGATAAACTAATTTTTGTTATACAATATATTTCGATGTACTTTATCTTCTTCATTTAGGTACATTAAATTCATTATAATACATTTCGGTGCATACATTTAGATACACACATTTCGGTACATGCATTTCGATACAAACATTTAAGTACATACATTTTGACACACCCTAACCCGAAGACTAGGACGTGCTGGCCGTCACGTGAGCGTGACGTAACCATAAGTGCAAGCGGAAACGATGATATAACAAAATACGAGCCAACGAAAAGCAAAAACCCACTTAATGCAGATATTAACAACCTAGCGTTTTAGGTACATAAAACGATACTAAACACACATAAACAGAGCATAAGCATCTAGGTGCAGTCAAGTAGGGCCATAACTATTTTACAACACCCTCGGGTGAATCCTACATTTATTTAGTCTGTCAGAACGCCGAAGGAGTCCTCGTAAGCCACCAACGCCTCAACTATCAACTAGAACCTGGAGGGGCGCAAAACAGAAAACGTGAGTGGGCGAAAATCAAGCTTTTTCAAATCATTTCATAAATCCACATTTATAACCCCTCTTTGAAAAACCTGTATACTTTCCCAGAGAAATAGTATATAAGCATATATATATCTCAACCATCTCAATCATCAATTTCATAACAGATTCAATAGAGAATGTATCATGCCAAATTCAACAGTTTAGTATGAATGCATTAACATAATACAAATCAGGTGAAAGAAAGTAATCATCCGGAGACTCTCTAATGGTCCTGTACGGCTGAATCTAGAGCTCAAAATCTCATCTTGCCGGAGTCACCAATTGTGACCTGTACGGCCTTCTGCACATAAGTCGGAACTACCTAATGTAATCTGTACGACTTAATGGTTAATATTACGCTCTAGTGCTTTTCTCATCAATCATCTGTGCACATAATCTAAGGTCACCCACCAGTCGGAACCTCTCTAAAGGTCTGTACAACTGGCCTGTCGGAACCACCTCCTATGGTCTGTACGACTAGCATCTACTTGGATCCAAGGCGAGCGTGCGATGCGGTGAATATTATAAGCACTAATATCATGGTGCAGGTTATGAGCTCAACATATTTCAACATCATCATACAATAATAATACTCACCTGATACTCACCTGTACGTCCACCGCACCATTTCACATATATGCATCATACAACAATTCGTAATATTCATGAAATTCTATGCATGGCAATCAAAACACATTTCATATCTTATTTCAACATACTTTTCATTTACGTTTCATTTCTGGGAGAAATCGAGTATATAGGTATATATAAAAAGCAAATGCCCACTCACTGGTATGTTGCTGGGTCGTGACCCCCTTGACGCCCCTGGTTGTGCTCGTCCTCGTTATAAGTTCCACCTAAAGGCGAAACCACTAAAACAACGTCATTTAATGCACATTTAACGCACATAAACCAACCTAGGCAATTAATTCCTCATACGATGCTCAATTTTGACAAATGAATACTCTAACGTGATCTACACAACCTCAGGATCATCCCCATATTTTTAAAATAATTTTCCTATACCTCACGCGCCCCCACGCGCCGAATTGGGCACGGACACACTCGCCCCCACGCGCGGCCACGAGCCTTGCACAGTGACGGCGTCAGTTGACGGCGTCAGGAATATTCCTGGAATATTCCGTCAACTTTAACGGCGTTAGTTAACGGCGTTGGAATATTCCGTCAGAGTTGACGGAATATTCCTTCTCCGTCGTCTTCTCCGGCGACTTCGCCAGCCGCCGGCGACTGGTTTCACCGGAAAGCTCGCCGGAAAACTGGGAAATTTTCAAACTAACTATTCTCACTCGTTTTTCGTCCAAATTTCTCGAATTTTATACCAAATTGAAGCCCTTAACATGTAGAATCACGTTGGACTAGTTTTAGGGTCTAAAAACCACGAAATCTCACCTGAGAAATTTGAAGAAAACCGGCCAAACTTCCATCTCTTGATTCCGACGTCCAAATCGATCCAACGAAGCACTCCGAGCTTCCTTAGGACTTCCTAAAGCTCACTATGAGCTTAGTTTGGCCAAAAACACAACCATTTCAAAACTCATGAATAGTACCATTTCACGGGGCCTTTAGAAACTAGGGTTTTTTGAAATGAAACTTACTTGGAAATGGTGTCTACGTGATCGTGAAGTCCTCAGGGTTACAATGGTAGCCTTTACTCCGACGTTGGTGTAAGTTTTGGGTGAGTTTGTTAGTGGTGGTTCACGGTTGAGAGGAAGAGAGGGAGAGAGAGACGAGAGTTAGGGAAAGAGAGAGAGACAACACACACGGGTTTTGGGGAAGGTTTTGAGGGATAGGGATCCCAGGAGGTCCTACCCAATCCTAACAAAAATTTAATACCAAAAACAAATAAA